>JAZHRO010000033.1:6767500-9167500 GCA_037157565.1 Thalassia testudinum
TTAGTATTCATAAACTCCTGCATTATATTTTGAATTAGATTTTGAGTAACTTTAAGTGTTCAAATTACATTTATTGAAATTAGTGAATAAATTCCATTTGCTCTCTGTGTTCGACCTCGGACTTAACATTTGAGTAATAAAATTCTTATTTGTTTTCAACGCTTTTTCGACTATACTGCAACGCCACCTTTTTAAATCCCAATCAAGCGTTGTTAACAGACGACTTTCTAACTAAGGGGTATCATCCACCCCAAACCTCTATAGTCATCCAAATTTTTGGATGTCTTGATTGGGTCCAGCACATTCTACTCTCATCCAAACCATCAGTTCATGTTCGGTAGGAGGTCCTTAAGACCATCCTTGAGACCTCCTTTAGTGATTCACTCCCGCCGAGGTTAGGCCACGACGTCCGTGTTTGTGCAGCAACCCCACCACATAGACATCTCCTTTGATTCATCTGAACCCAATTCTCCTTCTTCCATCATCATGGCACAACCAGTAGAAGAAGAGAATAACCTTGAGAACCAACTTCAGCTCCTTAATGATTTATTTCAAGCCTTTGTAAACCCGCCGCAGTGTCCAATGATGTGAGATCACTATATTCCCGCTGCGGTGGAGATCGAACCTCGAGTCCAAATCCCGACTGGAGGTCCTAATTTTGAACTCAAGCCCAACATGATTCATGCTATTCCAAAGTTTCATGGGCTTAATTCCGAGGATCTCTTCCAGCACATCAAATAACTCAAGCATCTAGCCCAAACCTTCGGATCAAATGTCCAAAATTGGGATATCCTTCTCATGAAGATGTTCTCCTCTCTCATGGACAAAGCAGCTCACTGGTATCAGACTCAAACGCATCCAATCAACACATGGGTTGAACTACAATCCGAATTCTTGAAAAAGTTCTTCTCAGTTGGTCGGACGAATGCCTTACGACACCAGATCACACACTTCACCCAGCAATCTGGAGAACCTCTTCATGAAGCATGGGACCATTTCCTAGATCTCATGCGAAATTGCCCCCATCACAGAGTTCCTAAATGAGAACAAGTCCAGTCTTTTTACCAGGGACTCTGTGAAGATATCCGCTTATTCGTCAATGCAACCTGCGGAGGAAATATCATGGGTCAACACGAAGACACTGTGTGGGAGATTCTCGATAATATGTGTGAGAACTCCATCAATAATGACTCCATGGGCTTATTCAACCAAACGAATGCCCACGCATCGACGAATCCAAAGGGAGCACATGAGACGTAGGGCCTGTCCGCATCCGTCAACTTGGAATTGATGGCCAATCAGTTGGACAAGGTCTCTATCATTGAGAAGAAGGTGGACGAGCTAACTCGACATTTGCAGCGAGCCACCTCTACACAAAACCTATTTGCACAGCTACCGTCTAGGAAGGAAGCTGTGCACAACATCTATCACCTATCTTCTCAGGGGATGGATCGTATCCACCCCCGTCTGACTCTAGGACCAGAGGAAACTTCGATCGAACCTACTCTAGTAGGGGGAACTCTGAACCCTCATACTATGACTTTCCTGAGGTTCCTCAGACCTGCGAGGACCTCAACGCCATCGAGAATGACCCATTTTCTAATACCTATAACCAAGGATGGCAGAATCATCCCAACTTCCTGTGGGCGGGAAATAATCAGAATCAAAGACCTCCATATCAACCTCGTCCACAAGCTCCTCGTCCATATCAGCCGCCTCAGCCTCGGCCCAACCCCACCTATCAATCTGGGCCAACTCAAACAGATCAAATGTCTCTTATCCTTCAGAATCTGCTGACATTCAAAAGACGAATGCGGCTATGCAAAAATAGCATAAGGACAAGATCACAGAGGTACGAAATCAACTCACTCAGATGGCGAATTCCTGCCAACCTGGCACACTCCCTTCGCAACCTCTACCGAATCTAAATAACATGCCAAACCAGAGGTGCGTTATGAACCCAAATCTGGGCCAAGCCCACATGATTTATCAGGCCCCTTCTGTTCCATCACCTGACGGGATGGAAGCTTCAACATCATGTGTGGGATTTCAGCAGCAGCCACTCATTTTACCAACTCCAAACCAAAACCAAGCAGGAATGAATTCTATAACAACCCAGAATGGCAAAGCAACACAAGACCCACCTTATCCAAGCCACTTTCAGCCTGGTAGTAACCCAAGCCCTAGGATAGTTATCCAGGACACCCCTGTCCCAGATCAAGAACCTGGACCTATTCTAGAGGAAGCATCCAAGGTCCATTTCCCGAGGCCTTGACCAAGGGAAAGAGGACAAATAAACCTGTGGCGCCTGAGGAGGATCTGGTCAAGCTCTTTGAATAGGTCCATATACACATCCCATTGATGGATGTGATCTGCCACATACTGGCTTACGCACGATTTCTGAAAGACGTGTGTACACCCAAGCGTAAGCCACGAACCAAAAGTGGGAATCCAATCGTATTGCCAGAGCAAGCCAGCTCTGTAATTTTGAGTAAACTCCCACCTAAGGCAAAAGACCCCGGTACTCCCCTAATTTCTTGTACCATTGGTGATACCCAATTTGATAGAGCTTTATTAGATCTAAGAGCCTCCATAAACCTAATACCTACATCCCCACTTGACCATCCTGAAGAATTTAAGCTCAAACCGATAGAGGTGACATTACAGTTGGCTGACCGATCTATTAAGTCACCTAAAGGAGTACTTGAGGATGTCATTGTTAGGGTGTGGGATTTCTATTTCCCGGTAGACTTTGTAGTCTTGGATATGGATGCTCCAGAAAATCCAAGGGATACACCAATTATACTAGGGAGACCCTTTCTGGCCACTGCTAGGGCCAATATAAATTGTGAGGGCCAAATTGAACTGAAATTCGGGAACCAAATACTAAAGATTGACATCTTTAAGGCCCAACAAGGGATTAATTGCAGTGTTATAGAATAGATATGTGATATCAAGGCTGTGGTTGAGGATCCATATATTGAGGAAAACCTGACAACTTCCGATCAACCACAAGAGGATCAAAACCCGCAATCAGAGGAGTCTGAGCCTGACCTAGATACACCCATAACTCCTTCCCTTGCTCCTAACACACACCCCAAACCATACGCTGCTGCTGATAACCCTATTCTAGAACTCAAGCATCTGAAGTACATCTTTTTGGGTTCCAATCAGACGTTTCCTATGATTATCAACTCCAGACTCACACTTGATCAGGAATCCCATCTGATTACTGTTCTCCAGCAACATCGTAGATCCATTGGCTGGACTCTCGATGATTTGACTGGTATCAGCCCCTCTTATTGCACACACCGTACCTACACTGAAGATGGCACACGACCTTCCTGTGAAATGCAGAGACGTCTAAATCCTAATTTGTAGGAGGTCGTGAAAAAGGAGATCATCAAGTGGTTAGATGCAGGGATCATCTACCCGATCTTCGACAGTCGGTGGGTGAGTCCAATCCAGGTTGTGCCCAAAAAGGCAGGACTCACCGTGATCATGACTGAAACTAGAGAAATCATATCAACCCATGTGGAGAATTCGTGGAGAGTCTGCATTGATTACAAATGACTCAATTCCTTCACGAAGAAGGATCATTTCCCACTACCATTTATTGATCAGATCCTCGAGAAACTAGCGGGAAATAGGTTCTTCTACTTTTTGGACGGGTACTCCGATTATAACCAGGTGGCAATCCATCCTGAGGACCAAGAAAAGACCACTTTCACCTGCCCCTTCGAGACATACGCGTTCCGAAGGATGCTGTTCAGTCTCTACAATGCACCTGCCACTTTTCAGCGATGCATGCTTGCCATATTCTCAGATATGGTAGGTGATTATCTGGAAGTCTTCATGGATGACTTTTCAGTATTCGGAGAATCATTTGACGATTGCCTCCTGCACTTGGTCCAAATCCTCAGGCCGTGCATTGACATGAATCTGGTTCTTTCCTGGGAAAAGAGCCATTTCATGGTGCCTGAAGGAATTGTCCTGGGACATCTCATATCAGAAAAAGGCATCCAAGTCGATCGAGCTAAGGTGAACTTGATTTACAAACTCCCTATGCCGAGCTCAATCAAGGACATTTGATCTTTTCTGGGGCACGTTGATTTTTACCATCGATTCATTCCTAATTTCTCAAAGATCGCATGCCCCCTGGCCACTCTGCTATCTAAGGATGTACCTTTCGAAATCTCCAAGGAATGCACTCAAACATTTGAAATCCTCCATGATAGAGTTACCCAAGCTCCGATCCTACAGTCCCCTTACTGGTCTCAACCCTTTGAGATCATGTGCGATGCATCTGATTTCACTGTAGGAGTGGTACTTGGACAGAAAATTGATGGGAAACCCGTGATCATCTACTACGCTAGCAAGACACTTGACGAGGCTCAGCGTAACTACACAGTTACGGAGAAAGAGCTGCTAGCCGTAGAATTTGCCCTGGAAAAATTCAGATCATATCTCCTGGGTTCTCGTGTTATCATTTACTCGGATCACACAGCTGCGATGCATCTCCTTGCAAAGAAGGATGCAAAACCTCGATTAATCCGCTGGATCTTGCTGCTGCAAGAGTTTGACCTAGAGATTCGCGACAAAGTAGGAAAACAGAACGTGGTAGCTGATCACTTGTCCTGCCTTCCTTCTGAGATCATCGACCCTTCCGGACCCATCACGGAACATTTTCCTGATGAGCACCTCCCAACTATCAATATAGGGCTTCCATGGTTTGCTAATATAGTAAACTACCTGGCATCACATCAGATCTCGTCCAATTGGCCGAAGGCCAAGAAGGACAAATTGCTTTCCAATGCCAAGTATTACTTCTTGGAAGACCCGTATCTTTTCCGCATCGATGCTGATCAAATCATTCGACGATGTGTCACAGAAGCGAAAATTCAGGACATATTGTCCTTCTACCATGACCAAGCATGCGGTGGACATTTCTTAGGTCATAAAACCGCAACGAAAGTCCTCCAGTGAGGCTTCTATTGGCCCACAATTTTCAAAGACACATACAATCACTGTAGGGCATGCACTCGTTGCCAGTCCTTAGGCAACATGAGCCACTATGATATGATGCCCTTACAGCCGATTCTTGTATGCGAAATCTCCGACGTGTGAGGGATTGATTTTATGGGACCCTTTCCTGTTTCAGACAGCTTCGAGTACATTCTACTCACTGTTGACTATGTGTTCAAATGGATCAAAGCCATTCCGACCCGAACCAATGATCATAAGGTGGTTATCAAATTCATTCATAAGAACATCTTTTCATGGTTCGAGATTCCACGTGCTATAATCTCTGATGGAGGGACCCATTTCACAAACACTCAGTTCAGGCCACTGATGACCAAATACGGGGTGTTGCACCGAACCTCTACTCCTTACCATCCCCAAAATAATGGTCTAGCTGAGCTATCAAACCAGGAGATCAAGAAAATCCTCCAGGTTACTATTCGACCTGACAGGAAAGACTGGTCATCTCAACATCCGGAAGCTTTGTGGGCTTATAGGACCACCCACAAAACCCAATCAGGTATGTCTCCCTTCAGATTGGTGTACGGGAAGGCATGTCACCTCCCCGTCGAATTGGAGCACAAAGCCTATTGGGCAGTATGGAACTACAACCTAGATCTTTCTAAGGCAGGAACCCACAAAAAGCTTCAAATGAGCGAGATCGATGAATTACACCACGACGTGTATGAGAACTCGCAAATTTACAAAGTGCGAGTTAAGGCCTTTCATGACAAGCACATATCCAGAAAGATCTTCCACCATGGTCAAAAAGTCCTACTCTTTGATGCCAAGCTTAATCTGTTTCCAGGAAAACTACGATCAAAATGGATCGGACCCTACCTCGTTCGACGAATCTTCAGAAATGGAGCCATCGAGATCAATCCACTCAGCCACGATTCAGAACCTTTCATCGTGAATGGTCAGAGACTTAAACCGTTCATTAACTTGACCGATACAAATTTGGCTGAGATATCCTTTACCATCCATTTTCCTTGAGCTCATTGCATCCAGCCGATGGCGTAAAACTCAACGCTTAACGGGAAGCAACCCGTCATTTTTGAAAAACCCAAAACTTTCTTGACATTCCTATGCTGAATTCATATTGCACTTTAGGGTTCATCCATTAGAACAGCCAACCCCACTTCAGGTACCCGTACCCGAGTTTTGAAATCGTTAGCAACAGTCACCTTGACCCGTTCACCTACCCAAAACCTATTCTAATGAATGATCAAAGTTGAACTCGAACCCACCTAATTTACAATGGGGACATTGTAAATTATAGGCATGGGGGGCTATGAAAGTGCAAAACATTATGAAAACTCATCTCACAAGAAAAGGTTTCAACAAAAAAATCACATATCACAAAAACACCAAAAAAATAAAAAATTCTTGAAAAAGAACAAAAAATTCTGAGGGGAGAGAAAATTTTGAGGCCATACGAATCATGAGGTGAAAAAGGGAAAAGTGAAAAATGTCAAAAAAAAAGGAGCACAAAATGAAAAGAAAAAGAAGAGATAGTCATTAGTAAGAAATCAAGGGATTAACTAAGTTCTATACCATATCAAGAAAAAAGAAAATGAAAGGAAAAAAGTGCTAAGGAAACACAAAAGAGATTAGTAGGAACGCTGATCTTAGGCCTCTTAGGCTAGACTCCTAGGCTTAAAAATTCAAGTATCCGCTAAGATCTATATAGTCCTCAAGAGGTTGGGGAAAATGCGAAGCTTAAGTATTAGGTCTAAGGCTTAAGGAGTATTCGGCCTTGTTAACTGACCTCTGGTTTGCGGGATTTAGTAACCTAAGCACCCCAATCCACACACAATCTGGTTCAGTGCGCATAAGTATCAAAATCATGCAAAAGCATTTAATTGTTCTGAAAAAGTCGCCTAGATTAGGAGTGGCCGATCAACACAAGTTGATTTGGATGAGTTCCCGACATGGAGAGGCGGGAAATTCCCCTCGAAGATGCATAATAACATATCGTCTCCTCGATCCTTGTCTCCTAGGATATTTACATATCCTACTGGGGGCATGTAAGCACCCTGTGCTGGTTCAAATGCCATGGGCGGCATTATCACGAAATGTCGATTGCCAGGGTCTGGATTTGGCTACAGAACACCATGGGCGGGATTAATCAAAATCTTGAAAGCTATGGTTCTAGGAGTTTCCATGGGCAGTGCTATCACGAAGCATCGATTACCAAGGACCCTTTGAGGATTGATGATGGGGACTAGAAATCCGATGCAGATCGAGTTGAGAAGCCAATCTGAAGCTAGAAATAAAAGAAAAGAGAGAGAAAACTCTCCAAACAACGAAAATCCTCTGTCTCTCTCTTACAAAAATGCACTGCAAACTGAACCGAGGCAAAAATATGTTACAAGCACAGGTGCTTTAACCGCGGAGTCCAACGAACCTTAGGATAGTTCCTGTGGGCCTTAAAAACCTTCGCGGCAGAATGAGGCTAGAGCTGGTCAGGTCCGGATCATGGATGGTACTTGAGTACCTCTAGGCCTACTATCGGCATTCTAACCTAATCAAAAAGAAAAAAAGCACTCATCATATTTTCAAACATCAAAGAACTCATGGTCTAGAATCGAAGTTAAAACCTTAAAATTTTGCTAAGGGACTAGCAAAAGCTAGGCATGGGGGTATGATGGGAACACCATCATGAGCCCTAACTAGCTCATTTTGACCCATAAAAGAGAACAAAATCTCCTACATAACCAACTGGAGGTCCTAATTCACTGAATAACCATTCTGAGATAAAAGCAAGAAACAAGGGGTAAAACTATAATTTTACCATTGCAGTGCAACAAT
Organism: Thalassia testudinum; assembly: GCA_037157565.1. NCBI lineage: Eukaryota > Viridiplantae > Streptophyta > Magnoliopsida > Alismatales > Hydrocharitaceae > Thalassia > Thalassia testudinum. The sequence continues at coordinate 6,775,337 of JAZHRO010000033.1, forward strand.
GGATTTTCTCATGAGCTAAACACAAGTCGAATTTTCTTAGCAGGATAATAAGTGGGTTGAATCAGACAGAAAAGGGTTCATGTAAATGCTGGGAATTAAATGACTTCTTGTAACCCTAAAACAGACCCAGTTGATTTAACAAGGTTCAGGTCAGAATAAAATTCATCTAAACCCTCTAAAAATCATATAAAAATATTCCCTAGGGTTTAAAACCTACAATTTGGCCATTGAAACCTATTTTGACCTAAAATAGGGTCTCAGACAAATATTTACCCTAAATTGGGTTTTTACGTAAATTTCCCAACCAAACATGGTCAAACTTAAAATCCAACTTCACCATTGGATTTCTTATGTCTAAATTAGGTTTATACCAAAATTTAGACCTAAGAGGAGTTCATCTTGACCCACTTTGCAAATAGGTCCAGCCCAATTACATTTCTACCTCTAGATTTCAAAAACCCTTACAATTGACCCCTACCTTCTTCTTCGTTCTTTGCAATTAGGTCCCTCCACCATTATAGTGGAGGGAATCCTACTCCGACAAGATTTCAAGGGAGATTTCTCCCTGATCTCTCAGAGAATCTCCTTCAAAATTGAAAGAGAGATTCTCTGAGAAATCTCCTCCAATGTTAACCTAATTTGAGGCCCTACTTGGTACCCAATCTCTCATGCGAATGCATGAAGGATTTGGATCTCTTTCGAGTTTCCACCTCCGACGAACTTGCCATTCTTGGAAGCTTGGCTTCCAAGCACAAAACCGAACTCTAAGGCATATTTAAGTGACCCTAAATCACCACACATCTCCTAAGCTTGAAATTGACTGGAAAAACCCCTCAAATTCGTCTCTCCTCCTTCGGCCAGTTCGCTCATCAAGCTCCGGCGACCTTCCCTGATTTCCCTTGTCGCCTACCCACAATACCGGTGGTAGGTTCCTCTCCCTCACGTTCGTCCGTGTCGCGCAGTACCTACCAACACCTCTGCATCCCATTCGTCCTCGCCGACCACCTTCTCTAAGCACCTTTGTCTCCGGCATCGGCGATACGAGATGGCCGCCATCCCTGCCTCCCCCTTCGTCTCTTCACTCTCAGTTAAGTCCTCTCAACCTCTACCCTATTTTCCCTGGAACGACCACTTCCGCACTCCACCACTCCGGTGAGTTCGCTCCACCTCCACAGACCATCTCCCTCCTCGCCGACCAGACCATAAGCTCTGCCCCAACTCACTGAACGTAACTCCCCACTCACAACACTCTGCTACTCACCCAAACACAGCCCCGAACACACCCACTACCATGGCCACAGAGAACCCTAGGCACGCCCCCATAGGCGATCCCACGCCACGTCGACCCCCGCAGCATACTCACCATGCCTCGGCGAAGCCTCCTAACCATTCTGACGTGACCGTGAGGCCGTTTGCGTGATTGTAGGTCCAAGGGCTCGCCGCCATTGAAGCGAAGCTCTAAGCAAGCTTGCAGCCCTCTCCAGACTTGTGTCCCAGGCTGTGCGGGGCACTCTTTTGAACACTTCCAAGCATCTACTCGAAGCCCAGTGCCATCACTGCAGCTGCAGTTGAACGAAGCATCCCTGCCACAGGCGTACGCGAGGAAGGTGGGAAGATAGTCCCACCTAGGAACTGGACGAAGCACCACACCCGCATAAATTATTTTTCTGCATTAAGCTCTTCGCCTCCTACTCATGAAGTGAAGTCCCCTCTCACCCGACCCGACGCCTCGTCCGTGACCACCCCCGCGGACTTGGTGATCCGACCCAACCCAGCACACCTTGCCCACCACCGCACGCCGGTGGGCCTGGTTTCGGGCGCGTACCCGACCCGATTACCCGAGAAAGTGGCTCTGGGAGAGCGAACCTAAGAGAGAAAGAAGAGAAGAGAGCTCGTGTGGGTAGGGGTAGGTTTTGCTTTACAGAGGAAGGAGAAGACAAGGCCGAAGAGGAAGCTAAGGGCTGAAGCCAAAGAAGAAGGAGGAAGCCGAAGTCAGAAGCTAAGGAAAAAGAGAAGGAGAAGAGAAAGGCTAAGGCAAGGAATCAGAAAAAGAGAAAGAAAGAAGAAGAAGCTTGAAAGTAGTTGCCAGAGAAGAGAAGAAGGAGAAGAAAGAAGATCAAGCACTGTAGCATCCACATTTTAAGGCATCTGATTCACAAATCAGACGTCCAATTTTGTACTTATTCACATTCATTGATTTCTTTAATATCTTGTGCTTACATTTATCTTTTTACACTAAAACATTGATTTTTATTACATATTATATTCAAATTCTCAAGTTGTGATCTTGATTTCTAAACCCTAATTTTCTCCCTGTGTTTGACCTCGGACTTTAAAATTCGAGTAATAAATTGTATTTGTTTTGAATGCTTTTTCAACTGTACTACAATGCCACTTTTTAAAACTCGATCAAGCGCACCTAACACTCATCCTTTAATGCCTCAACAACTTTCTTAGGTTCAAGTTGAGAAATAAAGGCATTAAGGACAAAATCAGCTTTAAAGTGAAATCGGATTTTTACACCTTGTTCAATATCACCTATGATCTGTTCTTGAGAGTGATCCTCCCATTCTTTTGGAAGATCATGTGCATTTCATGTATCTTCCATTTTTGATACATCGATGAAGGGGGTATCTTCATCATCAGAATCTAAATGATTTGATTCAGGTTCACCTAAGTTTGTTTCATCAAATGAAACATGCAGGAATTCTTCTATAACAAAAGTCCTTTTATTAAAGACTTGATAAGCTTTGCTTCTTGTTGAATAGCCAATAAAAATGCCTTCATAACCTTTAGCATCAAACTTATCAAGTCGATCACGGGTGTTTAATAAATAACATTGACTTCCAAACACCATAAAATATGAAATCCTAAGAGACTTCTCATAATAAAGCTCATATAGAGTTTTCTTAATAATAGGCCTTAAGAGAGTTCTATTAAGAACATAACATGCCGTATTAATGGCTTCTGCCCAGAAATATTTCTGAATCCCAGACTCCAAGAGCAAAGTACGGGCGCATTCTTGTAGAGTGCGATTCTTGTGCTCTACAACACCATTTTGAGATGGTGCCCATGGAAATAAAAATTCATGGGTTATGCCAGAATTGACACCAAAACTTAAAAATTTTTCATTTTCAAATTCACCCCCATGATCAGTCCTAAGTCTAAGAATAGAAGATGATTTTTCCTTTTGACGTCTTCGAGCAAGACTTAGGAAGGAATCAAATGAGTCATCCTTATGTTTCAAAAAGATGACCCAAGTGAACCTAGAGAAGTCATCAGCAATAACTAGGCAAAATTTTGATCCATTTAGACTCTCAAATTGTGTTGGTCCAAATAGATCAAGGTGTAACAACTCTAAAGGTCGTGTTGTTGAAACTAAGTCTTTAGGTTTAAAAGAAGTCTTGTGCATTTTTCCAAGTTCACAAGACTTGCACAAAGCATCCTTTTTATAAGCTAGTTTGGGTAGGCCACTTACTAACTCATTTTTGGCTAACCTATTAAGATGTTTGTGATTAATGTGACCTAGCCTACGATGCCAAAGATCTAATTCAACATGGGAGGAAAGTAGACATTTTACAAATTTCTCTTGTGAAAAATAAAGAGCATAGATATTTTTATATCTAAAGCCTTCAATTAAAATCGTATTTGTTCCTTCTTTTAATATTTTAAATCCAACTTTAGTAAATAAAACATCACATCCATTATCACATATTTGACTAACACTAAGCAGGTTATGTTTTAAGTTTTCTACCAAAAGAACATTACGTATCTTCTTAGAAGAATTACCTATTGTACCTTCACCAATAATGCGACAACATTTGTTGTCACCCAACTTGACGTGTCCTCCATCTTCGATCCTGGTCCACTTGATAAAGAGGTCGAAGTGTCCCATCATGTGCTTGGAACACCCACTGTCTAGGATCCATTTGTCCTTCTTGCCTTGCAAAATAGTTTATTAAATCTATTTTAGGTACCCATTTTCTTTTGGGTCCTTGATTGTTAGTACCCTTCAAATCCTTAGGTTTATAGATCACTTTAGTGTTAGATCTATAATTCTTAGGATTCTTGACCTTTTGATAAATCCATGCATGTCCAAGTGTATGTGATTTATTTTGTGTGTTCTTTTTATTATTGAACTTGGCTTTTAAATTATTACAAATTCTGTATTCAGCCAAGTTTTTATTTTTAAATTATTCAAAGTGACCTCAAAATGTCCATAAATATCTTCTAATTCTACTATTTTTGCATGCAATTGATTATTAGTTTCTTTTTACATTTCTAATTCTATTTCTAAACAAGATTTTTCGATTTCTAGAGTTTTATAACTATCATCCAAGACCTTATTTTCTTTTTGAATCAACTTAGCTTTGTGATACAAATCTTCATATGCTTGTAATAACTCATTAAAAGTGACTTCAGAATCTACCTCATTTTCTTAGCTATCGTTGTTCACCATTAAGCAAAGATGTGCAACTTCCATTTCTTCAGATTCTTTGGAAGATGATTCCGTGCCGGAATCACTATCATCCCAAGTCGCCTTGTATGCCTTTCTTGAAATCTTCTTCTTCCAATCGAGTTCTTTGTCCTTCTTCTTTTCGTCCTTCTTCTTCTTGATCATTGGACAATCTTTTCGTACATGCCCCTTCTTCTTGCACTCAAAACAAATAATGTCATTTGTAAATTTATTTACTTTCTTACCTTATTTTCGGATGAATCTTATGAATCTTCTCGTTAGAAGAGCAAGCTCCTCTTCTTCATCGAAGTTGGAATCGTCGAGATCCGACTCCTCCTTTATAGCTTTGAAAGCAAGCTCCTTCTTGCTTACGGAGTTTTCTTCATTCTTCTTCATATTTTCCAATTGGACTTCATATGCTATGAGGCTTCCAATCAAGTCATCCAAGGAGAGAGTAGAAAGGTCTTTTGCCTCTTGGATGGCTGTGGTCTTTGGAGACCAATTGCTTGTAAGGGATCTCAAGATTTTCCTTACAAGCTACTCCTCCTTCAGCTTGACTCCCAAGTTCTTCATTGGATTCACGCTCTTTCCAAATCTTATGTACATCTCTTTGATTGTTTCACCTTTCTGCATCCTAAAACACTCATAGCTTTCTGTTAGAATAGAAATATGTGTTCCTTTTACCTTACTTGTACCTTCATAGGTGACTTGTAGCATATTTCATATCTCGTATGCAGATTCGCATGCGGAGATACAATTAAATTCTTCCCTTGATAACACACAATAGAGTGCATTCATCACCTTTGCATTTCCCGCAATCTTTTTCTTTTAGTCCTAGGTCCAAACAACACCTTCCTGTGGCTCCAGATCCGTGTACTTCTGTTAAATAAGAGTCCACGAGTCCTCATCCATGGCCTTGAGGAAGATTTGCATCCTCCTCTTCCAGTATCCATAGTCCATTCCATCAAAGTAGGGAGGATGTGTGGATGACTGTCCTTCGGTGCGCTTGACTGATGATGCCATTGCGAGAGAGAATGATTACTTCTATTCGCAACCCGCTCTGATACCACCTATAGGATCTGTAAATCACAAACACACTAGAAGGGGGGATGAATAGTGTGGTAGATAAAAAATTGCAAGACAAAGCTAACCACAAAAACACACAAGATATATAATGGCTCCCCTCACTTGGGTACTCCATTCAACCCAGAGGGAATCAATTACTAAAACCTAAGGTAATTAATGGGTTACCTAAACCCAATTACAAGATATTAAAAAGAAATAAAGATACAGGTGTAAGCAAGATGCAAATAAAAGCTTTTGCTTGATCTGAACACCAAATTGGTGTTATAATCCTGTAGAGCATCCAAAGGGCTTTCGATCGAGCCTTTGCTCGATCAAAATCATCCAGTGAGTCAACCAGAATCGTCGGCCGAAATACGGCCTAAAGGTAAGAAAGATAGTCCCACCTCAGAAAACTGCAACCGCACGACATGGTATATTCAGATTTTGTGCTTAAGCCTTCTCGGTCATCTGCACAGGGCACGAAATGAAACTGGCATTGGGCATGGGTGCATGCGATGCACGTGCCTACGCATGTGTGTGTGTGTGTGTGCGTGCACCTATGGGCCTAAGCGTATGGGACCATGAGTGGGAGTGTGGGCCTGGGAGGCCAGTTACTATGCATGAGCTTAAAATGAATAAAAATCCACCAATTAAGCACTAGGCCCGAGCTTAAGTAGGGTCTAGTCCCGCCCATTGGGTGCTGTGTATCCCCGAACAAGCTTGGGCCACCCATTAAAAATTAATTTTTATAATTAAAGATAAAATGGGTTAAATGTTGGTGAGAATGGCGAAGTGTGGAACTCATTAAGCATAGTAAGGAGAAGAGGTTAAGCGAAAGAAATTGCTAAGGGTTCAGAAGAGGAAGAAGAGAAAAAAGATGAGTAAAGGAAGAGAGAGAGAGAGAGAGAGAGCAACGAGGCTGCAGTAAAGAAAGAAGTAAGAAGAGAAGGGATGAAGAAATTAAGAATTGAGAGAAAGAAATGTAAAGAGAATCAGACGTCTTGCCATCATTTCAAACTTCCAATTTTTACTTTTAAGACGTCTATTATTAATTTTAGATGTCTGATTTGGAATTCATTGATATATCTTGTTGCTTTAAGTGATGAAATAAAGGCATAGTATTCATTTGTTTAGCAATTTCTATAGCTACATTTGAAGTAATAAGCATACTACTTAGTTTTAATGCTAAATCATGTGTAAATGTGTTTCTTTCTAATGGAACGTTGCATGTGCTAATTTGACTAATTCTTGTGCAATGTTCATAGGATTAAAGTATTCCAATTTAATTAGTTCTTAATTATTCCTTAGTAATTAATGGTGAATTAAGCTTAAGTTATGCCTCCCAGTGAACGACCTGGACTCAACTAGTTAAAAAGAACTTAAAATCTAAAATGTTAGGTTAACTTGACCCTATTTTACACTCACGATAACAATTCAAGTTAACCTAAGTTACTTTCTTATGCAATTAATTAAGCCTAAATAACTTAATTAACTGTGTTGAGCATTTAACCAACTAGCAGTCAGCTAATTCTCCAAGAAGGGATGATGATTTCTATACACTTTTAATTCTCACTAATTCTCTAGCCCTTTTAGCAATGCTACCAAGACAAGGAAATAAAAATGATTAGTGAGTTTACACTTAAATATCATCAAGCATAACCAACCTCCCAACGACAAAAGCACCTTGATCTTTTAGAACTAACTCCATTCCTTCTATGGAAAGAGAAATTAACTACATATTTTCTTTTCAAAAATGAAACTAACCCTAAAATTAGCTGATGGTTTAATAATGTTCATCAAAAAGATACTACAAATATATAATTTTTATATCTAGGAATCAAGTTCCTCGATAGTTGTAAGAAAAATCAATAGATCTGTAGAAGTGAGATACATCATTACAAAACCCTCACCTCTCTTTTATATAGATTAGCTGAAGGTTGTTTATTTAGCGAAAAGTATGTGAAGGAAAGCTACATAGAGCTACTAAAAGCTATAAGGAATTGTTTCTTTTGGGAAGTAAGAGAAGAAACTATCAAAAATTATAAAAGCAACAAATAGAGACTCCAACAATGAACATGAACAAAATAATTTTTATAATATATGCAAGGAGAAATACAAAGGTCCCAATAACAAGCTACTCCAGAGCAAAAATAAGCATCAAAAGAGTAATTAGGTATTGAGGGATTTGTTAGCTATAGGATATTCTTACATATCCAAGTTGGGTGTGCCTGTACTTGTAAACACTTTTTTTTATATTTCTTGTGGCTTATGAATGTGATTGTGCCTTGTACCCACCTTATTATTATATATTCTTGCATAAATCACTTCTTTACAGGTATAGGTTTTTGGGAAAAACACGATAAAATAGGGGCAACTTTGCCAAATTTTTGGTAGAATTTAGCCCTTTAGTTATTTAGATTCCCTAAACTTGGATTTTCAATTATAGATCCAACCCTACTGAGAATTGCTTGGAAACAAGATGTCCACCATTGCATTTTTCCCCAAGAAAATCTATTTGTGTTTTTTTTCATTCTTATGCACTTCATCTACATGTTAATTGGTTTTGATTTTCATTTTTCTAGGTGTTAGTGCTTTACACACTAAACTTTTACTTTGATTTTCACTTAAATGTATCATTAACAATAAACATCCTTTTCAAGATATCATATTCTTCTACCAAATAAAGTCAATGGATAAAAGTTGGATATATGAAGATAGGTCAAGTAGTAAATATCTGGTGGGTGTTGCAAATTTCATTGAGTTTGTGTTTGATAAAATGACCAAGGAACCATTTCTTGCCCTTGTCAAGATTGCGCTAACGTATTCGAGTTAATCGACAAATAGTTGTTGAACATTTATTATGGAGAGGGTTTTCCAAAGGTTATACTCAGTGGGCTTTACATGGTAAAGAGCTTGAAAACATCCAAGAAGTTAGTGACAATCAAGAAGTTGGAGATGATGTGCATGATTTGCTACATGAAGCTTTTAGGTTTCAAGATATAGACAAGGATGCATCTTACATGGAATGTAATTTGCCAAATAATATTAATGAAGATGCAAATACTTTTTTTGAATTATTGGAGGATGCCAAACAAGAGCTATATCCAGGATGCAAGAAGTTTAGTAAGTTATCTTTTTTGGTTCAAGTTTATCACATAAAGTGCCTTAGTGGACGAACAAACAAATCTTTTACCATGCTACTTGAGCTTCCTAAAGACTCATTGCCAGAGAGAGAAACCATTCCTAATTCTTTCTATCAAAACAAGAAAATTATAGCTAAACTTGGCCTTGCTTATGAAAAAATTGGCATATGTCCAGAGAAATGTATGCTATATTGGAAAGAGCATGCAAATGATAATTCATGCCATATATGTGGTACTTAGAGATGGAGACAAAGAACATCACAATCTAAAGTTGATGAAACTCTTCAACTTGAATCAAATAAAGGAATTGCTTCTCAAGTTATGTGGTACTTTCCATTGAAACCAAGGTTACAAGACTATTCATGTCATCGAAGACATCGCACCTGATGAGATGGCATTCTAAAGGTCGATTAAAAGATAAAATGCTTAGACATCCTGCAAATTCCCTAGCATGGAAGACATTTGATAGTAAATATCCTTATTTTGCTTCAGAGCCTCGAAATGTTTGCCTTAGTTTAGCTACTGATGGGTTCAATCCTTTTAGGATGATGACAACATAACATAGTACTTGACCAATTATCCTGATTCCCTACAATTTACCACTATGGTTATGCATGAAGCAATCAAATTTCATATTATCAACATTAATTCCCAGTTCGTCTAGTCCAAAAGCTCATAGATGTATTTTTGCAACCATTAATTGAGGAATTGAAAGATTTATGGGAGATTGGTATTCCAACATTTGATGTTGATCGCAAAGAAATGTTTCAGTTGCATGCTACAAAAATGTGGACTATCAATGACTTTCTGGCATATGCTAATATTTCAGGATGGGCCACAAAAGGAAATCTTGCATGTCCTTCTTGTAATAAAGATAATGATTCACAATACTTGGAAGGTAGTTGAAAGGTATGCTACATGGGCCATCATCATTTTCTTCCAATGAATCATAGATTTAGAAGGCAATCAACACCCTTCTATGGAAAGAAAGATTTGAGGTGTATACCAAAAAGATTATCAAACACGTTGATAATGACACAATTAGAAAAAGTTCCTAGTATTTTGGCACAGATCCCAAAAAGAGGTGTAAGTATTGGCCTAATTGGACAAAATTAAGTATATTTTTTCAGTTGCCATATTGGAGAGAGAATGTTATACGTCAAAATCTTGATGTCATGCTTATTGAGAAAACTATATGTGAGAGTATAATAGGAACTTTTTTACAATTGGAAAAGAAAAACAAAGATGGTATAAAGAGTCATATTGACTTGAAAAAGTTGAACATTAGACATGCACTTCATCCTAAAGAGGTTGGAAATAAGACTATCTTGCCTCTAGCATGTTATAACTTAGACAAGAATGAGAAGTCAAATCTATGTGAGATCTTTAAAAGAGTCAAAGCTCTAGATGGTTATGCATCTAATATATCAAGATGTGTAAATCTACGTGATCGCAAGATTTCAGGCTTGAAAAGTCACGATTGTCATATACTGATGCATCAACTACTTCCCATATCATTACAAGTTTCCATATCAAATGATATTGTTCGATCAATATTGATAGATTTCTGCAGCTTTTTTTGAGATATATGTTCAAAAGAGCTTGAACCAGAATATCTTAAACAGTTAGAGCAGAAGATTGTCATATTGATTTGTCAATTGGAGAAAATATTCCCACCATCATTTTTTGATATTATGATACATTTAGGAATATATCTGGCCACAGAAGCAAAGATAGCTGGACCAGTTCAATATCGATGGATGTATCCCATAGAAAGGTATACTCCTATAGTATTTTTAAAAAATCAATATAAATGCTTTTTAACATATTCTTAACTCTTACATGGTTGATTAATAGGTATCTTCTTAAACTAAGAAGGTATGTTTGTAATAAGAATCATCTAGAAGGCTTTATTGCGGAAGGGTATATAGCAAATGAATGCTTGATATTTTGTTCAATATATTTATCAGGAGTGGAGACAAGGTTTACATCAAGAAACTTTCTAGATGAATTTCATGATGTGAATCAAGGGTTTTCTATATTTTCACAATCTGGTCATGTAATAGGAAAGAGGACTCCCAAGAAATTAAATTTGATTACGATAAAATAGACACATGGATATATCTTATCCAATTGTGATGCTATCCTTCCATTTAAAGAGTAAGCACTTGAAACTCATATCCTTTGAATTATTCATGTTACATGTTTTATCATAATATTTTAATAATTATTGTAAATTTGCAGAGAACATTGTCATGTATTTAGGAACTCATATCATCAATTATCACAGAAGGAACTTAGTAACAAACATAATGACACTTTTAGCGAGTGGTTTAAGAGATATGTATATTTCATAAATATCCACCAATCTAGTAGTTTTAATATCTTGAGACACTTATTGTTACTTTTTGTGATTCAGATTGAAGAAAAGGCAAAAATGAAATTTGTATCACAAGATCTTCAAGTGCTTGCTCAAGGCCCTCATGAAGTAGCAATGTATTATAGTGGCTATATTGTTAATGGCTTTAGATTTCGTACAAAAAACAAAGAGCAGAATCGACAAACACAAAATAGTGGTGTTGTTGTTAATGCCCAGGCTGAGAGCTTTTCCAAAGCATCAGATAAAAATTCTTCAATTAGTGAAGTTGATTATTATGGAGTGATCATAGCCATAATTGAGTCGAATTATTATGAAAAGTTTAAAATAGTATTATTCAAATGCTAGTGGATAAATACTAAGTCAAAAAATGCAATTGGGAAAGTAAATGGACTAACATTAGTGAATTTATCTTATTTAGGACATGAAAATGATCCATTTGAATGAGCAACTCAAGTACAACAAGTATTTTATGTCCAACATCCAATACATAAGGATTGGCATTTCATTGTCAGAACAAGACCTAGAGATTTATTTGCTATGGAAGAAAAAGTCGATGACTTAGATAATGATGATACAATAGATGGCTACTCCTTTGATTTGAATGAAAGTGAGATGGATACAAATGACAACGATGATGACATTGATGTTGTACATACAGACATTAATGGTGTTACTTTTTCTAGAGAGAACTGGGAACAACATATTTATGATATTAGTAGAGCAGATAACAATGAAAGCGAGTCTAATGATGACAACTAGATTGATGTGAGTTATTTGTTGTTATTTGGTATGAAGATAATTTTTTCACAAGTCATTTTTTTCATTGTTATATGTTATGACTTTATTTTGTTGTTTGTTTAACTTATTTCTTTATTATGTTTCATATAGGATGTCAAAGCGACCATGATTTGATTCTTGAGTTATTCTAGTTCTAGGAGGATATCAGTTAAAGAAAATTTTGGTAGCCCTGAACCAACAAAATGTTGAGCCAACATGTAATGATAACGAAACTAGAGCTACAACTTCTACATTGAAGAATAATTCAGTGTTACTGAAGAAACAATCTAAGGAAAAGCAAATTATAAGGAAAGATCATTCCATACTTAGGAAAACAAAAAAGGCAAAGCATGCTACCATTGAAACATTCGAAGAAGAATATCAAGGTAACATAGCAAGTTGTACACATTCTGCAGTTGGAGAAACTGATGAAATTGACCTTCAGGACATTGGTAACATATTTCATGTGTGAAAACTTATTTCTATAATACATCTTTTACTGTTTTATTACAAGTTAGTTTAAGAGATTTATATATCATACATAGATTAAATTTGAATTCATTTAATAGTGTTCTTTTGCGATTAAAAATCTAGATTATAATTCAAAAGGAAAGGGTAATAGAGGACCTACTATGTGCCTGAAAGTATGGAATAATCAAGATGGAAAGAAGATATTTATCAAGATGAACGATTCATACCAGCCAATTGGAAAAAATCAAAATCATTTGAAAAATTTTTGTGGAACTGTTGCACACAATTCAGATTTGGCTTCATTGGATTATGATGATTAGAGGAAGATGCCTATAGAATATAAGAATAAAATGATAGAATTTGTGGAGGTAAATTCTTAACCATAATAATTTTGTTAATTATATTTAACTTTTGATGATTTAACATTTTTTATGATGTAGTGCAAATTTCAATACAATGAGAAGATGCAACCATGGGAGCTTCTAAGCATAGCTAAGAAATGGAGAGAATTTAAGTGTTTCCTTAAAGAGAAATATTATCGACCACAGCTTTCCATGGAAGAAAGACTAGAGTATCATGATTCATGGGTAACTAAGGAACATTGGAAGTTCCTTAATGAGCATTGGGATTCAGAGAAGTCAAAGGTAAATAAAATTATATTTTTTTCTTTACTTAGAAAATTGTTCTAAAAAGTTATGATTCTTGTAGTTACATTGTTCTAAAAATAAAGAAAATAGAGGAAAATTAATGCTTCATCATACTGTGAGAACAAAAAACTATGCATGCATAAGGGATGAGGTACATTCTTTATTCTCAAAATTTTCACTTTTTAAGTTGATGATTTAAGTGTTACAATTTTTATTATTTTTAGATGGAGAAACAAATGGGAAGAAAGGTAAACAATATTGATTTATTTGTAAATGTTTATAAAAAGAAGGATGACAAACCAATGGATGAAAGAGCAGCTTCTATGATTGTAAGTTAAACACATTATATAACTTATTCTTGATGAGTAATTTATCTTTTGATCTTTGTTTACATTTATTTTCATTTATAGTATCAATCTTTTCATGCAATTAGGAGACCAAATACTAATTTTCTATTTGTAAGATACTTGAAACATTAAATAGAGATAACATTATAATGCTTTTAAATACATGGTAATTTTGTTTGCTTTAATGTATGCTTTTGATCAAGAATAAAATTTTTAATTTGAACTTTTTTTATGTCATTTTAGTTGAGATTTTTATTAGCTTCAATTTCTTCATAACTATTTTAATAGCATAGAGGATTATATGATACAAGTTTTTCTTATAGGAATAATTTAACTAGGCAACTGAGATGATGGATGGTCCAAAAGACCCTTCATTGGTTGATGAAATTTATGCAAAAGTTGTTGGAAAAGATAAATGTGGTTGTGTTAAGGGATATGAATTAATATCACCACATTCTAATTTCTAGAGGCAAAAAGAAATCAAGGAACAAGAACAAAGGAAAGAGTGGGAAAGACAAATTGAGATGCGATTTATGGAAGAGATAAAAGAAATGAAAGAAAGCCAAGTAAACTTTCAAGAAATGCTACTCCAGTTTTTAGGAAGAGTAGATTTGCAGATTTCCCCATCATTGAAGAGGTCACAGGTATTATGATTTTTGGTTAATTGAGTATATTTAAGTTAAGAAACTAGTATCATCTGCAATCAAGGTACTCAAGATGTGGTTACGTAACAAGGCAACATTTGTGCAAGTTTAAAGAAGACAAGGAATTAGCATAAGGATGGGACAAAATCTATGTTGGTTGAAGGCCAGGTAAACTTTTATGTAAAAGTATATTAAAATATTAAATTCAATATTAAACTTTCGATAAAAACTATAACAAAATTGATCTTGATACTATCATTTTATTGCTATAATATTTCACATGTAGGATGTATATCTACTAAGCATGGTAGACATGCAGAGGAAGGATGCACTTGCACGAGTGCATACTATTGATCTTAGTACAATTATTGGAGGAGCTGCCATTGGTTCCACTAGTGCAGGGGTTTATGTTGAAGTTGCCATCGATGAGGAAGAGATGTTGATCAAGGGTTTACTCTTAGGGGTTTATGTTTTGTATCGAGCCATGGGGTAAGCTTGATACCCGATTCATAACAAGAGAACTTCTCTGTTCCCTCACTAATCTCAAATCTCGGAAATGACAAATGGTAGGATAGGAATCACACTTGATATTGACATGTCCAGAAAATATCATATTTGAAGCAGAAACTTAGATGCACTCCTAGGAATGTGTACTATACTGAATTCGTGAATTCGGATTGGAATTTGGTTTTTTTATTTTCTTTTTAGGTTTGAATTTGGTTTCTTTTCTATAGAACATGTCTCCCTTCCAATCTATTTGGGAGAACAGAATTCCACTTACATTTCGATTCTTTCTATTAGAATAGTGTAGACTTATTTCGAATAGTGTAGACATATTATGCTTTTACAAAAAAAAAACTCTCTCACTTTTGGATCCATTTTGTCTATTTGGATTCAGGAAAATCAAAAAATTGTCAAATAAGAAAAGAAAACTTCCAACTACTTAAAAAATAGAATTCTATCCAATGAGAAGATCTAAATACCGAACTCTAGAATGATATATAAATCCAAGAAATCGAACTAGAATGATAGAAATCCAATATAGAAAACCTAAACGATACTAGAAGACAGATCGAATCAAAAGAAAGAAAAAGGAGTTTCCATAATGACTTCTTAGTTCAATGGAATGATATCGATCATGTATATATAAAAGAATGATTCTTTCATTCCATCCAATCCCATCCCAGTAGAAGAAGATCGGTCTTTTTATTGATTGGATACGAATGTTTACGCAGTATCGAAGGATTCCATCATTCCACCTAAAATATTACTTCATTTCTATTTTTCTATTTAGTAGAATTGGATTTGTTGAATTAGGAAAAACCCTTACACATCCAAATTCCTAATTTCCATATCAAAATGAGAAAGTTAGAACCTCTACTCTACTATAAGGAAGGATCCCCACGAGTAGGTATAAGGAAGGGTCCCCACAAGAAGGAAGGATTCCCATGAGTTGGTCCCTTCCGAAATAATAAGGAGGAGAACGTATTCTGGAAATCGAAAGATTCGACAGACTCAATCCAATCATACCGAAAGTGATTCCACTCATAGAAATGGAAGAAGGCACAAATGTTGCTATATTTCAAATAAGGCAGGAAAATACCCTTTGATAATCTCTGAAATAACCAATTCAGATTATTCCTTTCAAAACCAAGGGGTTCTGGGTATTTCCAAAAATCACAAATACAAGACCGAAAATAGGTACTAGATCCATGTGACTTACGATGGAGTTCCGTTGGAATTGGAAATTGTTAGGATTTATGATTTTCACTTCCAAAATGGAGTGGGGGGATTGGGTATCCCTAAGTCCAAGTGTATCACGCATTCTTTTCTTTGATCCGAAGCGGAATAAAGTGATATGTCATTCACCCAACCCACGAAAGTGAATGAAGAAGAAGGGATTTGTTTGTCCGAGATTGGATGATTTGAGAAATCCTAATGGAATCCATTGTATTGAAAGAAAGTGTCATTTTGTTGTACTTGTACTTATGGATCTATACAAGTATGTGGTAAGATTTGGATTTCTATGGACAAACCAAATGAACCAACACCAATCTGTCACAAACAAGTACTAATGAGAAAATGAAAATGATACAAATAATGGAAATAGAATCCATAGGGTGTTTCTATACGGACTTGAACCGTAGACCTTCTTGGTAAAATAGATCAAATTCCTTCATATCGAAATGATTTGAACTATTTCAAAGACCCAACATGCATTTTGTTGGATTGGGATCTTCCATCAACGGATGAAAAGATCTGTGAGTCTGCCATATTTTGTCTTCTCTTCAAGGAAAAGTCAGAAGATAGTGAGATGGGTCCATGTGCTCTAATTCATGATTTTTCTTTTGATCAAAGAGCTTCACCAAAGTGTTTCAAAAAAGGGTTACCTTGGCGTAGGTCTGCCTTTGGCCTAGATTCACCTAAATCAATCCATAAGTGAACTAGAGTCTCTATTGCTCTACTACAGGAGTCAACTATGAGACTTCATACACCTGAAAGCTACCAAAAAGAGGTGATTTTGAGGCCCTTATCCTAATTATGCCTAGCATTGAATGGACTGGGTATTCTCCGTATCAATTCTCAAATCCATGATGGGTTCTATTTGGCATTGGCACCACAAATCAATCTTTGTCAGGCTATTGTTCTCTTCTTCTTTCGAATCGAATCCATGGAGTAAGACATGGATTTCTCAATCAGATCCAATCTATTTATGGATTGCATAATGAACTTCCTTGAAAAGCATCAACGCACGTGTAAACAAGTTGCTCTACATAACTGAGCTATAGCCCTTGTCATAAACATCTTAACATATAGATCATTTTTTGTCAAGATGGATAGGAATTTCTTGGCAAGACAAATCTTCCATGATCCACAAGATCATTCCCCAATTCTACCCTTTCTTGTTAAGGATGGGTATTGCCTAAAAGTCAGATTCTAGCTATAATTCACGCACGAAAGGATGGATCTCTTTTTTTCTTTGTAGTGATAAATGACCTACTTAACTCAATGGTTAGAGTATTGCTTTCATACGGCAGGTGGTTCAAATCCTTGCAATAGTAGGTATAACTTCTTAGATACCAGAGTCTACTTACAGAGTTCCCGATATCTAATAAGTTTGTTTACGCATCTTCTTTTTCTTCGTTCTATCTATCAGTAGATTGAACTTGATTGTGTTTCTTCTAAAAAAAAGTGGAATCCAAAGATAATCGAATAGAGTGGATAAATCCAAAGAACTAGATTTGGATTCTATTCTATTTGGATTCTATTGAAAACCTAATAGGAAATCATATTCTTACTAGCCTCTACTCATATAATAGCTCATCTGCGAGCTAGATTCAGCTCAATGATTTGTCGCTGACCTTTCACTCTACTCAAGTTAGCTTCAGCTATTTCCAAACTTGCTGAGCTTCTTACAGATCAATGCCAGTACTCAGCTCTGCACCATTTCCTAAAACGATGATCTCATTATTACCTATTCTAGTGACACCACCCATCAGAGCCACTTTGAACCATCAGTCCTTGAGCTGTATTCTCAAGAGACCTATATCTACAACTATAGCAATGGGGGCAAGGTTTGGTAATATACCAATTGGTACGGATTTTTGTGCGGTTTGTAAAATTAGGGTTTTATCATTGTAACGCACAAAACTAATCAACTCTTAAATTTATAAAACCTAGATAGGAAAGTATCTAGAGTCGTCCAAGGAGGCAACTTTTTGCAAAATCAAATCTCTTACTTCAAAATAGAAATCACCTTTCTTTTTGGTATTTTCAAATATGTAGTTTTTATGGTTTTGAAACAACAGGCACTCGCAAAATTGTTGGCAAAAAAAGCGATCTACACCTAATTCACTAAACTATTACTAAGGTGACAAGAAAAGCCTCTCCCTAAGCTCACTCTAGGCATGTGAAGGCCTAGAGTAATTAGGGAGAGGGAGTGAAAAAGTGCTAGATCAAGATAAAAAAAAAAACAAATGTGACAAGAATTGAAATGAAGGCAACTTAAATTGATAGAAACTTGTTCTACACAAAACATATAGAGGAATGCTTCTACATCTACTTGAAAATGCAAGAAAATAAAAACACAAATCCTCTAGATAAAAATGGTGAAGAAGAGGGGCTTCTTGCTCCAAGCCTAGTAGCTCCTTGACTTGAAAGGAAGCTCCTTCTTCTCCTTCCTTGAAAGGCTCCTCCAAGATGATGTCCTCCAAGGAAAGCCCACAAAGGGGGCATGCACTTGCTCTCCAAGGGTGGGCGTGCACCACCCTTCCTCCTCCAATGCCTGGCTATCCTCCAAGTGATGGAAGTCCTCCTCCTTGGCGTGGCTCAAGGGAGAAGAGAGAAGGGGAAGAAGGCACCAAGGGGGCGGGTAGGATACCCCCTTAATCTTCTTCCTTTCTTCTCCTTCCTTAGCCTTAGGTTTAAGTGGGTATAAGGTAGAATTTACACTAATGGAGGATGGGAATTATGTGGTGGTAGGGTAGGGTATTTATAGGATGGGAAGAGGGGTGGTTATGGTTTTTTTTGGAGGGAAATGAAGGGGTGCTTAGATATTTTTGGAGGGGAAAACGGGAGGGAAATGAGGAGGTGCCTTGGTTTTCCCTCCAAAAATACCTTCTAGAAGGTATTGATTTTGGAGGGAAAAAATGAAGGGTGGAGATGGGTTTTGATGGTGGATGTAAGGTGGTGGTGGAAGGGATAGTTGGCACCAAAATAAAGTAGGAGTAGGTGGTCATTTTGCTGGTGCTTAGGTAGTAGGGTAGTAGGGTAGTAGGTTTGGGTGCCATGGAGGTGGACTAGCTAAGCTAAGCTAGCTTAGCTAGCTTAGCTAGTAGGGAGTAGGGTTGGAGGCATTTGGAGCTAGGGTTTTGAGGGAGAAGAGCTAGAGGTAGTCATCTTGAACTGTACTGGAGCTAGTGGCTACTAAAGAGAGCTGCAAGGAGCTACCTTAGCTGACTTAGCTTGCTAGTTCTTTTCTAGCTGCTAAGCCAAGCTAAAGCAAGCAGGCTTCTACTAAAAGGAGCTGAGGTGAGCTAGGTCTAATGCTCCCAGGGAGGACCTAGCTAGTTGAGGTAGCTAAGGCAGCTTAGCTCAAGTAAGTTAAGCTAAGCTGAGTCCCTGTGAGCTGGGCTTGAACTTCCTGAGCAAAGATGAAGTCATCTTCAGCTGGCTGGAGTTGAGTGGAGCTGGATGTAGCTGGTCCTAAGCTGAGGTGAACTCCAGTCAACTCAGCTGAGCTAGCTAGAGCTCCCAGTGAACTGATAAGAGCTGAGATGAGCTAAACCTAGCTAAGTTGAGCTGGATCTGAGCTGACTTGAGCTAAGGTGAGCTAACATGAGCTCTCTTGAGCTGTCATTCAACTGAGATGAGCTGAATGGAGCTAGGATGAGCTAACCCTAGTTCAAGTGAGTTGAATCAAGCTTAGTTCCAACTGCTTTAAGCTTCTCCTTCACCAGTTGCCTTCCTGAGTGCTAGGGTTCTAAGGATCTAACAATCTGTTTATCCCTAACACTCACAAAAACACATCAAAAACACAATAAAAAATGCAATGCATGCCTAACCTAATTAATGCCTAAATGCAACCCAAAAATCCATTTGCGAAGCAAAATCCTAAGAGCTAGGTTTGTTTTAATGCATAAGAATGATGATAAACTGGCTTTTATCACCAATTTGGCCATTCCTCTATTCGTAGATAAAATGATTTCTTTCACTTCGGAATTCCAAACAATTCGATTAGGGGTCAGTACACAAAGATTTTAGGTAAGGTCATTTCTTCAATTTGCTCTCCACTTCTAAGTTCATAGCATTTGCAATAGCTTCATCGATGTTACCCACCAAATAAAAGGTAGTTCCTGCTAGGGAAGACTGTCTAATTCTCTGTTCGGTTCCAGTAGTTGAAATCCCCTATTTATTTCTGCGAGACCAACATATTCCGCAGAGAACCTACAAATACTTCTGCTACAAAGAAGGGTTGTGATAAGAAACATTCCATTTTTCATGCTTGGTGAAATGATCCTCTTCGAATAATTCGTCTAATCCAAGAATAGCTATAATGTAGCTTCTTGAAGCTCTTTTAACGTTATAAAGTTTGCTTCACTTGTGCAATTTCATAATGTTCCTCACCCACGATCTCAGGTTAGAGCATAGTTGACATTGAATCTAAAGGGTCTATCACTGGATAAATCCCTTTGGCAGCTAACCCTCTAGTGCATGCAATAGTATGGTAGTAGCATCTAAATGTGCAAATGTAGTGGCTTGTAGTAGTTCGCGGGGTCAGTGAAATCATCTGCAGGTACATAAACAGCTTGAATAGAGGTTATAGATCCTTTTTTGGTATATGTAATTCTACCAAAACTTGCAAAGACCCCATTTCCATACTACCCTAATGGTAGGTTGATAACCCACTACGGAAGGCATTCTCCCTATTAAGGTGAAGACCTCAGACCCTGCTTGAATGGATCGAAAGATATTGTCGATGAATAGAAGTACGTCTTGTGCATTCACATCTCGAAAATATTCCGCCATGGTTAGGGTAGTCAAACCAACTCTCATACGAGCTCCCGACAGCTCATTCATTTGACCGTAGATTAGAGCCACTTTGGATTCTACAATATTTTGTGAGCTACTTGAATCACTCGGGATTCTTTCATTTCCATGTAAAGATCATTTCCTTCACGAGTACGTTCGCCTACACCAAATACGAATACGCCCCCATGAGCTTTAGCAATGTTGTTGATCAATTCCATGATGAGTGCTGTTTTACCCACTCCAACTCCTCCGAACAGTCCGAACATACTACCTTTTTATAACTCCACGACACTATAGTAAGGAGCTCAAAGGTATTACCACCACTTTCATCCTTGTTTCAAAGATGGATAATTTCGTATCTAACTTTGTAAAAGTGGGGGCAGATCGATGAATAGATGTTGTGCAAGTATCTACAGGACCTAAATGATCCACGGGTATTTCTCTCCAAGAACATTTCCAATTCCTCCGAGAGTAGTCCCACCAACTGAAACACTTAGAGAAGCTCCTATGTCAATCACTTCCATTCCTCTCGTCAGAGCTACCCATCTGTAGCATTCATAGCTACAACTCTCACTTGAGGATTTCCTAATCATTGCTATACCTCAAAAATCACATTCATTTGTTGACCGAGAGTATCTCGATCCTTAACTACCAAAGCATTATAAATATTAGGAATCTTCTTCGGTGGAGGAAAAGCAACATCCAAGACTGGGCCAATAATTGGGTAGTAACGATTTACCCTAGGTTTTTTTTTTCCAGATGTGGAAACCGCATGACCAAAAGTAGTAGGATTGATTTTCATAATTATGAGAAAGAAAGAAAAATAGGTAGAAAGTGAAATAGGTCAAAATTTCACATATAGATCTAATAGATTTCTGAATCGAAAGTATCCGATAACAAGTGAATCCACTTATTACTACCTATGTAGTACGGAAGGAATCGCATCCATGTAGTAAGGCAGTGAAGTGAGTTAGCACTCACTTTAGTTAGTATTGTCCAATCGAATCCAATTCTACTAATTGCATGGACTCATTCCACTAATTGAGTCCATTTTCAAGTTCAATCAACCTCTTTTCCTACTATATTTCATTTGCAAACCAAAGTCTCAACCAAATCTCAAGTAGATGAATAAGAATCATGAATGAAGAAGATTGGTTCATTTATCTATCATTATGTGAATTTATCTATCATTATATATAATTTGATCCATATTAGGTTAGGGTTTGATTCTTAAAAAGTTGAATTCGAACCTAAACTTGGGGATTCATTCATGATTTCGATCTTTAATTTGATCTCTTGGGCATACCCCTTGTGATTTCTTTTGTATATGGATTGGAGCCCATTCTTGTTTTATCCTTTCAATGATGAATTATAATAGATGAATTATGCTTGTTTTCACATCTAGGATTTACATATACAACATAGATTCCTATCAAGGGAGAATTTTTCTTAGTATATTTGATGTCAAAATTCAAAGAAAGGGGAGTTTTTCATAAATTCAAAACCTGCAAAACAAAACAAGTATTGGGTTGCGCCATACATATTCAAGACTATACAATAATGATGTATTTGGCCAATATATGGTTTTCTTAACTAAAAAAATGGAGAATATTTGTTTCATTGAAAATGTTCAGAAAGATTTTTTTTCGTTTCAAAGATTTGATTCATGCCTATTCCACTACTTCAAATAGTTCGAGTAGACCTTTTAATTACTACCATTGTGAGACAATTCTAAATTCGTGAGCTGTAGAGAGGGGAAGGGTTGATGTCACCACAAACAGAGACTAATGCTGATGTTGGATTTCAAGCTGGTGTAAAAGATTATAAACTGACTTATTATACTCCAGAATATGAAACCAAAGATACTGATATATTGGTAGCATTCCAAGTCAAGTCGCAACCTAGAGTTCCCCCTGAAGAAGTAAGGGTTGCAGTAGCTGCCGAATCTTCCACTAGTACATGGACAACTGTGTAGATTGATGGACTTACTAGCCTTGACCATTACAAAGGACAATGCTACCACATCGAACCCTGAGAAGAAGATCAATATATTGCTTATGTAGCTTATCCTTTAGACCTCACTTTTTTAAGAAGGTTCTGTTACTAACATGTTTACTTCCATTGTCGGTAATGTATTTGGGTTCAAAGCTCTCCGAGCTCTACGCTTGGAGGATTTGCAAATTCCCCCTTCCTATTCCAAAACTTTCCAAGGTCCACCTCATGGAATCCAAGTGCAAAGAGATAGATTGAAAAAATATGGTCGCCCTCTATGAGGATGTACTATGAAACCAAAATTAGGATTATCCGTGAAAAACTATGGTAGAGCAATTTATGAATGTCTACATGGTGGACTGGATTTCACTAAAGATGATGAAAATGTCAATTTCCAGCTTTACCATTTATGCGTTGGAGAGACCGCTTCCTATTTTGCGCCGAAGCATACCCATTTTGAAAGCGCAAGCCGAAATAGGTGAAATCAAAGGACATTACTTGAATGCTACTGTAGGTACGTGTGAAGAAATGATCAAAAGGGTTGTATGTGCCAGAGAATTGGGAGTTCCTATCATAATTCATGACTACTTAACGGGGGGATTCACTGCAAATATTAGCTTGTCTCATTATTGTCGAGACAATGGATTACTTCTTCACATTCACCATGCAATGCATGCTATTATTGATAGACAAAAGAATCATGGTATGCACTTCCATGTACTAGCTAAAGCATTATGTATGTCTGGTGGGGATCACATTCACGCTGGTACGGTAGTAGGGAAACAGGAACATGAACGTGAGATGACTTTAGGTTTTGTTGATTTACTACTTCAAGGCAAGGGACGATTATATTTAACAAAATCAAAGCTGTGGTATTTTCTTCACTCAAGATTGGGTCTTTATGCCAGGTGTGATACCGGTTCTAGAGGTATTCATGTTTGGCATATGCCTACCTTGACTGAGATCTTTGGTGATGATTCTATACTACCACAACGCAACACCAGTTCGGCAGAGGAACTTTTCCCTTAGGGTTGCATCCTGGTGAAGTAGCTAATAGGGTGGTTTTATAAGCATGTGTACCAGCTCATAATGAACGGCGTGATCTAGCTAGTGAAGGGAATGCAATTATCCGTCATGCTGCCAAATGGAGCCCTTAACTTCACTTCAAAGTCGCTACTTGTTAAGTATGGAAATCAATTCAATTCAAATTCAAACCGGTAAATACACTGGATAACTAAACATGCATAATTCAGTAATTCCTGTTTGTTCTCCAATTCAATAATTCCTATTTGTTGTTCAAACTCCTAAGTTTGTTCTCCTAAGTATAAGGAAATTCAGTATAATGAAAGAAATAATAATGAAAGAAACTTGGCTCAGTATTTTTTTTAGTAAATAAAAGGTTGAGCTGAACCAAAGAAAGAATGACCAAATATCCATCTTTGGATTTGCACATACCCTTTTTTTTATATATCTATTTTTTATATATCTATATAAATATAAATCAAATCCATAAATATGTCCACAATGCATAGACTTGACCCCTGACATTGCAATCTCACCTATATTATAATGATAGAATGATGGATACACCTCAAAAACAAAGAAGAAACAAAATCCTTTGCCTCTTCCCGGCCTGATTTTAGTCTTCTGAATTATAGGTTGAAACTCCAGGATCTAACAACAGGTCATCCAACCGATGCCCCTCATTTGATGTTATTACAGATTTATCAATCCCTTCTCCTCTTAAGGGATGGTTGAAAGAGACTACTTGACATAGAATCTATCTAAACTTACCACACCAGGCAATGCTACCCATGAGAAGTGCAGTAAGGAGGTTCTCAATTCACTGCTGAATCAATTCCTCCGGGTTGCTTGTGAACTCTTAGAATATGAGTAGTACTCTACCCCAGTCCCTGCCAACTTAAGATTAGCGGATAAGGTGATGAATATTGAAAACAGCGCTTGCTAACATCTAAGAATCTCTTGTTTGACATTGTTTTTGCTTCAGATTCAAAGCTACCCTTGGATGGGACTACCTTGGAGCTTCCTACACAGCCTCTCAATCTGACCTAACTAATCCTTACCTCGACTCATTCTGTTAATCAAAATCTGACACAATACTCATTCTCGGAGAATAATAATAACTACCCAAATCCTAATGCCCCATGGTGGACATCCTTGAAATGGGAACGAAATCCGCCTTGCTCCTCGCTGAACTCCTTCCCTTTGGAAGAGCCCGGCTGATACCCACTCCAGTGAGATTCCCCCTGAGGAATGCACTCCATTGAAGTTCACCCGATACCCATGAATGAGATACTTTTTTTTTTGAAATAATAAGGAAAGCTATCGTGCAACGATAGCAATCCGGGAGAGCATTTTATTGATCAATATAAAGACATGATTACAACATAGAACCCCACATATGTATGAGAGACCAGCATACATTTACAATTTGCTCCACACATACTGGCCTCTCCTGAAACAAAAGAACATTTCTCACTCTCCAAACACACCACATGACTGTCACCATATGACAGGGCAGTTTATCATGTAACAAAAAATTTTTCCATAGATCGTCCCACATGGGAAGAGGTTCCCTGCATACTCTTCTCCATATGGCATCAGTGACTACGCATGAAGAAAAAATATGAGCGGAGCTATCGGTGGGAAAACCACATAGCAGGCAAGATTGTAACACAGCACCAAATCTTCTATGTCTGAGATCACCTGTCACCAATCCATCCCTCCTGCATAGCCAAAGAAAAATATGGACTTTAATTGGGATCTTCAGTAGCCATAGCTTTTTCCCTACCGCATCAGCCTCCATTGAGTGGGAGTGCCTCATTATCTTTTCGTATGCTCTTGCAAGAGTGAAGATTCCATCCCAGCTATATCTGTCTTCAATACCAGGCAATGGACTAAAAACCATCAGGTCTTGCTCCAGGCATGTCTTTTCCTCCCATGTTCTTGTGCCTTCTCTGCTAGTGTCACCCCCACCAATCTGCCTGGCATCATTCGCATCAGACCAGAACCTGCAAACCAGATCCCCTTTATTCATGTTAGCTGCATAAGCTCTTGGATATACTTCCTTTAGTTGACCCAAAGAAGACCATTCCTCTTGCCAAAACTTAAAGGAGCATCCATCACCTAAGATAGGTTGAAACATCTGCCAGTTTTTCTTTATAGCTTGTATCACAGATTTCCAGAAAGGAGATGGCTTAAGTGGTTGGAGCCGGTCCAGAGAGCTATGCGAGCTGCCATAGTTTTCTTTAATAAGATTCACCCATTTTTTATTCTCTTCATTAAGCAATTCGATGGCCCACTTAAGCAATAAAGCATCATTGAACTCTTTAAGAGATTTTATTCCCATACCACCTTGATCTTTTGGCATACATAGATTATCCCACTTCACTGGTTGGAGAAATTTACCTTCATGATTTTCTCCCTTCCAGAAAAAGCATTTCCGCATCACATCAATACACTTCCAGATGGACTTGGGTGCTTTAAACATAGAGAAGAAAAATACAGGGATGGAGGCTATCACCGAGTTCAAGAGAATAAGTCTGCCCCCTTTGGATAGATATCTGCTGCTCCACCCTTGTAGCTTGACAAAGATTTTATCAAATAAAACATGCCAGTCGCTCTTCTTAAGTTTAGTACATTTCAAAGGCAAGCCCAAATATCTGATAGGGGGGGTAACCAGGGGGGTACCTAATATTGAGGAGATGGTTGTTTGCTCGTCACTAGTTAGCCCAAAACACACCAAAGAAGATTTAACACCATTCAATTTCAGACCTGATATTTCCCCAAATATTTGTACCATGTGGAGCAGTGCTTGTGCTTCTTGTTCATTCCCTTCTACAAAAAAAACTATATCATTAGCATATTGCAAAACAGAAACCAGGGCATTCCTGTTGGAGATGGAATATCCTCTGATGATACCGACCTCCGACAATCTACAAGCATACCTTGCTAAAGTGTCAACCGCAAGGTTGAAAATAAGTGGAGCAAGTGGGCATCCCTATCTAACACCACATTGAGGCTAAATCCATGTCCCACAAGGCATACCATTAATCAAGGGTGAGAAAGAAGCGGTGGTGATGCACCTTTTCATCCATTGCAACTACAAAGGTGGAAACCCCCTTATCTTGAATATTTCCCATAGATACTGCCATGACACCGAGTCATATGCCTTCTGGAAATCAACCTTCCAGAGGAAAGCTTTACACTTTTTCCTGTGCCACCCCATCATCATCTCCTATGCCATAATGAAGGATTCTTGTAATGATTTGTTGGGGAGGAAAGCGAACTACACTGGGAGAATGGGATCTTGAAGAACCTTACTTAATTTGTTTTCCAGAACCTTACTCACCAATAGATATATGGAGTTAGACAAAGCAATTGGTCTAAACTTCGAGAAGCAATTTGCACCTGGCTTTTTTGGGGGTAAAAAAAGATATGATCTATTAATTTTATCAAGGCCACAATTACCCCTCTCAAATTCCCCAACTACTTCCATCACCTCCCCCTTCAACATAGTCCAAAATTCTTTGTAAAAGAAGACCTATATGACATCTGGACTTGGCGAACCTTCATTATTCAGATCATTCAGAGCTTCCAAGACCTCTTTTTCAGATATAGGAGTCACCAAGCTACCAGGCTGCTGCATAGAGATGCAAGGAAAAACTGACCCTGCCATCTTCCACATCCCACTTCCTGCTGCCTGAGTATTGTCCCTGAAGTATCTATTAGCTGCAACTTTGATTTCAGGAACAGATGAAGTTTCCTAACCGTCCACAACAATGGAGATAAGGTTATATCTTCTTCATGCACTGGCTGCCAAATGGAAATATTTAGTATTGGCATCCCCCCCTTTGAGCAAAAGTTGTCATGAACGCTCACGCCAATCCATTTCTCTTTTTAAGTCATCTCAACCACTGTCTCCTCCCCATTTTTCCTGTCAAGCAGCTCCTTTTCAGTCAGACTAGTAATCTCCTCCTTCACATCCAGCGTTGTATTGCCGCCAGAGCTTCATTGCAATTTTGGTTCCTCGGTATAACCACTGTGGAGCCATATTCTTTTAGCATGGAATGCATAGATGCAAGCTTAGCAGCCAATTTGACAGTTGCAGTGCCTTTAGCCTAGTTGGATCTCCACCAAGATTCAATCATTTCATGGAATCCCCACTCTCTAAGCCAAGACTTTCTAAGTTTGAAGTAAGACCCAACATGGATGTTGTCTCCACTGTCCCATGATTGAGATACTTGAATTCCAGTTCCGGTTCTTTTCAGATTTGGTTCCAACTCAATGCGGATATGGCAAAGCAAATGTAATACACTTCACACCTATCATAGCTAATTGAATTCTGGGAAAGGGAAACACTCACACTATAAATGAAACATGAAACACTCCCTGATCTTGGAATACGCTTCCTTAACTTAAAGAATGCTAACTAGGGAAACCTCTTGCCACTTAATTACAGGTCAAGTCAGAGGCCCCTGCTATACCTTAGAGTCATCACTCCAACTCCCCTTCTTGAAAGGTAGCGAAGAACTAGAGGAATGGATTTCCTTCATTCAATACTGCAAAGGAGTCATATATGTGTATATAGAGCTGAACCCGGTAATACTCAATAGGAGTGATGGGCTACTCAGAGATTACTATGACCCAAGCGTGATTAGCCTATGTAAGATGACCCTAACCCATCAAAAAGGGAGGGATTTAGTGAAAATGGTACTGGAAATACAAAAGCATGATCTCTCTCACACAGTACTCCAGTTTGTCAGATTGTTAAGAGAATGCTTATGCCCACCCTGTCACTTGATGAAAGGAGAAGGGGTTATGCGGGTTGCTTTCTTCCTTCATTCTACAAAACCCTGGGGAGGATGGAGGAGCGAGGAAATTCACACTCAAAGGGTAGGCTACTTCCTTCTACAAAAACCTGGTGTAGCTATTATTGGGAATCGGAGCGAGGGAAAGGTGCGAGACGTAGCGTCAGTGGAGTTGAGAGGGAGATGCACAACTTCCATCATCTACTTGCTTAAGTGAAGGCTTGCTTCCTGAATTCCCCTCCCCCCTGCAGCATGAAAAGCTTCACTTGACTTCAATTGGGGGAGTGAAGTAAGGTGGCAGCTAGTGGTTTGATTTCCCAGGCAGGTTTGATTGATCGTGCAACCTACCACTACCCAATTGGCTCAAGTGACAATCAGGTTAGGACGAGTAGAAAGAGTAGGAAGGGTATGGGTCTTTGACTATGTAGGCTTTAAGCAAAGCATCCGGCCGGTGGTTTATGTGAACCGAGTAAGCAAGCATTGGAGTGAGGCCAGTAGTGATCTTTCTCCCCGCTGTATGAAGGTTAGGAGGGTAGTAAGGCACTAGTCAGTAATCCAATCTATCTATTCTTAGTATTTTTATATAGAAATATAAATAGATTTTAACCTATTTTTTACAATCAACCTAGGCTTATACCTATATATATATATTAAACCCAGGATCAACTCTGTAGAATTACAGCACTGATTGGCTTAAGCAACAAACCCGGGGGTGGAAAGAAGATCCCTATCATAACACCTACCTATATCAAGCTAAATCTTGATGTATGTTGGGGGAAAATCAGACCTCACTCCGGAGGAGGTTACGAGTTCAAAGCATTTCATTAAGAAAATAAGGGAGGTAAAGGTAGAATCAGTGAGTTCGGAAATATAAAGCAGGGAAGGGAATAGCTTTGTTTCCCAGGAGCAAGAGTAGGTTTATTGAAGGTAAACTGCTAACTAGGGGAGGAGGTTAGATCAAGAGGAGCCACACATGTAGTCTGGAAGCATCTCTGGAGCTCCCACATTCCCCCTGCTTTGGATTCCGTTGTTGTTCTTGGCTCGTAAGAAGAGGGAGGCTTTTGACAAGGCATTATTTGAGGGATTGGGGGATAGCTATTAACCCCCTTTGCTCGCCCCCTATGCGCTACTCAGGAAGAAATAGCTGAACATCTATTTGAGGGGGCTTGATTCTCTTAATGGTTCATTATGCGAATTAAGGACATTCTTTGAACTACCCCTATGAGATGCTTCTTTACTCTTTCTAGTCAATCCATGGAGCTTTGTAGTAAAGTGGCGCAAGTAGGAATGATTAATAAGGGGAAGATAATTCCCTCAGTGAGTAGTGACCCCTACTACAATTGGGCTCTGATTCAAGTGAGGTAGGATGGGGAATATGGAAATTTAATAGACTATTATCCCTTGTATCCACCCTGCTGACTCCTAACCCACGTACGAACTACAAGATGATGATAACCTAAGTTAGTAGTTGATGAATTGGATTAGATCTCATACTCTCTTCGACTAAGACCACTGATGACCTCCTCCTAGCTCCACATAGTGAACAAGGTCTGATCTAATTCTCTCTTCTCCATGAAACTCCTAATCTTATCACTTCATCCTTATTACCTTGCCGCTACCTACTTCCCTCTGACTCCAAGTTGCTCCCTCTTTCAGATCAGACCCTATATTCATCCCTCTTTTAGCTAAGACTCGATTGATTATACTACTATAGGTAGCTCTACTCATCCCTCTTTCAAGTGTTCTATGCTAACACATCCCTCTATTCCTGACAGTCTACCCTTCGACTGAACCTAGTGATCATCTCTCACACAACCTGCATTACCTATTCGCCCAGGGTTGTTAGGCACTGATTCTATGACCTTACCTACCACGCAAGGGAAGGGGGTAGGAATTCGCTATATGTCCCTTAAGGAAGGGGAGCAAGTGATTCAGTATAGTAGGCGCAAGGGGAGTTTGAACTCGATGACCGGATGACCTATATAATATCAGTAGTCCTCGGGGTGGATAAAAAACCAAGTCAGGGTGTTCAGAGGAAGGGTTTCTAAAAAAGTGATTTGGTGCTGATGAGGGGAAAATAGAATACAATCAATGTGGGCAAACCAACTATCTGAGTGCCACTATATTGAGGCTTGGCCTTTGTTGCGAGTGGCTGATTAGGTGAGGATACTTTACTACTTCAAAAGATTCTCCCCCTTTGTACTACCCAGTTTGTTTGAAGAATGGGAACAAGTGTTGGTTGGGGTTGATTCAGCTAAGTATTTATTGATAGGATGTAGGGGTTTAGTGGTAATCTGATTGAGTCTCTTCCCCCCGTCTCCTCATCCCTATTCTGAAGTGGGGAAGGGGAGTGCTACTTACCTCCTAAGTAGTGCAGGGTAGTATAGGGGTTTATATATATTAAGCTTGATCCGACCCCTACTTACCATCTCACCTCCTTATTAGCTATTTAATGAAAAACCTACCTCACTAACTCCACCCCTTTGATCAGCTCCCTACACTGCCCTACTTGACCCTCAATTGCCCATAAATACCCTTGGAGTCAAAGTCATCAAATCAGTGCCCTATTAGTAGTTTCAAAACCCTCTAATAGTAAAGTAAACCCAACCCCTCTATAGGGGGCTTTGATTGAGCTATTCCCCCGCAGGGAAGGAGTAAAGGTAACCTAACAAGTACCCTGGTTTATAGGTAACATCACTTAATATCAAACCTAACTCCCCTGTAGATGAGAGTGACTAAGTGATTCCCCCGCTGATAGGCAACCCCAAGAAGTAGGCATCTTCACTGTTTACTCTACCTATAAGAAAGAAGGTTTGATGTAGTTCTGGGAACAGTGTCTCCACGATATTACCCCAGGGTAATCTATTTGATTCACTAGAGGCAATCAAGATATGAACTCCAAACTACCCTTTGCTCCTTTGATCTCCTCCTCTTCTCTCCCATGCAGCACTTCAAGCAAAGCAATAGCAATTTAAACTACTTTTACCACCCGAATTGATTCATTTCATAGTGGAGAGAATCAATAGTACCAATAAACCAACCTGAGAAGTTCTAACGTCAAAGGGGCTAGGGAGATTTGCCCGATGGATTCAACAGGTTAGCATGCATGTTCGATTCAGATTCAAGGAAGTCAGAAGTAAGGATAGTGACATTCAACAGTTCTATTGCTGGTGCTGATAATGTGACTTTATGAGTGAGGGTCTCGGGCACACAGGCACATAGGAATAGGTAGATTTCGGGCAAAGTAGGTCAGTCCAAGGTATGCCTCAAACAAGCACTAGAACAGGCGATTAGTTAGTTAGATGGGTTAACGTTTGAATGCTTGGACCCCCAAAAAGCTATCTTTTAAGCCAACATTGGGACAAGACCTATTCACTACCCAACCTACCCCGTTGTGGTAAAGTAAAGGGTATGAAGCTACGAGTCAGATAATAAAAGGGGAAGAAGCTTCACAAGGCGACTTTACCAAACATCCGATCCGACTAGCTGCTCCGCGAAGAAGGGAGATTGATGGAAATAGTTGAATGGATAATACTAGTTATCCCATTAGCTGTTTCCTGACCTCATTTGAAAGTTTGTTATACTATAATACAATGTGAGTCTGGTAAGTAAACCCCAAAAACCCAATCTAGGGTTACAAAGTGAAGCTAACCCGGATCCCGGTATTGTTCTATAATAAATATCAATACACTTTCACCTATTTTTTACAGGGTTTATTAGAGTTCACACTTTAAGACTAAGCACGTTGGGACCCTATTGGGGTGTTGGGGTCTCTGGGGTGCAGGTTTGGTTTCCCTCACTCATTCAGCTTGAATTCACTCTTCCGAAGTTTAGGAGTCAAGTGAATAGGGGTTTGAGTGAGATTCCCCCTAAAGCTTGGTGTATCATGCCTTACTACCCCTGGCTAGGGTGGTTGGTCTTCATCAAAGATGCAAGGTCGAAGCTTCAATCAAGGGATTGAGTAAATCAAGGTGTAGGCAGGTACCCCCCTGCAATATGTTTTCATCAAAAAAGCGGGAATTTGGGCAAGCGATTTGGGAGTGATGCATGTCTTTCCCACTCAAGTGAATAAAGATGATCCACCTTATACGCTCATTTGAAACACTCCTCGCTGCCTCCCCCAGTTCCTAAGGGGAAAATCTAGCAATTTTTTAGAAGTAAAGAGAGCACTTCTAGTGCCAGGGAGTGGGTTGGCTGGCCCAGCAAATCATATACAAGGCGGAGCTAGTCGGATTGTATTTCAAGGAGAAGGGTTTATTTCAAGTCTTCATCTGCGACCGACGCTGGAGAAGATTTCAGTGCAGCGGATTCCAAGCCAAGTAGGTTGTTGATTACTTGTAGTAATTCGTGGGGATGAAATGAAGGAATAAAAAGATGACTATGTCGATTCCACAGCCCGAGAAGTGTGTGATTCATTATTTCATAAGTAAGATAGCCTTATCTATAATCGGCATCGAGGGAAAAAGCCCCTACGAGACACCCCAAGAGGGGAAAGCATAGCCATTGTGAAATAACTAGGTTTGAGCCAAGGTTTAGGCCATCCACTGATGAGAGAGGGTAAAGTGAAGCAGAGGATGCTGAAAAGAGCCTTGATTCTGACCCTTCGAGTTTGGGTTCCTAGAGAAGTGAGGTTCTTTTATTCAGGTTATGCAACTGCTCCCAGTGTGGTAAGTTCAGATGTTGAGAGTTCACCAGTGGAGGAAGCAAGGGTATTTCTTTCGCAAGGGGGTTATAAGTCCTCAATCAGGGTACGCAAGCAAGGGTTTCACCACAAGGGTCGCAAGCCTTGGGAGTAAAAGAGGTTTCATAAAGGTGGTAAAGGTGGCTTGAAAGCAAGGGTAATGAAATGCTTGCTTTACTTGACTTGAAAAAAAATGGGTTAGTTGATCAACGAGATGAGTGTGAGGATCCAAGGAGGGAGTCGGAGATAGGGAGTGTCATTGGAGTGGAGATTTAGGGTTGGAATCCAGGAGTTCGTAGGGCAGGAAATGCCAGGTCAGATTTAGCGTCTAGTTGCCTGATCAGGTAATATTCAATGTATGTTTATACAGCCTGCAGAAGTCAATGACAGTAGGAATGTGTATGTCAAAGTATAATGAGTGTCCCGGCCCAATTTGTAGTCAGGCTATGAGTAGCAGGTGATTATCCAGCAGAGTATGATCGGATGTCCAACCCAAATTCACTGAAGTAGCACAAGGGGTGTCACTAATTCCGCAGGTTAGCCAAAGTCCGTAAGTAAGGTTAGCTTGAATTCCCATGTAGAAGGTGCAGTTTATTACGATTTCGAGAGTTATAATGAAGCAGTCCCAACTCGAAGTGAAGCTTAAGAATAGCGAAGCTATTCTATTAAACCATTTTGCGGGGAAGGGTTGATTCTAGCAGCTAGGCAATTCAACTTTGAGTCCAGTTCGCAGGTTAGGATGTGATGAGGGGGTTGAAATGGAGTCAAATGAATCTTCTTTCGCAGGCCAGGCATCAACATCAGTGGAATCCGAATATGTTAACACCAGTCCCATGGATCCCAATGCACAACAATCCCAGGAATAATCGGAGGAGAACTTAAAGTAATATCGAAAGGGGAGATTCTTTCATTTGCAAGGTCAAGTCAGGGTGTTTATTTAGTTATAGATTGAGATTCCCCAGTTTACCCCAGGCTAGAAAGAGGTGGTGGTGGGTCCCATACAAGAGATCGAGTGAATTCCCGGGTAGGTAGCATGGAAGAATGAATCCCATCTATGACCAGGTCGGGTTTTAAGGGGAGTTGAGTGAATTCCCAAGGATTGGGTTCTTCGCGAATGGGCCTGTTTGATCTTGGAGTCTTAAATCATGATGTTTCTCAACCTAGCTGTCAGTCATCACACGAGGGCAAAAGCCTACCCACTAAAGAATAAAGAACGAAAGCTGACGGGAAGCGAGAATTAGCTCTGTATTCATAAGGTAAGTTCTTGCACAAGCAGGTGTTGACATTTTGGCATGGTAGATCAGGTTGGCTAGGCACCGTCAGGGTATTTCTTAGTGAATTTAGTGAGTGAGATTTGCCCTCAAGCTTTATCCAGGCTTTAGCTCAAAGGTGTATGAGTTTGCAAGAGAAGGAGAGTATCAATCAAGCCAGAGAACTACCCAAACAACACCTTCACCTTACTGCATGCAGGATCGGATCGATCGAACAGTTCATCCATCTTGCCAGTTCTTGGGATTGTGAATGGGACAGCTATTCAATTGACTTCCCAGCTAAATGAACACCGTGCTTGTTTGTCAGTGAAGAAGGCCAGGTGGGTGGGCTTCAAATAGAGCTTTCTTGGGACTTTCCAATGATATTTTGTAGGAACTCCCAAAAAGTAAGTTCTAGCGAGGTTGCTTACTGAGAGAAAGGCTTCTTCCGATTAAGGCTAAGGAAAGATAAAGAAAGCGTCAAGGGTTACCTTTACTACAACTTCTAGTGAACCAACGGACACAATAAGAGTGGGTTGTTCACTCCAATTCAAGATTCGGGGGTGAGGATTTGGGATGTATGTGCTTAGTCATGTATATAGAAGTAGAATCAAGCCCGCCAAGTTTTCTAGTTGGCAGTAAGATAGACTCCTAGGTTTTTTGCATAGTACCGGGCTGGTGGAGCAAATGGAGGAATACTGATAGTGAGTTGGAAAATAAGAAGTGGCATTTGAAATAGGAGCATTAGGTAAAGCAAGTAATAACTAAGTAACAGCAACCAATAGGGGGTTGAGCTAGGAGTCATATATGCGCATATTAGTTCTAACTCGGCAAGCTGGAGGGATGAATCTCTTAAGTGAACTCCACCTTGGCTTTCAATCCGACTCACCTCACCGCTTGTACCTCATTCTTGGGCTAGGGCCTGCTGTTCACCTAGTGGAGCGAGGGAAGGAATCACATACCTACCTCTAGACCTACAACTGGTGTATGTTTCACTGTATGAATTAGCCTTTTCCCTTCTGTTCTACTAGGCAATGATCCTCCTCCTTGTAATAGGTATTTCTGGAGGAAACCTCAAAAGAGCACTAAGTCAGTGATATTTGATGAATTGACACATATCACCGATGGAAATGAAATGCACATAACCCATGAAACTACCTTTCATGACTAAAAGACAACCCACGATTACCAAAGCAGTTGTTCTTTTAAGAACCACCAATTGAATCAATATTGGTAAGTTTAGAGGAAGCTCTACCATTCCCTTCTCTCTTTTCTTTTTTAGGAGCATAACGATCTCCAACTCAAATGGTCTCTGATGAGGTCTCCATTAGACTGATTAGGAACCTTCTTTATCAGGATGTGGAGTTTATCCGACCCTCCTGCGAAGATTCAGAAGGCACGAGACCACAAAAGATAGTTGAGCCTTGATAATGGTTCCATAAAAAAGCTGAGATTTTGGCCTTCCGTTCCGTCAAAACTACCATGGCACCAACCACAATCTCGCGACACAAGCACATGGTGAGAACCAGTCAGATAGGAGCAGACCAAACCGAGAAACTAGGTTGAGACTAGTTCAGCGATCTGGTTTGGTGGCTTGCATAGTGTCGCCTAGCCTTGCAACATGTTGTTTCACATTGAAAGGGTCCACACGATGAACCAGGGACCAACTCACCCCCCCTAGCGATGGACAAGAGATAGGCCAAGTCCATGGCTTGGCGGTCCTTCGGTGATACTCGGCGACGCACGGTGTTGCAGAACACACACCAAGGGGTTGCCCACTTACCCCGAGGCACAGAGGAGGCAGTGTCCCCTAGGGTTTGGTGGAGGTTGTGGTCTTCCCAAACAAGACTCGCTTTGATACCATGTGGAGATTACAATAACTTGGAGAATTTTGATTTTTTAGTCTCAAATCTCAAAGAAACAAGTAGAGTAGATCCCTTAATTTCACCACCATCCATCCATGAAGTATTGTGTGTGGAAAGTGTCATAATTGGAATTTAGAGAATGTGTTTCAAAGAAAGATAGTTCATCCCTCTTTATATAAAGAGAGGATTCATCCTAATCCTAAACAACGCAATGATCTCATGGGTTTGATCGGAGATAAGCATATGCCAGGGAATGCATGGGGTTTACCACTAATTTAAAAAATAAGTTGTTCCCCTCAATCTTCCCATTGATCTATTCCCAGAAAAATCCCCGGGTCAAGAAGTGAATGAATCCATCCCTTTTATAAACACCACTCTTCCCTGGCCCGAAAAAGCCCTAATTCCAACTCCAACCCCATGGGAACTCTTGAAACCCCAATTCTTTGCTCCAACTAGAAAAAGCCGACAACGGAGCTATGAATACCCACACTAATTGTACTCTAAACTTCCCCTAGGTGACAAATCAAGCGCTGTGATGCATGCTTACCCGAAACACCAACTAACTTTACTTCTAGGGAAGATCGGGAAATGAATGAATGCCCAATTACCCCAACTGAAAGAGGACCTAACCTCGGGTCAAAGAGTGAATGGTGTCAACCTATCTTATCTGAAGTCATGATGTTTCTCCACCTAAGTATTTCTTGACCTAGTTCACAGGTTTCATTGATTGCCTTAAAATCTACACCTTTCAGTTCAGTCCAGGGAGCGAGGATTGAGGATTTGAGGAATGGATGAGTGATTTATTTGGAATCAGTCTGTCTGATGTTAGTCTTGAAAGAACAAGAGAATGAAATTGTGGAAACAAATAACATTGGGGATAAAGAAAGCTCTTCACTCCAAGCTTATTTTTTCAATCTCATTATACATTTCCTCCTCATACTGCCTGGGTGGCATTAGTAGTTCATGAGTGAAAGCCCAGAGTTAGATCAGTCAAGCACTGTTAGTCTTCCCCTTACTTCCCCCAACCCTATTTTTTAAGCTCTTCTCTCGAGATTGAATGTGAGTTTAGTGAAGGTTGGTCTCTGATCCCTGGGTTTCCCATTCATTCCTTACTGCACTACACTGGTTCCGAGTGAGCATGTTTTTAAGGAAGGGGAGCTGGGAGAGGGAATCTCTGATTTTATGACTAATCCAACTGTTACCTGACTCAGGAAAGCAAGAGTTTTATTATCCCTTCGTTCACCCCTTAGCTATCAAATCTTTGATATAAATCCGCTTCATGACTAGCTAAGCACTCTGAACTACCTACCTTATACCAATCATGCCCTTATCATTGAACTATGCTAACTAACTAGTTGCACCCTCACTTGGAACTTAGCTAGTCTCCTATACTGGGGAACTCTCGTAAACTGAATAATCTGACCTGACCGGGTAATCCATTCACCTAGTAAGCATGATATCCCTTAATCAATTCATTCCCCTCCCCTATTTAGCAGGGGCATAACTATTTAGCAAGTATACTCCACGGGTCCTCAAAAAAGTGCGACCAAGACCCTAGAACAACAGGTATAGTGATTTCCCCCATCAGGTAATATGTTGGTTTTTTATAATTCCCCAGCAGATAAAGCACTTGAATTCAATGATTTCAATGAAGTAGAAAGACAGGATTCAGTCAATATTCATTGGATTTGTACCTCACTCATGCATAACCAAGTTATAGGCCAGCAGACACAAAGTGAATCTTTGACATTACTGACAGTAGTGGCCTAATTTATTGATAACTGGTCAGGCTCGGATAGGTTGTGTTAATATGGTGATTTAATTGTTGAAATGAGTATAGTGGTTAACCTAAATCGAGCCTAACCATCCTTTTACAAAATTTTTAACCTAGCCTACTTGATTTTATCTTGGTCACTTTTAGGCCCAGGGTCGAACTCAGAGAAGCGAGATTAGAGGTGAATAAGTTTCTACGCCTTTCCTACAACGAATCTCTTCCGTTCGTTTATTATGTTTTTTGGTGTTTTTTTCTATTTACGATTTTTTCTGATAATCTTTGTCCTTGAGGTACACCCTCAAATTCAAGTTCTTGGCTTTGAGCCAAATTAGGGTTCCAAAACTGGTCTTGCTATTCGCAAGACTGAGTACCTGCAAGTCAAGGATTATCTTTTCTCTTTTGTATATTTTTCTTATCATTTTAATAGCAGGAAAGAGAAATAGAAATAAGATAAATATAGTATATATATAGATATATATATATTATATATATATAGAGGGGTGGGGGTGGAGGTGGAAATGGCGTGTAGCACGGTGTCTAGTTGATCGTTGTCTAGGAAGACGCAACTAACAGGACAAAGTACCGCGTGGAGTGTAGGATGGATGGGTGGAAGGTGTGCAGAGACGCTTTCTGTACGCGGGTATCGGGGAATATCAGCAACTGGTGCAAATATTCCTGCGATATAATGCGTGGTAGGTGATATGAAGGTAAGTATATATTTATATGTATATATATAGATATGGTTATAATTATATAGGTGTATATGTAGTTATATATATATATATATGTATATATATAGATATGTAAATATATATAGAGATAGATGTATGTATATATATATATTTATTTATTTATTTATTTATAATTAGATGTATAGGTATGTATATATAACTATATAGATATAGATATATATATAGTAATATATGTACATAGATATATATATATATATATATATATATGTATATATGTATATAGATATATTAGTATAAGTATCTATGTATATAGATATATGTATTTATATCTATAGATATATCTGTATATGTGTATGTATATTTGTATATATATATATATATGTATAAATATATGTGTATATATATATATGTATATATATATATGTATATATAATTATACTTAGTTGTATAGGTAATAATATATGTATAGATATATGTAGATATATATATACGTACAAAAATATATATAAGTATATATATGTATATAGTCGTGTACAAGTGAGTGAGTGAGTGTACACGTGAGTGTGTACAAGTGTGGTGTGTGTGTGAGTGAGAGCGAGAGAGAGCGTCTGCTGGAGGAAGAGGGCGCGGGCGTTTAAGCCGCCTGAAGGCTGCGCCCGTCATCTGATGGCGCGAGCTCGCACAAGATGGCATGCGTTTATTTTTACAAATGCAACTATGGCTACCTAATATGCAATGGCAATGCTAGGAAATAGCACAAGATGGCACAATTGTTGGTGTATTTTTGCTGTGCAATCATACCCCCATGCCTATCTTTTGCTAGTCCCTAGCAAAATATTTTTTTGTATTGTATTTAGAAATGATCTTAAGCTGAAGATTTTCTTCTGAGGCGACATAGGTGTATTTATTTGTTGGATATTGTGAGAACCAATTGTAGAGAAGACTACCAGTACTTTAAGTCTCACATGACATAGACCATCTCTCAACTAACCTGGACTCTTGATATTTAAACCTTAAGTACGATTTTCAGGACCCAGGAGGTTTTTGCCGTACTCGAGAGCTCAAGAGATTATGGCTTGTGCATAGTGAAGGATCAAGACCGACTAGATGAACATTAAGACTCAAGCCCAGGGTTTCACGAATTTTTAAGTGAAGGTTGGTCCCAGTTTCAGCTTGTGTCTTTGGATTGACCCTTAAAAAGATGACGGAAAACTTAACTCCCATTTTATTACATTTGTGGCTCAAAGATAATAGGGTATTTGTAACTTGCCCTGAAGAACTTTTGTAGGGGGAAGACTTTACAGATATTTGTGAGATATACTAACTTATTTTCATCTCTTCTTCTCTTTTTTTTTTTTTTTGAAACACGTGTCAGTATATCTCCTACAACTTTATTTAGAGGAGCACACTTTTCTTTTGGTGGGAGAGTTCCTTTTTGGTGGAAAGAGTCTCTCCTAAACACAAGACTAAAGCCTGGGATAAAAAGTCTACCTGTGCGCATAGGTAAGGACTCCACCTTCCCTAATGAACACTCGGGTTGGATCTTATGTTCACCTGGTCTTTCTTGATATGTGTAGTGTGAACCAAGATGACTTAGGCTCTCGAGTGGAAGCAAACCAACAAATCATGTACTGGTGTCTCAGGTACAAGAATACGTCTCAAGTTAGGAGAGATTCCGACCTATCTTGTCAATGCTCAAGTGAATTAAGCTGAGCCTGAGCAAATGAAGCTTCTGTGGCCTGGAAAGTCTTCAAAACAGAGGTTGAATATCCATAAACACTTATTGTATTTTTGTTTCTGCCTTCAGATCATTACTAAACACCATTTTTTTTTTTACATATTTATAGATAAATGGAGACTGCATGATACCATAAAATACCCAGATCCTATGGATGCCTATCCACCCCCTCATGCCAAATGATGCTATGTCCTCATATGCATGCAGGGTAGGGTAGAGGAAGGACCAAAGATCGGGTAACGAGAGCTGAGGTGCAGGGTATACAGTAGGGTGGTAGGGTGGGTGGATGGTGGGTGGTGAACTGAAAAGTGAAGTGAGTGTGACAAAGGCGGAGTGTTGGGGTGCCTCCCAACAAGCGCTGAATTTAACATCCCCAGCTGGACTCAGAATGAGGCACAACCTTAGTTACCCTCTAGTAGGGCAACAATTTCTCCAACGGGGGCAGGTTCATGAGTAAGATAGGGTTTCAAACGCTGCCCATTGACTGTAAATTTATGCCCAGATTTGGGATCTTCAATCTTAACGGCCCCGTTGGGAAATGGTCTCGAGACCAGAAAAGGACCAGTCCATTTGGACTTCAATTTCCCAGGAAAGAATTTGTGCCGGGCATTGTAGAACCAAACCTGCTGAGATGGCTCAAATTCCTTCCACCGAATACGACTGTCGTGAAAAGCCTTAGTGCGTTGCTTGAAAGTTAAGGCAGAATCATAGGCTTCACGACGGAGCTCTTCCAGCTCCTGGAGTTGGAGTTTCCTTTCTCAACCACACAGGTCTGGGTCGAGGTTACATTGGTGAACCACCCAATAAGCGCGGTGCTCCAACTCCACGGGCAAATGACAAGGCTTCCCGTAAACGATTCTATAAGGAGACATACCAAGGGGAGCCTTGAAGGCGGTCCGATACACCCAAAGTGCGTCAATCAGCTCGTCGGACCAATCCTTACGGTCAGGCCAAACCATT
The DNA here is from genome assembly GCA_037157565.1 of Thalassia testudinum. Classification (NCBI taxonomy): domain Eukaryota; kingdom Viridiplantae; phylum Streptophyta; class Magnoliopsida; order Alismatales; family Hydrocharitaceae; genus Thalassia; species Thalassia testudinum. The sequence goes on from JAZHRO010000033.1 coordinate 6,816,581, forward strand.
TTCTGAAGAATTTGCTTGATTTGCCGGTTCGACACTTCTGCCTGGCCATTCGTCTGAGGATGATACGGGGATGCGATACGATGGTGAACTCCGTATTTCCTCAGAAGTGCCCAAAAGATGCATGGGTAAAGTGGCTTCCTCCATCCAAGATAATGGCTCAAGGGATCCCAAAGCGTGCAAAAATGTGGTCTTTGACAAATCGAGTGGATATAAAATGGTTAGCACGGGGCGTGGGAATAGCCTCGATCCATTTCGAAACATAATCAACAGCCACAAGGATAAATTCAAAGCCGTTGGATGGAGGAAAGGGACCCATGAAATCAATTCCCCAAATGTCGAAGATTTCTGCAGCTAGGATGGGTTTCAAGGGCATCATGTCACGACGTGACATTGATCCTAACGGCTGGCACCTAGTGCAATGTTTGGCATAATTGTGTTCATCCTGGTGAAGGGAGGGCCAAAAGAAACCGCACTGCAACACCTTGGCTGCAGTTTTCCTCCCAGAGAAATGGCCTCCGCAGGCCTGATCATGGCAGAAGGATAGCATACTGGGGAATTCGCTGTCAGGAATGCAGCGACAGATGATTTGATCAGCACCTATTAGAGAAAGAAGTGGATTATCCCAGAAATAATACTTTGCTTCTGCCATGAGACGCTCGCGCTGGTTTTTAGGCCAGCCACGTGGAAGGGATCCAGAAGCAAGGTAATTGGCAATGTCGACATACCAAGGTCCACTTGCCACATTTATTGCCAATAGGTGCTCATCGGGAAAAATCTCATTAATCGGCAGAGTAAGTCCAATATGGTCAGGGTCCAATCTAGAAAGATGATCAGCCACAACATTCTGGGCTCCGACCTTATCGCGGATCTCAATGTAAAATTCTTGGAGCAGAAGGATCCAACGAATCAGTCTAGGCTTGGCATCCTTCTTATTCATGAGATGGCGAATGGCCGCATGATCAGTGAAAACAATAATGTGTGAGCCCAGAAGGTAAGAGCAGAATTTCTCCATCCCAAAGACGACCGCCAGTAGTTCTTTTTCAGTGGTAGTATAATTACGCTGGGCCTCGTCCAACGTCTTACTGGTGTAGTACACCACGAAGGGGTGTCTATCGCGTCTTTGTCCCAGGATGGCTCCGACTGCAAGGTCGAAAGCGTCACACATGAGTTCAAAGTCAAGGGACCAATCAGGTGGCTGGAGAACAGGGGCCTTGGTGACAGCATTACGCAGCTGCGTGAATGCTCGTATGCAATCGGGGCCCATATCGAAGGGTACGTCAGTCGATAAGAGATGAGTTAAAGGTCGAGAAATCTTGGAGAAATCTTTGATGAATCTCCTATAGAAATCGACGTGTCCCAAGAAGGAGCGGATTTGTTTGATAGAGCCAGGCACAGGTAAATCAGTAATTGCATCAAGCTTAGCTCTGTCAACCTCAATAACCCTATCGGAGATGATATGTTCGAGAACAATTCCCTCGTGTACCATAAAATGACTTTCTTCCTAGGAAAGCACAAGGTTTACATCAATACATCTCCTAAGGATACGGGTCAGGTTGGCAAGACAATCATCGAAAGATGGTCCAAAGATCTAAAAGTCATCCATGAAGACCTCGAGAAAGTCACCCACCATGTCATGAAATATTGCTACCATACATCTCTGGAAAGTTGCTGGTGCGTTATAAAGTCTGAACAGCATCCTTCTAAATGCAAAGGTGCCGAAGGGGCAGGTAAAAGTGGTTTTCTCTTGGTCCTGGGGGTCAATTGCCACCTGGTTATATCCTGAGAATCCATCCAAGAAACAGAAAAATTTATTTCCCGCTAACCACTCCAGGATTTGGTCAATGAACGGTAGCGGAAAGTGATCTTTCTTGGTTGCAGCATTGAGTTTCCTATAATCTACACACACTCTCCAAGATGTAGGAGTGCGTGTAGGGATGGATTCGCCCCTGTCATTGACACGGATGGTGAGTCCTGCCTTTTTGGGCACGATGTGAATCGGACTCACCCAGGGGCTATCGCTGATCAGGTAGATTATACCCACGTCTAGCCACTTAAAAATTTCATTTTTAACGACCTCCCGCATGTTAGGGTTGAGACGTCGCTACATCTCACGGGAAGGTCGAGCCTCCTCCGTATATATACGATGAGTGCAGTAGGAGGGGCTAATGCCAGTTAAGTCTGATAAAGACCATCCAATGGCTACCTTGTGTTCCATAAGGACCTTCGTTAGTTTGCACTCTTGCTCCCTGGTCAATTTTGAACTGATGATTACGAGGAGCATTTCATTTGGTCCCAGGAAAACATACTTAAGTGTACTAGGCAGCTCTTTCAGCTCGGGAGTGGATGGTGAAAGGTCTGGCATTTCTGGGGACGAGAGTGTCCCTGGCGGATTAGAAAACAAGTCAGGAGGAAGAAGTTGGCCCTCAGATTGGCCAAGAAGAGGGGCTTCTTGGATAGATGGATCCAAAAAGGAACAGCCCCAGTGAGTAGTATGTGGGCTCAAGGTCCCAGTGTGGAGTTGCAACTCCGCCTGATTTGGCGGGAAAGAAAGGGCAATTCGATCTTCAAGAGTGTGGACCAGCGGTGAGTAGCCCGGATATGACTCAGACCACGAGGTATGGGAAGCGGAGAAAACCTCATCAGAAATCTGGTCAGGAGAAGGTATGGGAATAGGGAGGGATGGGGGAACGTCACAATATGTGTCGGTCAGGCAATCGTCAGTGTTTAAAGGCAATCAGTAGCAGTGAGAATAGGTCCCAATTAGTCTGATACACGCGCTAACGGCCATGTCTTCGTCAGACGTGTCATCCTCGATGCAATCGCAATCAAAGTTCTTGGCTGCCTTGAAGATGTTAAGCTTGAGCTTCTCAGATCCAATGGCAATCTCAATACAGCCCGATTCGCAGTCGATATGGGCACGGGATGTGGCCAAGAAAGGTCGACCAAAGATGATCGGACAATCAGAAAGTGAGGTAGGAACTTCCAAATCTAAAACAAGAAAGTCAACAGGAAAATAAAGACTGTTGACCCTAACCACCACATCTTCCACCACACCCTTTGGAATTTTGACAGAACGATTTGCCAACTGTAACGTGACAGGGGTGGGTTTTAGATTTCCCAAGGAAAATTTTTTGAGCATGATGGTTGGTATAAAATTGATGGAAGATCCTAGATCAAGTAGGGCACGATTAAAATTTACAGCCTAGAATGCTACAGGATATAAGCGGTGTGCCCGGATCTTTCTGCTTCGGTGGTAGATTTGACAGTATAGCACAACTTGCATGAGGCGAGAGAACCACCGGATTCTTTATTTTCTTTGACTGTCGCCTGGGTGTTGTGTAGTCTTTGAAAAATCGAGCGACAGCAGGTATGTGGTCAATAGCCTCTAGCAGGGGTATCTTGATTTCAACATCCCTGAATAAATTACACAGGTTATCAAAGGCCTGCATATCTCTCTTCTTGCCTTTTGGCTCCCTCAGTAGAGCCTCAGGGAATGGGACTGATTCTGGCACCAATTTGGGTGTATCGTCGTCTCGCGAATGCGGTACGCATCCTAAATGAGAGGGCGATGAAGAAGACGGGCCAGGATCAGGTCGAGGTGGATCAATGGTTTACTTACCGCTCCTCATAGTAATCGCATTGGACGATGTGGGTCCAGTGGGATATAAGGCGGAGGAGGGTTCGCAATAGGGACATAAGAGTGAGGTGCTACAGTGGGATTAGCCTGAAATCCTGGTGGAATGCTCGAAGCCTGTAGAATTTGATGAACCTGCCCCTGAGAAGGTCGTACCTGTGGTTGAGGGCCACGGGGTATGAAATTTCACGGGTTGGGAACAGGTTGGGCTGGAAGAGTGCCCTGAGATTGAGTCGCCATGCGTAGTTGACTGATCTCAGCATTCTGCTGCGCCAATTGGTGCTGAAGAGAGGTCATGTTCTCTTCATGGAGCTTTGACATTTCCGTCATCATTCGCATCAATTTATCAAGAGGACTTGATGCATGTTCTGTTTGTGGTACGCAAGGACCCGATAGCGGATTCGCCATAGGATTAGACTGGGCCCTTGGGATGACGGGTGCGGATGGTCGCATTGGTCCACCCGCAGGGTTTTGGCACTGCGGGTTGCTGGACCATGCGAAGTTCGGATGATTTTGCCACCCTGGGTTATAAGTGGCAGAGAACGGGTTGTTCCCCAGGGTGCAAGCATCTTCTATGACAGAAGACGCGTCTGCATGTAAATACGCATCCGAGCACACGGAGGCTTGGTCCTCCATGTCAAAATACTAGCTTGCAGAAGCCAGATCCACATGACTTACCGAATCCTCGACGCGACACTCGGTAAGGAAGTTCTTACGAGGTTTCTAGGGATAAGCCTGGTGTTGGAAGAATTGGGATTGTGACGAAGTGGTGAGGTGGGGGTGTTTGCCATAAAATGGGTGGGGTTGGCCAGAAGCTCGTCCAGCTTCTTATGCACAATGGAGACTTCATCCAATTTCTGTGTGATAAGGCTGAGATCTGTGGATGAATGGGAGGGTCCCGTGTCAACTTCGTGGACATTACGGGGCAGGCTTGTACAATTAAAGGCGATAATGGAGGCATTGTTCATTGAGTTTTCGCTCATATTTTCAAATAATTCGAATGCTCCATTCTCATCTTTATTCATGAAATTCCCTCCGCAGGAAGCATCTGCAATCTACTTCAAAGTCTCATTTAGCCCATAGTAGAAAATCTTGGCTATATGCCACTTAGGCAGACCATGGTGCGGACACTTCCTGAGGAGGTCATTATATCTCTCCCATGCCTCATGAAACTGTTCGCCATTTTTTTGCGTAAAGGAAGTGATAGCACGGCGAAGAGCATTGGTTCGCCCAATTGGGAAGAACTTCTTGAGAAACGTTGTTCGCATCTCTTCCCAAGAGTGGATGGTTCTCCTAAGGGTGCGTAACCACTATGACACTTTATCCCGCAATGAAAATGGGAACATTTTCATGAGGACTATTGGTAACCCGATATTTCTCGGTTTAACTGTTTCAGCCAATCGGGTTAGGTCTTCCAAATGGAGAAAAGGATCTTCACTTGCAAGACTATGGAAGTGAAAATTTATCAGGCCAATTACATTAGGTTTCAATTCAAAGTCTTCCTCGCCCATGGGGACCCGAATTTTTCCTATGGTCTCTGTAGCAGCGGGATTCTGATAGGAGCTAAGAGACTTAGGCTCCTCCCGTTCGGGAGGGTTCTGCATTTCCTCCAATGTTTCCCTAATGACTTCAATTTGTTCATTATACATTTCCATTTGGGCTTGGAGGCGGGTTATGGGATCCAAGACTCCACCACCTGGTGGGTTTTGAGGGTGGTTTCCTCCCTCAGGATTTGGGGGTGGGCGTGCAACCATGTTTGTGGAGGAGGACGATTCAGCTTCTTTTCTAAAATTATCAGACAATTCAAACAGGTCAGGGTTTTGTGACCTTCTCCCAAACATGAACTACCGCAGGAAGAATTGGGGGGATAAGAAGGGAAAAGAGATGAGAGAAATGACACCGTAAAGGTACACTTGATGACAAATCAAGACAATCAAATTCCTAACCTCTACAGTGTGCCCTTAGACCTAAAGATCTAAGTTACCTACTATCACGACCTATGGAACCGAATGCGAGCACCGCGAAACCACCGGGCCAGATTGAAAGGCCGTTTGCCCCAGTCTTAGACACCCAATAGCATGCGGGAACCCTCACCAGCACGTAGGCGCTACACGCAGGTAGTTAGACCTCCAATCCTTAATAAGGGTCAAGTTGCTACCAGTTTTAGTTAGAGGCTTAGGATCAAGTGCTTCTGGAATGTAAAGGGCGTTATTTACGGGTAATGCCCAAGTGGTTTGTTTTTAGAGAGTGTGTAAACCAAGCATGCAACAGGAAAATCTCCCCGAATTGAAGTTTTAATTGGTGAATGATTTTTAGAGTTTCAGCCATAAGTAGTATGGATTTTAGGATTTCGCTGAATTACCAATTCAACCAATCTCCGGGTTTTGAGAGAATACAAGTTTTTTCTAAGCCCAACAAACCCTTCTTCAGTGTCAGTTGGTTAATGCATGCTAAAATGCAATGGGCTTCCCTAGATGGAGATTTCTATGTGTGGATGCACGAGTCAATTTTAGATTAGTGTGAAAGGGAGCCAAAGCACTTCAATTCAAGTGCTCCCAATCACCAAAATGATTTTCCACACACAAGGCTCAACCATAAGATAAAAAAAATCAAATTGTTGAGGTTGAAGTATTCGGGATCGAATCTTAGGCACGTGAAAGGTCGTGGTGGGGTTGGAATCAACTCAATTCCAAGTCTCCCCACCAAAAATGTGATCCCGAATTGTAGATAAATGAGGCAAAGAGAGATGGCAATCAATCTATTTATTTTTGCCTCAAAGAATACTTCACATGGCGAAAGATTCAAGAATCAAGATTCTTGGATCTTCTCTATGCGAAGTTTGGCGGGAAATCCCGGGGCGGTAGGAGTGATGGCAAACAATCAAACAAGTGATTTTTAATCCACTTGTCCCAAGAAATCCCAAGAAGTATTTTTTAGTTTTTTTTTTTATTAAGGTGACAAGTTGACCTAAGTTGCTAAGAAAGAGAGACCTACCTGTTCAGTAACGTGGGCGAAGCTCCAGTGCGGTGCCGGTGACTTCACGCTCTCGTTCCCACCTTGGATCTGTACACGTCTCCGACTTTGTCTGCCTGCCTTCTCCTTGCAACTGGTTCACCTACACACCAACAAACAGAAACACCCATGAAGAGAAGGGTGTGAGAAGAGAAAAATTAAAGGAATGGAGTAGAAAATTACCTGAATGCGCACTCCCCGCCAACGGCGCCAGAAAAAGTGTGGTCGGGCTCGGATAGGTTGTGTTAAGATGGTGATTTAATCGTTGAAATGAGTATAGTGGCTAACGTAAATCGAGCCTAACCATCTTTTTACAAAATTTTTAACCTAGCCTACTTGATTTTATCTTGGTCACTTTTAGGCCCAGGGTCGAACTCAGGGAAGCGAGATTAGAGGTGAATAAGTTTCTACACCTTTCTCACAACGAATCTCTTCCATTCGTTTATTATGTTTTTTGGTGTTTTTTTCTATTTACGATTTTTTTCTAATAATTTTTGTCCTTGAGGTACACCCTCAAAATTAGGTTCTTGGCTTTCAGCCAAATTAGGGTTTCAAAACTGGTCTTGCTATTAGCAAGACTGAGTACCTACAAGTCAAGGAGTATCTTTTCTCTTTTGTATATTTTTTTTATCATTTTAATAGCAGGAAAGAGAAATAGAAATAAGATAAATATAGTATAGATATATATAGATATATATATTATATATATATAGGGGTGGGGGTGGAGGTGGAAATGGCGTGTAGCACGGTGTCGAGTTGATCTTCATCTAGGAAGACACAACCAACAGGACGAAGTAACGCGTGGAGTGTAGGATGGATGGGTGGAAGGTGTGTGCAGAGACACTTTCTGTACGTAGGTATCGGGGAATATCAGCAACTGGTGCAGATATTCGCGTGGTAGGTGATATGAAGGTAAGTATATATTTATATGTATATATATAGATATGGTTATAATTATATAGGTGTATATGTAGTTATATATATATATATATATTTATAATTAGATGTATATGTATGTATATATAACTATATAGATATAAATATATATATATATGTATATATGTATATAGATATATTAGTATAAGTATCTATGTATATAGATATATGTAGATAGATATATATATATGTATTTATATCTATAGATATATCTGTATATGTGTATGTATATTTGTATATATATATATATATATATGTATATATACTTATACTTAGTTGTATAGGTAATAATATATGTATAGATATATGTGTATATATATATATATACGTACATAAATATATATATAAGTATATATATGTATATATATATATATGTATATAGTTGTGTACAAGTGAGTGTGTACAAGTGTGGTGTGTGAGTGAGAGAGAGAGAGAGAGCGTCTGCTGGAGGAAGAGGGCGCGGGCATTTAAGCCGTCTGGAGGCTGCGCCCATCGTCTGATGGTGCGGGCTCGCACAAGCGCGGGCACGCAAAGATGCGTGCGTGCGCTAGAGGGAGCAGGCGCGAGGGAGACTGCAGTGCTATGCGTGACGCAGCGCACTGTGCTGCGTGCTGGAGTGGGTGTGGGCGTGGAGCGGGGATGGGCTGGAGGCGGTCGCGGGCGTGGAGAGAGTGCGCACGGTGACCGGATAAGTGAGAAACTTTCCGATCACCGCACTGTAGCTACAGTGTCGCGCTCTCTAGCGTGAACAATAGCACAATGTTGCGCGCTCTGGACAGCCGGTTGCAGCCGGTGCTGCATGCACGGGCATGCTGGAAGGCACCTGCATGCACGGAAAGAGGCTGCGGTCGGTGCCTGCGTGCACGTAGGCTGCTGCTTCTGCTACTGATGCCTTGCTGCTCTGCTGCGGAGCTTCAAACCTCGGAGATGCAGTAATGGCGGGAAGAACTTTGAGCTGGTGAAACAACGAAATGAACCACCACGCCCACTGGCTCTTTGATGAGCTGGGCAGTGGTGGGACTCACAGTGGTGGTCGAGGACCACTGTGAGCTACTCCTGCCCGCAGCGTATCCCTTCAGTGGAAGAGGTGCTGCATATGGAAGGGAGAGGGGAGGAGATGGCCTGGAAGAAGGAGATGTTGTCTATATGTTGGACCAGGCTCCCTTGTGCAAGGAAGCGAGGAGGGCTTTTTAAAGAGGATGGAGGCAAGCTCAGCCATGCCCTGGGTTGTGCATGGCTGAGTATGTGGTTGGCAAGGCATGCTATGGCAGAGAGTGGAGCGAAGAAGAAGCAGCCATGCCCTGTAGCCGCGCGGGGAAGAAGAAATTCAAAGCCAAATAAAAATAAAGATGGTGAATTTGCGAGGCAGCACTTGAGGAATACGTTAATTTCAAGGCCAATTATTCACTTTCCTCCCCTCTCAAATAAATGCATGCATGAGTTTATTTTTACAAATGCGACTATGGCTACCTAATATGCAATGGGAATGCTAGGAAATAGCACAAGATGGCACAATTGTTGGTGTGTTTTTGCTGTGCAATCAATAACTAATGCAACATATACTAATGTTTCCCCTATCCCATGAGGTTAGAACCCTACTATAATAAAGAAGTCAAGTACTCATTTGATTTTCTTTTAAGTAGTACCGTGAGGGAAAGGTGAAAAGAACCCCCATCGGGCAAGGAGTGAAATAGAACATGAAACCATGAGCTCCCAAGAAGTGGGAGAAGAATGGGATCTCTGACCGTGTGCCTGTTGAAGAATGAGTCGGCGACTCATAGGCAGTGGCTTAGTTAAGGGAACCCACTGGAGTTGTAGAAAAAGAGAGTCTTCATAGAGCGGTTGTCACTACTTATGGACCCAACCTGGGTGATCTATCCATGAACTACCCAAGATGAAGCTTGGATGAAACTAACTGGAGGTCCGAACCTGTTGAAGAATCAGCGGATGAGTTGTGGTTAGGAGAGCTAGTTGGTTCTCCACGAAATGCGTTGAGGCATAGCAGTTGATTGGCTTTACATCTAGGGGTAAAGCAACTATTTCGATGCAGGCTACAAAAGTGCAAATTGAGGCCAATTTTGAATACTAGATAGCACCCTAGGGTCAAAGTAAGATCGGCCAATGAGACGATGGGGGATAAGCTTCATCGTTGGGAGGGTAAGTCAGTCTTTACCGATTTTTTTTATGAGAAGTAAGGTAGGCTCCATAAATGACCACTAAGTGATAAAGGATGTGGGAGTGCAGAGACAGCTAGAAGGTTTGCCCAGAAGCAGCTACCTAATGAGAACCTCATCATGAGCCATAACTAGCTCATTTTGACCTAATACAGAGGATAAAAGCTCCTACATAACTCAAGAAAAGGCTTAACTCAGAGGATTCTGAGTCTAAGAAGAAAACAAGTCATAAGGGGTAAAAATGCAATTTTACCAGCACAATCTGCAAACAGGGTAACTCAGGGTCCAAACATAGGTCAAACTAACCTAATAAGAAGGAAAGTGGGATGATCTGATCTGATAAGGGCTACAGCAACTCCAAGGAATTAAATGACAATCTGTAACCCTAAAATAAACCCACTTCAATTCACGAGGTTCGAGGCAAATAAAAAATCTACTAAACCCTCTAAAATTCATATAAAAATAATCTCTAGGGTTTAGAACCTTCAATTTGGCCTTAGGAACCCATTTTGACCTACATTGAGAACCATGCCCAATTAATGATTTAATTTGGGTTTTTACGTAAATTGGCCAGTCAAACAAGGTCTGACCTAGAAATAAAATTCACCATTAGAATCCTTAGGTCCTATTTAGTCATGCATAAAAACTTGAGCCTAAGAAGAGACCTTCTTGACCGACTTTGCATTTTGGTCCTCATCCATTACTTTTTGACCCTCAACTTTTGAAACCCTCACATTTTGGCCCCTAATTCTTCATCATTTTTGCATTTGGGTCCTCCCTGCAAAACCCTGAGCAGCGCCATGCTCCGGCGAGGCATGGCGCCGCACAGGGTGAGGGCGACCCCCTGCCAAGACAACGGGGTGTTCCCTGCGACGTCTACTGTCGCAGGGACACCTCCACGATCTCTGCAATCGCCCACACTTTCCGTGCAAACGCGCGGAAGGTATGGGTCGCGATCCGACCATCCTCCAGCGAGGGAGGCACGTCGTCTCCCTCCTCCCTCCTCTCTGATTTCGCCTCTATAAAAATCGCCACTGTCTGCCGCATTCAGTAGCTCGGATCTGACGGAGAAACACCCCCCTCCTTCCTCTCTTCCCACTCCGGCAGAAGCTCTCCAGCTCCGGTGGTTCTTCCTCCTCCTCCTCGTCGCTCTGCCGCAATACGAGCAGCAGAGCCACCTTCACCCGCTCTTCCCGCGTCGCACCGTACCCAGCGCGCGCTCTTCCTCTCTCTCCTCGCCGCCGCCCCCTCTCTCTGGGCACCTTATTCTCCGGCGACAGTCGATACAACTGTCGCCCCACTCTAGCCTCCTTCGCCTCTATAAGTAGGTAACAGTTACTTCTCTTCCTCCCCTCTTTCTTTTCCCTATTTTAATTTGTTCAATTAGACCCTCGACCGACCCGACCACCATCACCTTCCACGCCTCCGGCCCACCTCCGGCAAGTCGCTCCCATTATTCCGCCACTCCACAAGACTCGCCGACCGACTCAAAATCTCCGCCTCATCCCACTGAACCATTTCCGCCCCTTCACTGCCACTCCTCACCTCCACATCACTCCCCCGAACAAGCCCATTCCCCTGGCCACAGTCTGACCTAGGGCAGCCCCTACACGCCGCCCCACGCCTTGCCACCACCTGCACGAGCTTCGCCGCACTCCGACGAAGCTCCCTGCACCTTCTGACTAGGCCGAAAGGCCGTATCTCTGTGAACAGGTTACCCGTCCTTCGCCGCCATTGTCGAACAGGTGAAGCTCCTTCGTTCTGCAGCTGCAGCTTCGCTTCCACCCAGGCCTGCTCTCCAGGACGCGCAGATTGCAACCACGCATCTACCCAGGCCTTCAGCTGAAGAGAGAGCCTCGTGCACAGTTGCAATTGCCTACAGCTCTCTCAGCTGCAGGCGCCCAATTGGGGTGGGACATTTAGTCCCACCTCGGAAGATCCTGAAGCTGCACACCGATTTAAATTGTAAAAGTGAAATAGCCTTATCGCCTCAGCACACAAGGTGAGGTCCCTCTCACCCAACCACCCGGCCTCGTCCGCGACCACCCCCCGCGGACCTGGCCCGACCCGTTTACCCGACAAGCACTCCTCGCCCACCACCGCATGCCGGTGGGCCTGGACCCAGGTACGACCCGTACCCGAATACCCAGCAGCTCTGGGAGAGCTATCCTACGAGCGGAATCTGAGAGAGAGAGAGACGCGGGGGAGGGTAGAGTAGGTTTTTGCCCTGACCAATCTGTGAGTGTGCAGGCACAAAGGAAGAAGAAGAAGAGAATGCAGACTGCAGAGGAAGAAGAAGAGAATGAAGAAAGGAGCAGCCAGAGCTGTGGCTGCTTGAAGAAAAGCGAGGCAGAGAAGAAGAAGGCCGACGAAGAAAGACTGAAGGAAGAAGGAGGAGCACCAAGCAGCACTGTAGCAGCGGCGACTTAAGTCGTCTGATTGGAAAATCAGACGACGCTCTGCAGAGGAAGAGAAGAAGGAGGAAAGAAGAGCAGGCACCGCAAAGAAGAAAGAAAGAAGAAGAAAGAAAAGAGAAGCTGAAGAAGAAGACGAGAAGAGCAAGGAAGACAGAGCTGAAAGAAGAGAAGAAATAGAAGAAGCTCTGAAGAAAGAAGAAAAGAGAAGATCAAGGAAGAAGATCCGAGAAAGAAGAGAAGAAGACAAGCAAAGAGAGAAAGAAGAGAAGAAGAAAAAGCCACAAGACTCAGATCTATCTTTCCCACTCTCTCTCTTATTTTTGTAAAGAAACAATGTGCTTCTAGAATACAACTTGCTCCCTAAGTTCGACCTCGGGAACTCTTTTATTTCCGAGTAACAAATTTTATTTGATAACCGTGGCTGTGTTGCCTTATACTACAACGACTGTACTACAATATACATAAAACGGCAATAGCGGCCCCAAACGGCTCTATCACTACCCTTCAAAGAGTGCATAATAGCTTACTGATTAAGCGCTCTTGCGTCGAAGATGAATGGGGCTTAAGCGATCTGCCAAAGCTATGGGATGTCAGAAAGCATCTGTAGGGGTAGCGAACCTTGTAGTAAGGATAGTTCAATTTTGGAATATATGGCACCTTTTGTTTTGTAAGTGGTAGAGCTGGAATTACCAATAGTACCAGAGAATCATAACATCCCCAATCGAACCAGGGTCAGAGTTATAGCGGATCTGCATACTACTTACGGGGAAACAAAAGAAGTGAGAATGGGAAGAGTCAAAGTAACTCCTAGGGGTTCTCTTGCTCATCTGTCTATGGACCCATTGGAAATGCCCTACCCGGGACGTACCGTTTGATCCCCTTTCTCAGAAAGATCCAAAGAAGGATAGATGATTTATTTATCACCAAGTAGAGATGAATATTATATGATAGCAGCAGAAAATTGGATAGCAACCTTGAATCGAGGTCTTCAGGAAGAAGTTGTTCTAGCTCGATACTATCAAGAATTCCTGCGTTATTATTGCATGGGAATAGATTCATCTTCGAAGCATTTTTCCTTTCCAAGATTTGTTACTACTATTGGGGCCTCCCTCATTTGCAACCTTTTCTTGAACATAATGATGCAAATCAGGCTTTAATGAGCTCTAATATGCAACATCAAGCAGTTCTGCTTTCTCGGTCAGAGAAGTGCATTGTTGGAATTAGGCTGGAAGGCCAAGTGGAAATACCCTTGATTCGGGGGTTTTGGCTATAGTCGAACATGCGGGAAAGATCATTTATACTAATACTCACAAGATGATTTGATCAAAGAATGGGAACACTATAATCATTCCATTAGTTATGTATCAAGGTTCCAACAAAAAGACTAATATGCATAAAAAATCTTAGGTTTCACAGGGAAAGAATTTTAGCAAATGGTGCGGCAGCTACCTGCTAAGAAAAAGGGGAACTTGCTTTGGGGAAAAATGTATTAATAGCTTATATGCCATGGGAAAGCTACTACTAATGAAGTAAGATGCAGTACCTATTAGTGAATGTCTAGTATATGACGATATTTATACTTCTTTTCACATACGAAAGTCTTCAATTCATACTTATATGACACCTTACTTCACTTCTAGGTAATGCCGGAAATAATTACTAAGGAAATCCAACATTTAGAAGATCATTTACTCCGTAATTTAGATAGAAATGGTGGATAATTGTGATGGTGGGAGCTTGGGTAGAAGGGGGTTATATTTGAGTAGGTAAATGAACGCCTCAGGCGATGAACGAATTACCCTATGTTCCGAGCCAACAGATAATATATTATGAAAAATCATATTTGGGATTTCAGTATCCACTACGAAAGACACTTCCTTCTGATTACCTATAGCTATAGGTGGAAGGGGTCGAGTTATTGATGTAAGATGGATAAAGAAAAAAGGAGATTTCTGCTCAAATCTAGAAGATCCCAAAGAACTACTAGAAACCATTTGTATATATATTTCACAAAAACATAAAATCAAAGTAGGTGATAAAGTAGCTGGAAGATACGGGAATCAAGGTGTTATTTCCAAAGTTTTGCCTAGACAAGATATGCATACCCCTATTTGCAAGTTTTTATTTCACCAATAGATATGGTCTTCAGCTCTTGCCACTACTTTACATTAGTAGTACCCTCACGAATGAATGTGGGGCAGATATTGGAATGCTCACTCGGGTTAACCGGGCATCTACTAAATAGACATTATCGAATAGCCCCTTTTGATGAGAGATATGAAGAAGAGGCTTCCAGAAAACTAGTGTTTTCTTAATTATATGAGGCCAATAAGCAAACAACAAATCCATGGGTATTTGAACCCAAGTATCTGGGGAAAAGCAGAATATTGGATGGAAGAAGCGAGGGGGGCAACGAGTGGGAGAAATGGAAGTTTGGGCTTTAGAGGGATTTGGTGTTGCTCATATCTTACAAGAGATGCTTACTTATAAATCGAATCATATTCAAGCTCGTAAAGAGCTATTCGATACTATGATGATTGGAGGAAGAATACCTATTTTTGACCCTTCTTTTCAATTGCTCGTTTGAGAACTACGATCTTCATCATGCCAACTCTAAGGTATCATCATCCAATTATCTAGAACTTAAGAGTCCTTGCACTAGACTTAGAGCACCAGTAGACACTCTACTCTCACCTCACAAATGTTTGTTGGATCTAATGAAAGATAGTTTGCCTGACTCCTTAACTAACAGTTAAGGGTTCATGAAAAGAAGCAAAGCTTCTCCTTGACAAACTAAAAATGTCTATTGGCTTTCATAGAGAATCCATTACAAAGTCAACGTGTAAGTGAAATAGATGTACTAGATTCTAAACTAAGAAACAATTCAAGAAGAAAATTATCAATAAAATCTCCTTGATAAAAATCTTTTTCAATAAGTGCATGAATACAATATGAATAAATGCTATGTATAAGTGGCCTTTTTTTTTGCAAATAGGTATATATAAAATACAAATGTATATATGCAAGACTGATGGAGACTAGATATAAGCAACTCAGCAAAAATTTACCCACCCCCCCATGCTTATTTCATGCAATGTCCTCATTGTATGTTGATGAATAGAAAATAAGCATGAGAAAGGGAAGATATCACCTGAATAGCTCTGAATAATTCTTGTTTAAAATATTAGCTCCAACCTAAAAAAAATTAACCTACAATGTATAAGCAAAACTGGGTTGGGTTGCCTCCCAACAAGCGCTAAGTTTAATGCCTTCAGTTGGGCATGCACCTCTCAACAGTCTAAAAATGCTACCTTTTCTGGGACAGGTCCAAGTTCAATTTTCTCAATGTAAGGTTTCAGTCTCTAACCATTCACAGTGAAAGTTTGACCTATCTTTGGGTCTGTGATCTCAACGAATCCATGTGAAAAGATATGTGTGATAGTATAAGGGTCATTCCATCTCGACCTGAGCTTTCCTGGGAATAAACGTAACTTGGCATCAAACAACCAAACCCTCTAATTAGGTTCAAAGCTTTTTCTAGATACATGCATGTTATGGAAAGATATGGTTTTCTCCTTATAATTATAGGCATTCTCATAAGCATCATTACGAATCTCCTCGAGCTCAGTTAACTGCAACTTCCTATGCTTTCCTACTATATCCAGATGATAGTTGGATCTTTAATTGCCCAATAAGCCCTGTGTTCTATTTCTACAGGGAGGTGACAGGCCTTACCAAACACTAAACGATATAGTGACATTCCAATAGGGGTTTTATAGGCTGTATGATAAGCCCAATATGCATTGTTTACAAGGCGAAATCGAGTTTATAATAATTGTATCGTAGTATAGCCAAAATCGCTTTGAAAACAAATGAAAGTTTATTACTTGAAAAATATGAATCCGAGGTCGAACACAGGGAGCAAATTGGGATTTAAAAACTAAAAACACAACTTTCAATTTTACAAAATATAATGATCAATCAAAATTATAAAGCAAGAAAAATGGTTTCAATGTATATAGAGGCTCAAAAATATAAAGATGGAAGTAAAAATCAGATAATTCTTTTTCAATCTCTCTTCTTGTTTCTAACTTGAGCTTTCTCTACTCTTCTTCTTCTTCCTTCTCTGATTCTTCTTATTCTCTGATTTGTCTCTTTTCTTCTTCTGTCTCTTTCTTTCCTCTGATTGCTAGCCTTGGCTTCTTCCTTCTTTCTGCTTTCTCTTTCTCTGCTTTTGACTTCAGCCGAGCCTTCTTCAGACTTCTTTCTCCCTTTGGCTTTGAGGCTTCCTTCTTCTTCCTTCTTCCTCTTCTCTGCGACTTCACCCTTAGCCGCTGTTGTGGCTTCCTTCTTCCTCTTCTTCCTTGTCTTTGCCCTCTTTTTCCCTGGAGAGCAAAACCTAACCCCTACCCTCCCTGCGAACTCTCCTCTCTTTCTTCTCTCTTAGGCTCGCTCTCCCAGAGCCTTTCTCGAGTAAACAGGTCGAGTCAGCGCACATGTGACCAGGCCCACCAGCGTGTATGGTGGGCGAGGAGTGCACAGGTAGTCAGGTCGAATACCAAGTCCGCAGAGCGTGGGGTCGCGGACGAGGCGTGATGGGCGAGTGGGACCTCAGCCCGTGTCAGGAGGCGCTAAGCCCTGGCAGTTTTTCAATTTATCCCGCGTCGCTTGCTCACACACTTTCGAGGTGGGACTAAATGTCCCACCCGCTTCTCACGCGCGTCCACAGTAGGTCTTCACCCAATCGCAGGGGCTACAGATGCTTTGGCCTCCAATTGCTGGGCACAAGTCGTTCACAAAGGGAAACCGCACGTTTGGGACCCTAATTCTTGAAGTCTGGAGCCTGCTGTGAAGCTAGCAAGCTTCTTCAAGGTCGCTTTAATGGTGAGCAGGGCACCTATACCTGTCGACACAAATACGGCCTCACGACCTTGTCAAATTACTCAGAAGGCTTCGTCGTGACACGGCGAAGGTGGCCCGGGTGTTGGTGTGGTGTGGGTGACCTAGGCGTGCGTGCCGAGGTCATTCTGTGGCCATGGAGTTGGGTGTGTTCGGGGGGAGTAAGTGGAAGTTGTGGCGGTTAATGGAGAGAGGGAAAATGATTAGGGGGATGAGGCAATGCTTTCGAAGTGGTTGGCGAGGTGGGTGGGTGTGTGGAGTGGTGGATGCACCTCGCTAGTGGTCTGTCGGAGGCAGAGAATGTGACCATGATACATGGTTGTTGGGGTGTGAAATTAGAAATAGATAAGGGGAAAAGAAAGAGTAGAGGAAGGGGACATATCAGCGAGGTGATGGACGAAGGGGGAGCAGAGGAGGTGGACGGCTCATATGTGCCATCGTCAGAGACGAAGACCCAGAGAGAGAGAGGCAGCGACAACGAGAGGGAGATAGGTGCGGGCGCAGGTGTGGCACGACGCAGACGAAGGAGGCGGAGGCAACTTACCACTGGTATGGTGGCAGAGTGACGAGAAAAAGGAGGAGTCACCGGAGCTTGTTCGGCTTTTTAGCTGGAGGGGAAGGGAGGAAGATTTAGGGGTAATCTCAGTCCAAAACAAGCGTGAAATGACCAGGAGGATATGGTGACTCTTTTATAGTTGCAGGCAGAAGGCCTTATGCGTCGAAGGCAAGCTTCCAAGCATGGCAACCTCGCCAAACTTGGAAGGTCGAGAGATACCCAAATCTCTCATGCGTTCGCATGAGAGATTGGGTGGGAATCAGAGCTCATGATTGGGTTCATACGAACGGGAATTCCTCAGAGAATCTCCCTTTCAAATTTGAGAGGGATTCTCTGAGGAATCAAGGAGATATCCCCCTGGTGTCGGACCCGAATAGGTTGTTAATATGATGATTTTATCGTTGAAGTGTGTATAGTGGTTAACCTAAATTGGACCTAACCATCTCTTTACAAAAATTTTTTTAACCTGGCCTACTTGATTTTATCTTGGTCACTTTTAGGCCCAGGGTCGAACTAAGGGAAGTGGGGTTACAAGTCAAGTTTCTACGCCTTTCCTACAACAAATCTCTTCCATTCGTTTATTGTGCTTTTGGTGTTTTTCTATTTAGATTTTTTTCTGGTAATCTTTGTCCTTGAGGCACACCCTCAAAATCAAGTTCTTGGCTTTGAGCCAAATCAGGGTTCCAAAATGGGTCTTGCTATTCGCAAGACGGGGTACCTGCAAGTCAAAGATTATCTTTTCTCTTTTATATATTTTTTTTTATCTTTTTATGGTCATGCAAGAGAAATAGGAGTAAAGTAACTATAGTATATATATATATGTCTATACTATATATGTATAAAGGGGTGGGAGTGGAGGCGAAGATGGAGTGTAGCACTGTGTCGAGTGGGTCGTCGTCTAGAAAGATGCAACCAACAGGATGAGGTGCCGCGTGTAAGGTGGATTGGTGGAAGATGAATGCGAACATGCTTTTCGTACACGTGTATCGGGGAATATCAGCAACTGGTGCAGATATTCCCACGATACCACGTATGGTAAATAATGTGAAACTATATATATATATATATGTATATATGTAAATATATCTATATGTATATATATATATATGGTTATAGATATATAGGTATATATATATATATCTAGTTATATATGTATAGATGTATATATATATATATGTATGTATGTAAATATATATATAAGTATATGTATAGATATATATATATATATGTATTTATGTATGTATATATTTATATGTGCATGTATGTATATGATACTATATAGATGTATATATATATGTGTGTATGTATATAGTAATATATGTATATATAGATATATGTAACTAGATATGTATATATATGTGTATATATATATAGTTGTATAGATATATATGTATATATGTATGTATATTTATATATTTATATATATATATATATATATATGTATGTATGTATGTATGTATGTATAAGTAGGTGTGTATATATGAATGTATATATATATATATGTATATAAATATATGATATGTATATAGGTAAGTATATGTGTGTGTGTGTGTGTATATATATATATATAAGTATATAGATATATGTATATAGACTAATACATAGTTATATAAGTACTAATATATGTATAGATATACGTGTATATATATATATGTATATATGTAAATATATATGTATATATATATATATATACATATATATTTACATATATACATATACTTATATACATACATATATATATATATATATATAAGTATATAGATATATGTATATATATATATGTATACTAATACTTAGTTATATACATACTACTATAGATATTGATATAAGTATATATATATATATGTATATATATCAATATATATATGTATACATATATATATATATATATGTATATAATAGTGTATAGGTGTGTGTGTGTGTATGAAAGTGTGAGTGTAGGTGTGTAAGTGTCGGTGAAGAGAGTGAGAGAGTGTTGTGAGAGAGAGAGAGAGAGAGAGAGAGAGCGAGAGAGAGAGAGAGAGAGAGAGAGAGCACTGCTGGAGGTGAGCACTAAGCGTTTAAGTCGTCTGCAGCCTCAGGAGCGTCGTCTGGTCCACGCGCACACGCGCAGGCGCATATGCACGCAGAGAAGAGCGCGCTGGAGGGAGTGGCGCGGAGAGGACCGCAGCGCCCAGTGCTGTGCGGAGAGGCTGGAACGGGCGCTCACAGGCGCACGCAGGTGAAGGGAGCGGGCGACACGGGCGGGTGCGGGCGACGCAGACGCACGGACGGGCGCTGGCAGAACGTGGGGAGAGACGCGCGCACAGGCGAACGGCAGTAGCAGCACGCCGGGTGACCGGTTAAGTGAGAAACTCACCAGTCACCCCACTGTAGCCACAGTGTTCCACAGAAATGCGTGAACAGTGCCTACAGTGGCCGGGCGAGCCGCGCAACCACCTGCTGCAGGTGCTGTGAGTTCGGACAGCTCGGCGCGTGCGGTGGAGTGGCTCCGGCTGGTGGCTTGCGGGCAGGGTGTCGCGACAGAGCGCGCGAAGTGGGCTGCTGGCGTGCGCGGTGGAGGGCGAGGGCAACCTGCTTCTTGCGCGGAGGCTTGCGGGCGCTGGCTGGGGTGTGCGATGAGGCTTGGCCGGCTGCTGCAGTGGTGCATGGTGGCCGGTTGCAAAAGAGAGAGCATGACAGGGCACTTGCGCGAAGAAGCTGGAGGCGAGGGCAGTGCGAAGGAGAAGGAGGCAAGGGGGCCTGCAGGCCACGTGGAAGGCCTGCGTGCGCTGCTGCCGCCTTGCTGCTGCTGCTGTGGGGCTCGACCGACTGCCGCAGGGCGTGTGGAGGCCGATTGAGCTTCACAGCTGAAGCTTTGCTCCAATGGCTGAAGGGCGGGAAAGTGAAGAAGTCAGGGAAGAGCCACCACGCCCACCAGCTCTATGGTGAGCTGGGCGGTGGTGGACTCACGGTGGTGGTTGTGCACCACCATGAGGTGCTCCTATCCGCCGGGTGTCTCCTCAGAGGAAGAGGGCCTGTGTATGGAGGGAGAGGGAGGAGAGGGTGGCGACCTGGAAGGAGAAGCTGCTGGGTTTTTTCGTGGAGGACCAGGCTGTTTAAAGAAGAAGAAGACGCCCTCTTTTTATAGAAGAAGAAATGCACAGCTCATGGCAGGGAGAGGCTACCGCAGGGAAGGGCCTGCTGCAGAGCATGGCGCTAGGAGAAGGTGAGGCCATGCATAGCAGTCGTGGGAAGAAAGATTTCAAAATCAAAAAGAAATAAAAATGGAGATGGAAATATTGCGAAGCAACACTTGAAGAAAATGTGAATTGCGAGGCCATTTTATTCATTCTCCTCCCATCTCAATTAAATGCATGCATGCATGTGTTTTTGTACAAATGAGACTATGGAACCCTAATATGCACTGGTAATGCTAGGAAATAGCACAAGACGGCGCAATTGCAGGTGTATTTTTTGCGATGCAATCACCCCCTTGAATCCTCACCGGAGTAGGATTCCTCCACTATAATGGTGGAGGGACCTAATTGCAAAGAACGACAAGGAAGCTAGGGTGGTATCTGCAAGGATTTTCAAAAGCTAGGGGCATAACTGTAATTGGGTTGGACTGTTTTGCAAAGTAGGTCAAGGTCAACTCCCCTTAGGTCTAAATTTTGGTATAAACCTAATCTGGACCTAAGGAATCCAATGGTGAAGTTGGATTTTACGTTTGACCACGTTTGACTGGGCATTTTACACAAAAATCTAATTTAGGGTAAATATTTGACTAGGACCCCTATTTAGGTCAAAATAGGTTCTAAAGGCCAACTTGAAGGTTCTAAACCCTAGAGTATTTTTTTCCATTAATTTTAGAGGGTTTAGTTGAATTTTATCCTGACCAAAACCTTGTTAAATTAAGTGGGTCTATTTTAGGGTTACGAGAAGTCATTTAATTCTTAGATTTCACATTAACCCTTTTCTGTTTGAACCATCCCACTTTTTATCTTGTTAAGGCCATTTGACCTATGTTTAGCCCCTGAGAAATCCTGTTGTTGCACTGTAATGGTAAATTTACAATTTTACCCTTTGTTTCTTACTTTTCTCTCAAACCAGTTACTCCTTGAGTTAGGCCCTTTACTTGGTTACGTAAGAGCTTTTGTTCTCTTTTCTATGTCAAAATGAACAAGTTAGGGCCCTCGATGGTGTTCCCAACATACCCCCATGCCTAGTTTTTTCTAGTCCCTTAGCAAAATTTTAAGGTTTTAACTTTTATTCTAAGCCATGAGTTCCTTTCACATATTATGATGAGTGCTTTTTCTTTCTCTTTCTCTTTGATTAGGTTAGAATGCCAACAGTAGACCTAGAGGTACTCAAGTACCAACCAAGATCCGGACCTGACCAACTCTAGCCTCGATCCTCCGTGAAGGTTTTTAAGCCCGTAGGAACTATCCTAAGGTTCGTTGGACTCCACGGTTAAAACACCCGTGCTTGAGACACATATTAGCCTCGATTCAATTTGCAGTGCATTTTTTTTGTAAGAGAGAGACAGAGGATTTATTTGTTTGGAGAGTTTTCTCTCTCTTTTCTTTTTATTTCTAGCTTCGGATTGGCTTCTCAACACGGTCTGTATCGGATTCCTCATCCCCATCATCAATCCTTAAAGGTCCCTGGCAATCGATACTTCGTGATAGCACTGCCCATGGCAACCCCCGGAACCCTGGCTTTTGAGATTTTGAGATAATCCCACCCATGGCGTTCTGTAGCTAAATCCAGACCCTGGCAATCGACATTTCATGATAATGCCACCCATGGCATTTGAACCAGTAGAGTGCTCACGTGCCGCCAGTAGGATATGTAAATATCCTAGGAGACAAGCACCGAGGAGACGATATCTTGTTAGGCACCTTCAAAGGGAATTTCCCACCCCTCTGCGCTGGAAACTCGTGCAAATCAACTTGTGTTGATCGACCGCTCCTATTCTAGGCAACTTTTTTCAAAACATTTAAACGCTTTTGCATGATTTTGATAGTTATGCACACTTAACCAAACTGTGTGTGGATTGGGATGCTTAGGTTACTGAGTCTCAAAAACCAAAGGTCAGTTAACGAGGTCGGATACTCCCTAAGCCTTTGACCTAATACTTAAGCTTCGCATTTTCCCCAACCTCTTGAGGATTATCCAGATCTTAGCGGATACTTGAATTTTTAAGCCTAAGAGTCTAGCCCAAAAGGCCTAAGATCAGTGTTCCTACTAATCTCTTTTTGTGTCTCATTAGCACTTTTTCCTATATTTTTCTCTTTTCCTTGATGTGGTCTAGAACTTCGATTAATCCCTTAATCTCTTACTAATGACTATCTCTTTTTCTTTTTCATTTTGTGCTCCTTTTTTGTCATTTTGCTCTTTTCCTCCTTATGGTTTGTATGGCCTCAAAAATTTTCTCTCCCCTCAATTTTTTATTCTTTTTCAAGATTTTTTCATTTTTTTGGTGTTTTTTGTGATATGTGATTTTTTGTTGAAACCTTTTCTTGTGAGATGAGTTTTCATGAAGTTTTGCACTTTCATACCCCCCCATGCGTACGATTTGCAATGTCCCTATTGTAAATTAGGTGGGTTCAACTTTAACTCAATTTATTCATTAGGACAGGTTTAGGGTGGGCGAACGGGTCGAGGTGACTGTTGCGAACGATTTCTAGACTCGGGTACGGGTACCTGAGGTGGGGTTGGCTGTTCTAATGGATGAACCCTAAAGTGTAATATAAATTCAGCATAGGAATGTCAAGAGAGGTTTCGGGTTTTTCAAGGATGATGGGTTGCCTCTTGTTAAGAGTTGAGTTTTACGCCATCGGCTGGGTGCAATGAGCTCAGGGAGAATAGAGGGTAAAGGATATCTCAGCCAAATTTGTATCGGTCACGTCAATGAATGTTTGAGTCTCTGACAGTTCACGACGAAGGGTTCGAAATCGTGGCTGAGTGGACTAATTTCAATGGCTCCATTTCCAAAGATTCGTCAAACTAAGAGGGTTCAATCCATTTTGATTGCAGTTTTCCCGGGAACAATTTGAGTCTGGCATCGAAGAGTAAGACCTTTTGATCAGGATGAAAGATCTTTCTAGATATGTGCTTGTCGTGAAAGACTTTAACCCGCTCTTTGTAAATTCGCGAGTTCTCATATGCGTCGTGGCGTAATTCATCGATCTCGCTCATTTGAAGCTTTCTATGGGTTCCAGCCTTAGAAAGATCTAGGTTGAAGTTCCGTATTGCACAATAGGATTTATGCTCCAATTCAACGGGGAGGTGACATGCCTTCCCATACACCAATCTGAAGGGATACATACCTAATTGGGTCTTGTGGGCGATCCTATAAGCCCACAAGGCTTCAGGAAGCCAGAATGACCAATCCTTCCTGTCATGTCGAACAGTAACCTGGAGAATTTTCTTAATCTCCCGGTTTGATAGCTCAGCTAGACCAATAGTTTGTGGGTGGTAAGGAGTAGAGATTCGGTGCAACACCCCGTATTTGGTCATCAGTGACCTAAATAGAGTGTTTGTGAAATGGGTCCTGTGGTTTCCCTACTAGGAGGGGGTAACGTGATAAAATGCGGAATAAAATATATACCAATCTCACAAAATAAACAATCGCACAAAGTACACAATTAGTTTTAGGTGGAAACCCAAACTGGGTGAAAACCACCACCTAACCCTCTCGAATTAAGATTTTCCGATCAACCAAGTTGATCAAATCCACTAAACGAATCACTTAAACGAGGGTGATTCAACCTCAATTACAACCACGCTACAAGTGCAAGGGTAGCATTCCTCAACCCTTTCTCTTCACGAGAAGGATTTTGTCCCACAAAGGAGACGAGAATTCGCAAAGCGAATACCCAACCAAAGAACAAAGACAAATAACAACAATCCTATAGAGCCAACAAAGTAATTTTTAACCTAAGCTTCTATAGGAATTAAGATGCTTCCCTTTGCAAGGAGTGCATCGAATCGATGACGCGGGTGTGTGAGCTACACAACGGCGCAACGTCACTCTCGTGAACTACGATGGGAGAGCGGGTGCGCAAAGGCTTGATGCTCTCAAGATGAAGAACTTGAGCTTGGAGAGCAAGAGCTTTTATCGGACACAAAAGAGTAGAAAGTATGTTGCTTGGGTGTGTCTAGGTGTGTGTTGAGTGGAAAAGGCTCCCCTCTATTTATAGAGGCCTTAGGAAGGCTTTGGAAGGCTTTGGAAAGCTTCCATAGCAGTTGGGTGCAAAGCCCAAGAGAATCAAGCCGAAATCAGGAACAATGATTACACTGACAGGGTTATCAGACGTCTGATCCTGGCATCAGACGTCTGGAAAACCAGTTTAAGATGTCTGGGAACAAATTCAGACGTCTGATTTTAGGCGAGTTTCTTCCTGACTTGAATCAGATCTAAACAAGGTTCTAGTGCAAGTCCATCAGACAACATACAGGACGTCTGGCACTATGTCTGGACGTCTGGAAACCTACTTTTCTACGGGAATGAATTTCCAAGAGAGTGCAACGGCTAGAAAATCTCTGAGAAGAGATTTTCGGGTCAGCTGAGGCAAAACGGTCATTTATCAGACGTCTGGAAAGGCTTAAGGACGTCTGATAAGGCTCTAACGATCATATCCTTCAGTGTTTGCTAAGCCAGCCAACAGTCCACTAATTGGACGTCTGGCAAAGTCATTAGACGTCTTCTAAGACGTCTAGACAGAGGTCTGGATGTCTGATTTCATCAGACAGAGCTAAGAAGTCCAGCCTAAATGTTATCAGACGTCTGAATCAACAATCATACGTCTTAAAACACATTATCAGACGTCTGATTTTGAAATTAGACGTCTGAAAAAGCTGTTTGAACCCTATATTGGTTTTCTAAGTTTTCTATAGAAAACCTAAGTATCCTAGGGTTGTGTAGGTGTTCCTAGGACTACTGTTAGGGTACTTTGAGGCTCTTTAACATGATTTTCTAAGGAACAAAAAGAGTAAGGAAATAAAGACAAAAGTACATGAAAGAAATAAACAGAATTCTATCCTATTCTTCTTGTCCTTCCATCTTCAATCTATCGCTCCTCGCGAATCTCCTCTGTTCTCCATCAAGCTCCTCCAATCCATCATAGATGCGAGCTCGAACTCCGTCTAATCACGTCTCCATTTGCAATTTGACCTGAAATCTAAGACTCCAAGTGCAAATGTTAAACGACACGTGTTTTGTTATCATCAAAACAAACGATCGCGGTGCCCTAGTACCAACAATCTCCCCCGTTTTGATGATGAAAAAACCATAAATAATAATGCAAAAAATCCTCCCCCTTTTTGACATTATCAAAAAGGTTTGATTGATTTTAAATTTCCTATAAATCCCCCTTAAAAGATGCTCTTCTATGAATTTCTTTTAACAAAAGTAGTGTCCTCCTCTTTTTGTAACAACAAGATAGCTGTTTTTCTTCTCCCCCTTACTAAAGGAAATTTAGCTAACTTACATCTCCCCCTTAAAAATTGATAATTCGCTCATAATTTTTTTTTTAACTCCCCCTATCTAAATGCTTATGATAAAAAGATAGGGTAAAGAATTTTTACCTCACCTACCATGGCCAATAAAATGGTCCAAATGGTGGTGGTGGATGCCACATCGGATGGGGCTCCCTTCCATAGCTTGGAGGCCTGGGCATTGGCGCCAGTCTCCAGTCTAGTGGTCGACCTGCGGCGGGTACATCATTTGTTCGCCGTCTCGTCGGTCTTCTTGTTCTCCTCCTTGGTCTACTCCTTGGTTCTCCCAACTCGAGTTGACCAGCCTTGAGCTTGTAGGTCCAGTCCTTCGTGTTGTAGTTATCCCTGAAACATACAAAATAAGATTCCAATTCTTTCTTCGGTATCCAAGTGAGCTTGGATCTGGATCAGTTAGCGGGTCTCCTTGACAGAGATCCTTTCTCAACCTTAGGGCTATAAAAATTATCTACTTTGTTGATTAATTTGTTAGAGTTTTCCCTAAGACATGCAAGTTCTTTTCCTATAATATGCATCGTAGTCTTTAAATCAGAAATTTCTAACTTTAAACTATCATTTTCTTCAATTAATTTAATATTTTCATTGATTAAATTTTTATTTTCTAATAACAGGTTATTATCCTTAGGACTAGTTTCTATGTCCTTGAGTTATTTTTCTAACCTATCATTTTCATTTTTAAGAAAGCTAAGGTTCTTTTTAATGCCTTTGTTTTCTATTCTTAATGATTTACTAACATCAAATAGTTCATTAAAAGATTCTTGTAAATCAAAATTTACCTCGTTGTCTGAGTCGCTTCCGCTTTCACTGTCGCTAACACTTCCTCTGGCCATGAAACCAAAGCAAGCGGTTTCTTCTTCTATAGAATTTTCTTCTTCTTCCTCCGAGCTCGTCTCTTCATGAGTGTCTTCTAACTTCCTCCATATCTCGTGGGCGGTAGTGCACTCTTGGATTTACTCGAACTCTTTCGGACTCAACGCGCAATACAGAGCATTCATTGCCTTTGCGATGAGTGAAAGCTCTTGAATCTGCAGCTACGAGTAGCTGCCTTGGGGTCGCTTCGGGATCTCGTATGGGGTTTCGCAACATCCCCATATCTCGAACTCAGTGGCTTGGAGCCACATCTTCATCCTCAACTTCCAATATCCGAAGTCCCTCCCGTCGAAATAGGGTGGTCAGACGGTGGACTGCCCTTCAGAGATTCTGATTGCGGATATGCTCCCCTCCATGATCTTCTTGTTGGGTGTTACTCCGATCTCGCAAGAACCTGCTCTGATACCAATTGTGGTTTCCCTACTAGGAGGGGGTGACGTGATAAAATGCAGAATAAAATATATACCAATCTCACAAAATAAACAATCGCACAAGGTACACAATTATTTTTAGGTGGAAATCTAAATCGGGTGAAAACCACCACCTAACCATCTGGAGTTAGGATTTTCCGATCAACCAAGTTGATCAAATCCACTAAATGAATCACTTAAACGAGGGTGATTCAACCTCAATTACAAATACTCTACAAGTGCGAGGGTAGCGTTCCTTAACCCCTTCTCTTCACGAGAAGATTTTGTCCCACGAAGGAGACGGGAATTCTCAAAGCGAATACCCAACCAAAGAACAAAGATAAATAACAACAATCCTATAGAGCCAACAAAGTAATTTTTAACCTAAGCATCTATAGGAATTAAGATGCTTCCCTTTGCAAGGAGTGCGTCGAATCGATGACGCGGGTGTGTGAGCTACACAATGAACCAACGTCGCTCTCGTGAACTACAGCGGGAGAGCGGGTGCGCAAAGGCTTGATGCTCTTAAGATGAAGAACTTGAGCTTGGAGAGCAAGAGCTTTTTTAGGACACAAAAGAATAGAAAGTATGTTGCTTGGGTGTGTCTAGGTGTGTGTTGAGTGGCAAAGGCTCCCCTCTATTTATAGAGGCCTTAGGAAGGCTTTGGAAAACTTCCATAGCCATTGGGTGCAAAGCCCAAGAGAATTAGGCCAAAATCAGGAATAATGATTGCACTGACAGGGTTATCAGACGTCTGACCCTGGCATCAGACGTCTGGAAAACCAGTTTAAGACGTCTGGGAACAAATTCAGACGTCTGATTTTAGGCAGGTTTCTTCCTGACTTGAATCAGATCTAAACAGGGTTCTAGTGCAAGTCCATCAGACGACATACAGGACGTCTGGCACTATGTCTGGACATCTGGAAACCTACTTTTCTGCGAGAATGGATTTCCAAGAGAGTGCAACGGCTAGAAAATCTCTGAGAAGAGATTTTCGGGTCAGCCGAGGCAAAACGGTCATTTATCAGACGTCTGGAGAGGCTTAAGGATGTCTGATAAGGCTCTAACGGTCATATCCTTCAGTGTTTGCTAAGCTAGCCAATGGTCCACTAATTGGACGTCTGGTAAAGTCATTAGATGTCTTCTAAGACATCTGGACAGAGGTCTGGACGTCTGATTTCATCAGACAAAGCTAAGAAGTCCAGCCTAAATGTTATCAGACGTCTGAATCAACAATCAGACGTATTAAAACACATTATCAGACGTCTGATTTTGGAATTAGACGTCTGAAAAAGCTGTTTGAACCCTATATTAGTTTTCTAAGTTTTCTATAGAAAACCTAAGTATCCTAGGGTTGTGCAGGTGTTCCTAGGACTACTGTTAGGGTACTTTGAGGCTCTTTAACATGATTTTCTAAGGAACAAAAAGAGTAAGGAAATAAAGACAAAAGTACATGAAAGAAATAAATAGAATTCTATCCTATTCTTCTTGTCCTTCCATCTTCAATCTATCGCTCCTCGCGAATCTCCTCTGTTCTCCATCAAGCTCCTCCAATCCATCATGGATGCGAGCTCGAACTCCATCTAATCACATCTCCATTTGCAATTTGACTTGAAATCTAAGACTCCAAGTGCAAATGTTAAACGACACGTGTTTTGTTATCATCAAAACAAACGATCGCGGTGCTCTAGCACCAACAGGTCCCTCCATCGAAAATTATAGCACGTGGAATCCCTAACCGTGAGAAGATGTTCTGATGACTGAATTTGATAACTTTATGATCATTGGTTCGGGTCAGAATGGCTTTGATCCATTTGGACACATAGTCAACAGCGAGTAAAATGTACTTGAAGCCATCCGAGATAGGGAATGGTCCCATAAAATCAATCCCCCAAATGTTGAAAATTTTGCATACCAGAATCAGCTGTAAAAGCATCATATCTCGATGGCTCATGTTGCCCAAGGTCTGGCAATGGGTACATGCCTTATAGTGATTGTACGCGTCCTTGAAAATTGTGGGCCAGTAGAAGCCGCACTGTAGGATTTTTGCTGCGATTTTATGTCTTGAAAAATGTCCATCGCAGGCCTGGTCATTGTAGAAAGAGTGTGCCTTGGATTTCCACTTCCGCGACACATCGTCAAATTATTTGATCAGCAACGACGCGAAAAGATACGGGTCTTCCCAAAAGTAATATTTGGCATCAGAAAGTAATTTGTCCTTCTTGGCCTTCGGCCAATCAGACAGGATTTGATGTGATGCCAAATAGTTTACTATATCAGCAAACCTTGGAAGCCTTGTATTGATAGTCAGAAGGTGCTCATCAGGAAAATTTTCCGTGATGGGCTTGGAAGGGTCGATGATCTCAGAAGGAAGGTGGGACAAGTGATCAACTACCACGTTCTGTTTTCCTACTTTGTCGCGAATCTCGAGGTCAAATTCTTACAGCAGCAAGATCCAGTAGATTAATCGAGGTTTTACGTCCTTCTTTGCAAGGAGAAGCCTCATAGCTGTGTGATCTGAGTAGATGATAACACAGGAACCCAGGAGATAAGATCTGAATTTTTTCAGGGCAAATACTACGGCTAGTAGCTCTTTCTCAGTAATTGTGTAGTTACGCTGAGCCTCGTCAAGTGTTTTGCTAGCGTAGTAAATGACCACGGGTTTCCTGTCAATTTTCTACCCCAGTACCGCTCTTACAGCGAAATCAGATGCATCACACATGATCTCAAAGGGTTGAGACCAATCAGGGGACTGTAGGATCGAAGCTTGGGTAATTCGGTCACGGAGGATTTCAAATGCTTGAGTGCATTCCTTGGAGATTTCAAAAGGTACATCCTTAGAGAGAAGAGTGGTCAGGGGGCACATGATTTTCGAAAAATCAGAGATAAATCGACAGTAAAAATCGACGTGCTCCAGAAAAGATCGAATGTCCTTGATCGAGCTAGGCATAGGGAGTTTGGAAATCAAGTTCACCTTGGCTCAATCGACTTGGATGCCTTTCTCTGAAATCAGATGTCCCAGGATAATTCCTTCAGGCACCATGAAATGGCTCTTTTCCCAGGAAAGAACCAGATTCACATCAATGCACCGCCTTAGGATTTGGACCAAGTGCAGGAGGCAATCATCAAATGATGCTCCGAATACTGAAAAGTCATCCATAAAGACTTCCAGATAATCACCTACCATATCTGAGAATATGGCAAGCATGCACCACTGAAAAGTCGCGGGTGCATTGCAGAGACCGAACGGCATCCTTTGGAATGCGTATGTCCCAAAAGGGCAGGTGAAGGTGGTCTTTTCTTGGTCCTCAGGATGGATTGCCACTTGGTTATAACCGGAGTACCCATCCAAAAAGCAAAATAACCTATTTCCCACCACTTTCTCGAGGATATGATCAATAAACGATAGTGGGAAATGATCCTTCTTCATGGAGGAATTGAGTCTCCTATAATCAATGCAGACTCTCCACGAGTTAACCACATGGGTCGATATGACTTATCCGATTTCGGTCGTAATGACGGTGAGTCCTGCCTTCTTGGGCATAACCTAGATTGGACTCACCCACCGACTATTGAAGATCGGGTAAATGATCCCTACATCTAACCACTTAATGATCTCCTTTTTCACGACCTCCTACAGATTAAGATTCAAACATCTCTGCATTTCTCGCGAAGGTCGTGTGCCCTCTTCGTTGTAGATTAAGTGTGTGCAATAAGAGGGACTAATGCCAGTCAAATCATCGAGAGTCCATCCAATGGTTGTACGATGTTGCTGGAGAATAGTAATCAAATGGGATTCCTGGTCAGGGTGAGTCTGGAGTTGATAATCACAGGAAACATCTGATTGGAACCCAAAAAGACATATTTTAGATGGTCGGGAAGAGGCTTAATTCCAGAACGGGGTTATCAGCAGCAGCGGGCGGTTCAGGGTGTGTGTCATGAGCAAGAGAAGGAGTTATGGGTGTATCTAGATCAGGGTCAGACTCCTCCGTTTGAGAGTTTTAATCTTCTGGTGGTTGATCGAGAATAATCAAGTTGTCCTCGATATACGATTCATCAACCACAGCTTTGATATCACATATTTGTTCTATAACACCGCAATTAATCCCTTGTTGGGCCTTAAAGATGTCAATCTTCAGTGTTTGGTTCCCGAATTTTAGTTCTATTTGGCCCTCCTCACAGTCTATATTGGCCCTAGCAGTGGCCAGAAAAGGTCTCCCTAGTATAATCGGTGTATCCCTTCAGTTTTCAAGTGCATCCATATCCAAGACTATAAAATCCACCGGGAAGTAGAAATCCCGTACCCTAACGATGACATCCTCGAGTACTCATTTAGGTGACTTGATGGATCAATTAGCTAACTGCAACGTCACCTCTGTCAGTTTAAGCTCAGATTCTTCAAGGTGGTCAAGGAGGGATGTAGGTATTAGGTTTATGGAGGCACCTAGATCTAATAAGGCTCTGTCGAATTGGGTATCGCCAATAGTACATGAAATCAGGGGAGTACCTGGGTCTTTAGCCTTAGGTGGGAGTTTGCTCAAGATTACAGAGCTGGCTTGCTCTGACAGTACGATCGGACTCCCACTTTTGGTTCGTGGCTTACGCTTGGGTGTACACACGTCTTTTAGAAATCGTGCGTAAGCCAGTACGTGGCGGGTTGCATCTATCAAGGGGATGTTTATATGGACTTGTTCAAAGAGCTTGACCAGATCCTCCTCAGGAGCCACGGGTTTGGTTATCCTCTTTCCTTTGGTCAAGGCCTCGGGAAATGGAACCTTGGTTGGTTCCTTTGGAATAGGTCTAGGTTCTTGATCTGGGATAGGGGTGTCCTGGATAACTATCCTAGGGCTTGGGTTACTACTAGGTTTGGAGTGGTTTGGATAAGGTGGGTCTTGAGTTGCTTTACCACTACGGGTTGTTACAGAGTTTAGTCCTGCCTGATTTTGGTTTGGGGTTGGTAAAATAGGTGGCTGCTATTGAAATCCCGCGTAAGATGTCGAAGCATCCATCCTGTCGGGTGATGGAACAGAAGGGACCTGATAAATCATGTGGGCATGGCCTGGATTTGGGATCATAACATGCCTCTGGGTCGGCACGTTATTTGGATTCAGTAGAGGTTGCGAAGGGAGTGTACTAGGTTGGTAGGAATTCGCCATCTGGGCGAGTTGATTGCAAACCTCTGTGATCTTGTGCTTGTGCTATTTTTGTATTGTCGCATTCATTTTGCTGAATGTCAGCCAGAGTTTGAAGGATAAGAGTCATTTGATCTACTTGGTTTAGCCTAGATTGATAGGTAGGGTTGGGCCGAGGCTAAGGCAGCTGATATGGACGAGGAGCTTGTGGATGGGATTGATAAGGTGGTCTTTGATTCTAAGAATTTCTTGCCTACAGGAAGTTGGGATGATTCCGCCATCCAGGGTTATAGGTATTGGAGAATGGGTCATTATGGATGGCGTTGAGGTCCTCGCAGGTCTGAGGAGCCTCAAGAAAATTAGAGTATGAGGGTTTAAAGTTTCCCCAACTAGAATAGATTGGATCAGAGGTCCCTTCAGTCCTGGAGTCAGACGGGGGTGGATACGGGTCCATCCCCTGAGAAGATCGATGATAGATGTTTTGCAAAGTTTCCCTCACAAGAGGTGCCTGTGCAAACAAGTTTTGCGTAGAGGTGGCTCACTACAGATGCCGAGTCAGCTCGTCCACCTTCTTCTCTATGATAGAGACCTTATCCAACTGACTAGCCATCAGTTCTAAGTCGATGGTTGTAGACAGGCCCTGCGTCTCATGCGCTCCCCTAGGATTCGTCGATGCGCTGGCATTCGTCCGGTCGAATATGCCCATTGAGTCATTATTGATGGAGTTCTCGCACATATTCTCGAGAATCTCCCACACCATGTCTTCGTGTTGACCCATGATGTTTCCTTCCCAGGTTGCATTGACGAACAATCGAATGTCTTCACGGAGTCACTGGTAAAAAGATCGGACTTGTTCCCATTTAGGAACTCCGTGATGGGGACACTTTCGCATGAGATCCAAGAATCAGTCCCATGCCTCATGAAGAGGTTCTCCCGATTGTTGAGTGAAGTGAGTGATCTGGTAGCGCAAGGCATTCATCTAGCTAACGAGGAAGCACTTTTTCAAAAATTCAGACTAGAGTTGAACCCATGTGTTGATCGGATGTGTTTGAGTCTGATACCAATGAGCAGCCTTGTCCATGAGGGAGAAGGAAAA
Source organism: Thalassia testudinum (assembly GCA_037157565.1). NCBI lineage: Eukaryota > Viridiplantae > Streptophyta > Magnoliopsida > Alismatales > Hydrocharitaceae > Thalassia > Thalassia testudinum. The sequence continues at coordinate 6,850,219 of JAZHRO010000033.1, forward strand.
CATCTTCATGAGCAGAATATCCCGATTTTGTACATCTGACCCGAAGGTCTGGGCCAGATGTTTGAGTTATTTGATGTGCTGGAAGGGATCCTCAGAGTTAAGCCCATGGAATTTTGGAATGGCATGAATCATGTTGGGCTTGAGTTCACAATCAAGACCTCCAGCTGGGATTTGGACTCGAGGCTCGATCGCCACCGCAGCGGGATTATAGTGATCTCGCATCATAGGACGTTGCGGCAAGTTTACAAAGTTCTGGAATAGATCATTCAAGGGCTGAAGTTGGTGTTCAAGGTTGTTCTCTTCTTCAATTGGTTGTGCCATGATGGAAGGAGAACTTGGTTCTGATGAATCAGAGGAGAGGTCTATGTGGTGGGGTTGCTACACAAACACGGGCATCGAGGCTTGGTCTCGGCAGGAGTGGATTTCTAAAGGAGGTCTTAAGGATGGTCTCAAGGACCTCCTACCAAACATACATTGAAGGATTAGACCAGATTAGAATGTGCTGGACCCAATCGAGACACCTAAAAATTTTGGATGACTATAAAGGTTCGGGGCGGATGATACCCCTTAGTCAGAAAAAGCCATCCACCTGAGAAATACCTGGCAGCCAGAGAGGGAGAGTCCCACAAAGACCCCTACACGGTAGAGCGTCCCCACGAGTTACAAGGTTTCCCCCACCCAACCTCTCTTGTCACTGAGATTCCAGGTAGACCAGAATGGGGACCTTGACCTCTTAAGTCTACCACTTTTAATTAGGATGAAGGTGCTTAGGGTTCCACTTGAACTTTACATATTTTGAGAGCAAAAAGTGACCTAATTTCAAGGTTGGTTGACCCAAGGGGTCAGCTTCACCTCTTTGTCCTTTGAGAGCTTTTAGGTCCTTTCTTTTAGGATTCAAGTGACTTAAGAGCTTGATTTTTAGGGTTCCTCTTGGATAAGTCTTTTCAATCAAGGCTTAGGCACACGTCTTTTTGAAAATTTGATTCTTGCTTAGAGGAGATGTATCTCTAAAAACCCTAGATTGGAATCCTTAAGTTGGCTCTAATTAGTTCAATTTAGTTGCCACAAAGATGGTATCTAGGGCTCAATCAAGAAGGTGCTAGCCCTGGTTACCTTAAATGGAAGCACAATTCAAAATGTGTTGAAATTAAAATCAGGCAACTTTGGTGGATAAACAAGATATGGAAAGCAAGTAGCCCTAAATTGATTTTCTCTTTGTTTTTCCTTTTCAGAATTGAGGGGATTAAGAGAGAGGGCTAATGAGAAATTACATGCCCCTGGTGTGGCTGTTGAGCGGCTGTCTTCTTTTCCTCCCCTGAAACAATCACAACAAAAGAAATAGATCAAGTTAGTATTGAATCAGAAGTTGTGATCAAGGTTTCTAAATTGCCCGTTGCTCCCCAGTAATGGCACCAAAATGTTTACAAGGCTAAATTGGGTTTATAATAACTGTGTCGTAATATAGCCAAAATCGCTTTGAAAACAAATGAAAGTTTATTACTCGAAAAATATGAATCCGAGGTCGAACACAGGGAGCAAATTGGGATTTAAAAACTAAGAACACAACTTTCAATTTTATAAAATGTAATGATCAATCAAAATTATGAAGCAAGAAAAATGGTTTCAATGTATATAGAAGCCCAAAAATATAAAGATGGAAGTAAAAATCAGATAATTCTTTTTCAATCTCTCTTCTTGTTTCTATCTTGAGCTTTCTCTGTTCTTCTTCTTCTTCCTTCTTCTCTGATTCTTCTTATTCTCTGATTTGTCACTTTTCTTCTTCTGTCTCTTTCTTTCCTCTGATTGCTAGCCTTGGCTTCTTCCTTCTTTCTTCTTTCTCTGCTTCTGACTTTAGCCGAGCCTTCTTCAAACTTCTTTCTTCCTTTGGCTTTGAGGCTTCCTTCTCCTTCCTTCTTCCTCTTCTCTACGACTTCACCCTTAGCCGCTATTGTGGCTTCCTTCTTCCTCTTCTTCCTTGGCTTCTCCCTCTTTTTCCCTGGAGAGCAAAACCTAACCCCTACCCTCCCCACAAACTCTACTCTCTTTCTTCTCTCTTAGGCTCGCTCTCCCAGAGCCTTTCTCGGGTAAACGAGTCGAGTCAGCGTGCATGTGACCAGGCCCATCGACGTGTATGCTGGGCGAGGAGTGCACGGGTAGTCGGGTCGAATACCAAGCCCGCAGAGAGTAGGGTCGCAGACGAGGCGTGATGGGCGAGTGGGACCTCACCCCGTGTCAGGACACGCTAAGCCCTAGCAGTTTTTCAATTTATCCCACGTCGCTTCCTCACAGACTTTCGAGGCAGGACTAAATGTCCCACCCACTTCTCACGCGTGCCCACAATAGGTCTTCACCCAATCGCAGGGGCTACAGATGCTTTGGCCTCCAATTGCTGGGCGCAAGTCATTCACAAGGGGAAACCGTACGTCTAGGACCCTAATTCCTAAAGCCTAGAGCCTGCTATGAAGCTATCAAGCTTCTTTAAGCTCGCTTTAATGGCAGGCAGGGCACCTGTACCTGTCAACACAAATAAGACCTAACGGCCTTGTCAAATTGCTCAGAAGGCTTCGCCATGACATGGCGAAGGTGGCCCGAGTGTTGGTGTGGTGTGGGACGGCCTGGGCGTGCGTGCCGAGGTCATTCTGTGGCCGTGGAGTTGGGTGTGTTCGGGGGGAGTGAGTGGAGATTGTGGCGGTTAATGGAGAGAGGGAAAATGATCAGTGGGATGAGGCGATGCTTTCGAGGTGGTCTGCGAGGTGGGTGGGTGCGTGGAGTGGTGGATGCACCTCGCCGATGGTCTGCCGAAGACGGAGAAGGTGACCGTGATACGTGGTTGTTGGGGCATGAAATTAGAAATAGATAAGGGGAAAAGAAAGAGTAGAGGAAGGGGACATATCAGTGAGGTAATGGACGAAGGGGGAGCAGAGGAGGCGAACGGCTCATATGTGCTGTTGCCGGAGACGAAGACCCAGAGAGAGAGGTGACGACGACGAGAGGGAGATAGTCACGGGCGCAGGTGTGGCACGACGCGGACAAAGGAGGCGGAGGCAACTCTACCACTGTATAGTGGCAAAGCGACGAGAAGAAGGAGGAGGAGTCACCGGAGCTTTTTCGTCTTTTTAGCCAGAGGGGAAGGGAGGAAGATTTGGGGGTAATCTCAGGCCAAAACAAGCGTGAAATGATCGAGAGGATCTGGGGTCTCTTTTATAGTTGCAGGCAGAGGGCCTTGTGCTTGGAAGGCAAGCTTCCAAGCACAGAAACCACACTGGACTTGGAAGGTTGAGAGATACCCAAATCTCTCATGCATTCGCATGAGAGACTGGGTGGGAATCAGAGCTCATGATTAGGTTCATACAAACGAGAATTCCTCAGAGAATCTCCTTTTCAAATTTAAGAGGGATTCTCTGAGGAATCAAGGAGATATCCCCTTGAATCCTCGCCGGAGTAGGATTCCTCCGATGTAATGCTGGAGGGACCTAATTGCAAATAATGATGAGAAGCTAGGGGGGTGTCTGTAAGGGTTTTCAAAAGCTAGGGGCATAACTGTAATTGGGTTGGACTATTTTGCAAAATAGGTCAAGGTGAACTGCCCTTAGGTCCAAATTTTGGTATAAACCTAATTTAGACCTAAGGAATCCAATGGTGAAGTTTGATTTTAGGTTTGACCATGTTTGATTGGGAATTTTACATAAAAACCCAATTTAAGGCAAATATTTGACTAGGACCCCTATTTAAGTCAAAATAGGTTTTAAAGGCCAAATTAAAGGTTCTAAACCCTAGAGGATATTTTTCCATGAATTTTAGAAGGTTTATTTGAATTTTATTCTGACCAGAACCTTGTTAAATTAAGTGGATCTGTTTCAGGGTTACAAGAAGTCATTTAATTCCTAAATTTCACATTAACCCTTTGCTATTTGAAACAACTCACTTTTTATCTTGTTAAGACAATTTGACCTATGTTTAGCCCTTGAGAACTCCCATTTTTACACTGCAATGGTAAAATTGCAGTTTTACCTTTTGTTTCTTGCTTTTCTCCCAAACCAGTTATTCCTTGAGTTAGGCCCTTTACTTGATTATGTAGAGCTTTTGTTCTCTTTTCTAGGTCAAAATGAGCTAGTTAGGGCTCATGATGGTGTTCCCATCTTGCGTCATCATGCTTAGTAGTCCAATCCTTCTTACCGGGTCTAACCGCCTTCTGCAATAAATTCTTGATCTCCCTATTTGAAACTTCAGCCTAGCCATTTGTCTATGGATGGTAGGGTATAGAAATCTTATGTGTATAGCAAGAAGGTTCCTAAACTTATTATGTGTGAAATGAGTCTCTCCATCACTGATGATAGCTCTTGGCATCTCGAACTGACTAAAGATGTTCTTAATAAACTCCATAACAACCTTATGATCATTCATTTTAGTTGGGATTGTCTCAATCCATTTGGACACATAATCCACAGCTACAAGGACATACTAATATCCAAAGGATAGTGTGAAGGGTCCCATAAAGTCAATACTCCAAACATCAAAGATCTCAACCACTAATATGGGGTTCAAGGGCATTATGTCTCTCCTAGTCATGTTTCCTATAGATTGGCATTGGGGACATGACTTAAAGAATGTGTGAACATCTTAGTGAGTGCTAGGCCAATAAAACATGCTCTGTAACACTTTAATAGCCGTCTTATTCCTTGAGAAGTGTCCTCCACAAGCAGAATTATGGCAAAATGTCAAAATACTGTGGATTTCATTCTCAGGAACACATCTATGGATAATCTGATCAGTGCAAAGTCTAAACAATTCAGCATCCTCCCATAACTAGTACTTGACCTCAAAATAAAATTTATGGGTTTGGACCTCTGAAATGGCTAAGATACTCTCATCTGGGAAACAATCAGCAATAGGTATGGTTAAATGTGGATTCTCAATTAGAATCCGAGATAAATGATCGGCCACTACATTCTGCGATCCTACTTTATCTCTGATTTCTAAGTCAAATTATTGAAGTAGGAGGATCCACCTAATTAGCCTTGGTTTGGTATCTTTCTTAGCTAATAGGTGTCTTAGAGCAAAGTAATCAGTATATATAATCACTTAGGATCCTAGAAGGTAAGCTTCAAGCTTTTGTAAAGCAAAGACAACCGCTAACAACACCTTTTCAGTAGTGGTATAATTCTTTTGAGTATCATCAAGAGTTCTGCTAGCATAGTAAATCACAACAGATTTCTTTTCTATTCTTTGACCCAAGACAGCACCAACAACATAATCAGAGGCATCACAGATGATCTCAAAAGGTGAATCCCAGTCAGGTGGTTGTAAGATTGGTGCTTGAGTAACAAATTTCTTCAGTGAGTCAAAGGCCTTAAGACAATGATCATCAAAGTGGAAGGCTTGGTCTTTCGCTAAAAGGTTACTTAGAGGTCTAGCAATCTTTAAGAAATCGTTGATGAACCTCCTATAAAAACCCACATGTCCTAGAAAAGATCTTACTTGCTTAATAGATGTGGGTGATGGGTGTTTGGTGATCAAATCAACCTTAGCTCTATCCACCTCCATTCCACTATCAGAGACCACATGTCCTAATATGATTCCTTCTTGGACCATAAAGTGGCTTTTTCCCAGCTTAGAACTAGATTCACCTCAATGCATTTCTTCAATACTCTCTAGAGGTGAGCTAAATAGGAATCAAAGGAGTCCCTAAAGACAGAGAAATCATCCATAAAAACCTCCATAAAGTCTCCAATCATCTCTGAAAATAGTGCCATCATGCACCTTTGAAAAGTTGTGGGTGCATTATAGAGACCAAATGGCATTCTACGGAAAGCAAAAGTGCCATAGGGGCACGTGAATTGTGGTCTTCTCCTGATCTTTGGGACTTATGACCACTTGATTGTATCCTAAATAACCATCTAGAAAATAAAAGTATTTCTGACCAGCTAACTTCTCCAAAATCTAATTAATGAATGGTAAGGGGAAATGATCCTTCTTAGTGGTGGAATTTAGCTTCCTATAATCAATACAAACTCTCCACGAGGAAGCTGGTCTAGTAGGTATAGACTCTCCATGCTCATTAATGATCATGGTCAAACTAGCCTTCTTGGGAACAATCTGAATAGGGCTAACCCAAGGGCTATTAGATATGGGGTAGATAATTCCTACATCAAACCACTTAATGATCTCTTATTTCACAACCTCTCGCATATTCATGTTTAATCTTCTTTGTAACTGGCGAGAAGGTTTAACTCCCTCTTCAAGATAAATGTGGTGAGCACAGTAGGAGGGGCTAATTCCTCGGAGGTCAACTACGGTCCAACTAATTTCCATTTTATGATCTCCCATAACTTAAATGAGTCTACATTCTTGTTCCCTACGCAGTTTGGCAGTAATAATCACAAGAAGAGTTTTGTTTGGTCCTAAGAACACATACTTCAAGTATTGGGCAACAGTTTCAGTTCAATCTAAGGTAGGACAAGGGTAGAGGGTGGGAGGGGTGCAGAGGGTGAATTAGGTAGTTTCTCCACTTGAAAAGTCCAAGGAGGTTGTGTTAGATGTAGCATGAACCTCTACTGGGTCCTCTTCGATTATGGGTTCTTCAACCAAATGGATCGACATGGACTCCTCAATCACTTTATCTACTTTGCCAAGCTCCTCGATCAAATCGCACTCCTCATCATCAAAAGTTCAGGATGCCTTAAAAATATTGAGTTGCATCTTTTGATCTCCAAAGTCAATCTCCATTCTTCTAGTTTTACAGTTAATATTAGCCTTGGCAGTGGCTAGAAAGGGTCTTCCTAAGATGATGGGTGTGTTGTGTAGTTTCTTTTGTACTTCCACGTCAAGGACGAGAAAATCAATAGAGAAATAGAAGTCCTTGACATTAACTATCACATCCTCCACTACCCCCAGAGGAGTTTTAATGGATCGATTAGCTAGTTACAATGTAACATCAGTGGGTTTCAAAGCATCGAATCCAAATCTCTCATAAAGCACAATAGGGATCAAGTTTATGGATGCCCCTAAGTCAAGTAGAGCCTTCTCAAAAGTCATGTCACCAATGACACAAGAAATCAATGGGGCTCCAGGATCTTTCTTCTTGGAAGGTAGATCCTTTAGAATTATAGAACTTACATGCTCTAAAAGAACCACCTTCCCAGGTGACTTGGTCCTAGCCTGATGCTTTTGAGTACAAAGGTCTTTGAGGAATTTAGCAGGGATGTGTTTGATAGCATCGAGGAGTGGGATATTTATCTAGACCTATTTAAACAACTCAAGCAACTCCTCATTGCTAGACAGGTTCTTCCTTTTTGGTTTTGGTTTTTCTAAGGCTTCAAGGAATGGAATATGGGTAGGTATTTTGACCTCGGGCTCCTGAGCCTCAAGATTATCATCCTCAATATTAAAGTTTTCGTCCTCTAACTTTCCATCCTCTTGTTCAGGCTCAAAATCATTTTGTGTTGGCCACACGGGATCCTCGATGGTGGTCCCACTCCTTAAAGTAACGACATTCACCATTGCATTTGGTTCTAAGCGGGGTTTGGTAAAATCGATTGTGGGTTTTGGTTGAAGCTTGGTGGTGTCTGGTTCATCATGTTAACTTGGTTCTGTTGAGGCACTTTATTCTGGTTAAACCCTGAGCTTGCATTATTGCGATTTTGGATGTTCCTGGGGTTTGGGATGGGTTGAGAGGATAAGGTCCCATGTTTTAGTGAGTGCACAAGCTGGCTAAGTTGCCCCTTAATCTCATTCATGTCCTCCAGAGTCCTTCGATTCTGTTGATTGATATGCTTTTCTTGCTTAGTCAATATCTCACCCATCATTTTAATCAACGATTATGTTTGGGTCAGTTGGGTGGGTGGAGGGAGACTTTGGACATAGCTTTGCCTTGAAGATTGACCCTGATTGAAAGAATTGGGATAAGGTTGTCTAATCTGGGTCTAGTGGGGCACTTGTCCTGCCTTTTGATTGGACCAAGATAAGTTTGGATGATTACACCATCCAGGATTGTAAGTGTTAGAGAAGGGATCATTCTTAGAGTATCCTTGGATGGCTTGAACATCCTCGAATCCTGAGGATGGGTCGATTGAATAGGAAGAATCAATATAAGAAGATACAAAGGTTCCTTGTTGAGCTCCATAAGAAGGGTCTTGATAGCTCGGGCTCGTAGAGTGAGTCAGATTTAGATTGTGATGATGCTCTCTTGGAGTTGTTCCCCGGATTGTTGAGTGAAAGTTGTGATGGCTTTCCTAAGGGCATTTGTTTTTCCAATACAGAAGAATTTCCTAAGAAAGGCATTCTATAGCTCATCCCATGTGTTGATGGGTTTCCCTATGATTTGGTACCAATGGGCAACTTTGTCCATTAAGAAGGGAAAAAGTTTCATCATCAAGACATCAAGATTCATGTTCCTAGGTTTTATAGTCTGACCAAGGGTGGTGTGATCCTCAATGTGTTGGAATGGGTCTTCAGTGTTAAGTCCATGGAGGTGGTTTTGAATAAGACCTATCCAATGGGATTTAAGCTTAGAATCATCCTCAGGAACCCTTACATGAGGTACGGCATTGTAAGATGTGGCATCGTAAACGTCCCGTAAGGGTTGAGGTTGTGGTTGGTTTTGGTTTCTATTGTTGAACCACCGCTCAAATTATTCATGCAATTTCTCCATTAGCTCCTCCTGGTTTAGATTTGGTTGGTCAAGAAGTGGTGGATCCATTGTTGAGGGCTCGCTGCAATTAGGTTTCCTCCTAGATTCAAAGTCTAAAGGCTCCTTTAACCTTGGTTTTCTTGATCCTGTACCACACATACACAATAAGCAATCAAGCAAGCAAACACAAGACCAAAGTGAATTTTACTTGCTTTTCTCAAGAATTTAATGTTTGTATGTGATCAAGCAAGTTATCAACCAGTTATGCACCCAAAATCAACCTACGGAGTGCCTTAAGACCTACACCTTCCTTAAATGATATTCTCAAGTGATCTAGTGAGAAGTTACTCCAAGGACAGAACTAAGGAATGCAAGTAGGGCGAACTCTTCCTTTGAGGTGATACGTATGCAGTGCCTCTTAGCTACCTTTGTTTTTTTAAGGGGTGCCCCCCTCCTTAAAGTATCAAAACACTGGGCCTCAGGATAATACCACCACCGCAAAGTGAAGTAGGAGGGTCTACTCCGATAAAGAGATCGATGCCTGTAGCCTTAAGGGATCAAGATCTAGTGCAGTGCCTAAAGTGTGTGCTCAGTGCGAGAGAAGTGTTAAGCAACAGGCACGGTAAAATCACAATCAAGGCTTTTAAGCACTCTTGAAGTGTATTTTAAGATTTCACCGTTGATTATTGAGTTATATAATGTTCACACTTAAAGGTATTTTCAATGCATATAAGTGATATTTTCAATTAAGTCCTGAGAGAGATAGAGATAGATGGCAGGTAGCTTAGAAGGGTAATGAATGACGTACCTGTCTCCAACAATCTTCAGAATGCAGATGTAATGCGCATAATAAAAATTCTAAATGCTGCTTATGCAAATCCTATCGTGAATGCCTAAGGGTATGCAGCTTCTGGTTAAATGTGATAGGTTTTTTTTTTTTATGCAAACAATCCAATTAGGAGTTTAGAGAGAGAGATAGAGTCCAAAGTCCAAAATAATATGGTCCAAAATATTCTCTCTCACCAAATACTTAATGCATGCAGAGACGTGAGGAAGATGGGGGCCGGCGGGTGTTGGTCGAGAGCGAGAGATCGAGACATAGGGGCGTGCGGTGGTCTGTTGAGAGAGAGAGAGAGAGAGAGAGAGGACGGATCGAGGGATTTACGTGCACGCAGAGAGTCCCCCCTGCATGAGATGGGAGGTTGCCTTTTTATAATCGTGAATGGGATATTTTGTTTTGGAAGGGGGGATAAAATCCGACGGGATTTTTTTTTGTTTTGTTGGGATGGTGTACAATGATAAAGTGCATGGGATCTGGATCGGATACGTAGGTAAGGTGTTGTGTTTGTTGCATGGGATAGAGTGGGATGACGTGGGCATGGGATTCGTGAGGAGTTCGGTGGAATTTGGGAGATAAGGCAAAGGGGTGTTATTTACGTAGGTTTGGGATTTTTTTTTTTTTTGGTGGGGGGGTGGCGGGGGGGGAGGGGGGGTGGATTTAATTAGAAGGTCAAGTACGTGGGCTTTTAGGGAATAAAAATTAGGTATAGGTAAGGGATAAGCTGGGTTTTGGTATAGGAAATAAGTTCAACCCAATTAGAAAATCTGAATTCAAAATAATTTCTACTCTCTGTAAAACTCCAATCAGTTTCAAACTTGACACCTACACACATGTAAAAAAAAAAAATAAGGCACCAGATGTAAGTAGCAGCAAAAATTATAATTAAACCTTTAAAAATGCAATATTTACAAAATGTTATAATGTGACTAATATAATCTAATACAATATAAACTAATTTACTCTTAAACTAACAATAGTTAGGCATAAATTATGTATATAAATATGGATATATCAATACCTAGGTAAATCTCAAAAACTCGTCGATTATGACTAAGTAATATCTGCACCCGCTTGGTTGGTCCGAACAAGTCTAAGTGAAGTAACTCCAGTGGTCAAGAGGTGCTAACCATCCTTTTTGGTTTAAAGGGATTTTTGGTTATTTACCAACTTGACAAGAATCTCAAACTTTGCTTTTCTTGAAGTTGATCTTTGACAGGCCTTTGACAAGCTCATATTTCACAAGTCTACTAATGTTCTTCATTTGAACATAACCTGGTTGTTTGTGCCAAAGTATTGTCTCTTCGTCAGATGCACAAGACATTCAAAGTTGTCGCATTTATCGAAGTTGACAATATAAATATCTTTATGTCTTTCCTTTTAGAAGAATTTGTTTGGTTTCCTTATCTCTTATTTTAAAACCATTTGCGGTGAAAGTAATTTTGTATCCTTTATCACAGATTTGACTTACACTAAGAAGACTATGTTTTAATCCACTAACTAGATGTACATTATCAAAAGAAGTAGAAGAATTACCAACTTGGCCAGTACCAATAATTCGGCTCTTGTGGTTGTTCCCAAACGTGACTGTACCACCTTCCTGGCAGTCGAGTTGCAGGAGCAAGCCTTCCTCTCCAATCATATGCTTGGAACAGTCGCTGTCCATGATCCACCTTCTTTCTTCTCGATCCTGTCAGTTGTTTGCTTTTGTGAGGTCTTGCATCGTTGGATCTATAAATTGGCTTCAGGTTTCAATTTTTTTCTTGATATGTTCATCTCTTATAGTCTACTTGACCTATAAAATAGGATTTCAAGAGTGCTTTTGGTACCCATTTTTGCTTGGGTCCATGGTGGTTAGTTGGTGCCTCCTATTTGGGCAAGCTACCTTTCTCCTTCCTTTGACTAGAACTAAATGCTTCATAATCATTTTTAGGTATGCATCCTAACCCAAATTTTATGGTGCACTGGGTTCGTGTTCCAAAGATTTTATGCAAATTTTGACTACCTTTAGTGAATTTAGCTAGATCATTTAAAAGAATAGCAAAGTTCTCTTTTAGTTTGTCTATATCTATTTTTAGGTTATCTATCTATGATCTTAGTGAAGTAATTTCAATAGATAACTCCGTATTTTGTGAAATAAGTGTATCTTTTTGTGCTTTCTCTTCTCCTAAGGCTTTTATTAAGCATTTATTTTCTATTTTTAGTGATTTAGCTATGTCATGCATTTCAAAGAAAGCTTCTAATAATTCATCTTGAGAAAAAGATGTTACCTCATCTTCTAGGGCCATAAGTCCTAGAAGAGCTTCTTCTTCGGAGGTCTCTTCTTCCTCTGAGCTCAAGTCTAACTCATCCCAAGTGGCTTAAAGAGCCTTCTTCTTCCCATCCCTTCTTGGGAATTTCTTTTTCTTCTCTGATTCCTTCTTGAGAAGTGGACAGTCCTTTTTAATGTGTCCCTTCCATTTGTAGTTATAGCATATGATGGTATCTGCCTTAGATTATTCTTTCTTCTTTCTCCAACTCCTCTTGTTTTTGAGGAACTTCCTAAACTTCCTTGAGAAAAGAGCTATGTCTTCCTCTTCGTCTTCGCTTAAAGAATCTTCAGATTGATCGTTGGCTTTGAATGCCACAGTCTTCTTCTTCACTCCATTCTCATGCTCCTTCATGTGTTGAAGCTAGACCTCATAAGCCATCAGACTTCTAACAAGATCATCTAGTTTCAAAGTAGATAGATCTTTTGATTCCTGTATGGCTGTGGTATTCATCTCCCAGTCACTAGTGAGTGATCGGAGGATCTTTTTTACCAAGACTTCATTCTTCATGTCTTAATCCAGATTTCATAGAGAGTTTACAATATCCATAAATCTTGTAAACATCTCATTTATGGATTCACCCTTCTTCATCCTGAAAAGCTCATATTTCTGAGTTAGTAAAATTATACAAGTTTCTTTTACCTTTGAAGTTCCCTCATGGGTGAATTTTAGGATGCTCCAGATCTTGTGAGCCGTCTTGCATGCAGATATGCGGTTGAACTCTTCCTTAGAGAGTCCACAGAAGATCGCATTCATGGCTTTTGCGTTGTGCATTGCCAGTTTCTTTTGATCTGGGGTTACTACTACTCCTTCCTTGATCTTTGGTCCTGTGTATTTGGACACAGTGACGTCCCATACGTCATAGTCCATAGATTTCAAGAATATCTGCATCCGGGTCTTCCAGTAGCCATAGTTCATTCCATCAAAGAGTGGAGGCTGAACTGCTAATTATCCCTCAGCGTATGTGTCGACAAATGACTGTGACATCTTCTGGATGCTCTAGCACTGATACCAAATGAGAGTTCCTGCAATCTTAATGTATACTAGAGGGGAGGGGTGAATGGTATCATCTTCTATAATGTTAAATATCATAATTGCAAAGACAAATCCAACCACAAAAATTCATGCACAGAAGACACCTGGATTTATAGTGAAAACCCTTTCTTGGGTGAAAACCACTACCTAAGTCTCTGAGCTTAGGATTTTCCCGACTAGTCGAGGCTAGCCAATCCACTAACACACCACTTAAAATGAGGGTGGCACAACCTCTTACAATGATCTCTTCTCTTAACAACCTGAAGAGAAGCACAACAACAACAATAAATTTCTCCCAACAGCTTGGGATCCATAGTCAAAAGCAAGAAGTAATATTAAAGTAGTATAAACCTATGGAACCTCAAGGAAAGTTAAACCAAACTTCAACAAAGGTTTGAATTGTCGTGCTTTTGAAAGTCGTGAAAGCAAAAAGCACAGAAGAACTTAGAAGGAAGCACAAAAAGTTCTTTCTTTTAGATGGATTTCTTCTTGAGAGTGTGTTTTGAAAAGGTTGCATACATCCTCTATTTATACTAGCAATCGACTAGAAAAGGAAATCAAATTGGTCGATCAATTAAGGTAGTTTGATCGATCAAAATGAGTTTTGGTTGGTCAAACTAGTTATTTGATTGATCATTGATTTGTCGATTAATTAACCTAAATGGTCGATCAAAAGTGTAATAATCAACTTCCTAAAATGGGCTGATTTGATTGATTAATTAAGTTGGTTGGTCGATCAATTTTATTATTTGCTCAATCAATAACCCTAAAACCTTGATATTTTATGGGAAGTGTGAAAATCCGTTTGAAGCTTGTTTTGAGGTTCCTTACAAAATAATCTAGACTCAATAAAGATAAAAAGACACTAAGATAAAATCGGCAATCTTCTAGCTTTAATGCATGAGAGAGTCCTGAAAGATTAGTTTCGCATATAACATAATTTTGATGCATCAAAATAGAGGTACTTACAAAATTAATTATATATTGATAAGTTAACTATTTTAATTAAAAGTAAGGAATTAATTAAGAATAATTGGTGAATAAAATGCTTATTTAGCCTCCCAGTGAATGACTTAGACTCTAAATCAATATAAATTATACAATATGTGGACTATCTTACTCTCTATACTACAATTTAATAATGACAAATTAATAAAGCGTGGTAGTTTAAAATCACTACCCTTGAAGGGGTACTAATGGTAGGTGGTTATGGTATGGCTTGGCACCAAAAAAAGGAAAGGAATAGGAGGTGGTTTTGGTGGGTTTTGAGATAAGGTGGATGGCCATGTGGAGTACAGAGGAGGTGGAGTAGGAGCTAGGAGTAGAAGCATTGAGCTAAGTTGAGCTGGAATGTGCCTGCATGGAGCTAAGAAAAGTTGTTGACAAGCTTCCTGTGAACTTAGCAACTAGCTCAGCTAGCTAGTTCTTTGCTAATAGCTAAGCTGAGTAAGGTTCAGCTGGAAGGAGCTGACTTCAACTTGTTTTGAGTTGAGATGAGCTAGAGCTAAGCTGACTGATGACTCTTCAGCTAGCTTAGCTAGCTAGTCCAAGATCAGTAGCTAAGCTCCATGGAGTTGAGCTGCGATGAGCTGGAGGGAGTTAAGGATGAGCTGGGATCCAATTGAGATGAGCTGGATACAGCTACTGTGAGCTTCCATCTTCTTTTGCCTTTCACATTATCAGGGTTTATCTGATTTCTACCATGTCTTCATCCCTAACAAACAAATTGAGATGTATCAATAAATAAAATGATAAGAAAACCTAATCATGCATGCCTAAACCCTAAATGCATGTAAATGCCTAAATGTAGCCTAATACCATCATGCGAATGCAAAAACTCTAGGAACTAAGTGTGATTTTAGCCTAAGAATGATGATAAACTAGTGTTTATCACACCCCCATGCTTAGCTTTTTGCTAGTCCCTTAGTAAAATTATTTCGCAAAATAGTATTAGGAAAACTACTTATTTTGGTTTCTTGAGGAGAACATTTTAACAGGAACTTGGTTGTTTAAGAAAATAAGGTACGGGATTTGTTTAAGATTAAACATCAGGATTAGTCCTTGGATCCAAGGGTTAGCATAGAATAGGATCTACATATCTTCCCTAGAACTCAACTAATTCCCCCTTCTGATTCCAGCTTTCCCGTCAATTGTTTTCACAGTTAGAACCTCCGTGACCTAAGGACTTGATCTGTGATTTGTACAACAATGAAAATCCAAGTGTCAATGTTTTGTGATTGGCCAACAATTTTTTTGGGATGCAGCTGATTAGGAAGCAATACCCATAATTAGGAAGTAGTACCCATAATTTGGGATTCAGATGTTACTGTTTCGAACCTTGCAAGCCATTTAATCTCCTCTTTGGGTATTTTCTACAGTCTCTAAACCAAGCATAAACCCTAGGTGTTACAACTTAGGAGTTCATTCCCTTTAGATGCCCTTACTAATTTGATTTGATTGAAGCCTTGGTTGAATGCATTTCTGATAAGCAAGGTTTACGAAGCCCCTGTGTTGCATTGGCTACCTTGTCTATATTAACTAAAAGTGATTCACATCGCATCCCAACTAGAAACAACCTTAGGCTCTTAGGAACAAGGAGCGAGTAATTCAAAGAAAACACCAACACCAGTGTTTGCAGTCCCTTGAGCTCCTTACATGAGATTAAAAAGTGCAACCCAATTTCAAAAAGACTAAGCAAGGTCCAAACTTTAAAAGTTCACTACAACGAAGAAGGGTTTTGGTCATGGTTAAAAACCGTGACCAAAGGGTTTAGAACCGTCACAAATTAGCAGCACTAAAAGTTTCATGGCGGAAGGGGTCTTTGGTCACGGTTCCACCAAAAACCGTGACAAAAGATTTTTAGGCACAATTGTATAACCGTGATCAAAGCGTTCTTTGGTCACGGTTAATAATCATGACAAAAAGACTCCTTTTGTCACGGTTTGATAACCGTCACCAAAGGATCCCTTTAGTCACGATTTATTAATTGTAATCAAAGGAACCACGATGACCCAAGACACCCTTTTGTGACGGTTGGTTAATTGTGACCAAAGGTCTCTTAAAATAAAAAAATAAATAAATGTAAATATGTTTGATGGGACCAGAAATATCTTTAAAGAAAAATTTTATGGTGCAAACAAAATAAAATGTAAATATTTTTAGCTTTATGATCATATCTTGCATACTTTAATTTTCAATAAACAAGATTATTATAAAAATAATTAATGATCAATAGCTACCCAAGTATTAAAAATATGAAGAACACAAATTTATAAGTAGAAACTAACACCGGGTAACAGCATCTAAAAATATTTAGTTGAACCTACTTATCCTACCTTTAGTAATCCAAAATTTTCAACTTTTAAAGTACAAACATGCAAAACAAGGGAATATAAACTATATGTAGGACCTTACTAGGCAAGATAAGATAAAAAGCCATATAATCAAGAAATAAGTTGTGTATAACATGTGTTAAACTAAGCAATATAAACTAATTTTGAATAAACTAAGCCATATAAACTAAGCGGACCTTACTAATTGCGAACTAGATTTTTTACGTAATGGAAGCAATTGTGCCATGAAGGAAACTAAAAAAGTTTGCACTCCCCTCCCCCACAAATCATTGTGTTTAAGGTTGGAAGAAAAAATGATATGGCTTTAACTTAAAGAGTCTCACAACAAAATAGAAAATAAAAGCTTATGGGATGTTGACATCTGCAAAATAAATTTCAAACAAAAACAGAATGCCTCACTACTTCTGAATACCTTTCCTGGTGTTAGTAGGCCCTTCAGCTCAGCATCAGCAATCGTGATATAACCTATTCTGATTAGACAAATACAAGAATAAAATAAATCCTTGTCAGCATCTTGGCTTTAGGCATGTCATAAGTAAAAGAAATGCAACATTCACCTATCTTTTACACTACAGGAAGGTTCCATAATCTCCAGCTTGGCTGGGACATTTGCCACACAACCTTTTACAATGTTGTTCAAATAGACCATTGGCATTTTCCCTATAAGCTGTTGGAAAGGGAAAAGGAAGGGGAAAAAAGAAGATGGATTGATTACCCTTGCCTTATCAACTAAAGTATCTTCATAACCATAAGAACAAAGGATTAAAAATTCAAACCATCCATGTCTAACATACAATAACAGATATGCCCTTGTCCATGTGATGCTCCATTAAATAATAGCATGAGCTAAAACAATGTTGCATAGATGACATCTCATAATCTTGGGAAGCAGCCAGATCAAATCCACATTCGACTAAAAAAAGCATGTATCTCTGAAAATGACACATTAAATCTTGGAAACACATGACTTCATCACCAGTAGACTTGCTTATCACATACAAAAAGAGGCAGTGTTGACTAAGGTCGACAGAAACTGAGGAATCGCTTCAAGAAAGAAATAGCACCTACATGATTCATGGATCATCTACTTACCCCACTCTCATTCAAGCATAGGGCACCATAGTTTCCCCTAATGGCTAAACTACTTCCATGGCGCGCACTTCATGCCAAATCCATCAGCATAAAAAACACAACCTTAACCTTGGAGGGTTTTTGAAAATTACCCTCCAAAAGTATAACCAAGTTTGTGAGTCATCTACAAAATTCTAAGGAAAGATGAGGGAAGGGGTGCTCTTATGGCAGCTCCCAAAACCATGGCACAATCTTCTATGGTCGAGGTGCCACCTAATTCAATCAGTTAGCTTAACTGAATTTGGAAGATCGCTCTTTCCTCTACATTTCTTAACTCAACCAAATTTATTAAAAGAATGGATTATTCTTTACTGTTCAATGCAGCTACATAGTATAGCAAAGTTGCTCATATACTTACCTTGACAGTGATTCTATTAACATTAAAGCTGATCCATTATAATCTATAGGTAAATGCTCCAGCTAGAAGAAAGTAGAAACAAGTGGTAACTAAAAGTTGTAAGGTTGGCAGTAAGAAAGGGCAGATATAAAGGAAAATTAGCATGTCCCACAAAGTTGAATGGTCCATAGTTTTGGTACCTTTAGGTTTCCAAGCTTGCTAAGAGAATCAATGAAACCATCCGTGAGAGGCTTCAACTCATCATGCTGCAAAATGCTACATTTACAAACAACTTGGTAAACAAAAACATGTGTTATTCTAACACCAGTGGGGAGGGAGTTTTAAGAAAAATATGGGTTTTGTACACTCTCAAGACATGTCTTTGACACTAGGTTTAAGCAAACAAAAACTAACATTGACTCTTATTTACAAAATAAATTATCAAAGCTTGAACTTGAACCCAAGCTAGGCCATGCTTTGGCTCACTAGGCCCCATAAGTCTTGCTTACATGTCCAACATTCATTTTGGATACAATTCCAGATTTTCCTTTGGAGGTATCCCTAAGCTCAACCAAGAGACAAATGTTGATAAGGAATTCATAGGCCAGAAAAAAATCAGAGCCTTTTCTACTTTAAATGGGATCCTTTTTTTTTTTTAAAAGTACTTTAAATGGGATCATCTATATCAATAGATATATAACAACCCATAACCAAACTTGGCATGAAAAGAGGCACAAATTACAAATACAAATATTAAAAGCCAAAATAAACAGGAATCAACTCTGATAGAGAATTCTTGGTGAATAGATCCATGAAAAATCAACCGTTTGTATGTTTCAAGTAGATGCTTAATTGGCCAAGTAATTTGCTTCCATGATATTGACTGAAAATATAAATCACTGTTTAAAAATAATAAGAAAAAAGAGTCATAGCTGGTAATAAAATATCCCTAACTGTCTCAATGTTGTAGTACATTTAGAGTCCTCTCCTTGAAATACATTCTCATCCCGCTTCCAAAAAACAAAAGCTGGAATTCCAAGTCTTCTGATCAGAAATTTTATCCCAAGACAGAATCTACAAGGCTACACCTAGAAGAAAGAAGATTGGTTTTTAAAATCAGCTGCATTTTAGGAAGTGTAATGTTGGGAAGGAAAGGGATCTGTGCTGAGATAAGCTGTAGTGGGTTATATGCAGTATGACTTAAATATGATTTGAGTAGAGTGTGTGTAATTTATTAGTTTTATATCGATATTAGGTTGTTTTTTCGTTGGTGTTTGTTAGAAAGTGGAGTAAAAGGTGGTTGGATGTGGTGGATAAGTTGATATATTGTAGTATAAGTAGGGAGATTAGGTGACATACCTCGTAAACCACGTCTATTCTAGCCACATTTTTTATAAGTTATTATTACTATTATTATTATTATGAAGGAAGTTTGAAGGTTCATTTTACACTATACATGTCATTTAGCTCTTCCACAAACACTGAATTGAACCCATTCCAGTGAAGTAAACTAAAAGAAATGCAAAGAGCCCATAGGTGCAACATCTGGATAAAGTAATGAGCATTTGGTAGTGTCAATAAATGGTTGTTGGCAACTGGATCACCAAAGGGTCTCGTTTCTCCTTTGGAAAGGAATCCCATATCTACTTAGGACTTGGAAGTTGGAACCACTCCAATTACTCCCTTGTAAAGCTACACTCAGAGAAGATTATCCATGACTTTCATGATAGGAATGCAAACTGAGCAAGGAACATCTCATTCCAGACACCATCAAAATTTGTTTCAACACACTATTATTTCTGAATTGTCTTGTAGAATGAGAATTATATTTTCTAATTTAAACCCCCATCCCCATCCCTCTCTTCTCCCTTCCTGCTCACCATGGAACTTGTATGCCATTTTCACTAGAAAGCTCACTAGACATCTAGAGCCATCATGAGAGTCTGCCAAGGTGCTAAACAAACTTGTCAAACCTCCATATAACAAAATGGCAAGAAAAGTAGATGGCCAACATCCAACGTACCATCAAACCTTCCATTCCTTGCCCACCCATAGAGTGAAAGGGCTTGCATGTCTTCTTTACTGAAAGCCCAGCACACTTCTGCATCCATCTACCTAGGAGCAAAATCAGGAGCCATCAAAGAGTCTATCAAGGAGCTCAAGAAACTCACCTAACCTCAATCCAACAAAAGAGGATGTAGAAGTAGGTTGCCTTATCGCATATACCAACTCATTTCTAGATATTCTCCTCTCTTCCCCAAACACACCACAAGGACTTGTATGCCCTCTGATGAGATTTATCTTCTTATGTTATTTTTCATTCTATACCAGTACAATTGTAGCTTTTACCTTGATTCATTCTAAATATGAGAAGTAGAGTTTCTCACCAAAGCAACCAGATTGTTTCTTAAGTTGGTGCTGCCGGGGAAAATGAGGGATGAAGAGAGGCGGTGACCTCGAGAGGGAGGAGCGACACTACTGGGGAAGGGATGGTCAAGGGTGGTGCCTTCGTCGAGAGAGGGAAGGGGACAACAGATGGTCGAGGGAGCTACACCGTCGAGGAGAGGCCTAGGGAGTCGAGGGAGGGGGAAGGCGATGGGTGCAGCAGTGGGTTTTCAACGGCTTTCTTGAGGGGAAGGAGAGGTGATGCTAGGGTGGGGATGGTCGAAGGAGGTGCCTTCGTCGAGAGAGGGAAGAGGGCAGCAAATGGTCAAGGGAGTTGCGCTGTCGGGGAGGGGGTTGGGGAGTCGAGGGAGGGGGAAGGTGATGGAAGCAATAGTGGGTTTAGGGAAAAGGTAATGGAGAGAAAATTTCTTTTGGTACCAAAGCCTATGATCACGGTTTTAAGTGGAACCGTGACCATAACCTTTGGTGATGATTTTTAAAACCATGACGTAAATATAATAACAAAATAATTATACTTAATTTCTTTAGTTACTTTAGTTACGATTTTAGGTAGAACTATGACCATAAGTTACTTTTGATCACAGGTTTTAAAATCGTGACCAAATAACCGTGACTAAACCTTATTTTTCTAGGAGTGATTTCTAGACTAAGCTCTAGTTATCACTTATAAGGCACTAATTACTTCACGTGATTTCCCTAATTTAAATTGAGTGTCTAGGCTGAGGGGTAGTGCTAAACGGTTGTGGTAAGAGAGTACAAAGAAACCCTACCGATGCAGGGAAGAACCTTCTCTCTTATCCCTCCTTAATCAACCTAGCTCAATTAACTTAAGGAAAGCAAGCTAAAGTAGTAGCCCTTTTATCTGGTAACTTGGAACCTTAGATCCTATGTTTTCAATTTAGGCCTTTTTGTTGGTTGCACACTAACACTTCCGCTACAATCTGTCTCTCCAACCGCTCACATGGATCCTTACTATCCTTCATCTGGTTATTTAAACATCCTCCACTCTATGACTACTCTTTCTGCCAACCCAACCACAATTCCGACTTCTTTTGGGTGGGAGACCCCTTCTCAAAATCCGGGATATGGTTATTTTACCCACATTCCTTATTCCCTAATTTTCTCGAAACCCGACCCCCAAAGACCCAATCCATATCCGAACCAAAACCAATATATAGGTCCCGACATCACAACTCAATCAAATGCCTTAAGTGAATTAGAAAACTATCTCCAAGAGTCCGAGAAGGAATGGGAAGATCTACTTGCCAAGATCTTGGGGCAACAAAGACAGAGTTTAGCTCAATTAAACCAACAAACCCACCTTCCCTATCATTCCACAGACTCTTACTACCCCAAGGAGGTATCCTAGACTCAGCCAACCCATAAGACACCGCTAAACCTACTTCATGACTTGGGTAGATTATTTGGGGAATGTAACATTTCTAACACTTCTATACCTAATGATATTTCACTTAAAGATTGAATCAATGGATCACAGGTACAAGACCAAACATCGATTTCTCAATCAACTCAGTGCACAGTCAGCCCCACTCAGGGCAGTACGCAAGTTGACTCGTATCCGAAATTGTACCACCCTGAGTGGATAAATGATCCTGATCTTTCATGGCCACCACAAAGGCAAACTCATACTGAATACCAATCTAGGCCTGCCCCAAATTCCACTCAATCCATCTTAGGACAACCATCCAGTCCAATCCAACCCACAATTACACTTGAGACTATCATGAATTCACTACTGGACTGGGATAAGAAACATGAAGAAAGGCTAACTTATCTAACAAAAGAACTTCAATCTAAAGGGGACAAAATCAAGAGACTTCAAGGATCTTCTTATCCCCTTATACAGACTCCTTACTCATATCCTCTACCCCAACTTCCGACCCCTCCTCCAATATATCACATTTACCCCTATGCAGGTGCTAATTCCCTGACCCAAAGGAAAAAGAGAAAAGAAAGAAGTCCATTCAAATGATATGATCCAGGCCCATATAAAAACCTTGAGATCAAACCCGCTACAAACTCAGACTCTGACTCTAAAAGCAAAAAGAAAAAGAAGGCCCTAGAACTTGACCTCACTTATGTACCCCTTCCTACAGCCTTAAAGAGAGAGTCAAAGAAAAAGGAAAAGAAAATGACCTGCACACCAAAAGAGGTAGTGTTGTCTGTGAAGATGAGTGCATTTGTTTTGGGCACTCTACCACCTAAAAAGATCGACCGTGGAAAACCTCTCATATCTTATGCCATCAAGGGATTCACTTTCGACAAAGCCCTTATGGACCTAGGGTTTGTTATTAATTTGATTCCAACTACCCTTTTTAAGCATGTTAAGCTTGGAGAACTACACCATACACCAATGACCATTAAATTAGTATATGTCTCCACCAACATACCTTGGGGGGTAGTTCATGATGCAATCATTAAAGTGTAAGGTCTTAGCTTCTCGGTTGATTTTATTGTATTGGACATGGACATACTAGAGAAGTTAAGTGATTCACCCATTATTCTGAGGTGCCTTTTCTAGGCTACAGCTAATGCCCAAATAGATTGTGACTCAGGATACATGAAATTGGGCACGACAAGGAGAAGATTCACAAAGATATTTTTGCAAATGCTAAGAAATTAGAGTCAGAGGATGATTCAGAAAGTGATACGGAGGATTACTTGGAAGAGGGTACAATGATTGACACATGGGTAGGATCTTCAAAAGGTATTCATGCTAATCAAACCCAGGAGGAACACTAGAAACAAAACACAAGTGCGGGTATGACCTTAAGTAAAATTTCTATCACAGACTCTGAGGACATTAGAAAATTGGAAGCATTACTCAATCTGATTCCTGAGGAACTTCTTTCTGAGGCCAATAATATGAATTCTGAGGTGTAAAGCCCCGAACTCACTTTCTAGAGTCATTTTCGGATCAAACATGTCAAATCAAACCCATTGATGCTTATCTGGTGTGAATCAGGCTCGTGGACTCCGAATATGGGAAAATTGCACTTTTTTGTCAATTTTGGTTAGCTCTTGGAGAATATGCCTAGATTACATGGAAATTACTACCGTTGAGTTTTCCTCGTTGTAAGCTTTCTAATGATGTCCATCTCGTAAAATTCTGAATTGTGTAACAAAAATGTCGTATAATATGCGAAATTACACAAGGGGACATTAAACAATTAAAATTAAAGGATAATAAGTTGTTACTATCCTAGAAACTAACTAGATTTAGCATGTACTATAAAAAGGGGGAGGAAGGTCTCGAGTACTTCAATTTTTCCCCCTTGCTTCACCATTAAGAGAAACAAAGAGAGAAAAGAAATTGAAAGAAAGAAATAGATGAAATCCAAAGAAAGAGAGGGGATCGAGATAGAGAAGAAAGAAATTGAAAGATAGAGAAAAAGAGAGGGGGAGCAATCCGAATTCAGGAGAGAGAGAGAGAGAGAAAGACAGAACAAGCAATTAGAATTCAAGATAAAGAGATACCGTGAAGAAGGGTATGCATCAGTGGGTGCGCTGACCGAAGGTTGTAACGCTGACGTCATGGTGTGGATCTCGAGGCACGTAGGAAAATAAGAGTGGGGATCTGATTTCGCATTCGATTCTCGTTTTCATTCATTCAGGGGTCAAACAATGTCCGTTTTTTGCATTCTAGAACTCGTTAGAATCATCTCTCCAAGAACTACACATTGGTAAATTTTAAACTCGATTTTGGAAATAAATTGTTGCATGACAGTTTTTAGTAAAGCCCTGTGATGTTTGTAACTTATTCTTTGCACTCCTTGCCGTTGATCTTGCCTCCAGAACGAGTGCAAAATATGCGGGTGCCCAGACTACGAGCATGCAATTCGGAGTCACTAAGACCTACTAATGACATTAGGTAAAGTAGTTAGAGTCCCTCCCCAACGATAGGCAATATATTGGCTTCTTTTTGTCATAGTTGTTATTTCATGTGCATTCTTTTCTCTTCCTAAGTCTCAAAGTTCATAAAATATTATGTTTGTTGATTATTAACTTATGGGTACTACAAATACTAGAATGAGAAGTTGAAATGGAATAATAGAATATACATTGCAGAGAATAAATTGATAATTCATGCCCTGATGATGGAAATTGACGTTGAGTTACACTTTTGGATGATTAAATTGAGATGATTATGGAAGTAATAAAATGTGTCGAATTGAAAGGGTAATATATATATATATATGTATGTATGTATATGTATATATATATATATATTGGATCAAAGGAATAATTTCATAACCCTCATGATGAGAGACTCGTCATGGCTCTTAATTCAACAATATTAACTAGTTTTCTTAGTTAAATTACTGGTGAATAGCATTATAATAGGGTTAATTATATATTTAGTGTAATAATAGCAAGGACCTTATTTATATGTTAAAATACTTAAATTATGGGTTAATAAACATCTATTTATGTTTAATTAATAAATGGGACTTAAATATGATCATTTAGCTATATATAAGTATTATATCTAATTTATAATATTTATATTATCTAAGTTGTTAATTAACTTAATAATGTTAAGTACTTAAATAAATATAGCTAAAAGAGGTAAAAATGCAATCGCATGTCATAAATATATTATTTACAACATTTATAATTATATATAAAAAGTTGAAAAATAAATAATTTAATTTTAGCCTTAAAACTCATTTGCATTTCAATGCCTAACTTCTATATCAATTAAGTCCTTTTATTCACACATAGGTCCTTCATATTCACATCCAGGTCCTCAAACTTTTTCTTATTATTTTATTCTTCATCAAGACCGATGGCCGATGTTCACTCACATCCTTCTTCTCCAATGTTGGGAACATCGAAGGGTTGAGCTCCATTTCCGTGCGCGACAAGCTTCACCATAACAAACTCTTCACATCCAATGGTTTAGATGTTCTGCACATGCACCATAGATATTTGAAGGCTTCGTCATCGTCGGAGATGACGATGGAATCTTCCGATGTATGTTGATGCCCTCCAGTCCAAGTTCAAGGTCCCTGACCTTCCTCAACACCTATAAATACCTCCTGTGACCTCTGATTGGAAGTTGACAGCTCCCTACCCCTCTTCTTACACAAAGTTTTCATTAGGCTATTCGTCAACTCTGCTGACCCCTTCCTCCTTCCTTAAAGCTTCTCTCGCGAAGCCAAGCTCTTCTCCTTCCTCATTCTTTGTTCCATCTCCACGGCAGAGCTCCGACGTCATCTCTTCATCTAGCTTGCGCTCTTCTGTCATCGGATTTTTGCTCGTATCCTCTGATGTCATCAACTCTGACGAAGCCTCGCCAGAGTATCTTTTCCCCATTCTTCCAAGTAATATAAAACCTTTAGGTAGAACTGTAGGTTAGTTTAGAGTAGTTAATTAGTTAGATTATCTTAGGTAATATTTTGGTCCTACTTCTTCTACTTCAGCTCCGACAAGGTCAAATCCGACCTCGTTAGACTTCGATTCATGAAATCCACACATTATTCACCTTCCTCAACTCTCCACGACACATTTCCACCTTCTGCCCTCCTCAATTAGACTTATATCACAAAATGCTCAATTCCATCTCAACTTCTAACCTCCACTGTCTATGGCAGAGGTTAGAAGAGTTTAATCCATCTAATTGACCACTTCCACACCTTTACAATCCTTTGTAGTCCATTTCCCCTCACTCAATTGCGTGAAACTTTTATCCCTGAGCTCTGGCGATCTCAGGTTGATTCTTTTGAAGAATTCATGATCAAATCTTTGATTAATATGCTAATTGGATCAATTGAGGTATTTTTAAGGTTTTTGATGACCTCAAGAACCTTTTGAATCATTTCTTGAAAGATTCCATGGAGATTTGACTTTAGATGATATTTTCCAGCTTTCACCTGAGCTCCAGTGAGCTCCGACACTTCAATCTTGAGCAACAGATCTTGATAACTCTAATAGAGATCCAGATCAACATTTTATGTTATACAGATCGTGTTTCACTCATTCATTTGGTGTTTAATTGATAATCTTTGAGCAACAGTCATTGTCTTCCTCAACTCCAACAAAGCTAAGGAGGAGATTCTAGGTGATCTCTGAGCTTAGGAACAAGCCAGTGAACATTAGTAGAACTTAGGGATTCTAGATCTATTCTTGGATTTTTGTTAGAATCATTGATCTCTATTGTCGAACAACATTACCTTCGTGCTCAGACAGAAGGTCTGAGAGTAGATTCTGATAAGTCAATTTGAGATCTTTTTGTGTTGAATACATTTCTGATGTTGAATAGAGTCAATATGGACAATTGATTGAGTGTGAAACTCTTTAGAACACATAGTCAACTATGAACCTTAAATTGGTCAACTTGAGGTGGTTCTTAAGCTTTAGGCTTTAGAACTTAGTTCTAAGATCATTTCTGAGTTAATTAGGTTGTTAGGATTTGGTTCAAATCAATTTAAATGAGTTTTGACTAGAATTTAGGTGAATCTCATCTTCTACACAGTTTGGGTTTAGTTAACTCTTCAGTGAACTTCATTGAGTTTCTGGCATGATTCTGAGCTTGGTTTAGCTCAGATCAATCATTCTTTTCTCTTTGAATTCATCTAAACCCTTTCTAGAGGTTCTAATCTGTTATAAGAGTCACAATTGATTTTAAGTTTTGTCTGTTTTGAGTTCCATTGTGGAGCTTTAAAGCCAACTGAGCTCTCCAAGCTTCCTAGACCTTTAATCCCTTCCTAAAGGTTGCAGAAATGTATCAAGCACTAAAAGCATTCATAGGAACAAGGAAAGAGAGAGATCATGTAGACACTGAATTGCAAACATTTGCATGAAGCTACTGCAGAACAACAATGGCACACTGCTCTATTTGGAATTTGATTTGAGGTAGATAGACTAGATCAATCAAGAAATTGATTGGGGGGATCGAGAGATGGGATGTAGCTCTAGAGATCTGGATTATTATTTGGTGTAGATCTACCAAGGGCTGAAGGGAATCAAGAGAGCACTCAGGAGCTAGAGTTTGACATTACGTTGAAGAAGAGGGCTTTGCATAGTCCCACATTGGCAAGTGAAGAAGCACCACAATAGTATAAATAGAAATCCCTCCATTAGCTGACCACCCAAACGGGGGTGGGCTCCTCAAGTGGCGTGCTTATGCGTGCTGCTCTCGATATATTGACCATGTGCTCTGGGAGAGCAACCTCTAGGTGCCAAGTAGAAGGCTAAGATAGTGGCACATGACTAGTAGTGGTACCAATCCAGCCAATCGTGACTATTGATACTGTGAAAGCCACACATGCTATCTCAAATTTTGTTCTAAGGAGGAGTTTGAGTTGTGAAAAATTCTAAGTGTTGAGAACACTTAGTAAATTCTGAGAATGGTAAGGGCGAGGCATTTGACCTAAGTATAATAAATAAATGCAATTAAATGTGTTGTTAGAAAATGACATTTTTTATACATTTCTTTTTACCAATTCAAAGCAAATCTTTTTCTTTTCATTATGGAATGATTGCCATGCTATTATTGTTCATTTTTACGCAATTATTCATGTGGATAACATATTGTAGTAATTAATTAGTTAATTAAATAGTTAGTCAATTATGTAATTCAGTATTAGGTTAACTTATACCATAATTAAGTATATAAGTGTTAAGTGAGTATTTATAACTTAAGTAAATAGTTATAACTATATTAAGTATGTATGTAGTTAGTAATTAATAAGTTATTGTTTATACTTCAATTAAGTAGTTTAGTTAATTAAGTAAATTATAGAAAATAAGTTATATAGTAATTATGCATATAGGTTTAATAAATAATAGTTAGCTGATTATAGTAATTATTAATTAAGAATGAGAATTACATTAAGAATAAATGGTGAATGTCATGCTAATTTAGCCTCCCAACGAACGACTTGGATTTAATCAGCATAAATTTATAAAATGTGTCGATTACCTTGCTCACTATACTATAACTTAATAATGACTAATTAACTATGTAAGGTAGTTGTACATCACCTCTCTATTGCATCAAAGAATAAAATTGTGAATTCAAAATATGGTTAATGGTTTATACATAAAGATTGTTAATTGGAAATCATTCCTATGATAAATGAAAGTTTGGATATGATGGGAATTGATAATTGAATATGGATAACTAGATGAGATAGTTGGCTAAGTTGGTTGATGGATCAAAGAGTGGGCTAACCTCCCTATGACTCTACAACAAGCTTATTGGCCAACTAAGTAGCGAGGTAGGGGTACACAGGTATATACATATGTATCATTGGTTGGATATTTAACTAGATCATGGAGAGGACTATCTACAAGCCAGCATAACTCGTGGTATGTAGTCTCCACACTACCTATGCTAGGACCCCAGGGTGATGGAACGAGACTTAGGGTGAGTACGAGTTTCCTCCTAGCCTAGAGGGCACTACGTACTTGTCATGCCTCTTGGGAAATCGCAACGAGATCTCCTCGTACCTTCCAAAGAATTGATATGGAATAAATATGACTATAATATCAAGGGCCACACAATATTACGATACACGAGATATAACAAAGGACTAATTGATAAGGAATAATGGAAATAACAAATTAGTAACCTTTTCTGTGTTTCTTAGCTCTATTACTTTTCTTGTGCTACTCTACTCATCATTTGCTGACAACTACTTTGGATTCCATACTCAAGTATCATGGAGTAATCGACAACGACTGTACATGGAGTGATAGGTGCGAGACCCAATTCAATTCCTGTAGGGGTTCTGTGATGTTAGGAGTCCTTTTCATCATTGAGTTCAGTTTTTGCCTTCTTGGTTCTATGGTAGATAGCTTTTTAGTACCTTTTTCTCTTCCGCTTTTGGTTTTGTGGATATGATTACTGTGGGCAGCAATTTTGCTTTATTTTCTTTTCGTAATATAATATGATTAGTTTGTTTGGTTATGTTTATATTTTATGATTATGTATTGAGTGACTACGATCCTATTTTGTTGATTCTCATACTCTATGACCCGTATTCCACCAATGTGATTTGCATAGTGAGGTTTGGGTTGTTACAGAAGGTATCAGAGCAAGGTTACCCCACTAATCACAAAATAACCCGAAAGGGCCATACAGACCCTCATATCGCATAACGGATGGGGTACTCAATGGCATAAGTGTCGCAATATCCTTAGTCTTGATTTTCCACAATACTCTGACTTAGTTTCTCTTCTCGATTCCCGATCATTTCTTTGTCCCATTTAGTTTCTTTTTCCTCTCCATCAATTCTTGTGATGAAGGTGGTTCCTTCAAGCTTCGGGCTGAGCAAATTAGGGGTCTCATTAAGGCATTGCTTGATTTGAATATGATCCGAAGAAGCAATTGAGTAATTTCTTGGTTCGTCCAACAATTCTGTAATCGTATAGTTTTCTAGGGCACTACTTGTAGTTTTTTTTGGTAATTTTACAAGCCAACGAACACGCCATTACGTAGCACTGCTTGGTACTCAATATGTTGGTTGCGTACATGTGATGCTAAATTATGTATCCATTCAATACTTATCCTTTTTGTAGAACCATCCAACTTTTGTTTATGTGGAAATATATATGTAGATCATATATTTTTTCATGGCATAAACAAATACAAATGTTTATGGGATGATCTATATTAGTATATTTTTGTTAATATTGGGTTATATATAACATCTATAGCCCTCGAATATTTGTTTGCATGATGTTTAATTTATTGGTTTACTTTATGTTTTTATTATGGTTTTGTGTAAATTGGTTTCTAATAATAGGGTGAAAGATCTATTTGATTCTAATCAATTTACTTGGCTTTTCCATGCCCTTAATTTCTATGTTTGGATTTTTTTTTCCACTTGATCACTTTTGATGTATTTGAATTTATAGCATTAGGGTGCTTAGTCACATTGAAATCTTTTCATGTCTATTCAATTATACAAATTGTATCTGTATATACAGCGTGTGCCATGTGGGTGCTATGGTTATTTTGCTTTTGAAAATTTTTCCAATTTTAGTATACATGGAAACTAGCCCTCACACAGGAAGATCAGCCATTTGTTGAAGTATAGCATCTATTTCCTAAGTTAGCAATTAATCTATGTTGTCACAATTAGTATACATTTGCTACTTAAATAGTCATATTTATCCAATTCACAAGCTATAGATTCCTACTCAAGTTGCCAGTTTCAGTGTTGTTTCACCGTCATAGAAAATGAGATGCTATTGCTACATCAGGCACATCTTAGAAAAGTAAAAAAAGCTCAAAATGGCTATAATTGACTAAAAACTTCTCAAAAGAAATGAATTCTCAATAAGTCTCATTGAAAGATAAGAACCTTAAGGAAGGTTCTCAATAGATTTAAGGAGTGAGGAATAATCGTTCTAAGCTAAATAGAGCTTAGAATCTCAACAAGAATTCTATGAAATGCAAAAAAATCAAAAATGAACCCAAACTATCCAGATTTGGAAGCAGGTCTAAATCAACCTTAAAACTCACCAAACTTGATCTTAATGAGTTCCTACTAACCCTTAGGACAATAATCAACCCTTAATTCCTAGCTCAGAAGCTCCAAGCTCCTATTACGGTCAGAGTTGACCAAGTCAGACACGAGAGTTGACCATGTGCTCCAGATAGTTTCAGACTCAATTAAAGGTCTAGATCAATTCAATTTATCCTCAGGAACTCGATGACACCTTAAAATTGATGTTTTGACACCTGGAACACAAGGCTCTAGGCCTTCCACCTGAGATCCAAAGTGGATCTATTCGTCAGGTTAATCTATAAATCTAATAAGCTATTTGATACTTGATCTAAATTCCCTAAGTCCTAATGATGCTTCCTAACTTATCATAGGTCTCTGAAATCATCTAAAATCTCTCCCTTAGCTCTACCGGAGTTGAGGAAGAAGCAGTCTAACTGAATTCTTAAGTCAATGAAATAAGAAATTAAAGACTGGAATATACTCAATAAACTCTAAATAATGGATCTAGAGCTTTTGAGAAAGTTTTAAACTCACTAACTCAAGTTTGATGTTGTCGAAGCTCACTAGAGCTTTGGTAATGGTCGAAGTTTAGACGCCTGAGGTCAAAATTTCATGAAAACCTTTGTAACGAGCGCATGCCCCAGACGCCTTTTAAGACGTCTGGGAGGTGGCCTAGACGTCGGACCAAACGTCTGGGATCACATCCAGACGTCTGACCAGACGTCCGGGAGAGTTTACAGACGTCTGGAGAACAGTTATGTTCGCACGGGAGATTCGTCTGCGCGCCTGTGCGCGCAGACCTGCGATTCTCCCCTCTTTCTCTGCGGCTGCAGGCGGCTGCGACCGCCTTCTCTCTCCTCCTCGTGCGGCCTTAAAAGGGCGCGCCTCCCCTCCCGTCTCCACCATCTTCTTCCTTCTTCTCCTGCCTGTGCGCGAGAGCGAGCGGACGCGAGGGCGCAGCGGCAGCGGCAGCCGCAGTGAGTGCGGAGGAGGTGCGGCGTGCGAGGGCGGGGCTCTGCCGTGAGGGCGAGCTCGCCGGAGCGGCTTGGCCGGCCGGCGAAGGGCGCAGGGGGCGCGGAGCGACGCGGAGAGGGACCTGCTGCGGGCTGAGCAGCAGACGCGCGAGGTGCGACGCGGGCGGCGTCGCGAGCGGAGGCCGAGCAGGGTTCTGATTCTGGAAAAATTTCCAGAATCAGACGTCTGGATTGATAGCCAGACGGCAAGGTTGACGTCTGTAAGATCATACAGACGTCTGAAAGGTGAGTTTCCGCTTTCTTCTTCCTTCTTGTCGACTGACCGTACTGAGGGAGGGGGGTTGGCTGTGCGCAGGTTCGTTGATTTGCCATCCCTTGCGAATCAGACGTCTGGAAGTTGTACCAGACAGCGGGAGTGACCTCCAGACGTCCGGAGGGACCATCGGACGTCTGGGATCTAGGCAGACGTCCCCGCAGACTTCTGGACGTCCGGGGAACCAAGCCGAACAGGTAATTCTCTGATCCACCATTTAAGACGTCTGGAAGGAGTTCCAGACGTCTGATTTTGCACAGTATTGTCTTTCTCGACCCGTTTAGGGCCCGTTTGGGCTCCGTTTTCCGCGATTCGAGTTGCATTCGTTTCAGAATTAATTCCTCTACTCATCTACGGTAGCTATACACTGTTTTGAGACACTCCTTGTGTTTGATCCTTGTAACAGGATCTCGTTCAGTTGCAGTCTTGAGAGTCGCGGAGGCACGCGGGATTCCCGATCACGCCCCCATTACTCCCGTTGTACCTGGTAGAGTGGCTTTAAGTATTAATAAAATCTGTTAAAGTATGGAACCATAACTAGAACCTAGGGCATTGCATGAATCCTAGGAATGAGAAATATATGGAATGATAGCTCCTAGGTGTTGCATGAATCCTAGGGCCGGAAAACTAGATTGTATGATAGATCCTAGGATATGGCATGAATCCTAGGGTGGAAAAACTAGTGGAATGTATATTACTGCAGTCTTGGAAAATTGGAAAGGAATATATAAAGCTGCCTGTAAATTTAATTAACAGCTGCCTGTTATGAATAAAGAAACATGTTTGAGATCATGGATTTTGAGAATGTGAATCTGGAAAGTGAAACATATGATGTTCTGAGATAAAGAGCTGGAACCCTACGGGGAATTAGGAGTGGAACTCCTGGAAAGAAAAAGGAATGGAACTGAGATGTAGTTTGTACTATCTCTTGGGTACGCAGTACCAAGGGAAGTACCTGTACCTGTTTAGTGCAGAGTGGGGCCAGCCGCCCCAGGGACCCGGGGTTAGGATTGGCCGCTCTGTACCGACTTGTTGGCCCTCGTGTACGTAGTACCGAGGAGAGCTAGTAGTGTTAGGACAGTACTAGCTACCCCACGGGCCCCAGGGTTCTGCTAGCCTCCTTCACCGACTTGTTAGGCCCATTAGGGCAAACCAGGGTAGTCAGGCGAGGGTGCACGGACTGTGGAGGGGCAAGGCCCCGGTTTGGTTACTGTGGAGGGGTTGGACCCCTGTTACTGAGAGGGCTCTGCCCTGGTTCCGTGCTGTGCTTTGGGCGCACCCGTTAACGGAAACGACTGACCGCGTGCCAGTGCGGGCTAGCTACCTGTGCATTTATCGCGCGTGCCGTAGTCACCGTTACGTCTGTCAGTGACCTTGGGGTGGTTGACTGAGGGTAGGATCACCATGGGGGACTCTCCCGGCCAGGAGAGCACCACGTGCTACTTCTACTTTTGGAAAAGACTGCAATCAAGATCGTTCCCACGAGGACATTCGAGATCAAGTAAAGGATCTGAGAAATAAATGAAATAGTGAGAAAAATTGAAAGATGTGAATAAAGGAAGTAATAGAACATAACAGCTACTGTACACTCTACTGTTGCCTTTAGTTAGTTTGCCACTCTACTCAGCGTTTTGCTGACGTGTTACACTCGTTACCTTTTTCAGGACCAGGTGTTGAGCAGCCAGGGTCGGCGGCTGCAGAGGACGCTGGGCCGAGTAGGGTCCAGTAGAGTTACCACAGCTTTTGTACCCCTTTTTGTTTCTGTTCTAGTGAGTAGTTTTTGTTTCCGCTGTACCTTCTTTACCTGCAGTTTTTGTTATATGATAAATGTTGTTTTACTGTTGTGGTGGTAGCTACTGTAGTAGTTTCTTTCCTTACTGCTGTACTTTCTTACTGTTAGTTATATTCATGCTGAATGTGGTTTATTTTACTGTCTTTTGGTTACTTCCTCGTTGGACGACTGGGTCTTGGGATTAGTTGAGTCGGTCCGGTTCTCGTGTCTCGTAGGGACTCGGGAACCGGGTCGTTACAACCTTCAAGAAATGTCTCAAAAGATCCTTGATGATCTCAGGATCATTAGAAACTCAATAATTAAAATAATTGATCTTTGAATCAGAAATATAGACTTGAATTGCTCAAAGATAAAACTTGAGTTCGACAGAACTCAAGAAGAGGTGTTTCACTCACTTGAGTGAGGCAAAACACTCCATAAGTATTTGCAATGGTGTGTAAGGTGTTAATTTGATGAAAGAACTCCTTTGTAGCTCCGCCATTGACAACGGACTCCAAAGGTTGAGGTGAATTGGGGATATTGTGTATAGAGGCTAATAGAAGTAATTAAGGGGCGAAACACGGCCCTTGTAGTATTAAGAAAGTGATGGAGGGCTTGATTGGGTGTGGAACATGATCTGGGTCTTTTCCATGGACATCGAAGGTCTCAGATGAAGGTGAGTTGTGATTTAGGTGAATAGATGACTAATTAGGCAAATCAGAAAATGGATCATCATTGTGGAAGAGACAAGAAGGTGATCGTGATGTGAAATAGGTGAATTAGAGTCTGGTCAAGCTCGAAGTGGCTCACTGATGGTAACACCATCATTATCCATAGCTAGCTTAAATTAGTGGAAATCAAATGACAAATGCTCGTACATAATCGCCTGAGAGTCGTAATTCCGTGCAAATCCATTCTGACAATAAAACATTAAAACATGGTTAATTCTACAATTTTAACATCACATCATGAATGCATAGTAATCATGGGGTTTGCCAGGGTTTAATTGAAGGTCAAATGAGCTTTAAAGTCCAAAGAGTGGGTCCACACAAATAAAAACAAGGATTCACGCATTTCGAGAACCACAACAGCACATAAAATCCTAATTTCAGACCCGCTTGAATTGAATAAGTTATGCTCAGAATAAAATTTAAATAAACCTCCTAAAATTCATAGAAAGATATTCTAAGAGGTTTGGTACCCTTGATTTGACCATCTAAACCCAATTTGACCTTAAATAGAGTCTTAGACGGAATTCTGCCCTAACTTGGGTTTATGTGCAAATTGCCTAGTCAAACATGGTCAAAACTCAAATACGGCTTCACCATTAGATTCCTTGGGTTCAAATTTGTCTAATGCCAAAATTTGGGCCCAATTAGAGTTTATCTTGACCTAGTTTGCATTTCAGCCCCCAAAATCTCTATTTCTTACAAACAGACCCCTAACTTTCGAAATATTGCAGAAAAGCCCCTAACTTCATCTTCTTCATCGTTAGGTCCCTGCTGCCATTGTTAGGTCAACCA
The DNA here is from genome assembly GCA_037157565.1 of Thalassia testudinum. Taxonomy (NCBI): domain Eukaryota; kingdom Viridiplantae; phylum Streptophyta; class Magnoliopsida; order Alismatales; family Hydrocharitaceae; genus Thalassia; species Thalassia testudinum. The sequence goes on from JAZHRO010000033.1 coordinate 6,885,322, forward strand.
ACCTATAAGCAACCTTTGACCACCTCAAAACCCAAACAAACTAACACCAATTCCCACCAAATTTGGTGAGAATGATGTTCATATTGTAAGAAATCTTCTGAAGGTAATTTGGGATCTTAACTAGATAATTGAGCCCTAGCGAATCCATGAAATCCATGGATTTCTTGTGACCCAATCTCCAAGCAAATCAAGCCTCTTCCCTTGTTTAGAGCCTTGCTTAAGCTCTATAAAAGTTCCCGCAACTTCAAGTTGTGTTCCTTAGCTTGGTTTGAAGACCAAATCCCTCTTCTTCTTCTCCTTCTGGCCTGCTCTGACCAACTCCGACGAGCTTCCTCCTTCATCTTCCTACAGCCTCCCAACGGTCAAATTGGGAGTGCCGCGACCTTTCTCTCATTCTTCTTCTCCTCGACAGCCAACTCAGGAGCCGTCTCAACTCCTTCCTCGTCGTTCCTTCTCCTGAGCCCTCCTTGTCTCCGACGCAAGCCAATCATAGCCGACGCCAAATCCTCCCCCCTTCATCCCTAATTTAGGTCCAACCTACTCCTCTTCCTCTCCAGATCTTCCTTAACCCTTTCCTCTCTTGATTCGACCGCCATTTCATTATCTCCCTCACCATCTTCTTCACAACCGGCCACGCCTCCGGCGAGGCCGTGTCCCCACTACACCACACCAAATGCCCCGCCAACACTCCCAAAACCTTCGCCACACCTCCATGACCAAAATCCCTCTACCTATTCACCCTTCCACCCACTCAACACCTCCGCCTAACACATCCTCCTCTGTCCACCCTCTCTGACTCCGTTCAACCACCTCACACTCACACACCAAATTATCATCGCCACCGCACTTCACCAACACCAGTGACTCTTTTGAACCTTCTGATTGGGGCGATAAGCCCATATCTTAGTTTTTCATGGTCAGCCGAAGCTCCACCATCGTTGTCATCCTCTCCGACTTCGGTCGCAGTCCTCCGACCGCCTCCAGCCGCGTAGCTACTTCCAAGACCTGCGGACTCCCCTCAGCAACACATCCAGGTCTTCCCTTGGGTAGTAGAGTTTAAAGAGCAGTCGAATCGAAGAAAACTTCGTAAGCTACTGATCATGAAGAAAGTAGGTGAGATATAGTCCCACATCGAAAGATTTGAAACGAGCGAAGGCACATAAGTTTTCCTGTTCTTTGCTCTTCACCCAGTAACACGAGGGGTCAGATCCCCCTTCGCACACACCTCCTCGCACTCTCACTCCTCGCTTGTGCACACATGCACAAAAGCCTGGACCCAATCCTAGATCCAATTACCTGCTATAGACCCCATTAATGCCCTATTCTGAGAGAAGAGAATTTGTGAGGAGGGGGGAGGGTTTTGCTTCAGGTTTGACTCCTTGGGGTTCGTGCATAAAAGGCTAACACTTAACCACTGAGGAAGAAAGTTGGCCCTTGTGCGTCTGTTGAGGCTCTGTGCCCTGGTGACTTTAAGTCTTCTAAAGCACCTTCTAGACGTCTGGTGCTTGGCTTTGGCTTGAAACTCTGATACTGTGGACTTATCTGACATGGATAAGTGGTTGATACCACTGTAGCGATATTTGAGTTGTGGAATATATGCTTAATTAAAGGATTTATGTGGTTATCTAAATCACCATTATTTTTGCACTCTTCTATCTTTTTATCCCTCTAGTTCTTGAGATACATTGGTTTATAATTCAATATATTTTTGAGTAGATTATTCATTGCAAATCTTTATCTTGTGCTCATTATTTCTGAATACGATTAGTGTGTGAATTCCATTTGTTTCCTGCAAACGACCTCGGACTTACATTGTTTTCAAGCTTTATAAATTTAAGTGTTTATTGCATTTTTGTCAACTATACTACAACGTAAATACATTTCTTAAGAGACAACTTAACCGTATAAAACACTCACCTGAGTTGGAGAAGACGATGAGCTAAATCTGAGATGAACTATTCTAGCTAACCTAATCAACTAATTTAATCATCTCTAAACTAGATTCTAAGGCTAAGCTACATGGTACTTGGATGTAGGAGGATAGAGGGCATCAGCTTTGGCATGTCGAATTGGAAGAAATCAGAGATGATAAGGAAGAAGCTTCGGTGAGAATAGGAATGCGGTAGGGAGAAGAATTGAGCACTCATTTTCTTTGTCGCAGCGACAAAAAGGAAGAGGAGGTGAGAGAGATGAGTGATCCCGCTAGAATCACACCATGGGAGAGATGAGAGGTCGCTAGAGTTTGTGAAGAATAGCCTATCATCAACTCAGTTGTGGGAAGAGGGATAGGGATCCAACCCTTGTAATCGGAGGATAGGGGGTATTTATAGGTAGTGGAGAAGCTTAAAGGGAATATACTTGGCCGAGATTAGGTCTAGGTTCATTACAACCTCCATCGTCGTCACTGACAATGGTGAGGTCACTCACCTCAAGTTTGTTTGCTAACGGCTCATCCAACCCGTCGGATGAGAAGAGGGAGGTGAGTGGAGGTGTAACGGCTAAGGCAAAGACGTTTCGCCGTCAATTACGTGGTCATCGAAGGGTCAGGTCACCGTCCAACGATGGCTGCTCAAAAGGAAGGAGGAAGAAGATCACATAGGGACCTATTTTGTAAATAATGGACTTGAAAGTCATAAAAGGACTCAATTATAGGTTGAGCATCATCCAGATCTTAAAAGATATTTTAGTAATTAAGATCTAGATAATCCTCAAGAGTTTGAGGAAAATATGAAGCTTACGTATTAGGTCTACGGCTTAGGGATTATTCAACCTCGTTAACTGACCTCTGGTTTGCAGGACTCGGTAACCTAAGTACCCTAATCCACACACAACCTGGTTTAGTGAGCTTAATAATCAAAACCATGCAAAAGCATTTATTCTGTTCTAAAAAAGCTACCTAGATTAGGAGCGATTTAAGACATAAGTTGATTTGGACGAGTTCCCGACGCGGAGAGGCATGTCTCCTCGAAGATGTGCAATAACATACCGTCTCCTCAATGCTTATCTCCTATGATATCTAAATATCCTACCGGAGGCATGTAAGCACCTTGTGCTGGTTTAGGTGCCATGAGTGGGATTATCCCAAAACGTCGATCACCAGGGCCTGAATTTAGCTATAGAACACCATGGGCGGCACTATCTCAAAGTGTCGAAAGCCAGGGTTTTGAGGGTTGCCATGGGTGGTGCTATCTCGAAGCATTGATTGCCAAGGACCCTGCGAGGATTGATGGTGGGAACTATAAATCCGATACAGACCATGTTTTTGAGCCAATCTGAAGCTAGAAATAAAGAAAAGAAAAAGAGAGAGAACTCTCCCAAAATAACAAAATTCTTCTATCCCTCTCTCTTACAAAAATGCACTACAAACTAAACCTGAACTAGCCATGTTATAAGCACAGGTACTTTCACCGCTGGGTTCAACGAACCTTAGGATAGTTTCTGTGGGACTTAGAAACCTTCGCGGCAAACTAAGGCTAAGGCTGGTCAGGTCTAGATCTTGATTGGTACTTGAGTACCACTAAGCCTACTATTAGCATTCTGACCTAATTTCTAAAAAGAAGAATAAATCAGGACTTTGAGCTTCAAGGCATGGTGAAAGAGCGATCTTCTTTTTCGATAAAAATTTTAACATAAAATGTCGCGTCGTTGTAGTATGTCTCATGGTAGAAAATCGCTTTTCAAAACTTTTAATTCTCAAAATCTAACCACGAAAATAGATAGGTCGTTTCCACATGGAGGAATTAGCCTATTAAACTAGTGAGTGATGCCTCATTTATGCAGGAATCTCAATGGGTTCGCATGCATCTTATTTCCAATTTAAGTTCTCAATCTAAACAATTAATCAATAATGTAGGTGTTCACATACCTAATCACCACAATATAATATCATGTAAATACGTGAATCATGATCTGAATACCGGTAAACACCATCAATAATAATCTCCTACAAGACAAAGTCCATTCCCTATAACAAATATCCCATATTTAATGTCATTTATGAGACGAATTCAGCTATAAGTAATTCATCAAGAATAGAGGGATATTCATACCAATGTCAAATATTACCCTGTACTCTTAAAAATTAATCCTTCACTAAAGATAGAATTTAAATATTCTTACTCAATAGATAATACCAAGAATCCTAGAGAGAGCAGTTGGCAGAATAAGAGAATGCATGTCAGAACGAAAGAAAGAGAGGGGCATGATCATAAAATAAAATTTAATATTATATACTATCAAAAATTCATTTCCTCAACTGTTGTCATTCAAACTAATAGGGCACCCACTATTCAAAAACAGAGGATGGAGGAAGGGAGTTCGATCGAGACTTCTAGGCAACCGTAGCTGGCGTGGAGGGCATCTTCAGATTCGACGAGGTGCGAGGAGTCCAACGATGTTGGTGGCGAGAGCCGAAGTGGCCACTAGTGGCAAGAGGAGAGGAGAGTGCTAGTTTGCATCGACAGCAAGGGGCTGCTTGAGAGATAGCACGGGTGGGTGGGATTGATGGCAAGGACATGGTGAGTGCGTAGGTGATGCCGGTGTGACTCGAGGAGGTTGGAGGAGGGTGGACGGCGAGAGAGTTTGGCTGCGGGTGTTGGGTTCCTTCGGAGAAGTTGCAGGGGGGAGCAGTTCGAAGAAGAGGAAGAAGAAGGAGCAGGGGGTTTGGCTAAGGGGTGATGGTGGGTTTGGATGGTGTTGGTGGCAGTAATGGTTTGCGCGCTGTCACTGTGCACACCATGGAAGGGGAAGGGTGACGGAGGGTTTAGCTTTTATCCACAGTGCACAATTTGTCCACAGTGTTTGCCTCGGCCACGGTGATGGTAAGGGAGGAGATCCCCATAGGGGGAAGGATGATATCAGATCCCTCTTCCGCGACCCAGCCTCTCCTTTTTGTAGATGTTCCCCAATCAGTTTTTCTCCTCCGAAATCTCAGCCAACAAACTTGATGAGGATATTAAGGTGGTTGTTGGGGAATCATGGGAGAAGCCCGGTTGACGGTGGAAAGTGGTGGCAGCATCATCAGACGTCCAAACCAAGTTTTGGACGTCTTAAAAGTGGAACTTGCCTACCTTGAACCCCTGTAATCACATAAATGCATATAATTATTAATAATGCAAGATAAATTATGTAAATGTAAATTATAATATATGCATTTATTTTATAATCAAATGTAAGTATTAGTACACTTATAAATGTAGGAACTAACCAACTTAGGCTAAAAATTAGTCCAATAAATTAGACTCGTCAAATACCCACCTGCCTAAGTTTTGCTAGTCTCTAACAAAAGAAATGAATGCAAGGTGTATGATTCTATCAAAAGACTTCTTTTCTTATTCCAAACATATAGAGATCCAGACAAATGTGAAGTTACAATAACCTAGGTAATGAATCCAAGTAAAAAGCCAACCTATATTTAAAGTTCGTACTTAACCCTTGGTAAACATTTTATTAGGATAGGCAACTACTTCCCTTGGGGATAAAATAGGAATGATCTATAATTTGACCCCAGCTTTTTGGCTTAGGTAGGAGACACTAAGTCGAAAGGATTTATATTTAGTGGATCACACTCATTTGGTGTTACATGTAGTTTGGTACTGCAGACTCTAAATCTCTAAACAATCAAATAAGTCAACCTAGAGAGAGACTAAACAAAACTGTGCTCTCTTGATGTTCCTTTGCACTCACTCTTTTCCTTATTTTCTTTCTGAGATCACAAATCTCACCAAATTTTATAAATGTACTCATTGTTTGGTGGCCTCACATGACATTCACACTTTTAATTAGAGTCCTAATAACCTTACAACTAAGTTAGAAGTCTTCATCCAGTATTCGGGCGATCAGAAATACTGAAAAGTAGGTATGGGTCATATTTGGTAGATCACAATAAGTGTTTTTGTTGCCTCAATGTTATGGACACCTGATAAAATTGACACTTAAGACAGCTATAACTCGAACATTTTTTTTGTCTATATATATTTTTCTCTATTTCTTTTATATATATATTTATATATTTCTTTTCTTCTTTTTCTCTCTTTCTTCTTTTCTCTCTCTTTTTCTTTCTTTTTAACTCCAACACAACACGACGTAGACTTTTATTCATGAGGCATTAATAGGGATGATGATGGTCAAGAGGATATTGTGTGGCTTATTTAGTGAAAGATTCTACTCTTGGCACCAGGAAAGAATAGATAGGACAAGCGTATTTCTGACCTTTGACACTATTACCCTCCTTCAACCAAGGACTCTATAAGGGACGGTCATAACCATCCACCATAGAAATAGTTTTATTAAGACTCAATCTCTGTGTATCTGCCTTATTTGGTGACTCTCAAGAATTCACATAATGTTTGCACACAAGAATAGAGAGCGAAAACTATGCCTAACTCTGAGCATTATCATCTAATTGTCTAGAACTTAAGAGTTCTTGTACTGGACTTAGCGCACCAGTAGTCTCTCTACTTTTTTCTCACAAATATTAGGTGGATTTAATAAGAGATAGTATGCCTGACTCCCTTCAAACTGTCCAATGATTTAGCAAACTAAAAATGTTTATTGATTTTCTTAAAAGATCCAATACCCAGTCTACGTGCAAGTGAAGTAATTATACTAGATCCTAAAAATAGAAATAATTTAAGAAGAAAATCTTCAATAACACCTTCTTGATAAAGATGTTTTGCTAGGGCTAACCAATTCAGCTCAAGAAAATAAAAGTGATTTTTTTTAATGCACCTAACCTAAATGCATGAATACTGCCTAAAAATCCAAAATGCACCCCCCATGCCTGAATCCTACAATGTCCTTATTGTAAAATTAAAACAGGGGGAGAAATGAAGGAAATCACCTGATGAAGGCATTATTCAGGTTGTTGGGTTGCCTCCCAACAAGCGCTGCATTTTCTGTCGAGAGCCAGACTTATAGGAAACCTATAAGTTTGGTTCCAAACAGAAAGAGCTAGGCCCTAAAAGTATGCATAAAAGCGCGGGCCTAGAAAACAGCTAGCCACGGATGCTGGCGAGCTAATGATGCAGCATGATCCCAAATGCTCGCTAGAAGACATGAAAACAGAGTACCTCGTAAGCTACCCAGGGAGGTCTAGGAATAACAAAAGGAATATGAAAAGGGACCTCTCGAAATAGGAGTGGAGGATAACAAGGGTCCTCCAAAGCAGGAAGGGTTTTAAAAAATATAATCATAAATATGTCAAACCCTTGAATGATGGGAGTAAAAGTACAAGCATCAATCTAAACTCACCATTCCACTCGAGGATGTATCGGCCTGATATTCTCCCCAGAAAGAATGTATATAAGTAGAGACCTGGCCCAAGGATTGGTTAGGGAGTGTAAGGGTTATTTATGGTGTTGAGTGGTAATGATTAAGTCCAAGGAGGGCTTAGTCTGTGTCAAGTCTAGCTCCAACAATAATTCAGATTTTGTAATATTCTCTCTAATAGTTGTTGCAAAAAAAATCACGTCACCCTGCCTATCATCAATGATTTCCTCAAGAATCGGAGTCATATTTTCATTTTCCAATATATGTGAATCAACAGTGGACTCCAAATCACATTTATTTGATGGTAGGGTCAAAGCAACAGAATCATTATAATTAATTTCATCCCCGGATTCTTTTGGTTTACTTAAGTTTTTATCAGGGGGTATATGTGATTCACCAGTAAGGGGAGGAGTTGCTGCAGTATCCTCAATTATTTCTAAAGAAGGATCAGTCTCAATGTTATGGAGTAAGCCTATATCACTCAATTCTTTATTCTCCTCGGGACATAAATCCTCAATTGATGTGTATTGTCCACAAGAGTCTCTCCTAGGCTACTCAATCTTATGCTGGTCCTCCTCCAACTTAGACACCATATCTACCCAGTTTTGGGGAGGATGACTTTCAAAATCAAAAGAAGGAATCCAGATTTCACTAGATCATTTATATCCTCAGGAGGTAAGTCCTTGAATAACACATAATCCCTCTGAGATTCACTCCAAACTCTAAACCCGAGTTCCTCCATTAGGTCATCATCCTCCTCTAAAAGAGACTCTTTGTATCCATGAGACCAAAAATGATCCAATTCATTCTCCATTCCCTTAGGGTCACCTTCATTGGGCACATGTAAATTCTCATAATGATGAGTGGTAGGTGTTGATTCCCTAAGTGGAGGGTCAGGATTAGGCTCACTAAGGGTAGAATGGGGTTCCACCACATGATTAATAGGGGAAGTGGCATGAACAATATGACCTTGACCCGGGGTATCAGAGGTAAGAAAAATACTATTAGTGGGGTCAAGGTCCTCAAGTGGTACCATCTTCCCTTTCTTTTGACTCCAATATAGTTCGGGTGGATAATCACTAGGATCGTTCTCCTCTAGTGGTCGTGTCTCTTGGGGAGAGTCTAAGTGGTAACTACTCAAAATGGGATTCCTATTGTCATTGGTTTCCTCAGAATTATTTTGATGATTATAGTTGTACGGGTAAGGATAAGAATCAATAGTAAAAGAGTAGCCAAACTGTCTAATTTCCTTGTTCAATTCTTGACTATTCCTCAACATCTCTCCCATAGACTTCATCATTCCCTTTTGTTGTTTTTGCATTTCTATCATAAGAGAGGAGAGGCTACTATCAAATTGGGGAGGATAAGGCTCAGGTTGCCTAAGGGTAGCGGTCCAACCTTGATGAGTAAAATATTGAAGGGTGGGAGGGTTGGGTGTTTGCAAACTGGAAAATTATGCTCCTAAGCTCTGCTCAAAAGTGGGAGTTATCGGGCCAGTACTCCCAAGATAGGAATATGATTGATCCCATGAATTGTCATTGTACCCATCAAAGGATGGATATGCTCGGGGCATGGGATCCTGATTAAAAGATGGGTGATTAGCCCATATTTGTGGGCTATTTAAGTATTTAAGTACCTAGACATTAAGTTAATTCTAACATTTATTTAGCATGCATTAGGATGTAAATAGATTAATTCATATTTCTGATTTAATTACATAATTCATGCATTGCATTCATAACTAAATGCATTTAGAATTAACTTAGAATTGCATTAGTTAAAGAATTGGGTGCATTGCATGAATTGTTTTAATTTAACATAGAAGTTAAGGACTTATGCATAAATAACCATAATATTTTATTCTTTTATTTTTTTTCTCCTTTGCATAGGTAACTCCTCCGGCTTCGGCTCCGCTTCCTCCTCCTGCGCATCACATTTACACCACGCCATTTTGAATTTGAAACGAAGGCCGTGGCTACAAAAGGAGGGAGGCTGCCTTGCACGAGGAGGCCACCATCCCCAACCCACCACTGTGCAGAGAGTTGATCTCTTGTCCGTTCCACCACCACCGACCTCAACCGTGGCGACGAGCCTCCACCACCATAGGCGTGTGGCGTGACAGGCCACACCGCCATCTGGAGCTCGTCTGCATTACTGTAAGCACCTCAGCGTGCACCACCCTCGCCGTCATCACCAACAACCACCATTGCAGCCATTGCAACTTCACGTCCCCGTCAGTTAAGATGTCTGGGAATGTTCCCAGACATCTGAAACTCCTACAGCACCACCTTCATCTTCCTCCCCTGTCCTTTATTTTTCCAGCCACCAGCACTGCACATTGCATGCCTCTTCATCTCCTCCAGCCGCCAGCGTGCAGCACTGTCCACAGCTCCACCGTGCGCACTCATCTCTTGCGCAATCGCCATCCCTGCGCACGCCCTTCCTACGTGCATCATCCTCCACGCTGCAGCCCTTAGCGCACGCCCATCAGATCCACCCTCGCTCCAGCCACACACGCAGCCGGCGCGCCCCTCCGGCTGCACAAGCCCGCTAGCACCCCGCGCCCACCTCTGCACGCACCCTGCAGTGCCTCACCAAACGCAAGCAAAACGCGCACCCCTCCGGCTGCATAAGCCCGCCAACACCCTGCAGCGCCTCCAGCCTTCACTCCCGCGCCTTCCTTGCAGCCTGCAAAGCCACACCTCCTGCAGCACCCACCGCGCGCCCTATAGCCGCAGCGCGCATGTTGCAGCGTATGGCTAGCAGCATCCAGCAGCACCACCACCCTCCGCGCGCGTGTAGTCCAGCGCATGTGCCTCCTCCCCAGGAGCCTTCCCGCGCTCCACGCACGACCAATAGTCACCGGAACCCACCTCCACCGCAGCTCCGTCCGACCACCTCGGGGCACCTCGCACCTCACCGCGACTACCATCACGAAGCCCTCAGTCTAGAGATCCTCCTCCGAGCTTCACACCTCCGGCCATTCCTTCCGCCCCGCGCACGGACAAGGGGAAGAAGTTCCCCTGTTTTGCTACAGTAAAAGCTATATTAATACTTACATTCTATGCCATTGTCAACTTTTATTATTATTTTATTAAGCTACATTGCAAAATATATCCTTTAGTTCAAAATTGCCATTTCAGCATGTTCTCTTGATGCTTTCTTAATCTGAAGGCAAATTTGGCTCGATTCTCGTCAAAACTAACTGTGAAGATATGTTTTTAACCGGTGCGAGTTTAAATATGTCATTGCCTTCCTATGGACACGACCCGCTCTTCTGTGAGTGGTTATTTTAATTATTGATTAGTCGATTTTTCCACCACATAGAACTACAAACGCGCGTCATTGTATGTGACAAACGACTTTAAAAGCGAAGAATCGACTTGTCAAATGGCGCTATTGCCGGGGAGGCAACAGACACAATAATTTCACCTAATTTTATTTTTGATTATTTCTCATTGCACAGTGATCTGACCATTTATTATTTTTTCCATGCGAGAAATTTGTGCAAGGAATTAGAGAGAGGCGAGTGCAACGATCTGCGACACATATTCTACGACTCGCAATCACACCAGCCATCGTGAGAGGCGACCGTTGACGTCGCCAGAGGAGAAATTGATCGAGCTACCTTGCAAAGGAGGGGAAGGACGAGGACGCAACGATCATCTCTGTACATTTAGTCGCTGATTTGATTAGAGTAGGATTAAGACTTTAGACTTAATTTTTCATTGCACATTTGGTTTGAAACCCTTATTCTGGGGTATATTTTGAGGGGTTTGTTCCCCAATTTTATTTTAGGCCCGTGTTGGGAAATTTTTGGAAGCCTATTCCCTTTTCTTTAGATTTAGGTTTTTAATTTATTTTGTGGATTGTTTACCTTTATTTGCTTGTGCATAAGTAGTTAAAAAAATAATAATAAAAAAAAAAATTAGTTGCCTGCTAGAAGCTGCCTGCCCCTAGGACGAACCATTTAGGTCTGTATGAGCAGCCTCTAGATTTACTTCTCTGCATTGCGTGCATTCTCACATCGTTGATTGCTGGAAGCAAGGTACGCATTCTCTTACTTTGCATCCTATTCTTGATCACGCATTGCATTTGGACTTAATTCGAAGATCACAAAATTTGTCTTGAAGCGATCTAACAAGTGGTCACAAATATTCTTGAAAAAGGACTAATTAAAGGAGGGACATCTAAAAATCAAGGACTTGATTTTCAAAAGTGGTGTGCGATTCAAAATTCAAAATCTTTTTGCGGTGAATGCACACTTATATCTTTTGCACCATGGCACGCATTTAGACACTCCTAAGTCTTGGAACGACTAGGACAAGAGCCCTCCTATCGTTGGATTTTGAAGTGTTTGGAACTTGAGATCAAAGGTTTTGTAAATCCAAAGAGGGGGATACCCTGTCACGGATTTTTGGGGGTAGTTGAGAAGCACCGCGAAAGCACAGCTTCAAAGGAAGGCTTAGGCCTACTTCCATCCCTCGATTTTCCATCTTTGGATTTTCTTGACCATTTGAGATTTAGGGAAGAATACCTAAGCTCCAACTAGGTCTTTTTAGGCATTTCGAAGGTGACAATAGGCGCGTAATTGATTGGGCAACTTGCTTTGTCACCTACAATTTGAACTAAAGTCAAAAGCCTAAATTTGTAAAGACCGAACAAGTTCTTTTGAATTGTGTTTGTAGTGCATGCTTGGTAAGCGTTCTCTTAAGAGACAACTTGTGTTTGATCCTGAACCTGAAAGAATCTTAAGAAGAAACCTTCCAAGGGTAGAAATGGCCGGTCAAAGGAGTCTTAAGGAATATTTCATTCTAACCAATCAAGCTGGCCCTGCACTACGTAGACCTGGAGGGGAAAATCCTTATGAGATCAAAAGCAGTACCATATCCTTGCTACCCTCCTTTTATGGTACTGCTAGAGAAGACCCTTACAGGCATATAGAGGAATTCACCGAGGTCTGTTCCACGGTGAAGCTGCAAGGCGTTACTGATGACGCTCAAATGTGGACCCTCTTTCCATTCTCCCTTAAGGACAAAGCCAAGTATTGGTATCACACCCTTGATAATATTAACACTTGGGATGCCCTGAAGGAGTTTTCGAAGAAGTACTTCCCCATGAGCAAAACCAATCACTTTAGGAGGGAAATTATGAGTTTTGTTCAAAAGGATGCGGAAGTGTTCCATGATGCGTGGGAGCGCTTTAACGACTTGCTGAGACTTTGCCCACATCACCAGGTGCCTAAATGGCAACTGGTTGAAAGGTTCTACACCGGACTTAATGATTCACATAGGAAAACTGTGGATGGTGCCTGTGCAGGAACCTTTCTATCAAAGACTAAGGATGAAGCTTGGAACCTTTTTGATACTTTGAGTGAGAATTCTATTCACTTGAATTCTACCTACATGGATAGAAAGCCCACTCTCATACAAAGAAAGTTGGAGGCGAATGAGGTAAGGGACACCCAGAATTTAGCCTATCAGATTCAATTATTGAATCAAAACATGGAAAGGCTTATGTCAAACCCGAGTTCATTCGTATCTAACACCTCCACATCCCAAGCTTCTGAATACTTAATTTGCTAAGGCAATACACACGCCACAGTGGATTGCCACTTGGCCTCCCAATTCCCTGAGCTTGTACAAGCGAATCTGAATGCCGCTCAAGGGTTTCATCCTAGACCTCGTAATGACCCTTTCTCCAACACTTATAATGAGGGATGGAGGAACCACCCAAACTTTTCATGGAGACAAGAAAATGTCTCAAATTCAAGGAATTACAAACCACAATCCTTCCAAAACCATCAAATGAACCAACCTCAGACCTTTGCCCAACCTAAGACCTCTGAGATGGATGAATTGAAGGTGATGTTGAAAACTATGCAAGAAAATCAAAGTGCCATCATCCAATCTCATGACAAGGCTATACATGAGATGAAATCACAAATAGGATACCTTGTTGAGGCCGTTAGATAGAGGGAAACTGGGAAGCTCCCCAGTGCTACTGAGGAGAATCCTTAAGGAAAAGGGATTGCCTTTAGGGAGCATGCTCAAGCAGTGACTATTCTGAGGAGTGGGAAAGAAATTTCCAAACCTGATGCTTCTATAGTCTCACCCCCTAAAAAATCACCCACCCTGACTTTTGACTCGTCGATCTTTCGCTTTTAAGTCGGTTGCAGTTTAACGTGGTGGAAAAATCGACTGATCAATATTTAAGAAGAAATAACCACTCGCAGAGGAGCGGGTCGTATCCACAGGGAGGCAATGACGTATTAAAATTCGCACCAATTAAAAATGTTCGTTCGTAGTTAGTTTGGACAAGAATCAAGTCAAGATTGCCTTTAGATTAAGGTTTAAGCAAGAAACAATGCTGAAATGGCAATTATGAGAAACTAGAGGATATTTTTCGCAATGCAGAATCAATAAAATATCATTAAAAAGTGACAATGGCATAAAATGTAATTTCTAATTGATGGTTTACTGTAGCAAAACAGGGGAATTTTTTCCCTTTGTCTTGCACGACGAGGAGCGGATGGCCGGGCGCGGGAAGCTCGGAGGAGGTCCCTTAGACCGAGGGCTTCGAATCGGTGGTGGCGGCGAGTCGCGCGGCGGCCGGAGGTGGCCAGACGAGCTCCGGTGGAGGTGCTGCAGCCGTTGAGTTTGCGCGGCTTGCTGGCGTGAGATCTGCTGCGTGCTACTGCTGGCGGGTCTGCAGAAGCAGGCGAACGGGTCTGCAGGCACGGCTGCTGGTCTCGCAAAGGCAGGCACGGGCGTGCGGGTCTGCAGGCGCAGGGAAGGTGTGCGCTGCAGGCTGAGGAGGGCGTGGGCTGGAGGAGCTGCTGGCGGTTGGCGTGGGCACGCACGCTGCAGGCGCGGGCATGCGGGTCTGCAGGCGCGGAAGCGGGTGCGCAAGCTGCAGGCGCGGGCGTGGCTGCTGTTGGTGGCTGGTGCGCGGGTGAAGTTATGCAGGCGCGGTTGGATGGTTGCGCGGGTCTGCAGGCACGTGGAGAGCGCTGCAGCCGATGAGCGCGTGGAGATGGGCACGGTTGAGGAGGGCGTGCGTGGTTGGAGGGTGCAGGCGTGGTTGAGCTGAAGGTTGATGGGAGCAGGTTGAGCTAAAGGTTCTGCAGGCGCGGGAGAGGGTCTGCAGGCGACTTCAGACGTGTGCGGTGGAAGTGAGCGGGTAGCTTCAGACGTCCGGGAAATTTCCCGGACGTCTTAAGTTACTGAAAGGGTGGCTGACGGTTGTTGCGGTGGTGGTGGTTGGCGACGACGGCGAGGGAGATGCACGCTAATGTGCTCACGGTGATGCGGATGAGCTCCGGATGGCGGTGTGGCCTGTCACACCACACGCCCACGGTGGTGGAGACTCGCTGCCACAGTAGAGGCCGGCAGTATGGAGTGGAAGAGAGAAGTTCTCTCTACACAGTGGTGGGTCGGTGGTGGAGGCCTCCCGAGCTCTGCTGCCTCCCTCCTTTTGTAGTGGCCTGCACACATTTGAAATCATCCGCCCGACCAGATCCACCACATCCGCTCTCCCTTGAATGGTTCTTCACTGCGGCCGTTCGACGTTGGAGCGGCAGCCAGCCGTTCCTGCAAGGAGAAGAGTAAAGAAAATAATGTTAAAATATTAGGGTCATTTATATACAGACCCTCAACTTCTATGTTAATGAAAATAATGTACCTAATTGGTTGTCTAATTAGATGAATGCTATTCTAAGCTAATTCTAAATGCACTTAAGATATGAATGCAATGTATGGATTATGTAATTAAATTAAAACTATGAATTAATCTATTTACATCCTAATTTATCCTAAATAAATGTTAGAATTAACCTAATGTGTAGGCACTTAAATACTTAACTAGCCCACAACTATGGGCTAATCAAATACCCCCATGCCTAGTTTTTGCTAGTCCCTAGCAAAATTAAGCGAAACCTAGCACTCTAAGTAGACTAGTCAACTCACCTAGTCTTCCTTCAGAAGCATATTAAGTTCAGGCTCTAGACCCAAGGTTCCTAAGTAGTTGCTAAGTTACAGACTAGGTTAGCTAAAGACGAGTTGCAGGCACAAGTTTCCCTGATTTCTGACTCTACCCTAAAGTTTATTGATCCCTGAGATTAAAGCATCCATGCCTGTGTATTGGTCTAAGTTATTTGAGCTAAAGGATTTTCTTTTTTTTTATTTACTTTTTTTTTTTATTCTTCTAAGTCTAACCTCATATCAGCTATCAACACGGTCTGTGTCGGATTCATTGTCCCCATTACCATACCTCGAAGGGTGCCTGGCTTTCAATGCTTCGAGATAGCACCGCCCATAACGACCCCAAGAACTCCTGGCAATCGACACTTCGAGATAGTATCGCCCATGGATTTCTTAAGCGAATTCAGGCCTATGGCAATCGACACTTCGAGATAGGGCCACCCATGGTACCTGAAACGCGCAATGCGCTTACATGCCCCCAGTAGGATGGATATCCTAAGAGACAAGCACCGAGGAGGTAATATGTTATCATCGCATCCTCAAGGTGAGTATATACTAAACCTCTCCTGCGGCGGGAACTCTTCCAATCAAAATGTGTTTTCAAGCCTCTCTTAAGTCAAAACTAAGAGAACCAAATCTCTTTTCAAAAAGACAGAAATTAAGTTGATTACCAGACCAAGTGTGTGAAATTTGGATGCTTGGGTTACAAGGACCCGTAAACCAAAAAGTAGAATAAGACTCCAGGTACTACCCCACCTTTTAACTCAAACCCTAGTTTCCCTTCCTCAACCTCTTGAGGAATGGTCCGCAACTTAACTCCTACTTAAGTTTTTAAGTCCACAAAGGACCCTAAAGGTCTAAAGCTAGTAGCTCATTTAGCTTCTAAAGTTTGACCCTAGAATTAACTTAGTCTACCCTAGAGTTCTGATTTGCTTAAGACTGCAAGATCTAGCCAGATAAGCTCAAAATCTTTTTTTTTTTATATGCTATAAACAAAATGCCTCAGGTCCTCTCCCCCATGCCTGGTTCAAACAATGTCCTCATTGAAAACAAAAAAATAGCTAAAAGAAGATATTACCTGAGGCGGAGAAAGGTAGGAGCTAAGGCTCCTCAAGAGTGACTTTGTCAACCAAATGGCCATCTAAAGTTATGTACGGTTTTAACCGTTGACCGTTGACGATAAAGGGAGTTGCTGAAGAGGAAGGATTTTTTATCTCCACAGCTCCATGGGGGAATACTTTGGTGATTATGTAAGGCCCATCCCAACGAGATTTTAATTTCCCAGGAAAAAGCTTAAGTCTGGAATTGAAAAGCCAGACTTGTTGGTTGGGTTCAAAGGTCTTTCGAAGAATAAACTTGTCATGCAAGACCTTAGTTCTTTCTTTATAAGCTTGAGAGGTGTCATAAGCATCATTCCTCAGCTCCTCAAGCTCACTTAATTCTAGAAATTGTGCCTTACCTGCCTTCTCTAAATCCATGTTAACACTTCGAATAGCCCGAAGTGCTTTATGTTCCAACTCAACAGGTAAATGGCACGCTTTTCCATACACAATCCAGTACCCAAAGGGGTCTTATAGGCCGTTCGATAAGCTCACAAAGCATCATCGAGCTTTTCGGACCAATCTTTCCTATA
Source organism: Thalassia testudinum (assembly GCA_037157565.1). Classification (NCBI taxonomy): domain Eukaryota; kingdom Viridiplantae; phylum Streptophyta; class Magnoliopsida; order Alismatales; family Hydrocharitaceae; genus Thalassia; species Thalassia testudinum. Next base: position 6,902,206 of record JAZHRO010000033.1, read on the forward strand.
AGGTCTAACGGTCTTTTCCAAAATATTTTTTATCTCCCTATTTGATACTTCAACCTGGCCACTTATCTGAGGGTGGTAAGGGGTAGCAACCTTGTGAGTCACTCCCAAACTCTTAATTAACCGATTGAAGTGGTGGCTTCGGAAATGAGGTCCCCCATCACTTATAATAGTCTTGGGGCAGCCGAAACGGGATATGATATTGGCCTTCACAAATTTCAAAACCACAGAGTGGTCATTTGTGCGCGTAGGAATGGCCTCTATCCATTTAGAGACATAATCGACTGCCACCAAGATATATTCAAAACCATGGGACGACGAGAAGGGGCCCATAAAGTCAATTCCCCACACATCAAAAATTTCAACAGGTTGAATAGGATGTTGAGGCATTCCATTCCTCTTCCCAATCATTCCAGTCCGTTGACATCTAATACAGGCCTTAACAAAATTATGAGAATCCTTAAATAAGGAAGGCCACCAAAAATCGGACTGGAGAACCTTAAAAGTAATTTTCTTAGCACCAAAGTGTCCTCCACAATGAAGTTCATGGCAAGAACTCATCACACTTTGTTGTTCCTCCTCAGGCACACAACGTCTCAATACTTGGTCGTGTCCAATTCTAAATAATTCTGGCTCTTCCCAATGAAAATATCTTGCTTGAGAAATGAATCTCTTTCTTTTCTGCTCATCCCAAGAGCCAGGAGTTTGTCCAGTGACCAAGTAATTTACAATGTCTGCATACCAAGGTAAAGTTGATGTTACCGCCATCAGAGTTTCATCGGGAAATGTCTCGCGAATGTCTTCAGAAATAGAGTCATTAAGAGGAAGGCGAGACAGGTGGTCAGCCACAACATTTTCTACTCCTTTCTTTTCACATATTTCCAAGTCAAATTCTTGAAGGAGTAAGATCCACCTAATCAGAGGTGGCATAGAATCTTTCTTAGCAATGAGATATTTCACTGCTGCATGATCAGTAAAAATAACCACCTTAGACCCAAGTAAATAAGACCTAAACTTCTCCAGAGCAAAAACTACAGCAAGTAATTCTTTTTCAGTGACGGTGTAGTTTTGCTGAGGTTCAGTTAAAGTCTTGCTTGCATAATGCAGCACATGAGGTCTTCCCTCAACCCTTTGTCCAAGGACTGCTCCCACTGCATAATCCGAAGCATCACACATAAGCTCAAATGGGAGTGTCCAATCAGGAGCTTGGAGAATAGGCACAGAAATCAAGGCCTCCTTTAGAGTTTGAAAGGCCTCGGCACACTTTGAATCAAAACTGAAGGAAGATTCCTTCGCCAATAAGTCACAAAGTGGCCTAGAAATCTTACTAAAATTTTTAATAAAGCACCTGTAAAAGCCAGCATGGCCCAGAAAGGATCTAATCTGTTTGACATTCGTAGGCAATGGAAGTTTGGAAATAGAATGAATCTTGGCTTTATCTACTTCCAAACCTTGCTCAGATACAACATGCCCAAATACAATTCCTTTCTGTACCATGAAGTGACTTTTCTCCCAGCTGAGGACTAAACCAGTCTCCTTACATCGTTTCAACACATTCTCCAGGTGCAGGAGACACTAGTCGAAAGACGAGCCATAAATAGGGAAGTCATCCATAAATACTTCAACACACTCGTCAATCATGTCCGAAAAGATAGACATCATACACCGTTGGAAAGTTGCAGGGGCATTACATAATCCAAACGGCATACACCTGAATGCAAAAGTACCATAAGGACTCGTGAATGTCGTCTTCTCCTGGTCATCAGGAAAGACTGCCACCTGATTGTACCCAGAATATCCATCGAGAAAGCAATAATACTTATTCCCTGCCAATTTTTTGAGAATTTGATCAATAAAAGGCAAAGGAAAGTGATCCATCTGGGTAGCGGTGTTCAACTTGCGGTAATCAATACAGACCCTCCATCCAGTTGAGGGTCTAGTGACAACTTGTTCACCTTGGTCGTTGAGTTCCACAGTAAAGCCTGCCTTCTTTGGCACCACATGAATGGGACTGACCCATTTACTATCAGCAATGGGATATATGATCCCAGCATCCAACCACTTCAGGATTTCCTTTTTTACAACCTCCCTCATATTAGGGTTCAGACGTCTCTGCATGTCCGTAAAAGGCTTGATGGAATCATCAGTATAAATGTGGTGCATGCAGAGTGTAGAGTCTATACCCTTAATGTCAGCAATGCTCCAAGCAATAGCTTCCTTGTGCCTAGACAGGCATTCAATCAAGGCACCCCCCTGTGCCTCAGACAGCACAGCCGAAATGATAACGGGGAGCGTATCATTGGTACCTAGGAAAACATACTTGAGAGTGTCAGGGAGGGGTTTCAACTCAATGTTGGGGGCTTGTATGGTTGAGGGTTTCATAATAGATGTCCCCATCTCAGGTAGCAAATCTACCTTCGGCGGAAATGATAGGGGAAGAGACTCAGCAGAAACTCCTAGCAATTCCTCTAGTTCTAGTATATCCCCTTCACATTCCTCCAAGAGATGAGAATGCTCATTTAGCATGACATGCTGAAGGGGGTCATCACATAACATTGCAGGAGTTGCCTCTTCAATCAGGTCATCTATCACCTCAACTTGAGAACAATCCTCAAGTCCAGCTTGTTTGTAAGCATCAAACACATTAAGCTGGATTTTCCTGTTCCCAAAGCCCATTTTCAATGCCCCAGTATTGCAATTAATAGAAGCATGGGAAGTTGCAAGGAAGGGGCGGCCCAAAATGATGGAGTGTTTGGTTGGCTTGTTGGTAGGGTCAGTGTCCAAAACTAAGAAGTCAACGGGAAAGAAGAAATCCTCCACTCTTACGAGGACATCTTCCAAAATTCCCCGTGGTGTCTTAAGTGATCGATCAGCAACTTGAAGGATTACAGGGCTAGGCTTCAGATTGCCTCCCCCAAGTTGTTCATACACGTAGCTCGGAAGGATGTTCACCCCCGCACCCAGATCAAGTAGAGCCTCATCAATTTGTAAGTCACCAATTACTACAGAGATGTATGGGGCTGCTGGGTCCTTAAGTTTCAGGGGTGTGCCATGTTGAACAATTGAGCTAATAGAATCAGGCAGGACAACTTTAGATTGGACCTGTTTTCTAGATTGCCGCTTTTTCGTGCACAAGTCCTTTAAGAAGCGGGCATAAGACAGAATCTGCCTGATAGCTTCAAGCAAAGGTAGGTTAATCTGCACTTGCTTGAAAGTTTCCATAATCTCATCCGTCTTATCTTTGGCTCCAGATGAGCCAGCAGAAGTCTGCCCAGAGGTGGATAAGCGCTCTGGAAAAGGCACTCTCGATCTCTGGGTGGAAGGGTTGTCATGTCGAGTAAGGGGTGGAACGGGGGCAACTTCTTCCGGTGAGGTGATTTCAAGCGGAGAAGATTTAGGCAAATCTTCTCCAGTGGGGGTGAAAGTCGGGGTGGATGGTTTTTTAAGGGGTGAGACTATAGGAGCATCGGGTTTGGAAATTTCTTTCCCACTCCTCAGAATAGTCACCGCCTGAGCATGCTCCCTAAAGACAATCCCTTTTCCTTTAGGATTTTCCTCAGCAGCACTGGGAAACTTCCCCGTCTCCCTCTGTCTAACGACCTCAACAAGGTGTCCAATTTGTGATTTCATCTCATGTATAGCCTTGTCATGAGATTGGATGATGGCACTTTGACTTTCTTGCATAGTTTTCAACATCGCCTTCAATTCATCCATCTTAGAGGTTTTAGGTTGGGCAAAGGTCTGAGGTTGGTTCATTTGATGGTTTTGAAAGGATTGTGGTTTGTAATTCCCTGAATTTGAGACATTTCCTTGTCTCCATGAAAAGTTTGGGTGGTTCCTCCATCCCTCATTATAACTGTTGGAGAAAGGATCATTACGAGGTCTTGGACGGAACCCTTGAGCAGCATTCAAATCCGCTTGTACAAGCTCAGGGAATTGGGAGGCCAAGTGGCAATCCACAGTGGCGTGTGTATTGCCTTGACAAATTACACATTCGGAAGCTTGGGATGTGGAGGTGTTAGGTACAAATGACTCGGATTCGACATAAGCCTTTCCATGTTTTGATTCAGTAATTGAATTTGATAGGCTAAATTCTGGGTGTCCCTTGCTTCATTCGCCTCCAACTTTCTTTGCATGAGAGTGAGCTTTCTATCCATGTAGGCAGAATTCAAGTGAATAGAATTCTCACTCAAAGTATCAAATAAGTTCCAAGCTTCATCCTCAGTCTTAGATAGAAAGGTTCCTGCACAGCCACCATCCACAGTTTGCCTATGCGAATCATTAAGTCCGGTGTAGAACCTTTCAACCAGTTGCCATTTAGGCACCTGGTGATGTGGGCAAAGTCTCAGCAAATCGTTAAAGCGCTCCCACGCATCATGGAATGCTTCCCCATCCTTTTGAGCAAAACTCATAATTTCCCTCCTAAAGTGATTTATTTTGCTCATGGGGAAGTACTTCTTCAAAAACTCCTTCTTCAGGGCATCCCAAGTATTTATATTATCAAGGGTGTGATACCAATACTTGGCTTCATCCTTTAGGGAGAAGGGAAAGAGGGTCCGCATTTGAGCGTCATCAGTAACACCCTGTAGCTTCACCGTGGAACAGACCTCGGTGAATTCCTCAATATGCCTGTAAGGGTCTTCCCTAGTAGTACCATAAAAGGAGGGTAGCAAGGATATGGTACTACTTTTGATCTCATATGGATTGTCCCCTCCAGGTCTACGTAGTGCTAGGCCAGCTTGGTTGGTTGGGATGAAATATTCCTTAAGGCTCCTTTGACCAGCCATTTCTACCCTTGGAAGGTCTTTTCTTAGGATTCTTTCAGGTTCAGGATCAAATACAAGTTGTCTCCTAAGAGAACGCCTACCAAGCATGCACTACAAACACAATTCAAACGGACTTGTTTGGTCTTTACAGATTTAGGCTTTTGACTTTAGTTCAAATTGTAGGTGACAAAACAAGTTGCCCAATCAATTACGCGCCTATTGTCAACCTACGGTTCGCCTAAGAAGACCTAGTTGGAGCTTAGGTGTTCTTCCCTAAATCTCAAATGGTCAAGTAAATCCAAAGACAGAAGATCGAGGGATGCAAGTAGGACTAAGCCTTCCTTTGAAGCTGTGCTTTCGCGGTGCTTCTCAACTACCCCCAAAAATCCGTGACAAGGTATCCCCCTCTTTGGATTTACAAAACCTTTGATCTCAAGTTCCGAAAACTTCAGAATCCAACGAAAGGAGGGCTCTTGTCCTAGTATTTCCAAACCTAAGGAGTGTCTAGAAGCGTGCCGTGGTGCAAGTGAAATAAGTGTGCATACACCGTAAAAGATTTTGAACTTTGAATCGCACTCCAAGTTTGAAAATCAAATCCTTGGTTTTTAAAACGTCCTTTTAATTAGTCCTTTTTAAAAAAAATGTGACCACTTGTTAGATTTATTCAGTACAGATTAGGTGGTCTTCACATTAAATCCCAAATGCAATGCATGATCAAAAATAGGATGCAAAGTAAGAGAATGCGTACCTTGCCTCCAGCGATCTACGATGCAAAAATGCACGCAATGCAGAAAAGTAAATCTAGAGGCTGCTCATACAGACCTAAATGGTTCGTCCTAGGGCAGGCAGCTCATTTTTTTTTTCTATTTTTTTTTTAGAACTACTTATGCACAAGCAAAAAAAAGTAATAATAAAAAAAAAAATAAACCTAAATCTAAAGAAAAGGTAACATACTCCCAAAAATTGCCCAACACGGGCCCAAAACAAAATCGGGGAACAGACCCCTCAAAATATGCCCCAGAACAAAGGTTTCAAACTATCTGCAATGAAAAATTAAGTCTACAGTCTTAATTCTATTCTAATTAAACTAGCGACTAAATACAATGGTGTCCGTCGCGTCCTCGTCCTTCTCCTCCTTTTAAAATTTCTCGTCCACTTCTCATCTGGCGACGTCAAGGGTCGCCTCTCACACAGGCTGATTCTTGCACAAAATTTCTCGCACAGAAAAGAAAATAACAGATGGTCAAATCTCTGTGAAATTGAAAAATAATCAAAATAAAATTAGGTGAAATTATTGCGTCTGTTGCCTCCCCGGCAACGGTGCCATTTGACTCGTCGATCTTTCGCTTTTAAGTCGGTTGCAGTTTAACATGGTGGAAAAATCGACTGATCAATATTTAAGAAGAAATAACCACTCGCAGAGGATCGAGTCGTATCCACAGGGAGGCAATGACGTATTAAAATTCGCACCAATTAAAAATGTTCGTTCGTAGTTAGTTTGGACAAGAATCAAGTCAAGATTGCCTTTAGATTAAGGTTTAAGCAAGAAACAATGCTGAAATGGCAATTATGAGAAACTAGAGGATATTTTCCGCAATGCAGAATCAATAAAATATCATTAAAAAGTGACAATGGCATAAAATGTAATTTCTAATTGATGGTTTACTGTAGCAAAATAGGGGAATTTTTTCCCTTTGTCTTGCGTAACGAGGAGCGGATGGCCGGGCGCGGGAAGCTCGGAGGAGGTCCCTTAGACCGAGGGCTTCGAATCGGTGGTGGCAGCGAGTCGCGCGGCTACCGGAGGTGGCCGGACGAGCTCCGGCGAAGGTGCTGCAGCCGTTGAGCTTGCGCGGCCTGCTGGCGTGAGATCTGCCGCGTGCTACTGCTGGCGGGTCTGCAGGAGCAGGCGAACGGGTCTGCAGGCGCGGCTACTGGTCTCGCAAAGGCAGGCGCGGGCGTGCGGGTTTGGAGGCGCAGGGAAGGTGTGCGCTGCAGGCTGAGGAGGGCGTGGGCTGGAGGAGCTGCTGGCGGTTAGCGTGGGCACGCAAGCTGCAGGCGCAGGCGTGCGGGTCTGCAGGCGCGGAAGCGGGTGCGCAAGCTGCAGGCGCGGGCGTGGCTGCTGCTGGTGGCGGGTGCGCGGGTGAAGTTCTGCAGGCGCGGTTGGACGATTGCGTGGGTCTGCAGGTGCGTGGAGAGCGCTGCAGCCAGTAAGCGCGTGGAGATGGGCGCGGTTGAGGAGGGCGTGCGTGGTTGGAGGGTGCAGGCGCGGTTGAGCTGAAGGTTGATGGGCACGGGTTGAGCTGAAGGTTCTGCAGGCGCAAGAGAGGGTCTGCAGGCGACTTCAGACGTGTGCGGTGGAAGTGAGCGGGTAGCTTCAGACGTCCGGGAAATTTCCCGGACGTCCTAAGTTACTGAAAGGGTGGCTGACGGTTGTTGCGGTGGTGGTGTTTGGCGACGACGGCGAGGGAGATGCACGTTAATGTGCTCACGGTGATGCGGACGAGCTCCGGATGGCGGTGTGGCCTGTCACACCGCACGCCCACGGTGGTGGAGACTCGCTGCCACAGTAGAGGCCGGCAGTATGGAGTGGAAGAGAGAAGTTCTCTCTACACAGTGGTGGGTCGGTGGTGGAGGCCTCCCGAGCTCTGCTGCCTCCCTCCTCCTTTTGTAGTGGCCTGCACACATTTGAAATCATCCGCCCGACCAGATCCACCACATCCGCTCTCCCTTGAATGGTTCTTCACTGCGGCCGTTCGACGTTGGAGTGGCAGCCAGCCGTTCCTGCAAGGAGAAGAGTAAAGAAAATAATGTTAAAATATTAGGGTCATTTATATATAGACCCTCATCTTCTATGTTAATGAAAACAATGTACCTAATTGGTTGTCTAATTAGATGAATGCTATTCTAAGCTAATTCTAAATGCACTTAAGATATGAATGCAATGTATGGATTATGTAATTAAATTAAAACTATGAATTAATCTATTTACATCCTAATTTATCCTAAATAAATGTTAGAATTAACCTAATGTGTAGGCACTTAAATACTTAACTAGCCCACAACTATGGGCTAATCAACTTTCACCCCCACCGGAGAAGACTTGCTCAAATCTTCTCCGCTTGAAATCACCTCACCGAAAGAAGTTGCCCCCGTTCCACCCTTTACTCGACATGACAACCCTTCCACCCAGAGATCGAGAGTGCCCTTTCCAGAGCGCTGCTTATCCACCTCTGGGCAGACTTCTGCTAACTCATCTGGAGCCAAAGATAAGACGGATGAGATCATGGAAACTTTCAAGCAAGTGCAGATTAACCTGCCTTTGCTTGAAGCTATCAGGCAAATTCCATCTTATGCCCACTTCTTAAAGGACCTGTGCACAAAAAAGCGGCAAGCTAGGAAACAGGTCCAATCAAAAGTTGTCCTGCCTGATTCTGTTAGGTCAATTGTTCAACATGGCACACCCCTGAAACTTAAGGACCCAGGAGCCCCGTACATCTCAGTGGTTATTGGTGACTTATAGATTGATGAGGCACTACTTGATATAGGTGCGGGGGTGAACATCCTTTCGAGCTACGTGTATGAACAACTTGGGGGAGGCAATTTGAAGCCTAGCCCTATAATCCTTCAAGTTGCTAATCGATCACTTAAGACACCGCGGGGAATTTTGGAAGATGTCCTCGTAAGAATGGAGGATTTCTTCCTTCCCGTTGACTTCTTAATTTTGGACATTGACCCTACCAACAAGCCAACCAAACCCTCCATCATTTTGGGCCACCCCTTCCTTGCAACTTTGCATGCTTCAATCAATTGCAATACTGGGGCATTGAAAATGGGCTTTGGGAACAGGAAAATCTAGCTTAATATGTTTGATGCTTACAAACAAGATGGACTTGAGGATTGTTCTCAAGTTGAGGTGATAGATGACCTGATTGAAGAGGCAACCCCTGCAATGTTATGTGATGACCCCCTTTAGCATGTCATGCTAAATGAGCATTCCCATCTCTTGGAGGAATGTGAAGGGGATATACTAGAACTTGAAGAGTTGCTGGGTGTTTCTGCTGAGTCTCTTCCCCCATCATCTTTGCCTCAGGTAGATCTACTACCTGAGATGGGGACATCTATTATGAAACCCTCAACCATACAAGCCCCTGACCTTGAGTTGAAACCCCTCCCTGACGCTCTCAAGTACGTCTTCCTAGGTGCCAATGATACGCTCCCTGTTATCATTTCGGTTGTGCTATCCGAGGCATAGGAGGGAGCCCTAATTGAATGCTTGTCTAAGCACAAGGAAGCTATTGCTTGGAGCATTGCTGACATTAAGGGTATAGACTCTACACTCTGCATGCATAATCTGTCATGAGGGTATATGAGAAGAGTCCAAGTCTTTTGGAAGACTTGTGGGCTTTGTTCGACGGTGTTTTCCTACATAATTGCTTGGTCGTACTGTCACAACTCCAAGCTGGAGCAACTAGATTTTTGCGGCTACAACCCTACAGCCCTTCCATTCCGAGTTTATTTAATCAAATCGTGCACGAAGATTAGGGGAAAAAAAGTACATCAGCAAGCCTGAAACTTCATTAATTGATTTCCCTCTCCTTAATGCCCCGCTAATTTCTACATTGCAGAAACACAAAAATATGACCCCGACTACCAAACTCAAAGAAGTTTTGGGTGCACATACAAGTAAAAGTATAAATATAAATGTTCATGTTGGGTGCGTTGTACAACTTTTGATGTATGATTGAGCGATGAGCACATCAATATCCAATGCACATGTCTTTACTTTATACGTATGACTGAATGGTCCAGAAGTTCAACCTGAAACCCATGCAACTGAATCAGCAAACTCAGAATTCCTAGTTTGTACAGTAGCACTTGTTCCAATAATTTGTGCTCGGAATAAATGCCATCATCGGTCCCGTGTCCCGATGTCTTATATATACTTGAATAAATAATTTCCACAACGCTGAAAGACTTAAGGCATCAGTGTGTGAGGTTAAATTAATGAGCTTTTTATGTATATATATCGTTGTAGACTTTGAGAAAGATGTATATATCCTTGCTTATTTTATATTTATGCATATATCTTTTGTATTATATGTATATTCTTACAAACTTCATTTTATTAGATTGCTTACCCTTGAGGAGATTTTGAAGTAAAAATTAAAGTTCTTTTTAAAATACCCTTAACTTTGTTATTTTTTCCCAAAACGACCCCTTCACCCCTCATCCCTCTCTTCCTTTCCCTTTTCACCTTCTCCCCTTACACCTTCCTCCCCATGCTCTCCCTCTTTGACCCCATGGACTTTCCTCCGAATGGACCATCATCACCACCCACCCTCGTCGGGCTTGACCTCAAGCACAACCTCTCGAGGCCAATCTCATCGCTACCCAACTTACTTCAATACTTCTCCAATTTGGTGAACCAATTGGAGGGCACCCTTGGCTTCCTCTTTGTGACGACCCAGATTAGGTCAAAACACCTCGTAGAATGTGAAAAGCTTACTTTTTAGTGAAGCCTCGATTAAACTTTTCGAAAGTACGTCATATTTGGTACTGTTGAATTCTCTTGTCTTAAGCTTTCCTATGGTTCTTAGTGCATGTGAACTAACTTTATAAATGATTGTCATCCATTTCTTCTCATAAAATGTAGTCCAAATGATTCACTTTTGTTTTCTATCAAATCCCCAAGTGTGGGAACCTTTCTTGATTGTCCAATGGAATTCATATAATACTTTTACAACTTAATAAATAACATTGTAATGCCCTGAAATCTGTCGAAGTGGTTCAAGTCATTTCGAATTCGTAGACATGTATTGGGTTCAAGGATAGCGTGAACATCTTGTAAAACATGAAGAAACATGTATTTCTAGTCAACTCTTGGTCAAACCTCATTGAAAGGGAACCATGTAAGTATCATTAGATTCTTCTCATCGCAAGCTTGCCAAGGATGCTTGTTTCACGTGAATCCGATGTGTGTAGCTCAAGTTAGGTCCAAAACAAGTCGACAAGGACCTAAATGCAAAGGTCGGTTGACCTCAGGATAGAAAAGGGTAGAAAAATCTACCAATCCTTAGTAAGGAAGATTCGAAGACTTAGGCCAACATTGCGAAGAGACCGTCTTAGTCCTTTTAAAAACTTAAAGTTCAATAAGGTAGCCCAATTGAGGAGTCAAATAATTTTTGCACACATGGAAAGCTTAAAATTCATGTTCAATTCAAACCTTGGGTGGGTTGATAAAGTCATAAAAAGTTGCTCTTGCATCCCAAAACTAAAGTTGATAGAATTTCTGAGTAGGTTTAAGTGGTCTTTATTTGGGTTGGTAGTTGAAAATTGTTGAGTCTTTGTAGATAAGATTTTAATTTACAGGTTTCTTTGGATTTGGTAAAAAGTTGGTCTCAGGATTTCCAATCTGTTTTTGCTCAAAACCCATTTTCTAATTTTTCTTGCATGGTTTTTGCATTCAATTTTGCTCGAGGACTAGTAAAAGATAGGCATGGAGGTGTAATATTTCCATATTTATTAACATTAACGATGCTTAAGTAATACTAGTTTGAGGGTGAATTAAGTTAGAAAGTATTTAGTTAGGTTAGAATAGTTATATAGGTACATTTTGTAAATATTGAATTCTATTGGATTTTTATGCAATTTTTCCCAAATCTATATTCGGTACCTTGATGTTCTTTGTGTAATATGTGCAAGTTTAGAGTAATTTGGAGCCTTGTAGATTGAAGATTCAAGGTTGGGCTCATTTAAATGAGAAGGATGAACCTAATTATGCATCTGAACCCTAACCTAATTAGCATTATGACTGGCCCAATTAGAAGCCTAATTTTTCCTAACCCTTGACCCAATCACCTAGCTCAATTTCCAACCTAGCTTGGTAGGCCATGAGCCTAATTGAAGACCCAAAAGTGGCCAACCATATGCCTCCTTAAATCCCAACATCCACATCATTTTATCCCCTTAACAAATCACCTTATCCCTTGCATTCCTAAAATCACAAAACCTTAAGCCTTAGCCTTTTAGCTACTTGACATTGAAAAATGAGATCAAGTTAATTTTGTCGTTATAACTTGCAAATACAACGTTAAATTTAATTAACAAGATCAAACGATGAGTCCAAGTATCGAACAAAAGAAAGCAAAAAATTAAATCTTTTTGTCGCTAAGATTTATTGTCACAAGATTATTTCATCTCTTTGTTTGCATAAAAAGTAAGAGAGAGGGGGGGAGAGAGAGAGAGAGTAGGTTAGAATTTTGAGATAAATATTGCTAACTAATACTACAAATCATGATATCAACGAAAACATGCTTCATCAAGACAACATGACGATAATAAAGAGATTATTCTTTAATTCAGAAAGCATCCACAAACATAACAATAATAGCTAGAAGAAAGATTGAATAAAAACTAGAACATGAAATGGACGGAAAGAAGAGCTTTATCGCTAAGATGAAGTGAGTCGAGGCAACCACGATTATAGAGGAAGCTTCGTCGGTGGCTGATGTGTATGCATCAGAGTAGCCTAAAATATCTATTAATGCATGTTCTTAGTACTATAGAAACATCATGCATTGTAAATATTGCATAACATGCATCATCATACATTTAGGTCAAATTGTACAAATAATATAGTAATTTGCCCTTTTTGGTAGCTAAGGACAGGGCAATATTTAATCGAGACTTCAAATTAAAGATTCAACCGTATGGATCTAATCAGGGCAACAATCGAAGTTCAACGACTCCAAAATCGCCCTGATCAGACTTCCGTAGCATCAGATGCAGTCCAAGAAAGATCTGAGATCAAGGGGCTAGGTGGTGTAAATCCATACCTAAAACGACAAATCCAACCGCATAGATGGGTTTGGATTGACGATCACAGCTCAATGGTACGAAAATCGATCCAATCCGATATCCGTAGCACCATCTACAAGTCAAAGAAGATGAACGACCATGATGGCGCCACGTGGTTCCATCACAGCCGCCCAACACTGGCTGCAACATCTCTTCTTCGCCGGCTCAATGAATCCCAGTCGTTGGATGCCCATCCAACGGCTGAGAACACGCCACGTCACGCCCCAAGCGGTGCTTTCATCTTTTAAAGGCGAAGGCTCGATTGATCTCGGCTGTTAGATCTTCATCCAACGGTGGGAGCATGTGTGCCTTGAAACCAAAGCGCGCCTTAAATCAAGGCGTAGAGCATTGGTTATAACATCGCTCCACAAGCTGAAGGCACTGGTTCGAGACACCTCGCGCTTCAAATCAAGAGCGTGTGCGAGTGCGACTCAATTCATCCATCGGATGGAGATCGAGCGGCAGAGAGCGTGCAACGTGGCACGCCCAAATGTGAGGAGCGCGCACGCACGATCTAACGCGATGCCACATGCGCCATCACATGCACAGGCACGCGTTGAAGCGAAGAAGCGACGTTCGTTCATTTTAGGCCGTTCGATCGCCAGCTGAGGATTTTTGAATGTGGATGAGCATTGGAACGGCTGAAGGCGAGGAGGCGGGGGGCGTGTGCTCGTCTTCAGTCATGTTTGAGCTACAATGACTCTCATAAACGTCACTAAAGACACTGAAATGAATGTTTTAAAGCTTGGAAATGTCTCTTTTGCCCTCAACTCTCACATATATAAAAGAGCACCCTACCACTCGAATTTCTCATCCCTTCCTTCACCTATCTCCCTTTCCAAAGCTCTAAAGAAGCTTGTCCCAAATCCGGGATGCTCTTCTAAAGTTAAAATCAAAATTGTCTCCTCACCCCGTTCGTAGAGTTCCCGTGGTTGTCTTCTCACCCCCGTTTCGGAAGTGGATCCTGCGACGACATCCTGCCTCGCCCCCAGTTCTTCTCACTTCGTTCTCTGTCTTCCATCTCCGCTCTACATTTTCCAAACATCGCCCATTCCGACTCGTCCTCCAAGAAACTGTTGAGGAGGATAATTTCTCACCTCCCTTCTCTTTACTACTTTCTAGAGAAGATTTACCGCTTTTTAGTTGTAATATTTCCAGCTTTCTAGTTGTAAAAATATTAGCTTTGTTATAAAAAGTGTTTTGTTCTTTCTCTCTCTTCTAGTGTTAATGTCACAAGTCAAGTTGATTCATTATGATTATCCCGTCTTAAAACTAACATTACAAAAAAATATATAATTACGGATTGCGAATCAACGTAGCCTCTCTATGTTCGACCCAGAATTCCTTTTGAGTTTCGGTAAATTTATTTGTTGACGGATTTTCTCGCAAATTGCGCTACAACAACGAGTTTTCCAAACTCAAGCCTTTTTGTGACGATTTTCTGCTTCAACAATGGCTCAACGACTCGGGGGACTTGGTTTGCACCTTAGGAGAGGAGGAAATCACTTGGAGAGGTGTGTTTTGAAAAGGAGGGCCATGGGACCCCTTTTATAGGTAAAGTGGACCTAGAATCAAACATTGACCAGCCTTGAACAGTGCCTGGATCAGTGCCCTCCTGCTAAACCAGCACCCTCGCGCACGCATGCACGCTAGCGTGGCCAAATTGCAGTTGTCCATATTCGCAGCCAATGGCCAAGGCAGGTTGCTATCACACCCTTAAGCGTGCATGTTATCCTGTTCCTAGCGCCCTTGTGCAGATTTGATCCATGTGGCTTCATTAGCGACGTACATCGCAGGCGAACGGCACGAATGAGCACATGAATAGATGATGCTCGGATCGTGTGGATCATGTAAGCATGTGGCATGAATGCATCTAGACCAATGATGGATGATCGAACGGTGCTATTTGGTGCACGCTCACGAGTGAGGCACGTGTGACTCGCAATTCAATCCCATGTCCCTTGTGCTCAAGAGTTTGTGTGCATCCACTACATTATGCCAAGTGCGGAGGCATCTCAACCGTCGATTGTTGATCATGCAATCTTGGTCGATTGATGGCATGGCTCTTCGAGAGCCACTTCATGGCGATAGGATGGCTAAGGCAACACATGCCCGCGCGATGAAGAGAGTGAGCAAACGCTAGTGGGCACGTGATGGAGGGATGAGCAAGTACGATGTGGCACGTTGTGGGTCGTTGATCATCAGATCAACAACCAGAACTTCCTTGACTCATTGTGAGGGCTATGGAGGTCCAATTGGGGTGATTTCGGAGCCGTTGGACTTCGATTTTCGTCCTGATTCCATCTATTTGGCTTGATTGCTCATCTGAGACCTATTCTAATATATACTTTCACACTTGGCCATAAGAAGTCACTTTCAAGCAATATTTATATAAAAGCTATGTTAGATGCATGCATTGCCCCAAGCTAGCTTAATTGCAACATTCAAGTGTTGATGCCCTTAGATTTGACTCTAAATACTTGGGTTAACACTATTAATCATGGAGTTATTAGCCGCCACCCTCAGGGTTTCTAAAACACACCTAGCCATCCAACCTAAAGCCCCTCATGACCCTTAGATCATTATCCTATGGCCCTCCTTAAGATCCTATCCTAATCCCTTCCAAATGCACAAAAGTGCATATCCTCTCACACTTAATCCCAACCCTTAAACCTTGATCCAATGACCCTAAATCCACCTCCCTATGGCCAGCCATCAACCCTAACCTACACCCTCTTAGCCGCCCCCCTTGGATTAAATCCAAGCCACAAATCCCTCCTTTATTAAATCCTAGCCTTCCTTAGTTTCCAACAATGCCTAATGCCATATCCTTCGATCCTAATCGTTGATCCTAAACTAAGTAGATCCTAACCATCCATTTAGAACCTAGAAAACTCTATGAATAGAGGCCCATATCCCCCCTTCCTACTTATCCTTAGTTTTAATTATTCCACCATCATCTCACCACCCTCATTAGCCTTCCAAAGTAGAACACCTCACCTCTTTCCTCCATTAGAGGTTACTCTACCTCTACACCAAGTCTCTTTGCATCTTCTTCTGGTGGTCATCCTCCTCACCTAGTCTAGATCTTCTTCCTCACCTTCGTCTCACCTTCAAGGTGGCTGCATCAATGGACCATGCTTCAACCCATCTCTTCTAGTTTATTTTTGTTTTCTAGTTCTAGTTCTAGTTACTTTCAAAGTTGTAATTCTAGTTGCTTCTCTGGTTAGTTCTAGTTGTAACTCTAACTTTTATTCTATTAGAAATAATCTCTGATTTGTAGTTATCTTATTTGCAGTTCCTGTTTCTCACCTCCCTTCTCTATATTCATATGATTTGACCGCCTTTTTCTTATCTGTCTTTATATTCAAAAAATACAAAAAAAATTAGTTTGTATTTGTTCCATGCTTTCTTGCATCTAGGTAGATCGATCCTATGCCTCCCCATATTTGACCTAGAACTCACCAAAGTCTCGATTATTTTAATTCTATTTCAAAAAAAAAAATTATGCTACAACAAACATATATTTTACTTAGCGATTTTTGACTAACAAGACCTTAGAGTCCTAAATCTCCATCTTTAGATCCACATCCTAGGACTCTCAATAAATTACCTAAGTTGCCCACCTAAAACCCTATCCAAACCTTCAAACCAACCCAACTTCTGCTTCTTCTAGCCGCCACGTAGCCCTTAGGAAAGAGGCCTATAGCCATCCATTAGGGAGGCCTAATCCCATCCCTTGAAATCAAATTTAATGCCCTTGATTTCCCTCCAAAATCCTATCCCAAAAA
Organism: Thalassia testudinum; assembly: GCA_037157565.1. Lineage (NCBI taxonomy): Eukaryota > Viridiplantae > Streptophyta > Magnoliopsida > Alismatales > Hydrocharitaceae > Thalassia > Thalassia testudinum. The sequence continues at coordinate 6,918,617 of JAZHRO010000033.1, forward strand.
CCCTACCTAACTCTAGTTTGGTTGGCCACATCATTTGATTTAATATCCACCACTCAACTTTGATCCAATGGCCCTCCTTCCACCACCTCTTCGTCGGCCATATAGCCTTCAACTCCACATAAAGTGGTCGGCCATACACCATCAAATCACCACCCTCCATTCATCCTAAGCTTTCATCTTAACCCTATTGGTGCAAGAGCGCCACGATTGTTAATTTTGATGATAACAAAACACTTGTTATTTGACATTTGCATTTGAGTTTAAGTTTTCAGGAATAATGCAAATGTATGCAAGTGTGAAGAAACTCAAGCTCGCATCCATGGCATATTTGAGGAGTTTGATGGAGGAGAAGAGAAGATGGAAGCATCACTTGGTGTGAGAGCTTGAAGACTAGAAGAATAGGACTTAGATTTATTTCCTATTATTGTCCTTATATTCTTATGTCTTTTATTTGTCTTTGCTCTCTCTTTTACTTAGATTCATTGTTAAAGAGCCCAAAGAGTAATACCTTAGTCCTAGAAACACACATCACTAAGACTCTTAGACAAACACTTAGGCTTTTCATAGAAAACTTTAAAAATCAAAATAGGCTTCAGACAGCCTAATCAGACATCCAATATGGACATCAGATGTCTAATCTTAGACTTTAAGACGTTTGATATTTTGCCCAAACATCTAAACACTTAGGTTGAAAACACAAAGTCTGTGACCATTCTTTCAAACGACCAGCCTATAGTCAAGACGTCTTAGAAGACATCTGATAATCTTAATAAACATCCAATTAGAGGACCATTGGTCTGTCAGAAGAATATCTTCGAGGATTGTCTTATGATTATATTTATATTATTTCCAGACGTCCATAGAGCCTCCCAGATGCCTGATAAAGAGACATCAGGCTAGATCTAACCCAAATCAAGTTTTGTTAAACCTTATGACTGTTAGCTTCTCAGGAAATCAATTCCTGCAGAATCCTTTAGTCCCAAACGTCCTGACCTTATGTCAGACATCCAGCCTATCGTCTAATCCTTAAGATCTAGAACCCTATTTGGATCTGGTCAAAATAGAAACAAACCCGCCTATTATTAGACATCCAATTTTAGTGTCAGACATCCACCTAGATCCCTATTTCGTTCCAATAAGATCAGGGACTCTGACCCTTTAGAGTAGACGCCCAAACTTGACATCAGACATCTTACCAGATGTCTAACCCAATTATTAAACGTCTGATAACTCTGTCAGAGTCATAATGACCTGATTTCGTTGGGATTTTGGCCCAATCACTTGAGGCTTGTTCCCAACAACTTCAAGAGGCTTCCTACGCCTTCCAAAGACTTCTTAAGACCTAAGCTAAATACCTAAGATACACTACTTCCACCATTTGTGTCCAAGGAAAGAAAAGATCAACTAGAAGAAAAGCCATTACTCTCCAAGCCTTCCAACATACATTTGAGAGAACCATTTTAGCTGTACAACCACTCTCTCGTCTCTATATATTCGAGAGCGTCTACGTGCCTTGCGTGGTTCACGCACTCTGAATTCCATCTCAAGGAAGTGTCTTTCGCCTATAGGAGCTAGTTACATTTATACCTATTTGGGCTCTATAGGATATTTGTAATCTTATTTTTAGTTGGTATTCACTTTGCAAATTCTATCTCCATCGCGAGATAAAATACTCCTCATAAAGAGGAAGGGTTTGAGGTACGCTACCTCGATTCAAAGTAGCATGGTTGTAAGAGGTTGAACTACCCTCGTTTAAGTAGTTCATTGGTGGATTTGATATACTAGGTAGATCGGGAAACCCTACACCGAGAGATTTAGGTGGTGGTTCTTACCCAGATTTGAATTTTCACCTAAAATCCTATGTATGCTTATGTGATTACATTTTGTGAGATTGTTTACTTATATTTCCACATTATTTTGTATCACGCAAATGTCACCCCCCTTTGTTGGAACTTACAAACCCTCCATCAAATCCAATAAAAACCCAACCAATCTGTCCACCTATCTTTCAATCTCAACCCTTGATTCCTTAGAGTAAATCCTAGGCCTTCATCCTATGACCCAAAACATCCATAAAATGACCTATGGATGGCCAAGAGAGGGTTGTTAAATTCTTCTTTCTCAATTCCATGTGTTGGAGCTTGTCTTTCCCTACTCAAATAATTTATCTACTCCGGTGTAAGCCTCTTGCATCTAAGGATCCCGCTCATCTCCATTTTTGCATCCTCCAATTTCAAGGTTCATCTTCCACACCTCTCGATGCCAGATTTCCACTTTCCGCATTTTTTTTCTTATTCTTTCTAGTTGCATAGTTGTAAACATTAATTTTTGTTATCAATAATATAGTTTTCGATTCTTACTTATTTGATCTTGTGATTACTTAGTGTAGTTCATAATTCATAATTAGGTTCCTCGCCTTCTCGTGTTCGACTTGGACTCATTGATTTTGATTGCAAAACGTTTACGAGTATAGTTTTTATTTTGATATTTTGTTCCACATTACAATGATCAAGTAAATTAATTTTGCAAAAAATGATCATCATTACCGTAACTACATGTAATGTTGGTGCTAATGCACCTTGGCCCTTGATTTTGATAATAACAAAATAATTAATATTTAATAATTACATTTTAGTGTTTAGTTCTCAAGTTAAATGCAATTAATTTAAAGGTGTTAGAGGAGCTCAAGCTATTAATCCGTTGAGATGGAGGAGTTTGATGTTGAACAAAAACATTAAGGAGCACTTGAAAGAAGAAGCTTTGAAGGAGAAGCCATAGAGCTAAAGGCTAAAAATTAAAGATGAGAAAATGAAGAACAAGATAGCCTTTATTCAATATAATAAATGTAATCTTTTATTTTTCTTTTATTTTCTTAGATTACTTGGAAAGAACCCCAAAATAGTGTTAAAGCCCTTAAGGAATTGTTAGAACACTTAGGAAACCCAAGTCATGCCTTAAAGAACTCAAAATAACACACAACACATAGGCACTGACCAATAACTCACTTGGTCAATTGGCCCTTCAGGCACTGACCAATAACTCACTTGGTCAATCGGCCCTTCAGTAGGCAATTGACTGGTTGCCTTGTCTACCAATCGACTACCATGTAAGGCATTGACTAGCTGTCGTCCAGTGAACTAAACATTGGGCTTCTAACATTCAAATTCTCTTCGAACTTGTGCCATTAAATGCCCTATTAATTAGGCTTCAATTTCCCAAAAAAGCCTTTACAGTTAGCTGACCACCAACTAACTGGTCCTCCTACAGGGCATTAGCTAATACTATAACAAGCACCGAGAAGTTGCCAAAAACCCTAAGTCTAGAAACTTTGAACTTAGGAACCTTCTATAAGGAGCAGACCATCAGTCGACCAACCTGAAAACACACAGCTAACCATCAGTCAACCTACTTGTAAAAACCATTTAGGGCCATTTTCACCCATTATAGGGCATCGACTTATCTTGAATAATAGTTGATTGGCCCTATTGTAGCCAAGCGAGCAGGCATTGACAAACTACTACTATCTAACAGCCTACTGTTAACACGCTTTCGTCAAGTTTCAAATATGCGTTGTAGTACAATCAACATTTAAATTTGTAATTTCGAAAACCAAGAATGAGTCCGAGGTCGTTCGTCGGGAGCAATTTTAAGAAAATCAATCACTAATCACAATTATCGAGAATAATAATACAAGTGAATCAAAAAGATATGTAATATATGTCAGGAATGTATCACAAGTATCAAAGTGCAAAAAGAACAGGTAAAAATGGTAGTTTGAACCACCAAATTTAACCCTACAATTTAAGCTCTTAATCAACTCAAATAAATCAACAATAATCTCAATCAACTATCTCAGCAATTATCAAAACCAAGCAAAGCACCAAAGTCAGATGGCGTAATTAAGGCTCAGATGCCTTATCTCACTCCTTAGAAGAATTACTCAAGGCAAGGCACAGCAACAGCAGAGACAAGGCTCAACTAAGCATGGACAGAAGGGAGGGCACGAATCTCGAGGCTACAGTGCAAAAACCCCCCCTCCTCCTCATACTTAGGTGAACAGTAATCAGGAAATCAGATCCGACCCAGACCCGCAGGAGTAATTGCAGGGGAGGGCATGTATGAGCGCGTGTGTGGGGCGTGTGAGGACCTCACCCTCGTGTGTTCGGAGGCGAAGAGTTGATGCAACGAAATCCTTTTATGCACCTTCACGCGCTACTGAATCCATGATGTGGGACTAAACCCACTTCTTTCCTTCGCGCGCAGCTTCGTGTGCCTCCAGCAGATGGCTTCATCAAATCAAGGCTGCAGCTGTTGATGGTTCCTTCTCGTGAAGGCCTAGAAGGCTTCAAAAGTCAGGCTCACTTCGATTGAGGGCAGTAGCTGTTGATGGTGAAACTCATCGTAGTTTAAAATCGTGTAGTATAATGACGAAAATTGCAACAATACTTAAATTTATAAACTCGAAAACACAAGTGAGTCCGAAGTCGTTTATAAGGAGCAATTATAAGCAATTCAATCATTAATTACAATAATCAAAAAGAACAATGCAATTAAAATCAAATTGATACTCAATAGATATATCAGAAGAGTATCTCAAAATGTCAGGTATTAGAGTGCAAAAAGAATGGGCTAAAAGTGGTGGTTTGAACCACCAATTTAACCCTACAATTAAGTTCTAATTATTCAAATACCGAGGTCACAACAATGCAAAACCCTCCCCCTTCCTTAGATTTTCCTTTCTCAGACCAAGATGGACCTGGGTAATCAAGTAAATGGATCTAGCCCAGACCCACGGGTGTAATTGCGAGTGAGGGTGCGTAAGCAAGTGCGTGTGAAGCACATGCATGGGGGCATGGAAGGGGACCTCACCCCGTGCGTTCTGAGGCAATGAGCTGAGAGCATGAATGCATCTTATACGTTGTGCAGCTTTTGTTGATGCACGATGTGGGATTAACCCACGCTCTTTCTTCCGCATGCACAATTGTAGATTGTAGCTTCAATTCGAGTAATTGTGGGGGTTCTTCCCTCCAATTGAAAGCCTGGAATGTGTCGTGGAGGGATTTTGCAGCACTTGGAGGAGGCAGTGAGGTCGAAGCTGGTTGGAGAGCAGCGGACGAAGTCGAAGAAGCCAATGGTGATGGCGGAGCTCCGACGAGGTGCCTAAAATAAGAAAATGACCTTACAGCCCTGTCAAAGGTGCTCAGAAGCTTCGTCATGCGAAGGTGAGTGCAATGGTGGTGGGTTTAGGGTGAGTGGTGGTCGGAGAGGGTCTGTCAAAGGTGGAGAAAGTGAACGGAGGAGGTGGTGCTCAGTGGCGTGGTGGAGTGCGTGAAACTCCAAATTAGGAGAGGGCTTTTGTAGGTGGAGTTAGGGCAGAGCTTGGGGACGAGGCGGTGTGTGGTTTGGTTCTTTGTGGCGACCGTGCGGCTTCGTCGGAGTCATAGCAAAGCTAGGCAACATGACGGACTGTGAGTGGTGTCGCAGTTGAACCTAAGGTCTAAGTAGGTAGAAATGAAGAGAGGGAGAGAAAGAGGTTGAGGGAGGTTAGGAGGTGAGATGGACGAGGAGACGATCGACTTTGATTGGCCGACGTCGGAGGAGATGAGGTCGACGGTGAAGTGTTCGGTGAGGAACAAGAGGTAGAGAGCGGCCAAACTTTGGTAGGTTGTGGTCGCAAAGAAGAGGGGAAGACAGAGGACTACCCAATTTGGTAGTTGGCTAGTCGGATGAGGGAGGTGCAAGGGCTTGTCGGAGACAAAGATGTTGGCTAGAGAGAGGAGGCTATCTTGGACCATGGGAGTTCGGGAACTATTTATAAAGCTTCAGACTGAGCTCTAAATGAAGGCCATGGAGACAGATTAGGAATCAAGAGAGAACCCAAAAAATTCTTGAATTCACATGGTCTCTCTGATCCAAATCAAGGTCTAGAATCTTGCCTAAATGATTCTTCATCGTCTAAACACCAATCCCACCAAATTTAGTGGGATTTGGTGGCTAATTTGATTAGGTTTCAACTTGGTCAAAGGTCGGTGCTGCACAGCTGACCTAACAATGGTGACAATGACCTATTTGAAGAAAATGACGAGAAGCTAGGGACCCAAACACAATAAACTTGAAAGTTGAGGGGCTAATTCTGAGAAAGAGAGTTTTAAAAGGCTAAATTGCAAACTAGGTCAAGATGTACTCTGATTGGACTCAAATTTTGGTACTAACCTAATTTGGACCTAAGGAATTTAATGGTGATCTTGGATTTGAGTTTTGACCATGTTTGCTTGGGAAAATTGCACAAAAGCCTAAATCAGGGTAGATTCCCGTTTAAAACTCTCTTTTAGGTCAAAATGGGTTTAGATGGTCAAATCAAGGATACCAAACCTCTTAGAATATTTTTCTATGAATTTTAGGAGGTTTAGATGAATTTTATCCTGACCAGAACCTCTTCAATTCAAATGGGGTTGAGAATTAGGGTTTTATTAACTATTTTGGTTCTTGAAATCCGTGAAACCATGTTTCTGTCAGTGTTGACCAACTTTTTGGTCTTTAATCCTCAATTGACCTTCAGTTAACCCCTGTATGACCCCATGGTTAATCTGTGTTTGTGATGTACTGTTAAAATTACATAATTATGATTCCCAGTTCTCTCTTCAAATCAGAATGATGCAGAGTTGTGGCCCTCAGATAATCAGATAGGAGCTTTTATCAATCAAACTTGACTAAAAGTGGCTAGTTAAGGCCCATGATGGCATTGTCATCAGTAGCCGGTCAGTTGATGGTCGGAGACAGGCAAACGTGGACAGAAAAGAAGGTGGCGGCGACGGTGCTCTGATAAAACCTCAAAAGCAAGAATACGATCTCATGACCTAATCAAAACAGCTTGAAGGCCTCACCGTGAGACATGGGAAGTGATGGCGATGGTGGCAAGGTGATTTAAGTGGTGTTCGAGGTCGGGCAAAGGTGGAAGTGCAGGTGGAATGTGGGTGTGTTCAGGGAGGAGTTTCAGTGGCCAAAGTCCCTAATAAACTTGGGGCTTTTGGTCGCTAGAACTCGTGGATGGTTGTAGTGGTGGTAGAAGGGCGATTGCGTGTGTACCGCCAGCACGAGCTCGCCGAAGCTCGTGCCGACCGTGAGGAAGACGACAAGGTTGAGGAGCAACGGTCGAAAGTGAAATTTAAGGGTGCAAGGAAGGTCTAGAGAGAGAAGAAATCGATAGGGGGCTTAGCTAGGTGGGAGGAGTCGAGACGCGTCCGACGTTGACTAGCCGAACACGAGGAAGATGAAGTTGACGAGGTGGGACAGCGACAACGAGGAAGGAGAAGACTCCTACTGTGACTGGCAAGGAGCAGAGGATCGAAACGAAGGTAGAGAACCTCCAAATTTGATTATTGGGAGGTCGGACGAAGGAGATGGAGGCTGCCAAAGCACAAGTCGCAGTTGGCAGGGGGAGAAGAAGAGAGAAGAAATCCGACTTGTTCTTGGCTAAAGAGGACGTTGAGGACTTTGGGGCTCTTTATAAAGCTCAAGACCAAGCTCTGATGCAAGGAAAGAGCTAAATTAAGCAAGCTCCAAGTCAATTTTTGAGATTGATATTATAGGGTTCGCCAGTGACAAAATTGACCACAATCGATCTCGAAACCTAGTCCAATCTGTGGGGAATCGTGTCAGGGACAATCTCTCCAAATTTGGAGAGGTTTGGGCAAGAATTGAACTACGAATCCTTGTTCAAAAGTCGACGATGGAGCTCTATTAACACCGTAGGCGGCATGGACATATAAGTGAAAACAATGAGAAAGTTAGGGACCAAAATGCAATAAAATTGAAACCTGCGGAGTAAATGTAAGAAATAGAGCTTTTAAGGGATAAAATGCAAACTAGGCCAAGATGGACTCTGATTGGACCCAAATTTTGGTACTAACCTAATTTAGACCCAAGGAATCTAATGGTAAATTTGGATTTGAGCTTTGACCACGTTTGACTGAAAAATTTACACAGAAACCCAAATTAGGATAAATTTCTGTCCGAAACTCTATTCTAGGTAAAAATGGGTTCAGATGGTTAAACCAAGGGTACCAAACCTCTTAAAATATTTTTCTATGAATTTTAGGAGGTTTAGATTGATTTTATCCTGACCAGAACCTCTTCAATTTAAGTGGGTTGATAATTAAAATTTTTAGTATTCTTTTCACCCTCGAAATGCGTAAAACCCTATTTCTATCAGTGTTTACCCACTTTTTAGACTTTATGCTCCTTTAACCTTCAATGAACCCCTAAATGACCCTATGGTTAATATGTTTTTGTGATGTGCTATTTTTGTGATCTAGTCCTAACCAGCTTCATCCTTGGGTCTGCCACGAAGGTTTCTAAGGCTCGTAAAAACTACCTAGAGGTTTGTTGACCCCAACGATTAACGTAATCGTGCATATTTGTAGTACGTCCAAGTTCAGTTTTTCAGTGCATTTTGATAAGAGAGAGAGGGATATTTCATTTTGAGAGTTCTCTCTTTTCTTTTATATTCCCCTAAATCCAACATCAGGATTAGTTCTAAACACGGTCTGTATTGGATTCCTTGTCCCCATCATTAATCCTTTAAGGGTCCCTCACTTTAAATGCTTCAAGATAGCACTGCCCATGGTAACCCCCAGAACCTTAGCTTTCGACACTTTGGGATAGCGTCGCCCATGGCGTTCTGTAGCTAAATTCAAGCCCTAGCAATCGCCATTTCGTGATAATCCCGCCCATGGCATCTGAACCAGCACAAGGTGTTTACATGCCCCCGATAGGATATTTAGATATCCTAGGAGACAAGCACTGAGGAGACGATATGTTATTACGCATCTTCGATAGGAGTATTTTTCATTCTACCTCTCCGCGCCGGGAACTTGTCCAATCAACTTGTGTCTTCGAGCCACTCCTAAGCTAAATCTTAGGAAAAACCTTTTCCAGAATGAACAATTTTGGCATTATTTCTTCGTTATGCGTACTGAACCAGACTAGTGTGTGATTTTTGGGTGCTTAGGTCACCAAGTCCCACAAACCAAAGGACAAGTAACGAAGCCAAATACTCCCTAAGCCTTGGACTTAATACATCAACCTCGCACTTTCCTCAACCTCTTGAAGACTAATCTGGATCTTAACAAATACGTGAGTATTTAAGTCCCAGAACAAGCCCAAGAGGCCTAAGGTCGGTACCCATCACTAAGCTCCTATGTTTTAGCCCTTCAGGTATTAATTCATCATCTAATCCAGCCTAAAAGTTAAGTGAGTTCCATACTCAATCACAGGGACTATCTCTTTTCTTTCTTTTTAATTGCTCCTTTTTCTTTTCTTTCCCTCAAATTTTTCAATTTAGCTCAGGATTGGCCTCTCCTTTCTCCTTTTTTTTTTGATGAAGCCCCTCCATGAATCGAATTTCACAGCGTTTTGCACTTTCATACCCCCCATTCCTAATATTTGCAATGGCCTCATTGTAAATTAGATGGGTTCGAGTTTAGCTTAGATCGTACCTTAGAAGAAGTGTGGTGAGTGGCGAATGGGTCAGGGTGACTATTACAAATGATTTCTAGGTCTAATACAGGTATCGAAGGAGGAGTCGGTTGTTCTAATGGACGAACCCTAAAGCGCAATATGATTTCAGTGAAAAGGTAGATCAGAAAGGTCTCGGGTTTTTCAAAATGATGGGTTGCCTCCAGTTAAGTACTAAGTTTAACGCCATCAGTTGAGCACACTGTAGCTCAGGGAGAATGGAAATCAAAAGATACTGCAACCAGATTCAAATCGATGAGTTTGAGGAACAGTTCAAGTCTCCGACCATTCACAACGAATGGTTCTGAGTCGAGGCTGAGTTCAATGATCTTGACAGCTCCATTTTCGAAAACTCGGCAAATAAGGAATGGTCCAATCCACTTCGATCTAAGTTTTCCTAGGAAGAGCTTGAGCTTGGCATCAAAGAGTAATACTTTCTAACCAGGATTGAAAGATTTCCACGAAATGTGCCTATCATGGAAGGCTTTGACCCGCTCTTTGTAGATCTACGAGTTCTCCTACTCATCATTGCGTAGTTTCTCGATCTCGCTCATTTGCAACCAGCAGTGGATTCCATCCTTCATAAGATCTAGATTGCACTTCTGTACTGCCTAGTAGGCTTTGTGCTCCATTTCCATAAGGAGGTGACACGCCTTCCCATATACGAGTCTAAAGGGAGACATTCCTAACTAGGTCTTATGGGCGATCCTATAGGCCCACAAGGCCTCCAGAAGGCATGCAGACTAATCTTTCCTATCAGGCCGAACAGTGACATGAAGGATTTTCTTGATCTCCTGATTGGATAATTCAGTCAATCCACTGGTCTGGAGGAGATAAGGAGTCGAAATACGATGCGACACCCCATACTTTTTATTAGGGACTGGAATTGCACATTCGCGAAATGAGACCTGCCATCGCTGATGATGGCTTTTGGAACCCCAAATCTGGAAAAGATGTTCTCCTGAATGAACCGAAGAACTTTGTGATCATCCATTCTAGCGGGGACAGTTTCAATCCACTTCGAGACAATGAACAACAAGTAAGATGTACTCGAAGATGTTAAATCCTGGAAAGGGTCCCATGAAATCAATTCCCCAGATGTCAAAGATTTCGCACACAATGATCGGATTCAAGGGCATCATATTGCACGGGCCCATGTTGCCGAGGGACTGACAACGAACACATCACCTACAATAGGATTATGCGTCTTTGAACATTGTGGGCCAAAAGAACCCACACTAGAGGATCTTCGCTGTAGTTTTACACCTAGAGTAATGGCCACCGCAGGCCTAGTCATGACAGAACGAGATGACATATTGCCCTCGTCATCGAGAATGCATCTCCAGATCACATGGTCATTACCGATGTGGAAAAGATATCAATCTTCCTAGACATAATACTTGGCATCGAAATCAGCTTATCCCGCCAGGAGGTTGCCCAATCTAGAAGGACTTTCCTTATAACTAAGTAGTTCACTATATCAGCAACCAAGGAAGTCTGTTAATGGCCAAGAGATGCTCATCAGAAAAGTGCTCGGTGGTAGGTCCGGATAGGTCAATGACAAAAGAAGGAAGGCAGAACAATTAGTCAGCTACCACATTCTGTTTTCCCGCCTTGTTGCGAATTTCAAGATCGAATTCTTACAACAGCAAGATCCAGCGGATTAATCTAGGCTTCGTGTCCTTCATGAGTAAGTGCCTTACTGCAGTGTGATCTGAGTAAACGATGACATGGGATCCCAGGAGGTATGATCTGAATTTCTCCAGACCAAATACTACCACCAGCAACTCTTTCTCTGTAATCGTGTAATTACGCTGAGCCTCGTCCAATGTCTTACTGGAGTAATATATAACCATCGGTTTCCCGTCGATTTTCTGACCCAACACCGCTCCTACTGCGTAGTCAAATGCATCGCACATGATCTCGAAAGGTTAAGACCGATCAGGAGATTGCAAGATTGGTGCTTGGGTGACTCGATCACATAGGATTTCAAATGGGTAAATGCACTCATTCGTCATCTCGAAAGGTGTGTCCTTCGAGAGAAGATACATCAAGAGGTGCACGATCTTGGAAAAATCAGATATGAATCGGCGATGAAATCCGACGTGTCCCAAGAACCATCTAATGTCTTTAATCGAGGTAGGCACAGGTAATTTGGAAATCAAATTTGCCTTAGCTCGGTCAACTTGGATGCCTCTCTCAGAGACAAGGTGTCCAAGCACGATGCCCTCAGGAACTATGAAGTGGCTCTTTTCCCAGGAGAGAACTAGGTTCACTTCGATGCATCTTTGAAGCATCTAGACCAAATACAGAAGGCAATCGTCGAAAGATTCACCAAAAATCGAGAAGTCATCCATGAAGACTTCAAGGTATTTACCCACCGTATCAGAAAATATGGCTAGCATGCACTACTGAAAGATGGCGAGTGCGTTGCATAGCCCAAAAGGCATCCTGTGGAATGCATACGTACTGTAGGGGCAGGTAAAGGTGATCTTTTCTTGATCTTCAGGATGGATTGCCACCTAATTATATCCAGAGTACCCATCCAGGAAACAGACAAATCGATTTCCCACTAGTTTCTCAAGAGTCTGATCAATGAACGAGAGTAGGAAATGATCTTTCTTCATGGAGGCATTCAATCATAGATAGTCTATGCAGACTCCACGAATTCGCAATATGAGTCGAGATGGTTTCTCCAGATTCGGTCATAATCATGGTCAGCTAATGATCGGAGATGAGAAAATGTGGTCAGAGAAAAAGGTGGCAGCGGTGGTGCTCCAATCAAACCTCAAAAGCAAGAATATGGCCACACGGCCTAATTAAAACAACTCAAAGGCCTCATCGTGAGATGAGAAAAATGATGGTGGAAGTGTAGGTGGAATGTGGGTGTGTTCGGGGAGGAGTTTCAGTGGCCAAAGTCCCCAATAAACTTGGGGCTCTTGGTCACTATAACTCGTGGATGGTTGTGGTGGTGGTAGAAGGGTGGTTGCGTGTGTGTGGCGTTGGCGCAAGCTCACTGGAGCTTGAACCAGCTGTGAGGAAGACAATAAGGTTGAGGGAGGAGCGGCAGTCGAAAGTGAAATTTGAGGGTGTAAGGAAGGTCTACAGAGAGAAGAAAATGATAGGGGGCTTAGCTAGGTGGGAGGAGTCGAGATGCGTCCAATGTTAATCGACCGGACACAAGGAAGATGAAGTTGACAGTGAGGTGGGACAACGACGACGAGGAAGGAGAAGGCTCCTGTTGTTGCTGGCGAGGAGAGGAGGACCAACGCGAAGGTAGAGAACCTCCCAATTTGATTATTGGGAGGTCGGATGAAGGAGATGGAGGAGGTCGCCAGAGCACAAGTCATAGTTGGCCAGAGGTGAAGAAGAGAGAGGAAATCTAGCTTGTTCTTGGCTGAAGAGGACGCTCAAGACTTCGGGGCTCTTTATAGAGCTCAGGATCGAGCTCTAATGCAAGAAAAGAGATAAATTAAGCAAGCTCCAAATTGATTTTTGAGCTTGATATTTTAGGGTTCGTCAATGACTGAATCGACCACGATCGATCTTGAAACCTAGTCCAATATGTGGGGAATCGTGTCAGGGATAATCTCTCCAAATTTGGAGAGGTTTGGGTGAGAATTAAGCGAGGAATCCTCACTCAAAAGTCAATGGTGGAGCAACGTTCACACCAATTGTGACAGGGGCATATATGAGAAAATGAGGAGAAAGTTAGGGACCAAGTTACAATAAAATTAAAACTCTGGGGGCTAAATGTAAGAAATAGGCTTTTAAGGACTAAAATGCAAACTACATCAAGATGGACTCTGATTGGGCCCACATTTTGGTACTAACCTAATTTAGATCCAAGAAATCTAATAGTGAACTTGAATTTAAGTTTTGACCACGTTTGACTGGGAAATTTGTAGGCCAATTTGTTTGAAACTCTATTCTAGGTCAAAATGAGTTCAGATGATTAAACCAAGGGTACCAAACCTCTTAAAATATTTTTGTATGAATTTTAGGAGGTTTAGATTGACTTTATCCTGAACCAGAACCTCTTCAATTTAAGTGGGTTGATAATTAAGGTTTTTGGTTTTTTCACCTTCGAAATGCGTAACACCCCGTTTCTGTCAGTATTGACCCACTTTTTAGACTTTGAGCACCTTGAACCTCCAGTTAACCCCTTAATGACCCTGTGGTTGATCTGTGTTTGTGATGTGTTGTTAAGATTATAGAATTAATCCTGATTTCCTATTTTCTTCTCAAATCAGAATGATGCGGAGTTGCGACCCTTAGATGATTAGGTAGGAGCTTTTATCATTCAAACCTAACTAAATGTGGCTAGTTAGGACCCATGACGGTGTTACCATTACCTACTCAATTTTCCAAAAATCTAGCACACCCTTTGTTAGCCTTAAGTTGTCCAACAACTATTTAAGGTCCCTAGGCCTCTCTAGAGTGTTCCAAACACCCTTATAAATAGCTAGGACACCCCTAAGCCTAAACACAAGACACATACACGTACAGAAAAGAAAAACACACGTGTGCAACACTAGTTGAGTGCTACTACTTCCTACTTCATATACAAAGTGAGATCAAGATTATGTTCGTGTCAAGCTACACTCCAAGCTACCAGTCTCACATATGAGAGAACTAAAACACCATGCTACCATGCTGATCCGCTTCTGTATCAGAGGAGTAATCTTTACACCTATAGGAGCTAGTTTAACTTTATTTATTGAGCTCTATAGGTTATTTGTTTTTGTATTTTTGTTAGATATTCCTGTTGCAAATTCCTGTCTCCCTTTGAGACAAAATTCTCTTCGTAAAGAAGAGGGGTTGAGGTACACTACCATCAGGTTAAAGTAGTGTGTTTGTATTAGATTGTGCCACCCACATTTCAAGTTGTAAGTGGATTTGATCTACAAGGTAGATCGAAAAATCCTAAGGCAAGAGACTTAGGTAGAAGTTTCTGATGTGAAAAATATGCGATTTGTAAACATGAATTTTTAAGTCATTGTACGCGTAAATCTCTATCGACTTTTAAATTTATAAAACCTAGATAGGGTAAGTATCTAGAGTTGTCCAAAGAAGCCAAATTCTCAATTAATTAGTTTGTTCTTTCTCTCACTCTCTCTAATCCTCAACTTGTATTTTTGTTGTTTTGAAATTGTTAGGTTTTTGAAAATAATCATGATAACAAAAGTGATTGATTTGAAACCAAAATGCGAAAACAATTATGATAGAATCTCAACATTCCTAAACTCACTCCAGGTACGTGTGACCTAGAATAATTAGGAAGGAAAAAGTAAAAGTGCACTAAAGAGAGCTACTTGAATTAAAGTGAAACAAAAATAATAAAAGGCAACTATCTTGATTGAAAGAAAACTTTGTCTTACAACATATTTGTAGAGGGATGCTTCTACAATAAAATGAATACAAAATAAAAGGAAAGACTAAAGAAATCTCCCGACATTCTAAAGGCGAAGAACTCTTTACTCCAAGTCTACAGGCTCCTGGACCTAGAAAGGCTCCTTCTTGAGGTGCTCCTCCTCTTCTCCTCCTTAGGGTGGACATCCTCCACCCCTATTCTCCTCCTTGCCTGGTCGTCCTCGTAGGTATTAGCTCCTTGGCTTGGACCAAGGAAGAAGGGAGGAAGAAGGTGGCACTAGGAAGACAAGGTAGTCTTCCTAATCACCCTCCTACTCTTCTCCTTCCTTAGATGTGTAGAGTGTATTTTTAGGTAGAAAATATAATCACCAAGGATCCCTTTCTTTGGTGGTTAATAGGGTTATATATATAGAGTTAAAAGAAGGGTTGGTTGGTGCCAAAGATGGATGGTTAGGATGGCTTTTGGGTAGGTGGTTATGGGATCTAGGGTTAGGATAAGGTGGCACCAACTAAAGGGGTATAAGGGGTGGTAGTTAAGGGTTGGAGCGACCCTTATAGGCCATCCATGGTGGTAGGGGTGTGACCATTTTGGCACCAAGGAAGGGGGGTTCTAGAAGGGAGTTTTGGAGGGAAAGTAGGCACCAAAGAGGGGGGTGGTTATAAGGTGGAGAGGTGCCTCCTTTTGGCACCAAGGAGGAGGGGATGTGAAGGTTGTGGTGGTTGGTAGTTAAGCTTGTGTTGGTGCCAACCATGGAGGTGGTTACTTGGTGGAGCTAAGTGGGGGGGTTGAGCGTGATAATGGAGGTGAGGTGGAGCTTAGCTAAGCTAGCTTAGCTAGTAGAGGAGTAGCGGAGGAGCTAGGGCTTAACTGAAAGGAGGAACCTTGAGCAACATGTCTCTTCATGGAGCTGGTAGGTTGCTAAAGAGGGCCTTCTCTAAGCTCAGCTACTAGCTTAGCTAGCTAGTTCTTTGCTAGCTACTAAGCTATGTAAGGTGAGCTTAGATTGAGCTGGCTTCAATTTATCTGGAGCTGAAGTGTGCTGGTGCTGATCTCCTTGAAGACTTCTTAGCTAGCTAAACTAGCTAGCTTAGGTTTGGTAGCTAAGCTCAACTAAGTTGAGCTAGGTTGAGTCTTCATGAGCTAGCATTAAGTTGACCTAAGCTGGTTGAGGACTCTTCAGCTGACCAAGCTTAGCTTGTTGAGTAGTAGCTAAGTTTAGTCAAGTAGAGCTGTTGTGAGCGGTGTGGAGCTGGAATGAGCTAGATCTAGCTAAATTTAGCTAGGTTGAGCTAGAATCCAGCTGAGGTGAGCTAGATTAAACTGAGATACATCTTCATCTTCTGCCTTTCACATTGCCAAGGTTTGAAAGAAAATCATTGTCTATTCATCCCTGACAATGAAATGAATGTGTAAAACTACAAAAACAAGGAGAATAATGCAATGCATGCCTAAACTATAAAATACCTAAATGTAGCCTAATACCAAAATGTAATGTGGGAAACCAAGGAACTAAATGTAATTTTAGGCTTAAGAGTGATGATAAACTAGTGTTTATCACACTCCCCATGCTTATCTTTTTGCTAGTCTCTTAGCAAAATTATTTTACAAAATGGTATTACGAAAAACTAATTTTTTATTTTTAAGGAAAACACTTTTACGGGACTTTGGTTGACTTTGAAAAGTAAGGAAGGTACAGGATTTGTTTAAGATAAAACATCAGGATTTATCCTTAGATCTAAAGGTTAGCATAAAACAGGTTCTGTGCATATTCCCAAGAATTGGACAAATTCACCTTGTCAGATTCCATTTATCCTGTCAACTATTTTCACAATAAAAACCTCTTTTAAGGAATCGATCTTGAATTTGCATGATAATGAAAATTCAAGTGTCAGTAAGTTGTGAATGACCAACATTTTTTTATATTTTAGTATTTTTGTTTGTTTTCTCTCACCATGCTTTTCCTCATATCAGCCTTCAACAGAATTGTGTTAGAATTATTGTCCCCATCACCAATCCTCAAAGAGGCCCTTGCTCCGATGCATTAATAGCACCGTCCAAGGCACCTCCTAGGAAACCTACACCTTGACATCTCATGGCACCGTGAGAGGAACTTCCAGCGAATCTAGGCTCTTGCTTCAATAATTCAGGATAGTACTGTCCGAGACACCCAGACCACAAGATGTACTTATGCACTCTATATATAGATATGGAATATAGATATGGAGAAAGTCCCGAAGTGGCAACATGTTGGCATCACTTCCTTAAAGGAGGGTTTCCTCCATTGTAGGGGCTTATCTAATCAAACTGCTTTAGGTTTCACCTTAAGTTAAACATGGGAAATTATTTATTTATGTGTTTTTAGGCTTTTTGCTTTTTTTTTGCTTGTGTGTGAAATTTTTGACACCTGAGTTTCAAAAGAAATTTAAATTTTTGGATCGAGAGCAAAGTCAAGTACTATTCAAACCACTAAACAGAATCAGGGAAGATCGGTTTCTTCAAGGGTTAAGGAGGAATTCTTTAGGAGATACACTGATCAAATCTACATTTTTTTTTGAGACCTGAAGAGTCTAATCAAAGGATCCTTAGATTCGTCCTTAAGTTTTGTTAAAGATTAAATCACATGTGTATTGATGACTTTACAAGCATTAATGTTAATTATATCAGTTAGAGTTAATTTCGAGTGCTCATGCAAGTAAATATGATAATATAGTGGATCTGGGAGCAATGCACGTGTATAGTACAGTCTTTACATTAAGATTGCTTGGAATTAATTTTTAATGGCCATGTTATATAAGTGCATATTGAAATAGGTCTCTGACGAGCAATCAAGCCACACAAATGGATTCAGAATGAAAATCGAAGTCCAATAGCTCTGAAATCGCCCCAATCTGACCTCCGTAGCTCCCACAAAGAGCCTAGGAAGTCCTGGCCATTGATCTGATGATCAACGGCCCATGACATGCCACGTGGCACCCACTCAACCCTCCATTGCACGCCTCAGTCCACCGCTCACTCTCTTTATCACGCGAGCGCACACAATCTTGGTTGTTCAATCACCATCACACAGTCCACATCAAGCCACGCTAGTGCCTCACCACGACCCTCCGATCAAGCGTCAATGGTTGAGATCGTCCCCCATTCCATGTAGTGTAGCAGTCGCGCACCCAACCTCAAGCAAAGAGGTTGCAAGATCGAGTTGCGATCGGTGACCCCCTTGCACACGCAAGTGCGTCAATTGCACCGTTCGATCACAATCGCACAGTCGACATTCGGCCACACTAGTGCATCTAATTGGGTGATCCCAGCCATCCGTCTCCGCGCGATCTGAGGGTGCAAATTGCACCACGTGGTCAGCTCAGAGCAGTGCGATCGCACTGCTCGCGATTTAGCATGCATGAAAGGGCACGATGAGGAGCGCCTCCCTTACATTGGATGTAGCAACAGACGGTGGTAATTGAGCCACGCCAGCACATGTGCTAGCGAGCATGATAGCAGGCGTGCCAGTGCACATTTGTGCACGTGGGCGCCGGTTCAGCACGTGAAGGTTGGTCCAAGTGTGATCCAAGGGTTGTCTAGCCCAATTCAAGGCCCTTTCTTCACCTGTAAAAGGCCCTTACGACCCTCATTGCAAAGCATCTCTTCACCAAGCATTCTACCACCTTATAGAACTTCAAAGCTAGTCCCCACAGTAGTCGAGCCGCCAATAAAGCTTCCTCCACAACCATGGCTGCCTCGACTTGCTTCTAGTTCTTCTTTAGCTTATGTTTCACATTCTATTCAAGCATTTCTCTAGTTTTTATGTTAATGTTTGTAAGACGATTTTGATGATTCATAGAAGTAACCTATGCTATTATCATTGTTTCATCTTTATGCCTATTATGATTCTACTTGCTTAGTTATGTTAATGTGTAGCTAGCAACCTCGCTTTACCTCAATTTCCTAACCCTTTTCTCTCTCTCTTCTTTTCATGCAAGTGAATAGACGTAATAATCCTGCGATAATAAATCTTAATGACAAGAAAATTCGATTTCTACAACCTTGTGATCAACACTCGGATTCACCATTCATTTATTCTTATCAAAATTGATGTCGTAATTGCATGCTATAACGAACAAATTATCTTAATGTGTTTCCCAACGTTAGTTTTTATCGCCGTTACCAGGGAGGCAACGAATCTTATTTGTCAATTTTATATTTGCATTGGTGGTATTCTCAAGATCTTAATCTCTCTTGCCTCTCTTAATTGATTGGTTGCAAGAATCTAACGCGTAGGCGACAGGAGCGCACTCCAAGTCGGTAGATTGGGACTAAAGTGCGGTAAAAATTTCAATGGGTATCTTATCTATCATAGTTTCATCATTCTTTTATAAGAAAAAATTAAAAAATGCATTTAGGTTTGCGTATGAATCTTAGGATAGATTGTTTACTTGCTTTCTAAAATAATCTCCAAAAGAAAATCTCAAAAAATTAGCATGGTGAATTGTTACATGATCGAAATCTTGAACCCACCACCCAAACAAAAAAAATTACACTCTAATATCTTTAGAAAATCTTTCTGAGTGTTTCTCTTTGAGTGCTACTTATGAAGCCACCCATGTTCTGTACTAGGCCGCATTACTCACCAAAATTAAAATCAATTCACCTGATAGAATTTCATGACTTCTAGTGCTGAATACATTAGGGTTGTTTATTTCCAGGGCTACACTACCCTTAAAGGAAATTTATCCTCACCTGTTGTGTGCAAAACTTTGTGTGCACACTACAAGCATTACTTGAATATTAAGAAATCTCAACCCTAAAAATTCGTTAAAACAAGGATGAATCATTAAAAGACACCACATCCCAAATAACATTGCTTGAACACCATGTTTTGTTGAGTGCACACTCAAGCTCAAATCAAATTAATTAAGCATGAACTCCCAACAATGCCTCATCACTTACCTTGAGCACAAGCACTGTCCTATCCCTAAATTAAAATCAAGTACACGTGTCCTAAGTAGGAGTAATTTAAGTCTTGCAAGTGTGATTGGGTTTGTTAAGTAGTTATCCTTAATTACCATTGTTAAATCTGGTGTCTAGGTTGCAGGATAGTGTCAAACAACTGCAGTTTGGGGGTATCAAAGGAACCTAAGGCAAGAGCCTTGGAAAGTACCTTGCCCTTAAACCCCTCGTATTCAACCTGGGCAGATTGATTTTGGGAAGGAAGGTCTAAGTGCTTGCAAGCTTAATAATTCTCTACAAGGCTTTAAGTCATTAAGGTCAACACTAGAGGGCTTAGTTCTGTTTGCTTGGCTGTGCACACACGATTCTCTCTTCTATCTTCTTCTCATCTCTCCCTATTTTAATGTATATGATGTTGGAAAACACGATGATATAATTTGTTCGTTGCAGTTTGCACTTACAACATCAATTTTAGTGTATGTGATGACAGAAGGATGGAAAGAGGAGGGGGGGCTAGGGTTAAGGAGGAGGACGATGGCTGGAGGGTGTGGAGATCTAGGAGATGGCGCTAAAGAGAGAGGATTCAAGAAGCCAGGGAAACCCCTCGTGCGACTCATGGGGTGGGTGACACTTGGAGGAGGCAGAGAGGAGGGAATGCAGAGATTGTTTGCTTTCGATGTAGAAGACGGGAGCATATGGCGGCTATGGCTGTGTGCAGATCCCCGACACTTTGTCTAGCATGTGGGGGTTGGGGTCACAAGAAGGATGTTTGCAAAAGGTTGGGGATGAAGGATCGGAATGGAGGTGGACAACATTACAGCCAAGGAGTGAAAGGGGCCCCGCCGCCATCACCTCCGGTGGGCCTAGGGCAGGTTTATGATGTGGAAGTCCCTCAAACTGAGGATGTTATGGCAGTGACGATCGCGATACGGGGTGCCCTAATCGATGAGATTATGATGGGAACATACACATACGAGAGGATTCAAAACCTGGCAAGATCCCTATCATTATCCTCTTGGGAGTGGAAATTAGCGCACTTGGGTGGGTCTCGATTTGTGTTGTTCGACCTGGGCATTTGGATGTGGAAGGTCTTCGCTTTCGCACTAATGTGTTTGAAGGCTTGACTGTTATGTGGAGGTTGGTGTCACCATTTGATGGGGCATTACAGGATCGTCCTTCACAAAGGACGGAGAACAGAAAGGGAATCATGGAGATCTGGGGACTCCCTCTACACCTGTGGAGCAATGGGGTGATGGTTGGGGCGATCGCAAGTTTCGTTGTCCTGACAGAGAATGCAAAGGTGGGATTATGTGAGGGTGATGGGAGGTCGATTAAGGTTGAGGTGAATGTGGTGAGGAGGGGCCCAATTCTAGACAAGATCATCCTCAGATGTGACGAGAGCTCGTGGCTCCTTCGCTTAAAGTTATCCCTCTATCGAATTGAGGAGCAGAAACAGGAGGCGCAGAGGTCACCTACGGAGGCGGCCGTGGTTCAGAACAATAGCAATGAGTGCAAGTCGCTCAAGTCTGACCGACCAAAGTTTTAGAAGAGAAAAGGGCTTCATTTTTCTGAGGTATCGGATGAAGATATGAAGGGGATGGACCAATCAATGCATGAGAAAGCGATGGTGCAAGATGCGATTGAGGGGAGGGAACTCATGGTAGTGAATTCGGGTCTGCAGGGATAGGAGGTTGATCGAAAGGGTTCAGCATAGAATTCAAACCCTTTCTCTTTTGAGGCTCCAGAGGACCTATGCTATGGAGTGGGATCATCCTCTAAGGGAAAAATGGCGCACTCTCCATACAAACTAAGGGGAAGGACAGCAGGTGGTGGAAAGAAATTCAACGAAGAGATGATAGCAACTGTCTTGAATGTTGAGAAGAGGGCAGGGGGCAGCAGGGGGTAAATGATTTAGGTGATGAAAATTATCACATGGAATGTGCGTGGGATGCACGACGGGGTGCGGAGGGCCTCCTTGGCTCGATACCTTTGTGAATGGGAAGTGGATTGTGCATTACTACAGGAAATGCATATTGAAGGAGGATGTGATTCAATGTGGCATTCGCTACTCCAATCTGGTCAAGTAGATGTTAGGGTTGTGGATGCGCAAGGTCTGAAGGTCTGGCTGTGTGGTGGAAGATTTCTAGACTGCAACTGAAAGAGGTTTGGAAGGGTCAGTATCAGATCTCTTGCAGGTTCAAATCAATGGGGGATGATCAAGACTTGATAATTTCTTGTGCTTATGGCCCATGTGTCGATAGCTTGAGAAACAATCTATGGCAAGAGATGCATCAGATTTCAGGAAAGGAAGAAGGGGTACCGTGGCTTGTGGGTGAAGATTTTAACTATGTTTTGTCTGAGAACAACCGAGGGAATGGAGGGTGGATCGAGCCTCCCTTGGGTTCCAGTTGGTTGTGTCTAAATTGGGACTGAGCAAATACCCAACAGCTGGGGCAAAATATACCTGGAGAAGTGGTAATGGGTTGGTCTCAAAGTTGGATAGGTTCTTTGGTAGTGAGAAGTTGCTGGAGAGATTCCAACTTTCATCTGTGATAGGAATGGATCGACCCTTCTCGAACCATACCCCCTTGCTATGGGATAGTGGGGAGGGGTCATTCACATATACATACTTCAAATTCAGGAAGTCTTGGCTTAGGGAGGATGGGTTTAAAGAAATGATTAGCCACTGGTGGGAGCACAAGCAGGTTGAAGGCTCTGCAACTTATCGGTTGGCTAGTAAATTGAGGGAGCTGAGATATATTTTGAAGTATAGGAAGACGGTTGAGATTTTGAGAAATCAGAGGAGGACTGAGGCTCTGTCTAAGCTGTGTATGTTGGATGAAAAAGAGAATGATGGACAATTGACAGATGAAGAGATGGGGCAGAGAAAATTCTAGCAAGGGGTGGTCCAAGCTGAGGATCTGGCAAGAGAAGTTGATTGGAGAGAAAATTCAAGGTAGTTGTGGTTGAAGGAGGGGGACGCAAATACGAAGTATTTTCATAGGGCAACGAGCTCTAGAAGGAGGGTGAACTTCATCTCCTCATTGAAGACAGGTGATCTTGTGCTAACCTTCCCTAATGATATTAGAAGGGAGGCAATCAGACATTTTAGGGAAGCCACCAGATCAGCAAAAAGGGGAGAGTGGAGGCTGGCAGCATCAAATTTTTCCCATGTAAGGGACTTGGCAACAGGACAATTGACGAAGCCCATCACAGATCAGGAAGTGATGGAGGCTATGGCTGGTTTAAATGTTGAGGGATCTCTAGGCCCGGACGGGTTTCAAGTTTTTTTCTACAAGGAATTCTGGCATGTGGTTAAAGGAGATGTTACGGATGTTATCAAAGAGTTCCAATGTGGCAATTCAGGCATAGAGAGAATAAATAAATCGTACTTGTTCTCACTACCGAAGAATAATTGGGCAGAGAGATTGTCGGATTTCAGACCTATTGCACTTTCAAACTCGATCTACTTGATAATTAGTAAAGTGTTGGAAAATCGATTGAAAAGAGTCTTGTCAAACTTAATTATCCTAGCTCAATCAGCCTTCCTTCCCAATAGATCGCTACAGGAGTCATTCATAATGGCGTAGGAGATGGTGGCCGAGTGGCACAGAAGAAGTAAAGCATACATGTTGAAGGTGGACTTTCGTAGAGCATATGACTCAGTTGAGTGGTCTTACCTATCAGAGATTTTTAGGAGAGGATTTCCATCACTCTGGATACAATGGATGAAAAGATGTGTTGTTATCTCATCCTTTTCACCTCTGACTAACGGGAGGTCGTGCGAGGTTTGGAAACAACCTCATTGTGGAGTGCGACAAGGGTGTCCCTTGGCTCCTTTAATTTTCAACTTAGCTGTGGACACCTTGGCTCAATTTACTTGCAAGCTGGCTAGCGCAAGCATGGTGAGGGGCTATTCTATGTCCAATTCCAGGGCACTTGCACCAATTCTGCAGTATGTTGACGATACAGTGTTTTTTGTAGAAGGGGGGAAATGTGAGGCAAAGACCCTTTCCACAATGATAACTGTATTTGGTGAGATTTTGGGGCTTAGGTTGAATGGTGCGAAGTCATCTCTGATTTACTTTGGTATGTCAGGTCAAGAGTGTGAAGCAATATCAGCCATCCTACATACTCCCATTGCCACACTGCTAGTAAGATACTTGGGTCTGCCCCCTAGAGATAATAAACTAAAGAAGAGTGATTGGGCCATTCTATTTGAAAAGGTGACTGCTAATTTGGAGTGCTAGAGTAGTAGATTATTATCCAAGGGAGGAAGATTGATTCTTCTCAATTCGGACATCACCTCGATACCAGTTTTCTTCTTCTTTGTGTTCAGATCTCCGAAGGTAGTCTGGAAAAGGTTGGATGTGATGAGGAAGCGCTTTTTTTGGAAGGGTGCATAGGCTGAAGGTAGATTCTTGCATCCTTTCAAGTGGCAGCAGCTGTGTAGTCCTTGCTCATAGGGAGGGTTGGGGATCCGATCTCTGAAAGAATTCAATGATGCCCTACTATTGAAATGGGCAATGAAGCTGACCAAGGATGATGGGAAGGTCTGGTCACAGTTAGTCAAGGAGGCTCATGGTTTCTCGCAAGTGCAGCCGTGGACATCTCCTCCTCAACGTCCCTCACCATTCTGGAAGTTTGTGTGGAGAGGAATACAAGACAATTAGGCTAACTTTGCTCCTGTTTTGGGAAATGGGAGACACTTTTCTTTCTGGAGAGATAGGGGGTCGAGCTTACGCAATCTAAGCGAGCCATATCCAAGGGCCTTTGCTGTAGCCTCGGACAGTAGGGCTTCGGTCAACAATTGCTGGGATAGTGTTAACTGTAGATGGGATATTGCTGGTGCTGGTTTACGTGAGGGAGGCAAAACGCAGGTTGAGTAGGAGAATCTGCTAACAGACCTGGATGCTTTTCGGCCAATGAGTGATGTGGACTGTTTCAAGTGGAAGCATGGAATCTTCACTCTGGCAAAGGCGTACAAGCAGCTGGTTGGATCAACGAATGCAGACCCATCAAGGGAGGACAGGGATTGCGCAAAAATATGGTTTTTGAAGATTCCATTAAAAATAAAGATCTTCTTGTGGCTGTGTCAACATGATGGAATTATTACTAGGGAAATGAGATGTAGAAGATTGGGAGCTCCTACTCAAAATTGTCCCTTGTGCGACTTCCCTACAGATAGTAGGGTGCACCTATTTTCATCTTGCTTAGTGACTGATCAGATTTGGAGGAGCGTTTGTGGGGAATCTATATCCACATGGGACAGCTTATGCAGAAATCTCTTGATGAAAGGAAAGCCTCATGTGAAGATGGCTGATGTTATGTGGAGTGTGTGGCGTGCTCGTAAAGAGCGATTGTTTAGAGGGGGCTCAATAAATTTAGGGAACATCGTTAGGGAGTGTTGGGGGTTTATAAAGGAGTGGAGTGACTCCTTGTAATTATTTTCTAAAAGTTTCATAAATAAAATGTTCCCGATCTGCTATCATTTTCGATAGCACTCCTCATCTATTCAAAAAAAAAAAAAACATCAATTTTAAAAAGAATATTAAACGATGAGTCCAAGTGTTGAACATAAGGAGGCGAGAATTCAAATCATTTTTGTCACTTTGTTTTATTGTAGCATGATAGTTTATTTTATTTGCTTGCATAAAAAGTAGAGAGAGAGAGAGAGAGTAGAAATCCGAGTTAATTGAGGTTGCTAGCTATGCATGAAAAGAAGACAAGATAAGCAGTTTAGCGAAGAAAGTGTAAGATAATATAAGTAGAGCCTATTTTAGAATGAAAGGAGACAGCAATTACAATATCAGAAACTACTTTGTTGAATATTGAAAAATGTCTTAACAACTACAACCAACAACGATAGAAGAATGCTTAAAGAAATGTAAACTACAAGCTAAAGAAAACAAGAAATTAAGTCTGAAAAGTGTCGAGGTACCTGATGAGACTCATCATAGCTCTTAATTACCCCTAATTAACTAGTTTCTTTAGTTAATTAGCTAAGAATATACTTACTACAGGGTTAAATATATTATAAGGGATTAAATAAGAATAACCTTCAAAATAAGTTCAAAATACTAATTAAATATCAATTAATATTAATAATAATTTAATTAATAATTTGGACACAAATATTAAACATTTAGCTACCTACTTAATATTTAAACAAACTTAGTTAATTTTATGAACTAAGTATTTAATTAACTTAAGTAAATTAGTCACTTAAGTAAGTGTAGCTAAAAAGGGCAAAAACATAAATTTAAGGCATAAATATAATATTTACCTAATTTATAATCATATATAAAAAGTCAAAAAAGAAATAAATTAAATTAAGCTTAAAAATCAACTATTTACGTTTAGGTCCTTAATTTTTATGTGAATTGAGCCCTTTTCCCTATAATTAGACCCTTAACTTTCATTGTGTTTAAGTCCAAGTGTGCACAACACTTCCATCTTCTTCTTCTTCCTCAGGTTTGAATGGCTAAGGATGGCTGGTGCCTACACCATCTCACGTCTGAACTCCTCCACTGTTACCGCCAATCTTCCGCTCACTGCCACTAATCCATCCAACGGTGCCGATCTTCCCAAGCCTAACAAACTCCGACACGATGACTTCACCGTCGTCCGAGATGAAAAACCTTAAACCTTTGCATTTGGACGCGATTGCATACAGATGCAAGCCCCTTACCCTTCTCTGCCACCTATAAATACCCCCCTTGACCTCCGATCTCGAGGAGCGATCCCTTCCCACCTTCCCCCGACTAATTAATCAATAGGATATTCTTCTTCACCTCCGGCGACTTCTAACCACCTTCCTCTGGACTTCTTCGAAGCCCTGACCACCTCCCGACCTCTGCCTTCCTCCATCACACCTAGCGATGAGGCTACGCCACGTCTTCTTCTCTCTTCTCAATATTGTCTTCTCCCCCAGAGCTCTACCTCCAACCTTCTAATTTCCTCCTCCATCACGACAATTCAACGAAGATCTCTACCTCCTTCGTCCAGGTAACAATAAAATTAGGTCTGTAGCTTAGTGTAGAGTAGCTTAGTTTAGTTAGTTAGTTTAGCGTAGTATAATGCTTTGTTTTCCCTCATCTTCTTCAGCTCTGGCGAGCTCCTTGAGCTTGTTTGGAGCACTGTTTTGTCTTTTAAAATCACTAATCACACTCCATAACTTTCCACGATCACTTCTGCTCCATTAATTTCACACCTATATCATCCTAAATGCCTAAAACACTCCACCTTCACCGGAGACCTCCGTTGTCCATAGTGGAGGTTCTCTAGCTTAGATCACCTCCACTAGGGGCCCTCCACCACTTCAGGGCCCTGATCTACATCTTAATTCACTTAATTAACATATACACATAAAATGCCTAATTTTACCTCAACCTCCTGAGCTTACTGTCAATGGCAACTCAAGAGGAGTTTTTATCACCTAATCATGCACTCATAAGTATCGCAAGACTCATCGGAGTCTTTTCCCTCACTCAATTGAGTGAGAGAATCAATGTTGAGTTCAAGCGAACTCAAATTCTATTTTAACTGAATTCAAGATTAATCTTTAAGTCTGTCTATTAATTGAAGCAACTGATTAGCTCCTGAGGTTCCTTGTGACCTCAGGAATCTTCTATTATCATTACTATTGTGTTTCATTAAGAAATTTATCTCCAGCGACAACGCATGGCATTCACCGAAGCCTTGGTGAGCTTTGACGAACCAAATCTTTACCTCAACCTGTAGAACTCTTTGAGAATCTCCAGATTGCTTCTCTATGACCTCAGGTTCATAAATCAATGATTGAATTTGTGTTTTAACAAGAAATGTTATCTGTTGGATTTCATCTTCCACATCTCCAGCAGAGCTGAGAAGATCTCTATAGAACACTTCTAACCCTAATAATAGATCCATAAGCTTGTGCAGAGTCTAGGAAATCTACTCTAAGTTTTAGATAGGTATGGTAATCTCTGTAACAACCTGCCAACCAACCCCACTTTCAACCTTAGGTGATGAGTCTGGAAACACCATTAAACCTATCAAAACCCTAATTTGGAGTGCAGTACAACTTCCTAAGATTGAAGTGAATCTATTTAGGTTGTTAATTTGGTTAAAGGAGCTTTGCATCTTAAAGTCAATTTCTGAGCTTCACGAGTCAACCTTGGTTTAAATCTGGGGATTAAATGTTTAAATCTCTGATTGAGTGGATTGATTAAGCTTCTAGAGTGATTATAAGTGTTTAGGATTAATTTTAATAAGAATTATTGAGGAAAAAGTATGTTTGAATGATCTGTGCATCTTGGGTTAGTTTAAGAACCCAACATTGTTCTTTGGATTATGTTAAGATTTGGAACTAAAGATTGCTTAGAATAGTTCCTTTTTGACCACTGAATTGGTTTAAATCGATCCTTGACAACTTTATCTCTCTATTGATATATTTGATCTTGAGTTCTCAGTTCTAAACTTGAGTCCAGAAGCTCTCACGTTCTGGAGCTTCCCTAAAGCTCTACTTATCCTATTTTCTTCTCTAACCTATGCGGAAAGCTACACTAAAGCACCTCAGACCCTCAATTGAGGGGTATTACTTCTCTTCAAGTCATTTGACCTGAAACTTTACTCTTTGCAGGCACATCTGGGCATGGCAAACAACCAAATGTCTCTTTTAAATCAATGGATTAAATTTGATTAAATCACCAAATTGATAATAAAATTGGATAAAGAAGCCTTAGAGCTTTCGATCGAGCTCTTATACACTTGATTTAGATCAGTGAGTCATCTTCGTTTGAAGATTCGGCCTGAAACAGCTTTGCGCGAAGGAGAGCAGCCGAACAAAGTCCCACCTTGGGAAGATGCGGAGCATTGCCTTAGTATAATACGATTTCGTGCACCCAGCGCTTCAGTCAACAGCATTGGGAGCACAAAACCATACCCATACATCTGAACATATCTGAGCACGTGCGTGCACGTGCATGTGTGTGTGCGCAGGCATGTGCCTGTGTGTGGCCGGGTGGGCGAGCGAGCTTGTGTGGGCCAGATGGGCCTGAGTGTATGGTTGGGCTTAGAACAATGAAAATACACCTAATATGAATTAGGCTCAGGTCGAATAGGGTTTGGTCCCACCCTACGGGGTGTTATATATCCTCAAAAAGCCTGGGCCGCCCATTAATATATTTTTGCTAAGGCTAAGTATGGGTTCATGCACAGTGAAAGGAATAACTAAAGTGTTAAACGAGCTAACTGCAAGAAGGAAAAGAAGAGACAGAGGAGCAAAGATAAAAGAGAATAAGCGATGAAGTTAAGAGAATAAAAGAGAAGGAACGAAGTTAAAGTTAAAGAGAGAGCTTAAGAGAATAGAGAGAAGGATTAATTTGAAAGAAAGAATAAATATTCAATTGATTTTTTTTTATCTAACTTTTGTGAACAAAAGTCTGATTGTGAAGAAGGCTGAGAGGACTTTTGTCTTTTGGTTTTAACTGTTTAAAGGCATTTTGCACTTCATGTAAACATTTTTATGCCTTGTAATTTTATAGAAAATTGTAACATCATTTTTAGATTTTATTACAAATCATTCATGTACACTTCTCTTTTATAAATGGAATAATTTTATGCTTTAATTGTATACTTTTTGTCCAATTAATATTCATGCGCTTAACATATATTGTAATTATTGAAGTAATTAGTTAGTTATTAATTTAATAAGATTGGCGAATTAAAATTATGAATATACCTCTCAGTAAACGATCTAGACTCAACCAGTTAAAAAGAACTTAAACCTAAATGTTAGGTTAACTCAACCCTATACTACCTAATTGACATCAATTCAACTTAACCTAAGTCACTTCTTACATGATTAATTAAGATTTTTAACCTTAATTAACTATGTTGAGAAATTCAACAACATTTTAATGATGCCATTGCCAGGGAGGTAACTATAAAATATATTTACCATTATCATTTAATTATTATTAAGTTGTAAATAATTCTTTTCTAACTAGTTTTTGTTTTTGTTGCTTTTTTGTCTTCTTTCAGGGATATCTCTACAGGCATTCTCAGGAAGAAGGCAGGTTTTCTGTTTTTGTTTTTCCCGCTTCTCCTTATACATACCCATTGTGAGTATTTCCTTCATTAGTCTTTAGTGTAGATTTGCTTGTGGCATTTATTGTAGAATATAAAACAAATACCAAAAATATCCATATTTTCTTACGAGCAGCAGCATATCTCTAAGCATACACTCCTAGGAGTACGTATACCTACTAGTATCGATCTAACTAGGGATTTTTTCTATCTCGCATCAGTGGGAAAATTTGCAAAAACCCACGTACCTCCTTGTCTTTAGATTAATAAGCAAGACCATATTTTTGTTGAAAAGATCTAAAAAGTGATCACATTTACTTTTTTCTATCATTCTTGTAAAAGATTAACTAAAAAGATGACTTACTAAAACTAGTGACCTTAATCTATTTGTAGATTGCATGCAAATTTTTCTCTAACACATCTGTTGCATGTTATCGCGCACACAGCGCGATCACTAGAGTCACACGAGTCTATTATTTCTACCTCTCCTCTTTGCACCTCTTAATGCTTTGATCGAAGATCAATAAATCTATCCCACTACTAAGAGTTTCGGGAAGCCAGTAGTGAGTGGTCTCGATCCTAGACCTTAGATCTTTGAGCGTTAAGGATACACACCTGCATAGACACATCTACCACTCATATTTTGGATTGATACTATATTTGTTTGCATCACTATACTTTTCACGTATTCACAAGATTTTCTTTTCCTTTGAAAAGAAGAAAAACCCGCTTTTCGTTTTGTTTTCAGGTTTTGCTTGCTGCTATTTTTCATAGTGGTGTGAGTGTGCCTTTACACATTTTTTCCGTTTTATGCACAGGAGGCGATCCCTAAAATCACCTCTCGTATCTCCTTTGATAGGTTTACCTAGACCTGTTGCACTCAAGCAACCAATTTTCCCATCTAAATTCTCTGCATTTTCTACGTTTGATTCAATGGATTAATCGTAGAACCCGAATCCTATCCCTTCTTCTAGTCAAGGGGAGATACTGCCTTTTGATATCCATGAGGCGCTCCTTAACCAGAACCTCCAAATGCTTAAGCAGAACCGCCAAATTGATATGTTGACGGCTGCTCTCTAGAACCTACAGAATCTGCAAGCCTGTCCTCCTCGACCTGAGGCGGATCCTAATCCACATGATTCTGTTCTTCCACCACGTCCTAGGCCTCTACTCTGAGATTACTACAATCCATCTAACGCACAAGTAAAGCCTAATGTTAGGATTCCCGTTGGGGAAAATGACTCAGGACTAAAGCCGAATATTATAGGTCTAATCCCACACTTTCACAGGTATTCATCTAAGGATCCATTTCAACATATTGAAGATCTAAAAAATCTATCACAGACTCTTAGTCCTCGAAATCAAAGCTGGAAAATCCTACTCATGAAAATGTTCTCCTTTAGCTTAAAAGATAAAGCCACTTATTGGTATCGCACTATCGCACGACCTATCTCGACTTGGAACAAACTAGAATCCACATTTTTGAAGAAATTCTTCTTTATAGGCCACATCAATGCCCTTAGGCGAGCTATCACTACATTTGCTCAAAACCAAGAGGAACCAATCCATGAAGCGTGGGAGCGCTTTCATGAATTGCAAAGGAAATGCCCACATCACGACATCCCTCACTGGAAACTCATGCATATCTTTTATTATGGATTGCAAGAGAGCATTCACAATCTAGTCGATGCTTCTTGTAGAGGGAATATTATGAATCACAACGAAGAATCTGCCTCAGAATTATTTAAAGGGATAGCAAAAAACTAGATCAACAATGCATCAATGTCGCAATTCACGCGAGGAAACCCGTACCAAAATCCACATCCAAACTCACATCAGAAGGGCAACCACGAAATCCAAAACCCATCCAGTTCAAGGGATTTAGAGATTATAGCTGAGAAACTAGACAAAGTCGACATCATAGAGAAGCATCTCGACGAGGTCCGCAATACGATATAAAATCTTACAGCTCTACTCGCTACGCAGAATCCCTCACATTTACCTGTTTCGCAAATTCCTACGGGGAGGGAATTTGTGAATAATCTCAATTCTAGAGATCCATCTTCCTTGGGTTTACTCCCTACTCATTCACCAACCCAAGGAGGGACCTTTGTCCCATCATTCCCACCTCTTTCCCCAATACTTGCTTTTGCGGAAAACATGCCATATCCTTATGATTTAAACACCATCCAGGGATACAATACGAGATCAAACCCATATTCAAATACCTACAATTCTCGATGGCGTAATCACCCTAATTTCTCTTAGTCTAATCATTCCCAAAGACCACAATATCCAAATCAAACTCGTCAAAACCTGCCTATATTGCCATTTCAGCAACCTAATGCGAGGTCCTTTCACGCGAGTACATAGAATTACTCAGGGTCAAATAGAGATTCGCAGCTCGACCAGATTTGGCGAGCTATGACTGAGAGCCGATGATAGAATGTTAAGGCTTTCGCTGAGGGACAATGGCAATGTTCAGCAGAACTGGCTGACCTTAGGAGCCAAATCACACAGCTCGCTGAATCTCTTCAGCTAGGGGCCCTACCATCCCAGCTAGTTCCAAACCCTAGAAATATCCAAAATAATAGGTTTAACCCAGGAGGTCAACATCCGAATCAGGGACAAGTGCACTTTTTAAATCAAGTACCCTTGAATCAGAATCAAAACCCACCCTCTACACCTCCCAAATTTGAGTATCTGAATCAGCAGCCACCATATCTGAATCAAACGAATCAACCTTTATTACCCAATCCATCTTTCTAAAATCAAGCTTCTACATCATCTTCTTCTGCTTCCTCTTCACGTGCGGGTATTAACTCTGTTACAACCCGCCGTAGGACTTCCACTAGGGATCTCGTAGATCCATGCTTGCAATCCCAAGACCCTAATACATCTTGAACAACTCTTGCTTCTACACTCGTGAGAGGTGATTCACCTAATCCCACTATTCCCGCTAATTTTCATGATCAGGGTAACCCCTCAATAGAACAGGATATCCAAGTCCCATTCCCAGAAGCATTGAAGAAATCTAGGAAACAAGAGCAGCCTATCACATTAGATGAGGACTTGATTAAAATATTTGAACAAGTTCACATTCATATCCCACTCCTAGATGCTATAAAGCACATTCTGACTTATGCGAGATTTCTCAAGGAGTTGTGTACCCCTAAGCGTAAGTCGAAAAAAGGGAGCACTGTGGTACTCTCTGAGCAAGTGAGCTCAATTATTTCGAGTACGCTTCCTTTGAAA
The DNA here is from genome assembly GCA_037157565.1 of Thalassia testudinum. Lineage (NCBI taxonomy): Eukaryota > Viridiplantae > Streptophyta > Magnoliopsida > Alismatales > Hydrocharitaceae > Thalassia > Thalassia testudinum. Next base: position 6,951,774 of record JAZHRO010000033.1, read on the forward strand.
AAGAAAGATCCAGGATTTCCATTTATTTCCTGTATAATTGGGGACCAATGCTTTGACAGAGCCCTCCTTGATTTAGGAGCATCCATTAATCTTATTCCATCTTCCTTGGTAGAACACTTTGAGATACCAACGTGACTTTATAACTAGCAGATAGGTCTATTAAGTCACCAAAAGGGATTTTGGAAGACATTATAGTCAGAGTTCAGGATTTCTACTTTCTAGTAGATTTTATTGTACCTGATATGGATGTACCCGAACGCATTAGTAATACCCCAATTATTTTAAAGAGACCCTTTTTTGTCACTGCAAAGGCCAACATAAGTTGTGAATCTGGAAAGATAGAATTGAAGTTTGAGGAGAAGATAATTAAACTTGATATATTTAGAGCTTCTCGAGGATTAGATTGTAAATGGATTGAGGAGATAAAATATGTTTCTATTCTTAAGGATGAACCTAGTTCCTTAGAACTAGAAGACCCTTCTTTTGATATAATTTACCATCAAGTCGAAATCTCACTATCAAAATCTTTATTCGATCCAGAAGTTGAATCACACGACTTATCTTTCTCTATTTGCAGTAGAAAATCCCATCCCTGACTCTGCTGTTGATTCTACTCCTAAAATTGAACTCAAGCCATTGCTTGATAAACTAAAATATGTCTATCTAAAACCCGATCAAAAATATCTTGTAATCATTAATTCACATCTTTTTGAATCTCAACAATCAAAATTGATCGCGATTTTACGAGATCATAAGAAGGCAATTGGGTGGACTCTACATGATCTCACTGGGATTAGCCCCAATTATTGTACTCATCGCATCTATATTGAAGAGGGGGCACAACCTTCTCGTGAAGCACAACGACGATTAAATCTGAATCTTAAAGAGGTCATAAAGAGGGAAATAATCAAGTAGCTAGATGCTAACATTATGTATCCTATATATGATAGCCCTTGAGTGCGTCCAATTCAAGTGGTACCCAAAAAGGCAGGACTCACCATAATCAAAACTGAATCTGAAGAAACCATTCCCACATGAATTGTGAATTCGTGGCAGGTTTGCATCGATTACCGCAAACTCAACATGGTTACAAAGAAGGACCACTTTCCTCTACCATTCATTGATCAAATCCTTGAGAAACTTACTGGTAATAAGTTCTCCAGCTTTTTGGATGGTTACTTTGGATACAATCAAGTTGCAATCCACCCCAAAGATCAAGAGAAAACGACTTCCCCCTGCCCCTTTGGAACCTTTGCTTTCTGAAAGATGCCATTTGGGCTTTGTAACGCACCCATGACTTTTCAACGTTGCATACTAGCCATTTTTACCAAGATGGTGGGTGAATATATGGAAGTATTCATAGAAGATTTTTCAGTTATTGGGGAAACTTTCGATAGTTGTCTTGATAATTTATCAAAGATCTTAAAGCGATGTACTAAAGTAAATCTTGTCCTCAGCTAGGAGAAGAGTCATTTTATGGTTCCAAAGGGCAATGTACTTGGCCATCTCGTGTCTGAACGAGGTATCCAAGTAGATCGAGCCAAGATCAATCAAATCTCAAATCTACCAATCCCTGACTCGATCAAGGGCATCCAATCATTTCTCGAGCATGTTGGATTTTATAGAAGATTTATACTTGATTTTTCGAAGATTGCCTGGCCATTCACGAATCTCCTCACGAAAGACACAATTTTTTAGATGAATGAGGAGTGTATATCTGCATTCAAAACTTTGAGAGACAGAGTTATAGATGCTCCTATTCTGCAACCTCCTGATTGGAATCTACCTTTTGAAATCATATGTGATGCATTTGATTATGCATTTGGAGTTGTTTTAGGACAGAAAATCGACAAAAATCCTGTAGTGATTTACTACGCTAGTAAAACATTGAATGATGCACAAAGGAATTATACTATTACTGAAAAGGAGTTACTAGCGATAGTATTTGGATTGGAAAAATTCATATCTTATATTCTTGGATCTCAAATCATTGTGTACTTTGATCACTCTACAATCAAACACCTTCTATCTAAGAAGGACACGAAACCTAGGTTGATCAGATGGATCTTGCTTTTGCAAGAATTTGACCTAGAAATTCGTGATAAGGTGAAACGACAAAATGTCAATGCTGACCACCTTTCTCGCCTTCCTTTCGAAAATATAGTCTTCTCCAATCACTAAACATTCTCCTGATGAACAATATCTTCTGATCTTCCTTGGTATGCCGATGTTGTGAGTTATTTGGTTACACATCAATTCTCTCTTAACTGGGATGGGAATCCCAAATGACTCAAATTAGAAGCCAAATACTATTTCTGGGAAGATTCGTATATGTTCTGACTCTACAATGATCAAATTATCAAGCGTTGTGTATCTTCTTCTGAGATTGACTCTATCTTATCTTTTTGTCATGACCAGGCTTATGGCAGTCATTTTTCTGGTCGTAAGACTGCTGCAAAAGTTTTGCAGTGCGAGTTTTATTGGCCCACTCTTTTTGCGGATTCGCAAACATATTGTAAGGCATGTAGTCGTTGCCAAACTCTTGGTAGCATGACACGCAAAGACATTATGGCTCTGAACCCGATTCTTGTCTGTGAAATCTTGGACATTTGGGGTACAAATTTTATGGGTCCATTGTCGTCTTTTTTTGGCTTCAAGTATATTCTACTCGCTGTTGATTATGTTTCCCGTTGGATCGAAGCCATACCCACACACACAAACGATCATAAAGTTGTCATTCCTTTAATTCAGAGTCATATTATCTCTCGTTTTAGGGTACCACGTGCTATCATTTATGACGACAGATCCCCCTTCAATAACACACAGTTTAGGAGTTTACTTAGAAAATATGGGGTCACACATCGTATTACTACACCTTATCCCCAAACAATGGGCAAACCGAGGTCTCTAATCGGGAGATCAAAAAGATCCTTCAAATGACAATCCAACCCGATAGGAAGGATTGGTCTTCCCATTTAGACAAGGCTTTGTGGGCTTACGGGACTACTCACAAAACACCCATAGGCATGTCACCATACAGACTTGTTTACGGAAAACCCTATCATCTTCCTGTAGAAGTTGAATACAAGGCCTATTGGACAATTAAATCCTGTAATCTTGACCTCGTGAAGGCAGGTGATCACCGTAAGTTGCATCTTAGTGAACTTGAGGAACTCTGACATGATTCCTATGAGAGTTCTAAGCTGTATAAGGAAAAATTAAAAGCCTTCCATGATATACACAAATTCCCGCAAATCTTTCACACCTAGTAAGAGGGTGTTGTTCTTTGATGCCCATCTTAAACTCTTCCCCGGTAAACTTAGATCCAAATGGACAGGTCCGTTTGATGTCATTAGAGTCTTCGACAACAGAGCTGTCAAAATCACTGAACCCAACAAGAATCAACCCTTCAAAGTGAATGGTCAACGCCTTAAACTTTTTCTGGAAACACATCTTGGGCCTTCAACGCATTAATTCTCTAAGGATTACGCCTAGCTAAAGGCGTAAAGCTTAGCATCATTCATCCATCCACACTTATATATAGTTGTTTCCTACTGTCCACACTTTCATCTACTTATACACTTGAGTCTGTTTCATATCTGTCACTTCTTTATTTTGTCTACTCTTCACTTAGTACGACTGACCACTCAGACTCTCGCTAAACTTGAAATCGTTCGCACAAAGGTCTTTGATCTCCTCTATATGACTCCTTTCAGCACCCTATACTAAGTAAAGTGTAGAGCCTTTTTCACCCTTCTTATAATGACATTGTAATATTTTGGCATAGGGGGTGTGAAGCGAAATATTAATACTCTAAGTGTATGGTAGATAAAAGAGAAAAATTTTAAAAATAGAAAAATTGAAATAATAATAATTCCTAAAAATTTGAAAAATTTTGAAAATTTTCATAAAAATTTAAAAAATTTATAAAGCATAAAACTCAAAATATATAAATATAAAAATTAAAAATATATATAAAATGATAAAAATAATAATAGGGAGATTTCATAAGAAGTGAAAAAGGACATAAAAAAATAAATAAACTTATTTAAATATTTATAGTAGTAATTAAAGAGATTAATTTTCTTTTTAGGTTAGAAACTAAAAATAAATCTATTTGTAAATAGCATAAAGAGCATTGAATCTTTATTTGGACTTTATCTTAATGACCTTTTCAAAAACACGTATTTGTTTACGAATTTTGAATGGGATTTTTCTCGAGTTAGATTTCGATACCATTTTAGGATCTATTTTTCTGCTCTTGATTTTGAAATAAAGTAACTAAGATGTATTAAGTTTTACAAGACCTAAACTTTGAAATTAAATTGTAACTTTCTTGCTAAATTTGGCTAGATTAAATCCTTCTGATTTTTGAATATTCGTTATTACCACCAAGTTGAGTTAAAAGGCTAGATACCTAGAGTTAATTAAGTAAGGAGTTGGTAAAAGTCTTAGCCATAAGGTCTAACAGACTATAGTTAGCTTAATCAATTGAGAACATTCACCTAGACTTGGAGAATTGCGTTTTGACAAATCTTGCAAGATGATACTAATCGTTTAAGGGACCTGAGAGTGAAAAGCTTTCCTGTCCACACTCTGGTTTGAAAGCTAAGTAACCTAAGTGTCCAAAATTCACACATATTAGAATTGTCATGTCGGCATCTGAGGCCACAAAAATACCAAAGTTAAGAGATCGATTCTAAATCCTTTTAGTCCAACGATTTCCACGGGCCGACTCTTGAAAGGGTGAAAGATGTGCCACTCACCTAGAAAAAGGAATCAGAGTATTGTATTAGTAAGAAAAATGATGACGAGAAAAATAAAAAAAAGAAGAAAAAAAAAATTATACACCCTGTAGTTAAGCATCTCACTACAAATAAATGCTTATGCAGTTTTCATCCACCAAATAAAGTATCTCGGTACAAATGGATGCTACCCTTCCTTCCATCAAATAAAAACAACACCTTGCCGCATATGGGTGTTTTAGCCTATAGAAAGAGATTGAAAAAAAAATACAGAGATAAAATATAGGAATATGAGACCCAATGGTCCACCGGGAAAATATACACAAAAGGTGTTGACCTTGGGATAGAAAAATGGTGAAGAGAAAGCAACCAAATCTGTTATAACCCGATTCCCGAATCCCTACAGGACACGAGAATCGAACCAACTCAACTTATCCCAAGACCCAATTGTCCAACGAGAAAGTAACCAAAAAGCAGTAAAATAAACCACATTCATCATGCAAGTAACTAACAGCAACAAAAGTACAGCAGTAAAGAAAAGAACTACTACAGTACATACCACCACAACAATAGAGAATTAAAAACAGGTATAGAAATATGAAGTTTACAATAAAAGAGTACAAGGTGAAACAGAAATACTCACTACTACAGAAAATGGGTACACAAAAGTACAACTACTGGGCTCTACTAGGCCCAGCACCCTCCGTAGCCGTAGGCTCCGGCTGCTCAACACTTAACCCTGAAAAAGGTGACAAATATGACACATCAGCGAAACGCTGAGTAGAGTGGCAACCAGCTAGATAAGAAAACAGTAAAGGTGGACAAGTAACTGTTGTTTTTAATTTCTTTCTTTATTTCTCTATTTACTCTTTCTTGATTTATTTCTCAGGTTTTTCTCTTGATCTCGAATGTTCCTCATGGGAACGATCTTGATTGCAGTCTTTTCCGAAAAGTAGAAGTAGCATGTGGTGCTATCCTGGCCGGGAGAGTCCCCCGTGGTGGTCCTACCCTCAGTCAACCACCCCAAGGTCGCTGACATACATAATGGTGACTACGGCACGCGTGATAGATGCACGGGTAGCTACCCCGCACTGGCACGCGGTCAGTCGTTTCCGTTAACGGGTGCGCCCAAAGCACAGCACAGAACCAGTATAGGGCAGAGCCCTCACAGTAACAGGGGTCCAGCCCCTCCACAGTAACCAAATAGGGGTCTTGCCCCTCCACAGTCCGCGCACCCTCGCCTGACTACCCTGGTTTGCCCAATAGGCCTAACAAGTCGGTGTAGGACGGCTAGCTGAACCCTGGGGCCCGTGGGGTGGCTAGCTCTCTCCCGACACTAGTAGCTCTCCCCGGTACTGTGTACACGAGGGCCAAAAGTCGATACAAAGTGGCTAGACCTAACCCCGGGTCCCTGGGGCAGCTAGCTCTGCTCTGCACTAAATAGGGGGATAGTCGTTCTCCTTGGTACTCCATGCTCAAGGGCCAGCTTACTTCCCCATCCACTTTCCCAGTTCCATTCTATTTATTTTCCAGGAGCTTTACTCCTAATTCCCCGTAAGTTCATACTCATATTTCTCAAGCCAAGCCATACTAGGTTTCATCATTTCAGTTTCATTCGCATATAGCCCGTGTTTTCAACATTTAATATCAATTTATGTACAAGCAGCTCAAATTTAGTTTCCAACAACAGGAATTACATGTAGCAGTTACTAGCAACAGTACTCTACATTTCACAGGCAGTTGTTATCCAATTACAGGCAATTATCATTATTCTATCTACTTATCCAAGACTGCAATTCAGGTATTCAAGACATTCGTTTCAGTGTTTCTGTTCCTACGATTCATGCCACACCCTAGGATCTATCATTCAATCTAGTTTTCAAGTCCTAGGATTCATGCCATACCCTAGGATCTATCATTCAATCTACTTTTCAGGTCCTAGGATTCATGCCATACCCTAGGATCTATCATTCATCTCAGAGATGCATTAATGTTGGTAAATAACTAAGGGGAGCCACTCTACCTGCAAAATCGGGAGTAATGGGGGTGTGATCGACAGGTCCACGTGCCTCCGCAACCCCCAAAGCTGCAACAGAACGAGGTCCTAACACAAGGATCAATCACAAGGAACCACTTAGAACAAGATACAAGTATTTTAAACAAGTAGAAGAACTAATTCTGAGAAGAACGGAATCTTAAACGCGGAAATCGGACCTTGAACGGACCCTAAATAGGTCAAAAACAACAATTCTGACTCAAATCAGACGTCTGGAACACCTTCCAGACATCTTAAAAAGTGGTCCAAGTCATACCTCACTTTGCACTGCTCCTCAGACGTCCAGGGATCCTGCTGAATCGTCTAGACCCAGTTCCAGACGTCCGACCACCTCTCCGGACGTTTGGAGACGCTCTCCTCCGTCTGGTGCCGTGCCCAAAAGTATGAACTACGTGGGAGGGTGTGTCCCTTCGCCTTCCCGAAACGAAACCTGCACGCGCGACAAAAACCCCTTCAACATGACACGTCTCAGAACCTCGGCGAAACAGCCTGCATGGTCGTATCCGCAAAAGGAGGTAGAGGAGAAATTCCGTACCTCTCAATCATCTAAAGCTCCCTCCAGACGTCGCTCGCGTCGTCTGGACGTAAGTCCAGACGTCTAATTCTGGGAAAAATTCCCAGAATCAGAACCTCCTCGCCTTCTTCCTGCTGCGAGCGAGCTCGCCACGCAGCCGCTCGCCCGCTGCTCGAGCTGCAGCAGCACCAAGGGAGATCTCCCTAGCACGACGCTCCTCCGCGCGCACGCCGGCCGACCTCGAGCTGCTCCGACGGGCTCTCTCTCTCTCTTTCTCGCGCACTCTCCCTCTTCTTCCTTCTCGCTACACCTCTCCTCTCCGCGATGCACCCGGCAGCAGCTGCTGCCCTCGCTCTCTCTCTCTCACACTCACGCTAGAGGAAGGAGGATACAGTGGGGTGGTGAACGAGGGAGAGGGGAGGGGGTATTTGAAGGCGTGGGGGAGGTGTTTGCAGGTCAGCGAGGGGAGAGAGAGAAAGAAGAGGGCGGCGGGTTGCAGTCTGCGTGCGGCACGCATGTAGACTCGCGATTGTACACACGCCAAAATTTATTTCCAGACGTCTGGGAAGGCATCCAAACGTATGACCAAACGTCTGGACCAACTCCCAGACGTCTTAAAGTGTGTTTGATGTCTCGGGTCTTAACAAAATCTAAGTAAGGCCAAGCCAAAGGCATGAATTGGAATAACCTAGATTGGAAATTGATATCTTAAGATCTGGATTTTCACAACTTCGTATGCCTTTAGGATGAGTGTATTCATGAGCACGGATGCTTTAAAATCATAGGTACTGAATCTTTGCATTCAGCAGTAAAGCCTAAAAAATCAGGTTTTGGAGACAAGCGGTTGAAGCCTAAAGGATATAAATTAATAAAACCCTAGGTCTAGAAGCCTGTCCTTGGTGTTGTGGACTGGTTAGTTAGCGGTTTTACTCTACTTTGAATTTGGTTAATAAAGGGTGTCTAGTTAATTTGTAAAAGGTAGGTTGGTATAAATCAAATTTCACGAACTTAAGGATTAAACCTATGTTTATTGAATTTTTTAGTTGGAATTTAAATTCCAGTCATTGAGTTTTGTTTACTTTGTCATCTTGACTTCTTTGATTTTAGAGTTTAGAGTGAATACAGAGAATAAACAGGTTTTCAATGTTCAGATTCAAAAGAAATTTCCATCAAGATTCTGTTTTTGTGAGTACGTATTTATGAGAAGTATTTAGGGTTTTCAGTCCATCGTAAGTGGATTCTTGTTAATGCTCTACATATTTATCAATTTTTATTTAAAATATAAAAATTTAAAAAAATGATGAAAATATTAAAAATTTTATCCTATGCATTCCACTACTATGAAATTATTTATGATTATTTAATCACCTTGGTGTTTAAATCATCATATTTCTTGGTTAATTTTATTAGAGACTAGCAAAACATTGACTTAGGGGTATGATGAGAGACTCATTATGGCTCTTAATTACCTCTAATTAATTAGTTTCCCTAGTTAATTACTTAAGAATATACTTAATACAGGGTTAATTATATTATAAGAGATTAAATATGAAGGACCTTCAAATAAGTTTAAAATACTAAATTAAATATCAATTAATATTAAATAATAATTTAGACTCAAATATTAAATATTTACCTACCTACTTAATATTTAAACTTAGTTAATTTTATGACCTAAGTATTTAATTAACTGAAGTAAATTAGTCACTTAATTATATGTAGCTAAAAAGGGTAAAAATGTAAATTCAAGGCATAAATATAATATTTACCGAATTTAAAATCATATATATAAAGTTGAAAAAAAAATAAATTAACTTAAGCTTAAAAATCAACTGTTTACATTTAGGTCCTTAATTTTTATATCAATTGAGTCATTTTCCCTAAAATTAGGTCCTTAGCTTTCATTGCGTTTATGTCCATGTGTACACAGCACTTACGTCTTCTTCTTCTGCTTCCTCAGGTCTGAACGGCTAAGGATGGCTGGTGTCTACACCATCCAATCACCCTCCATCTCGTGTCTGAACTCCTCTGTTGTTACCGCCAACCTTCAGCTCACCGCCACTAATCCATCCAACGGTGCCGATCTTCCCTAGCCTAACAAACTCTGGCACGGTAACTTCACCGTCGCTGGAGACGAAGAACCTTAAACCTTTAACCTAGATGCAATTGCGTCCAGATACAAGCCCCTACCCTTCACCACCTATAAATACCCCCCTTGACCTCCGATCTCGAGGAGCGATCCCTTCCCACCTTCCCCCAATTGATTGCTTGATAAGTTATTCTTCTTCACCTCCGGTGACTTCTAACCATCTTCCTCCCAACTTCTCCGAAGCCTTAACCACCTCCCGACTTCTCCGAAGCCCTGACCACCTCCCAACCTTCGCCTTCCTCCGCCGCACCTAGTGATGAGGTGCGCCACATGTTCTCTCTTCTCAACACTGTCTTCTCTGCCGAAGCTCTACCTCCAACCATATGATTTCCTCCTCCATCACGACAATTCGACGAAGATCTCTACCTCCTTCGTCCAGGTAACAGTAGAATTAGGTCTGTAGCTTAGTGTGGAGTAGCTTAGTTTAGTTAGGTAGATAATTTAGCATAGTATAATGCTTTGTTTTCCATCATCTTCTTTAACTCCGGCAACCTCCTTGAGCTCATTTGGAGCACTCTTTTGTCTTTTGAAATCACTGATCACACTCCATAACTTTCCACGATCACTTCTACACCATTAATTTCACACTTATATTAGCTTAAACGCCTGAAACACTCCACCTTCACCGGAGACCTCCGTGATTAGCCCATATTTTTGGGTTATTTAAGTATATGAATGCCTAGACATTAAGATATCTTTAACATTTAGATAGCATACATTAAGATGTAAATAAATTAATTTATATTTTTAGCTTAATTGCATATTTCATGTGTTGCATTTATATCTAAATGCATTTAGACTTAACTTGGAATTACATGCATTTAATTAGTTAACCAATTAGGTGCATTACATGCATTTTTTAACTTAACATAAAAGTTAAGGCTTTGTGCATAAATAATCCTAATATTTTATTATTTTATTGTTATTATTATTCTTCCACAGGTAACAGCTTCGCTTCCTCCTCCTACGTCGATTTGCTCCTCACAGCTACCAGCATTCATTCGATGGGAAGAGTGGATCTGCTCCCGCCTCTTTGCAATGCAAATCCGTTAGCTGCAGCTACAAGAGAGAGGAGGAGACGACCGTGTTGGGGAGGTCACCACCCCACTCCACTACTGTGCAGACAATTTGACTCTCCTCCGCTCATCACCGCTGGCCTCAACTGCGGCAACAAGTCTCTACCACCATGGGCGTGTGGCATGACAGGCCACACCGTCGCCTAGAGCTTGTTTGCGCCACTATGCATCTACACCAACAACCACCACCAATACCAAAAGTGCAACCACCACCAACAGCCATCCACATGCGGTTAAGCTGTCCAGGATGTTTCCCGGACGTCTGAAGCCACTCCCAATCTCCACGCCTCTTCACCTTCCTCTTCATTTTCTTCTTTATTCTCTCCTCCACTGTTCATCTTCTCCATGAAGGATGACCGAAAATTCCCAACCCCACAGCCGCACGCACCACCCACTCCTCCGCCACCGCCATCCTCCTCCTACACGCACCTCCTTGCGCGACCAGCAATAGACCAACGCACGCGCGCACCACCTCACCAGCTCCCCGTGCAGCCACACACACGCACCCATGTGCCTACTGCAGGCACACCAGCAGCAGCCCCAATCGCGCACGCCAACCATCTCCTCGCCAACCAGCACCTCCGCTTGCACTCCTCGCCGACGCTCAACATGCGCCACGCGCAACCGTTCGCGCACACACCCACAGCAACCCAACACGCCACTCATTTGCAGCTCGCAAGTTGTCCAGGCCACCGCTCCACCCCACGCCACCCACACACCAACCGACTCCAGGCCACGCAACCCAACCGCTACAGACTACCTCAACCCTCGTCATCACCATCATCGCGATCCTCTCCTCCGGCAAACCTTCCGCATCCAAGATCGCCGCCAATCGAACCTCCTCTACGAATGAGCAAGGGAAAGGATCTCCCTTGTTTCTCTATAGTAACAAGGCTATTAAAAATTACATCCATGTGCCATTGATAGAAGGGATTTTTTATTTATGAATATCTCATTAGGTTGATTTTATAATCATATCCTTCATCTTTTTCAAAAACGCGATTCCAGCTTTACCTTGTACTGATTTCTTAATCTAAAGGGGATTTTGGCTTGATTTTTTAGGGAAGTTAATAGTGAACATGGGATTTAATTAGTAATATATTTTAATAGGCCAGTAACTCCCTGTGGACACGACATGCTCCTTCGTGAGTGGTTTATTTAATTTGTTTTAATTTGCATTGTTCGCCACTCGATTTCTGTACTGCAACGATCTTGATTTATATTTTCGAAAACTAAAATAATGCAGTCGAAAATGACCCCATTGCCGGGGAGGAAACAGGCTTAATAAACTCACATTCATTCATTTGTTCACGTTGATTTAAATTTTGGAAGCATATTTAACTCTGGACCTTTTTGTTGTGGTGAGAGTGCATACGTCTGCGACACACATTCTATGACTCACCATCACACCAGCCATCGTGAGAGGTGACCCTTGACGTCACCAGAGGAGAAATTGTTTGAGCCACCTTGCAAGGAACTAGATTGCCAAGAGATGAAGGACGAGGACATGACAATCATCTTCGCACATTTAATCGTTGATTTGATTAGAGTAGGATTTAGACTTTACATTTAATTTTCCTTACACATTTGGTTTGGGACCCTTATTCTGGGGTCATACTTTGAGAGGTTTGTTCCCTGATTTTGTTTTAGGTCCGTGTTGGGTAATCTTTTCGGGAGCATGTTCCCTTTTCTTTAGATTTAGGTTTTCCTCTATTTTGTGGATTGTTTATCCTTTATTTATTTGTGCATAAGTAGGTAGATTAAAAAAAAAAATCAAACACGAATTGCCTGATAGAAGCTGCATGGCCTAGGACGACCATTTAGGTGTGAATGAGCAGCATCTACATTTTATTTTCTACATTGCGTGCATTCTTGCATCGTTGATTATTAGGTACGTATCTTCTTACTTTGCATCCATATCTTGATCACGCATTTGCATTGGGACTTAATTCCTAGACCACTTAATTTGTCTTGAAATAATCTAACAAGTGGTCACATTAAATTTTCTGAAAATGACTAAGTAAAGGGGGAACATAGTAAAACCCAAAGAGTTGAGTTGAGACATTGTGTTGTGGTTTCAAACTCAGAACTTTTACGGTGTATGCACAATTGTTTGATCTTTCCACCAAGGCACACATTTAGACACTCCTAGGTTTTAAGTTGCTAGAAAAGAACCCTCCTACCATTGGATTCTGAAGTATTCAGAACTGAAGATCAAAGGTTTTGTAAATCTAAAGAAGGGGATACCCTGTCACAAATCTTTGAGGGTAGTTAAGAAGTACTGTGAAAGCACAGCTTCAAAGGAAGGCTTAGGCCTACTTGCATCTCTCAATCTTCCGTCTTTGGAGTTGCTTTAGCATTTGAGCTTTAGGGAAGAGCACCTAAGCTCCAACTAGGTCTTTTTAAGCATTTTGTAGGTTGACAAATAGGACCATAATTGATTGGGTAACTTGTTTTGCCACCTATAATCTGAACTAAAGTCGAGAGCCTAAACCTGTAAAGACCTAACAAATCCTTTTAAATTGTGTTTTAGTGCATGATTGGTAGGCGATCTCATAGGAGACAACTTGTGTTTGACCCAGAACCTGAAAGAATCCTAAGAAGAAATCACCCAGGGGAAGATATGGCTAGTCAAAGGAGCCTTAAGGAATACTTTATTCCGACCAATCACCCTAACTCTGCACTACGTAGACCTAGAGGGGACAATCCCTATGAGATCAAAAGCAGTATCATATCCTTGCTGCCCTTCTTTTATGGTATTGCTAGGGAAGACCCCTAAAGGCATATAGAAGAATTCACCGAGGTCTGTTCCATGGTGAAGCTACAGGGCATTACTAATGACGCCCAAATGCGAACCCTCTTTCCTTTCTCCCTCAAGGATAAAGCCAAGTATTGGTATCATACCCTAGATGATATTAACACTTGGGATGCCTTGAAGGAGTTTCTGAAGTACTTCCCCATGAGCAAAACTAATCACTTTCGGAAGGAAATTATGAGTTTTGCTCAAAAAGATGGGGACATTTTCCATGATGCATGGGAGCGCTTTAATGACCTTTTGAGAATTTGCCTGCATCACCAGGTGCCCAAAGGCAACTGGTTGAAAGGTTCTACACCGAACTTAGTGATTCGCATAGGCAGACTGTGGATGGTGCATGTGCAAGAACCTTTCTATCTAAGACTGAGGATGAAGCTTGGAACCTATTTGATACTTTGAGTGAGAATTCTATCCACTTGAATTCTGCCTATTTGGATAGAAAACCCACTCTCATGCAAAGAAAGTTGGAGGCAAATGAGGCTAGGGACACCCAGAATCTAGCCTACCAGATCCAATTGCTTAATCAAAATATGGACAGGCTTATGCCAAGCCTGGGCCAATTCACATCTAGTACCTCCACATCCCAAGCTTGAGAATGCTCCATTTGCTAAGGCAATACATACGCCACTGTGGATTGTCATTTAGCCTTTCAATTCCCTGAGCTTGTACAAGCGGACCTAAATGCCGCACAAAGACCTCGTAATGACCCTTTTTCCAACACTTATAATGAGAGATGGAGAAATCACCCAAACTTTTCATGGAGACAAGGGAATGTCTAAAATTCAGGTAATTATAAACCACAACCCTTTAAAAATCAACAAATGAACCAACCTCAGACCTTTGCCCAACCTAAGACCTCTGAGATGGATAAATTAAAGGCAATGTTGAGAACTATGCAGGAAAGTTAAAGTGCCATCATCTAATCTCATGACAAGGTTATACATAAAATGAAATCGCAGATAGGCCACCTTGTTAAGGCCGTTAGATAGAGGGAAACTAGGAAGCTTCCCAGTGCTGTTGAGGAGAATCCTAAAAAAAAAGGGATTGTCTTTAGGGAGCATGCCCAGGTGGTGACTATTCTGAGGAGAGGGAAAGAAATTTCCAAACCTGGTGGTCCTATACTCCCACCTTCTGAAAACCCATCCACCCCGACATTCGCCCCCACCGGAGAAGAATTGCCCAACTCTCCTCCGCTTGAAATCACCTCACTGGAAGATGTTGCCCCCATTCCACCCCTTACCCGACATGACCCCTTCCACCTAGAAACCGAGAGTGCCCTTTCCAGAGCGCTTATTCACATTTGGGCAGACTTCTGCTAGCTCATCTAGAGCCAAAGATAAGACGGATGAAATCATGGAGACTTTCAAGCAAGTGTAGATTAACCTGCCTTTGATTGAGGCTACAAGGCAAATTGCGTCATATACCTGCTTTCTAAAGGACCTATGCATGAAAAAGTAGCAATCTAGGAAACAGGTCCACTCAAAAGTTGTCCTGCCTGATTCTATTAGCTCAATAGTTGAACATGGCACACCCCCGAAACTTAAGGACTCAGGAGCCACGTACATCTCGATGGTCATTGGTGACTTACATATAGATGAGGCTCTACTTGATCTGGGTGCAAGGGTGAACATCCTTCCGAGCTATGTGTATGAACTTGGGGGAGGCAATTTGAAGCCTAGCTCGGTAATCCTCCAAGTTGCAGATCGATCACTCAAGACACCTACCAACAAGCCAACCAAGCCTTCCATCATTTTGGGTCGCCCCTTCCTTGCAACTTCACATGCTTTGATTAATTGCAATACTTGGGCATTAAAAATGGGCTTTAGGAACAGGAAAATCTGGCTTAATGTGTTTGATGCTTATAAACAAGCCGATCTTGAGGATTGTTCCCAAGTTGAGGTAATAGATGACCTGATTGAAGAGATAACCCCTGCAATGTTATTTGATGACCCCCTTCAGCATGTCATGCTAAATGAGCATTCCCATCTCTTTGAGGAATGTGAAGGGGATATATTAGAATTTGAGGAGTTGCTTGGTGTTTCTGCTAAGTCTCTTTCCCCATCATCTCTGCCCAAGGTAGATCTGCTACCTGAGATGGGGACATCTATTATGAAACCCTCAACCATACAAGCCCCCGACCTTGAGTTAAACTCCTCTCAAACACTCTCAAGTATGTCTTCCTGGGTGCCAATGATACGCTTCCCGTTATCATTTCGATTGTGCTATCTGAGGAACAGGAGGGAGCCCTGATTGAATGTTTGTCTAGGCACAAGGAAGCTATTGCTTGGAGTGTCGCTGATATTAAGGGTATAGACTCTACACTCTACATGCACCACATTTATACTGATGATTCCATCAAGCCATTTAGGGACATGCAGAGACGTCTAAACCCCAATATGAGGGAGGTGGTTAAAAAGGAAATTCTAAAGTGGTTGGATGCTGGGATCATATATCCCATTGCAGATAGTAAATGAGTAAGTCCTATCCATGTGATGCCAAAGACGGCAGGCTTTACTATGGAGTTTAATGACCAAGGTGAACAAGTTGTGACTAGACCCTCAACTGGATGGAGAGTCTGCATTGATTACCGCAAGCTAAACACTACTACCCAGAAAGATCACTTTCCCTTGCCTTTTATTGACCAAATTCTTGAAAAATTGGCAGGGAATAAATACTATTACTTTCTTGATGGATATTCTGGGTACAACCAGGTTGCAGTCTTCCTTGATGACTAGGAGAAGACGACTTTCACGAGTCCTTATGGTACCTTTGCATTCAGGCATATGCCATTTGGACTTTGTAATGCACCAGCAACCTTCCAACGGTGTATGATGTCCATTTTCTCGGACATGATTGACGAGTGTGTTGAAGTGTTTATGGATGACTTCTCCATTTACAGCTCATCTTTCAACCAGTGTCTCCTGCACCTAGAGAATATGTTGAAGCGATGTAAGGAGACTACTTTAGTCCACAGCTAGGAAAAAAGCCACTTCATGGTACAGAAAAGTATTGTACTTGAGCATGTTGTGTCCGACCAGGGCTTGGAAGTAGATAAAGCCAAGGTTCATTCAATTTCAAAACTTTCATTGCCCATGAATGTCAAATAGATTAGATCCTTTCTGGGCCATGCTGACTTTTATAGGTGCTTTATTAAGAATTTCAGTAAAATTTCTAAGCCACTTTGCAACCTACTGGCGAAGGAATCTTCCTTTAATTTTGATTCAAAGTGTGTCGAAGCCTTTTACACTCTGAAGGAGGCCTTGATCACTGCGCCTATTCTCCGAGCTCCAGGTTGGACACTCCCATTTGCACTGATGTGTGATGCTTCAAATTGTGCAATGGGAGTAGTCCTTATACAAAGGGTAGAGGGAAGATCACATGTGTTGTACTATGCCAACAAGACTTTAACTGAACCATAGCAAAACTACACCATCACTGAAAATGAATTACTTGCTATAGTTTTTGCTCTGGAGAAGTTTAGGTCTTATCTTCTTAGGTCTAAGGTGATTTTTTTCACTGATCAGGCGGCAGTGAAACATCTCATTGCCAAGAAGGATTCTAAGCCACGTCTAATTAGGTGGATCCTACTCCTTCAAGAATTTGACTTGGAGATACGTGAAAAGAAATCAGTAGAAAATGTAGTGGCTGACCACCTGTCTCGCCTTCCACTTGATGACTCTCCATCTGGAGACATTCGCAAGACATTTTCTGATGAAACCCTTATGGAGGTAACATCGACTTCACCTTGGTATGCTAATACCGTCAATTACTTGGTCACTGGAGAGACTCCTGGCTATTGGGATGAGTAGAAAAGGAAGAGAATCATTTCCCAAGCTAGATACTTTCATTGAGAAGAGCCCGAATTATTTAGAATTGGACAAGACCAAATACTGAAACAATGCGTGCCTGAAGAGGAGCAACAAAGTGTGTTGAGTTTTTGCCATGAACTTCATTGTGGAGGACACTTTGGTACAAAGAAAACATCATTTAAAGTCTTTCAGTTTGATTTTTGGTGGCCTACTGTTTACAGGGCTTTTCAGGAGATTAAAGTGTCTCATTGTAGTAAAGCCTCCTAAATCGCTCTTCAACAAATAGAATTTATTATTCGAATTGAAATCTGAGATTGAACACAGGGAGCAAGTGTTGCATTCACACGCTAATCTTTAATAGAAATGAACATAGGAAATTAAGCCAAGAATCATATTCAATGAAGAATAATTACTCAAAATTGATCATCAATATATAACATGAGTATATGAAGAGTTTGATATAACAAAAAGAAACCTAGAGCAAAAGAATGGTGATTTAGATCACCACTTATTAAGCATATATCCCATCCATCAATTACTCTCAAATGAATCAATAGTGATAGGACAACATATTTTCTTTTTACACGACTTAACAGAGACTCCCTTCCTTTTCTTCAAATGCAAAGCCTCTCTCTCTCTTTCTTCTTCTTCCTTCTTTCAGCATGCACAGGCCCTCTCTCTTTCTTCCCTTTGCAACATAAGGGAAACAATCTCTTCTACGCCTAAGTGTCACACAAGGACACTTCTTCAGAGAGCAAAAACCCCCCTTCCCAGCGCTCTCTCTCTCTTTCATGCTTCCTCTCTCTTAAGGTCCAGGCTTATCAGGCATGCGCCCACCCGGGTCCAGGGCTACTGACGTGGGTCGCAGCCGAGGAGTGTATAAGTTAGGTGGGGCAGATCGGGTCGTGCGGGGGAAGCAAGGACCTCACCCCCAGTGTCTGAGGCGAAGAGCCGGTGTGACAAAACACATTTATGTGCTGTCGCGCACCTTTCTCTTCACGAGGTGGGACTAAATCCCATCCTCTTCTTCATGCATCTGCAGCAAAGGAGGCTTCCTCAATTGGAGCAGCAGCAGGTGATGGTGCCATCGATTGACCACCTAAGAGTGATCCTGGGATGTTTCCGCATAGCATGGGGGTGTCACCTGGGGTGTGCGCAACCTGGAGCTCAAAGAACAACGTCGGAGATACTCTGTGGCAATGAAGAACGGCGAGAACCTGCGATCACGAATATGAGCTTGAAAGCCTCAGTCAGATCGCTCAAAGGCTTCGCCCAACCACAGCGAAGATGGTGGTGGTGGTTTTGTAGCGTGAAGGTGCATATGGTGGTGTGTCGGAGTCAGAGGAGGAGCGTGAAGGTGGGTGAGATCGGTGGGTGGATCGGAAAAACAAGAGATGGGTTTTGATCGTGAGCTGATGGCAGAGCTCGTGGGAGTGTTGGCAAGGTGGATGGATGAGTGTAATAAGAGGATGACCTTGCCGGAGGTGCGGCCGGAGATGGGGACAATGATGGATGGCAGTGTAGTTGAGGGTCAATTGGGGGTTTTGAAGTGGGGAAAAGAACCTAGGGACCTAGCTAAACCTAATTGACCTAATTTAATTGGACAAAAGGGAGGAAAGGACACCAGTTGTGGCTCATCAGCGCCATGGAAGAAAAGTTCTCCGTTGAGGGAGACAGCGACAAGGAAAGTTCAAAATCGACAGGGCTTTGGCCGACCACCGTCGGAGGAAGGAGGGGTGGACAGCAGTGCCTCTAATTTGACGATTGAAGGTGCAGACGAAGGAGAACCAGGACCGCCGAAGCGTAGGTCGAAGGAGGCCAGTGAAGGAAAAGGGAAGATTTTTTAGGCAAAACCTAGCTAAAGATGTGAGGTTTGCATTGCAGGTCCATTTATAGGCTATGGGGAGGGGTTTGAAGCTTGGAAACCAAGCTTGTAACTCCACGTTTTCCACACGAGTAGGACATGTGAACCTTCAAAAGGTTCGCATAAGGACTTGGGGGCGATTTAGGATTCGTGTGTGGGCTCATGTGGAAGGCAATTTCACAAGGAATCTTCAGTTCAAATTTGGTAAGGTTTGGTTGAGAATCAAGTGAGAAAATCTCCGTTCAAAACTCAACAGTGAAGGTCTAACATTCAAAAAATGGTGTGAGGACCTTTTTGCAAAGAATGATGATAAAGTTAGGGACCTTATTGTAGTTATTTCGAAAGTTAAGGGCATATGTGTGAGAGAAAAGAGTCAGACAGAACTGAAATGTAAATTAGGTCAACATGAACTCTAATTAGGCCCAAATTTTGGCACAAACCTAATTTGGACCCAAAGAATCTCATGGTGAAGTCAGATTTAATTTTTGACTAAGTTTGACTAGGTAAATTGCATAAAAACTCAAATTATGGTAACTATCTATCTAAGACTATTTTAAGTCAAAATGGGCTCTGATGGTCAATCAAGGATGCCAAATCCTAGATAATATTTTTCTATGATTTTTAGAGGGTTTAGAGGAATTTTATCCTGACCAAAACCTCAATGAATTAAGCAGATCTATTTTTAGGGTTTCAGATGTCATTTAATTCTTGAAATGCGTGAAAACCCATTTCTATCTGTACGAACCCTCTTATTAGACTTTAATGCACATTTGACCTTTAAGAAACCCCTGAGAAAATCCATAATTTTCTGCATTCATAATATGATGGTAAAATTACAGTTTTAACCCTGATTTCATGTGAAACTCTCAGAAAGGATGTGTAGTGAATTACGGTCCTTTGACAGTTATGTAGGATCATTTATCAATGGAATATAACTAATTAAAGTTAGATATGGTTGATGATGACGTTATTATCACCTACGTTATTTAAGGGTTCTCATAACTTTGTTAAGGCCTGTATTAGATGTCAACGAACTGGAACAATTAAGAAGGGGAATGAGATGCCTCAACACCCGATTCAACTTGTTGAAATTTTTTATGTTTGGGGAATAGACTTTATAGGACCTTTTCCTTTGTCCTAAGGTTATGAGTATATCTTAGTGGCAGTTGACTATGTCTCTAAATGGATAGAGGCCATTCTTACGCGAACAAATGATCACTCGGTGTTATTGAAATTTGTGAAGGTCAATATCATATACCGATTCGGCTGCCCTAAGACTATTATTAGTGATAGGGGACCTCATTTCCAAAATCACTACTTCAACCGGTTACTGAAGAGTTTAGGGGATCACTCACAAGATTGCTACCCCGTACCACCTCCAGACGAGTGGCCAAGTTAAGGTGTCGAATAGAGAGATAAAGAACATTCAAGAAAAGACCATTAAGCCTGATAGGAAGGACTGGTCCCAAAAGCTCGATGATGCTTTGTGGGCGTATCAAAGGGCCTATAAGACCCCTTGGGTACATCTCCCTTCCGGATAGTGTACGAGAAAGCGTGCCATTTACCCATTGAGCTGGAACATAGGGCACTTTGGGCTATCCGAAGTGTCAACACGAATTTAGAAAAGGCGAGTAAGGCACGACTTTTGGAATTAAGTGAGCTTGAGGAACTGAGAAATGACCTCTCAAGCTTTTAAAGAGAGAACTAAGGTCTTAAATGATAAGTATATCCTTAGAAAGACCTTTAAGCCTAACCAACAAGTCTGGCTTTGCAATTTCATATTTAAACTTTCCGAGGAAAATTGAAACCACACTGGGATGGGCCATACATAATCACCAAAGTGCATGGGGCTGTGGAAATCAAGAACCCTTCATCTTCAACAACGCCCTTTATCGTCAACGGCCAGCAATTAAAATCATATGTTACTTTGGATGGCTATCTAGTTGACAAGATCACTCTTAAGGAGCCTTAGCTCCTATCATTCTCCACCCCAAGTAACATCTTCCCTTAACTGTTTTGCTTCCAATGAAAACATTGTTTGAACCAGGCATGGGGGGGATAGGACCTGAGACATATGTTTATAGCATGTCTACATCTTGCATTCATGCATGCATATTGCATTCTAAAAAAAAAAAAAAGCCATGTTATGCTTAATCGGCTGGGCTCTGCATCTTTAGGCATGAGACCAAGACTTTAGGTTTGCTTAAGCTGACTCTAGGTATCTAATTATAGGAACTAGGGTTGAACTACTAACTTTAGAACTTTATGGTCCGTTTGGACTTAAAAACTTAAGTAGGAGTTAAGTTGTGGACCATTCCTCAAGAGGTTGAGGAAGGAAAGCTAGGGATTGAATTAAAGGCTGAATAGTACCTGGTGTCTTTTTTTACTTTTTGGTTTACGGGTCCTCATAACCTAAGCATCCACATTTCACACACACTTGGTCTTATGTAAATAGTGATCACCTTAACTCATTTCTTGAAGAAACTTTGGTTCTCTTAGTTTCAATTTAGGAGAAGCTTGATATCACAACTTGATTGGATGAGTTCCTGCCGCAAGAGAGGTGGAGTATCTACTCACCTTGAAGATGTGATGATAACATGTCACCTCCTCGGCATTTGTCTCTTAGGATATCCATCCTATTGGGGGCATGTAAACGCATTGTGCGGTTCAGGTACCATGGGTGGCCCTATCTCGAAGTGTCGATTGCCACAGGCCTGAATTCGCTTAAGAAATCCATGGGCAATACTATCTCAAAGTGTCAATTGCCAGGAGTTCTTAGGGTCGCTATGGGCGATGTTATCTCGAAGCATCGAAAGCTAGGCATCCTTCGAGGTTCGGTGATGGGGACAATGAATCCGACACAGACCGTGTTGATAGCTGATCCAAGGTTAGACTTAGAGGAATCAAACAAAATATATATATATATTAAAAAAAATCCTCTAACTTTCTAGGTTGGCAATCATACCAACCTCAAATAAATCAGACCAATGCACATGCACAGATGTTTGAATCTCTGGGACCAATAAACCCTAGGGTAGATTTAGAAATCAACGAAGCCTGTGCCTGCAACTTGTCCTTAACCAACCTAGTGTATAAGTTAGCAACTACTTAGGTACCTTATGATCTAGGGTTAGATAGTGCAACCTAATTTCTGTGAAAAGGTCAGTTGAGTCAGCGTAGATCACTTGGAGTGTTTGGTTGCTTAAATTTGCCAAAGATTAGCAAAAACTAGGCTTGAGGGCATTTGATTAGCCCATATTTGTGGGCTATTTAAGTATATGAATAGTTAGACATTAAGATATCTTTTAACATTTAGATAATATACATTAAGATGTAAATAAATTAATTCATATTTTTAGATTAATTGCATAATTCATGCATTGCATTCATATCTAAATGCATTTAGAATTAACTTAGAATTGCATGCATTTGATTAATTAACCAATTAGGTGCATTACATGCATTGTTTTAATTTAACATAGAAGTTATAAGTTTGTGCATAAATAATCCTAATATTTTATTATTTTATTATTCTTCTTCCACAGGTAACGACTCCACTTCCTCCTCCTATGCCCATTCACTCCTCACAGTTGTCAGCACTCATTCGACAGGAAGAGTGGATCTGCTCTCACCTCTTTGTAATTCAAATCCGTTAGCTACAGCTACAAGAGAGGAGGAGACGACTGTGCTGGGGAGGCCATCACCCCACCCCACTACTATGCAGAGGGTGCAACGCTCCTCCGCTCATCACCGTCGGCCTCAACTGCAGCAACAAGTCTCTAACTCCGTGGGCGTGTGGCGTGATAAGCCACACCGTCGCCCGAAGCTTGTTTGCGCCACTGTGCATCTAAACCAGCCACCACCACCATCACCAACACCAGCAACCACCACCATTACCAACAGCGCAACCACCACCAACAGCCATCCACACATGGTTAAGTCATCCAGGAAGTTTCCCGAACATCTAAAGCCCCTCCCCATCTCCATGCCTCATCACCTTCCTCTTCATTTTCTTCTTTATTCTCTCCACTATTCATCTTCTCCACGAAAGACCCAACATTCCCAACCTCACAGTCGCATGCACCGCCCACTCCTCTGCCACTGCCATCCTCCTCCCGCGTGCACCACCTCGCTAGCTCCCCGTGCAGCCACACGGACGCACCCGTGTGCCTGCTCACACACACCAGCAGCAGCCCTGACCGCGCACGCCAGCCAACACCTCCGCTCGCACTCCTCGCTAGTGCTCAACATGTGCCACACGCAACCGTCCGTGCACACACCCACAGCAGCCCAGCACACCACCCATGTGCATCCCACAAGTTGTCCAGGACACCGCTCCACTACGCACCACCTACACACCGACCAACTCTACGCTGCGCAGCCCGACCGCTACAGACCACCTCAGCCCTCGTCGTCCCCATCATCACGATCCTCTCCTCCTGTAAACCTTCCCTGTCCAAGATCGATGCCGGCCGAACCCCCTCTACACACGAGCAAGGGAAAGGATCTCCCATGTTTCACTACAATAACAAGGCTACTAAAAATTACATTCATGTGCCATTAATAGAAGGGATTTTTGATTTATGAATATCATATTAGGTTGATTTTATGATCATATCCTTCATCTTTTTCATAAACGCTATTCCAACTTTATCTCATATCGATTTCTTAATCTAAAGGGAATTTTAGCTTGATTTTTGGGGGAAGTTAATAGTGAACATGGGATTTAATTAGTAGTTAATTTTAATAGGCTAGTGCCTCCCTGTGGACACGACTTGCTCCTTCATGAGTGATTTATTTAATTTATTTTGATTTATATTGTTCGCCACTCGATTTCTATATCGCAATGATCTTGATTTATATTTTTGAAAACTAAAATAACACGGTCACTCCATTGTCCATAGTGGAGGTTCTTTTTCTTAGATCACCTCCACTAGGGGCCCTCCACCACTTTAGGGCCCCGATCTACATCTTAATTCACTTAATTAACATATACATATAAAACGCCTAATTTCACCTCAACCTCCTAAGCTCGTTGTCAATGGCGGCTTAGGAAGAGTTTTTATCACCTAATCACGCACTCATAAGTATCGCAAGACTAATCTGAGTCTTTTCCCTCACTCAATTGAGTGAGAGGATCAATGTTGCGTTCAGTCGAACTCAAAATCTATTCTAACTAAATTCAAGATTAATCTTTAAGTCTGTCTATTAATTAGAGCAACTGATTAGCTCCTGAGGTTCCCTGTGACCTCAAGAATCTTCTAATATAATTACTGTTGTGTTTCATTAAGAAATTCATCTCCAGCGACATCGCATGGCATTCACTGAAGCTCCGGTGAGCACCGCCAAACCAAATCTTTACCTCAGCCCGTAGAACTCTTTGAGAAGCTCCAGATTGCTTCTCTATGACCTCAAATTCATAAATCATTTATTAAATTTGTGTTTTAACAAAAAATATTATCTATTGGATTTTATCTTCCTCATCTCCGACAGAGCTGCGATCTCTATAGAACACTTCTAACCCTAATAATAGATCCATAAACTTGTGTAGAGTCTAGGAAATCTACTCTAAGTTTTAGATAAGTATGGTAATCTCTGCAACAACCTCCCAACCAACCCCACTTTCGACCTCAGGTGATGAGTCTAGAAACACCATTAAACCTATCAAAACCCTAATTTGGAGTGCAGTACAACTTCCTAAGATTGAAGTGAATCTATTTAGGTTGTTAATTTGGTTAAAGGAACTTTACATCGTAAAGTCAATTTCTGAGCTTCATAAGTCAACCTTGGTTTAAATCTGGGGATTAAAGGTTTAAATCTCTGATTGAGTGGATTGATTAAGCTTCTAGAGTGATTATAAGTGTTTAGGATTAATTTGAATAAGAATTATTGAGGAAAAGGTAAGTTTGAATGATTTGTGCATTTTGGGTTAGTTTAAGAACCCAACACTGTTCTTTGGATTCTGTTAAGATTTGGAACTAAAGATTGCTTAGAATAGTTCCTTTTTGACCACTAAATTAGTTTAAATCGATCCTTGATGACTTTATCTCTCTATTGATATGATTTAATCCACGATCCTTTTCATATGCTTTCCTTCATATAATGAGAACATTGCACAACATAGGCATGAGGGGGGGTGTGGGGGGGGCGTAGCATTTTGCTGAATATATTTCATCTAGTCTAGACACTTTTTATTTATATATACCAAAAAAAAAATTTATAGCATAATTTGCATGATTTGAAGCATCTTGAAAATTAGGGACACAGGAGACATTGATCTAAGACTTAGGCATTAAGATTTGGAAGCTAAACTCTTTAGGATGTAGTTGTCTTAATCATATAGGGGGATGGATCAGTTCTGGGCTTGCCAAGTCCTATGGAAATGTGTTAAACAAGGTTGAAGTTAATAGGATAGAAGTATTTGGCTCAATTGTCTACCCTCTGGTTTGAAGGGCTTGATAAATTAAGCATTCACATATTCACTCACTTGAAGTGGCTTACAGGTATTCAAACCTTAAAAACAATGTGTTTCACCACAAACTGGGATTGGGGAATCTTTACAATTAATTTGACTTAATTCATATCAGAACTAATGAAAGTCGCTATGGGTATGGCTAGCATGTTGCAATAGGGTCGCCCCCAACTGTGGGATGTCTAGATCTCAGCCTAGCATCACAAGTTTCGTTGGGTTTTGCTAAGGTGATGTTTTTGAAAGGATGAAGGAGAGCCGCTCACCTAGAAAAATGAGAGAAAAAGGAGTACACCTTGAAAATAATAAAGTAGTAGGAGGAAGAAAGTGTGTGACAAAATAGCCCAAAAATCCTCAATTTGTCCTTTACAAAAAAAAAAAATCCAATAAAAATGTGTGCATTCAAATATCCCAAAAATCCAAAAAGATTGAAGTATTGCAATAGCAGACCAAATGGTTAAGCCAGGGAGATATACCTTCGAGGTTAACCTCGAGATAGAAAAGGGTGACAAGAAAGCTACCAATTCTTAGTAAGGCAAAACTGAAGCAAGACTTAGAGAGATTAGGGATAATCCCAGTTTGAGGAAATCTAATGGTTTCGTCATTTGGGAGCCCGTAAGTTGAAGCACAACACTAAGCATGGATGCTTTAAACTACGGCTTGACAAATCTTTGTTGGACATTCTAAGCCTTTGAAACTATCTTAGAGGCTGAAACTAAGGGAAATAGAAAACTAAAGGACTAAAAAACTTATGTTTTGATTCAAACCCTTAATGTTGTTGAGTTTTATGACTAGATCTTAGTATATAAGAATTAAGGTTAATGTTTGTTTGAATCTCATCACCTAAGACTTCAAAATCAAGATTTCATGAGTTTTTATTCGAGACTAGAAAAAGCTAAACATGGGGGTGTAATGAGTTACCTAATTAACATAATAACATGCTTAGTCATGTTGGGTTTGGGTATCAGTTGCATTAGATTTAAGTTATATTGTACATAATTATTTATTTGCATGCTAAAGGTAACATGGTAATTTTGACATTAATTTTGTGCTTTGCTATATGCAGGAATCTGATACTCAGGCTCAAGAGGAAAAGAAGCAGGAACATAGAGCTCTAGAGTTGTAAGCAAGAGGAAGAATGTCAATTATAGCCACTTGAACCCAAACCCTAACCCTAACCTAACCTACCAACTTTAGCCCTTACCCAAAATCTAATCCTAATACCCAGTCCCAACCCTAAACTAGATCCCCTCATATCACTAAACCCTAATCCTAACCTTACACCACACTCCTAGCCTATTCATAAAAATTAGCTCACTCACCGAGTGACACTACCTTAGTCCTAATCATAATCCTATTCTATAGATTCCTACACATTATCCACTTGCCACTTAATTTTTATGCACCTTAAATTGTTTAAAATATTTCTATATTTGATTGCTAAATTGTAGCATTGCTTGCACTTTATTTCGGTATCCAATTAGCATCCTTAATTCCCACCAATCAAGAGCATGTATGAACACAAATTAAGATAATTGGAACCTATTTTCTAGAACCTTTAGGAGCCGCCCACCACACCTATAGAAACCCTAATTACCACACCTAAGAGCCTTCTAAATCAGCCTTGTACATGCCACATTACTTTCCTAAATCCATTCCCAATCAATGACCTATTTCCTATTCCTTGATTTTCTATATCACCTTCCTAATTGACCTACTCAAGACCCACCTTATTAAACCCAACGTGAACCCTATTTCCCACCATGTTGTATGCAACCTAGCCCTTTCCTAATCACCTTGGATGACCACCTTTAAGAGTCCCAATTAGATCATCCAAATCCCAATCACTTCTAGAAACCCTAACTTAGTCTCCAAGAATCATCCAGCCTCTCTCCCCTCTATTTAAATCCCCTCGACATCCACCATAAGCCTCATAATCCTCTTCCTACCCATTACTTGCAATATAACTCCATTAGCTTTTAGGTCCTCCATTATCCATTAGTGCCCCCAACATCATCTTCATCTTCTACCATATCCTCCACCTTCTTCCCTGTGACGTTAGAGGTTGGCGTGGACTCTCTCTGCTGTTGTGTTTGCGCGCCTGCTCCATCTCTATACCACTTCGAGCTACGCCTTCATGGCCATCCTCGATTTTGTTCTTGTTTATTTAGCTATTTTCCATTGTAGTAAGCATTCCTCCATATTTACGTTGATGTATTAGAACTCTTCTTTAGTATTAGTAAAGCTTTCTTCTATTTAGTTCTATGTCTCTCGCAATTACTTTTGTAGTTGGCAGCTTTGTTTCCTTGTATTTGCTTAGTTACTAGCACAGTTAAAATTAGAAAAACAAAAATAAAAATAAAAGATATCCTTGTCTTAGGAAGCACGAATATCCAATTGCCTTCCCATGACAAGACCCGGACTCTAATTTTCAGCTTTGATTTTACGAGTTCGATTACCAATATTTTGTAATGTTTCTTCATGATTTTGAACTACAATGCACGTATTATTACAAAATCAATTTTGTGATTATCACCCATGGAGGAAAACATTTTTAATATCTAGTTGCTTAATAAGCCATTTGTTTGAAATAGTGATTCTTAAGACTATTTGGATGGTAGTAGGTTTGATGACAGACCTAAATGTGTCATGGTAGTTGATTCTTTCATGTTGATTAAACCCTACAAGGCATGCTTTGTAGTGTTCACTACTACCATCAGCGTTGTAGTTTAGTTGAAAACCCATTTGAAGCCAATGACATTTAGGTTTTTGCTTCGAGACACAAGTTTCTAGGTCTAAGTGTTCTATCAGCTACTTATGGTGGTAGATTTGACATTGAGAATCGAGTGAGTGGTGTAGCTGGTGAAGTTGTTCAGCCAATAGAGCAGATGTTTCTGCAAGAATAGTCCTCGATATTGTAATAGTGGCGCAAGGTTGAAGTGGCTGAACTCTGGGTGCAAGGCCTAGAATGTACCATTCCCTTAGGGAGAAGCATCTTTTATCGTACTGAGGCTGTCAAGCAACGTCAAATTTTCTTTGCAAACATGTCAAAGCAAAGGTTGCCCATATAATTAATTACATAACTGGGAAAAGCACACTTTGCTATCCAAAAATAAAAGCTTATGAGTTTGTAGAGCCGTAAAAGAGGATATACGATGCATCCAAAGACACGTAGGAACTGAATATTTTGAGTGATTTGCAAGAGAAGTTGGTAAGGAGATAGCCCATTAAGTAAAAGAGTTGGGTGATGATTGATCAAATATATTGCTATTGAAAGGCATATTCCTAGAAATGTAGATTTATAGAAGCATGCGGTAAAAATGTGAGTCCCATGTTCACAACATGTTGAATTTTATGCTCGATGGCATCGGTTTGCTCATTAGTGGAAGCATACAAAAGGCAGTGAAGGATGCCTTAAGATTTAAAATGTTTGGTGTTGGCGAGGGCTTTGAATTTTCCATACGGAAAAGCTTTAATTTTTGTTGAAAATTGTCATTCAACGTGTTTCTGGAATTCAAGAAATACAGGTAATATGTAAGATTTATGGGCTAATGGATATAGCGCCAACTTCGTTTCGAGTAATTTATCAATGAAGATAGGAAAATATTTATATCCTAAAATAGATTGAACATGGAAAGGCCTCCAAACATTGCTGAAAATTAAAGCTGGAGGTTTAGAACATTTTGTTTTGTTTCATACAGAGAGCTTTCTGCGCTTTCCATAAGAACATTTATTTTTCAAGAATTGTTTGCGTTGATGAAAGTGTTCTACGGAGAGTCAATTTATAGACTCGATTTTACATTTGAATTTGAGTGGAGAGTGGAGAAGCGTTGGGAGAGATTTGGAAATCTGTAGCACCCGTTATTGATTCAGTGGAGAGATAGTGTTTTCCTACATAATTGCTTGGTCGTACTGTCACAACTCCAAGCTGGAGCAACTAGATTTTTGCGGCTATAACCCTACAGCCCTTCCATTCCGAGTTTATTTAATCAAATCGTGCACGAAGTTTAGGGGAAAAAGGTACATCAGCAAGCCTGAAACTTCATTAATTGGTTTCCCTCTCCTTAATGCCCCGCTAATTTCTACATTGCAGAAACACAAAAATATGACCCCGACTACCAAACTCAGAAGTTTTGGGTGCACATACAAGTAAAAGTATAAATATAAATGTTCATGTTGGGCGCGTTGTACAACTTTTGATGTATGACTGAGCGATGAGCACATCAATATCCAATGCACATGTCTTTACTTTATACGTATGATTGAATGGTCTAGAAGTTCAACCTGAAACCCATACAACTGAATCAGCAAACTCACAATTCCTAGTTTGTACAATTGGACTTGTTCCAATAATTTGTGCTCGGAATAAATGCCATTATCGGTCCCATGTCCCGACGTCTTATATATACTTAAATAAATAAATTAATGAGCTTTTTATGTATATATATCGTTGTAGACTTTGAGAAAGACGTATATATCCTTATTTATTTTATATTTACACATATATCTTTTGTATTGACATGTATACTCTTACAAACTTCATTTTATTAGATTGCTTATCCTTGTGAAGATTTTGAAGTAAAAATTAAAGTTCTTTTTAAAATACCCTTAACTTTGTTATTTTTTCCCAAAACGACCCCTTCACCCCCTCATCCCTCTCTTCCTTTCCCTTTTCACCTTCTTCCCTTACACCTTCCTCCCCATGCTCTCCCTCTTTGACCCCATGGACTTTCCTCCAAATGGACCATCATCGCCACCCACCCTCGTCGGGCTTGACCTCAAGCACAACCTCTCGAGGCCAATCTCATCGCTACCCAACTTACTTCAATACTTCTCCAATTTGGTGAACCAATTGGAGGGCACCCTTGGGTTCCTCTTTGTGATGACTCAGGTTAGGTCAAAATACCTCGTAGAACGTGAAAAACTTACTTTTTAGTGAAGCCTCAATTAAACTTTTCAAAAGTACATCATATTTGATACTGTTGAATTCTCGTCTTAAGTTGCCCATTAATAAATTTTTGTTAAAGCTAAGTATGGGTTCATGCAAAGTGAAAGGAAAAATTGAACTGTTAAACGGGCTAAGTGCACAAAGGAAAAGAAGAAACAAAGGGGCAAAGATAAAAAAGAATAAAAGATCAACTTAAGAGAATAAAAGAGAAGGAACGAAGTTAAAGTTAAAGAGAGAGTTTAAGAAAATAGAGAGAATGGTTAATTTGAAAGAAAGAATAAAGATTCAATTGATATTTTTTTTTTCATCTAACTTTTGTGAACAGAAGTCTGATGGTGAAGAAGGCTAAGAGGAATTTTGTCTTTTGCTTTTAATTGTTTAAAGGCATTTTGCTCTTCATGTAAATATTTTTATGCCTTGTAATTTTGTAGAAAATTGTAATAACATTCTTAAATTTTATTGCAAATCATTAATGTACACTTTTCTTTTATAAATAGAATAATTGCATGCTTTAATTGTGTACTTTTTGTGAAATATTCATGTGCTTAACATATGTTGTAATCATTGAAGTAATTAGTTAATTATTAATTTAATAAGATTGGCAAATTAAAATTATGAATATGCCTCCTACTGAATAACCTAGACTCAACCAATTAAAAGGAACTTAAACCTAAATGTTAGGTTAACCTGACCCTATACTACATAATTGACATTAATTCAAGTTAACCTAAGTCATTTCTTACACGATTAATTAAGACTTTTAACCTTAATTAACTGTGTTGAGAAATTACACATCAGTAGCCACTGCGGCGAAGAGGCTTCCGTCGGTGTGCTTTGGGAACTTGCTTTGAAGCTCTAGAAAGTGGAAGAATGCTTGGAGGAGGTGTGTATTCCATGGGGAGGCCATAGGACCCTTTTATAAGTGAAAGAGACCTTAGGTCAGGCTTAAACAGCCCCCAAAATCATGCTGAACCGGCTTGGACTGCACCCTACCCACCACTCGCGCTGAACCGGCCGCTTCAGCTCACGCATGCGCGCTGGCACACGCTTGCGAATGCGTGGCTGGTGTGGGCACCTAACAGTCATAGATCTCCAACAAACGAGAAGTGCCCACTCGCACGCCTTCGTTGCGCCCCTCATCGTGCGATCGCGATTGCGTGCATCCAAGTTGGCCACGTGGCACAATGAGGGCATGAGGATTGCACTTCAGCAGTGGAAATCTGCTCACCAACGTTAGGTCAGATTCTATGCATCAAGCGCGCACGATACATGGCTACGTGGAGTGCTACAGTTCATCGAATGCTAATCAAATGGCTGAATTGACGCGCTATTTGCAACAGAGAGGCATGCGGATCACGATTCAATCTCGTGTCCACGCTCGGTTCGATCCTATCCTCCATGTTACGCGAGGCATGGACAAATCTCGACCATCCATCTGAGATCATGTGGTCGCGGGAGGCAAGACGTAAGGCGCACGATGGAGATTAAACGATGGGGATCATTCAAGCTCATGCGACAAGAAGTAGCGCACACTGCTTGCGTGAGAAGGGTGGTTGTGAGGCTGAAACATCGCGGGTCGTGGGCCATTGATCATCAAATCAATGGCTGGGACTTCTTCGGCTCATTGCTGGAGCTACGGATGTTGGATTGGGCGATTTCAGGTCCGTTGGACTTCGATTTTCATCATGAATCCATACGTGTGGACTGATTGCTCATCCAAGGCCTGTTTCAATGTGCTCTTTCATAACCTGGACAATAAACGTTAGTTCCAAGCAATATCAATATAAAAATTATGCAGAATGCATGCATACCCTTAAACCCACTAGATTATCACAATTAAGTGCAAAGACCCTCAAAATTGACATTATATGACATAATTAACACTATTTATTATAGTCATCGTACCCCCATGCCCACCCCTTGCTAGTCCTTAGTAAGGTTAATCATAACCAAAGCCAAAGAGCGACTGTCTAGGCACAGTTATCTACAAACCAGAGGAAATTCGATACTTAGAGTCTTAACTACTAAGACTCAACAGTGTCATGATGCTGACCAAATGCGGGTGTAGTGTGTGCCCGCCCACGCCTTCTTTTCTACGTGCTCAACACCTCATCATGATCAGACGATCTCATCCGTCCGATCGAGAGATCGGATGACTTAAAGATGCATGCGCCCACTCTTCAACGCGCCCAACGCCCGCGCGTTTGATCACACATGGGCTTGGCCTTCAGATCGCACGTGCAGCCTCACCTTCATCTGAGCGCACCACGTCTCACCTCCTCACCTGCATGATCACCATCCTACGGCTGAATTTGGCTGCACGTGATTGCCTCTTCAATTTGAGGCGAGGCAGGGCTCGAACCCGTGCCTCCCTCTTTGCGTGAAGGTGCGCAACGAACATGTTGTGGCTGCTGCTTTGTCGCGCTTTGGATTAAAGGATCAAGCATCCTCTGCCATTGGATTAAGATCCAACAACTGAGGTTGATTGAGCAATTGAGAGAGAGAGCCAGCGAGCGTTCATGGCCGACTTAGGCGGTTGAGATGGTGCCACGTGGTGCCATCTTGGCTATCCATCTTCTGTGGCTTGTACATGGTGCCACGAATGTCGGATTAGACCGATTTTCACGCCGTTGGGCTATGATCGTCGATGGTGTCATCTTAGCTGTCCATCTTCTGTGCCATGTAGATGGTTCCATGGATGTCGGATTGGATCGATTTTCGTGTCGTTGGGCTATGATCGTCAATATGAACACCCGTGCAGTCAGATTCGTCATCTGAAGTACAGATTTACACCACCTGGCCCCTTGACCTCTAATCTTTCTCGAATTACATCCGATACTACGGAAGTCCGATCAGGACGATCTTGGAGTCGTTCAACTCCGATCATCACCCTGATCAGATCCGTAGGGTTGAATCTTCAATCTGAGACTCCGATTAAATATCATCCTGTTCCTTGACCACAAAAAGAGAAAATTAACCTAAACTTTATACAATCTAAACTAAATGCAGGATGATGCATGTTATGCAATATTTATAATATATTATGCAACTTTACTCCTAAGAACATGCATAAATAGACGGTTTATGTGACAAAAATATGTTTACATTATCAGGTATCCATAAGCTCTAAGTGACCCGAACATGAAATTATCACCACCTAAAAGTTTATTTCTCTAATGGTAGCTTTCTCCCTGCTACTTTTTCTGGGGTCAACACCAAGTGCACCCAGTGTATATCTGATGAGAGACTCATCATGTCTCATAATTAACACAAATTAGCTAATTTACTTAGCTAATTAATTAAGAGTATCATAAATATAGGGTTAATTATAATACAGGGGTAAAATATTAAGGACTTACAAAATAAGTTAGAAATACATTATTAAGGCTCAATTAATCTTAATATAAGTTTAATTAATAATTAGGACTCAATTCATAACCATTTAGCTATATACTAAGTATTTTATTTAACATAATTGAATTAAGGAACTAAGTAGTTAAGTAACTTAATTAATCTTATCATTTAAATAAATATAGCTAATAAGGGTAAAAACGTAATTTTAAGGCATAAATGTATTATTTACCTTATTTATCATAATATACAAAAAAGTTGACAAATAAATAAATTAAAATAAGCCTAAAAACTCTGTTTACACTTATGACCTCAATTTCCATTACAATCGAGTCCTTTTTATTCCACATAGGTCCTATATTTGCAAAAATACCCCTCTGTGTACATCGTCTTCTTCAACCTTGGATGGCTCTGAGTGTCCGATCACCACACCTTTTGATCGCCGTCAATCTCACGTCCAAATGCCATCGACGTTGCCGTTGTTACTTCACTCGCCCTCTCCTCCACATCCAACGATTATGATCCCCCATATCCTAACTCCAATGCGGTGACTTCACCGTTGCCGAAGACGAAGGTGCCTAATCCAATGTACCTAAACGTGATCGCGTCAAGATACCTAGCTCTTCACCTATAAATAGCCATCTAGACCTACGATTCGCACGATCGGCTCCCTACACCTCTTCCCCAAACTGAGCCCGACGATAAGCTATTCCTCCAAAATCCAGCGACCTCATTCTCTTCTTCAAAGCACTTCCATCAGAGAAGCTCAACACCTCTCACCTGTTCTTCCTCTCAGGAGTCATGACAGGCCTTCTGAGCACCCCATTTCTCCCTTTACATCACTTCGATCTTCGCCGGAATTCTAACAACTCATCCTCTAATTTCTTCCTCCATTATGTGCCTTCAACAGAGATCTCCTTCCCCAATTCGTCCAAGTAACTCATAGATTAGCCTTAGTTCTTAATTTACATTAAATTCAAGTAGTTAGATAGCTTAGTGTGTAGATTTCATGCTTTTCTTGCATCGTCTTCTCCAACTCTGGCAAGCTCATTTGAGCTTGACTAGAGCCATCTTCGGTCTTTGAAACACATGGATCACCTTCTTTACTCCTTCATGATCATTTCTAATCATCTAATTGCATGTTTTAATCATCTAATCGCTTAATTCCATTTCACATGCAACGGAACTCCCCTGTCTATGGTGGAGGTTTCCAATCTATTTCACATCCATTAGGGACCCTCCGCTACCATCTCATCACACAAGGGCCCCATTCCATCTATTAATTAGATAAATACTTCATTATATAAGAAACTCCCAAATCACTTTCAAACTTCTGAACACGCTATCCATGGCGGCTCAGAAGGAGTTCCTTCATCTAATTAATCACACCTACACTGTCACCTCATCTTCCTGATCATTTCCCCTCACTCAATTAAGTGAGATCAATTTCTCTAAACTCGCTCGAGCTCAGATTTGATTCCTGAGCATTTCTTGATTAACTTGTGCTTCTGATCAAGTAGTGATTCAATTGACATGATCCTGAAATTCAGTGCAACCTTAGAAAGCTTTAGAGACCTATCTTGAAGTGTTTCATGGAGAATTGCTCTCTAGTCACTAGAAATAGTCTTCACCGAAGCTCCAACGAGCTCCAGCAATCCCAAGCTAGAGCCATAGCCCTCCAAACACCCTCAGGAGTTTTAGAGCACTTACTTGTGATCTAAAAATCAGATTCTGACATTTAAACTTTAGTTTCGATGATTTTAGTTCTAGGTTGATCTTCATCTTCTCCAACTCCGAGAGTTTGAGAGATGTGTTTCTCGATGATTAGGACCTGAATTTAGATCTATAAGCACAAGAAGACCTTCAAGAATCTATTCTGGGCTTTATTTAGGTCTAACAAACTTTGGATTTTTCTGTCGAACAAACCCATAACAGATCTCAAGCAATTGTTCGGGCATAAAATCGCATTTTAAGGATAGATGCGTCGTAGTATAGCGTGAAAATACGTCGAAACAAATAAATTATAACGAGATTGTGAGTACCAGTCGAACTCAAGAAGGTAGAAAACAATTAGATTTTAACACTGATTTAGAACTACCTATAACTAAATACTAATCACAATAGATATAAAGTAATTCAGGAAATTGTTTTATCATGAGTTGCAAATATAACTAGAACTAGAACACGCATTACTAGAACTAGAATTAAAATTAACTAAGCTATTAGAACATGGGTACCAAGAGTGATCCATGGTGACCTTTGGAGAGGTTGGGGAGAGCAGCAGTGGTACACCATGGTGGTCTTGACAGATGATGCCTTCTGATGGGGGCTCTGGGGTTCCTTTTATAGTTAAACTGAGGGGCAAAGCAGGTATTTGGCTCCCAAACTCATGTATCAACCTTTGATTAATTAGATCCGTTGATCGGGAGATCAACGGCTCTGATTTTGCCTCAAAATAGATTTCATATCTCCTGATACATGCGCGCTGCTTCAGATCTCACCACGTGGGGCGCTCAGTGTCCTTGGATCCTGATCACACGGTCGTGCGCCCGTGCCTCACTACCGCCTTCACTGAAATCCCGTGGGCGCACGCACATACAAATCCAACCATCCGATCTTAGGATCGGACGTCTTAAAAGTGCACCCGCACCACCTTTTCGATCATGCATGCAACAGCGCGTGGACACGTGCGTGCATCTGCACGTACACTCCACCGCCAGATCAGACACACCTCCGCGTGCCACGCGTCCACGCCAGCACTGCCCGATGGCCATCTCACGGCTCAATTTCACTCGTCGGACCGCCTTTCTGATTTTCCCCTCCGCAAGTCACGAACGGATGGTCACACGTTTGTTTTCTCGTGCGTGCCACCTCAATCGTTGTATGAGGATCCAACAGCTGGGATGGATCCTCATTTGATGAAGTCCTGTGACCGGTTGACGTGGCGATCTTGTAGCTATTGGATGGCAATCCAACGACCCACAAGGTGTGTGGAATTCCTTCAGTATATGGTGGTGGCAGCCTTGAGCGGTTATGATAGTGTCACGTGATGCCATCATGGCCATCCATCTTTACTTCTAGATGGTGCTATAGGGTTCCGATAGAGTTAATTTTTGAGCCATTAGACTACAATCGTTGGTCTGGATCCATCCGTACGATCGGATTTGACATCTGAGATTCGAATTTTTCTTGGTCTTTGCTCTTCTTCGAACTTCATAAGATGCTACGGGAGTCCGATCAAAACGATCTCGAAAGCGTTACTCCTGTCATCGTTCTGAACAGATCCATACAGTCGAATTCATCATCTACGGCCTTGAATTACCTACAATTATTATTACCTCTCAATTAGAACATAATGTAGCATTACTATTTATAAAGCTAACAAATGGACTATGATGCAAAATAAAATGCTTATGCATGTATTATTCCTAAGTTAAGTTAGGATCTAACTTAATTCAGATATATTATGACCTATGATTGCTACGCAATCATATCATCATGCCTAAATCCTGCTAATCCCTAGCAAATGCAAGACTTAATGCATTTTATCAAGAGTTTGACTAAAGATCTATTTCTTTTGTTTTAATCCAAAAATTTAAAAATCTAGATAATCGTGAAAGTGTAGTGTTGTAGCCTATGCAATGGATCCAAGCAAAAAATCAATCCACATCTAAAATTCGTACTTGACCCTCAGTGAAAACTCTATTGGGATAGGCAAACTTCTTCTCTCGGAAATATAAAATAATCTCTAATATTAGCCCTGACTTTTGTCTTAGGCAGAAAATGTGTAAGTCGAGTGGATTTGTATTTGGAGGCTCACACTCCTCTGGTACTGCATATAGACTATTACTTCAGAATCTAGATTTCCAGACTTTCAAATAAATCAACTTAAAGAGAGGTGGAAAAAATGTGCTCTCTTAAGTTCCTTGTTCTCATTCTCTCTCTCTTCTTCTCTTTTCTTTTCTTTTCTTTTTCTTTTAGAGCTCACAATCTCACCAGATTTACAAATATATTTAGTGGTCTCTCATGGCATTAACACTTCAATTAAGTTCTGATAACCCTATAACTAAGTCAAAAATCCTCAGACAGTATTCGGATAATCAAAAATACAGGAAAAGTAGGTTAAGGTTGTATTTAGTAAATCGTAAGGGTAGTAAGTATTGTTGCCTTAATGTGTTTGTCACATAAAATGCAACTTAACACTTTTTTTTTCTTTTCTCTGTTTCTTTTCGAGACTTTTATACTTTTTCTTCCTTTTCTTTCCTTCTTTTTTTCTTCTTTTTCTCTCGCACATATATCTACCAACACAACGCAATGCAACATGACATACGCACTTTTATTCATAAGGCATTACTGATGTTCAAGAGGATATTGGGTGACTTATTTGGTCGAAGTGCCTATTCTTGGCACCGAAAAAGGAATGGATGGGAAACGTATTTCTGACCTTGACATTAACACCCTTCTTTAGCAGAGGATTCCATAAAGTACAGTCGTAAGCATCCACCTTAATCTTAATTTTATTAGAACCTGCTCTCTGTGTATTTACCTACCTTATTTGGTGGCTCTCACAAAAATTCACACAAGGAATTTGTATGCAAAAATCGAAAGCGAAAACTATGCATAACTTCAAGTATCATTATCCAATTATCCAGAAATTAAAATTCATTGCACTAGTCATAAAGCACCAGTAGACTCTCTACTCTCACCTCGCAATTGTTTGGTGGATCTACTAGAAGATAGTTTGCCTATCTACCTAATTACTGTGCAAGGGTTTAGGAAAACAAGCAATGCTTCTTCTCGACAAACTAAAGATGTCTATTGCTCTTCACAGTGAATTTATTGCAAATTCTACGTGCAAGTGTGAAATTGTATTGGATTCTAAATTCAGGAATCAACTAAAGAATAAATCTCTAATAAAACCTCTTGATAAAAAGCTATTTCCTAAGATGTTGGCAGAAAAATTCTTTTCAGTTTATATGTACTGCCCCCCCATGCCTAAGTTCTTGCATGTCTTCATGCATGAATAAAGGAAAATGAATTAAGACAAGAAGTGGATAGAAATCACCTAGAATTGCTCTTGATTCGTCATTCAACACATGCCAACATTACAATGATGATCACAATATACAGAATAATATGCAAAAATGAAATATGCTATGTATAAAAGATATCTATATATGTATAGGTGCTGATTTTAACGCCAAACTTCAAATATACATCCTCGATAAGATTAATAACTTCATCAGCAGGGGAAGGTTCCTGGGCCATAAATGGCTTGAGGCATTGACCATTCACCGTAGAAACATGCCCAAATTTTGGGTCCATAATTTGGACCGCTCCATTAGAATATAGGTGGATCACCAGGTATAAGACAGACCATTTGAGCTAAAGCTTTCCCGCAAAGAATTTGAGTCGAGAATCAAATAATCAGACATGCTGGCTAGGTGTGAATTCTTTCCTCCAGATGTGGAAGTCATGAAAAGCCCTAGTCTTATCTTTGTATATCTTTGCATTCTCATAGGCTTCTCGCCGAATTTCTTCAAATTCACTAAGCTAGAGCCTCCTCTCATAACATCTTGCATCGAGGTTAAAATTACACTTCTGTACCGCCTAAAGGCGCGGTGCTCCAGCTCGACAAAAGGTGACAGGTCTTTCCATATGCCATGCGATATGGTGACATTCCAAGCAGTGCCTTGTATGCAGTCCGATATGCCCAAAGTGCATCGATCAATCGATCGGACCAATCCTTCCTATCGGGTCTAACCATCTTCTGAAGAATCAGCTTGATTTGACAGTTAGAAACTTCAACTTGCCCATTGATCTGTGGATAATACAGGGTGACAATGCGATGATGTACCCCATATTTCTTTAATAGCGATCCAAAATGAGCATGGATGAAGTGACTACTCCCATCACTAATCAAAGCACAGGGAACTCCAAATCTTGCAAAAATAAACTTCTGAACAAAGGATATAACAGTCATATGATCAACTCGTCTTACTAGGACAACTTCAGCCTGCTTCGAGACATAATCAACTGCAAGAAGTATGTACTTGAAGCTATGCGAGTTCGGAAAAGGGTCCATAAAGTTCATGCCCCACACGTCAAACACTTCTACAACTAGAATGGGTTGGAGAGGCATCATGTCTCTCCGGGTCATAGAACCGATCAACTGACATCTCTTGCAGCATTTGGCAAACTCGTGTGTATCTTTGAAAACGGTTGGCCAGAAAAAACCTGACTACAAAATCTTTGCAGTGATTTTTCGGCTCGAAAAATGATCACCACAAGCATTGCTGTGGAAAAAAGATAACACACTTGAAATCTCAGAGTCGAGGACACATCTTCTGATGATCTGATCAGCCCCGATGTGAAAGAGCAAGGGGTCGTCCCAGAAGTAAAACTTGGCTTCTGAAAAAAATTTGAGTTTTTGATCCTTGGATAACCCTGCAGGAATCTTGCCTACGACAAGATAGTTTGCAATATCAGCGTAGCAAGGAAACTCAACAAAATTTATAGCCAAAAGAGACTCATCCAGGAATTGATCTGAAATAGGTCGACAATATGGGATGTGTTTTGAGTCTAATCAAGAGAGATAATCTGCCACAACATTATGAACTCCAACTTTGTTGCAGATCTCGACATCAAATTCCTGCAAAAGAAGGATCCATCTGATAGGCTGGGGTTTGGTATCGTTCTTTGCCAACAAATGCCGGAGGGCAAAATAGTCAGTGAAAATAATCACTTTTGACCCAAGTAAGACTAAAGTTCTCCAACCCAAATACTACTGCTAGCAGTTCTTTCTCAATAACTATATAATTGCGCTGAGCTTCATTCAGCGTCTTGCTAGCGTAATAAATTATGAATGGATGGCGCTCCCGACATTGGCCAAGAACAGATCTAATAGCAAAATCGAAGGCATCACACATCATCTCGAACTCGAGAGACCAGTTGGGTGGTTGGAGAATAGGTGAGTCAGATACAGCACTTCGTAAGGTCTCGAAAGTGCTGAGACACACGAAATCGAAGTTAAAGGGGATATCGACTACCAGAAGATTCGTCAAAGGATGGAAAATTTTCAAGAAATCTCGAATGAATCTTCAATAAAATTCGACGTGCCCTAAGAATGATCTAATCTGCCTGACCAAGCTAGGTGGAGGTAATCGAGAAATGATTCAAGATTTAGCTCGGTCGACCTTCAGTCCGTTAGAGGAGATCCCGTGGCCTAATACAATGTCATCCCTCACCATAAAATGACTTTTCTCCCATGAAAGTACTAGGTTAACTTCTATGCACCTCCTCAGGATCATTGTGAGGTTATCCAGACAAACATTATTTCTGGGATGATCCCATGCTATTTTGCCTCTGTGCTGACCAAATTATCAGGAGGTGTATCCCGGAGGATAAAGTACAAAGTATGTTATTTTTTTGCCATGACCAAGCGTGTGGTGGCCACTTTTCAGGGAAAAAAACGGCTGCAAAAGTTTTGCAATCCGGATTTTACTAGCCCACTTTGTTCAAGGATGCACACAGCTTTACTAAAACTTGCCCGCCAGACTCTGGGAACCATGACCAGGAAAGACATGATGCCCCTCCAGCCCATTCTGATCGTCGAGATCTTCGACGTTTAGGGTATTGATTTTATGGGCCATTTTCCACCATCCAACGATTTTGAGTACATCTTAGTTTCAGTAGACTGTCTCGAAATGAATTGAAGTCATCGCCACCCGTCGATGCGATCATAAGGCCATCATGGACTTTGTTAAATAAAACATCTTCTCTTGATTTGGAATACCGAAGGCCATGATCAATGATAGTGGAAGTCACTTTATCCACGCCCAAATTCGTGCCTTACTCAGAAAATACGAGG
The DNA here is from genome assembly GCA_037157565.1 of Thalassia testudinum. Classification (NCBI taxonomy): domain Eukaryota; kingdom Viridiplantae; phylum Streptophyta; class Magnoliopsida; order Alismatales; family Hydrocharitaceae; genus Thalassia; species Thalassia testudinum. The sequence goes on from JAZHRO010000033.1 coordinate 6,993,440, forward strand.
TTACTCACCGCATTGCCACCCCGTATCATCTGCAAACCAACGGGCAGACTGAGGTCTCCAACAGGAAAATCAAGAATATTCTGCAAAAGACTGTGAGACCTAACAAGAAGAATTGGTCCACACAACTGGATGATGCCCTGTGGGCATACAGGACTGCTTTCAAGACCCCGATAGGCATGTCGCCTTATCTCCTAGTCTTTGGCAAAGCTTGCCACCTTCCTGTCGAGTTGGAACACCGAGCTTACTGGGCCGTTAAGCAATGTAACATGAATTCTCAGTTAGCCGGTGCATAAAGGACGTTCCAAATCTCCGAGCTCGAGGAAATTCATCAAGATGCCTTTGAGAATAATCAACATTACAAGGAAAAGATGAAAGCCGTCTACGACCGACTCATCCATAGAAAGACCTTGGAACCCAACCAGCAAGTCTGGCTTTTTGATGCTCAACTCAAAACTTTCCTGGGAAGCTCAGATCCAAGTGGACAGGACCGTATAAGGTGGTCAAAGCCTTTTCCAATGGGGTGGTTGAAATTGCAAATCTGAACACTAGGCACACCTTCACGATAATGGTCAAAGATTGAAGCACTTCCTTGCCCAGGTTCCCCCAAAGAAGGTTGTCACCCTCATCAAGGGCTGACATGAAACATCGCCCAGCCAGAGGCATTAAACTCAATGCTTACTAGGAGGCAACCCAGAAAATTCAGACTGATTATGTATACTACATTACTCAGGTGATTTCTTTCTGAACCCCCGTTGCATCAATTTATTTGACAATGAGGACATTGTCCAACTTAAGCATGGCGGGGGGGGCGGTAATTTGCATGTCCTGAGTTCATTTTATCAGTCTGAATAAAATAAAATAAAATTTAAAAAAAATTGATGAAGTTAGAACAAAAACTTAGGCATTAGGAAATTGTCAACAGTGGGAAATAATACGAAAAAAAAACCTGAACACTTAGACTTTTCAGGCTTTCATGCTTAATCAACCCTAGTGTCCGTTAAAATATAGATTTAACTTCGAATCCTTGCAACCTTAATTTATTTTAATCTACAAATAAAATAGGGTGATAAGTATACGACTTATCAACCTACCCTCTGACTCAGAGGGACTTTTAGTCTAAGCATCTGCACACATTTTTAAATTGACTCACTCCTTGGAGATTCTGACAGAAATTGGGTAGCTAATGAACCTTTTAGGGTGGTATGGCTGGCAAGTGGTCATGGGTAACAACCCATTGGCCGGTTGTCCAGAGCCCAGCCATAGGATCACTTTCCTCTTATTGCCTCTAGGTAAATTTGAGATCAGCGAAACCACTTACTAAAAAATAATTAGAAAAGAAAAAAAAAAGAACAAAACAAACCACACTTCACCACACGAGTATGGCTAGCAAGTGGTTGTGGGTAATAGCCTATTAGCCGGTTGTCCAGAGCTCAGCTCACTAAATGCACAAAAAGATCCAAAACACTTAAGGAAGAAGCGAGGAAGTAAAGCAATCCGGGGAGATATACACTGGAAACACCCCTGTGTTGACCTCAAATAAAATAAAAGTAGGGAGAAAGCTACCGATCGAATAGATACACCTTCAGGTAAACACTTCCTTTCTCGGTCACTTAAAGGCGTAGAAACACGAAGTCTGTCTGCATTACCATTGAGTGAGTCTATCACGATCTTCACACTAAGATGCTTAGCACTTAGAGCCTTTTTCGAGTTTTGAGTGGGTTGGGTAGCCGTAAAAAGTTACCAAGATACTCTCAACTCCAAAAATCCAAAAAAATGAGAAAAGATGAAAAAGAAAAAAATGTATATATGCCTTAAAGTAAGGATTCGGGCGATTCATATTTTGGCAGACACCCGAGCGTTGTTTAGTCTCTGTAGATCAAGATCTTATTATATTTCCTCCTACTGACAAGTAACAAAATGTCTAAGTGATCAATTCCTGAATTCTGACTGAGAATAACGGCTAGGATGAACCTTGCTAGTCCCTAGCAAGGAGTAAACATGGGGATATGATAACGCTACATTTTATGGTGACAGTTCCGCCAATCGAGGTTTATCTTAAGGACTAAATGCATAGATAACACATCATAAATAGGCATGGGAGCAGTACATGCATCGCACATTGAGATTGCTTATAATTCACTGTTAATGGCCATTTGTATAAGTTCATATCAAAACAGGCCTCAGATGAGCAATCGGACTGAACAGATGGATTCAGAACAACAAACGGAGTCCAACGGACTCAAAATCGACCAAATCCGACATCCAAAGCTCCCGCAATTGCCCCAAGAAGATCTAACCGTTGATCTGATGATCAACGACCATAAAACCGCCATGTGGTGCAAGATCAGCACCGCCCCGCCTCTATCCACCGCAAGATGAATCTCAGCCATTCGATTGAAGAACGACTCTCGCAACACCTCAATCACTCGCAACACGCCTCCTTCACTCGCAGGACAAATCTCAGCCATCGATCTTCGATCGAACGGCCGAGAACGACGCACATCCGCATCCTCGCAACCTCAGCTTCAGATCTGGACCATTGGATTTCCATCCAACGGTCGTCGCCGCCTCACCCTAACTCCACTTTCGCGCAAAGAAACGAACGTAGCGCAGCAGTTCGCACTTTCGCACCACACACCCGCTGCGAGTTCGAGCCGCGGCCATATCCAATTCAGATGCAGAGACGCACGCAGGCGGAATTCGACCGTCGATGCACGCGCGGACAGCTAGGATTGCAGCTACATGGCAGCCGCAAATGTGAGATCACGAACGAGTGCCCGCGAGGCACGATCCGAAGCATACCCCACGTGTCATCTCGACCGTCCGATCTTCGATCGGACGATCCGCAGCGAAGGCACACGAATCATGCAGAAGGAGAACAGCGCCCACGTTGAACTGACGGGCAGAGGGGCTTCACCGACGTTTCAGGAAGGGTTTTAGCAACGTCCCAGACGTCGCTAAAGCTCCTACTTCATTTAGAAAGCCCTTTCTCCTATATAAACCCCCTCCAACTACCCATATAATGCATTCAATTCCCTTGCAAGCCTCCTATCCTACTCCTAGCCATCCTTAGCACCTTTTTGTGATAGCCGGAGCCGACGAGCCGCCAACGGAGCCCTCCTCCACCGCCGTGGCCGCCTCGCCGTCTTCTCTCTCTCTCTCTCTCTCTCTCTAGCTTAGCTTTACTTTACTTGTGCTTAAGCATTTATCTAGTGTTGTAATTGTAAAACTGAAGTTGCATGTTAAATGATGATGTTTCCTATCTAGTTATTATCTCTTTTTCTTGAGTTTTTCTCATCCTGATTTACACAAATGCTGTGCTAAAAAGAACTCTAACCCTACTCTCTCTCTTTCTCTCTCTTACTCACTTTTCTCCCGCGTTTTCGCACAATCAAAACCCGCCATTTCCGTGACAACCAAGTGACAGAAAAACCCGATTTCACGCCTCCCTATGTTCGACACTCAGACTCACGTCCGTTTCTCTATTCAAAACCGACATGCGAGCACAAGCTACAACATTCTTAAACAAATGCATCTGTAATACGTCAGTGACTCCTGATAAAAAGGTGGCAAACCATTCTGCAGTAGAGGACACGAAAAATTATAACCCGCCTACCTAAGTGGTGGGTCTTGTGTAGTCTTTCCACTCCTCAAAGTGATAGCCTTTGCATCGTCGTACTATCCATGAGCTGGCAGCGGAGCAAAAGGGGCAGAATAGGTGGGATTTGCAGTAGAGGTGCCTAATTTTGTCCATAGCCAAGTGGTGCAGGAGGTGCTTGTAAAACAGCATGTGACTGTCCTTGTGGTGCCTAGAACCCCAGCGGGGCGCCCTAGTTTTGCACATATCATGGGTTAGGGACAGGTTGGGAGGGTAAGACTCCCTGTGATCTACGCTCCTGTAGCAGCTGATTTTACGTATTCTGTATACTTTATATCTAATCAGCCATGGCCTTCATAATCTGCAAATTATCATGAGTCGATTTCCATATTGATTCTTGCAATTCCTCTTTTAATGACTCCAAAGGGTTGACCCACTTTGGAGTGTAATTGGCAGCTTGGTGCAGCGGCTGATAAATAGAGCATGATTGCTGCTAAGACAGAAATGGTTGCTACCTCGGGTATGCGTTTTGTGCATTCCTGTATTGTCTGGTCTGGTAGTGTGGATCTTGATTTGATTTTTGTGAGTTACCAGACTAAGAAAAGTTAGGATGTTGGTGCCAATCAGGATTATACATCTCTGAATACAAGTTATTACACCTGTAACCTTGAATAGCGTTGACATCTTCAAAGGCCAAAGATGTCTAAGATGCATATTCATCAAAGAATACAAACTAGAATCATCATGGAGTGCGTAACCCTGATTGTATGGTGCCAGATCTAGATTATTCATGGGTTCCTGATATGCAGGATCCCGAGGAGATGGAGAAGATACATCCCGAGTGAGTAGATGTACTTGAGTAGGAGGGACTCGGGATGCGAAAGAAGAGTTGGATGTAACTATATTGCTAGGAAATCCATGTTGAGCTTGAATCACTTCGTCAAGCTTCTTATCGAGCAGATCCACCTTATCCAGCTTCTTGGTGATAATGTCCATATCAACTCGGGCAAAGCCGGTGTGAGCTTCATGGACACTAACTCGTTGTCCAAGTCACTAGAATTAGTTCATCGATGCAGCATTCATTAAGTTATCCGCTAAGGACTGAACAGTTCGAATGCGTTGTGCTCATTTTTTGCGAGGAAATTCCCGCCACTAGATACATCGGCTAAATACCGATGTGTGTCATCCAGCCCATGGTAAAAGACTTGTGCTAGGTGCCATCTGGGTACACCGTGGTGTGGGCATTTCCTAAAAAGGTCATGAAATTTGTCCCAGGCATCATGCAATTTCTCCCCTTATCCTTGGGAAAAGTCGTAATTGCACACCTCATTGCATTTGTTTAACCAATCCAGAAGAACTTTCGGAGGAATTCACGACATAATTCCGCCCAAGTTCCAATCGGCCTCCTGATAGTCTTGAATCAATAAAAAGCTTTACCCTTGAGGGAGAATGGAAAAAGCTTCATGAGAACAATCCCTATATCAATATTTATGGCTCGAACTAATTCTGCGATTCGACTCAGATCCTCAATATGCTAGAAGGGATCCTCATTTGAGTTTCCATGAAAATGAGTCTGGATTAAACTTATTATGCTTGGCTTCAACTCGAATGTGTCTCCACATGTGGGAATCCGGACTTCAGGTGCCACAATCGTAGCCGTCGGATCATAGAAGTCTCGCAGTTGTTCTCCGCGCAGTGGATGCTGCATCCTATCCAGTGTTGTGAGAATCATGTCAATACTCTGCTCGTATCTCTGTTTTGATTTCTCAACCCTAGCTTCCAGACAAGCCATTGGGTCTAGATTTTCAGGACCCTGACCAAGTCTAGGACCAAGATTAGTCATCTCAACTAATCGAGAGGAGGATAAAGGTTGAGAAGAAGGGTCGAGCAAAAGTCACCTTCACCGCCTTGGGTTTGGTTCCAAAGGTCCGACTAGTTTACGTCTTAAAAACCTTCCTTGCATACACCAACAACAAGGGTTGGTGTAGCCAAGCCAAACAAGGCTAAGCCCTTGTTAATCAAATTGATCCTTTAGAATCAGATGACCAGATTTTTCATTCAAGTTTAAATTATTAAAGAAAATTCATCAAGAAATCGACTAAAAATGATCTCCGCCTTTTAAACTAACCCAACTAGTCTGTTTACGAGGAGACTAAGAAGAAGGTTCTTCTTTCGACTTTCGCCTCTAATTCCTTTGTACCCCTTAGACGTGATCGTTTGACACTACCCTGCAAGCTTGATCACCAGGTTTAGCTAAAGAGGTTGAGATCACCCAATAGTTAAAAGAAAAATTCAAGTTATTAAGATATTCTTTATGTTTTTTCAGTCTTTTCTTCAATTTGGTATGTGGTGAGTAGTCTACAAGGTGACTCCACCCACTAACTAACCACTGGACTCGATTGACTCCAAGTTAGTCTAATGTGATCCTAGGGCTCATGCACTTCTAAGTTTTTCAAGCGGTAGATCACCGATCAAAGAAATACTCTCAAATAAAACTGCAATCCAAATAATTTGAATCTTGACAGGAAGATTCCATTCTCAACAATCTTTTCAGATAATATTTTTTTCAAAATTTTTACCAACTCAAATAAATATAAATAAATTTTTAACTAACAGGGCGTCAGATCTGAGATTTTCATCCCATGTTGGTTTTTCTTTTTGAGATAGTATCAAATGTAATCCACAAATTTTGGAAAAATATGAGAATGAAAGTTAATTTAATTATCTTTCAAACCTCACCATTTTTGGGTCAATTAGATTTGTGTTAGATCGAAATCGATTTTTGAAGTTCAGAAAAATTAGAATTTAAGTCTATATGACCCCTGTGTACTCCCCAAAATTTTTAAAAATCCACAAATTGAATTTTTTGTGGGAACAATGGCATTGAAAAGATAGTTTAAAAATCTAGTTCCTACCTGAATTTCAAGATTTTTGGATCACCAAAAACACAAAATGAAATTCATATCCAATTTCTGACTGAGTTTCTAAAAATAGTAGTAATAATTTTTTTTCATTTTTTTTAAAAGGCAAAGCAAATATAATCTTAATTATTTTTTTCAAATAACTCCTATCCTAGTCAAGTCCTAATCTAAAATCCTACTGAGAAAATCGTGTGCACCTGACTGTTTTCACCTGCACTCGATGCATGCGTGGATCCTCATTCATACCTGCACACCAAAAAGCAATACATTAAATCAGATATTAAATCAAAAATCAACGTGCCTCCCTGGCAACAGTACCAATTTGTTCGAGCATTTTTAATGATAGATACGTCGTAGTATAGCACAAAAATATGTCGAATCAAATAAATTATGATAAGATTATGAATCCCGGTCGAACTCAGGGAGGTAGAAAACGATTAGATTTTAACACTAATTTAGAACTAACTATAACTAAATACTAATCGCAATAGATATAAAGTAATTCAGGCAATTATTTTTTCATAAGTTGCAAATAAAACTAAAGCTAGAACATGCATTACTAGAACTAGAATTAAAATTGACTATCTAAGCTACTGGAACAAGGGCACCAAGGGTGGTCCTTGGTGGCCTTTGGAGAGGTTGGAGAGAGCAACAATGGTGCACCAAGGTGGTCTTGATGGATGCTTCAGAGGGAGTCTGAAGGGAGAGATGGAGGAGGAGATGCCTTCTGATGGGGCCTCTGGGTTCCTTTTATAGTTAAACTGAGCAAAGTATTTGGCTCCCAAACTTATGTATCAACCTTAGGTTAATCAGATCCATCGATCAAGAGATCAACGACTTAACGACTCTGATTTCGCCTCAAAATAGCCTTCACAGCGCCTGATATGCACGCGCTGCTACAGATCTCGCCATGCGGCGTGCCAAGCACCTTCGGATCCTGATCGCACAGTCGTGCGCCCGTGCCTCGCTACTGCCTTTGCTAAAATCTTGCATGCGCACGCACGCATTTAAATCCAGCTGTCCGATCTTACAATCGAATGGTTTAAAAGCACGCCCGCATCGCCTTTTCGATTGCACTTGCAATGGCACGTGGACACACGCATGCATCTGCATGTACGCTCCAACGCCTGATCAGACGCAACTCCACGCGCCTCGCGCCCATGCCAGCACCGTCCGATGGACATCGCACGACTCAATTTCACTCGCCCGCACCCCCTTTCTGATTTTTCCCTCCGCTAGTCTTGAATGGGCGTCACCCGCTTGATTTCACGCGCTCGAATGATCGCACATTTGTTTTCTCGCGCATGCCACCTCAGCCATTGGATGAGGATCCAACGGCTGGGATGGATCCTCATTTGATGAAGCACTGTGACCGGTTAACGTGGTGCTCTTGTGGCCGTTGGATGTCGATCCAACAGCCCACAAGGCACGTGGAATTCCTTTAGCGGATGGGGTGGCAACCTTGGAAGGCTATGATGGTGCCATGTGTCGCCATTGTAGCCATCCATCTTCTTTGCCTTGTAGATGGTGTTATAGGACTCCAATCGAGTTGATTTTTGTACCATTGGACTGCAATCATTAATCTGGATCCATCCATTTGGTCGGATTTAGCATCTGAGGTTTGGACTTTTGCCACCTTGCTTCTTGGCCTTTACTCTTCTACAAACTTCATAAGATGCTACGGGAGTCCGATCAAAACGATCTTGAAGCGTTAGACTCCCATCATTGTTCTGAGCAGATCCATACGATCCGATGAACAGATCCATATGATCGGATTCATCATCCACGGCTCTGAATTACTTGCAATTATTATTACCTCTCAATTAAAACATAATATGGCATTATTATTTATAGAAATAACAAATCAACTATGATACAAAATAAGATGCTTATGCATGCATTATTCCTAAGTTAAGCTAGGATCTAACTTAATTCAGGTAAATCAGGATCTACGATTGCTGCGCAATCAGCAACAGAGTTTACGAACACATGTAGAGTGTTCAAAACTCTAATTTGAGTTGCTAAACAGATTCTTTAGGATGATTTTGGTCAAATAAGATAGTTTCTTTGATCTAAAAATCTTTAAATTGAAAGTCAACTTTCAGGTTTCAAAAGTCAACTGAGAGGTGTTCTTGAGGTTCTGGGATTTGAAACTTGGATTTATGGGCTGTTTCGAGTTCCTGCATTGATTTTTAATCATTTAGAATTAATTTGGGTGAGATTGATTGAGGATTTAAGTAAATTTTAGTTCCTATACGATATGGGTTCATTCTGAGCTCACTAAGCTTCATTGAGTTCATGATGAGTTTCTAAGCTCAAATTAGCCCAAGTCTTTCTGTCTAAACATCCTAAAGCGATTTAGGTATGATCCAGAGGTCATTGGCCACCTATTGAACCAACTGACCTGTTGTTTATACTGTGTTGAGCTTCAGTATGAAGCTCTAAAGCTCAATAAGCTTCCCGTGCATTCCAGACCTCCAACTCTTCTCCATTCTATGTGGAATGGTTTGCTACACCTATGTGAACTCTCAATTGGGAGTTAAATCACTTTTAGCAGGTCAAATGACTTAATCCCTCTTCTGTTGATTACAGTAAAGACTTGGTTTTAGGCCAAGTTCAAGTTTTACTTTCATGGGTCAATTGTGATCCAAAGATGAAATTGACTTCATCAATCGAAAATAGCTTTAAACCACAGTAAATGGAGGTCTGAGTCGGCAGTTATCCTCGTTCGAAGTTTCACCGGAATTGATGCTACGCTGAAGGAGAATCGCTGAAGATAGTCCCACCTCGGAAAGACATGAGTGTCTTGAGCTGAACAAAAGCAAAAGCACATGTAGCCCCGCTAGTCGTCAACACAGGGCGCATCTCTTGAGCATATTATGATCTATGTGTACATGCGTGTGCGCATGTGCATGTGCGTCGGCTCGAGCATGGGCATGGGTGTGTGCGAGCATTGTTGGCCTATTGGGCCTAAATGAAAGCACACTAAAATCCACACTAAATAAACTAGGACTTGGTTTATGTAGTGGTCGATCCAGTCCAAAGATGAACTATAGATTCCACAAAAAACCTGATCCACCCACTAAACCAATTTTTGGTAAGTGTCGAGAGAGATCTAACGCTTAAGGAGATATCTGAAATTGTGATTTAAGATGTTTGAAGAGAGAAGGATGAGAAAGATTTTAAGTGTTGGAGTAAGCTTAATCTAAGGTAATTGTAATTAATGAATAATCATTCTTTTTAATGCCTTTTATATTGTAAACACTTGTTGTAATTTTTGTTATTCAATGTGTGTAATCATTCATGTACCTTTCCTTTCTTTGAAATAATTGTCATGTTAAATCTAATTTTATATGCAATTATTCATGAACTTAACATATTTTGTAATTAACCTAGTAAGTAGCTATTTGATAACTTAGAATAAAAAATTGATGAATTGATTAAGTTTAAATGCCTTCCAGTGAACAACCTCACCTCAACCAGTTAAATAAATTAGAATCTAAAATATAGGTTAACTTAACCCCATACTATGATCAAAGATGACAATTTAACCGACTAAGTTAACCAAAGTCTATTCTTTACATGATTAATTGAACTTAATAACCTTAACTAACTGTGTTAAAAATTGAATCATCATTTTAATGATGCCATTGCCGAGAGGTAACTCGTAATTATATTTGCCATTATCATTTTGCTTATTTTGCATTGTACATATTTCATTTCTAACTAGTTGTTTCTGCTTTGTTTTTGTCTTCTTTCAGGGATATCTTCACAGGTATCCTCAAGAAGAAGATGGGTTTTTGTTTCTGGATTTCCCGCATATTCGTTGTACATTCCCACTATGAGATACTCTTTTCTTAGTCTTTAGTTAGGTTTGCTTGTTGGATTTAGGTTAGAGATAAAAAAAATACAAAAAAACATACTTCTTGACTAGCAACAACATACCATTAGGTATACACTCTTAGGAGTGCATATACATGCTAGTTTCTCGTACTCGTGATTTGAACTCTCATACATGGAGATAAACATGCAAAAACCTACGTAGATCCTTGTCTTGGATTAATAAGCAAGACCATATTCTTTGATTGAAAAGGCTTAAAAAAGCTCGCACTTGTTTCTTCTTTCTATCATTTGTAAAAGATTAACTAAAAAGATGACTTAATAAAACTCATAACATATTCGATTCGCATGTGGGTTTTTATCGCCATTGTCTGTTGCATACTATCACGCACACAGTGCCATCACTAGAGTTACACGAGTCTTTTGCTCTATCTCTCCTCTTTACACCTCTTAGGACTTTGGTGGAAGATCAACAAGTCTGTCTCACTACTAAAGTCCCGAGGAACTTATAGTGAGCGGTCTCGATCCTAAACCTTAGACCTTCAAGCTTGTAGGATACACACTGTCGTAGACACGCATAGGACACGTATTTGTATTGATATATTACTTGCTTGTGTCTTCGCATATTTTACGCGTATTCTAAGACTTCTTTTCCTTTGAAAAGAAGAAAACCCTCTTTTCGCGCTATATTCAAGCTTTGCTTGCCGCTATTTTACCACGGTGGTGTGAGTGTACCTTTGCACATTACTTCAGTTTATGAACGGGAGGCGATCACTGAGATCGCCCCTCGTCTCTCCTTTCACAAATTTACCTAGATCGATTGCATCTAAGCAACCAATTTTCTTATCTACTTTCTCCACATTTTCTGCATTTTATTCCATGGATCAACCATAGAACCAGAATCACGAGTCTCTGCTTCTTCTAGCTAGAAGGAGATGCCGCCTTTTGATATTCACGAGGCACTCCTAAGCCAGAATCTGGAGATGCTAGATCAAAACCATCAAATCAATTTGTTGACGACTGCTCTCCAGAACCTTCAGGCCCATTAACCTGAGGCGAGTCCTAATCCCCCTCTTTGTCCTTTACCTAAGCTTCTACTTTGTGATTATTATAATCCATCCAATGCCCAAGTAGAGCCTAATGGTAGAATTCTCGTTGGGCAAAATGACCCAGAATTAAAGCCAAATATTATAAATCTAATCCTGCACTTTCAGGGCCATGCATCCGAGGATCCATTCCAACACATAAAAGATCTTAAGAATTTATCTCAAACTCTTGATCCTCAAAATCAAAAATGAGAAATCCTACTAACGAAGATGTTCTCCTTTAGCTTGAAAAATAAAGCCGCTTACTGGTATCGCACGATCACACGACCTTATCTCATCTTGGACTGAACTCGAATCTACTTTTCTAAAAAAATTCTTTCTTATAGGTCGCACGAATGCACTTAGGCGATCCATTATGACTTTCACCCAAAATCAAGGAGAACCTATACACGAATCATGGGAATGATTCCACGATCTACTTAGGAAATGCCAACACCTCAACATTCCACATTGGCAACTTATACACATATTTTATTATGGTTTACATGAGGATGTGTGAAATCTTGTAGACTCTTCCAATGGGGGTAGCTTTCTGAACCGAGATGAGGAATCCGCTCATGAACTCTAAGCGAATGGCGGAGAACTCTATCAATTCTACCTCCATGACCCAGTTTAGCAGAGGAAGCGTGAATCTGAAGGACACCCATGAGATCACAAATACATCAAGTTCACGGGATTTAGAGATCATTGCTAAGAACTAGATAAGGTAGATATCATAGTGAAACATCTCGACGAGGTCTACAACACGATGAAGAACCTTACACCTCTACTCGCTACACAGAATCCCGCGTGTTTGCCTGTTTCATAAATTCCCTTGGGGAGGGAACTTGTGAATAATCTGTATTCGAGATATCCTTCTTTTTTGGATTTTCTCCCTACTCATTCACCAACTCAAGGAGGGACCTTTGTCCCATATTCCCACCCTTCTCCCCACATCCTACTTTTGCAGAAAACAAGACGAATCATTGTAATCTTTACGCCATCCAGGAGAATAATTCTAGATCTAACCCATATTCCAATACCTATAACCCTAGATGGAGAAACCACCCAAGTTTCTCTTAGGCTGATCATAACCAAAGACCTATCTATTAAAATCAGACCCGTCAAAACCCGCCTACGTTGTATTCTCGACAACCGAATATGAGGCCCATTCATGCAAGTACGCAGAGTTACTCGGGGTCAAATAGAGATTCGCGACTTGATCAAATTTTGAGAGTTGTGACTGAGAGCCAGCGTCAGAATGCTAAGGCTCTAGCTGAGATACCAAGACAATGTATGGCTGAACTGGCTAATTTACGAAATCAAATCACACTTTTAGTTGAGTCTCGTCAGCCATGTACTCTTCCATCTTAGCCAATTTCGAATCCTAGGAATCTGCTACATCCTAAGCATTAGACCTAAATTCATGTTGTTAATCAGGCCTTTGATTCGAATCAAAACTCACCCTCTACACCTCCCGTAAGTGAACTTCCAAACCCATATCAACAACCTTTGTTGTATCAAAACGATCCACCTATCATTCAAAATCAGAACTGATTTGTTGTTGATCTTCTGATTGAATTTGAACTCACTTTCTCCTCGTTGCCTTATTCTTTAATATCTTTATCTCAATCCAAATCAGATCTATTTTTCATGAAATCAATTCGTATCTTACGATTTTTACGTGATTTTGATTTTGGTTTTGCGAGATCTATTAAGGAAAAATCAAGGCGAGGTTCCTATTCTTTGACTCATCTGAGTCGAGTGGTTATTTTGTTGTTCTGTTATCCTATTTCTTAAGCCAATTCTTCCTTGACTCCCTTGTTTTTCACCGTATCTATTCTTTTACGGGAATTACCTTTTTACTAGGGTTTATGCCTAACTAAAAGCGTAAAACTTAGCACATGTATATAACTATTTCCTACTTTCCACACTTTTATCTGCCCCTACACTTAAGTCTGTACTTTATCTGATCACTTTCTTCTATCTTACTCTCTACTTAGTCTGACTGACCACTCTAACTTAGGTCAGACTTGAAATCGTCCACATAGAAATTTTTGATATCCTCTATACGACTCCTTCTGTCACCCTATACTAAATGAAGTGTAAAATTTTTTAAACCCTTCTTACAATGAGGACATTATAAAACTTTAGTTTGGTGGGGTGTGAAATGAATCTTTAATACTCTAACTATAATGGTAGACAAAAGAAAAGAAAAAAATAGAAAAATATATATAAATTAAAAAATTTTTGAAAAAATACATTAAAATTTTAAAAAATTGATAAAGCATAAAAATATAAAAATAAAAATAACAAAAATAGGAGGATTAATTTCTTAAGAAGAATTATTAAGGATCTTATTTAAATATTTACAATTAATAAATTAAGAGCTTAAATTTCCTAAGGTTAGAAATAAAAATATATTTATTTATTTATATTGTAAATAGTGTACATTAATAAGAGCATTAAATCCCTACTTTGGATTTTCTCTTGAATATCTTTTCGAAACAGGTATTTGTTTGCTAATTTTGAATGGATTTTTCTCGAGTTAAGAGTCTAAAACCTTAATATGATCTGTTTTTCCTGCTCTTCATTCTAAAATAAAGTAATTAAGATGACATTAAACTTCATACAAGACTTAAATTTTAGTACTTAATTGTAACTTTCTTGGTCAATAAGATTAGATTATATCCTAATTTTTGAATATCCGTTTTTACTACCAAGTTGCGTAAAGAGACTACATGTCTAGAGTTGATTAAGTGAAGAATTAGTAGAATCCTTAATCATAAGGTTAAACGGGCTATATTTAGCTTAATAAATCGAGGACGTTTGGCTAGACTTAACGAGTTTCATCTTGACAGATCCTGCGGGTTGATATTAATAGTTTAAGGGGACCTGAGAGTGAAAGGCTTTGTTGTCCACGCTCTGGTTTGCGAGCTAAGTAACCTAAAGGTCTAAACTTCACACACATTAGAATTGTCTTACTGGCATCTGACATCGCAAAAACACAGAAGTCAAGAGATCAATTCTAAATCCTCTTTAGTCCAAGGATTTCCACAAGGCTACTCTTGAAAGGGTGAAAGATGTGCCACTCAGCTAGAAAAAAGACATGGAGTATTTACCTTTTGTGAGAAAAATGAGGGAAACAATATTTATTTTGAGAAAAATTATTATATACATCCTGCAGCTAAGCATCTCGCTACAAATGGATGCTTATGTAGTTTATTTTCCACCATTAAACACTACAACAGTTTATACCTACACCGACGGTCAATGTAGGTCCAAAATACCGTCGCTATATCTCCAAAGGCCTACTCCGATGGGCAGCTTAGGCGTCTTGCTAAGAGGCATCGCTGTAGGCTATGCTGACAGTAAAAATCATCGGTGTTGCACTTGATTCTACAACAACGGTCAACTCTCCAAAGGTTGTTCAATTTTACTTTTATGCAGCAGTGACAATTTTATCCGTCAATGTAGATCAAGACTATCGACTCTAATGGCATAAAACGTCATCACTACCGTCGCTATAGATTTGATAATAATAAGAAATGTTAGTACCGTCACTATAGAGAAATGAAGTTTTGACAAACCCATACAACAACCATTTTTTCCGTTAGTGATTGTTGCCATGGTTTCTTAATATGCTAATGTACAAATGTCCTATAATTATTTATAATTTTATTGTCTTTAAACAACCTCCAATTTCTATGTGTTTAAAGTAAAGAAATTCAAGAAGCATAAATATTAAGAAATAGATGCTCCAACTTGAAATCAAAAAAGGATGCATCAACCGCAAATCAAACCTGGGTCTGTATTGTGAAAGGATACCATTCTACCACTAAAACATTAGTGCTATTCATGTTTCATGAACCTAAAATAACACAAACTAAGAGTGATTAGAAGATAAATAATTCCGAAGTCATACCTAATAATTCTGAAATAATAATGATAGAAAATACATGTCACCTTGAGAAAAGGGAACAGAGAGGTAAGTATTCTAAATGAAATTGAAAAGAAGATAGAAAAGAGAAGTAACAAGCCTCGTCAAAAGGTTCACCCGATCATAGCATTCCTTTGCTAGTTGGCAAGACATAATTGGTTGACAAACAATGGCATGTCCAAAAGCATGATGAAAGTAATATATGTATACAGTTTGTATTTAGAAGGAAGCATATCTTACCTAACATCTCATTCACTGCTTCAGCAGGAAGCTCTTTACGCATTTCCTTGAATCGCTTCTTTGCCCGGCACTTGAGTTCATCCGGAGGACAAAAAATAACCACTGCAATTTGAAAAACATACAAAAATTCATTTTTGATAACCATTAGCTTCATTAGGAAATCAGATAATGTTGGGTGTCAAACCTATAACGTTACCTTCCGAAAATCTTTAAATGCTCTTAGTTTATACTTTCTAGCACTCTTGTAAACATTAGTTTGATCAAGAACATAATTACGAGGTGTCTTGGCAGCCCTGGAGACAGGTAATGGCAAGAAAAGGAAAACCTTCAGATAGGATTATCAAACCTAGGCCGGCTGCTAAAAGTGAAAAGAAAGATATTGCTTGCTAATTCATCATCCAGATAGCTCGAGCTCCATCAAAAGTTCATTTCAGGGCATTATCTTCACTTACTTCCACTCTTCGTTTGCCTCCTTACAACCATCCCAGCACAGCAGAAGAGATGTCGGAGACATTACATGGGCAGTAAAGGTCCGATACAGAAGCAGGCCCCCTCCAGAGGAAGGCTTTGTTCGACAATATAACAGCAAGTATAACCAGGAACTTGTACCTGCTCTGCCCATGAACAAGCAGCATCAGGAGGGTAGCCAAATATGGTAACAGCAACTGAGGAGGAAGGGGAGAAACACTAGAGAACTTTCCCAATCAAGGCAGTTGACTCAAGTTTAGATGGAGCAAACCCCATAGCCTCATAACTGGCATAGCTGAATCCATCTTCCAGTGTAACATGAATCGTGGAGAGGGCACTTCCATGAATTCCATTCATGGAAGAACTCCAAAAGGAACCATACTGCACATACAAAAAGGGCAACCAAAGCATAAATGCATCAAATCTTCATCTGCTTAGGTCCTTAAAAAATATCACAAGTCAGAGAAGGGAGCTGAAGGAACCTTGCTAAAAGCTTTTTTAATAGGTAGAGCTTTCACCTTTCAACTTTATGTGTAGCATATTTAGGTTTCACATTATAGCTTTTAATTTAGACACT
The DNA here is from genome assembly GCA_037157565.1 of Thalassia testudinum. NCBI lineage: Eukaryota > Viridiplantae > Streptophyta > Magnoliopsida > Alismatales > Hydrocharitaceae > Thalassia > Thalassia testudinum. Next base: position 7,010,109 of record JAZHRO010000033.1, read on the forward strand.
GAAAGCAATTAATAATTGAAACATCAGTTAATTAGGTCAATCACAATTATTGGAAAAGAGAAAAAAAAGAGAGTCATCATCAGAATGTAGTTCCACTTCAAAACATATAGGTACTGCATTCAGTTCTTCAAATGCAAAAACATTTAACTAGCAAATTAAGTTGTCATGTTTTCCATCCAACCATTAGTGGAAACAACTGATTCAGAAATCCCTATTGTGTTTTAATAAGAATAAACTCAACTACAAAGCTTCATGAATTTCATAACCCTAAAGCTTCATGACTTTTTCTGAAAGTATATTATACTATCTAACACAATGAGAGAAGAAATAGAACTTAAAAATTAGAATAGAACTGTGAAGGACTGACTGGAGATGTCCATTGTTCCTTAGATTTTTCACTTCACAAAAAAGGAAGGAGAATTTGGATGCTTAGACTTTTTATTGCAAATGAGAATATAGAACTAATTAAATCATGTTGAATGTGAATATACAAGTTTTACGTTGACAACAAAATGAAAAAGGTCCATTTCAACCATGTCTTGCAACCTTACCCATGAATATACAAGTTTTATCTACTGCCTGTTTGGGTTCTAAAACCTTGGCTGGTGTTCCTAACAAGGCCAAGGGAAGGATCCTATGCTTGTAGAAATTTTCCTATATTACAGGCCTGGCAGAATCAACAACTCATTTGCAATTTTGACATCAATCAAGAGTCCTGATTTTCCTTTTGAATTTTAGGAATTCCATTTATCAGTTTTCCTATGCAATTTTAACCAACAGTTTTATTAAAATTCAGATCCTCATCTATAAACCTAGGACACAAGCCATGCACTGAAATTCATTTGTAAGAAGGCTCATGACCTTTAGGCCATAAATAAATGAAGTGTAGTAGCCCCTAATTCCTTTTTTTTTTCCCCTATGAATATGTAAATACCTATATTTTGTCTACATATATTTCTGAAATGGTGCATCTTATCCATGTTGCTGCTGAATAGGACATATTATGGATATCTACCATCCTATTGGTCCAATTTTTTTTTTTGAATAAACATATTGGTCCAAAATTAAAATCTATGGGAGAATGGTTGTGCATGAAAAGAAAAAAAGAAAGCCAGGGTAATGGAGGGAGGATGGCGGATGTTTGGAGGCCTTAATATCATCATGAAGCAGATGCTGCGCTTGTGCATCCAGTTGAGTCAGATATTATTTGCAGTAGTTTCAGGCAATTCTACCAATGAGGTTAAGCAGCAAAAGGGAGGTTGCAAATATGCACTTGGGGAGTTTCCATGTGCAGCAAGCCCGTGGCATTCTGGCAGATAGAGACAGGGATTTTATAAAAGTTGTTGATAAAGGTACGGCTGAAGGGGACACTGGGGGTGCTTCCAATGTTCCTTGGCAACAACTCACCAAGTGTTATACTATTCTGGAGTATTTTGGGAGTAGCGATGAGAAAGGTGTTGACATCAGAAAGAACAGTGAGACTATAGTTGAGAGTTTGCCTAACAATGTTGCTGATCATGCAGAATGGTCTTTAATTCAGTCTTTAGTAGAGGTTCTTGAGAAAGGTGGAGAGCAGGCTAGAAGCTGAAGAGGCATCCAATAGAGTTTCTTAAGAAGTGCCTTGGTTTGTTACTGTAGCACAAACTTACAGAAAAGTTATTTGGCAATTAAACCAGATCTCATCCTCCCACTTGACGGCTATATCAGAATGTTGATGGACTTAAAACAGAGTTTGGAATTAACAGGAGGTGAAGGAATTATTTGAAATGACAGTCAAATAGTTGCAGGAGGTTGTCCACCTTTACATAGGTTGCAAATTTGGAAGATTAAATATGGTGAAATTTATGTTGGATGCAATTCAATGGTATTAGTTCAAATGGATAAAAAGAAGTAAGAACGTATGGCCTGCATTATAATCAAGTGCTAAGATAATAGACATTGTGGATATTTCGTGAGATTGAATCATGTTTACACAGAAGCCAATCAAGTTGAGAAAACTCATGTAAAAGAAGCAAAGGGACTCCAATCAGGTTAGAGAATGTGATGCTCTCTAATTTTCTAGTATAATTAGCACAAAGCAGCCCCGAAATCCCTATTCTCTAACTTTTTTGTTTAACAAGCAAAATGCAGCCCCTTAAGTTCCAAAATTGGGAAAAAGGTGAAAAAGCCACTCATGCAATCTACCTCACCTAGTAATTGCAGGAATGGTGGCCCTCTACCATTTATGGTGTAATGCCTGATTAGGTAGGTTTTCTTCCTCTCATCTGATAGGGATTTGGTAACAGGGGAGAGAGTCCATGTTAGTTCATCATTACCCTTCATGGTACAAGGTTTCCCCATCACTGAAAAGAGACTATGGCTACATTTCACTAACAATTTAATTTAATAACTAGCTGTACTATGACTACATTTCATTTTGTCATTTGTCATTGGTATGATAAAGTGAATCATTTATCACCAATGACAAAGCTTAACGACAAACCCACAAAAAAAAAAAAGGAAGAGGGTTAAACGCAAAGCATAAAAATCACCAAAATTGAGGAAGGAGCTCTTCTAGAAAAATATACGTCAAGTTTGATGCTCCAATCTCAAATCCTAAAACCTTAAAAAGCACTTCTTATCTTAGCAACTAAAAAGTAGCAATTCACTACTTAAAGAAGAGAACACCAAGACAACCTTTACCTCCATGAACACAATCTCCTGCATGCAGAAGAAGAGAGAAAGGCAAGTAATTAATCATGGAGTCAACAACAAGGAGACAAAATCACTAAAACTGACAACTTCTACGTAGTCCCTCAGAGTGAAATGTTGATCTTTTATGACCACATCTCCTAGAGACTTCAGAGCTTCCACAGATAAAGGACGAGTATCATGTAATTTGTTGGAGATCCACATCAAAACGAGAGCGAAGAGCTGCAGATTGCTCTCGGTCAAGGAGTTCAAGAGTCATAATTGAGCTCAGCAATGATTTGATGAGCTCGTTTCCCATCTTCTTACCTGGAGAGAGCAGGAGGAAGGAAGCAATTAGCAAATAGCAAAAGAGAGGTGTACTTGACGATGGGAGAGACACCAAGCTTCAGAGAGGAGCTGATAAGGAAGTCCATGAGACTTCTCTTGGACTATATAGCATACTAAACACAAGATTGACAACATCAATAATAACAAAAATAATCCCATTAACAATAAATAGTGAGTGCACCTGGTAGAGACGAGCCATCTAGTTATAATCTAGTTATAAACAACAAGGAGGTGGGGAAGGTGACGGTGGAGACTGTTAGAACATCAACAATAAGCTGTAGCAATGGCCATACAGCAATTAGCTATTCCAGAAATTATAAATAGAATTCTATTGGTAGGAACACACTACATTTCCGGATGACATGATTCCCATTTCAGTTTGCATGTTGTGCATAACATGTCCATCAAGTTGCAAGATAAGATGTGTTTTTTTATTAAGCTCGACAACTTCAAGTGCTTGCATCCTTTGCAATAATTGTGAAATAGCTAGTTCATAAAAAATCTCCAAGATTAATGAGAAAAAAAAGTATACTTATGCATAAGCTTCAGAAAAGAGTCTTTCTTTTTTCCCAAAAAGGAGAAACGACTCAAATCTGAATGAATCCAATGAATCAGAAGGATAAAAGTGATTGGTGTTAGTATCAAACCAAATTAGAAGTATGAAGATCCCGTTGTGGCATTTCGTCAAACATCTTGCATGCAGCATGATCCTCCCCTTCCCACCATGCCACTTTGTCAAACACCTTGCCATCTGATCCTTGCAATGACACACCACAGAAAATCACAAAGGTCCACTAGGATAGATGTAATGAGAATCACATGTCACCTTGTAGGAGGAGTGATACGGAGATCGTCGAAGTACACATGGTGAGAGAAACCTAGTGAGATCGATTAAAAGCAACCGTAATGGATTGCAAGATTGATCGAGAGAACCCTAATAAGGTTAATCGAGGGAGATATCCAACGAGAGCATCCCAACGTGACCAGGAGATCAATCAACGATCTCCCGGTTAGGTGGAGATGTCGCCGTCATTGCCATCTTGCGAGTTGCCATCGAGGTGGACGGTGGGGTGGAAGGCACCTAGGGGGATGTCACCGTCGTTGGGAGAGGGAAAGGTGATGGCTGGGGGGGGGGGGGGGGGGGGGAGAGGAGGCGAAGCTCGGTGGAGATGTCAAAAGAGAAAGAGGGCAAGTTGGAGAGGGAGAGGCATCGACGAAGGAGCTTGAGTCGGGAGAGATGGGTGGTTGGTTAGGATAATTGATGGGAGGCTCTGAGGGTAAAGATTGAAAGAGGCATTTGCTTCTTTTTTTTTTCAAATGGTGCCCACTGCATAAAAACAACATTAGCAAAGTATAGAATGATCTATTAGCAACATAATTTAATTATTAGGCAGACCGTTGGTGTAGGATATTTATTTTGTAGTGAAAGCATCTCGCTACGTATGGATGCTACCCCTTCCTCCATTAATAAAAACACCTCGCTACATATGGGTGTTTTAACCTATAGAAAATGGATTGGAAAATTATGGAGATAAGATATAGGAATAAGAGACCCAGTGGTCCACCGGAGAGATATAAACCTAGAGTGTTGACCTTGAGATAAAAACAAGTGAGGAGAAAGCAACCAAATCTGAGTAAGGCCAAGCCAAAGGCTTGAATTGGAATAACCTAGATTGGATATTAATGTCTTGAGATCTGGATTTCTGCAACTTCGGATGCCTGTAGGACGAGTCTATTCACGTGCACGGATGCTTTTAACTCATAGCTATTAAAATTTGTTTGGGCAGTGAAGCCTGAGAAATTGGATTTTGGAGACTAGCAGTTGAGGCCTAAAGGAGACAAATTGACAAGGCCCTAGGTTTAGAAGTTCGTCCTTAATGCTGTGAACTGGTTGATCTAGGGATTTTACTATTCTCTGAAGTTGGTTAATAAAGGGTGTTTAGTTGAATTACAAAAACTTAGGTTAGTAAAAATCAAATTTCACGAGCTTAAGGACTAACTTAATTCTATTGAATTTTTAAGTTAAGAATTTAACTTCCAGTCTTTGAGTCTTGTTACCTTATTCATCTTTACTTCATTGATTTTTAGAGTGTGGAGTGGATACAGAGAATAAACGGGTTTTTATGCTATGATTAGAAAGAGATTCCTGTTGAAATTAATATGTATTTCTGAGAGGTATTTAAGGTTTTAAGTCCATCGTAAGAAGATTCTCGCTAATACTATGATAATTTATGGATATTTATTAAAAAAGAATTATAAAAAAAATATTTTAAAAAATTATGACCTAAGCATTCCTCTATTGTAGAGTTATTTATAATTATTTAATCACTCTTATGCTTAAATCATCATATTCTTAGTTGATTTTGTTAGGGACTACCAAAACTTTAACCTGGGGGTATGATGAGAGACTCATCATGTCTCCTAATTAACACAAATTAGCTAGTTTAGTTAGGTAATTAATTAAGAATATCATAAATATATGGTAATTATAATATATGGGTAAAATGCTAAGGACTTACAAAATAAGTAAAAAATATATAATTAAGAATCAATTAATCTTAATATAAGTTTAATTAATAATTAGGACTCAATTCACAATCATTTAGCTATATACAAAGTATTTTATTTAACTAAATTGAATTAATAAACTAGGTAGTTAATTAACTTAATTAATCTTATCATTTAAATAAATATAGCTAATGATGGTAAAAATGTAATTTCAAGGCACAGATGTATTATTTACCTTATTTATAATAATATATAACAAGTTGAAAAATAAATAAATTAAAATAAGCCTAAAAACTCTCTTTTTAGACTTACGCCCTTAATTTCCATTGCAATCGAGTCCATTTTATTACACATAGGTCCTTTTATATTTGTAGAAATACCCCTGTGTGTACATTATCTTCTTCTTCTTCAACCTTGGATGACTCGGAGTGTCTAGTCTCCACACCTTTTGATCACTGTCGATCTCACGTCCAAACACCATCGCCGTTGCCGCTATTACTTCGCTTACCCTCTCCTCCACATCCAACGGCTATGATTGCCCATATCCTAACTAACTCCGACGCAGTGACTTCACTATTACCGGAAACAAAGGTGCCTAATCCAATGTACTAGGATGCGATCGCATCCATATACCTAGCTTCATACCTAGCTCTTCACCTATAAATAGCCATCTAGACCTACAATTCGCGCAATCGACTCCCTATCCCTCTTCCCCAAACTGAACCCAACGATAGGCTATTCCTCCAAAATCCAACGACCTCGTTCTCTTCCTCGGAGCACTTCCATTGAAGAAGCTCAACGCCTCTCACCTGTTCTTCCTCTCATAAGTCGTGACAAGGCTTCTGAGCACCCCATTTCTCTCTCTACATCGCTTCGATCTTTGTCGGAGTTCTGACAACTCATCCTCTGATTTCTTCCTCCATCATGTGCCTTCGACGGAGATCTCCTTCCCTAATTCGTCCAGGTAACTCATAGATTAGCCTTAGTTCTTAGTTTAGATTAGATTAGAGTAGTTTAGATAGCTTAGTGTGTAGATTTCATGCTTTTCTTGGATCATCTTCTCCGACTCCGGCAAGCTCATTTGAGCTTGACCAGAGCCATCTTTGGTCTTTTAAACACATGGATCACCTTCTTTACTCCATATCATTTCTAATCGTTTAATTGCATGTTTTAATCATCTAATTACTTAATTCCATTTCAAATGCAACTGAACTCCTTCGCTATCTATGGTGGAGGTTTCCGATCTATTTCACATCCATTAAGGGCCCTCTGCTACCTTCTCATCACACAAAGGCCCCATTCCATCTCTTAATTAGATAAAAACTTCATTATATAAGAAGCTCCCATATCACTTTCAACCTTCTAGCACGTTATCGATGGCGACTCAGAAGTTCCTTCACCTAATTAATCACACGTACACCGTCACCGCATCTTCCTGATCATTTCCCCTCACCCAATTGAGTGAGATCAATTTCTCTAAACTCGCTTGAGCTCAAATTTGATTCCTGAGCATTTCTTGATTAACTTGTGCTTCTGATCAATTAGTGATTCAATTAACATGATCCTGAGGTTCATTGCAACCTCAAACCTATCTTGAAGTGCTTCATGGAGAATTGCTCTCTAGTCACTAGAAATAATCTTCACCGAAGCTTCGGCAAGCTCTAGCAATCCCAAGCTAGAGCCACAGCCCTCCAAACACCTTGAGAAGTTCCAGAGCACTTGTGATCTAAAAATCAGAATCTAACATTTAAACTTTAGTTTTGATGTTTTTAGTTCTAGGTTGATCATCATCTTCTCCAACTCCAGCAGAGTTGGAGAGACGTGTTTCTCAATGATTAGGACCTGGATTTAGATCCATAAGCAAGAGAAGACCTTCAAGAATCTATTCTAGGCTTTATTTAGGTCTAACAAACTCTAGATTTTTCTGTCGAACAAACCCAAGACAGATCTCAAGTGGCAAAGTTTGAGAACGCATGTAGAGTGTTCAAAACTCTAATTTGAGTTGCCAAACAGGTTCTTTAGGATGATTTTGGTCAAATAGGATAGTTTCTTTGATCTAAAAATCTTTAAATTGAAAGTCAACTTTCAGGTTTCAAAAGTCAATTGAGAGGTGTTTTTGAGGTTCTGGGATTTGAAACTTGGATTTATGGGTTGTTTCTAGTTCCTGCATTGATTTTTAATCATTTAGAATTAATTTGGGTGAGATTGATTGAGGATTTAAGTAAATTTTAGTTCCTATACAATATGGGTTCATTCTGAGCTCACTAAGCTTCATTGAGTTCATGATGAGTTTCTAAGCTCAAATTAGCCCAAGTCTTTCCGTCTAAACATCCTAAAGCGATTTAGGTATGATCCAGAGGTCATTGGCCACCTATTGAACCAACTGACCTGTTGTTTATACTGTGTTGAGCTTCAGTATGAAGCTCTAAAGCTCAATAAGCTTCCCGTGCATTCCAGACCTCCAACTCTTCTCCATTCTATGTGGAATGGTTTGCTACACCTATGTGAACTCTCAATTGGGAGTTAAATCACTTTTAGCAGGTCAAATGACTTAATCCCTCTTCTGTTGATTACAGTAAAGACTTGGTTTTAGGCCAAGTTCAAGTTTTACTTTCATGGGTCAATTGTGATCCAAAGATTAAATTGACTTCATCAATCGAAAATAGCTTTAAACCACAGTAAATGGAGGTCTGAGTCGGCAGTTATCCTCGTTCGAAGTTTCACCGGAATTGATGCTACGCTGAAGGAGAATCGCTGAAGATAGTCCCACCTCGGAAAGACATGAGTGTCTTGAGCTAAACAAAAGCAAAAGCGCATGTAGCCCCGTTAGTCGTCAGCGCAAGGCGCATCTCTTGAGCATATTCTAATCTATGTGTACATGCGTGTGCGCATGTGCATGTGCGTCGGCTCGAGCATGGGCATGGGTGTGTGCAAGCATTGTTGGCCTATTGGGCCTAAATGAAAGCACACTAAAATCCACACTAAATAAACTAGGACTGGGTTTATGTAGTGGTTGATCCAGTCCAAAGATGAACTATAGATTCCACAAAAAACATGATCCACCCACTAAACCAATTTTTGGTAAGTGTGAGTAAATAGAGTCTGAAAACTTAAAAATGGCCAAGTGTCGAGAGAGATCTGACGCTTAAGGAGATATCTGAAATTGTGATTTAAGACGTCTAAAGAGAGAAGGATGAGAAAGATTTTAAGTGTTGGAGTAAGCTTAATCTAAGGTAATTGTAATCAGTGAATAATCATTTTTTTAGTACCTTTTATATTGTAAACACTTGTAATTTTTGTTATTCAATGTGCAATCATTCATGTACCTTTCTTTTCTTTGAAATAATTGCCATGTTAAATCTAATTTTGTATGCAATTATTCATGAGCTTAACATATTTTGTAATTAACATAGTAAGTAGCTATTTGATAACTTAGCATAAAAAATTGATGGATTGATTAAGTTTAAATGCCTTCCAACTCAACCAATTAAATAAATTAGAATCTAAAATGTCGGTTAGCTTGACCATATACCACAATCAAAGACAACAATTTAACCAATGAAGTTAACCTAAGTCTATTCTTCACATGATTAATTAGGCTTAATAAGCTTAATTAACTATGTCAAGAATTAAACCATTAATATCTCCCCAAGACTTTTATTTCTACTTCTCCGCTTCTCCTTAATTGGGGTTTTATTCATGCTTTTTATAGGCTGGGCTCTGGACAATCGGCAATGGAGGGGCACCCATGACAACTTACTAGCCATACCTGTGCGGTGAAATGTGATTTATTGTGTTTTTCTCTTCTCCTTTTCTTTCTTTTTCTCTTTTTTTCTTTTTCTTTTTTGTGGTGTTTTTCTCCTTTTATTTTCAAGCAGGTGACTTCCCTAATCTGAGATGTACCTAAAGATGGTGGCCAAAGAGAGATATGTCTAATGGTTGGGCTCTAGACATCCAGCAATGGGGAGTTATCCAATGTAACATGCTAGCCATACCATCACTAGACTTATTGGCTCCCTAATTTTCGCTATGATCACCCATATAGTGAGTCAACGTATAATGTGTGTAGATGCTTAGCCTTCTAAATTGCTCCAAATCAGAAGATGAGTTGATAAGTCGCCTACTTATCACCCCACTTTATTCGCTTTATTTTAGTTAAATTAAGTTGGCAAGGACTAGGGGAACGAATCTATATCTTAATAAACATCAGAACTAATTAAGTCGTTCAGCCTGAAGAGTCCTAGTGAAAAGATCCTTACTGTATTATTTCCTATGGTAGGTAAAATTCGATACCCAAGCTTCCTAACTCTTCTAATCTTTATTACAATATTTTTTTTAACAAAAATAACGATTATTAATTCAAGCTAACAAATCTGTGCTCAGAAAATAAGAATTACCCCCCCATGCCTATCCAACACAATGTCCTCATTGGAAAAATAAATGCATGTAAGGAAGGATAGAAATCACTTAAGTGTCAATTTTTTAACCGGTCAGCTTGAATTCTGTGGGTTGCCTCCTAGGAAACGTTGAATTTATTGCCTCCAACTGGGCGAATCTCAACCCTCAATGAAGGTTACAACTTCCTTCGAGGGTACGTGGGCATAAAAATATTTTAATCTTTATTCATTTACCATAAATGTTTGTCTGATCTTAGGATCGGCAATTTTGACCGCCCCGTTGGAAAACGGTCTGACCACCTGGTAAGGTCCCATCTACTTGAATCTTAACTTCCCGGGGAAGGGTTTAAGTTATGCATCAAAGAGCCAGACTTGTTTATTTGGCTTAAAGGTTTTCTTATTAATGTATCGGTCGTGGACAACTTTCATCTTTTCTTTATACAGTCTACCGTTCTCATAAGCGTCGCAACAAATCTCTTCAAGCTCAGAGAGTTGGAGCTTCCTTTGGGTACCGACCATATGGGAATCCATATTACATTGTTTGACAACCCAATATGCCCGGTGCTCCAACTCAATCGAAAGGTGGCAAAGTTTCCCAAAGACTAATCGGTAGGGTGACATGTTGATAAGGGTCTTATAAGCGGTCCTGTATGTCCAAAGGGCATCATCAAGTCGAGTGGACCAATCGTTCCGATCACATCTCATTGTCTTTTGTAAAATATTTTTGATCTGCCTATTTGAGACCTCAATTTGTCTGTTTGTTTATAGGTGATACGGGGTGGCAATGGGGTGAGTAACCCCATATTTCCTAAGTACGAAACTTGCATTAATAAAGTGGCTCCCACTATCGCTGATCATAGCCTTGGGTATCCCAAATCGGGAGAAGTTCTTAACAAAATCCATGATGGCCTTATGATCACATTTCTGGGTAGGCACGGCTTCGATCCATTTCGAGACATAGTCGACTGAGACTAGTAGATACTCGAAGCCATTGGATGGTGGGAAAGGACCCATGAAATCAATTCCCCAGAGATTGAATATTTCGATGATAAAAATGGGTTGGAAAGACATCTTTTTTGGTCATGGTCCCAAGAATCTGGCATCTTGTGCAGGTTCTAGCAAAGTTATATGCATCCTTGAATAGTGATGGCTAATAAAAATCGAACTGCAAAACTTTTGCAGCTGTTTGTTTCGAAGAAGTGGCCATCACACGCTTGGTCGTGACAAAAGGACAACACACTTTGAACCTCATCCTCAGGGATGTATCTCCTAATGATCTAATTGACACAAAGTCTAAACAACATGGGATCATCCCATAAATAATGTTTGGCCTTAGCCAAGAACTTGTCCCGCTGTTGTCTAGACTAGCCATGCGGAATCTGCCCTACAACTAAGTAATTAACCAAGTTTGCATACCTAAGAAGATTCTTTCCATGCACGGTTAGAATATGCTCATCAGGAAATGTATCAGTGACAGGTAATTACGGTCCAATATGTTCCGGGCCAATTTTGGATAAGTGGTCAGCTACGACGTTTTTGGATCCGACCGTATTTCCAGGTCGAATTCCTGCAGGAGCAAGATCCATCTGATCAGCCTAGGTTTTGCATCCTTTTTGGCTAATAAGTGTCGGATAGCCGAGTGGTCAATATAGATTATCACGTGGGATCCAAAAAGGTATGATCTGAACTTTTCTAATTCAAAAACTACAGTGAGCAACTCCTTTTCTTTGACAATATAATTCCGTTGAGTCTCATTGAAGGTTTTGCTTACGTAGTAGATCACCACGGGTTTCTTCTCTTGTCTTTGTCTTAGGACAGCTCCAATCGCAAAGTCTGATGCATCACGCATTATTTCAAAGTCCTGGGATCAGTCTAGGGGTTGTAAAATAGGTGCAGTCGAGATTGTGTCCCTCAAGGTAGTATAAGCTTGGATGCAATCAGGTGTCATGTTAAATTGAGTGTCGTTGGCTAAAACATCAGTTAAGGGATTGGATATCTTAAGAAGTCTTTTATGAACCTTCTGTAAAAGTCAACATGTCCCAGGAAAGATCTTATTTGTTTGACTGTGCTAGGTGGTAGGAGCTTAGATATTAAGTCAACTTTAGCTCAATCGACCTCTATGCCCCATTGTGAAACAATGTTACCAAGGACAATCCTTTTTTGAACCATTAAATGGCTCTTTTCCCAACTCAGCACAAGGTTGACCTCAATACATCGCTTCAAGATTTTCTCTAGGTTGCTAAGGCAAAGGTCGAATGAGTCTCCGAAAATTGAAAAATTATCCATAAAGACCTCCAAATATTCACCCACCATCTCCGAAAAGAAGGCTAGCATGCAACACTAAAAGGTAGTGGGTGCGTTGCACAACCCAAATGGCATATGGTGAAATGCAAACATAACATATGAGTAGGTGAATGTGGTCTTCTCCTGATCCTCCAGAGCTATAGCGACCTTGTTGTATCCTGAATATTAATCCAAGAAGCAAAAATATTCCCTCCCTGCTAGTCGTTCGAGAATATAGTCAATGAATGGCAGGAAGAAATGATCTTTTTGGTAACCTCATACAGCTTCCTATAAATTATACACACGTACCACGCGGTGGTAGTTCAGGTGGGGATGGACTTGCCTTGTTCATTTGTGATCACGATGAGCCCAGCCTTCTTTGGTACCACTTATGTAGGGCTCACCAAGGGACTGTCGAAAATCAGATATATGATTCCTACGTTAAGCCATTTTATAATTTCTTTCTTAATGACCTCTCACATATTGGGGATCAATCTACGTTGCATCTGGCAAGAAGGTCAGCCCCATCCTCCAGATAGATCTTATGAGTACAATAACCGAGGCTAATTCCTCTTAGGTCGAAGATGGTCCACCCAATCGTTGCCTAATGTTCAGAAAGGGTTACAGTCAACTTAAGTTCTTGTTCCCTTGTCAGATGTGCATTGATAATCACAGGGAAGGTATGGTTAAGTCCTAGGAAGACATTTAAGGTTATTGGGCAAAGGTTTCACTTTAGGTGTAGGTGGTACAATGTTAATTGAGTAAGGGAAGGGAGGGAGTTGTGTGACATCAATCTCTTCAGGGGGAGGTTGTTAATGATAGTCAGCTTTGCATAGATTCACAACCTCCAGGGATGGGTCAGGGTAGTTTATAGCTGGTTGAGTTTGATGGTCCTCTAAGGTACTAATTATCAATCATTTTTCAACCAGAGTATCCACGGGATCGCATTCCTCAACCCAGCCACAATCAAAAAACTTAGTTTCCTTGAAGATATCCAGTTGCATTTTCTTATCTCTGAAGGCAATTTCCACACATCTCGTGTCACAGTCAATGTTTGCTTTGGCCGTAGCCAAAAAGGGTCGACCTAGGATGATGAGTATTTTGTAATTGTTCAGGAGCTTCCATGTTAAGGATTAAAATGCCAATCGAAAAGTAAAAGTCCTTAACTCAAACAATTACATCCTCGACTACCCCCTTTAGGGCTTTTACAAATCGGTCAGCCAGTTAGATAGTCATAGGTGTAGGCTTGAGTTCTCCAAATCCGAGCTGGCGCTAAAAGGTAGTCGGGATCAGGTTTATTGAACCACCTAAATGGAATCCTCTATTAAAGGTCAAATCAACAATATTGCAAGAGATCAGAGGTGCTCCAGGGTCCTTTCTTTTAGGAGGTAGGCTACTTAAAATCTCCGAACTAGCCTGCTCACATGGTATTACCTTCCTAACTGTTTGGGTTCTTGGCTTACACTTGAATGTACAAACATCTTTCAAAAATTTTACGTAAGCCTGGATATGCTTAATAACTTCGAGTAGGGGTATATTAATTTACACTTATTTAAATATCTCCAATAACTCTTCGTTATCAACCACATTTTTCTTCTTCTTGACCTTATCCAAGGCTTCAGGATATGGAATTTGGCTCCTAACTAGGTCAGGTCCTTGAACCTTGGGTTCCTCTCGCTCATCCTCAGAATCATCAATTATCACAAGATTTGCAGTTATGGGAGGGGTTGGCCATTGGGGGTCCTAGGTTTAGGTACTACTTCTCAAGGTAACCGCATTGGCTGAGGCATTGGAGCCGGAGTTGGATCCTTAGGAAGAAGTGACAAATCCAGGGAGTGTTTAAGGGGCTTGTAAAATCACATTGGCCCGCCCCTGGTTTTGTTGGAACCCTTGGGGATTGTACCCTTTGTTCACTACATTCCTCGGGTTCGGTTGTGGATGAGATGGAAGGGACACTGTTGTTTTGTATCCAACAGCTGACTCAATTGTCCCTTCACTAAAGCCATTTCCTCCTGGTGTTTTTGATTCATATCAGTCGTCATCTTAATCAGAGTGTCCATTTGGCTTTGTTGTGTAGAGCTTGCCCTATTCTGGTTATAGGGTGGTCTATTAGGTTGTCCCTGCTAATAGGTGGAAGGGTTAGGCCTAGGTTGGTTCTGGTATTGGTTTGGCTTTTGATTTGACCAGGCAAAGTTTGAGTGGTTGCACCATCCAGAGTTGTATGTGTTTAAGAAAGGATCAGGCTTAGAGTGGCCCTAGATGGCATTGGCATCTTCAAAACTAGAAGGTGCTGAAGGGGAGGGGAAGGAATAATTAAGATATGAGTGACCAAAGGTCCCTCCCTGAAACATAATCAGGGTTGTCCCAGGTGCATTTGGTTCATAGATTGAACCAAGTCAACATTGTGTGCTCCCTTTGCTAGCGAGAAGGTTTGCATAGGGGCTCGAGATTGGTTCAAAAGCTGATCAATCATTTTACCCACCAACTCAACCCGATCCAGCTTCTTTTACCCGAATTAGTTTGCACTTTGTAAATTCCACCACAAGGTTGACTGGATCTATTAAATGTGGTCATAGAGGCATTATTAAGCGAGTTCTCACTCATTGACTCAAAGAGTTCGAAGGTGCTTTCCTCGTTATTATTCAAAAAATTACCTCCACATGTGGCATCGACGAAATTCCTAAGGGTGCTATCCTGACCATAGTAGAAGATCTGGGTCAATTGCCACCTCGGAACCTCGTGCTGTGAGCATTTCCTTAATAATTCATTAAATCATTCCCACACCTCATGAAATTGCTCTCCACTCTGCAGGGTGAATGCGGTAATGGCTCTTCTGAGGGCATTGGTTTTTCCTATGAGGAAAAACTTCTTCATGAAGGCATGCCTCGGTTCCTCCCAAGTGGAGATGAGTCTCCGTAAAGTTCTAAGCCAATGGGAAGCTTTATTTTCTAAGGAAAATGGGAACATCTTCATTAAGACAATATCAAGTCGGATGTTCCTTGGTTTCACAGTCTGGGCAATCCGATCTAGATCCTCCAAGTGTTGGAAAGGACCTTCATTTGAGCTCCCCCTAAAGTAGCTTTGGATCAAGCTAAGAACATTGGGTTTCAACTCAAAATCATCTCCCCTTTCGAGGACCCTAAGATAAGGTTCAACTAGAATAGCAGAAGGATCATAGAAATCACGGAGCGGCCTAGGTTGGCCCTCAGGGGGTCTTGGTGGGTTTGGTAGGGGTGGAGGGGGTTGCCCGTGAGGGTTTTGTAATTAGTGTATGGCCTGCATAGTGTTCTGGATCTATTGTTGCTAGAGTTGATGGTTGGCAGTAATCTGAGCATGGATAATGGCCATAGCATCAAGCTGAGGTAGGTCCTCTATATCCTCAATTTGTGGGTCAGCCATTTCCTCAATCCTAGCCCTAGAATAACTTAGTCTCCTTGGGATTCTCTCTAGTGCAACCAAATGAGGGTTAAGTAACCGCCTTCTGTGCATACACTAGAAGAATCGGGAGAGATGCGAAAGAGACAGAAGAGAGAACTATGTGTGCACAACCAAGCAAACAAAACTAAGCCCTGTAGTGTTGACCTTAGTAACCTAAAGCCTTACAGAGAATAATTAAGCTTGCAAACACTTATAACTTCCTTCCCAAAATCAATCTAGCCAAGTTGAATACGAGGGGGTTGAGGGGAAGGCATTTCCCAAAGCTTTCACCTCAGGTTCCTTTGATACCCCCCAACCACAGTCATTTGACCTTGCCCCGCAACCCAGACACCTGATTTAACAATGGGAATTAAGGCTAACTACTTAACAAAGCCAATCACACTCTTAAGACTTAAATTGCTCGTCTAAGGCACTCTACTCAATTTAAATTTAGGGCTAAGACAGTGCTTGTGCTCAAGGTAAGTGATGAGGCGCTGTTGAAGGTTTATGCCTCTTAATGACCAATTTAAAATGTGTGTATGTGCACAACCAAGAGTTTTCAAGCAAGATTATTAAGAGTAAGGTGGATTTTAATATTCAAAATCTTGCTTAGTAGCTTTTTAGGGTTGAGATTTCTTAATATATTCAAACAATATTTGTAGTGGACACACAATGTTTTGGATACAATAGATGATCAATTTCCTTTAAGAGCAATGTGGCCCTAGAAATAAACAACCCTAATGTATTCACCCCTAAAGTTCATGCAATTCTATTAGGTGAATTGATTTTAATTTTTTGTGAGTAGTGTGGCACAGTACAAGATATGGTTGGCTTCACAAATACTACTCAAAAGAAGACACTCAAAAAGGTTTTCTTAAAATTTTAGAGTGTTTTTTTTTTGGTAATGGATTCAAGATGTGGGTCAAGTAATAATTCACCACGCCAATATTTTTTTGAGATTTTTTTTAGCAAGCAAGCAAGCAATCTATCCTAAGATTCATGCATGAGCCTAAATGCAATTTTTGTTTTTTAGATAAAAGAAAGATGGACTACGCTAGGTGGTAAAGTGATACTAAAGTTCACAGCACTTTACTCCCAATCTACCAACTCGAATCACACTCCTCTTATTGCCTACACGTCGAGTTCCTGCAACCAAGTCAATTGAGAGAGAAAAGAGAGTCAGAAAATGTGAATACCACCAGTGCAATTACAAAAGCGACTAAAAGATTCATTGCCTCCCTGGCAACGGTACCAAAAATTAACATTGGAAAACATGATGATATAATTCGCTCATTGTAGTATGTGCTTACGACATCAATTTAAAAAAAAATATTATACGGGAGTGCAAGTGTCGAACACAAGAGGACAAGAATTCAAATCCTTTTGTCACTTTGTTTTATTGTAGCATGACAGTTTATTTATGTAGTTGAGGTTGCTAGCTATGTGTGAAAAGAAGACAAGACAAGCAGTTTAACGAAGAAAGCATAAGATAATATAAGTAGAGCCTACTTTAGAATGAAAAGAGTCCAGAAACTACTTTTTTGAATATTGAAAAATGTCTAACAACTACAAATAACAACGCTAAAAGAATGATTAAAGAAATGTAAATTGAAAACTAGAAATGAAGCGCAAAAAGTAGAGTGTCGAGGCAACCACGACGGAGGAGGCTTCCGTCGGCGGCTTGGTGGCTCCGAGAACTTACTTTGAAGCTATAGGTGGAAGAATGCTTGGAGGTGTGTCTTCCATGGGGAGGTCATAGGACCCTTTTATAGGTAAAAAGAGACCTTAGTTCGACCTTAAACCGCCCCCAAATCACGCTAAACCAGTTTGGACTGCACCCCACTCGCTGCTCGCGTTGAACCGGCCACTTCAACTCACGCATGCGCACTAGCATGCTCATGCGAACACGTGGCTGGCTTGGGTCCTAATAGTTGTAGATCTCTTCATCCAACGGACAAGAAGCGCTCACTCGAATGCCTTCATCGTGCCCCTCATCATGCAATCGCGATCGCATGCATCCAGGTTGGCCTCATGGTACAATGAGGGCACGAGGATCGCGCTCCAACAGTGGAGATCTGTTCACAACATAAGGTTGGATTCCGTGCATTGAGCGCTCGCGATGGATGGCTACGTGGAGAGCTGCAGTTCGTAGAATGCTAATCAGATGGCTAAATTACTCATTCGTGAGCGGGAAGCACGTGGATCGCAATTCGATCCCTCGTTCCCCACGCTCAATGGTTGGATCCTATCCACCACGTTACGTAAGGTGTGGGTGAAGCCCGACCATCCATTTGAGATCATGCAGTCGCAGGAAAGGCGAGACGTTTGGCGTACAATGGAGATTGAATGGTGGGGATCGCTCATGCTTGTGCGATGAGAAGCAGCACGTGTTACTTGCATGCGATGGGTGGCTGTGCAGCTAACACATGGTGACTCGTGGGCCATTGATCATCAAATCAACGGCCAGGACTTCTTCAGCTCATTGCGGGAGCTACAGAAGTCAGATTGGGGCGATTTCAGGTCCGTTGGACTCTGATTTTTGTCTTAAATCCACCCGTGTGGTCTGATTGCTCATTTGAGGCTTATTTCAATGTGTTCTTTCATAACTTAGCCATTAAACGTTTGTTCCGAGCAATATCAATATAAAAATTACACAGAATGCATGCACGCCCTTAAACCTGCTAGATTATCGCAATTAAGTGTAAAGGCCCTCAAAATTGACTCTATATTACATAATTAATGCTATTATTTGTAGAGTCATCAGTATGCACGAAAGGTATTCACTTAACCCTGAATTGGTTGCACTAGAGAGAATCCCAAGAGGGAGACTCGATTATTCTAAGGCTAGAATTACGGAAATGGCCAACCCAAGACTTGTGGATATGGAGGGCCAACCTCAACCTGATGCTATGGTCATTATCCAAGCTCAGATTATGGCTAACCACCAACTCCAACAACAACAAATCCAAATCATAATGCAGGCCATACACCAATTACAGAACCCTCATAGGCAAACCCCTCCAAACCTACCAAGACCCCCTGAGGACCAACCAAGGCCTCTCTGTGATTTGTATGATCCTTCTGCTATCCTAATAGAACCTTACCTTAGGGTCCTTGAAGGGGGAGATGATTTTGAAATGAAACCTAATGTCATTAGCTTGATCCAAAGTCACTTTCGTGGGAGCTTAAATGAAGACCCTTTCCAACACTTGGAGGATCTAAATCAGATTGCTTGGACCGTGAAACCTAGGAACATCCACCTTGATATTGTCTTGATGAAGATGTTCCCGTTTTCCCTAGAAGACAAAGCTTCCCACTGGCTTGGAACATTAAGGAGACCCATCTCCACTTGTGAGGAACTGAGGCATGCCTTCCTGAAGAAGTTTTTCCCCATAGGATAAACTAATACCCTCAGAAGAGCCATTACTACATTCACCCTGCAGAGTGGAGAGCAATTTCATGAGGTCTAGGAATGATTTAACGAATTATTAAGGAAATGCCCACACCACGAGGTTTGGAGGTAACAATTGGCCTATATCTACCATGGTCTAGACAGTACCCTTAGGAATTTCGTAGATGCCTCAAGCGGAGGCAATTTTCTGAATAAAGATAAGGAAAGTACATTGGAACTCTTTAAGTCAATGAGTGAGAACACACTCAATAATGCCTTCATGACCACATTCAATAGGTCCAGTCAACCCTGTGGTGGAATTTACAAGGTGCAAACTAATTCGGGTATGGTTGACATGGACATTATAGCTAAGAAGTGGATCAGGTTGAGTTGGTGAATAAAAAGATCGATGAGCTTCTGAACCAATCTCGAGACCCTATGCAAACCTTCTCCCTATCAAAGGGAGCTTACAATGTTGACCTGATTTACTCTATGAACCAAATGCACCTAGAACAACTCCCAACTATGTTCTAAGGAGGGACCTTTGCTCCCTCATACCATGATTATTCCTTCCCCTCCCCTCCGGCACCTTCTACTTTTGGAGATGACAATGTCATCAAGGGCTACTCTAAGCCTGACCCTTTCTCAAACACATACAACCCTGGATGTCACAGCCACCCAAACTTTGCCTAATCCAATCAAAAGTTGAACCAATACTAGAACCAGCCCAGACTTAATCATTCCTCCTTCTAGCAAGAACCTAATAGACCACCCT
Organism: Thalassia testudinum; assembly: GCA_037157565.1. Taxonomy (NCBI): domain Eukaryota; kingdom Viridiplantae; phylum Streptophyta; class Magnoliopsida; order Alismatales; family Hydrocharitaceae; genus Thalassia; species Thalassia testudinum. The sequence continues at coordinate 7,029,898 of JAZHRO010000033.1, forward strand.
ATAACCATAATAGGGTGAGTCCTACGCAACAAAGCCAAATGACACCCTGATTAAGATGATGACATATATAAACCAGAAACATCAGGGGGATGTGGCTTTAGTGAAGGGGCAATTAAGTCAGTTGCTGGACAAAAATAATAGGGATCCCTTCCATCTCAACCACAACCGAACCCGAGGAATGTAATGAACTGACGCCACAGTCCTCAAGGGTTCCAACAAAACCAAGGGCAATCCCATGTAATTTTACAAGCCCCTCAAACACCCCCTGGATTTGCCGCTTCTTCTCAAGGATCCAACCCCAGTTTCAGTGCCTCAGCCAATGGGGTTACCTTGAGAAGCGGTACCCAAACCCAGGACCCACAATGGCCAACCCCTCCTGTTACTACAAATCCTGAGATAAATGATGATTCTGAGGATGAGTAGGAGGAACCCAAGGTTCAGGAACCTGACCCAATTCAGACCTAAACCCCATACCCTGAAGCCTTTGATAAGGTCAAGAAGAAAATTGTGGTTGATAACAAGAAGTTCTTGGAGATATACAAGCAAGTGCAAATCAACATATTCTCGAAGCAATTAAGCATATCTCAGTTTATGCGAAGTTTTGAAAAGATGTTTGCACACCCAAAAGTAAGCCAAGAACCCAAGCACCTAAGAAGGTAGTACTATCAAAATAGGCTAGTTCGGTGATTTTAAGTAGCCTGCCTCCTAAAGGAAAGACCCTGGAGTACCTCTGATCTCTTGCAATATTGGTCATTTAACTTTTGACAGAGCACTCCTTGATTTAGATGCTTCAATAAACCTGATCCCAACTATCCTTTATCACCTGTTCGGATTTGATGAGCTCGAGCTGACACCTGTGACCACCCAATTAGCTGACCGATCTATAAAAGCCCCAAAGGGGGTTGTCGAGGATGTAATTGTTCAGGTTAAGAACTTCTACTTCCCGGTTGACTTTCTAGAACTTGACATGAAAGTCCCCGAATAGTTACAAAATACCCCTGTCATCCTAGGAAGATCCTTTGGCTATAGCCAAAGCAAACATTAACCGTGACACTGGATGTATGGAAATTGCCTTTGGAGATAAGAAATTGCAGCTAAATATCTTCAAGGTAACTAAGTCCTTTAATTGTAGCTAAGTCGAGGAATGCGATCCCATGGATACCCTAGTTGAAGAATGCTTGACAATTAGTTTCGTAGAGAACCATCAGACTCAACCAACTATAGATTACCTTGACCCATCCCAATCCTTGAAGGTTGCAAATCTGTGCAAAGCTGACTATAATCAACAATCTCCAACTATTGAAATTGATGTCACACAACTTCCTCCTTTCCCTACCCATCCAACATTATACCACCTACACCTGAACTCAAACCTCTGCCCGATAACCTTAAATATGTCTTCCTAGGACCTGACAACACCTTCCCTGTGATTATACATGCACACATGAGCAGAGAACAAGAGCTTAGGTTGACTACAACCTTAGTAGAACATCGGGCAGTCATTAGGTGGACAACTTCTAACCTCAGAAGAATTATCCCTAGCTACTGCACACACAAGATCTACTTAGAAGACGAGGCCCGACCTTCTCGCCAGATGCAAAGGAGGCTAAACCCAAACATGCGAGAGGTTAACAAAAAAAGATCATAAAATGGCTTGACGCGGGAATCATCTATTCGATTTCCAACAGCCCCTGGGTGAGCCCTACACAAGTGGTACCAAAGAAAGTTGGGTTCACTATTGTCACAAATGACAAAGGCAAATCCATCCCCACCTACACCACCACTGCTTGGCGGGTGTGTATTAACTATAAGAAGCTAAACGAGGCAACCAAGAAAGATCATTTCCCCTGCCATTCATTGACCAGATTCTCAAATGTCTAGCAGGGTGGAAATATTTTTGCTTACTGGATAAATATTCAAGATATAACCAGGTTTCTATTGTACCTGAGGACTAGGAGAAGACCACATTTACATGCCCATATGGCACGTTTGCATTCAACTATATGCCATTCGGGTTATGCAACGCACTCACTATCTTTCAGTGTTGCATGCTAGCCATCTTCTTCAAGTTGGTGGGTGCATATCTGGAGGTCTTTATGGATTATTTCTCTGTCTTCGAATATTCATTAGACCATTGCCTCAGCAGCCTGGAGAAAATTCTGAAATGATGTATCGAGTTCAACCTTGTTTTAAGCTGGGAAAAGAGCCATTTTATGATTCAAGAAGGGATTGTCTTCAGTTGCATTGTTTCGCAAAGGGGCATAGAAGTTGACCAAGCTAAAGTCGACTTGATTTCTAAACTTCCACCACCTAACTTGGTCAAACAAATAAGATCTTTCCTAAGACACGTTGGCTTTCACAAAAGGTTTATAAAGGATTTCTCAAAAATATCTAATTCTCAAAAATATCTAAACCACTTACTGACCTTCTAGCCAATGATGTGCAATTTGATATGACACCTGATTGCATCCAAGCCTACACTACTTTAAGGGATATAGTCTCGACTGCACCTATCTTACAATCCCCAGGCTGGTCCTAAGACTTTAAGATAATGTGTAATGCATCAAACTTTGCAATTGGAGCTATCCTAAGACAAAGATAGGAGACGAAACCCGTGATGATCTACTACGCAAGTAAAACCTTAGACGAGGCTCAACGAAACTATATTGTCACAGAAAAAGAGTTACACGCTATAGTTTTTGGATTAGAAAAGTTCCAATCATATCTTCTAAAATCTCACGTGATAATCTACACTAACCACTCAGCTATTCAGCACTTGTAAACCAAAAAGGATGCAAAACCCAGGTTGATCAGATGGAACCTACTCCTGTAGGAATTTGACCTGGAAATACATGACAAGTTCGGATCCAAGAATGTCGTAGCCGACCACTTGTCTTGACTTAACCTGGAGCATCTTGGACCTTCACTACCTATGACTGATGCATTTCCTAATAAGCATATTCTAGCCATGCATGGAAAGAATCTCCCTTGGTATGCAGACTTGGTTAATTACTTAGTTGTAGGGCAAATACCGCACGACTAGTCTAGACAACAATAGGACAAGTTCTTGACTGATGCCAAACATTATTTCTGGGATGATCCCATGTTGTTTAGGCTTTGTGCCGGTTAGATAATTAGGAGATGCATCACTAAGGATGAGACTCAAAGTGTGTCGCCTTTCTATCACGACCAAGACTATGGTGACCACTTCTCCGAAAAATAGATGGCTGCAAAAGTTTTGCAGTTTGATTTTTATAGGCCATCACTATTTATGAACTCACACAATTTTGCTAAAATTTGTACAAGATGCTAGACTCTAGGGACCATGACTAAGAAAGATATGATGCCTCTCCAGCCCATTCTTATCATTGAAATATTTGATGTCTGTGGAATCGATTTCATGGGTCCCTTTCCACCATCCAACGGCTTCGAGTATATACTGATCTCTATGAACTACATCACGAAATAGATCGAAGCCATGTCTACCCAAAAATGTGATCATAAGGTTGTCATGGATTTTGTTAAGAATATCTTCTCCCAATTTGGGATACCTAAGGCCATGATCAGCAATGGTGGGAGCCACTTTATTAATTCTCAGTTCCATGCTTTACTTAGGAAATACAAGGTTACTTACCGTATTGCTACCCCATATCACCCGTAAACGAACGGCCAAACCGAAGTCTCAACTAGGCAGATCAAGAATATTTTACAAAAGACCGTGAGACCTGACCAGAAGGATTAGTCCACCTGACTTGATGATGCCCTGTGGGCATATAAGATCGCTTATAAAACCCTTATCGACATGTCACCATAGTGATTGGTCTTTGGCAAAGCTTGCCACCTTCCAGTCGAGCTGGAGCACCGGGCATATTGGGCTATCAAACAATGAAAAATGGATTCCCATATGGCCGATACCCAAAGGAAGCTCCAGCTCTTCGAGCTCGAAGAGATTCATTAGGATTCTTATGAGAATAGTCGACTGTACAAGGAAAAGATAAAACCTGTCCACGACTGGCATAGTCATAGGAAAACCTTCGAGCCAAATCAACAAATTTGGCTCTTTGATACACAACTTAAGCTTTTTCCCTGGAAGTTACAATCCAAGTAGATGGGACCCTACCCGGGTGGTCAGACCGTTTTCCAACGGAATAGTTGAAATTGTAGATCCTAAGATCGAGCAAACATTTACAGTTAATGGACAAAGACTTAAACATTTTCTTGCTTAGGTACCCCCAAAGGAACTAGTAACCCTCATTAAGGGTTAACTTAAAGCTCCGCCCAGTTAGAGGCAATAAACTCAATGTTTCCTGAGAGGCAACCTAGAGGATTCAAGCTGGCCTGTTACGATTTAATACACAGGTGATTTCTATCCTAACTTCCTCACATGCATTTTTTCTTCAAATGAGGACATTGTGCTAGATAGGCATGAGGAGGTAGTAAATCTTATCTTATGAGCATGGATTGTCCGCTTAAATTAATTTTTATTTTTTAGAAAAAAAAGAGAATTTTTTTTTGTAGTAAAGATTAGAAGAACTAGGAAATATGAGGACCAAAATTTATCTACCATAGGAAATAATACAGTTAGGACTCTTCAGGCTGAGCGGCTTAATTAGTCCTGATGTTTACTAAGATGTAGATCCGTTCACCTGGTCCTTGACAACTTAATTTAATCGTAATAAAGTGAATAAAGTGGGGTGATAAGTGGGCAACTTATCAACTCACCCTCCGATTTGGAACGTTCTAGAAGTCTAAGCATCCACACACATCACGCATTGACTTGCTATATAAGCGACCATAGCGGAAATTAGGGAGCCAATAAGTAGGTTAGTGGTGGTATGGTTAGCACGGTGCAATGGGTAACTCCTATTGCTGGGTGTCCAGAGCCCAACCATCGAACTTAACTCTCTTTGGCCGCCACCTTTAGGTACGTCTCAAATTAGGGAAGCCACCTGCTTGAGAAAAAAAAAACAAGAGAAAAAGTATCACAAAAAAAGAAAAAAAAAAAAGAAAGAAAGAAAAGGAGAGAAAAAAAATACAATAAACCACACTTCACCGCACAAGTATAGTTGACAACTTGCTGTGGGTAACCGCACAATAAAATGCTTAACACTTTTTTATCATTTCGAGTCCTAAGTGGGTTGGGTAGCCGCAGAACGCTACTCCAAACTCAGAACACAAAAAAAAGAAAGTAATAATATATATATGAATAAGGCAAGGACTAGGGCGGTTTATATCTTAATCGACATCATGACACTGTTAAGTCTTAGTAGTTAACACCTTAGGTATCAAATTTCGTTTGGATTGTAAGTAACTTTGCCCCAACAGTCGCTCCTCAGCTCAATTCTTTTTTATTAACCTTGCTAGGGACTAGCAAGGGATAGGCATGGGGGTATGATGACTCTAGAAGTATTAACGTTAATTATATCAATTAGAGTTAATTTCAAGGGCTAATGCACGTAAATATAATAATATAGTGAGTCTGGCAATAATGCATGCATATAGTGCATTCTTTACATTAATGATTAACGGCCAAGTTGTACAAGTGTATATTGAAACAGCTCTCTGATGAGCAATCACGCCACACAAATGGATTCAGGATGAAAATCAGAGTCCAACGGCACTGAACTCGCCCCAATCCAACCTTCGTAGCTCCCACAAAGAGCCTGAGGAATCCTGAATGTCGATCTAATGATCAACAGCCCACAACGCACCCTGTGACGCCCACTCAGCCGTTCGATTGCCATCGCATGGTCCACGTCGACCACGCCAACGCCTCACCACAACCCTTCAATCAAGAGTCAACAATTGAGATAGTCTCCCACTCTGCGTAGCACAGTAGTCGTGCACCCAACCTCAAGCATAGAGGTCGCAAGATCAAGTCGCGATTCACAACCCCCTCGTGCATGCAAGCAAATTTATTATGTCCTTCGATCGCCAACGCACAATCCACATGCAGCCACACCAGTGCATCCGATCGGGTGATCCCAGCCATCCATCTCCGTGCGCATATCGGCTGACCGCAAGCAATCCGTGAGTGCAAATCGCGCCACGTGGCTAACTCAAAGCGGTGCGATCGCGTTGCCCGCGATTTAGCCTGCGCGAAAGGGCACCATGAGGAGCGCCTCCCAACCATTGGATGCAGCAGCAGATGGCAATGATCGAGCCACGCCAACAGGCGTGCTAGTGAGTATGCCAGCCCACGTGCATGCGCATGGGCGCCGATTCACTGCATGAAGGCCGATCCAGGCACGATCCAAGGGCTGTCTTGCCCGGTTCAAAGCCCTTTCTTCACCTATAAAAGGCCCTTCAAGTCCCCATTGCAAAGCATCTCTTCACCAAGCATTTACCACCTTCTAGAACTTCAAAGCTGGTCCCCAAAGCCGCCAAGCTGTTGGCGGAGCTTCCTCTACCACCGTGGCTATCTCGACTCACTTATAATTCTTCTTTATCTTATGTTTTACATTCTATTCAAGTATTTCTCTCATTTTTATGTTAATGTTTGTAAGACAATTTTGATGATTCATAGAAGTAACCTATGCTATTATCTGTGTCATCTTTATGCCTATTATGATTCTACTTGCTTAGTTATGTTAATGTCTAGCTAGCAACCTCGCTCTACCTCAAGTTCCTAACCATTTTCTCTCTCTTCTATTTAGGTAAGTGATGTGTATAAATTTAAGTAGCCTAAAATGTCTATTATGCATGTTCTTAGTATTATAGAAGAATCATTATTGTAAATATTACATTACATGCATCATCATGCATTTAGGTTAATTGTATAGTAATTCGCCTCTTTTTTTTGTTAGAGACAGGGCAATATTTATCGGGGCCTCGGATTGAAGATCCAACCGTACGGATCTTATTAGAGCAACGATCAGAGTTTAACAACTCTGAGATTGCCCTTATCAGATTTCCGTATCATCAGATACAGTCCGAGAAAGATCAGAGGTCAAGCGATCAAGTGGTGTAAATCCATACCTCAGATGGCAAATTCAATCGCACAGATGGGTTCGAATCAATGATCGCAGCCCAACAGCGTGAAAATTGATTCAATCCGACATATGTGGCACCACCTACGAGTATATGAAGATGGACGGCCAGGATGGTGCCACAAGGCACCATCCCCGCCGCTTAAATCGCCCTAGCAATGCCCGCAACCCTTCTTCCACCAATCAAGCAGTCTCAGCCGTTGGATCATCCATCCAACGACTAAGAGCGCGTGGACGGAAATCAACAAATGCAACAAAGCGAGGCTGGTGGCGCATCGGTCGAGCGGTGTATGCAAAAAGGGAGGTTGCATGATCGAGCCCCCGCACGCCTCAATTCAAGGCAGCGAGCGGGGCGTAGCTCAATTCAACTGCTGGATCGCGATCGGGCGGTGGATGTGGGCGCGACGTGGCAACACAAATGAGCGCGAATCGCACATGCGCGCGATGACGCGTGATCGAACGTGTGATCGCACACGCGCGCGCTTGAGTAGCGAAGAAAAGGGGCGCATGGATTCTCAACCGTCCGATCTCTCGATCGGCGGTTGAGATGAACCGAACGTGGATGCACGCTTCAACGCCTGAAGCTGAAGAGGCGAGGGCACGCGCATGTGTTCAACGACGTGAAGGCTTTAGTGACGGTTATATCCGTCACTAAAGACCCTTACATTAATGTTTTAAAGCTTAAAATGACCTATTTGCCCCCCATTCCTCACCTATAAAAGGCCCTACGCCCTCCACATATTCTTCATCCCTTTCATCATATCTCTCCCTCTCAAAAAGCTAAGAACTCAAATTCTAAAGCTCGCTCTAGTGCTCCCAAGCTACGGGAAGTTCCGCTAGAATTAAAAATAAATTTTTCCACCTCTCATCCCCTTCGCAGAGCTCTCGCCAGCTATCTTCTCACCCCCGTTCTAGAAGTGGATCCCATGACTCCAACACCATGCCTCATCCCCAGTTCTTTCTGATCCATCCTCCATCCTCTGTCTTCACTCTCCTTCCAGGCAATGTCCGTCCGACTCGTCCTTCAAGCAGTCGTCGAGGAGGATAACTTCTCTCCCCCTTCTCTTTATCACTATCTAGATTAGATTTCCCACTTTCTAGTTGCAGTTGTAATGACATTATTTTGAAAATAAAAGTTGTTTCCCTCTCTCTTTAGTTGTAGTGTTTATATTGCAAAAAGAATAGCAATCATTGTGAAATGTCCCGTTTCTAAACAAAAATTACAAAAAAAAATATAACTGCGAATTTCAAATCGACATAACCACCCTGTGTTATACCCAGGACTGATTTGGAGTTTCAGTAAAAAAATTATTTGATTGACGGATTTTCTTGCGAATCGCACTACGACGGGTTTTCTAAACTCAAATCTTTTCACAACGAAATCCCGTACATCATTTTGGCACCATTGTCGATGAGGCAACGGATCTCGATTTCTTTTTCGCATTCCACGCACTTAATTGCATTCTAACTCTTTTATTTCTTTTCTATTGTCTTGCAGGTACCCCGACTAGGAATCTTCAAGCAATAGAAAAGAGTAAAATGTAGTTGAAGACAACTGTAAGTGCTCCCCCATTCTTTCCCCCTCCATAGACTTCATTCCATCACCCTAATTCAAACCCCAATTAACCTAGGTGTTCTCATAAACTCTAGGATTAGTTTGATTGTTTTGATTTCCACCTCCACCCACCTCACCCCGATTTAAAAAAACATTTTAAAAAAAATCTAAAAAAAAAACCCAGAGGTACACAACCTCTTCTGATTCTTCATACTCAGCCGGTATCCCGATCTTTAGAACCAGTACACACAACCAAACACATAATTGAGTAGAAATCAGATTAGGTAATCATTTGTGTGTCTAACTCAATGGTGCATTAAGACCAATCGGTTGAGTTGTTTGAGCCGCACCACTTCATATAGAAACAACTCATCAAGCAGCATGCTCATTAGGGTTAACAATTAAGGTCAATACCACGCACTCCACTTTATTTTGATTTCAAAGGAAAATATCTTCACTTGTGTTTGCAAATCTTGGTGTGCATCATGAATTTGATTGAAATCACCCTAATTTAAACCCTAAAAGCTACTTAAGCAAGATTTGAACTCTAAAAGCCACTCATATAAATAATCTTGCTTAAAAACCCTGGTTGTGCACGCACTCCTACTTATTCAATCAATCTTTAAAGGCACAGCCCATTTTAAGAGCCCACCACATTCCAAAATCACTATTATCCCAGGCCTAATCTAAAATCAAGTAAACGTTGGCCCTAGGACTTATTAGTCTATTTCAGAATATTTCTCATACTGTGGTGCGAATTTGTGACGTATGCTTTCTCCAGAAGGTGCTAAGTTGGGTGGCCCGATTGTCAAACGACTTAAGCAGGCAAGGATTTAGCATAAGTAGCGTCCTTCAGAACACATTCCCCCTATCTCGCTATCCCAACTTAACCAGCTTTTGGATTAAGGACAACATAAAATTCGTGTTGTAGTTTGAGTTTAGTTTGGAGTATAGGTCCTTAGGCTACCCAACTTAAGACAAGGCTTGTATTGATGTGCTGCAGGGTTCTTATCCCCATCCCTTCCGACCCTTTTTTAGTTTATGCTTGAAAGGAGGTCATTGAATCCCCGCTTATAGAAGGACCATTAGACCATTCAAGGAGGCGTAGGTTGAATTTTAATCAAATTGATCCCATTGCTGATCAACCACCTCCTTTGCCTCAAAATCCACAAGAGATGCTGCAAAGGTAGCTGGAACAAATGCAAGAATGGTTCTAGCGAATGCATGGTCAGGGCACTCAGCCTTTGAAGGATTTTTATAATCCTTCAAATTACGGGGAACGTCCCAGTATCCAGCCGATGATGTAAAAATCAAACATGTGTTAAGCCTAATCAAACATTTCTATGGGCTTCGCTCTGAAAACTCATTTCAACATTTAGAGGACTTAACCACTTTGGTCCAGATCACCAAAGCTCGAAATGTGGACGAGCAGATGATCATGAGACTCTTTCCCCACTCTCTTAAGGATAAGGCCACACATTGGTACTTAACAATTGGAAAGCCGATAGTAACTTGGAATGATCTTAAATCAGTTTTCTTAAAGAAATTCTTCCCAGTCGGGCATACCAATGCATTGTGACGGGCGATTACTACTTTCGTCCAACGGCCGAGGGAACCGCTTCATGGTGCCTGGGAGCGATTCCAGGATCTTTTGCGGAAGTGTCTACACCACGAGGTGCTGAAATGGCAACTCGTGCAGCAGAGAGGGAGAGAGCACTAGGATGAGTGCCAGAGAGGAGTTGCAGAGAGGGAGAGAGGCTGGACTTGTATCTAGTGGGAGTTTGGTGAAAGATATGATCAACAGGGGGGCCATGGTCTTCTTTTATAGCTTTGATGGGGGGCAAAGAGGGAATTTTAGCCCTTAAAACCGTGCAACTTTACATTGATCAAATCCGTCAGTCGGGAGATCAACGGCTCTGATCTGGCCTCAAAATAACCTCATTTGCGCCTTCTACGCTCAGATTTAACCTGAGCTTGACACGTGGCACACTCGTAGCCCTCAAATTTCCATCGAACGCTCCCGCTCGCTCGCTCCAACGCCGTTGCACTTTTCTCTCTCCTTGCACGTGCCTGCACATTCAAATCTCGTGCCCTTAATCCTCAGTCATCCGATTTCTCAATCTGACAGCTTAAATGCACCGCGCCCACCGCCTTTGAAATCCTAACGCACACGCACGTTTGGTTGCGTGTGATCACGTGCGTGGCCATCCGACAATTCTCAGCGCGCCACGCCCTCCGCTTATCATCCAACGCTCTGAATTTGTCTGCGCGCGCATCTTCGCTAATTTCGCGCAGATTGCATTTTGAACCGACGTCCTCGCTTTGCGGTTGAATGCGTTAGCCAATGCGCTAAGGGCATGCTTTGTCATGTTTCCAAATCCATGCGCAGCTACCCTTAGCCGTTGAATGGAGATCCAACGGTTGAGGATGATCCTCCTTAGATGAGGCACGAGGGAGTGGCCGACGTGGGCTTTATGTGGCCATTGGATGACAATCCAACGTCCCACATCGTGTAAGAGTTCTTCAGAGATTGGAAGCACAGCGAGGGGCAGTTGTCATAGCACCACGTGGCGCCATCGTGGCCGTCCATCTTCCTTGCTTTGTAGACAGTGCTGTAGGCCTCTGATTGAGATAATTTTTGTGCCGTTGGCCTGCGATCGCTAATCCGGATCCATCCGTGTAATCGAATTTTACATCTAAGGCTTGGATTTCTGTCATCTTGCTCCTTGGTCTCCATTCTTCTATGGATTGTACGTAATGGTATTAATGTCTGATTAAGACGATTCCGGAAACATTGGACGCCCGTTGTTGTCTTGATCAGATCCGTATGGTCTAATCTATCATTTGCGGCCTCGAATCATCTGCAATTAATTTCATCTCTCCTTTAGTGCATAAAATGACTATTATTTTTGCAGCTAATAAACTAACTATTATGCGAATTACGACACTTACGCATGCATTGTTCCTAAGTTATGCTAGAATCTAACTTAACTTAGGTGGTTTAGGCTACATGATTCCTGCGCAATCATAGGGTAGGCTAATTTGAACCAACAGATGGTAGAGATACAAGGATTTATGCTCCAACTCATGCAACAAATGAAAATCTCGCTGGACAACTTCCAATCCAAGCTCATTACTAATTCTCGTCAACCTAGATCTCTACCATCTCAACCTGTACCCAACCCTCGTAAGATACAAAATTATGGCAATCAAGCCCAAGGGTACGGGAATCAAAGGGACCCACACGCACATGCTTAGGTGGTTGAACAGGGTCCTACTTCATCCAATCCAGGTTATTTGGTTAATCAAGCCCCTCTGATCTTTCCTAACGCTCCCCAAGACCCAAACCCGTATGTTATGCAAATTCTGTTACCTTGAAGAGTGGACGGCAAACCCAGGATCCAAAATTACCCTCTTCTAGTCAATCACACCCTGGTGAGCCTGAGGAAGGAAAGAACACTGAAGAAGAAATCGAGGGTCAAGAACCTGATTTCAAAGATCTGACTCATGTTCCATTCCCTAAAGCCTTGCTTAAACCTAGGAAGAAGTCTGTTGATAATGACAAGGAGCTCTTCAATATATTCAAGAATGTTGAAATCAATATCCCACTCCTCGATACTATTAAACACATTCCGGCTTATGCTAAATTCTTAAAGGATTTATGCACTCAAAAGCGTAAGCTGAGCAAATCTGCCCTAAGGTGATACCCTCCGAGCAGGTTAGTTCTGTTATCCTGCATCACCTTCCTCAGAAAAAGAGAGATCCAGGTACCCCTTTGATTTCATGTGTTATCGAGGATTACACTCTTGGCAAGGCACTGTTGGATCTAGGTGCATTTATTAACCTAATTCCAACTTCTCTTTATGAAAAGTTCTGATTAGGTGAACTTAGGCTGACCTCAGTAACGCTTCAGTTAGCGGACCATTCGATCACAAACCCGAAAGGCGTTATTAAGGATGTTATCGTCAAGGTTAAGGACTTCTACTTTATCGTAGATTTTCTTGTCCTTGACATGGATGTACCTGAAGATTTAAGGAACACGCCCATCATTCTGGGGCATCCGTTCCTAGCTATCGTTAAGGCTAATATTAACTGTGAAAGTGGTAGTATAGAAATCGCCTTTGGAGATAGAAAAATAAAACTTGATATTTTCAAGGTGATTAACAAATTTGAGGATTGTGGATATATTGAGGAACTAGAGGATGATGATCTGAATATTGAGACTTGTTTAGCTTATACCATCCTTGAGAATTCCTCCTGTACCGATGAACCCAACCACAACCCTCCATAATAGACCCGCCACACCCTGAAGAGGTTGCTAATTTTGTTCACTTCCAACCTCTTTCATTAGACCGTCTTGATGAATCTTCATCAACATTTTCCTTACCCTCCATCCCTGTGATTATAAGTGCAAAACTAAGGAGCAAAGGATAAGAGCGATCAAGGTCCTAAAAGCACATAAGGAGGCAATTGGTTGGATGATCGAATTTTTGCACAATTTATAATTAGGGTTTTTAAGATCATTGCAATGCACAAAAATCAATTCGCTTTTAAATTTCTAAACCTATATATGAAAGTATCTAGGGTCGTCTAAGGAGGCAATATGCTTGCAAAAATCGAGTCTCTTGCTTGGAAATGAAAATCAACTTTCTTTTTATTTTTTTTGTATATATATATTTTTAGGATTTTTTGAATAAACAAGGCAACGCAAAATGTTGGCGGGAAAAGGCTAATTCTAATTTAGCAACTAGGTGACAAGAATGACCTCTTCCCAAGCTCACCCTAGGCAAGTGAGAGCCTAGGATAATTGGGAAGAGGGTGTAAAAGTGCTAAAACAAAATCAAAACAAGATGCACCAAATTAAAAAGGCAACTTAATTTAAAAAGGATTTCTATTTTACAAATGTAGAGGAAAGCTTCTACTACAAAAAGTAAAACTAAAAAGTGAATAAAATAAAAATCCTGATGTTGGTGAAGTGGATGAAGCTCTTGCTCCAACTACGACTGCTCCCGCAGTTAAAAAGGGCTCCTCCTCCTTCTTCTTGAACCAAGATATAGTCTCCTCCTGGCAAGCCCTAGAGGGGGCATGCCTTGGCTCCTCCAAGGTGGATGCTTCCACCTTAGTTGCTCCTCCAAGGGTGGGCATGCACCACCCTTCTCCAATGCCTGGCCGTCCTCAAGTTGGAAAGCTTGCTCCTCCTTGGCATGGCACAAGGAAGAAGAGAGAAGGGGAAGAAGGCATCAAAGGGGCGGGTAGGATGCCCCCTTAATCTTCTTCTCTTCTTCTCCTTCCTTGGCCGTGGGATAGGGTGGATGTAAGGTGGAATTAAACTAAATGGAGGATGAATTTTTAGTGGTGGTTCAGAGGATTTTTATAGAGGTGGAGAAGGGGGTAGTTGGCGTGGGTTAACTGTAGGGCTAGGATGGGTTCTAGGAGGTGGTTACGTGATCCTAGGTGGAGGGTGTTCAGCGCCACCTTAAGGGACGTGGTGGTGGTGGTTATAGGGGTGGAGAGGCACCATAGGTTGGCGCCACCATGGAGAGGTGCCATGGTTTTGGTACCAACTATGGGGGGCTTCTAGAAGGTGGGTATGTAAATGGTGGATATGGGTTGTAGGGATAGGTGTAAGGTGGTGATGAAAGGGTTTTTGGAGGGAAAAGTTGGCACCAAATTGGGGGTAGTTATAGGTGGTTTTGGCACCAAGAATGGGGTGTTTTTTGGTGGTGGTGATGGGGTGAAGGGATGCCTAGGTTGGTGCAAAGAGTGGAGTGGACTAGGTAGCTTAGGTGGAGCTTTGGTAGGGTTAGTTGGTGGAGCTAGTTAGGTAGGGTTTAGGGTGGTGGATGGCCAATGGAGTTGGAGCTTAGCTAGTAGTAGGGTAGGGGAGGAGGCATTTGGAGCTAGGGTTTAGAGGAGAGGAGCTGGAGGAAGTTGTCTAGAGCTGAACTAGAGCTGGTAGCTTCTGAAGAATGTGGCATGAAGCGACTCTAGCTAGCTTAGCTTGTTAATTCTTTGCTAGCTGCTAAGCCAAGCTAGCTTCTGCTGAATATTGCTAAGAAGAGCTGGGTCAGATATTCCCAGGGATGACTTAGGGAGATGAACATAAGCTTCCTGAGCTAAGATGAAGTCATCTTCAGTTGGCTGGAGTTAAGTGGAGCTAGATGTAGCTGGTCTTGAGCTGAGGTGAACTCCAGTCAACTTAGCTGAGCTAGCTAGAACTCCCAGTGAACTACTAAGAGTTAAGATGAGCTACACTCACCTAAGTTGAGCTGGATCTGAGCTGACTTGAGCTAAGGTGAGCTAAGATAATCTCTCTTGAGTTGTCATTCAGCTAAGATGAGCTGAATGGAGCTAGGATGAGCTAACCTTAGTTCAAGTGAGCTGGAATCTAGCTATGGTGAGCTGGATCAAGTTGAGTTCCAGCTAGTTTGAGCTTCTCCTTCACCAGTTGCCTTCCCAAGTACTACGGTTCTTGAGATCTGAGTATCTGTATATCCCTAACACTCACAAAAATAAATCAAAAAGATAACAAAAATGTGTGATGTATGCCTGACCTAATTTATGCCTAATGCAACCCAAAAACCCATTTGCGGAGTTAAATTCCTAAGGGCTAAGTTTGTTTTAATGCATAAGAATGATGATAAACTGACGTTTATCATTAGACCATCCATGATCTTAAGGGGATTGAGCCATCTTATTACAATCATTGAATTTTTATGGAAGATGGATCCCGCCCTTCTCGCCAGATGTAGAGAAGATTGAACCCTAATATGCGAAAAGTGGTCAAGAAGGAAATCATTAAGTAGCTCGACACAAGAATCATTTATCCAATCTCAGATAGTCCTAGGGTTACCCCCATACAAATTGTTCCCAAGAAAGCCAGGATTACCGTTATGACTAACGAGAAAGAAGAATCTGTCACAACTCGTTCAGCTTCCTCTTAGAGAGTATATCGATTACAGGAAGCTAAACATAGCCACGAAAAAGGATCATTTCCCTCTGCCTTTCATCAACCAAATCCTTAAAAGGTTAGCTAGGCAAAAGCACTTTTGTTTCCTAGACGGTTACTCGAGATACAACCAAGTCCCTATCCATCCAAAAGACCAGGAAAAGATGACTTTCACCTATCCCTATGGAACATTTGCATTCCATAGAATGCCATTTGGACTTTGCAATGCACCTGCGATTTTTCAAAGGTGCATACTAGCCATATTCTCAGACATGGTGGAAGAGTTTATGGAAGTATTTATGAACGATTTCTTCATTTTCGAAAATTCATTTGAGTTTTGCCTGGCTAACCTTGAATTGATCCTTAAGAAATGCATCAAAACACGATTGGTCCTTAGCTGAGAAAAGAGTCACTTCATGACACAAGAAGGCATCGTCTTGGGTCATGTATTTTCTGAGCGGGGAATTAAAGTTGATAAAGCTAAGGTGGATGCTATCTCAAAACTTCCTCCTCCCACATCTGTTAAACAAATCAGATCATTTCTTGGTCATGTGGGATTTTATAGGAGGTTCATCAAAGACTTTTCTAGGGTTGCTCAACCTTTGAGCAACCTTCTTGCCAAAGATACATCGTTCGGATTTGATGAATCATGTCACAGGACATTTGATTTTCTTAAAATGGCAATCACTTGTGATTCGATGCTGCAACCACCGGTCTGGACAACCCCATTTGAGATCATGACCGACGCTTCTGATTATGCGGTCGGGGTTGTTTTAGGTCAGAAGATAGATAAGAAGCCCTCTGTCATCTACTACCCTAGCAAAACTCTGGACAAGGCCCAGAGAAACTACACTATTACCAAAAAGGAATTGCTAGCCATAGCATTTACGTTGGAAAAATTCAAAGCTTATCTCTTAGGATCTCATGTTATAATCTACACCGACCACTCGACCTTAAGACATCTCATAGCCAAAAAAGATGTCAAACCCCGACTCATTTGTTGGATTCTTTTATTTCGAGAATTCGATCTTGAAATTAAAGACAAATCTAGGGCACAAAATGTGGTGGCGAACCATCTTTCGAGACTCCCAAGTGATTCTTCTCATCAGGATATTCCGATTACTGGTACTTTTCCGGACGAGACTATTCCTACAGTTTCAAGTGTCCAAACCCCTTAATTTGCGGACTTGGTTAATTATTTGACAGTTGGTCAAATCCCCTAGCATTGAACCAAGCAACAATGGAATAAACTTATATCTGAGGCCAAATATTAATTTTAGGATGACCCTGAACTGTATCGCATCGGCTCGGATCAGATTATTCATCGATGTGTTCTAGAGAATGAGTTTCAAAGCGTACTTGAGTTCTGCCATGCATTTGCGTGTGGTGGACATTTCTTTGGGAAAAAGACGGCTGCAACCCAGGAATTCTCGAGCACTCGAGCATAGCCAAGAGAGACATGATGCCTCTAAACTCGATTCTTCTCGTCGAAATCTTCGACGTTTGGGACATCAATTTTCCGGGACCCTTCATTTGGACATCAATACATTCTTATAGTTGTTGATTACATGTCCAAGTGGATTAAGGCTATTCCCACCCAAACTAATGACCACAAGGTGGTCATCGATTTTGCCAAAAAGATCTTTAGTCGATTTAGGATTCCAATAGCTATCATCAGCGATGGTGGTACTCACTTCACCAATACCCACTTCCTCAATTTATTAGCGAAATCCAGGGTGAATCATAGAATTTCCACACCTTACCAAGACAGTTAGGCCTAATAGAATAGACTGGATTCAAAAGCTTGATGACGCTCTTTGGGCCTACCGTACGACATACAAGATGCCTATCGACATGTCACAATTTCGTCTGGTGTATGAAAAAACATGTCATTTACCCGTAAAGATTAAACATTAGGCATTTTGGGCAACCAAGAAATACAACTTTGATTTAAGTTTAGCCGGAAAGACCAGGAAACTTCAACTATCTTAGTTGGAGGAGCTTAAAAGTGATGCATACGAAAATGTCAAGATCTATAAGGTTAAGACCAAAGCTCTTCATGACCAGCTAATTTCTCAAAAGAGCTTTGAGCCGAAACAGAAAGTCTGGCTTTTTGATTCTCGACTTAAACTCTTTCTTGGCAAGCTTAGGTCAAAGTGAAACGGCTTGTTCATCATCGACCGGATATTCCCAAACGGAGCCATTGAGATTTCTGACCCAAAGACAGGTAATTCTTTTAAGGTTAATGGACAGCGTCTGAAACCTTATGTTGATCGCGTTATTCCAAAATCCGTCTCAGACAAGGTTGATTTAACCTTAATCTGACTTCTTTGATTGGACCCTACCTAGCTGATGACATTAAACTCAGCACTTGTACAGTCTAACTCAGAGCTGACTAGAGCATCATGGAATATAGGTGATATTTTTCCATTCTGCCCATTTCTCATGGCTTTTATTTTTAATGAGGACATTGCATAAGCTATGCATGGGAGGTGAATTCATTTTTTAATCATATTATCAACTATGTGGATTTCTAGCAATTTTTCCTTATTTTTTATTTTTATTAAAAAAATTGAATTAGGAAAAGAAAACTTGAGCTTTAGAAATTTTCAACCTTAAGAAATAATCCAGTTCGACCTGAACACTTAGACCCTTCCGATCTTCGGGCTTAATCAGCCAAGGTGTCCACTAAGGTGTGGACTTGTTTCTCGAGTCCTCGCCATTTGAAAAATCATTTCAAATTGGTTAAATAAGTTGAGGTGATAAGAACACAACTTATCAATCTGCCCTCTGATTTGAGTGGACTTTAAATCTAAGCATCTACACACTATTTGCACTGACTCACTGTTCGATAGTTTTAACGAAAATTGGGTAGCTAATGAACTTTCTAGGGTGGTATGACTGGCAAGTTGTCAATGGTAACAGTTCATCAACCGATTGTCCAGAGCCCAGCCAAACGACCATTCTCTTCTTGATGCCTTTAGGTAAATCTTACATCAGAGAAGCCACCTACTAAAAAAAAAAGTATCCAAAAAGAAAAAGACAAAAAAATAGAAAAGAAGAAAAGAAACAAATAAGCCACACTTCGTTGCACGAGTATGGCTAGCAAGTTGTCAATGGTAACAACTCATCGGCCGGTTGTCCAGAACCCAGCTAACAAAAAAAAAGCACGTTTAATTCAAACACTTGGGAAGAAGTAAAGTAGAATAAGCTGGAGAGATATACACTGGATTCGCCTTTATGTTGACCCTATAGAAATAAAAGTAGGGAGAAAGCTACCAGTCGTATATATACACCTTTAGGTAGAATTCCTTTTCAAGGTCACCTAGATGCGTAGAAACCCGAAGTTCATTTTAGTTGCCAATCAGTGAGTATCACATTTCACACAAAAAGATACTTAGTACTTAGAGTTCTCTTCAAGTCTTAGGTGGGTTGGGTAGCCGTGGAAAGCTATCTCGAAACCCTAAACTTAATAATCCAAAAAAAATTAGAAAAGAAAAAGAAAAAAGATGCTTCTGCTTTTGAATAAGGCGAGGGCTTGAACAGTATGTATTTTGGCAGACACCTGGGCGTTGTTGTGTCTCTATTGTTCAGGTCTGTAGTAATTTGTTCCTGATGTTGAAAAATAACGCTTGCCCAAGTAATCTGATCCTAATTCTTTTTATAAATAGCATATAGTTTTTGCTAGGGACTAACAAAAGATAGGCATAGAGGTGTGATGTATATCTATTTAAATAACCTAAAATGTCTATTTATGCATGTTCTTAGTGTTATATAAAAATTATGCATTGTAAATATTCATAACATGCATCATCATGCATTCAGGTTAATTGTATAGTAATTTGCCTCTTTTTGTAGCCAGGGAGAGGGTAGTATTTATCGAGGCCTCAGATTGAAGATCCAACCGCACGGATCTTATCAGGGCGACGATCGGAGTTCAACAACTCTGAGATCACCCCGATCGGATCTCCGTAGCATCAGATAGAGTCCGAGAAAGATCAAAGGTCAAGGAGTCAGGTGGTGTAAATCCGTACCCCAGATAACAAATCCAACCACACGAATGGATTCAGATCAACGATCGCAGCCCAACCGCATGAAAATCGATCCAATCCAACATCCGTGGCACCACCTACGAGCATATGAAGGACGACCAGGATGGTGCCACGTCGCACCATCCCGCCACCCAAATCACCCCAACAATGCCCGCAACCCTTCTTCCTCCGATCAAGCAATCTCAGTCATTGGATCATCCATCCAATGGCTGAGAGCGTGTGGACGGAAATCAACAAATGCGACAAAGAGAGGTTGGTGGCGCAACAGTCAAGCGACATACATGGAAAGGAAGGTCACACGATCGAGCCCCCACGCACCTCAAATCAAGGCAACGAGCGAGGCGCAGCTCAATTCGACCACTGGATCACGATCGAGTGGTGGATGTGGGCGCGACGTGCCGACACAGATGAGTGCGAATCACACACCCACGATGACGTGCGATCGCACACGCACGCGTGCTTAAGCAGCGAAGAAGAAGAGGCGAGCGTGGATTCCCAGTCGTCCGATCTCTCAATCGGACGGTTGAGATGAGCCGATTGTGGATGCACGCTTCAATGCCTGAAGCTGAAGAGGCGAGGACGTGCACATGTTCAGTGACATAGGGGCTTTAGTGACGATTATATCCGTCACTAAAGACCCTTACATTAATGTTTTAAAGTTTAAAATGAAATGTTTGCCCCCTATTCCTCACCTATAAAAGGCCCTACGCCCTCCACAATTTCTTCATCCCTTCCATCATCTCTCTCCCTCTCTAAGAGCTAAGAACTCAAGTTCTAAAGCTTACTCTAGTGCTCTTGAGCTACGGGAAGCTCCGCTAAAGTTAAAAACAAATTTTTCCACCTCTCATCCCCATCTTGGAGCTCTCGCCAGCTGTCTTCTCACCCCCATTCTAGAAGTGAATCCCGTGACGCCAACGCCCTGCCTCATCCCCAGTTCTTCCTGATCCGTCCTCCATCCTCAGTCTTCGCTCTCCTCCTTCCAGGCGACGTCCGCCCGACTCGTCGTCCAAGCAGTCGTCGAGGAGGATAGCTTCTCTCCCCCTTCTCTTTATCGCTTTCTAGATTAAATTTCCTGCTTTATAGTTGCAGTTGTAATGACATTATTTTGAATATAAAAGTTGTTTATCTCTCTCTCTTTAGTTGTAGTGTTTATATTGCAAATAGAATAGCAATCGTTGTGAATGTCTTGTTTATAAACAAAAATTACAAAAAAATATATAATTGCAGATTTCAAATCGACGTAGCCTCCTCGTGTTGACCCGGGACTCATTTTGAGTTTCGGTAAAAAATTATTTGATTGACGAATTTTATTATGAATCGCACTACGACAAGTTTTTTAAACTCAAATCTTTTCGCAACGAAATCTCGTACATCAGCAATCAAATAGACGTAATAATCCTGTGACAATAAATCTTAGCAACAAGAAGATTCGATTTTACACCTCCCTATGATCGACACTCAGATTCACCGCTACAACGTACAAATTATCTTAACACGTTACTCGATGTCATGTACCTTATTTGAAAAATCACAACTTTGGTCCCATGTTTTTGAAATTCCTCGAAAAGTTCTTGAATACATGTGATTTTTATTATTTTTATGAAAAATACATGCAAAAGGAAGAGATTTTTTGTATTTTTAGGTTCTGAAAATATTGAAAAGACCGACAAAATTGAAAACATCCCTTCCATACTAAAGATATGCAATGTCCTCATGCATAAGGTAAAAAGATATCACTTGAGTGAGGAGGTCGAAATCATGATACTTAGAACCTAAGAAAGAAATAAAAAGGGAAAGTTGAAAAGATGATGGCTTACCTTCTATCTAGTATCGTATTTTACACCTTTTAGCAGGGTATAAAGTGCATCAGTGATCATTGTCGGGTGGGTCATGTAAATCGAGTGAATCAGAATGTTGATTTGAAGAATTATCTAGGTAGGGCTTTAATCGCTGATCGTTTGACTTGTAAGGAAATATTTCTTTTTGGATTAAAAATGTCAACGACACCGTATGGGTAAGTTTTAAGGACGATATAAGGGCTGGTCCATTTGGATTTCAACTTTCCTGAAAATTTGCATAACATTGCATCAACAAGGTAAACGCATTGATTGGGTTCAAAAATGTTCTGAATATTGTATTTATCGTGGAAAAGTTTAGTTCGATCTTTATAAATATATGCATTTTCGTAAGCAAAATTACGAATGTCTTCCAGTTCAGTTAATTGCAATTTACAGTGTTTGTCTGCTTCCGTTAAATCAGAATTAAATTTCTTAATCGCCCAAAAAGGTCTATATTCAAGTTCAACGGGGGATATGACATGCCTTGCCATAAATGAGGCGAAAATGTGACATACCAATTGAAGTTTTGAAAGTAGTTCAAAAGGCCCATAAAGAATCGTCCAACTTGTTGGACCACTCTTTTCTGTCGAGACAAGCTATTTTTGAAGAATAGCTTTAATTTCCCAGTTTGATACTTCAACTGGGCCATTAATTTGAGGGTGATAAGGAATAGAGATTTTATACTTAACCCTTTGTTTGGATAAGAGTCAATGAAAATGAGAGTGGGTGAAGTGAGATCCTCTGTCACTGATTATGGCCTTTGGTACTCCAAATCTTAAGAAAATGTTCTTTTTAACAAAGTCCATGACAACCCAATGATCATTGGTGCGGATGGATACTGCTTCAATCCATTTTGAGACATAGTCGACAGTGACTAAAATATATAAGTACCCACAAGAGTTGATGAACGGTCACATTGCTATAGTTGAAGGTTCCTGAATCGAAATAGAGGGAGAATTAACTTTCTTTTCTCTAGAGTGGGTTTCTTATGTGGAATTGGAAGACCCGAGGTTTTGTGTTGTCTTCCCGCTCCTCATAGTGACCGCGTTAGCAATATGATTATTTCTAGGAGGAGGTCAGGGGGCCTAATTTTGATGAAAACCCAGCGAGTGCTGAGGGGTTGGGTGAATAGGATGATTGGAATTTCTGTCCTGATAT
Source organism: Thalassia testudinum (assembly GCA_037157565.1). NCBI lineage: Eukaryota > Viridiplantae > Streptophyta > Magnoliopsida > Alismatales > Hydrocharitaceae > Thalassia > Thalassia testudinum. The sequence goes on from JAZHRO010000033.1 coordinate 7,052,439, forward strand.
TGGTTCCTTTGGTTGTTGGGGTTAAGCATTAGTTGAGAAAGGAAATTACCTGCAGGTCTCTGGTTAAGAGTGACCCCAATTTGATTTTGCAAGGTGGTAACAATGCGAGTTACTTCAAACATCTATTTCTGCATGCCTTGCAGGATTTTCATAACCTGGGTATTGATATCATCTTGAGATGGCCCAGGTTGGTATTGATTCTGTCCATGAACCCCAGTTGGATATTGCCTTTGGAAAGGAACAGGATTAGTGGCCTTTTAAGAAGGATCTAGGTTATTCCCCCAATTTTGATTGTAGGAGTTGGAAGAATTTCTAAAATGTTCGTGAAGAGTCAATCAGTAGGGCCAAAGGAATTTTGATTCAAAAAATTAGATGTCCCAGTTAGATCTAGAAAAATAATTTTGCTCAGCCGAGATAGCACCAATGTTGTGCAAGTTCTCTCTCTTAAGGATGTTAGAGTTAGATGTGGAGCTTGTTTTTTAGTGAATTCTCTTCTAATTTTTTCCGGTGAATTTGCATCTGATCTAGTCTCTGGGCTATCATTTGAATGTCATCATGGGTGATTGGAATAGAATTGAATTTAGAGTATATTTCCTTAAGGCCAAACCTGGGATTTGTGTCCCTACCAAAAGTATCAATTGAAGCATGATTAAATAAATTTTCACTTATTTCCTCAAATAATTGTAGGCACTATCACCATCCTTATTTAGGAAATTGCCCCCACATGAGGCATCCACGAATCTTCTTAATTAATCTTCTAATCCATGATAGAAGATTTACAATAACTGCTAGAGTGAAATCTCATGATGTGGGCAACTCCTTAGTAAATCTTGAAACATTTCCCAAGACTCATGTAAAGATTCATCGTGCTTTTATTAGAAGATCGTAATGGATCGTCTCAATGCATTTGTACGACCATTGGGGAAAAACTTTTTTAAGAAGGCACTCTTAAGTTGTTGCCAAGTTGTGATGAGTCTGCCAACTGCCCTAAACCAGTAGGCAACCTCATCTTTGAGGCTGAGGGAAAAGTCTCATAAGCCATAAGTCTTCCCACACTTTGTGATCGTTAACTTTCTCAATACAATTAATTAAATTAATTATACTTAATTATGTGCAAAAGAAAGTAACTTAGGTCAACTTGAATTCATGTCGATTGAGTAGTATAGGGTCAAGTTAACCTAACATTTTAGATTTTATTTCTTTTTAGCTGGTTAAGTCCAGGTCATTCGCTAGGAGGCATAACTTAATTTAAATTCACCACTAAATCATAAGCTACTTATGAGAATTATAATTAAATTTACTTTAAGAATATGAATCTTGCTTAAGGATTTCCAATTGAAAAATATGCAAAATTCCATAAGGAAACCATATTTACACATGATTTACTATTACAATAAACATATTTATTTCTTTAATTTCTTCTTATTTACAAGAGATTAAGGCAAGAAAAGAGGAATTCAAATGTATACATGCCTTATTACATCATTAAGCTCAAACGGAAATTAGTAGAGTACAAGAAATTAAACCACTATTTATTCTTCTCTGTCTTCAGCCTCAATCCTTCTTCTCTTTTTCTTCTACCTTTCTCTCTCTCTCTCTTTTCTCTTTTTACCTTTCTCTTATTTCTTTTTCATTCCTCGAGCTTACTTCTTATACATCTCTTCTTCTCTTTCTTTTCTTTCTTATCATTTTCATTTCTTCTATTTACCTTTCCTTTGCTCTTTTGCTTGTCAATTATATTCAACCTCAACGAGCTCTCTTCTTCTCCTTTCCCTTTGCAACCCTTTTCCTTTGCAGCTGAGCTAAACCGAACCGGTTTGATCCCATCTGAACCAAAAATTAGGTTTTATGGTTGGCGGCTCGGATCGATCGAGGATACACAACACCCTTCTCAGGGTGGGACCATACCCTATTGAGTCCAAGCCTAGTTTTTATTTGATTTGATTTATTTCCAATTCAGCATAGTCTCCAACCTCTTCGAACCACGGCCTCCAAGGCCCATATGCACACTCCCTCACGGGCCCACGCTTGCACGCCCACAGGCGCACACACCCAGGCACGCGCACCGCACGCACCCACACACACCCATATGATCATTTGTGCACCCACACTAACAACCGAATAGCCCCATGCAGTTTTTAGTTTTATTCACAGGCGGGCACTTCTCCTTCGCCGATGTGGGACTAACTTTTCCCCTTCTAGGCCAAGAATCAACCGAAGGCTCCAACCAACACAGAGCTCCAAATCAAGCAAATAAAAGCTCGCTAGAAAGCTCTAAGGGCACTCTACACGATTACAGTATCAATTTGATACTAAGGGAAGGTTTTGCTCTTCGACTTGAAGGGTGAAAAGTCTGAATCGCCACGGCCATTCTGGCCTACAGAGATGAACCTCAAGTCTAAAGACCTACAGGGTGGCTTTCTGACCTCAGACGAGGTGCCGAATAGATTCAAAAGGTATTTCCGCAGCTATTGGTGAAGGAAAGGGACTCTGAGGAGCTTCAAGAAGGTGAAGAAGCTTAAGAGCTTCACTAAGGAGCTTCAGAACTCCATTTCAAGTTCTGTTTAGTCCAACAAACAGCTAGAGATCTACTTTATCAACTCAAACAACCTTTAAAGGTTGTTAAGGATCTATTTGTCCAAATTATTCATTTGAAATTCATCAAAAACTTACGGTCGTCAGTTTGGGTTCAAAAACAACCCAAACTAAACAGAAATCAAATTCTTCTATAAAACTAATCAAAGTTCAACCAAATTGAATTTGAATCATTTAAAATCATCCTAGAAATCATTTCCACCAATCAATTCCTCTCACTGAATCCTAAATCCACATATCCGACTTAAGGTTGACCATTAAACCTTAATATTTGACTTTCTAAATTAGGTCATCTCAGATGAAATTAATGCCTTAATTCACTTCTATTTCTCCTCAGGAATAGATTCAGACTCTCAGAAGGAAGTTTCAACTTGGATTTCTAGGGTTTCACGCCTGTCGCCTGAGATCCTAAGTGAGTTTGTTCAACAGAACAAACTAAGGTCTATCTAAGTGATTGATCTCAGAGCATCCTTCTGATGCTTCTAGACCTTTAAAATTAGGCTTAACCCTAACCAACAGTCATCTCCAATGGAACTCCAGGTCTTAAAACCTCAAACAAAATGCTTTAGAATGTTCAGTGAACCTCAAATACATGATCTGGAGCTTCACACAAAGTTCAATGGGCTGAAGAGTACATTTTGATTCGCCAAAGCTCGCCGGAGCTCCGGTTAGTCCAGAAAAAGGCTAAAAGTGTATAAACATTAAAACATGCCATGGATGATTTGAAAAGTTTCCTAAGGTCACAAAGAACCTCAGGAACACATTAATTTCTTCAATTAACAATTAAACTGAAAGTTATACTTTGAATTCACAGTGATTAGATTCTGAGTTCAATTGAGCTCAGGACATATTTTCTCACTCAATTGAGTGGAGAAAACAAGTCGGAAGGAGGTGGCAATGAACTACATATGGTTAATTAGCTATAGGAACTCCTCCTGAGCCGCCATTGACAGCAAGCTCAGGAGAGTATATGAATTTAGGCGTTTAGGTTATAAGTGATTATTATTCAAATTAAAGTGAAGATAGGGGCCCTTAAGTGATGGTTAAGTGGTGGAGGGCCCCAGTGGAGGTGGATTAGGCTCAGATACTTCCGCCATGGACAGCGGAAGCAGCTGGTGAAGGTGGAGGTGGATTAGACAAATAGGTGTTCAAATCAGGGAATTAAGGTGCTAGAAATGATCATGGGAGATTAAGGAAGGTGATCAATGTTTTAAAAAGACAAAAGATTGCTCCAAACAAGCTCAACGAGCTCGCCGGAGCTGAGGAAGATGAATGAAAATCTGACATTAAGTATATCTAATCTATCTAACTAACTACTCTACTTAAACTACTTACCTAACCTACTGTTACCTGGACGAAGGGGGCAGAAGATCTCCGTCAATGGTCCTCAACGGAGGAAATCAGAGGGGCGGAGGAAGAAGTCCGGCGGGTGTAGGCGAATTAAAGCAGAGGATATCCAGCGTCAGCACTGCGTCAGAAGACTTCGCTAACGTTGACGGAGATCCAGAGCAAGCAAAGGTGGACAAAGGAAGACGGAGGAAGCAGAGGAAAGTCGCCGGATTTTGCAAGGAATAGCCTATCAGTTAGCTCAGTGGAAAAAGAGGGAAGGGAGCTAACTTCCTGAAATCGAGGGTGTGGAGGGGTATATATAGGTTGCGGCGGCTGAGGAGGAGAGTATCTGGACGGAGAAAGGTCTAGGAGTGAAGTAACCATCGGCGTCTTCTCCGACGTCGGTGAGGTTAACTTCAACCCTAAAATGGGATTACAGCTTCATCCAAACTGATGGATGAAAAGAGAATGGTAAGCACAAGCTCCAAGAGCTTGGAAAGGAAGGAATGACGTCAGATTCGCGGTGATCGGTAGGTGTTTGCACCTCCTATCGTTAGCCGTCGAGGAGGCTGAAGAAGGAAAGAAGAGGTTTTCAAGGACTTACTTGTAATGAAAATTGAAGACCTAGGTGAAGAATAAGGACTCAATTGAAATAAAACATAAGGACTAAAATGTAAACTAAGGTTTTCAAGGTTTATTTTAATTTAAATCTTTTTCAACTTTTTATATATGGTTATAAATAAGACAATTATTATATTTAGACATTGAATTTACATTTTTGACCTTTTTAGCTTAATTTATTTAATTAAGTAATGTTACTTGAGTTATTACATAGTTATAAATAATACTTAGTTAACACATTAAGTAGATAAATTACTGATGATATTTTGAGTCCACTTATTAATTAAATTATTAATAATATTAATTAGATAATAATATAGCATTTTTAACTTATTTTAAGGTCATTTACTATTTTATCCCTTATTTAATAATTAACCCATATATTTACATATTCCTAGCTAATTAAATAGGAAGACTAGTTAATTAAGGATAATTAGATATCATGATGAACTTCTCATCACTCTACGGGAACAAGTGGTTTGAGCAAAGACGGTTAGTTCCTCCAAATGGCTAAAAGGATCCTCTCTTGGAAGGCCATAAAAGTGTTTGATCAGATTCAGGATAGTTGGCTTGATCTCGAAATCGCCCTCAAAAATCACCACGCAGGTCTCTCCTCATAATTGGAAGGATTATAAAAATCCTTAAGAGAAATGAAAGGCTCCTCAGGTGGTACATTCCCCCTTTGGTTGGCTAGGTTCGTGATTGTCCTAGCCAATTGTTGTTGATTATCTTGTAGTCAAGCCAGTTGCTCAACCATCATGAATAAGGGATTAGGTGAGGGATTCTTATTTTGATCATTTGGCAATTCAGGATTTTGAGGTAGGTCCAGATTAGGGAGGTTAGGGATGAGAATGTCAGGTTGAGGGTTAGGGTGATGAAGAAGGTTAAAGTTGTGATGTGAATTAGAGGCAAAAACAACATTAGAGCTATTTTGTACATTTTACATTTTCCTATATAAAGTAGTAAAATAAAAAGTCGAATGATTTGTGTAGGGGCGAAATCAATTGGTCCCTCAAAAGTACAGATTCTACGATCATCACCCGTGCATACAGTTATGAAGAATGAGAGGAGGAGAAAAGGGAAGAAAGGAGAGAAAGAGTATGCAAAACAATCAAAATTCTAAGTCTAATCTTAAGGTTTACTCCTTGAATAAACCAAAGACTTGGAAACCTGAAAATCAAGAAATCAATAATTAATCCCACTTCCCAAAATTAACCTTGTTAAATTAAAAGAAGTGGCTTGGGCCCAAGCATGTCCCGAGAAAATCACCAGGGCGTTGTATAAACCCGTATCCATCGTGTGACTTCCCTCCAGAAGTGGCTTGGGAAATTTGAAGTGCACAGATAATGAAGGGCGTTAAGGGGGCTAGTGCCCAATTATTTCTTTTATAGTGTATGCGAATTGGGCGGGAATGTGGTGTCCAAACCAAAATAAGATGTTTGCAAACAAGAATTATAGCTTTTAGGGTTTGATATGGATTTGTAGATTTTAGTATTCTCTCTTTTTTCATGTTTTAAAACAAGGTTTAAAGTACTATACAATAATTGCAACCAAGTTGTAGTTAGTGGAAATCAATTCCTTTAGATTTGTATTTGACTACAAAGAGAAAATCAAAACCCTAGAAATGGAAATCCTATGTATGCAACTCTTAAGAAATGTATCTCTTTTATAAAATCTTTTTATGTGGTAGTCCAAATAAGGCAAACAACACCACCACTGGAAAAGAAATCAAAACAAGGATTCAAAATATGAATTTTTTGAGATTTTTGAAATATGTTTGAGATTTTTTTCTACACTGATGTCAAATCTAGAAAAGATAGATTTGGAAAATTAATTATGTAGAATCCTCAAACAACCTTTGAACTTTTTGGAAATTTTATATGTTATAGAGATTTACTAAGGTTTCTAGATATATAAATTATGTCCAAATTTGATAAGTAGAAAAATTTATAAAATTTGCGAATAGTAAGAAAACAGTAATAAATTAGGATTTGACCCCTCTTCAGTCCACAAATTTTTTAATTTTTTCTATTTAGCCAAATCTTCTAAAATTTGGCACTTAAGTTTCTAACTCAAAGGGGCTTCTTGGATAGAATTTGAAAATTTTAGGAAACCTTTTTAGGCCTGAACATGATTTTTGAAAATGAAAGCTAAAGTCTCTGGATGTTCAAAAATTTCACACCAATGTAAATAGGATGGTAGAGAAATGAAGTAAACAAGCAACCAAGTAGATTTTAGGGTTCCGCCACCCTTGATTTTCCTTTTTTTTGTCTTTTTTATATTTTAAAGATTTCTTTGACATTTTTCTCAGGATTTTTTATAGGGTTTTGGCTAAGCACTTACCTGGTGACCATAAGAAGAGAAGACAACTTGAAGCTTCCATTCCAAGAGATTCTAAATCCCGCTCCCGCTCCTGATTCGCACCTAAACAAAAACCAAAACAAAACAAGTGAAGACTCAAATAAAGCAAGATTAAGTCGTACCTCCCCAACAACAGCATCGAAATATGATGCGAAAACTACGCGATTTGTACAAGCGAACTTTTAAGTCGTACACGTAAACCTCGATCGACTTTTAAATTTGTAAAACTTAGATAAGGTTAGTATCTAGAGTGAGTATCTAGAGACTCAATTAACTTTATTTATTGGGCTCTATAGTTTATTTGTTTTTATATTTTTGATAGGTATTCGTGTTGCGAATTCCTATCTCTTCGTGAGACAAAATTCTCTTCGTAAAGAAGAGGGGTTGAAATGCACTACCCTAAGGTTGAACTAGTGTGTTTATATTTAAGTCGTGTCACTCATGTTTCAAGTTGTAAGTGGATTTGATCTACTAGGTAAATCGAAAAATCTTAAGCCGAAAGACTTAAATTGTGGTTTCTGATGTGAAAAATACACGATTTGTAAAAGCAAATTTTTAAGTCATTGTACCCGTAGATCTCGATAGACTTTTAAATTTGTAAAACCTAGATAGGGTGACTATCTAGATTGTCCAAGGAGGCCAAATTCTTAGTTAATTAGCTTGTTTTCTCTCTTGCTCTCTAAGATCCTCAACTTGTATTTTTGTTGTTTTGAAATTTTAAGGTTTTTGGAAATAATCATGATAACAAAAGTGATTGATTTGCAATCAAAATGCGAAAACTATTACAATAGAATCTCAACCTTCCTAAACTCACTCTAGGTACATGTGACCTAGAGTAATTAGGAAGGGAAAAGTAAAAGTGCACTACAGTAACAGAGCTACTTGAATTAAAGTGAAACAAAAATAATGCAAGGTAACTATATTGCTCAAAAGAAAATTGTCTTACAACATGTTTGTAGAGGGACGCTTCTACAAAAAAATGAATACAAAATAAAAGGAAAGACCAAAGAAATCTCCCGATATTCTGAAGGCAAAGAACTCCTTAATCCAAGTCCAGAGGCTCCTGGACCAAGAAAGGCTACTTCTTGAGGTGCTCCTCCTTGAAGTGCTCCTCTTCTCCCACTTAGGGTGGACATCCTCCACCCCTATTCTCCTTCTTGCCTAGCCGTCCTCCTAGGTATTGGCTCCTTGGTTTGAACCAAGGAAGAACGAAGGAAGAAGGTGGCACTAGGAAGACAAGGTAGTCTTCCTAATCACCCTCCTACTCTTCTCCTTCCTTGGACGTGTAGAGTGTATTTTTAGGTAGAAAATATAATGACCAAGGATGGCTTTCTTTGGCAGTTAATAGGGTTATATATATATGAGAGAGGAGTGGTTGGTGCCAACTAGAGGGATGTAAGGGGTGGTAGTTAAGGTGACCTGCACGTAAATTATGTACAAATGCGACAATATCTCCTACCACGAGTAATATTTTAGATCGAAAATTTGGGGATTGAGATCACTTTATATGAACATGTTATGCACCAAAATTGAAGCCAATCCGACACTCCTAACACATACATCCAATAGGATCAAATTTTGTGATACTTAGGCCGTAAAAAATGAACCTCCTTTGATGTGTGTGCTAAGAGTGTCGGATTGGCTTTAAATTTGATGCATATCATATTCATATGGAGTGATCTCAATCTCCAAATTTTCAATCTAAAACATTACTTGTGGTGAGAGATATTACCACACATGCATGTAACTTACAGGTCACCTGCACGCTCCCAACCCTCTCACACACACACACACACACACACACACATATATATGCATTTGAATTATTCTACCACCAGCAGAATCAGTTACAAATTTTCCTGTCATGGAAAAGCTTATCAAATAACCACATTTTGGTTAAATTGAACTTGAAGGCGGCGCAATAAAGATGTTAGTGAGATTAGTTGAACCTTCGAATTTGAATAGGAAATCTCTAGTTGTTGTTGATAAGCTTACACGCTTGCAGTATTATGACTGAAATTTGCATGGTTATTACCGCATTGAAAGGAATCGCTTAACAACCAAACTATTCTTACTCGAGGGATTAGTAGTCAAGCCAATAAAATTCTGCTGGGGAATGACAGATGTCCTATCTGGAGATCAATCCAATGTAATCCTTCGACTAAATAGTAGGCAGAATTTGGGTGGAGTTCTTGAAATGAGAGAAAAACCAACCAATTGCACAAGAAAGAGACTTACCATGCTCATGCTTCCTCGTCAAGACAATGGCTTTCCCATGCACTACATGAAAAGAGATAAGTGGCACAGACAATATATTCTAGTATAATGGGAAGAAAAAACTTTGTAAATATTTCCGTAAGGCTTTAGAAAAATGAAAAGCTAAAATCATATTTAAAAAAGGATAACAAAAGTGTCATAGGCATGGTTTTAGTCCTTTCATATGTATTTCAATTACAACTAGTTGGTAGCCGCAATTTGCTGCAAAAGCATAAAGCATGATGTGATAACCACATTCATTTCTTCCTTCAATGGAACCATCTACTATATTAACAATTGCAAAAAGAAAACCTCGAAACTTATCTAAACAAGAAAAGGAAATTATAGAGATCTTGCATCAATCGTTTCTTTGACATACAATCAGAAACGGAAGGAAATAATTTCTAAGGAGACTATGATCCATGTTCATATTTAAGCATTGTGATTAATTGCAATTGCTACAATAATAGAAATATAATAAACAAATATCCACGTGGATGAAATGAAACTTTATCTAAGAAAATAAAAAACCAATAGCACTGAAGAAATATGACAAACTTTTACATGTAACCTACTAAAAACAGATTATAAATATAAGTTTGAACGTTGTGTTAACATAGAACCTACTCAAATAAGCCAGAAAGCTCTAATGTACGAAGAAAATACAAAAGGTAACAAAATATTTCTAGAATTCATGGTACAATATAACAATAAAAGTATGCCTTACTGTTGTTTGAGATAAGGCTTCCGAATGAATAAACCATCTTCACCAATTTTAACACATGGGATGGTATCTCCATATTGAACTTTGTATAAGGTATAAGTGATGATACAAACATATTGTGATGAATATTGTATTAAGTCCATTAAGGACTGATGATACAAACATGTAGTTCTTATTTTTGGAAATTTCTTTGGATTCTAGAATTCATAGTATGACAAAACGATAAGAGTATGACCTACTGTTGTTTGAGATAAAGCTTTTGAATGAATAAACCACCTTCACCAATTTTAACACCTGGCATCTCTATATTGAACTTGGTATAAGGTGAAGTGATGACACAAACATGTAGTGGTGAATATTGTACTAAGTCCATTAAGGACTGATGATACAAACATGTAGTTTTTCTTGGCAATTTCTTTGGGCCCATCAAGAAGCTCCTGAATGCCAACCACAGGGAGATCACGGTCTGGATCATGTGCACTACTCAGAGGCTATTAATCTTCTATTCGAACCCTCAACAACACTCCCACATCTCAGCACTCAAAATCCCAATTTTCAGCAATTGCAGATCTAACCCAATCCATTCCCCCATGAAAAACAACACCTTGACACCCAAAAATCCCAAAACTTCTGGTGATTTTCAAACTGATTTCCCATACTTTTCCAAGTACAATTTTCACATATGGAAAACATTTTGCTCTCAAGTTTCAGATTTTTTATGTACGCAGGGGCTTCTGTGCATCATTGATGTAGACTCCACAGGAGAGAAATTCTAATCCACTCTTTTATTGCCATCAGGAACCAAACAAAAATCAACGCTCTTGAAATTGAAGTTGTGCTTCCATATTCAGTTCATACCTTCAAAATCCCAACCTTCGCCTATCACACACATAACCCAATCACTCTTCACCCACTTACCTCATCGAGAAACGAAAAAAGACAACATCTTTTAACTCCCGCACACCATTCCAAAGACGTATTCCGACCACCAATGATCCCTTCTGCAACATGGCTTGGCCTCAGCATTCGGCACTCCTTTGCTAGACTGGATTATTATTGCTGAGCTCAAGTTTCTTGTATGGCAGTTTTATGTTCACCCACTAAGGAAATAGATCATACCATTCACTTCAGACCCCCCAAAACATGTGGTGTTCACACAATAGTAAATGGAGGCAAAAAAAAAAAGAAGAAGAAAGAGAAAGCTTTTTTCCCCCCTCTCTTGAGGATACACGATGTTTCAAAATCGCAATCAACCAACCCCACAAAATACCACATCTCATGTGACGTAAAGGGGGCCCAAAAAAAAATTGATCCAGTCAAAATGGCTGGAAGCTTTCAAGCTCCTCCTCCTTGTAGGGAACTCGGAGAGAGAGAGAGAGAGAGAGAGAGAGAGAGAGAGTGGCGGTGCTGGAGGCATTACGGTTTTGCCCTCTCTTGTGAGGTCATCGGCCCTCCCCCTCCCCGCTCCAGCTACCTCGACGTCGCCTGCACCATCGTTGACATCGCCCTCCGCACCATGGGCAAGAATGTGGAGTAGTTTGGTCTTGAGAGCATGGAGCTCCTCCTGGTCCATGGCAACATCTAGGACGAAGACGAAGGCAGGGGGAGAAGTGCAGCCAAGGGAGGGGTTGCAATGGGAGAGGGTGCTGCAAGTGGGGAAGTGCTCGATGGGGAGGTTACCATCGTTGAGGAAGGAGGACGAGGAGGAGGAGGAGGAGGAGTAAGAGCGGGGGAAGGGGATCTTTACGGTATCACAGGCACATCACTGCAGAGAGACAGAGAGAGAGAGAGAGATGTGGGACGGAAATGGAAAGAGAGAGCGGGGAGAGCATGAGAGAGAGTAGACCGTAGAGTGAATAGGGCGATGACGTGTAAAAAAGAAATTAAGGAAAAGTAGATAAATGCATTTTTAAATATATTTTTTTATATAAGGATCAATTAGTATATTTTTTATTTTTATGGGTGAAAATTATTTTTTATCAGTGAAAAATTATTTTTTAAATAAAAAATTATTTCTCATAGATAAAAAATTACGTTCCAAGTGAAAAATCATTTTCCACAGATGAAAAGACATAACACACTGGTGTATTTTCATTTTCAACCGATATGTTTTTATTTTCAACTTGTATATTTTAATTTTTAACAAATTAAATATCATTTTCCAACCGATGTGTTTTGATTTGTTTGATTTTCAACCGATTTATTCTTAACTACACATTGCAAAACGAGTTACAATGTGTGTCTCCGTACTCACGTTCAAAAAAAATAAAGGCACATTGACAGTTGCAATGGTTGTAACTACAATGCTTCATGATATATATAGATTGCTTCATCGTCAACCTTATTAAATATAGTTTTCAAGGTGTAGATGTAAAAACCCTAATCATTTCTAGTGGAAAAACATACGAAAAAATTTTATAAGTTAACATGTTACCAACACATGCATACCAGGAAGTAATAAAAAAATTAAAATTTAATTAGTAACATTCATGAGTCCCACATCTATAAAGTTCCCTTATTACATAAATAATGGAAGCTCAATAAAAGAAAAATAATTTATTCCTAACATGATTTCAGTGGATATAAAGACATCCAAATTTTATCAAGCTTTCATTATAAACATAATAAGGGAACTTCATGGTTATCAGACTCATGGATGCTGCCAACTAAGTTTTAATTTTTTTTAGGATGTAAGTAGGAAAATGAGCGTTGCAACGCACTTTGAAATGCGTGTCCCCACTTAACAAAATGTTAGAATCATAATGCGAGCCTACATATATTATTTTTATGGAATTATACGTTAAATGTATATATATATATTTAGATATCACATTTACAGTCATTAAAGTGGTCTAATTATATAAATTGACCATTCACATCTCATTAGGGTATGAGATTTAATGTATAGAAATCTTAAGGGTAAATGCAATTCCGTGATAGATGGAATTGTCATTTTATTTTAAGCGGTTATGGTCCATGGAGGGGTAAAGGCGAAGTGGACATTCGATTTTCCGCATCTCATTGCAGAAAAGTTATAAATAAACCTCATGACATAACTCAAGGGGTTCGCCCCCATTCAATTTTCTTCCGCTCTCATTGTCTGAACCCTCTGGAAATACCATTATCACCGTCTCTCATTGGAGAAGCAAGCCCACGGCTCCAAAGGATTTCCATGATCTCCTCATCGCTTCTGCTACGATGGATTCAGGTTTCCTTCCATCATTTTTGTTTACGTTTTCATTTTAGTTGATGATTTGGGGAATATATAGTTCTTGGGATTATAAAAAATCATATGGTTCTTATTGTTATTTGGCATTAAATTCCATCACAAAATACATTGGTTGAAAAATGAAAATCCATAGGTGTACTTTAATTTTTAACCGATTTTCATCTATGTAAAGTGGTTCTTCACCTATGAAAAGTGATTTTTCACTTTCCATAGGTCAAATCACTTTCCATAAACTTAAATCCTAAACTCAAAACACATACTAAATCCTAAACCTAAACCTTAAATCGTAAATCCTAAACTTGAAACACATAGTAAAAATCACTTTCTACTTTTTAAGTGAAAACATATTTTTCATCGATTGCAATTAAGTTGGAAACCAAAACACACCGACTAAAATTCAAAATACATTGGTGTATTTTATTTTGTGGGGGATGTGCATTGCAAAATACATTGCAACACCTATTTCTTTACTTTTTAACATTTTTTTAATTACTCAATAATATGCATATGTTGGTAGCACCTCAACTTATGAGAATTTTTCGAACGTTTTTCTGTTGCACACATGGTCAGGGTGGTTACAGTAGACCTTTTCTCTTTCTTACCTAATCACTTGATTTCGTAGTTTAAAAAGATATTCGTTATAGTATATCGCGAAAAACGATTATCAAATTTATTTACTCGAAATTTAAAAACTTTCGAGATCGAATTCAGGGAGCAATTCGGTATTTCAAAAGCAAAATCACAATCTCAAATGTTACTTGAAAGATGTTCAATGCAATGTAAATAGAAAAAAAGAAATAAATTATCTCTCTATATATATATATATTTCTTCTTCTCTTCTCTCTTTCTTTTTCTTTATCTGTCTTTGGCCTTCTTCAGACATCTGATTCTGTGAATCAGATGCCTTAACTGATGTTTGCTACAGTGCCCGAGTCTTCTTCTTCTTCCTTCCTTCTCCTTGGCTTCTTCTTCTTCTTTCTTCTCTGAAGTAGTTCCTTCTTCTTTCTTCTTCTCCTTCTCTGCAGCAGTTCCTTCTTCTTTCTTCTTCTCTTTCTCTGCGACTAAGTCTTCAGCTGCTGCACCTTCTCTTCTTCCTCTTCAAGTCCTTCCTCTTCTTCTTCTGCGGCTCCTTCTTCCTTGTCTTTTTGCAGCTAAGTCTTCAGCTTCTCCTTCCTTCAGCTCCTTCCTCTTCCTTCTTCTTCTTCTTTCTGCGGCTAAGTCCTTCCTTCAGCTGCTCTCTGCTGCGCCTCCTCTTCTTCAGCAGCTCCTTCTTCTCCTTTAGTTGCTTCTACCTTCTCCTTCTTTCCCTGCACAAAGCAACGCAAAACCTACCCCTACCCTCCCCGTGTCTCTCTCTCTATTTTGCTCTTAGGACACAACTCTCCCAGAGCCTTTCTCAGATAAATGGGTCAGGTAGGCGTGCCCAGGACCAGGCCCACCAGCATGTGGTGGTGGGCGAGGAGTGCGCGGGTAATCGGGTCAGGCCATGTCCGCGGCATGGGTAGCGGATGAGACCAGGTCAGGTGAGTGGGACCTCACCTCGTCTATCTGAGGTAATAAGCTAAAAGCACTTTTTCAATTTATGTGTCGCCCTCTGCTCGTCAGCTTCCGATGTGGGACTAAATGTTCCACCTTCTTCTCACGTGCAGCCGCAGCAAATGTTGCGCTCGATTGCGGTTGCAGCTATGGCCCTCGACACCAATTGGAGGCCTAGAGATGTTCGTGAAAGCTCTCCGTGCAACCTGGGACTGTGTCCTGGAGTGAGCACGGCCTAGAGAAGCTTGCAAGGAAGCTTCGAGCTATGCATCAATGGCGGCGAGACCCTGGACTTGAAATCACGATAATAGCCTCGCGGCCACGTTAAAAAGCTCAGGGAGCTTCGCCAAGGTGCGGCGAATGTGCATAGGTGGTCGACGAGGCGTGGGAATGCCTGTGGGAGCGTGCCTAGAGCACACTGTGGCCGTGAAGGTGGGTTAGGTCGGTGGAGGTGTGAGTGTGTGTGGCGGTTGGTGAAGGTGCGGAGGATGATCAGTGAGTGATGGCGATGTTGTCGAGGTGGTTGGCGAGGCATGTGGAGTGGTGGAGTGATGGTTGCGCCTCGTCGGTGGTCTGCCGGAGGTGAGGAAGACGGAGGTGCATGGCGACCGTTGAGGGGTCAAAAATAAAATTTGATAAGGGGGAAATAAGGAGGGGAGGAAGAGGTACTTATCTAGGGTGTTTAGAGCGAAGGAGGGAGGCGGAGGGCGAGCGGCGGGTGTCTGCCGTCGCCGGAGACGACGACCCTGTGATGAAGAAGCGGCGACGAGGAAGATAGTCGGAGGGCATGCGCTGGTACGGCACAGCGCAGAGGAGCACGCGCGAAGATGGCTCTACCACTGGTACGGTGGCAGAGCAACAAGAAGAGGGAGGGAGAGTTGCCGGAAGCTGCGGGCAGTTGGCCGGAGTGAGGAGGAGACAAATTTAGGGAGCTTTCTCTGGCCAAATCAAGCTTGAAGGAAGCAATAGGGTCTGGGCTTCCTTAAATAGGCGTAGGCAGAGTGGAATTCGCAAGGAGGCGGCGGGCACACCACGCCGGAGGTATGGCCAGAGGGAGATCCATACTTCTTGAGCATTCGCACGAGAGGTATGGGGTGTTTTAGAGCATGGGGAGCTACCCATGCGGTAGGGGGCTTCGCAGGGAGCTCCCCTTTCAAATTTGGGGGCGACTCTCCATGAAATCGAGGAGAAAACCTCCGTGCAAAGTTGTCGGAGGTATGGTCCCTTCTGCAATGGAAGAGGGATCAAAATGAAGAAAGTGACAAGAAAGTTGAGGGGGGATTTGCAAGGGTTTTCAAAAGTTAAGGGCCTGAATGTAATTAAGTGGATCAAATTGCAAAGTAGGTCAAGATGACCTTCCCTTAGGTCCAAATTTTTTTATAAACCTAATTTGGACCTAAGGAATCCAATGGTGAAGTTGGATTTTAGGTTTAACCACGTTTGATTAGACATTTTGCATAAAAACCTAAATTAGGTCAAATATTGGGCATGGACCCCAATCTAGGTCAAATAGGTTCCAAAGGTCAAATTGAAGGTTCTAAACCTTATGGGATATTTTTCCATGAATTTTAGAGGATTTAGTTGATTTTTTTCTTACCTGGAACCTTGTGAATTTAAGTGGGTTTGTTTTAGGGTTACAGAATGTCATTTAATTTTTAGATTTCAGCATAACCATTTTCTAACTGAACCATCCCACTTTTTCTCTTATTAAGTCCAATTGACCTATGTCTAGATCCTTAGAAATTTCGTTGATGCACTGCAATGGTAAAATTACAGTTTTACCCCTTGTTTCATGTTCTCTTCCCAGATTAATGATCCCTTGAATTGAGCCTTTCTCTTGGTTATATAGAAGCTTTTGTTCACTTTATTAGGCCAGAATATGTTAGTTAGGACTCATGATGAGGTTTTCATCACTACCTAAACTTCTCCTTTGTGATATAGAGGGGAAGGAATAAAACAATGCACCTGTAGACTTGTGGCGTTCTCTTTTTAAAGAGCACTGATCAAAATTTTAATACCTTCCAAACTAGTTGCATTGATGAGAATTAGGTCATCTTTCTTTTATTTTTTTCAATTGATGGCACAATTAACAATGCATATTAGTAAGGTTGGGTAGAGGCTTCCTCTTAATTGATTAATTTATTTTTTTTCTTTTAAAAAGAAACAACCGTTACATTAGAGAATATCTTTGTCAATATTCTCTCTCTTTTTTGGAAGGCTTCATTACATATTATGGTAAGCAAAAATTTCCATGTAAAAATGAAACTTTAAGATGATCCCCAAATAAGAAGTCAATAAACAAGAAATAACACGTACTAGTCATCTAAAAAACATCTTTTTATTAGGAAATAATTAAATCAATATTGTTCATTCATTTAGATTTGAAAAAAATAAAGCTCAATGCTACAACAATAGCTTTGAGTTTTAACAGAGGATCGTTACACGTATGTAGTTGTAAATTTTGGAAAAGATGCGCATACTTCCACCTATTTCATATATATATATGTATGTATGTATGTATGTATGTATGGATCCAAAAATTTCAATTTACTTGTTAAATAATAAAGAAATTTTTACTCATAGATCCTTTTATTTCTTTTTTTTCATATTAACAAATCCTCCACCTCCTCTCCTCTTCCTCCCCCTCCTCATCCACCACTCCTCCCCCCTCTCCTTCGACTTGGCCTCCTCTCCTCCCTCTCAGAGGCCCCCTCCACCTTGGCTACCCTCTCTGACACCAACTCGTTATGTCCTCCAACTCCTTAGACACTACAGTCGTTGCCCTCGTAGCACGACAGCCTCGATCCTCAACTGCAGAAGGAGCCTCTTAATCTTGTTGGTCACGTCGAGGATGGCCTTGGCCATGCTTATTTGAGTTGAGTAGCACCGTGTAGGAATGTAGCAGGTTGAGCACATGCTGGGAGAAGGAGAGCTCCTTGTGGTTGTAATTGTGGTCTCGATGATGACCATGATCTTTGGGAGAGCTACTTCATGTGACAGAGGAACCTCAGGGTGGTGGAGGAGCAGATAGGTATGCTGATGGCAATTGCTTCATTGTTGCCCGTGTGGTAGAACATTGTAGGGTCAAAGATGTTGAGGGCAAGGAAGGAGAACCATTTGCCACTAAAGCCAATGAGTAAGTCGAGGAGGTGGATGCGATCAGAGATGGAGAGCTCCTCGAGGAGGGTCTGGATGCAGATGAAGTTGGTGAACTGGAGGAGGAGGGGGGGTCAAGCATCGTGCAATGCATAAGATTGTCCTGCTTGTTGGATTAATATCCAATATATAGACTTGTATATGTATAAACATATAATGATATAATCAAATAATATGGATTGTCATCTTTAATGCCCATTGTATATGTGATCGACTAAAGTTATGACGAGAATATGGGCATAAATGCAAAAGAACTTGTGTGGTTTCTTAAAACAAATATGCCGAGAATGTATTTGTGAATTGTGACTTCTTGATGGGTGAAGTCAAAAATCACCTGGCAATTATTTTCTTTTAATTGCTAATTATGGGCCGTTATGGTCTCCAAGTGACCTTCTAATTTCCTCCTTTGGTTTGCCCCATCATGACCTAAGAAAAGGGATAGAGAACACAAGAGAAAGGAAGAGGGCGGTAACAGGTTCTTCTCTTGTAGGATCTTGATTCGATTGCTAGAAGGGATAACTTGGAAGATCATATTTGTAGCCTCTACTCATCTATATAAGGATGAATACAGGTACCTCTAGTCTTGTTTATATTTATATGTGCATTTCGGTATTTTGCTTCAAGTCAAATGCTTTCATAAGATAGTATGTTTTATCTCCTTAGTTGTATTAGATAGTAATACTTAAGATTAGCATGAACTAGGGATTGTACAATACAAACACATTATTCTAAAAAACTCTGATTTCCTTTTGTAACGGATGCAAGTACTGATACTCATCGCGAGTATCGGTACATGTGTGTTACAATTTTGCCTCTAGAACTCAAGCCTTTTGAATTGTGGCTTACCAATACCGGTACTCATAAGGAGTATCGGTACATGCGAGTTGCAGATCATGTTTCATAAACTTTAGACCTAAAATATGTGACCTATGTATATCGGTACTCATCATGAGTATTGGTACTCATGGGGCCTAGATCAAGTTCTCGGTCTACGGTGGCCAAGACTTGTAACTCACTAGTACCGATACCTATTGGCTACAGGCTGAGGAATCGGTACTCAACAAGTGTCGGTACTCATCATGGGCACAGGTACTCGTTTTGATAAGTTGATTCTAGAGTAATACCAGTATGTCATGAGTACCGCTACCAGTCTCTTATACCTGTACATCATGAGTATTAAACAAGTATACAATTGAACTTGAGTCCCAAACTGTAAGCCATAGGTACCGGTACCACTTTGGATATGGGATCTAAAGCTGTAAGTTATGAATACTAGTACTGATTCACCAGCACCGGTTCTTAGTATATAGAATATTGGTACAGATATACTAGTATCGGTACCAGTACTAGTATCTATTTAGTATAAAGTTCAATTGATATTGTTTAATGTTTAGATCCATCATAAGTTAGAGGTGGATCATTTATGGAATAACCCCAACACTGCTTATTCACCTCCTCCCACAACCACCCAAATGTTTCTCATGACAATCGTAAGGTATTTACTCGTAGTGCGGGACAGGAGAGATGGGGGGATGTTTTGGATAAAATGACAATGTGAGAAGTTTTTGAAAAAATAAATTAATTTTCACTCCAATATTTTCTTAAGGATGCATAAGTTACTAAATAGAAGTTTTTGAGAATATATATGCCAATACTAATGTTATATACGTATATATAAAATAAGAAGGATTATATGAGTTTTTTTCAAAATTTACAGGGATATATATACAAAAGTCCTTTTATTTTTTAAACTAGCAAATGTCCTTTTGTTGAGGGGGGTGAACAAGGATAAATATTTATATCAAATATTCATATCAAAAAAATCTTTATGAAAACCATTTCTACTTAAATGGAGTTGATTGTATTTCTAATCTAATTAAATATTTTCTTCTAGATAGATCTCATAGTAGCTTTGACACAGTAAGAGTAATTATGCTTTTTGGTTGTTTTAGTTATCTTAGCATTGGTGGAGTCTTGGTGAAACTAAAAGTAGGGTTGGGAACTACTAATATTGAGATATCCTACTATAGATTTCCTTGATTGTAGAGTGGGCAAGTGTCTACCCTTGATTATATTTCTCTCCATCATTGAAATAATTATGATTATTTATTATGAAAGTGACTCCATAGCATTTACATAAATTATGTGTGCCCTCTATAGAGGGAATTAAATATATCCTTCAATTCTACTCGTACAGTCCTCCAATCACACTAGTCATTAGTATGCCCATCCAAGTCCAAGGATGTAGGAGTCCTTACAATCATATTGTAGTTAAATGCACAATGCAATGCAAGGACTTCTAAATAACCTAAAGCATAATATAATAAGAGTAAGCTACACTCTTAGATGGTAAAATCCCATTTAATTTAGGGAACTCTTTCTTTGGAAGAGACTAATGCTCATCTTAAGGCATAACTACTTTGTCGATTGTAAACTTGACTCAATGATTCTATAAAGGTCCCTTCGATCTATTGGGGGCATAGTGCCCACTATGATTAAGTACTAGAAGAATCCATTTAGGATGATATGCACTACAAAAAAATAGCTTTTATCAACAAATTAGATAGTGACATATAATAGATTTGTCACTATTTACCCTGATTTAGCAATAATTTTTTGTATATGCCACTATAACATTTTTGTGGATAATAATCAATTTTTGTGGCAAATATATGCCACTATATGTATGATTTAGAGGTAAAATAAAATTATATCACTATTTTTTTGTTAAACAACGATTAGCATTAGTGGTAAAAATATTTGTCACTACATATATGATACATATTATTATATTAATCATGTAAAAATAACTTAGTGGCAATAAAAATATATACCATTAAAAATTTCCACCAAATCAACAATAAATATATTTACCTGATGCAACCCTAGACCTCCCTTGCACCTCCCTTCCATTGCAAAATCCTCCTACTACATGGAAATAATGTTTCTAGATGATTACACGTGATGGTAAGATCAATCATTACAAAAGTGTTGTGGATCCTCATAAAAAAATTTCCTCACAAAAATGTTATTGATCCCCCAAAAAAAAAATTACAACTCACGACTTATAACTTTCGCTTACCCAAAAGGAATACCACCTCCCAAAATCGCCCCCTCCCAAGAACCTCACAACATCCTTGATTCCTCGTTCATGGGATGTCATCCCCAACCTCTTCCATAGCACCACAACGTTCTCTCCTCCAACCCCTTGATCAATCCTCCAAACATCACCCACCTCAGCCCCCTCGTCGCCCATCACATAAAAATTTGAAATTTTGAAAACACATAAAAGTTTGAAAAATTATAAATCATAAAAATATTTAAAAAAATAACAAAAATATTATCCCTTTTACATGGGATTACATTTTGAGAGGAATTCTTTGGTAAGAAGAATTTTTAGTTTCAAAAAAAAAGATCCCTATTTAATATTTATAAATATTTAAAGAGTTATAAATTTCTTAAGTAAGTTTTTAAAGGTCAGAAATTAAAAAATATTTATATTTATAGTGTAAATAGTGTACATAAGTATGAGCATTGAATCCTTACTTTGGACATCGTCTTGAATAATTTTCAAAACAAGTATTTATTTTTGACTTTTAACATGGGATTTTTCAAGTGATAATCTGAAAACTAAGCATGTGATTTGTATTTTCTCTCTTTACTCTGAAAACAGGGTAACTAAGATGTTATTAACTCGCATACAAGACTTAATTTTTGGAATTAAATTGTAACTTTCTTGGTCAATAAGACTATGTTAAGTTCTTTTGACTTTGAACGTCTATTTTTATCACTAAGTTGAGTAAAGAGACTAGATACTTAGAGTTAATTAAGTAAAGAAGTTACTTAGGATCCTTTATCATAAGGTCTAATGGGCTATAGGTAGCTTAATCAGTCGAGGATGTTCGACTAAACTTGGCGAGTTGCATCTTGACAAATCCTGCAGGCTAATACTAGTGGCTTAAGGGACCTGAAAGTGAAAGGCTTTGTTGTTCACTCTCTGGTTTGTGAGCTAAGTAACCTAACTATCCAAACTTCACACACATTAGAATTGTCTTATAGGCATTTGAGACTGTGAAAACATAGAGACCAAGAGATCAATCTTGTATCCTTTTTACCCCAAGGATTTCTGCGAGGCGACTTTTGAAAGGGTGAAGGATGTGCCACTCACCTAGAAAAAAGACTTGGACATTTTACTTAGTAGTAAGAAAAATGAGAAGGCAAGAGAAAAATATATATATGAGAAAAATATATATTACACCTTCCACTAATGCACTTCGGTACAAATTGGTGATTATGCATTTATTTGCCAAATAAAACATCTCGCTACAAATGGATACTATCCTCCTACGTCCAATAAAAATATCAATACAAATGGGTGTTTTAACCTATAGAAAATGGATTATAAAAATATGGAGATAAAAACTAGGAATGAGAGACCCAGTGGTCCAACTGAGGAAACATACGCCTTGAGTGTTGACCTTAGGATAAAAATGGGTGAGAAGCAAGCAACCAAATCTGAGTAAGGCCAAGCCAAAGGCTTAAATTGGGAAGACCTGGATTGGGATCTTGATATCTTAACATCTAGATTTTTGCAACTTTGGATGCCTATAGGATGAATCTACTTCACCTGCATGGACATTTTAACCTCATAGCTACTAAACCTTATGTAGGCAGTGAAGCCTGAGGAATTGGGTTTTAGAGCCTAGCGGTTAAGCCTTAAAGGAGATAAATTGACAAAGCCCTTATTCTAGAAGTTCGTCCTTGATGTTGTGGGTTGGTTGGTTTAAGGGTCCTACTTACTCTCTAAATTTTATTAATAAAGGGTGTTTAGTTAATTTACAAAAAGAATTAGAATTCACGAGCTTAAGGACTGACCTGTGTTTGTTAAAATTTTAAGTTAGAATTTGATTTGCAGTTTTTGAGTCTTGTTACATTACTCATCTTGACATCTTTGATTTTTAAGGTTAAGAGTGGTGTACAGATAACAAAATAGGTATTAATTAAATGTTTTAATTCGGAGTTGAATTCTCATTTAGAGCCTATTTTTCACGAGTATCTGTTTTGAACGATATTTATGGTTTTAAGTCCTTTGTAAGAGGATTCCCATCAAATGCTCTATTTTATTTATGATTACTTATTTATAAAAGTAGAAAAACATAAAAAGAGAAAATTTTCAAACATCTTTTGACCTAATCATTCATCTACTTAAGAATTAATTATATTATATTTAATCACCCTAGTGTTTAATTCATCATATTCATTAGTTAACTTTATAAGAGACTAGCAAAACTCTGGCATGAGGATATGGTAAGAGACTCATTATGGCTCCTAATTCATCATTATTAGCTAGATTTCCTAGTTAAATTACTAATGAATTACATTAAATTAGGGTTAATTATATAATCATGGTAAAAAGAGTAAGGACCCTATTTATTTGATAAAATAACTAAATTAAGGTTTAATAAACATCTATTAATGTTTAATTAATAATTAACTCTCCAACCTAATCATTTAGCTAGCTATATATAAAGTATTTATTATAATTTATACTATTTATAACCTAAAGTTGTTAATTAACTTAATAATATTAATCATTTAAATAAATATAGCTAAAAGGGCCAAAAATGTAATCTCATGGTATAAATATATTATTTACTATATTTATAATAATATATAAAAATTTTAAAAAGAAATAAATTAAATTACTTAATAAACATGACTATTTGCATTTTAGTCCCTAGGTTTCTTGTCAATTGAATCCTTTTTATCACACACAGGTCCTTCACATTTGCATCTAGGTCATTAGATATTTCCTAATTTTCTTCTCTCTGGAACCAACAATCGGCATTCACCCTTGCATTCACCCTCAGTCTTCTTCTCTAATGTCGATAGCATCAGAGGGCTGAGGTTCATTTCTTTGCATGGCAAGATTCCTCACAACAAATTCTCCACATCCAACGGTTTGATGTCTCGCATGTGCAATGTGGACACGTGGAAGCCTCGCCATCATCGAAGATGACGATGGCATTTTTGATGTACGTAGACATCCTCTTGTCCAGGTTCAAGGTCCCTAACCATCCTCGCCACCTATAAATACCCCCTACTACCTTTGATTTCTGGTTAGCAACTCCCTTCCTTCTTCTTTCTAGAGTTGTTCAATAGCCTATTCACTCCATACTCTAGTGCCCTCCTGATCGCTCAAAATTGTCTGAATGTTAAAAACGATGTTTTAATGATGTTGTTATTGTAGTATAGTTGTCACAAAGTAAATAGATGTCACATCATTTTATTTATTTACATAATTTTTACTTGTTTATTCCATGTCATTCATTAGGAGGCAGTTATTAATAGATATCACTTTCTATGTTCCAAAAATGTTCTTTTATTCCAAAAATGTCGATTATATTTACACAATGAATCAAATTAATCAAAGAATGAATAGATGAGCTAATTTTGTACAAAAGAATCAATTAATTCTAACTACAATGTTTTAAACATATTTACAACTAAACATGAATCAAAAACTATGTATGACTACTCTATGTTGGTTATGTACAACTATCTTAAATAATTCCTAAGCATAGGTAAAAAAATAACTATTACTACATACTATACTAAATATACTAACATATACTATATATACAGTAACATATATAGGTGCTACTATAGCCTTGGAAAAATTATGTACAAAACATAAGGCAAAAGAATTATATTTTCTAACATATATACACATCTACAGTGACAGATATAAATGTTACTAAAGCCTTAAACAAAAATTATATATATACAAGGCTCAAACAATATATATATATAGATAGATATATATATAGTATATACATATACGTATACATTATATATTTTTTTATTTATTATACATATAGATATACTATTATATTATATACTTATATACATATCCTATACACACGCTTACACAACACATTGCACAAACACAGACTTACAAAGCTCCATACTTAGCCAATTTTTAGGTTCTCCTCTCACAACACTTAGCTAATCTTTTAAAATTCTCTCCTTTACACACAAGCACTCTTTATTGTTCACCTTAACAAAAAATGGTCTTTTAGTAGGCGAACTGGGTTTTTCGTCGAATACATAGCACCCCAATGGAGTGGGACTAGACCACTACTTGACTCAATTCTAGTTTTATTAGTGTGCATTTTAGTCAATTCAATTCAAGCACATCCAACCCAATAAGCCCAATATTGTACACGATCTCCCAGCCCATATACCATTTCAAATATATGCTTATATATGCTCTAGAGGAGGGGAGGTGTAATGGGTAATAGCGACGATGCCCATGACGATTGGGAAGCCATCAAACCAAAATCGTTTTATACCATGTAAAGCGCCCGCATGTTAACAATGTGAGATTGATGCTGTGCTAAATTGAGCACTGTACAGGGCTGTGCAATGTTCAGATTGCAAGACTTTGGGTCTTAATTTGAGTGCCCAAATGAAGTTTGATTTCAAAATAAATTACATATTTGAAAAGCCCTTATGTAGGGCTATTCAATTGTATAGTTAATTTATAAAAATTAGTTATTTAATTATATATATATTAGTTAAAGTTAAGGATTTATACATATTAATTTAGGGTTTAATTTCTTAATTAATGATACAGTTGACTTTTTAAATAGTTAATTTATATAATAAGGTATTTATTACACATTTTTATTTTATTTTAGAACATTTATTTTAATTTATATACATTTAAATACACGTTATAAAGAGATATACACATAATTTAATTATAAATATTACTATACTGTATAAATATATTTTAAATAGGTTGAAAATATTTAAAATTAATATATATATATAAGTGTACAGTATAAATTACTTCAGTAATAACTTAAATTACTAATTTATTTTATTTAAGTTAATAATTTACCTAATTAACTTAATAACTTAACTACCTATAATAAATACATAAATAAATTAATGTACAGGTATCTTACAGAATATAATAATTACTTAAATATGTATATATAGTAATATATGTGATTGTAGGTATGTACACAGTTATTTATAATTACTTAGTATTATACACATTTACTCTAATATAAATTAATATATAATTATATAATAAAGTTATATATATAGTAAATCATCCTAAATACTTATTTAAATATTTTTGAGCTTTTTCTAGATTTTTATGGTATTTATATATTCTATAAAGGTAGGAGAAGAGAGAGAGAGAAAGTGAGATGAGAGAGAGGAACTCTTTTTGGTATTTTTGGATTAAGCTCTTTTATTAAGTTTCAAAGTAAATCGAACCGTCGATTGATATGTTCTACCAGACCGGGGGTTCGGAATACTTTGCAACTTTGCATACACTTAGATAAATACTTGACTTTACTCAAGATAAATTTATTTTATTTTTTTGTGCTTTTTATGATTTTTATTTATTTACAAAACTAACCCAAATTAGGCTTTGAGTGAATGTTGAAAGTGAAACCTAAGGCACTAAAATCAGTTCTAAATGCTGGAATAAGAGTTTAAACACTAAAACACATCCAGCACATAATATGAAGCATGAATGAGATTATAAACATGATTCTCAACTCAATTTTCACTCAAAATATAGATTGGACATTTACACAATTCCAAATAGTTGACAAAGGTTTCACAACAAGGATTTCATGCCATTAAAATCATATTATAGCTAAATGCTTATACATGAATGCTTATGACATTAAGTTCTTGCATTGCAAACTATATCAGTTACATCATTTCTTCAAAACCAACTCAAAATTCAACCTGTTCCGACATGATAACTCCTTCCAGAATACTGCTCTTTCAACAGCCAAGAGCTGTTGCAATTTGCTTATCAAAGCAGTAGCTACTGCTACTCTAATTCAGCAGCCATTACTGCTGTTAGAAGAATCCAACAACTGATGTTGTTGCAGGGGTTATTTCTATTTAAATCAGTAGTTACATATGACGTTATGCCCACTAAAATCAGCCCAGATCAAACTTGATAAGGTCTGATCTAAGGCACAAAAATGCCCAAAACCAAATCAAATTCATGCAAGTTATATTGGAAATCAATTTAAAGATCTGAAAATCATAGGATCAATTCTCATTCTTTAAAATTCTCAAAAGACCCTAATATGATCTCCTTACATTATAGACAATGTAGAGAAGAAGATCACATTAGGTCTCGAAATCATGTCAAAACAAATCCAAATCTCCATTAAAACCTTGAAAACATCATTTGATCATTTGAAAATCAAAATGAATCAGAATGGGGCAGGAATCCATGTAGCCCTGTTTGGGCTTTTTCTTTTAGGATTTACTTAAGTGATTTGATCACTAGAATTTCCCAAACACTAGAGATCAGTGTTTAGGGATTCAAGCAATCCTATAGAATCCAAATGAGTCATGGTTAATCCTCATCTTAGTGAATCTGAGATTCCTTGGCAAAACTACTCAAAACAAGGCTCAATGTGGGTATTTGCTCATTTGAAAATAAAACTTCAATGAAAACATCTCAAACTCATTGCAATACACCCAATTGAGCAAATATGAACTCAAATCACTCGATGGAATTCATTTTAAACCAAATTAACTCTAAATCGTGAGATTGGGCGTGAAATCCAAATTTGAAAGAATCGAGCGAATTGGTTCAATTAAAACCAGATCGATGGGTCTTCGTGAATTTATGGGGTGAATGGGAGACTCCCCAAGTGAATTTCAGGCACAAATTTAGATCTAGAAGCTAAAACTTCATATTTGAATTTGGCCTTGATGAAGGGGTGAATGATGAATAAAAATTAGAGGGAAAATCAGAAAGCAAATTGTGGAGTGTTGAGGGAGATTAATGCATCTAAATGAAGGTGGAAAAACACCTCTTTGATCTAAATTGATCAAAGAGGGCAAGATCGATACTAATCTACTTTAACTCTAATCTAAACTAATCAACCACTGAATTTGATATCTAATCTACTCCTAACTGATCTATACTACCATAACTAACACTATAACTAATCTAGAAAGCATTAAAACCTAATCTAATTAGAGGAATGGGACCTGTGAGAAGATCTACAGCTAGTGGTTGCAGCGACGAATGGGGGAAGAGCTTTAGTGGAGAGAAAGCTCACTAGTGGAGCTCAAATCGCCCTCAGGTGTTACGCGATCCCTAATGGTGAGAAGAGTCGGAGAAATTGAACTCCACAGCCCAAGCGATGAAGCTGGGGTCTAATGAGGAGAGGAAACCAGAGGGAGAGAAAGGATCAACTCGAGAGAGGTAGATATGGAGCTGATGGCACACGCGAGGGTTTGAGGTGCTTACTATATAGGTGCGCGAGTGATTCTAATCACCGTTAGGTGCAATTCGACGATTAGAGCTTCAAGGGTTGGACAAGCATGTGAAGAGCGCAGGAAGTTTTATATCAAAGATGTCCCATAGGATCAAATCTAGGGTCTGCTACGATCCTTCAAGCAAAGGCGCGGGAAGGATGGATCGACATCCACCATCAGATCGATGGATCAAAGGAATGATGGCCCAAATGGGCCATGTCCTTCACTGATGAATAGTATCAGGCTGGTGTGTAGGCTTTTTGCAATAATGGTCCAAAAGTCTGAAGGGGTATAACTTTTACAGAAGAACCCATAGTTGAAAAGAGTCATGACAGAGCAGTCCAAAAGTCTCACAAATGGGTCCCTAATAGTTTTCAAATATGCCCTTGTGACTTTAAATGTAAATAAAAATGTTAATGCATGAGGACCTATATGTAATGTAATAAATGTAGGGTCCTATTGATGTCCAAATGCCATGAGATTTTTATTGGAGCACAATTGAATATTTAAGAAATTAATTCAACCCTTAATTTGTACTTTTGAACTCAAATATGTGTTTAATTTGCAATTGGATCATCATTTTGTATTTATGAATAGAATATCTCATTAATTGACCTACTTGTGTATTTTTAACATCAATTTGCTATTTTAGGTCATTTCTGCTAATTTCCACGCTTGATCCTTTTATCATGTTAATAATGTAGTGTTTAACCTAGTTTCTAGCTTAACTTGGATATTTTAGCTATGACGAGCCACACCTCATCACCTCCTTCCTCTTCTTCCAGTCTTCTTTGAGCGAGGCGATGCCTCTCTGTCTTCCTCTTCCTCCACCACGTCTCTGGACGAGTCTACATCTTCATCCATTCTTTCTTCTCTGACTTCTACGTCGGAAGTTCTCTCCTTTACCCTTTGATTTCCTCTGCTCCAACGAGGCATTGGTAGAGTTCTTCCTCTTTTGTCTAGGTAATCGTAGCTCTAGCTTTAGATCTTAGTTTAGAGTAGCTTAATGTAGCTAATTAGATAGATTAGCATAACTTAATCTTGATTCTTGCCTTCTCTAACATCGGTAAGGTCAAATTTAACCTTGCTCAACCTTCGAATCATGCAATACATCTCATTTTCATCCTCTATCTTCCTACGACTCCATTTCCCTTCACTCTCCTAATTAGTCATTATCCACAAAATGACTAATTCACCTCAACCATCAGACTCCATTATTTATAATGGAGTTTTGGAGGAGTTCTTCTGTTTAATTAAATCAATCCATCACCTTCACATTACTTCACTGAGAATTTTGCCTAACTCTATTGAGTGAAATATTTTCTTTTTGAGTTCAGGTAGGCTCAAACTTTAAATTAAATTAATCTGAGTTCTGATAATACTGCATCTCGGGGTAATAACTCTGTTAAATGGGGTTTATCTTAAGAACAGAATACACAGATAACACATCATAAATGGGAATGGGAGCATTGCATGCATCATACATCAAGATTGCTTATAGAATAGTATTAATAGCCATTTGTATGAGTACTTATCAAAACAGGCCTCAAATGAGTGATCGGACCACACTGATGGATTCAGAACGATGAATGGAGTCCAACAGACTCAAAATCAGCTAAATCCGACATCCGGAGCTCCCATTATTGGCCCAAGAAGTTCTGACCGTTGATCTGACGATCAACGGCCATGGGGCCGCCACGTGTCAGCCATGCCATGCCCGCAATCGCCTTCAACGCTTAGCATCATTTTTAGCCATCCAATCGCGCATCGGATGGCTGAGAACCACGCATCCGCGTACCTCTCAGCCGTAGCAGCAGCAACCCCCGACCGTTGGATCTTCATCCAACCGCCATCCGCGCAGTAACCGCGCCTCATCTTCGTGACAAAGTAGCGGGCGTGGCACAGTGGTCCGCGCCTCACCCCCGCACAGTGAGACGCGGGTTCAAGGCGCCGATTGCAGCGCAAATTCGAGCGAGAACGCGCGCGTGATTTTAGCCGCTTATGTGTGATCAAACGGCAGGCAGCGAGCGACGCGCAATTGTGTACGTCCATAGCTGACACGCGCGATGATGCGATCCAGGCGCATGCCCCGCATGGGATCCCAGCCATCCGATCTTCGATCGTATGGCTTACGACACGCGCACACGGATCAGGCACGAGGAAGCACAGCCGCGGGTGAGCGACCGGCTGGCAGGGGCCTTCACCGATGTTTTGGGAAGGGTTTTAGCAACATTCCGGACGTCACTAAAAGCCCTTCTTCATTTGGAAAGCCCTTCTCCCTATTTAAACCCCTTCCAACCACCCATTCTAGGCATTCACTCCACTTGCAAGTATTCTACCCCCCTCCTAGCTACCTTTAAGCTCTTTTGAATCACCGGAGACGATGAGTCGCCGACGGAGCCCTCTCCACCATCGTGGCTGCTTCGCTGTCCCCTCTCTTTCTCTCTTTCCTTCTTTTAAGCTTTACTTTACTTATGTTCAAGCATTTATCTAGTGTTGTAATTATGAACTAAAGTCGCATGTTAAATGAAGTTATTTTCTATTCAATTGCTTGCTCTATTTTCTATTCAAGTTGCATGTTGCGAATGAAACAATTCTAACCTTAATCTCTCTCCCTCTCTCTCTCTCTCTCTCGCTTTTCACCCATGCTTTTTCGCAAGCAAAACCCCACGATTTTTGTGACAATAAGTGACAAGAAGAATCTGATTTTCACGCCTCCCTGAGACCGGCACTCGGACTCACATCCGTTTCTTTACTTTAAAACCGACGTCGCAAGCGCAAGCTATAACGACACTTCCAAACACACGCGCACGCGCACATCAAGTTCGTGCAACTATTATGAGCTTTTATTGATTGAATTGACATGTTCTTGAGCTTCAGAATAAGCTCAGGAAGTTTTTGAGATACTTCTTTTGTTGTTTCATCAAGTTTTGACTTCTGGCGATCAAATCCGTTAATCATCGAAGATCTAGTGAGCTCCTGCAATCTTCACAATGAGTTCTAGTGCTTGAATCGCCTAAAGAAACTCCAGTCCCTTATTTAGGAATCACTGATCAATTTTGACTCATTAATTTTGAGTTTTAATGCTTTATTCACTTTGATTGACTCTTTCTTCTTCAACTCCGATAAAGCTGAGAATGTTTATTCTTTCAATATCTAACCTTAGGAATAAGTCCAAAAGCATCACTATAATTTGCTGAGTTTAGATCAAGTCTTGTTTAGGTTGTTAGAGTTCTAGGATCTTTTGACTAACAACCTCACTTTTGAAGGTTCTACCCTTGTACTAGGAGGGGGTGAGATTAGCGTAACAAAAAAAATGCGGAATTGAAATATATAAAGCAATCTCACAAAAATCAATCACAAAATGTACACAGGTATTTTTTAGGTGAAAACCCAAACCGGGTGAAAACTACCACCTAACCCTCTCGAGTTAGGATTTTCCGATCAACCTAGTTGATCAAATCCACTAACCGAATCACTTTGAACGAGGGTGATTCAACCTCAATACAACCACGCTACAAGTACGAGGGTAGCGTTCCTCAACCCCTTCTCTCCACGAGAAGGATTTTGTCCCACGAAGGAGACGGGAATTCGCAAAGCGAATACCCAACCAAATAACAAAGATAAAATAAAACAACAGTCCTATAGAGCCAACAAAATTAAACCTAGCTTCTATAGGAAATAGGAAACTCCCCTTTGCAAGGAGTGCGTCGACGATGACGCGGTGCGTGTGCCACGCGATGGCGCTACGTCGCTCTCGTTATCTACGGCGGGAGAGCGGGTGCGCGAAGGCTTGATGCTCTCAAGAGAATGAAACTAGAGCTTGGAGAGCAAGGGCCTCAATTGGACACAAAAGAGTGGAACTAAGTTGCTTAGGTGTGTCTCTTGTTTCTCTTAGTGTGTATTTTTGTTACAAAGGTTCCCCTCTATTTATAGAGACCTTAGGAAGGTTTTGGAAGGCTTGGAAAAGCTTCCATAGCCGTGTTGGTGCTAGAGCACCACGATCATTTATTTTGATGATAACAAAACACGTGTTATTTAACATTTGCAATTTGAGTCCTAGATTTCAGGTCAATTGCAAATGTGGACGTGTTTAGACGGAGTTCGAGCTCGCATCCAGGACGGATTGGAGGAGCTTGACGGAAAACAGAGGAGGTTCACGTGGAGCGAAAGATTGAAGATGGAAGGAAATGAAGAGTAGGATAGATTTCCTTCTTTTGTACTTGTTGTATTTTTCGTTTCTTTTGTTGCTCTTTATTTCCTTAGATATTTCATGTTAAAGAGCCTCAAAGAACCCTAACAGTAGTCCTAGGAACACCAGCACAACCCTAGGATACTTAGGTTTTCTGTAGAATACTTAGAAAACCAATATAGGGTTCAAACAACACTTCCAGACGTCTAATTCCAAAATCAGACGTCTGATAAAGTATTTTAAGACGTCTGACTGTTGTTTCAGACGTTTGATAACTGTTAGGCTGGACGTACTTAGTTCTGTCTGATGAAATCAGACGTCCAGACCTTAGACCAGACGTCTTAGAAGACGTCTGATGTACTTGCCAGACGTCCAGATAGTGGACCGTTGGCTAACTTAGCAAGCACGGCAGTATATGACCGTTAGAGCCTTATCAGACGTCCATAGGTCTTCCTAGACGTCTGATAATTGACCGTTTTGCCTCGGCTGACCCAAAATCTCTTCTCAGAGATTTTCTAGTCGTTGCAACGTTTGGAAATCAATTCCCACAGTAAAAGTAGGTTTCCAGACGTCCAGACATAGTGCCAGACGTCCTGTATGTCGTCTGATGGACTTGCGCAAGAACCCTGTTTAGATTTGATTCAAGTCAGGAGGAAACCCGCATAGAATCAGACGTCTGACCTTTAAATCAGACGTCTTAAAGTGGCCTTCCAGACGTCTGATGCCATAGTTAGACGTCTGATAACCCTGTCAAATGTAATCATTGTCCTGATTTCGGCCTGATTCTCTTGGGCTTTGTTCCCAACGGCTATAGAACCTTTCCTAAGCTTTTCTAAGCCTTCCTAAGGCCTCTATAAATAGAGGGGAGCCTTTACACACCTAGACACACAAGATATATACAAGAGAAACACTAAGAAAGACACAAGACACACTTAGCTATACACTCTCACACTCTTGTGTCCAAGAAGCTCTTGCTCTCTAAGCTCAAGTTCTACATCTTGAGAGCATCAAACCGTTGCACACCCGCTCTCCCGCCGTTGTCTACGAGAGCGAAGTTGCGTCGTCGCGTGGCTTATGCATCCGCGTCATCGACGCACTCCTTGCAAAGGGGAGTTTCCTATTTCCTATAGAAGCTAGGTTTAAATTCCTTTGTTGGCTCTATAGGACTACTTGTTTTATTTTATCTTTGTCTTTTGATTGGGTATTCGCTTTGCGAATTCCCGTCTCCTTCGTGGGACAAAATCCTTCTCGTGGAGAGAAGGGGTTGAGGAACGCTACCCTCGTACTTGTAGCATGGTTGTACTGAGGTTGAATCACCCTCGTTTTAAAGTGATTCGGTTAGTTGATTTGATCAACTAGGTTGATCGGAAAATCCTAACTCGAGAGGGTTAGGTGGTGGTTTTCACCCGGTTTGGGTTTCCACCTAAAAATACTTTGTACTTTGTGCGATTGTCTTTCTGTGTGATTGTTTATTGCTCTATATTATTTCCGCAATTTATTACGTCATCCCCTCCTGGTAGAAAACCTACAAGCCGTTGGGTGCAAAGCCCAAGAGAATCAGGCCGAAATCAGGACAATGATTGCATTTGACAGGGTTATCAGACGTCTAACTCTGGCATCAGACGTCTGGAATGCCACTTTAAGACGTCTGATTCTATGCGGGTTTCTCCCTGACTTGAATCAGATCTAAACAGGGTTTTTGTGCAAGTCCATCAGACGACATACAGGACGTCTGGTACTATGTCTGGACATCTGGAAACCTACTTTTACTGTGGGAATTGATTTCCAAACGTTGCAACGGCTAGAAAATCTCTGAGAAGAGATTTTGGGTCAGCCGAGGCAAAACGGTCATTTATCAGACGTATGTAAAGTCCTATGGACGTCTGATAAGACTCTAACGGTCATAATCTTGAGTGTTTTCTAAGCCAGCCAACGGTCCACTAATTGGACGTCTGGCACAGTCATCAGACGTCTCCTAAGACGTCTGGTATAAGGTCTGGACGTCTGATTTCATCAGACAGAACTAACTATGTCCAGCCTAACAGCTATCAGACGTCTGAAACAACAGTCAGACGTCTTAAAATTCTTTATCAGACGTCTGATTTGGGAATTAGACGTCTGGAAATGCTGTTTGAGCCCTATATTGGTTTTCTAAGTATTCTACAGAAAACCTAAGTATCCTAGGGTTGTGCAGGTGTTCCTAGGACTATTTTTAGGGTACTTTGAGGCTCTTTAACATAATGTTCTAAGGAATCAAAAAGAGCAAGAAAATAAATACAAGAGATACATGAAAGGATAAAAAAGAATCTATCCTATTCTTCTTGTCTTCCATCTCCAATCTGTCGCTCCACGCGAACCTCCTCTGTTTTCCGTCAAGCTCCTCCAATCCATCCTAGATGCGAGCTCGAACTCCGTCTAAACACGTCCTCATTTGCAATTGACCTGAAATCTAGGACTCAAATTGCAAATGTTAAATAACACGTGCTTTGTTATCATCAAAACAAATGATCGTGGTGCTCTAGCACCAACAACTTTCATGCTCAGGCGGAAGGTTTGAGAACAACATCTGATAGGTCAATTTGTGTTCTTTTCAAGTTGAATGAGTTGATGGTGTTGTTTTGAGTCGATTTGGGTAGTCTGATTGATCTAAGAAACTTTGATCTACAGAGTCAACTATCATGCTCGATTTCATCAATTGTGGTCTTAATAGGAGCTCAGAGCTTTTGAGCTAGGATTTAAGGATTGATTTATGATTTGAGGATTAGTAGGAACCTATTCAGGTTAATTTTAGTGAGTTTCTAAGGTAAATCAAGTATGATTAATTTCATGCCCAGTTGGGTTCATTTTGAGCTTCAATAGACTTTAGAGCCTTTTGGCGAATTTCTAAGCTAATCTTAGCTTGAATCAATTCATTTTGACATTCTGAAGTTATTTGGAATCTTTATGGAGGTCCTTAGCTATCTGTTAGATCGATTGACGTCTTGTTCCACCTGTTCTAAGCTTCAGATTGAAGCTTTGAAGTTCAAGGACCTTCCTAAGCTCCTCAGGTCTTCATTCCCATCCCATTGAGTGTGAAATGACTTTAGGCACTATGCAAAGTCCTCAAGAACGAGTGAGAGAGAGAGAGAGAGAGATCTAATGGTTTGCACTTGAAGAGTTGTTGCTTGTAACCATGACATCAGGCCAATTTCAGAGAATGATTCAGAGGTTCCTTTGTGTTCCTCTGATTAAATTAGATGCAGCAATCAAAAGAGGAACCTTAGGGCTTTTGATTATGCCCTTATTCTTAGGATTTGGATCTCTAAGCTACGAGGAATTGAAGATTGAAGTTGGCGCCAGATCCAAGTGTGTGCAGAACAGAAGGGGGCAACCATAGTCCCACATCAGAGAATGAAGAACACCTGAAGCCATATAAATTGATTTGCCTCTGAAGTCGAGTAGTCGTCACAAGCGCTGGGTGCAATGAGCATGTGTATGTGTGTACCTGCAAGTGATGATTTGGCTCTGCAGAGTGGCTTTCGGGTACCAGGTGGAAGGTCTAGATGGATGACATGTGGCCTGGTGATGGTATCGATCTGACCCATCTGGGTCGTTGATCCTGTGAACGGCCACATGGCTCCATCTAACCTTTTGTACTAAGGAGGAGTTAACCTTGAAGAAATTTGGCTAAGTGTTCTCTCAACACTTAGTGTATTATGAAAAGAGAAGGCTGTGGCGAGGGCACATTGCCTAAGAATTAAATTAGAATTTTCCAAAGTTGTAAATAAATGTGGATTAAGTCAAAACAACATTTTTGTAATTTTCTTTTTACAAAATTCAATGCAAATATTTCTCTTTTTCTTATGGAATGATTACCATGTTATTAACGTTCATTTCCATACAATTATTCATGTGATTAACAGATTGTAGTTAGTTAAATAGGTAATTAAGTAGTTAAATAAGTAATTAGTTAATTATGTAGCTTACTAGTATAGTAACTTATACTACAATAAATCTATATCATATTAAGTTTAATATAATCTAAGTAGTATAATATAATTAGTAATCTAAGTAATTAGTAATTACAATTAATTAACATAGTAATTAAGTATTAAGTCTTAGTTTAATTAAGTAACCTAGTATCTATTAATAAGCAATTAATAATTATAACTTCAATATATATGTAACTTAGAAGTAACTTAAGTACTAATATTATCTTAGTTTAGTAAGTTATGTTATTTTGTTAATTATGGTAAGTAAGGTCTATATAGTAATTATGTATATAAGCTAAGTGTATATTAGTTTGTTAATTATATTGATTAGAAATAAAGAGTAACTTAAAAATAATTGGTGAATGGTATGCTTAATTTAACCTTCCAGGGAATGACCTGGACTTAACCAGTAAACATTTATAAAATGTATCGATTATCTTACTCCCTATACTATTACTTAACAACGACTAATTAATTATGTAAGGTAGTTGTACATCATATTGAAGGTGCATCTTCATTGCTTTAAGTCTCACAACTGCCCATTGATGCCTGGAGAGCTATAGGATTGCTGATAGAGGCCAACTAGGTTTTGAGCATTATAAATAGCAGAGACGATATATAGTGAACAAGATCAGTAAGATGATAGTCTATTAGATATCTCAGATCACCACAAAAAAAATAATTTTTATCGACAAAAAAGATATGCCAGTAAAGCGTTAATATTCATCACCATAGACATTTTCCAACATTTCTTAGATTCGTCACTTGTCCGTTGGTATAACTAGTGTTGCTACAGATTTATCGACTATTTTAGATCGTTGATTTTTTTTGAATATTTAGTAGCAATCATTTTTGTTGATATTTTTGTCAGTAAATATTACTTTCAAAGACTCTCCTTTTGTTGCTACAATTGACGCTATTATAAAAAAATAGCAACAAAAATAATCGTCACAACAAATTTATAATATAAGATGTCCACTACAACAAAAAAAGGTCAAAGACAATGTTTAATTAAGTATAACTTAACTATCTTTGATGATGTTAAGAAATTAACATAAAAAAAAATAAAAATAATATTGACTTCACTTATATTTACATCCTTATGATTAAACGTCATTTAAGAGAAATCGAATATAAAGATAAAAAACCTATCACAAAAAAAAAAAAAAGTCACCCCTCGTTCCCTCTATTTCCCTCCACAACCCCCCGCCCCCAACCCACCCACGCAAAAAAAAAAAAAAAAAAAAACGCTCCCGCCTGTCTCTCCCTGCCCTCCCTCGTCTAAACCCAAAACCCTTTCTTCTCCTTAAATCCCTTTCCCGAACCCCCCTCAATCCCTCCTCCTCTAAGCATCGCACCCCCGCGCTCGCCTGCGTCCCCGCCTTGTCGTCGCCTCATCAACCTCCTCTTCCGCGTCGTTGCCAGCACCCCCGCGCTCGCCCTCTTCCACCTCGTCGTCGTTCTCGACCCCCTCCGCCTCGTCGGCCTCCTCGTCCGCGTCATCATCAACGAAACAAAGTAAGTTTTGCTGAATAATCTTGATAAGGAGATATCACAGAAAGCCACGAGTACCGTTGCTTGGAGGGTTCTTCTTGTCGATGTTCCTTGCTGCATCAAACCATTACTTAGTTTCGTTAGTTTAGCTTTAGAAATACCACTTGTACCACTTTTATCGCTTTTGATTTCTAATCCAAGGCGAAGAGACGGAGGCATTGCCCTTGTCATGCTTTAGTTGTTTAAATTTTTTGCAATAAGATCTTTAGTGCATAAATGTTAGCATTTGTGCAACAGCAGCTTGTCGCTGATATATTTCTGTTATTGAAAATAATGCGCATTTAACCAGTAATGA
Organism: Thalassia testudinum; assembly: GCA_037157565.1. Lineage (NCBI taxonomy): Eukaryota > Viridiplantae > Streptophyta > Magnoliopsida > Alismatales > Hydrocharitaceae > Thalassia > Thalassia testudinum. The sequence continues at coordinate 7,090,578 of JAZHRO010000033.1, forward strand.
GGTTTGTGCATATGCCCAAAATAAAGCACGATTTTTGTCTTTGCGTACAAATTTTGCATAAAGAAAGTCATATTATATTATGAGTATGTTGGTGTAAATCATCAGGCATAATCAACATAAAGATGTTGATATGAGACATAAGCATGCCCAATTTGACTGGAAGTTACAAAACTAGCAAGATCCAGAAAATTGCAACTTAAGAAGAAATTATTATGAGCAGTAGCATAGAATAGCAAAGTAAATAGGAGAATTGAAGTATGAGGTAAAAACCTTTTCTTAGTGAACAGTCGCTCTTCCATATAAAAAATGCAATTGAATTGATCGATCTTGCTCCTAACAACAATTCACCTATATGATTAACACACGTCTTTGAAAGCCATCTTAGAGGATGCACTTGGATTGCTAAAACCAAAGGTGGGGAGTAGGATTGTAATTTCTATCCTTTGCTTATCTGTAAAGAAGAATTGCAATGGCCTATGTTTTGGGAAGGATAATGAGGAGACAAATTTGGGAAATGCAATTCTTGAATGTTAAGTTAAAATGCAAAGGCCTCAGGTGAAAATCATTTGACGAAATTCAATTGCAAGGGAAATTGAGCTCCTAGACCAAAGAGACCTTGGCTCAAGCCTCGCACAACATGGTGTGGTAGATATGCATGTGACATATTAATGAGTCTTCCCTTTAGTACCTTGGTTTGAAGATATAGAAACGACTTAATCTCATATAATGCCTAAAAAATTCTTCAACTAACCACATGGCACTAAAGAACCCTCCAACATATCAGTTGAAACATTGAAATTTGATTTAGAGATGTGTCAATGAAGAACATGTCTTCAAGGAAGTCAAGAGATCATGATGATGATAGAAAGCTAAGATCAGGGAAGCGACATCTTGCTACATGACACAGCATAAGTAGAAAGAAGACTGAATGAAAGGACCTACCATTTGGTTTCAAATGTGAACTCACAGGAGTTGAGGACAAATCGATAGGCAGAGGACCACCCTCTCCTACCTTCTTGAGACCTTAGAGAAGAATGTGCTTGACTCCCAAGTAATGAAGGATCAAACCATTAGAGAAGTACATAGTGCACGAAGTGAAGTAGAAGCCAGCTATTAGGGCTCAGGAGTCAAACTCTTTCACTTTGCCAATTTTCAACTAACTTAATTGGTTAGCCTTGAGCTGGTATGGGAGATTGCCTCCCATAATTGTACCTACACGTAGAGGTAGCAAAAAGGTCAAGGCCTTTCTTCACAAAAGAGCGATGTTACTTGTACAAATGGAGAATGTGTACTAAAGAAAGAATTACAATCGATTTAAGCTACCTAGGCATTCAAGAAAAAACAATCGTTGCTATAGGCTAGATTTTTCTAACGTTTATTGAACATCGATAGTCGAATAGCTTCAAACTTCTTGCTTGTTAGCATTGAAAGTGATTGGGCAAGTTTGTTGATTGGAGCTTCCATGAACGTTGTAACATCAATTTAGATAAAACAAGCAAAAAGGAACATCTACACAACACTTACTCCTTCACTAACCCCCTTTCCCAATGCTTTACCCTTCCCCAATTAAAACCCCCAAGCCATCTCCCTCCCCTTGATTCTCGTCTTGTAGTTTGAGAACTAGATATCTCCCATTGGCATGAATGTGTGCGTAAATGAAATGCCATGGTGGCTTACGATGTAAAACACTTGGCATGTCCATAGGCCCTTTCACCTTTGTTGCTACATCCAATCTTTGTTATTGAAATTCTTGTTGGGTTTTCCACTTGGTGCTTAAATTTTGCCTCTTGATTTGTTGAGATTATTCGATTGAATAGTTTGGGATATGCCATAGATCATGGTGAGTTGGAGGATTGAAAAGCTTGGGTAGAATTAAGAAGGAAAAAGTTTAGGTTGCTTGAGTAGAATCACGATATTTTCGACTCTCAGGTATGTGATGATGGTAACTTTGAGACTTGGAGTCTTTGGAAGTCACGGGAAGGAGCTTTTGCATAGGTGTCCTTGAGTTCCTTTGATGTTACACCAAAACCCTTGGGCTCCCAGATTTTACATAGATGCTCCTAGACTTTGATGATGAGTTGCGACTCATCGTAGCTAAATCGCCTAAGTTAATTTAGAAATAAGATTAAACACTATCAAATTAATACATAAAAAGGGTTATGTGTGAGAAATAGAAAAAAAAGACCTAAAACGTCAATTGTGTGTTAAAAATGTATAATTAGGTCATTTAATGAGATATTCTATTAATAAATGTAAAATTGTGATTTAATTGTAAATTGAACACACTAATGAGTTCAAAAGTTCAAATCAAAAGTGTAATTAACTTCCTAAATGTTCAATTAAGCTTTTATAAAAACTTGGGTGCATTGGGACATCATTAGGACATTGCAATTATATATTTACATTTGGGTCCTCCTTTCATCACATGTTATTCATTGAAAAATCCTCTTAGGACCTTTTTGAAAATCGTAGGGACATATTTGTAAGCCCAAAAGGACCGTTCTGTAATCTCTTTTAACCACTTATGGGCTGCTGTACAATTTCTCTACCGTTTCGCTTGAGGGTCCTCCCTGCAATTTCACCAACAGTGCACTTGCGTCACTTGTAGTCGTGCGTGCACTGTAGCATGCAAGAACATAGGCCATCCTTGCTGTTGATTCTCTACATCTCACGATTTGTTGCTCTCCTTCAATCGAAGTTTCGCACGAATCTGCGCGTGTTCACCACCTCGCCCAGATTTGATACTACAGCCGCAATTTGATTTGAAATTTGCACACGCTCTCCTCAAATCCCCACCGCCCACGCCCTAGGTGGCTAATCGCACCACCACTGTGCTCTGATTCATTGTTCAGTTTACTTAAGCACCTCCGTTGCCTCGCGCGCGAATGATCGCTCCCTTCTACACCTCTCGAGCCGATCATTCATCCACTCCAGCTCTTCTCCCCACATTACCCCATATTCACGGCCACCAGCGGTGAAGTTCCATTTCTTTCCCGACTCTCCTCGCTGCTAAGGACTTCGTAGAACCTGAGGGTGACCCAGAACTCCACTAGCAAGTTCTCTCTCCGTTGGAGCGCTTCCTCCCTCCATTCTTCCTCTCCATCCACCGGGTGGAGATCCAAAGGTCCCATTCTTCCATTTAGACTAGGTTTTAATGCTTTCTAGTTGTAGCATAGATGTAGTAATTGATAGTGTAGCGTAGATTAGATAGGAGTAGATCAGGTAGAAATTTGCTGATGATGTAGTTAGCTTAGGAGTAGATTTAGTGTAAAATCACACACCTTCACCTCCTCTGATCATTTCAGATCAGAGGAGACGATTTCGCCCATCCACTGATCATTGATTCTCCCTCTTCATGTTTTCACTTTGCATTCTAATTTCCTGCATTTTTGTTTCACAATCCACCCATCCATTTGAGTTAAGCCTTCATCCCATTGCTCTCAAGTTTTGAGATGAGGATTTGCGCTCAAATCCATCCAGGGGTCTCCCATCCATTTCAGTTTTTCCACAAAGACCCCTGATCTGATTTCGAGAAGAATCGATTCGCTTGATTTGATTTCAGGATGGATTTCAAAGCAAGATCGCAAGATTTTGGTCAAATTGGGTTTTCAAGGATTTTTGATCAAGTGGATTGATATATTATTGTTTAATTCAGACCTTGGTTATGTGTTTGAGATGTCTTGATGATACACTCTTCCTCAAACGAGCTAGGTTTAAATTGGTTATGAGTTGAGACTTTGATGGCTTTTAATGGGAGGTAGAGCCAAGGAAAATTCACTTTGTTGATTTGAGGCTCTACCCATAATTTTTTTATTGTTTTGATTGAGATTTTGATTCCTTACCTAAGGGATTCTTAATATCCTTTAAGGTTTTAACACATTTGGGATTCAAGTTGGATTTATTGGACTGATTCTAACATCTTCTTTATGCTGTCTATAGCATTAGAAAGGTGTTAAATCAGTAGTTTTTCCCTCTGATGTGAAAGAAAAATGTTGACAAGGATTTTTTGATGTAGAGTTTAACATCTGAGATTGATTTCAATGTTATTTTCGGGCCTTGTCAGATTTTTAAAAGGTTTACTATTGTCTTTCGAATCCCAGTCCATCAGAAGCTTCAGCAGCTACATGTTCATGAGTTTGATTTCCAATTCAATTTCATTCTCTTTTGTTATCTATGACAAGGAGAATGGATTGGATTAGAACGGTTTGAGCACTATTAGCTAGAGATTGGTTTTGACTGCAAAATGGAAAGATTGGGCTGCAACAGTAGCCTTTGAATGTTTTTAAGACGTCTGAATGAAGTTTCTAGCTGCTGATAGCAGTTGCTGCTGAACTTCAACAGCTCATGTAGCTACTGTGCTTTTGATTCTTCAGCAGTTGTTGCAGTTGTTCCTCCTGCTGTGATTGAAATATAGGGCAGTAGTTGGTCTGGATTTAAGTTTTGAAGTTAGTTGATATGTTTTATTTGTTGTATTCACTATGTACAAGCTTTCATGTATTGTAATTATCTTTTAAATCCAATTTGAATGCTTGTAATTCAGTTTTAAAACTCTTGTGTCAGCTATTCATGTGTAAATCTGCCCAAGTTGAGAGATTAATGGAATTTTAAGTGCAAATCATGTGTATAGCCTTGAATATCTTCCATAGACTTTGTTGAACCACTTTGAACCAATTCACTTCCATTTTAGACCTCCAAACAACTTTAGGGTCTTAGGATTCACTTTAAAACTCTTAAAAGACCCTAAAATGTGCTTCACTTGTATATAAATAAAAATAATTTAAAAATTTCAGAAAAAATAAAATAAAGGTATAGTGAGTAGAATTAACTAATTCTCTATACATATGCAAAGTTTTAAGGTTATTTGAACCTTCAACTTGGTAGAACATACCTCTTAACTTAATAAAAGACTCTAAACAAAAAATCACAAAAACACAATCTATTCTTCTCATCTCTTTCTTTCTCTCTCACCTCCTACCTTTATAAAACCCATAAAAAGAAGAAAAACCCCAAAAATGCTTAAAAATATCATGTATATTATGTATATACTTGTATATATAAGGTATATATTAAGCTACATATGTAAATAGTGTAAAATATGTCTATAGACTGTATAAGTAACTTATGTAAATATTCTATAAAGTAAATTAAGAATTTAAGATAACTTATTCTTTATATAACTTATTTGTATAATTAGCTATTAATTTAATTAACTTATATGTACTATAAGCTACATAATTATAGAAACCATAATAAATTATCTCATTTATAAGTAATACTATACACATGTATTTATGTATATATAATGTAAATCCTGTACCATAATTTAACTATGTATACATAATAAATAATTAATTTATTAAGTTACTAGCTAAGTTATTAAATTAAATTAAAATAAATTAATAATTTAAGTTATAATAGAACTAACTTACATTGTACATTTATATTATTGTATTTTAATTAAATTAAACTAATTTAGCTATATTTATAATGTATTATATTATTTATACATAATTTATATGTATATTAGCCTGAATCAACCTATTTAAATGTAAATAAAATCAAAATAAATATTGTAAAATACAATAAAAATATGTATTAAATACTTTCTTACGTATATTAACTCTGAACATATTAACTCTGAACAGGGTCAATTAGATCATTAATTAACTAATTTAACCCGTAATTAAGGAATAAACCCAATTAATAGTATGCATAAACTGTGAATTTTGGCTAATTTATTTATATAGTAAACATGATTAATTTTGAAAACAAATTTTATAATCTTGTAGCCCTATGTAAATATTCTAACACTATATAATTTAATTTTGAATTAGATTAATTTATGGCCCTTAAATTGAGGGCCAAAATCTTCAAATCTGACATGACTGGATGCCACCTGCTGAAATTGAGTCGGTGGCGCCTTAGCTGAATAGTGCCACATCGTGCGTGGCAAGCCGCACGGAGCACTATAAGTTGAATTCTTGCTATGGATTGCCTAGTTGTCAAGCACTGGACGCGAACAAATACCTTACCCTCTGAGCATATATATGGCATAAGACCTTGGTCTGTGATGATATTGGTGTACAGTGTGCGGGCTGGGGGACTGGCACTGTGCGAGGGCCTGTGTGGGCCCATTATTGAGCATAAAACGTGATTAAGAGGTGTTAATTAACAAATCAGGTTGGCCTTAGTAGAGGTCTGGTCCTACCTATAAAGGTGTTGTGTATCCTTCGAAAAGGTCGCCTGCCAATTAAAAACCTAATTTTTGATTAAGTAAACAGTAACCTGGTCTAATTACTAAGGGAAGGGAAGAGTGAAGCTAAGAACGACTAACTATGAGAGTAGAAAGAGGCTAAATTTGGCTAAGTGTTGAAAGCCTGTGAGAAGCTAAATGTCAGAGAGTATTAGTCGTTCTGTGCTAAGTCTAACAGAAGAAGAGAGAATAAGAGAGCCTTAAGCGAAGAAAAGATTAACAGAAGAAGCATATATATATACATACATATAGTATACTGTAAATATGTATACGTAGTATGAGTAATGTTTGAGCTATATATGTACGTAAATAACAGTATAGCTTTAGTAATAGACTAATCCGTTATTGTAGATAGAATAAGTGTCACTATAGACCATAGTTTTTACCTTAGCTTATGTGCATACTTTTTTTAAGGTTTAGCGACGCTTATATATGTCGCTGTATATACTATATATGTTACTGTATATGTTAGTATATTAAGTTAAGTTAGTATAGTATATATTATTACTTATTATTGTATGTATATATCAGTATTGTTATTATAAGTATAAATAGATAGTATAAAGTATTCAATTATAGTGTTTGATGCTTGTTTGTATATATCTTTTCTTTTGTACATAAATTAGTTCATTCTTTCATTTATTAATTAATTCATTCATAATTGTACATAAAATTGATCTTTTTGGAATTAAAGAATAATATTAGACTTAAAGAGTGATGTATATCAATAATTGACTCCCAGTGAAAGACCTGGAATAGATCAGTAAAATTTATGTAATTAAATAAAATTAACGCGATAACGATTTATATTTGTGACATATACTATAACAACGACAATTTTTTTATACGAACCGCAGTCGCCATCGATTAATGACTATCTACAGAAGATGTCTTTGAGTTAACTTTTGTTAGATCTAATGTAACGTCCACTAAGTCCCATAGTGAAAATGATGGTTTTTCCTTTCTAAATTGGAGCTCTTCGACCTTAACATTATCGAACATGTTAACAAACATCATTTCCCTCTGCTCCAAAAAAAAAATTCCCCCTTTCCTGAGCATTTCGTTTCCCTCCCAAACATAGAATTCCTTAATCCCTCGACCCCCCTTAATTCCCCCTCCTTTTCTAAACATCGTCCTTGCCTCATCAACGTTGCCAGCGCACTCGCCCTCCTCTACCTTGCCCGCACTCGCCCTCCTCTACCTTGCCCGCACTCGCCCTCCTCCCCATCAAGTGCCAAGAGCCTTGTTGAGCTCCTCATCTTATCTTTGACTATTATACCTTAAGTTGGGGATGAATATCAAGGATTATAGCTGTTGCATGTGGCTCACCCAAGCCCCCCAACCCATTTATTGTGAATTCACGTTCTCCTCATTTTACTCATTGGGATGCAATAATTAAAGAGCATAAAGATGATGCATTTAAAAAAGTAGAAATAACCAAAAGTCTTCCTCCGAAAAGATGGAGGGGTAATGACAATGACTTCATTGGCCAGTGATTCTTGAAATGTTGGTGAAACCATCCTTTTTTGTCTTTTTCCTTCTTTTTTCCCTTTTTAAACATGATTTTTGATGCACGAGGAGGCATATGAGATAAGGAACAATTAAAATAGTTAGACTGTGAGTTGATAAGCAGTGATTAGAGTGCTAGTGTCCAAGCCCAAGTCTTTCATCTTTTTGGTAAATAGGAGCAATGGTTACTCTGCAAGTAACTATCTAGAAAACTCTGGTTGCCTTTGGTCTCAAAACCTAAAGTAAACCTCATTCTAGTTGCCTCCAACTTGCTTATTGTACACTCCGAGATCCAAAAATACATGAATGATTGTGTGTGAAGAATTTCAAATAAAAGGTTGATACGGATTTATGCAGCAAGGGCCTAAAAGAATGTTGATTACTGGACTTATTAGGAAAATGCTAATTAATGCAAAAGGAGAGGGGAATGACAAATTACCCACTCCACCTACTAAAGGGAGGGTTTGATGGAGGTTAGAATTTGCTGAAGATGAGGAGAGGAAGATTAAGTGGATAAATGCTAAATCCATGGATTGATTGTCGAAGGTATGAGAAGATGGCTGAATCATCCTGAAGCATTTTCTAGACTAGTATGTATACATGACATAATAAAAACTTAAGAAATATCTTCCAAAAATACAGATAAAGGGATTGCTACCTTCTTTTTAAAAGTACTTGTAATTTCAAGTTATAGCTAGTAACTTATTGTTTTCATCCCTAGTTCTTCAAGAATCAAGCCACACAATAAATTGAACCCCTATAACATTTTCACAACTTGTGCTTCTCATCCAACTGCACTAATTGTGTTGCATGTTGTTAAAATAGCTCTATTAGTAAAGTTTAGATACATGCCTTTTACATGATTATAGAATGCTTATCTTGAGCTAGGATGATTGTGAAAGGTATGCATTGAGCATTTCTTATGTTGTGAAAGGTATGTACTGATCATGCTTGCTTCTTACAAACAAGTTATGTTCTAATTAATTCTTGCTCGACTAGGGGACACTTTTTAAATGTATGTTATTCATTTTTAATGTTGGGTGTGCCTACTTGTATTTATTTTATTATTTTGCTATGTAGGCTTGAAAACTTCAAATTTTAAGGGAAAACTTTGTCGACTTTTTAAATTTTTTTTTAACGTTCAAATTAGTTATCATTTAGATACACACACTTACTAAAGAAAATAAATGCACACGAGGTTAAACATTAGGTATTCTAACATCTAGGGTAAAAGTCCTCCGAGTCAAATTGTGTTAAATTACTCGCCCGTCGAAATTTATGATCATGTTATACGGACAATGCAGTCGTGTATGTATACCTCATTTACATGCACGATGCGTTGTCTTTGTATCATGTTATAAGTCTTAATCGACTTTAGTTCGGTGAAGTGTCGAACTAAAGAAAGTCCTTAAAGATTTGATCACAACTTAAGTTTACTTGTTACATGTAACCTTATGCAGTGAAATTTCGGTTGCTTCTTCTTGCTCTTCTCCGGTACACTAACTAAATTTATCTAGTTTCCTATGGTACCCTTAACTGGGTGTTAAAGGAAATCCAGTTAATGTTAGTATTAGAGGGTATATTGAAGAAGTGCGGGGAGATGCTGCCAACATTTCATTGCACAAAGGTTACATATAACAAGTAAACTTAAGTTGTAATCAAATCTTCAAGGATGGGTTATAAAGTGAAAACTTTAATCAACATGCACAGATATATCTTTCTAACAATGATGATGTGTGGTTGACTATGCACATGCAATATGAAAAGATATTTATAGTCATCTTAGAAACGATTACATTGAAGATACAATAATGACATGATGAATAATTGTCTATTTGAAAAGAAACATAGACTATGCACAGTGTACTTGCATTAGTTTGATAGGAAGAAGTTTTCCTTAATATTTTTCGCTTTTAATTTTTAAAATGATAGGCACTCACCTACTTAAAAAATGCTTAATTTTGCTATTATAAATCATTATATTAATTATCTTATGTGAAATATTGAAAAGTGTTACATTTAATGGAACTACTTTAATAAATTATATAAGATTTTGAGAATTGTGATAATTTATTTTCCTTTATTTCATCTTTTTATTTACATCTACATTTGGTGTTTAATCGAATTTAACATCTTCTAGAAAAGTAGGCCAATGGATCGATATGTTTGGATGAATGAAGATAAAAGAACAGATGCATATAAAGCTGGGGTTGATATATTCATGACACTTGTAAGGGAGATATACCGTGGGGAGAAAATCATACAATGTCCTTGCAAGAATTGCGCAAACGTGTTTATGCACCCGCAATATATGGTATATGGATATTTGATTGTGGATGGTATTGATAAGTTATATAAACCTTGGATACTTCATGGAGATAAGCCTCGATTTACCTGGTGTCGAAATCCTGAAGCATTACAAGTTGAGGATGTAAAAGATATTATTAATGAAGATGTGAATGATTTAGATACAGATTCCGTTCGTGACATATTTGAGGATATTGGTTATTATCATGATGGGACATGCTGGTCCTTCTATCAAACATGATTACAATGTATCTAATGCATGGTATGATGCATTGCAAAAAGATGCACAGGAGTACCTTTTTCCTAGACAAAACAAGTATATCAAGTTCTCATTTCTTGTAAAGTTCATCCACTTAAAAGTGTATAAAAAATTTACTAAAAAGACCTTGAATGGGATTCTATCCTTGTTGAGAGATGTAGTGCCTGGTTTAGAAGTATTACCTAAGGACTCTTACGAAGCTTGTAAGTATTTAAAGGAGATGGGAATGGGTCAACAAAAGATCGATGTGTGCAAGTATGCTTGCATGTTGTTTTGGAAGGAGAATGATAAAGCAGTTGTATGCTCAAAATGCGAAACATCGAGGTACAAGAAAAATGATGGGGTGGGTAAGCCAGTGTCACATAAAGTTATGCGATATTTTCCTTTGAAGCCAAGGTTGCAACGTCTATTCTTATCTTCTAAGAAAGCTATCTATATGGATTGACACAAAAAAACTGAGCTAGTTGATGATAAGTTTATCTCTCATCCTAGAGATTCAGAAACATGGAAGAAGTTCAATAAAGATTACCTGTGGTTTGCAAAGGATGGTAGAAATGTATATCTTGCACTGGCATCTGATGGGTTCAATCCGTTTGGTACATTGAGTTAATCATATAGCATGTGACCAGTGATATTATTAACATACAACCTTCCACCATGGATGTGCATGAAGCATGAGTATTATATGATGTCTCTATTGATACTAGGACCAGAAGCACCTGGTATGGATATAGATGTATTCTTATAGCCTCTTGTTGAGGAGCTGAGGGAACTATGGTATAATGGAATATAAATATTTGATGCTACGAAGAAAGATTGGTTCACCATGCATGCAGTTCTATTGTGGACAATTAATGATTTTCTAGCTTATGGGATCTTGTCAGGTTGCAAGACCAAGGGATACAAGACATGTCTTGTATGTCTGGGCCAAACTCCTTTAAAGAGACTTCGTTCAAAAATTGGATACACAGGTTGTCGTTTCCTCCTGATTGACCACCATTGGAGAAAAAGTAAGAAGTTTGATGGGAAAACTGAAATCCAACAATAACTATAGACATTACAGCTGACGGGCTTCTACAACAGGTAGATAATTTGCCAAATGTTCATCATGGAAAGCATTGTTTGATGAGAAAGCATTGATGGCCAAATGAAGATCACAATTGGAGGAAGAGATCAATTTTCTTTGAACTTCCATATTGGCGTACATTAGCATTGAGACATAACCTTGACGTTATACATGTGGAGAAGAATATCTTAGAAAATGTTCTGTGGATAATTTTAGATATTGATGGGAAATCAAAAGATGCATTGAAAGCAAGGCTCAACCTTCATGACATGAACATAAGGAAGGAGTTACATCTAAAGAAATGAAGTGATGGAAAATTTGATGTTCCGACTGCTTGTTACATAATGAGCCCTTTTGAAAGGAAAAGTTCTATGAATTCCTAAAAGAGTTCGGATGTCAGATGATTATGCTTCTCACATAGGTAGATGTGTAAATATTATGGATGAAAGGATTACTGGTCTAAAGAGTCATGATTGTTACGTGCTATTGCAACGTCTTCTTGAAGTCGGATTGCGTGAATTGCTTCCCAATGATGTAGTCTTTGCAATTTCAAAACTCGGCTTAATATTCTCTAAGCTTTGTAGGCAGAAGGTTAACGTTGACGAGATGAGAAAAATGCAGAGATGATTTTATTAATGTGTAAACTTGAGATGATTTTCCCACCAGCATTCTTCGTTATAACGGTACATCTTGCGATCCACCTATTAAGAGAGGTACTGCTTGCTGGACTGGTATTATTCCGCTGGATGTATCCTATCGAAAGGTATCATAATTACATTACCTAAGTTGAATGCATTTTCTATTGCATTTATAGTAACTTAATAGTGTTTAAATTTATTTTCATAGGTTCCTGTCTACTTTAAAACTATTCGTACGTAATAAAGCTTGTCCTGAAGGCTTAATTGCTGAAGCATATGTTGTGCACGAATACTTGACATGGTGTTCTATGCATATTGGAGATATGGAGATAATGTTTAATCGACAAGAAAGGAACTTTGACGTGGAAACAATTGACCCTTTATATATATTCACAAGGTAAGAGTCATTGGGGCAACAAATTATAATGTGTAATCAACGAATGTAGGGAAGTAATCCGCCATATGGTTCGTACTAAGTAATTTTGAAAATGTACAAGAATATTTAGAGTAAGTTGTTTGACAAAAATTCGTACTTATATTTGCTCCATTATGTAAGTTGTAATTACTTCTAATTTAAATAGTGAGCATCGAGGCATTCTTCAACAACAAAGTACTTCGAACATTGATGCTCGTCAAAAGCAATAATTTGTCGAATGGTTTAAGTCCAAGGTAATTTAAGTCACATTATTTTGTAGTTTATATATATATTATTAATAACTGTAGGCAATGTGTATTGTAGATGAAATTGATATATAATGCGTCAGGTGGTGAAGCAAGCGATGTAATAAGATCATTGTATGCATTAACTTGTGATCCAGATATATGCATTAAGAGTTACACTGGTTGCATTGTTAATGAAGTATCATATCACATGGAGCTACGTGATTGCAGACGAAAGTGTCAGTATAGTTCAATCATGTGTCAAGGCAATCGTGAAGGTCGCATGATCGAGTTTTATGGTGTCCTTGTTGACATTTTTGAATTTCAATACATTTTTGACAAATGGATATATCTCTTTAAATGCAAATGGTGGGATTTAGGTCGTCGCCTGTCAAATGTCAAAACTGAAGGTCACCTCACGTCGATTAAGGTGAATGCACCTGGTACAAGGATGATCCGTTTGTATTAGCTTCGCAAGTGCAACAAGTCTACTATCTTGAAGACAGGAAGAATGGTTCACAGTGGCGTATGGTACAAAAACATGAACACCGTCATATATATGATGTTCCCATCCAACTTGTAGAGCCAAGTGAGTTATCAAATGATGTAACATAAGCATCGAATGAAGAATAATTCGATTATGATGAAGATGAACTAATTTTAGAAATCGGTGAAGACGAGATTCACAATTTGAATCGAGATGCTGGTTAGCCTAAGTCCGTTGATGGCAATGAGGTTGGTGACAATGCATTTGAGATAGTTGAAACAGATGAAAGTGAAGGAGAGGATGAAACTCTACTTGAATACATCGGTTCCAGTGATGAATAGCCCTTAAGCAAATATATCAGATATGAAAGTTGTCAGATATTTTTTGTAACTAATTGCATGGCATTAAGATAAATTGTTAAGTCATGGTTATTCAATTAATTCATATTTTCGTGTATGTGCTTTCACCAATATTACTGATTTAAATACTTCTCATGCACGTGTTCATTTTAATAGAAAAAAATAGCAAATGACCATAAATTATGCCTTAGGTGTTTAATTACATCCGTAAAGGATTGGTATTAGCTTGATTCATCATTGTACAGTGATATGATTTACATGGCAGGGAAGAATAAATTAGTTGATATTGTAGAAGCACTATTAAATGCTTCTGATTCAGCCATGCTTCATAGAATTGAGTAGATGCTGGGGCCTGTAAATCATTAAACGCCAACGGCGTTGAGTCTAAGATCTAATCAACTCTGGTGTAGTTCAATTGTGGTATAAGGCCATCGTTGCTCCAGTCAATAGGTGATAAGGACCCTGATGACCCAGATGATGAGCCCTAACCTGTGAATATTACTAGAGATGATGGAGTTGCAATTGAAGATGGTTGGCCTGATGGCTTGCCACTACTCCACGAACTGCCACTCCATCCTGTGGCATCAACCTCCAACAGAGATGAAATGAATGAATGCCGGTTACGATTTGGATGAAGGAATAGTTGACTGTTAGGGTTTAGAAGGCTGCCAGTGCTTTGGTTCATATTTGGGTATCTCTGTGCCAACCCACCATTTGTGATCTTAATAGTGTCTGTTAGGGACAACCTATTAGACTCCCATCCGGTGGTGACTGGCGGTGCCTTCATGCCTAGTTTTTGCTAGTCCCTTGCAAACTTAAGCAATAGCCTAGCTTTGCAAATAAATTAGCTAACCCAATCGGTCTTCTCTTAGAAACATGTTAAGTTACATACTTTAGACCTAAGGTTCCCAAGTAGTTGCTAAGTTACAGACTAGGTCAGCTAAGGATAAATTGTAGGCATATGTTTCCTTGCTTTCTAGCTCTACCTTAGGGTTTATTGATCCCAGAGATTAAAGCATCCGTGCATGTGCATTGGTCTAAATTATTTGAGGTTGGTATGATTGCCAACCTAGAAAGAGAGTAAGAAGGAAATATATATTTTTTCTTTGTAATACATATATTTATGTTTGATTTCTTTAAGTTTAATCTTGGATCAGCTATCAACACGGTCTGTGTCGGATTTATTATCTCCATCACTGAACCTCGAAAGGTGCTTGGCTTTCGATGCTTCGAGATAGCACCGCCCATAATGACCCCAAGAACTCCTGGTAATCAACACTTTGAGATAGTATCGCCCATGGATTTCTTAAGCGAATTCAGGCCTGTGGCAATCGACACTTCGAGATAGGGCTGCCCATGATACATGAACCGCACAATGCGCCTACATGCCCCTAGTAGGATGGATGTCCTAAGAAACAAGAGTCGAGGATGTGACATGCTATCATCGCATCATTAAGGTGAGTATACACTCCACCTCTCCTGTGGCAAGAACTTGTCCAATCAAGTTGTGATTTCAAGCTTCTCCTAAGTCAGAACTAAGAGAACCAAATTTTCTTCAAGAAAGGAATTAAGGTGATCATTATTTACATAAGACCAAGTGTGTGTGAAATGTGGATGCTTAGATTACGAGGACCAGTAAACCAAAAGGTAGAAAAAAAAATTAGGTACTACCCAACCCTTAACTCAATCCCTAGTTTTCCTTCCTCAACCTCTTAAGGAATGGTCCACAACTTAACTCCTACTTAAGTTTTTAAGTCCACAAAGGACCCTAAAGGTCTAAAGCTAGTAGCTTAACTTAACTTCTAAAGTTAGACACCTAGATTCAACTTAGTTTAACCTAAAGTTCCGGTCTTATGCATAAGAATGCAAGGCTCAGCTAGTTAAGCTCAATTTTAGTGTAGGCCTAAATGCATTTTTTTTTTATCAATGCAAATGTATGCAATGTAGAATGCTTTAACTAAAAGAATGAATGCACTGTGTATAAATGCTATGTATATCCCTAAGTACATCCCCCTATGCCTAAAATCTGCAATGTCCTCATTGCATAGAAGGATATTGCTTGGGTCAGAGTTGGGCTGTCGTTATTTTGTTGGTAGCCAAGTAGCCAAAGAATTTGCAAGTTAGGTTCAAGGATCGCAGAAATAAGCCTTAAAAATGAGTGTAACAATATAGGCCTAGAAAAGAGGTAACCTAGGATGGCGAGTTGATGATGAATCTCGATAGCAAATGCTCTCCCAACCATGATGGGAATGAAATCTTCCTAGGTCACCAGAGGAGGTTCTAAATGATAGGCGGGAATAACGACCTCCATAGGGGTATGGGGAGGATGACAAGGATCCTCCAAAAGGAATGGGGAAGGGATAGTGCAAAGATATACCCCTAGGATGATGGACTGACCATAGAAAGTATTAATCCATACCCGGTACCCTATTACAAGAGATCTTGGTCTGTTAAGCCTTCCAGTCAAAACAATGGTGAGCATGTCTTTAAGCCAAGGATCGTCTAGGGTGTCCAAGTTTCGAGGTTGCAGGATGGCCATAAGATGTAAGATGGGTCCAGTCGGCTCAGTGTCCATGCCTAACAACCTTTCTAGTTCTTTAATCACATCTCTGGTAATATCACAAGTATCTTCCTGCTCTTCATTAGTGATCAGTTCAAGGTATGGAGTCAAAATTTCGCCTCCAGGCATAGGCGAATTAGAGGGTGACTCCGAATCAAATGAAGGTAGGTTGGAAGTAATAGATTTAGGGATTACCTTATCAATCTCATCCCCGAGTTCTTGTTCTTTACTTAATTCCTCCCTGGAGTCTATATGTGAATCCACATAAATCTCATAAGTTACTTCCACGTTTTCCATTATTTCATCATCATGAGGAAGAATATCATCAATGGGTGTGCTGATGAAACCTGCTTTGATCAAATTTATGCCATCCTCAGGGGCTAATTCATCAAAGAAGACATAATCACCCTTAGTGTCACTCTAAATCCTAATTGCAGGTTCCTCACATAATTCATTATTCTCCTCATCATACAATTCATCATGTACCCGAGGTCTAGAATCATCTAAAATCTCTGCAGATCCCCTAGGGCATTCTATCTGGGGTAAAAGGTTCACATTGGTAACATCAGACTCCTCGTATAGGTGAATTTCTTCAGGATTAGGTTCCTTAAGGGTGGGTTTAAGTTCCATTAATTGATCATCATCAAAAGGGAGGGTAGGATTAACAACTTGACTTCGATCCACTTCATCAAATGCCACGAAAATACTATCGTTTGGGTCAAGGTCTTCCAATGGTACAATCATTCCCTTCTTTTGACTCCAGTATAGCTCAACTGGGCACGAAACCTCAATGTCATCCTCGGGTTGCCACCTTTCTTCATCCAATGTATATCTACTTTCATACATATCCCCCTCCCACTTAAAGTGTGGACCTCTCAAGGAAGTGTCATCGAACGAGGAGGGTTCAAAATCAATCCTTGAAAAGTAGCAATTTTCCCTTGCATAATCCCCGAAATTCCCTTCCAACTTAGGGCATGGCTCTCCCACGAGAGATGCATTTAGTGTAGAAGCGTGGAAGTCATTCTCAAGGGTGTAAGTTAGGTGGCTAATGTCTTCTTTTCCTTGTTGGCCTGCTCTTGAAGATTTTCCTAATAATTTGATCATTTTGTCGTGCATTTTCTATATTTTCATCTTCGAGAAGTCATCACTATTTTCAGGAGAGAAGTCAGGTTCAGGGATAATAGCTAGGAGTTTCTGTCTAACCATTACAATCAATCAGGGAGGGTGGGTTGGATATTTCTATGGTGTGTGGGATATTGGGCAAGGCAAATCTCGCTCCTAGGTTCAACTCACTGATTTGGGGTTTAATTAAACCAATATTCTTGCAGTAGGGGTATAAAGGATCCCAATGACTATCACTATGTCCATTAAAAGATGGATCATCTCGGCGTATGGGATCGAAGATTGTAGAGTGGGGGTAAGGGTGTGGGCAAGAGGTGATCAAATTGGTTCATTCTAACTCACACCAAAGTCAGATTCTTCCCAATACAAACACAAATCAAAGGACTTTTTAGGTCTTCCCATTTAGGCATTTGATTTTAAGTCAGATTGTAGGTGACAATACAATTTGTTCAATCAATTTACGCGTCTATTGTTGACCTACGGAATGCCCAAAAAGACCTAGTTGGAACTTAGGTGCTCTTCCCTAAAGTTCAAATGGTAAAGCACTCCAAGGACGGAAGATTGAGAGATGCAAGTAGGCCTAAGCCTTCCTCTGAAGCTTTGCTTTTGCGATGTTTTTTAACTATCCTTAAAAATCCGTGACAGGGTATCCCCCTGCTTGGAATCATGAAACCTTTAATCTTGAGTTTCAAGCACTTCGAAACCAACGGTAGGAGGGTTCTTTCCTAGCAGCTCAAAAACCTAGCAATGTCTAAATGCATGCCTTGGTGCACAATCATACACGTGTGCATTCACCGTAAAATTTTGAGTTTGAGTTTTGTGAATCGCATGACAAGTTCTCAATTCAAGTCCTTGATTTTTAATGTTCCTCCTTTAGTTAAAGTCTTTTTTTAAGAAAAATATGTGACCACTTGTTAGTTCTTTTTAATTCAATTAGGTGGTCTTGCAATTAAATCTAGATGCAAATGCGTGAACAAGATACAATGCAAGGAAAAAAAAACGTACCTTACCTCTAGCAATCATCAATGAAATGTACGCAAATGAAAAATAAATCTAGAGGCTGCTCATACACACCTAAATGGTCATTCTAGGACATGCAACTTCTAGCAGGCAGTTTGTGATGTTTTTTTTTTTATGTTTTATATTTAACATAGTTATGCACAAACAAGAAAAATAAAATCAATCCACAAAAGAAAATAAAAACTTAAGTTTAAATAAATGGGAACAGACTGTTGCAAAAATGCCCTCCATAATGGGTCTAAAACAAATTTGGGGAACAAACCTCTCAAAAATCATGACCTCAGAACAAGGGCTTTCCAAATGAATGTACTAAAATAAAAAGAGAAAAATAAAAACTATTGACAACTAAATGGATGAGATGAGGATGTGGTCCTCTGGATATCTCTTCCAGCGGTGGAAACAAGGTCCACCAAGGTGTTGCTGAGGCGGGCGTGATGCTCCTTCTCCCAGTGTTGCGACTCCACCAGCGACGTTAAGGATCGCCTAATCTTTAAGGCTGGTGCGATAAGATGTCTCCAAATACACGTACCTCGCACCAAACAGATAATTGAATTGAAATGTGCCTCAAATAAAATGTGAACAAATAAATGTGAGTTTAATAGGATCGTTGCCTCCCCGACAATGGTGCCATTTGAAATAGTGATTTTCACTTTCGTTGTTTTGCACATAAAATGACGTGTCAAAGTAGTATGTAAGTTCTGGAAAATCGCTTTTCAAAACAATTAAATTTATCACTTGAGAAGAGCGGGTCGTATCCACAGGGAGGTAATGGTTATTACAAACTCGCAAGGGTCAAAAATCGATGTTCACTATTAATTTCGTCAAGAAATCGAGCCAAATCTGCCTTTAAATTAAGATAACAAGGTATGATTATGATGAAATCATATTTTCATTGTAAGGCAAGGGTGTTCTGATAAATTCAACATAATAAACTAATCTTTAAATGATAAAATGTGAACTTGGCATGTTTTGTAAAATTTAATTAAACACGGAAGAGGTAGCGGTTGGAGGTGTGAAGCTCATTGGAGCTAGGTGGGGCCGACATGCATCTGACGGTGGTGGCGGCATGGCGGATGGTGGTCGAAGCCAGTGGGGCGGAGCAGAGAGGTGTGGCGGTGGTGGGTCAATTGCTGCTGTGAGGAGTTGCTCCACGCACGGCTGAAGGGAGGTGATGTTGTTGCTGTGAGGAGCTCGCTCATGGAGGTCGCGTGCGTGTGGAGGTCCTGCTGGTGCGTGTGCGCGGTCGCGGCGAGGTGAGCGTGGTGTTGGAGGCGCACTTGGTTGCGCATGTGGGGGAGAGGGCGACGCTGTTGCTGGAGGTATGTGTGGCGAGGGGAGGGGGGCAGGAGCGTGCGTGGGTGGTCCGACGTGCTGATGGCGAGTCGACGACGAGGGGCAGTGCTATTGGTCGCTTGGCGTGGGGGTGGCTGCTGATGGGTTCGGTGGGTTGAAGAAGATGAACAGTGGAGGAGAGAATAAAGGAGAAGAAAATGAAGAGGAAGGTGATGAGGTGTGGAGATGGGGATGGGCTTCAGACATCCAGGAAATTTCCCGGACATCTTAATCGGGGGGGAAAATGAAGGTGAAGGTGGTGCGTGGAGGTAGCAATGGTGTTGGTGGTGGTGAGGAGTTGTTGAAGGTGGTGATGACGGTGTTCTCCCCTTAGGGACTTGAGGTGGATGAAGGCATGATGAACAGGGGGCACAGGTAGGATAATTGCGTGGCCAGAGGCACACATGCATGGTGATGGTTGCGTGGCCGTTAGAGACGCACACACACGGTGATGGTCGAGCTCGTCGGATTGGTGCGGCGGTTTGTCACCCTGCCGGCCCACGGTGTGGCGACGCTTGACCTTGGAGATGCACGGTGGTGGTGATGGAGGTGAGCTCGAAGTTCTTCACGGTGGTGGAGTCAGAGCGGAGTCTCCCCGAGTCCAGTTGAGGCTCTCTCTTTCTTATAGCTACAGGGGAAGATGAAGAAGAAGGTGGAGCGTGGAGAAAGGTCAGCTAGATCCGCATCCTCCTCTCCTCTTCATTGCCGTGTTCATTGCCTGATCTGGACATAAATGGCTTGTCAAGGAGGAACGGTTGCTGTTGCACGAAGAAAAATATTATCAAAATATATGTGGATTATTTATATACAAAGCCCCTATATTTCTAACTATTTAATGCATGTAATGTATGCATGCAAACTAAATGATGTTAAATAATTTATATATGAATGTAATGCATACAAGCAAATATGTAAAAACTATATTATTTATATCTTAATACATGCTATGTATAAGTTAATATTACTCTGATGTCTAGGCATTTAAGTAATTAATTAGCCCACAAATGTGGGCTTATCCGGCAGCAGTATACTGAGACCTGCACTAGCAGAAGGCTGTTGATGTTTGACATTCATTGATTGGGGCCGCTGCATTACAATTACTGGCTCTCTAATTGTCCCTGGTTGCAGGCCAAGCCTGTTGACTTCACCACCAAGCACCCTATGCCGTGTCTCAGCCTTAGGAGGAGGTGCAACAGCCTGTAGTGATGATGATGCCATAGTGTGTGGGAACGGACCAGATGTTGCATTTGGCCGTCTCCTGTCAATTTGTGCAGTGACTTGATTCTTTGCCCAATCTGACTTGGGTTGTGCCTTCAGGGAAGGCTGCAACACTACATTCCTCGGATCAGGCGACCTGGGCCACCCAGCAACAGTGGCTTTTGGATGATTCAAGTCTCTTTCCTCTCGTCTCAACTTCAGGGATGGCCACAGAAGCAGTAGGCTTCACCGTAACCACAGCTTGTGACGGCTGCATCACTCTATTCATCTCATTGACAGCAGGAACTGTTACACCGGATTCCATTGTCCTGGGAGTTGTAGTGGGTGTATTTTGTTTTTGCTGCACATTTAAGATTTCCATGGCCTTGTCCAAATCGCCTTCGCAGGAAACAACAGCCCGCTGGACCTCCTGCTTCGAGCATTTAAATTTTACCTCCATCTCCATCATTTTTGCAAGCTCATCAGAAATGTCAATTTTCTTGTTTGCAGCACCATCTTTCTTTGCTTCTTCGTTCTGCTCTGCCCCTGCTCCTCCTTCAAACAGCCACGAAACAGAATCCTCAACCCTCCCCTCATTCAAAATGAGGGCTCTTGTGGCTTGTTCTGCAGGGAAGCCCATTGCAACAAACTGTTGAGTGAGCATATCCAATTTCCTTGACATCAGAATATTAGTGCAGCACTCTTTAAGCTCCTGGGCCCGTCTCTCCTTCTGACGTTGGTGCTTCCTCTCATTTTTCTGCCGTATTTTGTCTCTCTTATCATTGTCCTCCCCAGGGATGGTTTCAGGTTGTGGTGCAGTGTTTGCTGGTGCCTTCTCTTTCTGGTCTTCAGACTCACCAGAGCAACTACCATTATTAGACACTGAGTCATACTCAGTTTTACTGCCTATGGAACAGTTAATTTGCTCTTCTGTCTCAGCCATGACCAGCAGCCTGCCAGTATGGGAAGTAGCTAGTTGTGATGTTTCCAAGGAAGGGGAAGCAGCTGAACTAGGACCAGATGTAGTTGCTTGAGCATTCCCACCAGTGGAGGGAGCAGATGAAGAAGCCTTCTGGTGTTCCTTTGCCATCTTTGCAGATGACTTAGCTTTTGATTTTGGAGTTGGAGACATTCTTCAGAAGATAGGTTACAAAAATGCTCCTGCAACATAACATGAGATATTAATTACTTTGTTTAACCTTTCTGTTTAGTAAAAAAGTAGTTCTAAGGACATAAAACATGCCATTGTTCTCTCGTCAAAAAAACAAAAAAAAAAAATCAGCATTCTCAGAATAGTTGAATGTCTACATTATTAATGTTAATATAAAGGCAGAGATAATGGATCTGTCAGTAAATTTTCCACAGAAAAATAGCAAAGAAAGCATTACATCATAATCCAATAAAAAGTTCACCTTGCATTTTTCCCCCCTCTGCAACAAGGACTGATGTGTGAGACATACAATCCCACCCAACTGCAATTTGCATATAAATGAACTATTCTAACCTAGAGCATTCCCTGACCTGTATACCTACATGTAGGCATTGTGTCAGGCCTCTCTCATGTATTCAAATGATTGAATGGGTCACATGGGATGTCAAAAATCTGCCAGCTATAATGGGAATCTGTCGATTTTAGATTTTGAAACAATTTTTGCAAACTTGCAACCATTTTTATTGGCCTTTGTTTTGCAATTTTTTGCCAAATTCTTGTGGGTACATTCTTTCATATATTACCATTTATCTCTATACACTAATATTAATTGGAAATTATGCCTTAGGTGTTTGATTATGTCTGCAAAGAGGATTGGTATCAGCCTAATTCATCATTGTACAGTGATATGATTTACATGGCAAGGAAGAATAAATTAGTTGATATTGCAGAAGTATTATTTTTCGAGATAAAGAAGGATGATTTTGTAAAAAAATAATATAAGTATGATATATAGCAATAAAATTTTGTTTCCTCCCCATTTCAAAAAGCTTCTAAACTCCAATTACATAAAATATAAGATCAGAGGAATATTATTTTTATGGTATTCTTTCTTCTCCATATTGTTAACATGATAAAGGATAGAAAAAAAGTATATTAAACGAAAATATAATATTCATAGATTTTAACTGAACATAGAGGTACATAATATCCGTAGCCTACTTAACTATTACAAACAGATAAAGTTCAAACTGGAAATAGACTACAGAGTTTAAACTTAGTATAAACCAAACTCATGAAAACCTGGAACTTCGAACCTAAAAACAAAAAAAACAAAGAAAGCTTAAACATCTAATCCATCTTCATCTTCATTCTTTCTTTCCCTTTTTGAGTTCCTTAAGACCTTGATCGAACGTCTTAGTTTTGGTTTTTCGTTGTTTTTTTCGTGCTTTTACTGCTCGTCGCGGTGGGGTGTACCCACTTGTTTTGTTCTAGTTTCACCCTATTGAGTTATGGTGGGGTGTGCCCATCGTATATGTATATATATTTTTCTGGTATGCATGCATAGGTTTTCGTTGTAGGTACATGAATTTGGAAAATGTCTCGTAAACTTGGGAAATTCTGTCGAATTTTTGGTAGAATTAAACCTTTAGATTCAACGGAACTTGTCACTCCAAATTGTACTTTTTTGAATGAACTATGCGTTTAACCATTCATGCAATGTCTTTTTAGCAGTTTATATGGGTTATATCTTTTCCCATTTCTTGGTAATATAGGTTTGTTCTTTGCTTTATAGGATATTTACGCTTCTGTTTTGTCCTTTTTGTTGAAAACAAACTTTAAGATGATTTTAGAAAAGGTAGAACATCAAGTATTAACATAGAAAATACGCAATTTCAATAGTAGGGTTATGAAAAGAAGGGTAAGTAAAAAAAATAAACATCTGAATTGTAGAAATATAATCAGATCTACATTCTACAATTTCACATTTCAGCTGGGCCATGAAGTGAAAATTTTGAGGGATTAAAGTACAAGTTCATATGGCAAGATGAACTTGTTAAATGATGGATCTCTCGGTGATCCACATCGAGTATTGACCATAAGAACTTGATATAGTCCTCGTACATTGCATCGAAGACAAGTCCAAGATTTAGTGCAGCGCTTGGGTCAACAACACGACTTCCATAATCAAATGGTGTTGCATGCACCAAAGTAGTACTTGCTTCTGAGTTCAAATATTGTTGGGCTAGAAGAGGTCTACCTCTGCGATCCTGTGTCGTGCCTGTAGTCATCGATGTTGACTTAATGGTAGCTAAACTCCATCTAGGATGCTTCTGCTTTAGCAGAGCAGTAATGCCAACAATATGAGGAGATGCCATATTGGTTCTAGATGCCATTGTAAATCCCTCCCTTGCATAGTTTGCATCATCTATTCCATTGGGAGAAGATTCACTATTGGAGTGCTGATAGGGATAGGGTAGAATTTCATACCAGGGGAAGCATTTTCTACCATAAGAACAAAGCCTGCTGCTCCAAGTTTTCTTGCTGTCTCAGAAACCTTCTTGATTGATGCACTGCTAGAAATAAAATTGAAAGAATACCCATAAAGGATTATTCTTCCAACCACTTTGTCTTTTGAATAAGTTAGGCCTTTGACAATCTGAAGGACTGTATCATGCAACAGATGAACTAATCAAAGCATCATTTGCAGCAACCAAGCTATAAGTTGTGTTCCGATGGGTAGTTGGTGACAACCCAAGCCCAGATAAGATTTTTCCATTCCTAAGAACCAAATGATTCTTGTATCTACGATTATCGATTGTAGCAGCTATAGATGTTATCCAGGGGTTGTATGAAACTAATGTTTATCTGAAAGAAATTAAATAGATGGAACAGCTAGAAAACGATCCTCTCAAAAATTTATCCTGAAACACATAAATCATCTAATTCCTTAGTGCTTTAATATAAATTGTAAATATCAAACCCACATATTTCATCATTACATCTTATTGAAAATATATAATAATCATCCTCTTGTCAAAAGGAGATCACACACTACTCTCATAATCGGCATATCTTTTTTGTTTTAAATTATTTAATGGATTATTATGTTTGTTTTAAATAATGTAAATATCTAAGGTATCATCTTAGACGTAAAATGTATAGACATTAGTAATTTAACTTTACAGCTATTATTTTTTGTTATATATTTTATCTACACTTATGGCATTCATGATATATCTATTGGTGATGACAATGATAGGTACGGTTGGTAGTTTCTTTCCCTTCTCGAAAAATAAGGGGAAAAGAGGTAAAAAGGGCCCTATTAGCTCCCAACGGCATTTGCTTCAAGTTGTAACAAATATGATGGATCATGTGTCTTAAACTCAGGAAGCAGGTAATTTTAAATTTATACTTATTAGTTGTAAATGAAACAAGACAATTTCATTATTTTTAATTGTGTAATGTTTTTTGCATAAAAACATCACCTATGATTCCAAACCATTGCAGAGATCCTACAAGACTATTTCCTTCAGAGAAGAGGACTTCAGCAGTGAGTCAAAATATGCTTAATACGAGCAGAGTTACTTGGCAGCAAGTACATTGAATACTATTTCACTAGTTATCCCTAAAGAAGAGGCTGCAACAAATATACTTGATAATGTTTTGCAAACTCAAGAATCAGGTAATTTGAAACTTATATTAACTTAAAATGTAATAAGATAGCTTTATTAATTTTTAATCGTCTGTTTTTCCAATAAGGTTACCGGTCGTGGCTTGAACTCGTTGTAGAGGTCCCAGTAGGCTGTTAAATTTAGAGAAGAGGACTTTAACAATGAATCAAAAGATGTCGATCAATATCGACAAAAGAGTAGGAGGTCCAACTATAAGAGAGCAAGTTACGAGTCTTGCCTCTGTTTTTAGTGTCGTTGCAAGGCAGAATGCCTCGTATGTCTCTGATGCTAGGAAGATGGCTTCATTTGATATTCAAATATGTTTATATCGTATTCAAGTAATGTGCATTATAATATATCAATATTATTTCAAATGTTTAATGTATAAATTTTATTTGTAATTCAATATTTTATTTTCTTGTAGAGTAAGGTCATCGTAATTGGACTTGATTCAGATCGTGATATGGTTAATCAGGTCATGTTAGAGGTTAAAAGGAAAATGAGAAATCATAGATATAAGGTAAGGAAGGCCTATCATTTAAAAGGGAATGATGTCAAGCCTCCTAAGTGGATTAATGCAGAATGGGAGAAGGCACCGACATATTAGAATGATCCTGTGTATTTGATAATATCATCTAAACATCACAAATAAATATTTTTCCTTTTCATATTTGATATATATATAATGACTTTTTTTTTTTACTTTTAGGAAAAGTATGCGAAGAATACAAAGACTCGGAGAAATGCTGTGAAAAATCTCCATAGTAGTAGGTCGATATCTTTCCAAGTGTGGAGAACTGAATTAGTAAGTTTATATTTCTATATTTTATATTGGTTATATAAATGATTTAAATAAGGGTATAGAAAATAATATTTATATTTTATTGCAGGGTACGCAACACTTAGATGGTGCAGAATGCGGGAGGATATTACCTTTTTGCAAGACTCACTTTCGACCTACTTCGATGAGTTTGGTTGATCCAGACCTGATTACAGGATTGGTTGGTAAATGATCTAGTGAAATAGCCAAGACAAATTATATAAGTATTATTAATTTATAGGAACAAATGTAATTATATGTTTGTGTATGTTATAAATGTTATATTTTTGATATTTCTAGTGTGAGATGGTACTGGTACGTGTTGAAGCCATTCAAAATGGCTAACCTGTAGATGAGAATGATATTTGCAATACCATATTAAAAACTAAACACCGATCAGATTATATAATAAGTCTTGGATATGGGCTAAAGCTTATTCATACTCCTCAAGGAAGTAAAACAAGGCATCGGTTGGAAGATTGAAGAGGAACGTAAAAATGATGTAGAGGAGAGTAAAAGATAAGTAGAGAAATATAAAAGACAAGCAGATGCATATAAAAGTAAAGTAGAAGAATATAAAAGATTTATGGAGGAAATGATGAAAAAGTTTGAGTCAATCATTAATTTCTTTGATTCACTTGATTTGGATTCAAGTAATTACTAATTATAACTATTGTCTAAATTTTATTTATAAATTACATTATTAATTTGGTAATTTTGTTGTGAACATCATTATTTACAACACAATTTCAGTAGCATCAGAAAAAAGGATCTGCAGGTTCAGACGACGAAAAGAAGTCATGATTATAATAGATTTAAGTTAGGTTAGTATAGTGTTAAATTAAGAAAATTTTTGGTATTAAGCAAATATATTTATGGTGGTTTTATATAGTGTTCTTTTTTACATTAATAAGTTTTTTGTTTAGTAAGTTTTTTATTTATGTAGAAAGATGATTTTAATATCTTTCTCAAATTTTGAGTGACAAATATTAGATGTAATTTTATTAAGAAATGTATTTTTTTATAAGTGTCGTAATTATAGTTGCAAACATATTTATTAAATATAAATAGTATTAATAGAAAATGAAAGACATTTTATAGGTTCTAAGATGATGTTTAAGTTTCTTTTAAAGTAAATTAAAGTAACATTTAAGTATTATAATAAATCAGATTAGGAGATATTTAAACGTCATTTAAAATAATATAAATTAACATCCAAACGACACAGTAAGTACACATTTTTAACGTCTTTAAATTAAGGTCACATTTTAACATCATTAAAAGAAATATAAAATGATGTTTAAATGTTTTCAAAAATTACCTAATGTAACATTTAAATGTCAATATAGAATATATAAGAGACGTTTAAACGTTATTAAAAATTACATAAGGTGGTATGTTAAGCGTCAGTGATAGTTACCTAAAATGATGCTTAAACATAATATTATAATAAATAAGGTGATGTTTAAACGTCATTAAAAGGATATAACATGATGTTTAAATGCCTTTAAAAGGTACATAAGATAATATTTAAACGTTAGTATAAAATATATAAGAGGACGTTTAAACGTTGTTAAAATTTACATAAGGTGACTTTAAGTGTTGGTAAAAGTTAATTAATATGACGCTTAAACGTCATAATATGAAGACTAAGTTGATATTTTAATGTCACTAAAAGGGATATAACATGTCATTTAAATGTCTTCAAAAATTATCTAAGTTAATAATTAAACGTCAATATAACATATGTAAGAGGATGTTTAAACGTTATTAAAAATTATATAAGATCACGTTTAAACATCGATGAAAGTTATCTAAAATGACATTTAAACGTCATAATAGGATACATAAGATGATCTTTTAATGTTATTAAAAAAGAGATAACATGACGTTTAAATGGTTCGAAAGGTACACAAGGTAACATTCAAATGTCAATATAAAATACATAAGAGGATGTTTAAATGTTGTTAAAAGTTAAATAAGGTGACGTTTAAGTATTGGTGAAAGTTACCTAAAATGACACTTAAACGTTATAATATAATAACTAAAGTGACATTTTAACGTCATTAAAAGAGATCTAACATGACATTTAAATGTCTTCAAAAGTTATGTAAGAGAACATTTAAATGTAAATAAAGAATAGATGAGAGGACATTTAAATGTTATTAAAAGTTACATAAGATAATGTTTAAGCATTGGTGAACGTTACTTAAAATGATGCTTAAACATCATAGTAGGATAAATAAAGTGACGTTTTAACGTCACTAAAAGGGATATAAAATGACATTTAAATGCATTCAAAAGATGTCTAAGGTAATATTTAAATGTCAATATAAAATGCGTAAGAAGACGTTTAAACGTTATTAAAAGTCATATAAGATGACGTTTAAACGTCTTTAAAAGCAATATAAAGTAACGTTTAAATATCATAGTATGATATATAAAGAGATGTTTAAACGTCGCTAAAGATTTTGTAGAAATTTAAGGAAAAGATAAAGTGACGTTTAAACATCTTTAAAATTACTTAGTGTAACGTTTGAATGTTATCTTACGTAAGGTATGGTGATGTTTTAATGTCGTTGAAAGATATCGAAGAAGACGTTTACATAGGTTCGGTTACGTGGTAAGACTTTTAAGAAACATTTAAACGTCACTTTAGATGTTATAGGTGACATTTATTTAACGTTAGTAAAATTATTTTAGATGACGTTTGATTTTCGATGTCGATATAGATCTAAGACGATGCACTTAAGGAGATGTTTATGGTGGCATTTTTATAACATCTACAAAAATTTATGACGACATTTATTTCACTTATAGTAATATTAAATAAATGTTACCTTAAGTTTTTTTTTGTAATCTTTTTTGTTTATTTCTCTTATGGTGACATTTTGTTTTAAGTCTTTTTTGTTTATTTAACATGTAAGGGAGATTAAGAATTTGCAAGAATTAAAAGTGCTTCATAGGCAATTAGGTTTTACCACTAATTAATCTTAATTTTTTAAATTCTTGTTACTACAAAATTTGATGCTGCTAATGAAGATTATTAAGGATAATAAAATCTATTGCTAATTTTGCCTGATAAATATTTTTTTAATGCTATTATTTTTTAGCTAATAGAATCATTATTTTATATAGTTGATTAATTAACTTTCAATGCTATACCTTAAAGATCGTTATTACACCTTAATTTACATAACTTTGATTATGACATATATTAACATTTAGATGACTTGTGAAATGGCATGAATAAATATTTAAATAATAAAACAATCCAAAGATTTATTGTAATAGAAAATAAATATTTTCACCTTAAAATCAAATAATGAAAAAGTGACAAAAGGTTTAAAGCATCTACATGCTTTTACAATTTAACTATAGTAAGCTAGAGCAAATATCTAAAATGACACATCAATCACAACATCCATTCAACCAATAATCATTTATTAGAAAGAAAAAAATTTATAAATAAGTCAATGTTACATAATAACATAATCAAATAAGATATATTTCCAACATAAAGTAAAAAGAAGTCTAAAACAAATATTTTGACTAAACTAAAAGCAAGTGAAATGATTTTTGCTGATGAATGGAGTCCATCTTCTATCATTAATTTGAAGAGATCCTAAACAAGATAAAAAAGTGTAAGAAAATAGCTATGAGATACATTATATAAAGAAAAAATTACATTTATATACCATTGTTTAAAATAATTTTGTCACAATACATATCATGAAATAATAATACAATGAGTTTTTTAGGTTGGTGAAAGGTGTTCCTCTCTTTAAAATGAAAAAAGAAGTGTTCTAAAATGATAACTTACTCAAAATGTGTTACTTAACTAAGGAGTTAAATTCTATCGAAAATCTAGTAGAATTTTCTTTATTTTATTGCATTTTTTTCAAAATCCTTTACCTATAAAGAAGACTAGTACATGAATATAAATATAACAACAAGGTGGGTACACCTTACAATCACATTCACCACCACTACAAGCATAAATTTATACATCCACAAAGTGGGTACACCACGTCACAAGGTAAAACAGAGCGGAAAATAAAACATTATAACATAAGTTGTTTCTAAGTATAAAGGTCCCTCCAAAATATCGACACAAAAGTTGAGAACTCATATAGGGAGCTATAACATGTAAATGTACAGCAAGTTCAAGTTGTCCTATTTCAAACTTATGCAAACACCGTTCTGGTTTTCATAAAAAGAAAAATCACAACTCAAGGCTCGAGTCATTTATATATATTTCTATCAATCATAAAGAGAATGGCCAAGCAAGCATCAATTAATTCATGCTAATCATGTGATTTGCAATGGGTGTACTTTGGCTACTGAGAGGGCGCACAACTACGTATCAACTTTGCATGTCATAATTAGAGCTGCACACATGTACCCTGTCTCGCATGCATGTTTGCAATTGTGTATATGCCACACACATGGAATGAGCGAGTAGACACCAAGCACACATTTCCTTTCTATTATGACTCGTACTTAGGTTTGATTTCTATTCAAACCTACATCCTAACATCCCACAAGGCGTGTAAACCACACAAATTAAAGAAAAGCATGTGGGAAGGGCTACCCTACTTGTTCCTCAAGGTGCTTGTTGTGTAATCTTCCCACGAGTTCCTGCTGAGGAGGTTGTAGGTTAAGGAGGGTGAGGACAATGGCCCCTCTCTTTCTCTCTCACACGCGAGGGTGTGTGGAGATGATGGTGAGGATGCTCATGATCGATGATGGAGAAAGTTGACGAGGGAGAGATTAGGAGAGAAGGAGAGATCAATGTGTGAGGGAGATGAGGATGGGGGGATCTAAAGAGAAGAATCGCTATGGGGTGTTGAGAGCCCCATTGTTAAGACCCGAGTCATTAAGCTTTTTTAAGACGTCTGTACTTTAGGTCAGACGTCTGGACTAAGGGTCAGACGTCTGAAAATCAAAAATTTTGTGTACGTCCTCGCGTCTGCGCGCAGATAGTACGCGACCTCGTTTTTCTTCTCCTTCTCTCTCCTCTCGCCGACGCAAACCCTAACCCAGCACCTTATTTAAACCCCCCTCCTCTCCCTCGTTCACCCCACTTCCAGCCACCCTTCTCCTTCCTCCAGCGAGAGCAGCGAGCAGCAAGCGGCGTGGGAGGAGAGGAGCAGCGAGGGGAAGAGAGGAGAGCAAACGCACGAGCTTGTGTGGGAGCTTGCCGGAGAGCTCACGGCCATTCGACGCATGCGCGAGGCGGAGAGGTGCGTCGGGGAGGTCCTCCCCAACACTGTTGCAGCCGGAGCAGCAGGTGAGTAGGCGCGGCGCAGCCACGCGCGGCGTGAGAAGGCAAAGGCAGGTTCTGATTCTGGGTTTTTCCCAGAATCAGACATCTGGATCGACGTGAGGTAAGTTTCGCGATGTACACCTTCTTTGCGGATACGGCCATGCAGGCCGTTCCGCCGAGGTGTTGTTTCGTGCCATTTTGAGAAGTTTTCGTCGATGCGTGCAGGATTCGCTTCGGGAAGGTGTGGGACACGCCCTCTCACGCAGTTCAGACGTCTGGGCGAGGCACCAGACGGAGGGAAGCGTTTCCAGACATCCGAAGAGGTGGTCGGACGTCTGGAACTGGGTCTAGACGGTCCAACGGAGTTCCTGGACGTCTGAGGAGTGGCGTAGGAGTTGAGGTATGGTTTTGGACTCTTTTAAGACGTTTGGAAGGTGTTCCAGACGTCTGATGTGAATCAGAATTACTGTTTTTGACCCATTTAGGGTCTGTTTGAAGTTTGATTTCCGCAATTAAGATACCTTGTTTCCCGTATAAATTCCTCTACTTGTTGGAATACTTTTTATCCTGTTCTGAGTAGTCCCTTGTGAATGATCCTTGTGATAGGACCTCGTTCCATTGCGGGTTTGGGATTTGTTGAGGCACGTGGACCTGCCGATCAAGCCCCCACTACTCCTGGATTTACTGGTAGAGTGGCTTCCCCTATCTTAATTACAAACCTAAATGCATATGTGGAATGAATGATTAGATCGTAGGGTATGGCTTGAATCCTAGGACTAGAAACACTTGAATATTGTATTGAATGTATGGATTGCAGTCTTAGATGAGTCGATAGAATGATAATAATTGCCTGTAAATGAATAACAGCTGCCTGTGAAACGTAAGGTACTTGTATTAGCAAACTGTTGCATGTGAATTCTTGCTGTTACGTTAAATGACATACTATGAGCTGTATGTATATAAATTGAAATTGAAAAGATGAATGTTGGAAACACGAGCTATTTGTGAATAAACTGAATATGGAATAGAATTACAAATTACATGTGTATAACCTGACAATGGAAATAGAAATGATGGACCCTGGTATCCTTGGTCTGAGAAACATGAGCATGAACCCTACGGGGAATTAGGAGTAGAGCTCCTGGAAATAAATGGAATGGAACTGGAAATGTGAATGGGGAAGTGAGCTGGCCCTTGAGTACGGAGTGCCAAGGAGAGCGACTGCCCTTGTTTAGTGCAGAGCGGAGCTAGCTGCCCTTGGGTTGGGACCCAGGGTTAGGATTGGCCACTCTGTACCGACTTCTTGACCCTCGCGTTCACAGTATCGGGGAGAGCTACTCATAACCTTTTTCAGGTCCAGGTTTTGAGCAGTCAGAGCCTACGGCTGTAGAGGGTGCTAGGCCCAGTAGAGCCCAGTAGTTGTAGCTTTCCGTTGTACTCTGTTTCTTGTTGTAGTGAGTAGTTTATTACACTTCTATACTTTTTCATTGTGAACTTTATATTCCTGTACTCGTTTACTTTCCTACTGTTGTGGTGGTGTGTACTGTAGTAGTTTATTTCTTTACTGTTGTACTTTTGTTACTGTTAGTTGCTTGCATAGTGAATGTGGTTTATTTTACTACGTTTTGGTTACTTCCTCGTTAGATGACTGGTTCTTGGGATCAGTTGAGTCGGTCTGGTCTCGTGTCCTGTAGGAATTCGGGAACCGGGTCGTAACACCCATGTTCAAGAGAAGGAGAGCAAGAAGGGGCTTCAAATTGTGTATCATGAATCCCTGAAGATAGGCTAAAGTGTCAATTTGAGGTGCAAATTTAGCTTTCCTAATTTGGCACCCTTAAAGGGGAAACTATCCTTGAATTCTCCTTCCATTATCACCCTTGTTAGTGCCATGATGCATCTACCCATGTAATCCTTGGCAAAGTCCAATGTCTGATTTCAAGCAGGATTGAGGCTATCATTCACAACTCTTGTTTTATTTTTATTTTATATGTTCATTTTGAGCACAACATAAGGATTAGGTTTTCCCATAACACCAACTGGTGGTAGATCTTAAACAGAAAGAACGGTTATAAAAAATATAGCTACCAACATATATTTTTCAATAGTATTTGTATTCTTCACTATTACTAAGACATTCCAACAGCATAGCTACCCAGACAAGCAATAGCATGAACTTCCCATGATGATTAAACCAACTTCTGATCAAAAGAGAGTTGGCAC
Organism: Thalassia testudinum; assembly: GCA_037157565.1. NCBI lineage: Eukaryota > Viridiplantae > Streptophyta > Magnoliopsida > Alismatales > Hydrocharitaceae > Thalassia > Thalassia testudinum. Next base: position 7,124,261 of record JAZHRO010000033.1, read on the forward strand.
CATGGGAGAGACAATTACACCAAAAATCAATTTCATGTCAATTTCAAGATGCATGTATGCATGATGGTCATTTTGCCAGGCATTTGAATTTTTTTTTGAAGGGATCTATGCATCCAGGTTCTTTAGATGTTCAAGACTTGTAAAGGCAATGCATATGTTTGTAGTGTTTGATATCAAAATTGGTGTTATACATTTCAAAATAATTCAGTGTCGTCAAATATAAGTTATGTAGGACATGATTTGGTACCCTTAAATACTAACTTGATTTGGTAACCCCAAGTAGTAGGTGCACCACCAAATGTTGGGCAATAAAAACAATACTAGTGAATACCCATTTTAAATAAATTTATAATAATTAGAACTCTTCAAATCACATGTATTCTTCGTGCATTAGAATATTATTTGAACTATTTCTATTATCTCTAAGCATTTGAATATATAAACCTATATGGATTTCTAGCTTTTGGCAAACATCTGTCATATCTAATAGGAGATCAACATTTGGTGAAATTATTTAATGGTAGGGACATCAACTTGTTTAGTCTTCCAACTTGCTTCTATTACATGAATTTCAGTATTGTTATTTATCATATGAAAACTAAGTGAGGTATCATTCTACTCGCTAATCGAAGTAAATATATGTCATCTCCTCTTGTCTTTGGCGTTGAAACCTTGGCTTCTTTAAGCTTATGTTTTGCGAGCCTTTGAGTAGAAAGTGGCATATAACGATAAATAAATTTAAATATCATTTGGTAACTCAAGATACATGCTCTCCAAAATGGAAAATAATGTAGTTCACTAATCATCAAACCATGCTCAAATAGGTAGATAAATTCATTTCAAACCTATTGAGGCCCATCAAAAATCTTTATTTCCTCTGGCGAAAGGATTTTTGGGTGTCACATAAATAAATTGAAAGAACATATTAGCATAATGTGTGCAATATGAGAATAAAATAATACATAAGCGAACAAAACAAATCTAAAGGGATAGATTTTTTTTGTTCATGTTTAAGCCTCCAAAATGTAAAATGAAGTATTAAGCCGTGATGCATTGTTGTGCACAGTTAGAGATACATAAGCATAGTGATCATAGGACAATTATAGTAACGTATAAGGCCTTCTTAGAACTCCACAAGTGGCAATGTATGACAGTTATAGCAATTGTGTCTTTTTCGAGTAAATCCAATGGTTGTTGACACATTGAGATTGGTCAGCACTTGAAACCCCCTTATGCTGACATCTTGTAGTTGTGAAGTTTGAACCACATGCAATCTATTTAACAGGTCTATCCTTGAATGTTTCATCAAGAGCGATCATTGTAGTAGGGTTGAGTAACGTTTCAATGAGGGGGAACGTGGCTTCAATCTCTGACCAAACATGGGTTGCAGTTGGAAGGTATGATCATTGCAAAGTAAATTGATCAGACCTAATTCCATTCAGGGAAAAATTAAATGGAATAACATTGCAGAACCCCCGATTCTTTCTAAGACATTTCCTCTACAGCAAAGGCGTTTACTTCTATTATTCAGTACTTGGTAAGACAAAATATATTAATTCCATTTATGTTAGCTGGCTAGTTTTCACTTGGAAAATGTTACGAAGGGTAGATAAACAAAAATGCCTTTTCATTTACTAAGAACCTCAAAAGACTTCCCTACTAGGAAAATGAATGCTACACTAAGAGATACAACAGTTAAGTGTCAGAAGGTATTGAAAACAAATAACTAATAAAAATCACCAACACACCCGAGGTTGAGGAGGATAAAGGTTTGTGACGAGTATGTTTCTAATATTAAGAAGTTACTATGAAGAGGAGTTTGGGACAAGCACTAGGTGAGTTGATGACAATTTGTTCTTATCATGTGGTAAGAGTATTTTGTTTAGAGAAAAAAATGTGTTTATTTCAAACTAGCTTTTCTTTGACAAAAATAACAGGTGGTTGCTTTCATATGAAGAAAGATTTGATCATTAAATTGGTACTTATTAATTCTTCGAGAAAATTAACTGAAGTTTATTCCCTTTTCATATACATGCCAATGATTGGATGCCCTACCTGAACTAATTCAGGAGGCTATTGGTTGTTCAACCTGTCTTGGCTTTCTTGATCTTGAGTTCTCCACTAAGGTAGCCCTTAGGCAACTCATTCATTGGAAGACAATCCAATAAACAGGTATATGTGCAATGTCCCTTCCTCAAAATAAAGTGGGGAAAGTCATGAATATTATTCTAGTAAAAAGAAAGAACAAGTGGACAGACCCTTCCTGATTGCGCATATTCTCTCTCTTTTCCTTCTCTAGAAATAGATAGGAGAGGGGGAAAAATACCTAATTACCAAAGGCAAACTAAAATAAAGTTAATTCGACTACTCCCATAATAGTAGAAATAGAAGAAGAGTACAACCTCTAGGAAATGGATACCAAAAAATCAATCAAGTGCTCTCCCTTTCTAAGCTCTATCAGGAAGAAAGGACCTTTCTTGGCAAGAAAGAGCAAGGTCAATTGAATCCATAACCAAAGAGGAGATAGGATAGCATGCATGTGCAAAACATCTCTCTACATTGAATCCACGTTCAATCAAGGATTGGGAAGGTGCACCCATCTCAGTATTGAAAGACAATGAGGCCCCTGATAAAATTTTTCCGTGGGGATTATGCCCACAAATCTTTATTATGCTCTCTGTAAACCAGTCAGGGAAGAGGAGGCCGGTGGCGAAGATGTTGCACGGTGAGGTTAGTCGATGGAGATCAAGCTGGTCGAGCTTGTGATATTGACGAGGGTGCGGTGGTTGAGGTTAGGGATGAGATTGACGAAGGTTGAGGATGAGGTTAGGGCTTGTGAGGAGCACACGAGGGTTGCAAGGTCGTGGGGTAAGGGGATGGCAGTAGTGACTGTGGGGGAAGGGCGATGCACAATGGCAGGGGTGGTGGGGGAAGGGTAGGTCGTGAGGGAAGGTGGTTGCGGGGGGACTTGCAGGGATCGATGGTCAGGGGGTACACTAGGGGAGGAAGGAACGAGGAGGAAAGAGCACAAGGGGGGTGAGGCGAGTCGCAAAGGGGCGGGTCGCTAGGCGGGGGGTGTTGGGGGTGTGGGAGGAATGGGTTTTGGGAGAAGGTGCGAGATTTCGCATTGGAGGCGTGGGATGCATCTTGGGAGGGGAAGTTGAGGGTTTTAGGGATAGCTTGAAATAATAGTTGTCAAGTTGTCTTTTTTAGTTTTTTTAATCAATCTATTGCATTTGTGATCATTTTTATTATGATATTATTTTCATGATCACATTATTATTATCATAAAATACGTACACGCATATTTTTGTCAGAGTATATTTTACCATCATATACAACCATCCTAAAAGCATTATTTTCTCATAGGGATACTTAATTAATTAAGGTAGAAAGTAATGTTAGATATTATTTTCATGATCACATTATTATTATCATAAAATATGTACACAAATATTTTTGTCAGAGTATATTTTACCATCATGTACAACCATCCTAAAAGCATTATTTTTTCATAGGGATGCTTAGTTAATTAAGGCAAAAAGCAATGTTAGATTTTTAGGCATTTATGTAAAAATTGAAATAATATAAATGGTAATGATCACTAAATCAAATATGTTATTTATAAAGGGATTTATGTAAAAATTTAAATTATGTCTCTTGTGCATTAATGAATAATAACTTTCTTTAGTAACATATATTATGAAGATAATCAATACATATCTTGCTAAATTGCAAAGTGAAATGTTGCTAAATCTATATTTTGTTGGAGTGGATGTAGAATATCAGAGAAGAAGATTGAACACCTCCTTTAGCAGTCCAATGCCAGTCCTAGATAGAGCAAATGGTCAACTTGGCTATATCAAAGGGATTACAGGCCTGCAAAAAATGTTCGCGGAATCGAACCATGTCTCAAGTAGCTTATGGACAGTGACCAATTGTATATTAATTGCTAAAACATGTAGGTTGCAACCTAGATTGCCAACCATTTGTTGAAAAATTCCTATGTGGAGAGTAGAATTTATAGCTAGGTCTTAAGCTCTTGCAGGGTAGTTCTTTTGCCTTGGTGATAGTTTATAGTTGCAAACTTCCCTAATAGGCTTCCTACTTGAAATTGTAGAATCTAGCCATCGTCATCTATAAAATTGCTTGAGTTGTTCATACTTGACACTAGAAATTAGTTATGGTTATATCTAGGGTGGAGCATTGGGTCGGGCCGGCCCATTCCCAGCTCGAACCCGACCTGAAAAAGCCCGACTTAGCCCGAGCCCGAATATTACTTGGGTCAAGCTCGGATCTTAATTTTTTAAAAAACGTGGGTTTAAGCTCGACCCGATCTAAACTCGAAAAAATCTGAAAAGGCCTGTTGGGCCCGATCCACCCCACCCAAGTTCCTAACCTTTTTTTCCCTTTTAACTAAAAATTAAAAAAGTAATTCCAACTGTTAGCCTCCCTAGTCCCCCTCAATTCCGTGCACAGAATCAGAATCCCCTCCCCCTCGTGCAGCCATGCCTGTGGTTACTTCATCAAGGCATCAAGTTGCCTCACGCCCTCACCATCTCAGGCATCCATTGAGTTATGCTGAGTCTCCTCTCCTCTTTAACCGATCTCTCATCGTTTGGTCATCTTCGACGACGACATTGTCTTGTAACTTGTATCGCATGGTAACTTTGTGTGAAGTAATTTATGTTGAATAATATTGAATAATGTTATGTTTAATCCCTATTTTAAATAATATTTACAATGAAGTAACATAAATTTAAATTACTAGCAAAGAGATGCAAGTACTGATTTGAAGTAAGTAATTTTGTTATATATCAAAGTCTAGCATTTTTGAGGAAAATAATAAGGTATATTTTTAAGCCTACTTTATTTAGTTGGTAGGTTTTATTTAAAAATCTAAAAAACATGGCCTTAATAAAATTTATGGGCCTTAACGGGTTTTTCTGGGCCTAACTTGAAAACTCGACTTGAAAATCAAAATCGGGCTTGGCTCGACCTAGCCCTAGGTCCATAAACATGGGCCTTGGGCTGGGCCCAGGTCTTGATTTTGAAAAAAATTTGGGCCTTGGGCCCAGCCCAGAGCCTAAAAAAAAACATGGCCTTTCTCGGGTTCGGGCCAGGCTGGGCCGGGCTCGGCCTAATGCTCCACCCTAGTTATATCTGTTAATACATTACTTAATTTTAATGTTTTACAAAATCATTATTATGTTGTTTTGTATTACATTTCAATATTGCAGGTTATTCTAGAATACAAGTGATGAATACACAATCAACAAGATATTCTCAAGTCATCTCCTCTTTATTATTATTTTTAGATTACTTGTTAAAAAGCCATTAACAATTGTACACATAACTTCGAAATTCATTTAATTAAATGTTTAATAAAGCACATTATTTTCACAGTTCATTTTATATTGCACTTAATTACTATTCATTTGCCTACTTTGACTTGTTAACCTTATAAGTTTTTTCATATTAATGTTGCATGGCTTCTAGAATAACTATCTTACGAACACTTAGTTATCTATGTCAGTTTTCCTCATTTATCATGTGTTATAACTGACCATGTATTATTAAAATTGGAATTTAAAAAATCACTTGGCAGTTTTTAGCATTCATAAAATTAGTCACATAATTATTCTACCTTAATTCTATTAAATGACTAATTTCCCTAATGCAATTTCTTCTCCAAATTTAATGTTCGATTACTCTTTTTTGATAACCACTTGAACGTTGGACATCAACGACCAAAGCATGTGAGAGGACACAAACCTCTTCTATATATATACTTATTTATTCCTTCATTAAGAAACACATCACATGATTACATTCATATCATTCTACCAAGAAAAGTTATCCAACAACAAAAAACCTCCTTGCTTGCAAAAGCTTTCAAGCGCTCTTTTTCAAGTGCTCACATTCTCAAGGCATTCTTCACTTCTACACACCAAAAGGTTATTTGAAAAAGGAAGTATTGATCCTTGATTATTTGTTATTGATAATTATCTGGCAATCATTATTGGATATTTACTTTTTACTTTCATGTGCTTATTATGTATCTTTTTTTTTGAAAGATTTATTGGAGTAAACATTTGAGTTGAATCTACACTTACTCTCAACCTTTTAAAGCATTCTTAAAAAGCTATTTCTAGTGTGCAAGTTTATTTGAAAAGATCAATTTGCTACTTCAACTTTCATGTGTAAAATCTTATATTCAAGGAAAGATTATTTTGGAGTAAAATTGATTAGTCTTTGAGCATATATTTACACATCACATTTACACTTGGCCCTATAGGATTATTGTAAGTTTCAAATTTATTTTGATACTTGCTATTAGGTTTCCAAGTGTAGAATTCCCGTTCTTCTTAGAGAGAAAAACAAAATTACTTTCTTGTGGGCCATACAGGAAAGTGGATGTTGTAATTTGTGGATTACTACCCTCAATTGAAAGTGGTAGTATAGTGAATTTTGCTTGTTTTTATCAAGCGGAGAATCCTTGTTGGAAGACAAGGTAGAGGTTTTTCCCAGTTGACGGGTTTCCTCTAAATTCTGTGCTCATTTGTGGTTTGGATATTATTGTGCAAATTTATTGTTTTAAATTTTATATTTTAATATTGTGCACAATTCATCCCCTGCTTGTGCCATTCTCAATATCTTGTGATAATTTCTTTGATTTTTTTGAAAGAAGAAAAAATGACTACCATTTATAGTAGGCATATAGATTTTATTCTATAAGGAAGGAAAAATACTTATAGATGCATGGATCAAAACTTCACCCACACTCAGACATCCCTAATCACATTGGCTGAATACGTAGTTACTTGTCGAAAGAGAAGGTCATTGCGTGCTAGCTACACCCCCCATAGGACCGTTGCCTTCAAACCTCTATCCTGCTCCACATCTGCTAGTTGGTTCCACAACTCATCCTAGGATGGGAGAGGCTCCCCATAAACCACACTCCATACCTTCGCAGTAAAGGGGTAGCTCGAAAGAAGATAGTCAACACTATCCTCTGTTCCCCTACACAACGGGCATGACTGGGAGTCTACGCCAATCAAGAGCCTCCGCAAGCACCTAGTAATGAGGTCGTCTCTTTGCGCAAGCCAAAGGAAGATCCGTACCTTCAAGGGAGCCTTGATGCACCACATCCAGCTACACTGAGTGTCAAGTAAATCAAGGCTGCCCTCCACCATAAGTGTACTGTATGTGAAATGACCCTTCCAAGGACCGTTAGGAGTTTTCTGGAAAGTTAGGGATGTAAACACAAAAATTTTGACTCTTTGAGTTGAGTGTGTGGGCTTTGTGGGAAAGGAGGGGGATGCGAGGGGGTGTCGCGCTATTTTTCCCTTTCTCTCCTCTCCCTCACGTACACACACACGCACACTTTCCCCCACACTCCAAACCTTAACCCATCTCTACTTAAACCCCTCCACCCCACTCCACCACCACTTCCACCACCTCCACCTCCTTCCCTGGTCTGTCGGCGAGCCGTCAACGGCCTCTTCTTCTCCACTTGCAGTTGCACGTGGAGGAGAGGAGCTCACATGAGGAGGAGAGTGAGAGAGGGAGAGAGTGTGTGCGCGGGAGAGCGAGGGCGTGGGAGAGAGGAGGAAGCTTGGGGAGTTTGCGTGCGCGATGGACGGGCACGAGCTCGGGAGCTCTCGCGCGTGGGCACCTTACTGCGGGTGCAGCTGCAAGCGTCGAGGTTGCGTGGTCGGAGGAGTCGCGGGAGCCCGCGGGAGCTCTGAGGAGCTCGTACGGGAGGAGGCAAGCATGCACACGAGGAGGGGCTTGTGGAGAGAGAGCCTCTCGACCCTCTGTAGCTGCTGCTGCCATGCTGCGTGTGGAGATGCGAGGGAGACGAGTCGTGCAAGGAGTTTTTGGATACTGGAATTTTCTAATATCAGACGTCTGGAGCATTTGCCAGACGTCTTGAGCAGCAGTGGACGTCCAGAGTTGAAGCTAGGCGTCTGAAAACTTGCGGAGTGCTGAGGTAAGCATCCTGAACACGCATGCATGTGCGTACGTTATGTAGGTATTGTTGCGCTGTCGAAGGTTTTAACCCACGAGTGTGTACGCATGTACAAGCCTCGGAAAGGTGCGCAAGCACGCCCTTCGAGGTACCTTAAAATGTCTAGAGATGGTACTAGACGTCTGACGGCACCCTCAGACGACCAGAGGGAGTATTCGACGTCTGGGATCACCCTCAGACTGTTGCAGAGGGGTTCAGATGTCTGAGGAAGCTACAAGGAAGCAAGGTGAGGTTCTGAGCTCATTTAAGACGTCTGGGTCTAGTCCCAGACGTCTGATTTTAGACAGTATGTGCATTTTTTGGGCCGTTTAGGGCCTAAACGGAATCGGATTTCGCAAACGAAGTACCGTTGCTTTCCGCTAGAGTTTCTCTACGTGTTAGTGTCGATTATGTACTGTATTGAACTCATCTGATGTGATTTGGTCGCTGGTATAGGTCTCCAGCCTGTAGCGTGTTCGGGGCTCGCAGAGAGGATAGGACCTGTGGTTCTAGCCCCCATTCCTCCCGTGTTTCCCGGTAGAGTGGTTTACTTTAATATTAAGATTTAAATAATGAAGTGCATGTTAGAACAACTTAATTGAACCCTAGGATGTGAAATGAACCCTAGGGCAGAAACGAACGAATATTGCTTGAGCTAAACTGTTTACTTGAGATGCATGTTAAACCCTAATTGCTAGCAAGTGTTAAATACTTGATGTGATGCTCCTTCAGTTGTAAAATACAAGCTGCCTGTTAGATGAATGAGAATCAGAAGATGAACAACGAATTATGCATGTTTGGAAATAAAATGAAACAAATGCGAGCATGAACCCTACGGGGAACTAGGAGCAGAACTCCTGTATACGGAAAGAACTTTGTAAGTAGACAGGAAGTGAGCTGGCCCTTGTGTACATGATACCAAGGAGAGCAACTGCCCCTTTTGTGTAGAGGGGAGCTAGTCGCCCCTTTGGGTTGAGACTCGAGGTTAGGACTAGTCACTCTACACCGACTTCTGTTTGGCTCTCGTGTACGTGGTACTGAGGTGAGCTACTTAGTGTAGGGAGGGAGCTAGCTGCCTCACGGGGCCCGGGGTTAGGACTAGCCACCCTATACCGATTCTTGTTAGGCCCAATGGGCAAATCGGGATAATTGGATAGGGTACGCGGACTGTAGAGGGGCGAGACCCTGTTCTGTTTTGAGGGGTGAGATCCCTGTTTTGAGAGAGCAAGGTCCTGTGCTGTTACGTACTGTACCTTTGGGCGTACCCGTTAGCGGAAATGACTGACCGTGTGTAAGTGCAGGGTAGCTACCCGTGCGCTTATCACGCATGCCTTAGTCACTGCTATGTCGCGATCGTGACCTCAGGGTGGTTGACTGGGTGTAGGACTGCCACGGGGGACAATCCCGACTAGGAGAGCACTACATGTACATCCTACATCACGGAAAAGACTGCAATCAAGATCGTCCCCTTGAGGGACAGTCAAGATCAAGAAATAGCCAGATGCTTAAGAGAATAAACAAATTAGAACCACTTAGTTGAGCTAAATGGAATTGAATAATAAATTAGTTGCTTGTCTTAAGTTAATTGCATGTAAATGATTTAATTATCACTCTATTCAGTGTTAGTTGACTACGGAATTTTATAACCTTGTTCAGGTTAGGGAGTTGAGCAACTAGCACCATTGGCTGCAGAGGGAGCTAGGCCCAGTCGAGCCCAGCCTTAGCTGTTGTCGTTTTCTATTCCAGCACGTTCTTTTGTTGTAGTAATGAGCATTTGTTACATGTAATGCTATTTCTGTTACATTTCCGCTTTACTTTCCGCTGTTGTAGTTGTGATGGCCTGTAATATTATGAGACATTTCGTTCTGTTTCCTTTACTATTTCTGTATTATTTTCTGGTTAGTTATATTGTACTTGTGGTTGTGGAATATTTTCTGCTTTTGGTTATTTCTCATTGGACGACTAGGTCTTGAGATTAGTCGAGGCGAGCCGATCTCGGATCCTGTAGGGATCTGGGATCGGGTCGTAATAGTATGCCTTGCATGTCTAGTAGGGCCCATGTCTCCAAAGGTAGTCGTCCAATCTCTAGGAAGGTCTGTGGTGCGGTGGCTCCTCTAGGAGGACCCTTCGCTCAGCAGTAGACCTTCTGACATGAGGACCATCAGGTAGAGGCAAGCACCAATCCCCCACATCAGGTCACCTGCAGTAAGCAATCGTGATGTCGTGTTGGTGCGAGTGAAACAAACACCTAGGAAATCGATCAGCAAGAGGTCCCCATCCCATCCAATCATGCTACCAAAAAGAGAAAGAGGAACCATCTCTCAGAAGGGGGCGAAAGTGCTCCCAATGTTCCACCATCGCTCCCATCACTAATCGCCAGAATGGTGAGACACCTGGATGAAGCCGGACGATCCCCTTAGGCGGGATGTGTCCGCCATAGGAGTCCCTTAAAGTATCCAGCCACATCCCCTGCTCTCCTCGAAGAAGTCAAGTAGCCCACTTCAAGATCAAGGTGTTCGCCACCTCCTTGATCCATCGCACCCCAAATCCCCCTCCTTCGCTTTGCAAACGGTGGCCTATCGAATTAGTTGCATAAACCTGCCCTCATGAGATGCCCCATGCCAGAAAAACCTCTTCCTTACCTATGATGGTAGCAACATCATCGGTGTTAATAAGCCTAATTGAGCCTAACTATAGTAATAAATTCTCCTTAATATTCATTAGAAGATAATAACTCTATTTTGAATTGCATTTGAGAAGAAGACAAGAAAATAGGTTAATTGTGCCATTTTAACATCTAATCACTAATGCAGATTAACTAAGGACTTAATTAGGGCTTAATCCAAGGTCAAATGAGCTTAATTTCACAAGAAGTGGGCTTGAGCTCATCGAATTAGGGTTCTCTACATTTTGAAGATTAATTTATTACCTAGAAACCTAATTACAACTTTACTCAAATTGAAAGGGTTCTGATGGAAATAAATTCAATCTAAGCCTCCTAAAAATCATTGAGAAATATTCTATGAGGTTTGGAATCTTCACCTTAACAAAAGGAATCCATTTTTACTAAAAACAGAGACTTAGGTGGGAATTTACCTTATTTTGGGCTTCTATGCAATTTAACTAGTCAAACATGGTTAAAACTCAAATCTTAGGTCACTATTAGATTCCTTGGGTCAAAATTAGGTCAACACCAAAATTTGGACCCAATTAGAGTCCATCTTGACCTAATTTGTGTTTTAGCCCATAAATTTCCATTTAGAACACGTAGCCCCTGAGTCTATGTTTTTCTCACAAACAAGCCCCCATCTTTTCATCATTTTTGCAAAAAGACCCCTGCAGCCTACTCCTTCCTCTCCTTCATGATCTAAACACACCTTCAAAGCACACAACCAAGATTTGGTAGACAGATTGATTAACCAAATTGAGACCAAATCTTGCCAAACATGGCGAGATTGATCTCAAGGATCCTCCACGTCATTTGAACACCTCCACATGGCCAATCTTCGTCAAAATCTCACCGACAAGCTCGAGCTTTTCGAGATCAGAAGCCGGAAAATAGAAAGTCCTAACTTTCTCTATCTGGGTCCACAGTGGAGGGGGGTTCCTCTATTTAAAGGGTCGCAAACCTACATTTCAAAATGGTGCCTAATTACGTCGGAATTCCCCTTTTTCCTCCCCCTCACCGGGAATTGTGAAGCACCACAGAAGCTTCCTCAACCACCTTCTTCACCCTTTGCCAAGCATAATAGGCTTAGGGCTTATTCTTCCCACTCCTTTATGATGCTTCTTGTAAAGCTTCTGACCTCCCTGTGCTCTCTTCCGCTTTGGTGACCTCATCTCCTTCCTCGTCTCCTGCATGCCCCTGTGACACACTTCTCCCCCTCTCTTCCCAAATTAGTTTAGAGGTTCTTCTCTGCATCCTTCCAATTAGATTTAGGTTAAGTCTTACCTCTGATCATCAACCTTATCACCACCTCAAGTCTTTTAAGAACCGTTTTCCCTGGTCAGAAAAGTGAGATATAGAAGACCGGGATGGCAGACATCATTGAGTTAAGGAGGGTGAGGTGACTCCCCTTCGACAGCAATCTCCCACTCCATCCCCGCTACCTTGCAAGATCTTTTCAAACAAGAAAGCCCAATTTACCACCTTCATCTTCTTGGCTTGCAGAGGAAGACCCAAATAACGTACTAGGAGGGAGATGATGGGGGTAGACAAGACTTGTGATAGGGAAGCAGTGGTGGATGGGTCCTGTCCAAAGCACACAAGGGAGGGCTTGGCTCCATTCACCCTGAGACTGGATATTTCGTTGAATATGTGAAGTTTGGCGACTACTATCCTTTGTGGCAGCCTACCCTCCAGAAAGAAAATAGTGTCATCCTCATACTGCATGATGGCATGATAAATGCTAGTTTATCATCATTCTTATGCTCTAAAACACACCTAGCTCTTAGGATTTTAACTTTGCAATTGGAATTTTGGGATGCATTTAGGCATTCTTTTAGGATAGGCATGCATTGCATTGTTTTTGTTATTTGACACATTTATTTGAGTGTCAGGGATAAATAGACAATCAGATCCCACAAACCCTAACACCAAGAATAGCTGAAAATGAAGGAGAAGCCCAATTTAGTTGGATCTCAGCTAAATCCAGCTCACCTCAGTTGGATTCTAGCTCATTGTAGATCAACTTAGTTGGGATCAGCTTGTCTCAGCTCCATTTAGTTCACCTCAGTTACATGGTAGCTCAACTCAGCTCCTCTCAGCTCCATCTAGCTCATGGAAGCTCTACTTGACTAGGGTTAGCTACTACCATCAACTAGCTAAGCCTAATCAGCTAAAGAAGTTCTCAACTAGCTCAGGCTAGCTCAACTCTAGCTCCGGAAGACTCAACTAAGCTCAACTTGGTTGAGCTTAACTACTTGACCTAAGCTAGTTAGCTAGGTAGTCTTCGGGAAGGCCAGCTTCAACTCACCTCAGCTTAGATTAGAAGAAACTAGCTCAACTCAGCTTGGTTTAGCAGCTAGCAAAGAACTAGCTAGCTAAGCTAGCTATTGAGCTCAGCTACAACTCACTTCAACAACAGTTAGCTCCAAGAAGCTTCAATGCAGCTCCTTCTTAGATCCTCCTCAGTAAACCCTAATTTCTCTACTCCTCTTCCACTACTCTACTGGCTAAGCTAGCTTAGCTTAGCTTAGATTCTTCTCCCCTACCTTGGCCTAATACATCCCCAATTCCACCTAGCTAGCTCTACCAAATAACCCTACCTAATGTCCACCTAAGCTACCTATTCCTACTCCCTTTTGGCACCACCTTGTGGCCACCTCTTCACCCCATCACCACCACCAAAAGCCACCACAATATTGGCACCAACCCACCATAAATACCCCCTTGTTTTGGCGCCAAAACAAGGGGCCATCCTAGCCCCACACATCATCACAACCACCACATCTCGCCCTCCCTTTTCCCTTTGAAACTCCCCTCTTCTAGAAGGATTTGAGTTGGCGCCAAAAGGACCATGCCCTTTCATGGTGGATGGCCACCGAGGGGTACCTTAACCCCCATAACTACCCACCTATGCAACCCTACACATGGCGCCACCCATCTCCACCACAGGATCCCAAAACCACCCCATAAACTCCATCCTAGCCCTCCATCTATCCACGCCAACCCTCCCCCCTTCCCTTCCTATATAAACCCCCATTCTACTGATAGGGTCTAAAATATGGAATATCTACATGCACAAACACTCAAGCACAATATTAGTAATAACAAGAAAGATTTGCACAATTAATTCAAACCACAAATGACATAAAATATATAGTGGTTCCCTACTCACTTAGGTACTCCACTACTTAAGCCTCCTAGCTTAGGATTTTTAACTCGATTCCCACAACCCTGAGGAAATCAATTTACTAAACAAGGTAATTAACGGGTTACTCAACCCAATTACAACAACGAGTTTGTTACAACTCAACAAGCAACAAGCTTAAATACAAATGAAAGAATAGGTGTAAGACAAAAAGAATCTTACAACTAAAACCTAAGCTTCTCAACAAATATAATGTTACCGATTTGAGAGCCTAGTGAAGATGTGAATGCCTTGAGAATGCGTGAACAAAACACGTCGATGTGTTTGCTAAACCCGTAGTGAGATTGAAAAGCAGTAAACTATTTCTTCCTCTTTGAATATGGTGGAATGTATGAAATATAGCTCTAGGATTATTTTCTTATTTCTCTTGTGTCTCAAGTGTGCAAACAAAGAGTCCTAGGATCATTTTATAGAGTTTAGGACCTAGGATACTCATCTACTAGATGTTGGAATTTAATTCCCAACGTTCACATTTACAAAATTAATATTTCAGTCGTTCTGTTTTGGGCCAACGACTAGTTGGTACTGGTACTAAAGTACCTGTACTGGTATTAGTAGCTCACTGCCACCAGTACATGAGTCCTGGTACCGGTACTCATCATGGGTACCGGTACTTGTGACTCCCAGGTTTGGAATTCCTTAGGCACAGTAACCTACCTGTACCGGTACTTATCATGAGTACCAGTACTTGTAAATTTCAGGCCAAAATTAGGGCTTCAACCTGTGGCCAACATGTACCAGTACTCATGGTTGGCATCAGTATTTGTTGTTCACAGTTTGAGATAAATTCTCAAACCTGTGCCTTGCAAATACCAGTACTGATGAACAGTATCGGTATTTGCTTATAAGTACCTGTTTTAAGTGTTTTAATCCATTACGTACATTAAAAAAGTTCGCAATATAAATCCTAATTTATCTCTAATTGATTTTACGATCGAAGTTATGATTCTTTGTTAAGAAGCATATACAATCTATAAATATAAAATCTAAACTAAAAGGTCGAAGATGATCTTCTCCTCCTCGACTCTTCCTTGTCATCTTGCCTCCTTATCATGATCTCCTTTTCATCAAGCCTCCATCATTTCCTCTTTGCCTTGATCTTCACCTAAATCTGAAAAGAACTCAATTGTAAATATTAATTCATAATAATTTTGTTAACACCAAAGCAAGATGTGGAACAAGGTTCCAACAATCTCCCTCGTTTTGGTGTTGACAAAATTATCTTGCAAATAGATATACCAAAGACAAGATTATTTTTAATAATGTTAGGTGAAGGAAAAATAAACTATTTAATCCTCCCCCTTAATGTATGCTCCCCCTAAAAATATTACTATTTGCCCTTTATTTTTCTCCCACTTTTTGTCAACCATCAAAAAATGAAAGGGTAAAGAATATCATACCATACAATTTACCAATAGTAAAATGATGAATGTGGGTACCAAGTTCTGTTAGGCCATCATTCTTGATCTTCATTCAACCTATAGAAAAGTTGAAATGTTCCGTTGTGTGCCTTGAATACTCACTAATCTCTTTGATCTATTCCTGCAAAATAATGTAAAATATATTTCCTAGGTACCCATTTTCTTGTGGGTTCTTTCAAGTTAGTACCTTTCAAACCTTGAGATTTATAAATTTCTTTTGTGTTAGATCTATAACTCTTAGGATTTTTGGCCTTTTGGTACATCCATGCATGCCTATGTGCATGTGATTTAGTATGTGTATTCTTTTTATTCTAAAATTTTGATTTTATAGCTTCACAAAATTCAATATTTAACTTAGTTGTTGCTTTGAGATTATTTAAAGTATCTTCAAAGTGCTCATAAATATCTTCTAATTCTACTTTCTTTGCATGTAACTGATTGTTAGTCACTTTTGACATTTCTAATTCGATTTCTAAACATGATTGATCTATTTCTAATGTTTGATAATTATTCTTTAAAATCTTATTTTCCTTTTTAAATAACCTAGCTTTATGATATAGTTCTTCATAAGCTTCTAATAATTCTTCAAAAGAAAAATTATGATTTACCTCTTCTTCTGTATCTCCTGAAGTTGCAACAAGACAAAGGTGTGTGACCCCATCTTCATCTGTTTCACTGGAGTCAGTGTCCATGTCAGAGTTGCTATCATCCCATGTTGCTTTAAATGCTTTTTTTTTCTTTTCTTCTTGAGCTCCTTTGTTTCTTTCCTATTGTCCTCCTTGTTTACGGGGCAATCCTTTCGCAAGTGACCCTTTTTCTTGCACTCATAGCAAATAACATTATTTGAAATTTTATTGACTTGCTTACCTTGTTTCTTGAGGAATTTCTGGAATTTCCTAGTAAGCATTTCCATCTCCTCATCTTCGGATTCTGATGTTGTTGAGTCCGAGTCCTCTGTGATTGCCTAAAAGCAATACTTTTCTTCCTGCTTGTTGCCTTCTCCTCGCTTTTCTTTATGTTCTCCAATTGAACTTCATACGGCATGAGGCTACCAATCAGATCATCCAAGGGGAGAGTGGATAGATCCTTTGCCTCTTGGATCACTGTGGTCTTTGGAGACCAATCGTTTGTAAGTGATCTCAAGATCTTTCTTACAAGCTCCTCCTCCTTCAGTTTAACTCCTAGATTCTTCATGGGGTTCACGATCTCTCCAAGCCTTATGTACATATCTTTGATTGACTTTCCTTTCGTCATCCTGAAACACTCATATTCTTCGGTTAGAATAGAAATATGGGTTTCTTTTACCTTATGAGTGCCTTTGTAGGTGACCTCGAGAGAGTTCCATATTTCATTTGTGGACTTGCATGCCGAAATTCGGTTGAACTCCTCCCTTGATAATGCATAATAAAGTGCATTCATCGCCTTTGCGTTACCCACGATTTTCTTCTTTTGATCCACCGTCCAAGCTACGCCTTCCTGCGGCTTCGGATCCGTGTACTTCTCTTGAATGAGAATCCAAGACTCCTCGTTCATTGCTTTGAGGAAGACTTGCATCATCCTCTTCCAATACCCGTAGTTTGTCCCATCAAAATAGGGAGGACAGGTGGGTGACTGTCCTTTGGTGTGCCTTGATGTAGATGCCATTGCGAGCTCATTTGTTATGTCTTCTCGCAACTTGGCTCTGATACCACTTGATAGGATCTAAATATGGAATATCTACGCGCACAAATACTCAAGCACAATATTAGTAATAGCAAGAAAGATTTTCACAATCAATTCAAACCACAAAGGATACAAAATGTATAGTTGTTCCCCACTCACTTGGGTACTCTACTAATTAAGCCTCCTAGCTTAGGGTTTTTAACCTGATTCCCTCAACCACGAGGAAATCAATTTTCTAAACGAGGTAATTAACGGGTTGCCTCAACCTAATTACAATAACGAGTTTGTTACAACCCAACGAGTAACAAGCTCAAATACGAATGAAAGAACAGGTGTAAGACAAAAAGAATCTTACAACTAAAACCTAAGCATCTCAACAGATATAATGTTACCGATTTGAGAGCCTAGTGAAGACGTGAATGCCTTGAGAATGCGTGAACAAAACACGTCGATGTGTTTGCTAAACCTATAGAGAGATTGAAAAGTAGCAAACTATTTCTTCCTCTTTGAATATGGTGGAATGTATGAAATATAGCTCTAGGATTATTTTCTTATTTCTCTTGTATCTCAAGTGTGCAAACAAAAAGTCTTAGGATCATTTTATAGAGTTTAGGACCTAGGATACTCATCTACTAGACGTTGGAATTTAATTCTCAATGTTCACATTTACAAAATTAATATTTCAGCCGTTCTATTTTGGGCAACGGCTAGCTGGTACCGGTACTATAGTACCTGTACCGGTATTAGCAGCTCACTGCCACTAGTACATGAGTCCTGGTACCGGTACTTATCATGGGTACGGGTACTTGTGACTCCCAAGTTTGAAATTCCTTGGGCACAGTAACCTACCTATACCGATATTTATCATGAGTACCGGTACTTGTAAGGTTCAGGCCAGAATTAAGGCTTCAACTTGTGTCCAACATATACCGGTACTCATGGTTGGTACCAGTACTTGTTTACAGTTTGAGACAAATTCTCAAACCTGTGCCTTGCAAATACCAGTACTGATGAACAGTACCGGTACTTGCTTATAAGTACCTGTTTTAAGTGTTTTAATCCATTACGTACTTTGAAAAAGTTCGCAATATAAACCCTAATTTATCTCTAATTGATTTTACGATCTAAGTTATGATTCTTTGTTAAGAGGCATATACAATCTATAAATATAAAATCTAAACTAAAAGGTTGAAGATGATCTTCTCCTCCTCGACTCTTCCTTGTCATCTTGTCTCCTTCTTATCATGATCTTCTTCTTTTAATCAAGCCTTCATCATTTCCTGTTACCCTTGATCTTCATCTAAATATGAAAAGAACTCAATTGCAAACATTAATTCATAATAATTTTGTTAACACCAAAACAAGATGTGGAACAAAGTTCCAACATCTACCACCAAAAAAAAGTCACCATTTGGTACAGTATTTTGTAGTTACATCTACCTATATCAACGTCCAAAGGAGGAGCCAAAGAGGAGATTAAGGGAGCAAACCTTTCTCCCTTGATGCCTACTCCTTCAACCTACCTTGGACAAGCCAAGGTGTTCTTCACCGTAAGGGGACGACCAAGCAGAGGAGGATGAGCTAGGGTGGACATCCACCTTGAGGAGAGAGTTAGATGAAGATTGTTGAAGGAAGGAACATCATCATCCAACAGGAGAAGTCCTTCTTCAAGTGTAGGAGCCGCCGTACTTGGAGGGAAGTTCTTCTCAAGATTCATTTAGAGGATCCCTTCTTCTTCTTCTTCATTTTCATCATTATTGTATTAGCTAATTTTACTTCCAAGCAAATAGCTAATTGTAATCTTACATTTCTAACAATACAAGTTATTTTCACCTTTTTATTTGTGTGTTTTGTTTCAAGCAATTTTTAGTCTAGTTAAGTGCACTTCACTCCACTCCTTTAATTACCCTAGGTACACCTTCCTAGGGTGTGCTTAGAGAAGTGGATTACTATTTGTCACTTAGGCATAGTTTCGATTTCTGTTTTCACAGCTTCATATTTCATTTCTTGATTATCTCTTCAAAAAACCCTAAAAATACAAACAAAAAATACAAGTGTTGACTTGAGAGAGCAAGAGAGAGAATTAAGTTATCAATTAACATTTTCGCCTCCTTGGACGACCCTAGATACTGCCACTATCTAGGTTATAAATTTTAAGAGTTGATCAATTTTATGCGTCTCAACGACATTAACTTACATCAATTAAAAAATTGCGTATTTCCGCACCACCGAGGTTAGCATTGTAGACCGAACATGAGCGTATACCCATGGAGGAGGCCCCCTGCACAGGCGTGCATAGCCAAATGAGCGAGAGCGTCGATTGCAAGGATGAAGAGGAGAGGGGCAAGCGGGCATCCCTGGCAAACCCCTTTCTGAGGTTGTATCCAAGTCCCTATAGGGCATCGGTTGAGAAGAGGAGAGAAAGAGGTGGTGATGACACACCATAGGACCCACCTCACCCATTTCTCTAGAAAGCCACGTCACCGCATTGTCTCCCAAAGGCACGGCCATGACAGCATGTCGTAAGCCTTGGAAAAATCCACCTTCCACATGAAGTCCTTAGTCTTCCTCCTAGTCCACCCCACCACCATCTCCTATGCCAAGATAAAGGACTCCTATAGTGATTTGCCTGTTAGGAAGGTTGATTGAATGTGGTTGATAAGGGAAGGAAAAACCACACTGATCCTGTTGGCCAAGACCTTCCCCACAATGAGATACATGGAGTTGTAGAGTGTTATTGGTCTAAAGTCCGCCAAGCTCTTCGCCCTTGGCTTCTTTGGAAAGAGGAATAGAAGAGAGTGGTTAAGCTTCTTAAAGCCAAAATTCCCTTCTTCAAACTCAGCCTCCATGGCCATGACATCTTGTTTGAAAACCTCCCAAAACTCATGATAGAACAAGACCTGAAAGCCATCCAGTCCAGTAGACCCTTCGGCTTTTAGACCCCTCATCGCCTCCCTGACCTCATCCATTATAATGGGGCAGATGAGTGCCATCACATCATCATCCTGCAACTGTGGCAAGTCTGAAGAAGAAGCCAGTCTTCATGAACCCTGTAGGATGGCATGTGCGGTTAGAACGAAGTAGTCAACCACAGTCGAATGAACCTCCTCAAGCGAATTGACCACCCTATCCTTCACTCGCAAGAGCTGAGAAATGATTCGCCCACCTCCTGGAGCTATCAATAGCATGGAAGAATCTCATGTTGGTGTCTTTGATGACTCTACAGTTTGTAATGTTAATTGTATCAATTAGAGTCAATTTCGAGGGCTCATGCATATAAATATATTAATATAGTGGGTCTGGGAGCAATGCATGCATATAGTATAATCTTTACATTAAGATTGCTTGAAATTAACGTTAAATGGCCAAGTTGTACAAGTGCATATTGAAATTGGTCTTAGATGAGCAATCTAGTTGCACAAATGGATCCAGTATGAAAATCGGAGTCCAACGGCTTTGAAGTCGTCCCAATCCGACCTTCGTAGCTCACACAACAAGCTTGGGAAGTTCTAACCATTGATCTAACGATGAATGGCCCATGATGTGCCACGTGGTACTATCTCAGCGCTTCATCTCGCTCCAGCAATGCTCGCTTCTTCTCCTCAGCGCACAAGCACACGTGATCACTTCCGTCTGATCAACATCGAAGGTTCCACAACGTGCCACGTCGTCCTCTCCCTTAGTCGCACGATTGGCCACCAACGACTAAGATCACATCTTGGATGAGGTAGCGCAGCGGTTCAGAACTTGGCCTCCAAGAGTGGAGATCGCAAGTTCAAATCGCGATCCGTGACCTCCTCGTGCACGCAAGTGCGTCAATTGCGTCGTTCAATCATCATTGCACGATCCACATTCGGCCACATCATCGAGCACGATCAACGTGATCCAGCCGTCCATCTGCGAGCAGATCACCATCATTGGCGCGTGATCCTCGCACCCTCATTACGCCACACGGCCAGCATGGATGGGCGTGATCACGATCGTGCGATGGATGGCGTGATGAAGGTGTGAACGCTAGCACTTCTTAGCCATCGGATGAAGAGATCAGCAGTTGTCAAGCACCCAAACCAGCCACACGTTCGTACGCACGTGCCAACTCTCGTGCGTGAGCTGGAGCGGCCAATTCAGCACTAATGACGGGTAGGGCAGGATCCAAGGCCGATTCAGTGCGATTTGGGGGCAGTTTAAGGCTGAACCAAGGTATTTCTTCACCTATAAAGGGCCTGTATGACCCCCATTGCAAACCATCTCTTGCACATGCAATTTTCCACCTTCTAGAGCTTCAACACAAGGCCTCGGAGTTGTCAAGCCACCAACAGAGCTTCCTCCACCACCGTGGCTACCCTAACAAGCCACCATTTTTCCTACACTCTTCTTTACATAGTTTATAGCATGGTTCTTTTTAAGGTTTCCTCTAGTTATGCTCACATTTGTAAGACATTTTCCTCATAATTCATAGAAGTGATCTTGCTATAATTTCTGTTACTTTTATGCATTCCAAGTTAGGTTTCTACTTCGCTTATCTTATGTTATTATGATCACTTTACTTATACTTGTTTTCTCTAATGCGTAGCTAGCGACCTTTGATCTATCTCCGATTTCTAACCCTACTCTCTCTATCTTCCATGAAAAATATCATGTGGCAATAAGCATAAGTGACTAAACGATTTGATTTTTCTCCTACCTGTGTTCAACACTTGGACTCACCGTTCGATTATTCTTTTTAAAATTGATGTCGTGAGCACACGCTACAATGAATGAATTATAATAATGTGTTTTTTGACATCAGCTTTTAGCGCCATTGCAGGGGAGACAATGGATCGTATTTGTCGCTTTTATTTTTGAATTGGTGGTGTTCATGAGATCTTACTCTCTCTCTCTCTCTTTCTATTGATTGGTTGTAGGAATCCGGTGCATAGGTGACAGGAGTGTACTCCAAGATGGTAGATTGGGAGTAAAGTGCGGTGAAGACCTCGGTGAGTATCATCTTATCTAGAGTAGTTTCATCCGTTCTTTTATAAAAAAAGGCATTTAGGCTCGTTCATAAATCTTAGGTTAGATTGTTTGCTTGCTTTAAAAAAAAATCTAAAAAAATTGGCATAGTGAATTGCTACTTGATCCACATCTGAAATCCACCACCTGAAAAAAAATTACACTCTAATTTCTTTAGAAAATCTTTCTGAGTGTTTTTCTCTTTGAGTGGTGTTTGCGAAGCCAACCATGTTTTGAACTGGGCCGCACCACTCAAAATTAAAATCAATTCACCTGATATAATCGCATAAACTCTAGGGTTGAACACATTAGGGTTGCTTATTTCTAGGGCTACACTACTCTTAAAGGAACTTTATCCTCACCTGTTGTGGGCAAAACTCTGTGTACCCACTACAAACATTGCTTGAATATATTAAGAAATCTCAACCCTAAAAATTTGTTAAAGCAAGGATGAATCATTAAACGACACCACATCCCAAATAACCTTGCTTGAGTACCCTAAAAATTTTGTTGAGTGCACACACAAGCTCAAATCAGATTAATTAAGAGGCACAAACCCCCAACAATGCCTCATCACTTACCTTAAGTACAAGCACTGTTTGAGCCCTAAATTAAAATTGAGTAGACATGTCTTAGGTAGGAGCAATTTAAGTCTTAAAAGTGTGATTGGGTTTGTTAAGTATCTAGCCTTAATTTCCATTGTTAAATTTGGTGTCTAGGCTGCGGGGTAGGGTCAAACAACCGCAGTTGGGGGGTATTAAAGGAACCTAAGGCAAAAGCTTTGGGAATACCTTCCCCTCAACCCCCTCTATTCAACCTGGCTAGATTGATTTTGGGAAGGAAGGACTAAGTGATTTCAAGCTTAATTATTCTCTATAAGGCTTTAGGTCACTAAGGTCAACACTACAGGGCTTAGTTTTGTTTGCTTGGTTATGCACACACAATTGTCTCCTTCGCATCTCTCCCGATTCTTCTAGTGTATGCATGGAAGGCGCTCACTTAACCATGATTTGGTTGCACTAGAGAGAATCCTAAGAAGGAGACTCGGTTATTCTAAGGCTAGAATTGCAGAAATGGCCGACCTGAGAATTGAGGATATGGAGGAGCAACCTCAACATGTTGCTATGGCCATTATCCAAGCTCAAATTACAGCTAACCACCAACTCCAGCAACAACAGATCCAAACCATTATGCAGGCCATACACCCTACAGAGTAGGGAACAATTTGGCTCTTGAAGAAGTTTTTTCACTTTGGAGGAACTGAGGCATGCCTTCCAGAAGAAGTTTTTCCCCATGGGAAAAACCAATTCCCTTAGAAGAGCCATTACCACATTCACCCTTCAGAGTAGGGAGCAATTTCATGAGGTGTGGGAATGATTTAATGAATTATTCAGGAAATTCACACACCGCGAGGTTCTGAGGTGGCAATTGGCCTAAATCTTCTACCATGATCTGGATAGCACCCTTAGGAATTTCGTCGACGCCTCATGTGGAGGCAATTTTTTGAATCAAGACAAGTAAAGCGCGTTCGAACCCTTTGAGTCAATGAGTGAGAACTCATTAATAATGCCTCCATGATCACATTCAATAGGTCCAGTCAACCTTGTGGTGGAGTTTATGAAGTGCAAACCAATTCCGGTATGGTTGACACGGACATCATAACTAAGAAGCTGGATCAGGTTGAGTTGGTAGATAAAAAGATTGATGAGCTTCTAAAACAATCCTGAGATCCTATGCAAACCTTTTTCCTATCAAAGAGAGCACACAATCTTGACCTGGTTCAGTTTATAAACCAAATGAGCCTAGAACAACCCCTGCCTATTTTCTAGGGAAGGACCTTTGCTCCCTCATACCCTGATTAATCCTTCCCCTCCCCTTCGATACCTTCTACTTTTGAAGATACCAATGCCATCCAAGGCTACTCTAGGCCTGACCCATTCTCAAACACATACAACCATGGATGGCACAACCACCCAAACTTTGCCGAGTCAAATAAAAAATTGAATCAATACCGAAACCAACCCAGGCCTAATTTTTCCTCCTACCAGTAGAGACAACCTAATAAACCACCCTACAACCAAAATAGGGTAGGTCCTACACAGCAAAACCAAATGGACACCTTGATAAGATGATGACTGATATGAATCGAAAACATCAGGAGGAAATGGCTTTAGTGAAGGGACAATTGAGTTAGCTATTGGATACAAAAGAACAAGGATCCCTTCTATCTCAGCCACAACCGAACCCAAGGAATGTAATGAATAAAGGCCACAATCCTCAAGGGTTCCAGTAAAACCAGGGGTAAGCCCATGTGATTTTACAAGCCCCTCAAACACCCCGTGGATTTACCACTTCTTCTCAAGGATCCAACCCTAGTTCCAATGCCTCAGCCAGTGTGGTTACCTTGAGAAGTAGTACCCAAACCCAAGACCCCCAATGGCCAACCTCTCTCATAACTGCAAATCCCGAGATAATTGATGATTCTGAGGATGACCGAGAGGAACCCAAGGTTCAGGAACTTGACCCAATTCAGACACAAATCCCATACCCTGAAGCCTTGGATAAGGTCAAGAAGAATAACAATGTGGCTGATAACGAGGAGTTATTGGTGATATTCACACAAGTACAAATTAACATACCCCTCCTGGAAGCAATTAAGCATATCTCGGCTTACGCAAAATTTTTGAAAGATGTTTGTACACTCAAGCATATGCTAAGAGCCCAAGCACCTAGGAAGGTGTGCTATCAAAGCAGGCTAGTTTGGTGATTTTAAGTAGTCTACCTCCTGAAAGGAAAGTCCTTGGAGCACCTTTGATCTCTTGTAATATTGGTGATTTGACTATTGACAGAGCACTCCTTGATTTAGGTGCTTCAATAAACCTGATCAGACTACTCTTTATCATCAGTTCGGATTTGGATAACTCAAGCCTACACCTGTGACTATCCAACTAGCTGACCAATATGAAAAAACTCTAAAGGGGGTAGTCGAGGATGTAATTGTTTGGGTTAAGGACTTCTACTTCTCGGTTGACTTTTTAGTCCTTAACATGGAAGTCCCCGAACAATTACAAAATACACCCATCATCCTAGGCAGACTGTTCGTACGCTTTTGTGGGGTTTTTAAAGAATGTCACGTTATAGTATAACCGACAAAACGTTCAAACAAATAGAGAATTTTATTACTCGAAAATCGGAGCATCCGAGGTTGAACACAGGGAGCAATCAGAATTTACTACTAATCTCAAATGTAATTGAACACTCTAATTTACTCAAAACTTTAATTCAAATATGAATGTATGCGGTTAAAAGTAATTATGACAAAAGAATTAAAAGTGTTATTCTTCTCTTCTGATATTTCTTTCTCTTCTTCTCAGCAGTCTCTCCTTCTTCCTTCTGATCTTGGCTTCTGCTTTTGCGAAGGTTTCTTCTTCCTCTTCTCTTCTCTTTGCAGTCTTCACTTGGCCTCTCTTCTTTCTCTGCAGTCTTCTCTTCTGCGAATGCTTCTTCCTCTTCCTTGGTCTTCTGTTTTGCCTTCTTTCTTCCTTGCTCAGCTTCCTTTATTTAGAGTTCCTTCTTCTTCTGCTCCTGCTCTTCATTCCTTCAGTTCTTCTTTTTGTTTTCCTTCGCCTCTTCCTTCTCTTCTTTTCCCTTGCTGCAGCGGCTAAGTGTTCGCTTCTTCCTCTCTTCCTTCTTTCCTGCGCACACCATAGCCAATGCAAAACCTACCCCTTTCCCTCTACCCAAACGTTTCTTTCTTTCTCTGCAATTCGCTCAAGGACGCTCTCCCAGAGCCACACGGGTAATCGGGTCGGATTTCGCACCCGGGATTAGGCGCACCGGCAGGTGGTGTGATGCGCGAGGAGTGCTCAGGTTAGGGTCGGGTCAGATCCCGCCAGATCCGCGAGATGAAACCGCGGATGAGGCGAGTGGGTCAGGTGAGGGACCTCACCCCTGTGCTTTCAGAGGCAATAAGTAGAGAACACAAATTCAACCTATAGCATACCCGCGCCTCGCGATTCGCCGATGTGGGACTATCCAGTCTACCCCAATTTCGCACGCGCCCGCAGAGCCTTTGTGCAATCGCCACAGCAGCGGGCTTCAACAGTGCTCCTTGCTGGACCCAATCGCTTCGCACTGCTCGCGTGAATCTGCTGCACTTGAAGCCTGGAGCTGCTGACGCCTGGAGGTGCTGCGAAGCTGCTTCAAACTTCGTTAATGGCGGCAGGAGCTTTGATACTGTCAAACACAAAAACGAGCCTCTCGGCTCAATCAGACCAGCTGGGGACCTTCGTCGTGGCACCACAAAGGTGGTGAGCCATGCGGCAGGCCGTGGGATGGCCTAGGCGTGCGTGCCTAGGTCAACCTGTGGCCGGAAGTGTGGGGTTGTTCAGGGGACTGTGGTGGAGGTGTAGAGGGATGGCTGATGGGCGGAAGTTGTTCCTTGTGGTGAGGCGGAGCTTATGAGTCGGTTGGCGAGCCGTGTGGAGGGGCGGAGTGGTGGATGCGGCTCGCCGGAGGTCGGTCGGAGGCGAGGAAGATGGAGGTGGTCAGCGTCGGTCGAGGGGCAATTCAATGAAATAACAGGGGGAAAAGAGAGGGGAACACGGGGAGTAGTTCTAACCTAATTGTAGGGACGAAGGGAGACGGAGGGCGGACAGCTGTACCTGCTGTCGCCAGAGAAGACGCTGCCCAGTGGAGGAGGACGGCGGCGACGACGGGGCTGAGGCGACGTGCGCGGGTATTGCGCGACTCGGAGGGGAATCAGGAAGATAACTCTGCCACTAGTTTTGTGGCAGAGCGAAGAGGGAGGGGAGGGGGGCTCGCCGGAGCTCGTTGGGTTCTTGGCCGGAGAAGAAGAGACGAATTGGAGGTGGACCTCCGGCCAAGTCAAGCTAAAGATGAGCGGCCGGAGGTGTGGGTTCTTTTATAGGCACTGGGCTGGGTGTTCAGAGCGTGGAGGGCACGCCATTGCCTTTAATGGCTCGCCGGAGTAGGAAAGAGGTTAAGATACCCAAATCCCTCGTGCGTTCGCACGAGAGATTGGGTTCACACCAGAGATTGTGATTGGCCGTAGATGGAAGGGAATTCCTCAGAGAATCTCCCTTCCATTTCTGGGAGGGGATCTCTGAGGAATCAGAGAGTAATCCCTCTCTAAACCTCGCCGGAGGTTGCTTCTGCCCTAACAATGGCGGCAGGACCTGATTGCAAAGGTGGCGGGAAATTAGGGGGCTCTCTGCAAGGATTTTCAAAAGATAGGGACCAAGTTGTGATTTGGGTGTACTAAATTGCAAAGTAGGTCAAGATGACCTCTCCTTAGGTCCAAATTTTGGTACAAACCTAATTTGGGCCTAAGGTATCCAATGGTGAAGTTGGATTTTAGGTTTGACCTCGTTTGACTGGATATTTTGCGTAAAAACCTAAATTAGGTTACTTAAAGAGCTAGGACCCTAATCTAGGTCAAACTGGGTTCCAGAGGCCAAATTAAGTGTTCTAAACCCTAGAGGATACTTTTTCCATGATTTTTAGAGGGTTTACTTGATTTTTATCCTGACCGGAACCTTGTTAATTTAAGCAGGTCTGTTTTAGGGTTACCAAATGTCATTTAATTCCTAAATTGCACATGAACCCATTTCTGATTGACTCAACGCACTTTTTATCTCATTTAGACCATTTGACCTATGTTTTGCCTCTGAGAAATCCCGTTTATGTACTGCAATGGTAAAATTACAGTTTTAACCTTTAATTCATGTTTTTTTCTCAGAGCACTTATTCCTTCATTTAGGCCTTCTTCTAGGTTATGTAGGAGCTTTTATCTTCTTTATTGGGTGAAAATGAGCTAGTTATGGCTCATGATGAGGCTCTCATCACAGACCCTTTTTGGCTATGGCCAAAGCAAACATTGACTGTGATGCAGGATGTATGAAATTTGCCTTCGGAGATAAGAAGATGCAATTGGATATCTTCAAGGCAACTAAGTCATTTGATTGTGGCTGGGTCGAGGAATGCAATCCCGTAGATACCCTGGTTGAAGAATGCTTAATAATTAGTTCCTTAGAGGACCATCAGACTCAACCAGCAATAGATTACCTTGACCCAACCCAATCCTCGGAGGTTGCGAATCTATGCAGAGTTGACTATTATTTGCAACCACCCCCTGAAGAGATTGATGTCACACAACTCCCTCCCTTCCCTTATCCATCCAAACCTTCCCTACACCTGAACTCAAACCTTTGCTTGATAACCTTAAATATGTCTTCTTAGCACCTAACAACACCTTCCTTGTGATTATAATTGCACACCTAACTAAGGACCAAGAGCTTAGGTTGACTACGACCCTAGCAGAACACTAGATAGCCATTGGGTGGATAATTTCTGACCTCAGAGGGATTGGCCCTAGCTATTGCACACACAAGATCTACTTAGAAGATGGGGCTAGACCTTCTCGCCAGATGCAAAGGCGATTGAACCCAAACATGTGAGAGGTCGTTAAAAAAGAGTTCATAAAATGTTTTGATGCGGGAATCATCTCTTTGATTTTCGATAGCCCCTTGGTGAGCCCTACACAAGTGGTGCTAAAGAAAGCTAGGCTCACTGTTGTCATAAATGACAAAGGCGAATCCATCCCCACTCGCTCCACCACTACTTGGCGGGTGTGTATTGATTATCGGAAGCTAAATGAGGTCACCAAGAAAGGTCACATCCCCCTACCATTCATTGACAAAATTCTCGAATGTCTGGTAGGGTGGAAATATTTTTGCTTCCTCGATGGATATTCATGATATAACCAAGTCGCTATTACACTTGAGGACTAGGAGAAGACCACGTTCAATTGCCCATATGGCATGTTTAAATTCTGCCGTATGCTATTCGGGCTATGCAACGCATCCGCTACCTTTCAGCGTTGCATGCTAGTCATCTTCTTTGAGATGATGGGTGAATATCTGGAGGTCTTTATGGATGATTTCTCTGTCTTTGGAGAAGCATTCGACCATTGCCTGAGCAGCTAGGAGAAAATCCTGAAGCGATGTATCGAGGTCAACCTTATTTTAAGCTAGGAAAAGAACCATTTTATGGTTCAAGAAGGGATTGTCCTTGGTCACATTGTTTTGCAAAGGGGCATAGAAGTTGACTGAGCTAAAGTCAACTTGATTTCTAAACTCCCACAACCTAGCTCGGTTAAACAAACAAGATTCTTCCTAGGACATATTGGCTTTTATAGAAGGTTCATAAAGGATTTCTTAAAAATATCTTAGCCCCTGATTGACCTTCTAGCCAACAATGTGCAATTTGATATGACACCTGATTGCATCCAAGCCTACACTACTTTAAGGGATACAGTCTCGACTGCACCTATCTTACAACCCCCAGAGTAGTCCCATGACTTTGAGATAATGTGTGATGCATCAAACTTTGCAATTGGAGCTGTCCTAGGACAAAGATAAGAGAAGAGACCCATGGTGATCTACTATGCTAGCAAAACCTTAGACGAGGTTCAATGGAATTACACTGTCATAGAAAAGGAGTTTCTTGCCATAGTTTTTGGTTTAGAAAAGTTTCGATCATATCTTTTAGGATCCCACATGATAATCTACATTGACCACTCGGCTATCCGGCACTTGTTAGCCAAAAAGGATGCAAAACCTACGCTGATAAGATGGATCTTGCTCTTATCCAGAATTCAACCTAGAAATTCGTGATAAGGCTGGATCCAAAAATGTCATACCCAACTACTTATCCAGAATTAGCTCAGAACATATTGGACCTTCATTACCTGCGATTGATACATTTCTTGATGAGCGGACTCTAGCCATGCATGGAAAGAATTTCCCTTGGTATGCAGACTTGTTTAATTACTTGATGTAGTGCAGATTCCACGCAGCTGGTCTATACAATAGCAGGACAAGTTCTTGGCTGAGGCTAAACATTATTTCTGGGATGATCCCTTGTTGTTTAGACTTTGTGCCAATCAAAACATTAGGAGATGCATCCTCGAGGATGAGGTTCAATGTGTGTTGTCCTTCTGTCATGACCAAGTGTGTGGTGACCACTTCTCCAGAAAATAGACGACTGTAAAAGTTTTGTAGTCTGATTTTTAATGGCCATCACTATTCAAGGACACGCACAAAGTGATAGCGATTTCACACGGTTTGTTAAAATACGTCGTTGTAACGCGTAAAACCGATCAACTCTTAAATTTATATTCCTAGATAGGAGAGTATCTAGGGTCATCCAAGGAGGCCAAATGTTTGCAAAATTGTGATTCTCTTGCTTGGAATACAATCTCAACTTTCTTTTTGGTATTTTTCAGTATATCATTTTTTTTTTATTTTTGAATTAAGACAACATGCGAAATGGTGGCGGGAAGGTAATTTACACTTCAATTTAAAATACTACTTCTAAGTGGCAAGTAGAGCCTCTCCCTAAGCTCACTCTAGGCAAGTGGACTAGAATAATTAGGGAGAGGGAGTGAGGAATGCTAAAAACAAGCAAATAGAAATGTAAATAAGAAATTTCAAAGAAGGCAACTAGATAGTTGAAAAAGTGTTTTACAAAAAGGCCTAGTAGAGGAAAGCTTCTACTACTAGAAAATTGAAATAAAGAAAAGAAAACACAAATCCTCTAGATAGATGGTGAAGAAGAGGGCTTCTTGTTCCAAGGTTGGTGGCTCCCAATCTTGAAAAGAGTCCTTCAACTCCTTCCTTGCAGTGCTCCGCCAAGGTGATGTCCTCCAAGGCAAGCACTAAGGGGGCGTGCCCTAAGCTTCTCTCCAAGGGTGGACGTCCACCCTAGGTCCTTCTCCCTTGCCTGGCCGTCCTCCTTGAAGTGGAAGAGTCCTCCTCCTTGGCGTGGCCCAAGTTGAAGAGAGTGGGGAGAAGAAGGCACCAAAAGGGCTGGTGATGTGCCCCTTTAATCTCCTTCTCTACTCCTTCTCCTTGGGCGTGGGTATAGGTGGTTTAGGTAGCAATTTACACTAATGGAGGATGCCCTAAAATGGTTGTAGGTGGTGGGTTTTTATAGAATAGGAAGGGGGCTAAAGTGTCCCTTGAAATGGAGGGCCAAGATGGAATGATGGAGGTGGTTAAGGATCCAATGGCCAAGGGTGTTTGGCACCACCTTAAGAGACACCAAGGGGGTAGTTATGGGGGTTGACACCCCTTGATGTTGGCGCCAAAATGGACCTTCTAGAAGGCTATTAGGTGGCGCCACCTTAGGATTCTAGAAGGGGGGTATGTGGATGGCTAGGATGGGTTATGTGGGTAGGTGTAGGGTGGATGAAGGGGCTGAAAGTGGCGCCAATATAGAGGTGGTTAGGGGTGATTTTTGGCGCCAACTTTAGGTGTCTTTTGGTGGAGATAGTGGGGTGAAGGGATGGCTAGGAGGTGGCACCAACTTGAGTAGGGTAGCTAGCTTAGGTAGGCTTGAGTTGGTGGAGCTAGCTAAGGTTGATTTTGAAGGTAATGGATGGCCAAAGAGCTGGTTGTTAGCTAAGCTAAGCTAAGCTAAGATAAGTTAAGCTAGCTTAGCTAAAGGTGGAGTAGAGGAGAAGGTAATGGAGCTAGGGTTTGGAGGAAGGAGTTGAGGAGGAGAAGTCTGGAGCTGGAGCTGGAGCTGGCTGCTGCTGAAGAGGCTGGCATGGGGCTACTCTAGCTGGCTTAGCTTGCTAGTTCTTTGCTAGTTGCTAAGCCAAGCTAAAGTGAGCTAGCTTCTACCAAAATGAGCTGAGGTGAGCTAGGTCTGGTGCTCCCGGGGAGAATCAAGATGGTTGAGGCAGCTAAGGTAGCTTTGAGTCCCCGGGAGCTGGACTTGAGCTTCCTGAGCTGGGATGAGTTCTTCTTCAGCTGGCTGGAGCTGAGTGGAGCTGGATGTAGCTGGATCTGAGCTGGGGTGAACTCCTGTCAACTTAGCTGAGCTAGCTAGAGCTCCCTGTGGACTAGTGGGAGCTGAGATGAGCTAGACTCAGCTAAGTTGAGCTGGATCTGAGCTGACTTGAGCTAGGGTGAGCTAAGGTGAACTCTCTTGAGCTGCCATCCAGCTGAGATTAGCTGAATGGAGCTGGGATGAGCTAACCCTAGTTCAAGTAAGCTAGGTTCCAGCTGCGGTGAGCTGGATCAAGCTGAGGTGAGCTGGATCAGGCTGAGTTCCAGCTAGTCTGGGCTTCTCCTTCACCATTTGCCTTCTTGAGTGCTAGGGTTTTAGGGATCTATATATCTGTACATCCCCAACACTCACAAAAATATATTAAAAAGACAATAAAAAAATGCAATGCATGCCTAACCTATTTTATGCCTAAATGCAGCCCAAAAATCCGTTTGCGGAGTAAAATCCTAAGAGCTAGGTTTGTTGTAATGCATAAGAATGATGATAAACTGGCGTTTATCAGTGACCACTTCTCCGGAAAATAGACGACTGTAAAAGTTTTGCAGTCCAATTTTTAATGGCCATCACTATTCAAGGACACGCACAATTTTGCAAAAACCTGTACAAGATGCCAGACTCTAGGTACCATGACTAAGAATGATATGATGCCTCTCTAGCCCATTTTTAACATCAAAATATTTGATGTCTGGGGAATTAATTTCATGGGTCCCTTCCTACTATTGAACGACTTCGAGTATATACTAGTCTTAATAGACTACGTCTCAAAATGGATTGAAGTCGTGCCTACTCGAAAATATGATCATAAGGCTGTCATGGATTTTATTAATAAGAACATCTTCTCCTGGTTTGAGATACCTAAGGCCATGATCAGCGATGGTGGGAGTCACTTTATTAATCCCCAATTCCGTACTTAGGAAATATGGGGTTACTCGTCGCATTGCCACCTCGTATCACCCACAAACGAATGGGCAAACTGAGGTCTCAAATAGGCAGATCAAGAATATCTTACAAAAGATTGTGAGACTTGATCGGAAGGATTGGTCCACTTGACTTGATGATGCCCTCTGGGCATACAAGACCACTTATAAGACTCCTATTGGAATGTCACCATATCGATTGGTCTTTGGCATTGCTTGCCACCTTCTGGTCGAGTTGGAGCACCGGCATATTGGGTTGTCAAACAATGTAATATGGATTCCCATATGGCCAGAACCCAAAGAAAGCTCCATCTCTCCGAGCTTGAGGAAATTAGTTGGGAGAATAGCATACTGTATAAAGAAAAGATGAAAGTTGTCCACAACCGGCACATTAATAGGAAAACCTTTAAGCCAAATCAACAAGTCTAGCTCTTTGATGCATGACTTGAACTCTTCCCTGAGAAGTTAAGATCCAAGTGGACGGGACCTTACCGAGTGGTTAGATCGTTTTCCAACAGGGCGATAGAAATTGCCGATCCTTAGTTAGGGCAAACATTTACAATAAACTGACAAAGAATAAAACATTGTCTTGCTTAGGTACCCCCAAGGGAAGTAGTAACCCTCATTGAAGGTTAACTTAGAGTCCCGCCCAGCTGGAGGCAATAAACTCAGCGCTTCCTGGGAGGCAACCTAGAGGATTTAAGTTGACCGGTTACAAAATTGATGCTCAAGTGATTTCTATCCTTACTCCCTTGCATGCATTTATTTTCCAATGAGGACATTGTGTTAGACAGGTAATTCTTATTTTCTGATCGTCAGCTTGAATTAATTATTGTTATTTTTGTTAAAGTACAAAAATGAAATAAAGATAAAAAGAGCTAGGAAGTTTAGGCACCAAATTTTACCCACCTTAGGAAATAATAAAGTTAGGATCTTTTCACTAGGACTCTTCAGGATGAGCAGCTTAATTAGTCCTGATGTTTACCAAGATATAGATTCGTTCTCCTGGTCTTTGTCAACTTAATTTAGTTGCAATAAAGTAAATAAAGTGGGGTGATAAGTAGGTGACTTATCAACTCACCCTTTGTTTAATCGC
Organism: Thalassia testudinum; assembly: GCA_037157565.1. Lineage (NCBI taxonomy): Eukaryota > Viridiplantae > Streptophyta > Magnoliopsida > Alismatales > Hydrocharitaceae > Thalassia > Thalassia testudinum. The sequence continues at coordinate 7,158,115 of JAZHRO010000033.1, forward strand.
GTTTGATCAGGTTTTAAAAGATAATACGTTCTAATATAGCCGACAAAGCGTTCAAACAAATAGAGAATTTTATTACTCGAAAAACTAGAGTATCCGAGGTCGAACACAGGGAGCAATCTCAGTACTTTTAAAACTAAGGAATACAACTTTTAAATGAAGAACAATTGATTCAAAGAGAGAGAGTTATAAAAAGAATTGCTAAAAGATAACAAGATTAGACGTCTGATTTCTATATCAGACGTCTTAAATGCAACTATTCTTCTTCCTGTTTTGATTCTGCCTTGACCTTCTCTGATTTTTGCTTGCTCTTCTCTCTTCTACCTTCTTCTTCTTCGTAGGTTCCTTCTTCTTTTCTTTTGATCTACAGGTCTTCTTCTTCCTTGAACTTCTCTTTCCTACCTTTGCTTCTTTTCTCTTTTGTCTTCTTTTTGTATGCAGTCCTTCTTTCTTTCTTTCTTCTCTTCTCTTCTTCGCTCAGCCTCTTCTTCCTTGCGGCTAAGTCTCCTTTCGTCAACGCCCGGCCTGCCTGCACAGGAGAGCAAAACCTACCCTGTCCCTCTACCCGCACGTCCCTCTCTCTCTGAAATTCACTCAAGGACGCTCTCCCAGAGCCACGGGTAATCGGGTCGGATTTCGCACCCGGGACCAGGCGCACCGGTAGGTGGGTGATGCACGAGGAGTGCTCAGGTTGGGTGGGTTGGAGCCCACCAGATCCGCGAGGTGAAACCGCGGACGAGGCGAGCGTGGGATAAGGTGAGGGACCTCACCCCTGTGCGTTCGGAGGCAACGAGGTAATATCACAAAAATAATTTAAAGTATACCTGCGCTTCGCGTTTCGCCGATGTGGGACTATTAGGTCTGCCCTACTCCCGCGCGCACCCGCAGAGCCTTCGTGCAATCGCCACAGCTGCGGACGTTGCTGCGCTCCTTGCTGGGCTAGATCACTTCGCACTGCTCGCCCGCGTCCACTGCACCTGATGATTGGAGAACCTGACGCTTGGAGCTGCTGAAGCTTGGATCTGCTCCAACCGTTAATGGCGGTAGGGCTGAAATCCTGTCAAACACAAATATGGCCTATTGGCCTAATCAAACCAGCTGGGCACCTTGGCCGTGGCACGACGAAGGTGGTGCACGATGCTGCAGGTCGTGGGATGGCCTAGGCGTGCGTGCCTAGGTCGTCCTGTGACCGAAGGTGTGGGTGAGTTTGGGGGGTTGTGGTGGAGGCGTAGAGGGATGGTGGATGGGCAGAGAGTGTTCCTTGTGGTGAGGCGGAGCTTATGAGACGGGTGGCGAGCCATGTGGAGGGGCGGAATGGTGGGGGCGGCTCGCCGGAGGTCGGTTGGGGACGGGGTAGATGAGGGTGGTCAGCGACGGTCGAGGGACAATTAAATGAAATAAAAGGGGGAAAAGAGAGAGGGAAAGATGGAGAAGGTATCTGGAGTGTTCTGGAAGGGAGGGAAGCAGGGGAGTGGATGGCGCGTAGCTGCCGTCGTCGGAGAAGAAGAACCCTGAGGGAGGGAGCAGCGATGAGGACGAGGTCAGGGGTACGTGCGCTTGGTACGGCGCGACACGGGAGAAAGAGGCGAAGTGGACTTTGCTGCTAGTATGGCAGCAGAGCGACGAGAAGGAGGGGAGGAGGTCGCCGGAGCTTGCGGGTTTCTTGGCTGGAGATGGAGGAGAGGAAAATTTGGGGGAATCTCCTCCAAAACAAGTCTGAAGATCTGCGGTCGGGTCTGGGGATCCTTTTTTAGGTGCTAGCCGAACTTTCTAGTGTGCGGAGGGCTACGCAATCACCTCTGCCGACTCGCCGGAGAAGGAAAGAGGGTGGATACCAAATCCCTCGTGCGTTCGCACGAGAGATTGGGTTCACACCAGAGATCGTGATTGGCTTTAGATGGAAGGGAATTCCTCAGAGAATCTCCCTTCCATTTCTGGGGGGGGGGAATCTCTGAGGAATCAGAGAGTAATCCCTCTCTAAACCTCGCCGGAGGTTGACTCTGCCCTAACAATGGCGGCAGGACCTGATTGTAAAGGTGGCGAGGAAATTAGGGGGCTCTCTGCAAGGATTTTCAAAGGATAGGGATCAAATTGTGATTTGGGTGTACTAAATTGCAAAGTAGGTCAAGATGACCTCCCCTTAGGTCCAAATTTTGGTACAAATCTAATTTGGACCTAAGGAATCCAATGGTGAAGTTGGATTTTATGTTTGACCTCGTTTGACTGGATATTTTACGTAAAAACCCAAATTAGGTCAATTAATGAGCTAGGACCCTATTCTCGGTCAAACTAGGCTCCAAAGGCCAAATTAAGTGTTCTAAACCCTAGAGGATATTTTTCCATGATTTTTAGAGGGTTTACTTGATTTTTATTCTGACCGGAACCTTGTTAATTTAAGCCGGTCTGTTTTAGGGTTACCAAATGTCATTTAATTCCTAAATTGCACATGAACCCATTTCTGATTGACTCAACCCACTTTTTATCTTATTTAGACCATTTGACCTATGTTTTGCCTCTGAGAAATCTCTTTTATGTATTGCAATGGTAAAATTGCAGTTTTAACCTTTAATTCATGTTTTCTTCTTAGAGCACTTATTCCTTCATTTAGGCCTTCTTCTAGGTTATGTAGGAGCTTTTATCTTCTTTATTGGGTCAAAATGAGTTAGTTATGGCTCATGATGAGTCTCTCATCACCCTCCAATTTGGAGCATTCTAGAAGTCTAAGCATCTACACATATTATGCACTGACTTGCTGTAGGGCTATCATAGTGGAAATTAGGGAGCTAATAAGACTAGTGGTGGTATGGCTGGCATGTTAAAGTAGGAACCCCCCATTGCTGGGTGTCTAGAGCCTAGCCATCAGACATATCTCTCTTTGGCCGCCATTTGTAGGTATGTCTTAGATTAAGGAAGCCACCTGCTTGGAAAAAAAAAGAAAAGTATCATAAAAAAAAGAAAAAAAAAGAGAAAAAGAAAGAAAAGGAGAAAAGAAAAAACTACAATAAACTATACTTCATCACATAGGTATGGCTGGCAAGTTGCCGTGGGTAACCCCTCATTGTCGGTTGTCCAAAGCCCAACCTACGAAAAGCACGAATAAATCTCTAATTAAGGAGAAGCAAAGAAGTAGAAATAAAAGACTTGAGGAGATATACACTATGTTCGCCTGGTGTTGACCCTAGAAAAAAGTAGTAGGGAGAAAGCTACCAGTCGAAGAGACAAACTTTTAGGTGGCAACAACTTCATTTCAGGGTCACCTAGAGCTTATGGATACTTGAGGTCCAATTTAGTTGACTGTATAATGAGTCAATCACATACACAACAAGGTGCTTAGCACTTTTCTATCATTTCGAGTCCTGGGTGGGTTGGGTAGCTATAGAATGCTGCTCCAAACCTTGAACACGAAATAAGAATATATATATATATATATATCTATGTATGTATATGAATAAGCAAGGACTAGGGCAACCCGTATCTTGGTCGAAATCATGACATTATTGAGTCTTAGTAGTTAAGACCTTAGGTACCGAATTTCCTTTGGTTGGTAGATAACTGTGCCTTGACAGTCGCTCCTTGGCTCGAGTTCTTTATGATTAACCTTGTTAGAGACTATCAAGGGGTAGGCATGGGGGTAAGATGACTCTATAGTTTGTGACATTAATTGTATCAATTAGAGTCAATTTCAAGGGCTCTTGCGCGTAAATATAATAATATAGTGGGTCTGGAAGCAATGCATGCATATAGTATAATCTTTACAATAAGATTGCTTGAAATTAACGTTTAATGGCCAAGTTGTACAAAGTGCATATTGAAATAGGTCTTAGATGAGTAATCTAGCTGCACGAATGGATTTAGAACGAAAATTGGAGTCCAACGACTCTGAAATCACCCCAATCCAACCTTTGTAGCTCCCACAACAAGCTTGAGAAGTTCTAACTGTTGATCTAATGATCAATGACCCACGATGCACCTTGTGGCACTATCTCAGTGCTCCATCCTGCACTAGCAACGCCTGCTTCATCTCCTTAGCGTGTGGGCATGCGCGATCACAATCATCTGATCAACATCGAAGGGTCCATAGTGTGCCACGTCACCTTCTCCCTCAGTTGCATGATTGGCCACCAATGACTGGGATCACATCTTGGTCGAGGTAGCGTAGTGGTTTAGAAGTCGGCCTCCAGGCACAGAGATTGCGAGTTCGAATTGCGACCTCCTCGCGCACGTATGTGTGTCAATTGCGTCGTTTGATCATCATCACACGGTCCACATTCGGCCACGACATCGAGCGTGATTTGTGTGATCTAGCCATCCGTTTGTGAGAAGGTTGCCTCTGCTGGCGTGTGATCGTCGCACCCTCATTGCACCATGCAACCAACGTGGATGCTCGCGATCACGATTGCATGATGGACAGTGCAATGAAGGTGTGAACGCGAGCGCTTCTTGGCCGTTGGATGAAGAGATCAATGGCTGTCAAGTGCCTACAGCAACCACATGTTCGCAAGCGCGTGCCAGCACGCGTGCCTGAGCTAGAGAGGTCGGTTCAGCATGACCAGTGGGTGGGGCGCGGTCCAAGGCCGGTTCAATGCGATTTGGGGGTAGTTTAAGGTTGAACTAAGGTCGTAAGACCCCCATTGCAAACTATAAAGGGCTATTGCAAACTATAAAAGGCTCGTAAGACCCCCATTGCAAACTATCTATTGCACAAGCAAAATTCCACCTTCTAGAGCTTCAACACAAGTCCCTGGAGTTGTCGAGGCATCGACGGAGCTTCCTCCACCATCGTGGTTGCCTCGACAAGCCTCCATTTTGTCTACTCTCTTCTTCTTTACATAGTTTATAGCATTGTTCTTTTTAAGCTTCCTTTAGCTCTTATGCTCGCATTTGTAAGACATTTTCCTCATAATTCAGAGAAGTGATCTTGCTATAATTTATGTTGCTTCTATGCATTCCAAGTTAGGTTTCTACTTTGCTTATCTTATGCTGTTATGATTACTTTACTTCTATTTTTCTGACAAAGAGAAAGGACTGCTACCATTCATAGTAGCAATCCATTTTTATTAATAAATTGAATAAAATGGGCTACAATTTCTCATGCCACAATGGGGCACTCAACGCTACATTACCACATATATTTTCCACCCACACGTTGCCCCCAATAAAAGTTACATCATTTCTCTATCTCCATATAGCCCACATAATAGCAGCCATAGTCACACGTGGTTTATCACTCTTCACAATATGCGTCCATAACGTCTCCCAATCTAGAATGGGAGACGAATAGAATTTGTGCCATAACTCATTCGTCCCAAGGCATGTATTGAAGAGGTGTCTGGTGTCATCCTCTTCAAAATCGTAGAGAGGGAACATCAGCATGTCTGCTCCAAGTACTCTTCTCCTGAGCGCCCCTATGATCAACCCTCCACGCCTAGCCAGCCAGAGGAAAATTTGGACTTTTAAAGGGATCTTCAATCTCCAAAAGTGGGTGCACAAATGGCCAAGAGTATCCCTTTCCTACGTCTTTGATAGGACCTCATAAGCACTACTAGGACCATATACTCCCTTTTTCCAAGCAAAACTGTCTAGCCCATCCCTTGGCTTGAAGGTAGCCAGGGCAAGCCGCATGGAATCTGCTTCCTCTCCAGTTTTAGTAGTAAGGCTGCCACCCATAGAAGGTATCCTCCATGCTTCATACTATTGTTGCCACATATCAACCACCGACGCTTGCTTCCTCTCCAAACCATCATATACATGTGGGTAGATGTCTGCAAGATGACCCAATTCGCTCCAATCATCCTCCCAGAAATGCAATTTTTCTCCATTACCTAAGATTGGTTTGAAGAGGTCCCAATGCTCCAACATTGCTTTGGAGACAAAGCCCCAAAACAGAGATGTTGACTTCTGTCAAACTACATTTGACACCATTCCATCCACACCACCATAAGAGTCCCTGATAATGGTTTACCACATGCCCTCATCTCCACGCAAAATAATCACTCCCCATTTTAGCAAAAGGGAATCCACGAATTCTCTAAGTGACCTCACTCCTAGTCCTCCTTTTTTCCTTGGTGTACACATAGACTTCCACTTCATTGGTAGCATGAATCTGCCACTATGTGTTGGCCCCTTCTAGAAGAATTTTTTACGCATAATATTGATAAGCGAGATTTTAACAACAAAGAATGAGTTAAAAACCCGTCATTGTAGTTGCATCAAAATTTGCTAATCAAATAATTTTACTGAAACTCAAAGTGAGTCCTGGGTTGAACACAGGGAGGCTACGTCGATTACAAATCCGCAGTTATTTCTTTTTGTATTTTTCTATAAGAGAAAAGATCACAATATTTCCAACTCTATGCTATTCTATTCTACTTACAAACTAAAGAAAGAAAAAAGAATGAGAGAGAGAGAGAAAAAGAGAAAGAGAGAAATTACTTTTATAGCTAACAAATGTTTATTACAAAACTAATGTTAAAAATTGTAATCTACACTAGAAAGCAGAAAAAAGATAGGGGAAGAGAGATTATCCTCCTCGACGAATGCTTGGAGGATGAGCCGTTCGAATGATGCCTAGAGGAAGAAGAACAGAGACGGAAGAAGGACAAAATTGTAAGAACCGGGGATGAAGAATGACGTTGTCATCACGAGATTTGCTTCTGGAACGGGGGTGAGAAGACAATTGGTGAGAGCTTCGCAAACGGGATGAGAAGTGGAAAAATATTTGTTTTTAACTCTAGTGGAGCTTCCCATAGCTTGAGAGCACTAGAGCGAGCTTTAGATCGTTTGTTCTTAGCTCTTAGGAGAGGTGAGAAGAGAAGGAAGGGATGAAGAAATGTGGAGGGGTAGGCTATTTATAGGTGAAGAAATGAGGGCATAAGGGTCATTTCAAGGCCTTTAGAATTAATCTACGGCCATTAGTGACACATGCAGGCCTTGCTAAAGGCGAGTGTGACCGTTGGACGCTTGGAACGTGAGCTATCTGATGAAGATCCAAGGGCTCTCGTCGTGCACACCTGTCGTTACTCAAATCATGCCCAATCTCCATCGGATGACTAGGATTGCATCCAGACGGCTTAAGATCGCGCTGAGCAGATCACGAGGTCATCCGTCTACCATTCGATAAGAGATGAAGGGCTAAGATTGCACCTCCTAACGCCTTCACATTGTAGGCTTCGTGCGTTTGATGCCGAGTGATTGCATGCGTGCATGATTCACGCATCTTCGTGCACCATGTAGTGGTCGTCTCAGCCGCTTGATAAAGATCCGACAACTAAATTTGCACGTGGTCCTTCGTGGATAAAATCTGCTAAACACAGATTGAACCCACGCCCCACGCTTTAGATAGGGTGCCGGCCCACTGAGCTGCTCCCTCGGATTGTTGAATGGAGAGTCCTCATGCCAAGTGGTCTCGACCGTTGGATCTCAATCTAACGATCGAGATCTAATGTAGAATTCTCCTTTAGCGCTCGAGAGGCGGGCATGGAGAGCGGATCTCAGCCGTTGGATCGTGGCATCATCCAAGCCGCTTAAGGCCAACCCAACCTCCCCTTCTCATTCGCGCCTTCGCATTCCAGCCGTTGGATCTTGATCCAACGGCTGGAATGCGAAGGCGCGAATGAGAAGGGGAGGTTGGGTTGGCCTTAAGTGGCTTGGATGATTCCACGTGTCATCATCTGGGTCGTCCATCTTCAAATGCTCATAGAGGATGCTACGGATACTCGATTGAACCGATTTTCATGCTGTTGGGCTACGATCGTCGATCCAGATCCATCCGTATGGTTGGATTCTTCATCTGGAGCCTTGAATATATCTCCCTGTGTCCTAGCCATTAAATAGAAGAATTAGTATACATTTTATACAATATACTCTTAATGCATGATGATACATTTTATGTAATATTTACAATGTTAAATGCAATTGTAAGCCTAAGAACCTGCATAAATAAGCATGTTAAGCTAGATAGATGTGTTTACATCATAATCTCATGCCTATCTTTTGTTAGTCTCTAGCAAAATTAAACTAAATACTATTTATAGAATAAAATTAAGATCAGATTACTTAGGTGTTTGTTATTTCTCAACAATAAGAAATTTATACTAAAGACCTAAATAACAAAGACTAAACAGCGCCTATGTGCCTGCCAAAATGCAAACTGCCAAAGCCCTCGCCTTATTCAAAGGCAAATACATTTTTTTTCTTTTTCTTCTTTTCTATTTTTTTTGGATTTTTGAGTTTAGAGTTTCGGGGTACCTTTCTACGGCTACCCAGCCCACCCAAGCTCAAAAAGAACTCTAAGTGTTAAGCATCTTATTGTGAAAATGTGATATACTCACTAATCCACAATTAGAACGGACTTCAGGTTTCTATGCTCCTAGGTAACCTTAAGAAAAATTTCTGCCTAAAGGTTTATTTTTTTGATGGGTAGCTTTCTCCCTACTTTTATTTTTATGGGGTCAACACAAGAGCGAACCCAATGTATATCTCCCCGGCTTATTCTACTTCCCTGCTTCTTCCTAAAGGCATGCTTGTTGCGTGGGATTAATTTAGAGGGATAAATTTTGTAAGTGGCGGGATAGAGGAATATGTAGGGGATAAGTGGGTTTTTATGTTTGGAAGAAGTATGGGTCAAATCATGGGATAAGTGAGAAATTTGTCTCACAAGAGGGGGGATAAATCTATCCCACCCCCACCCAGGGATACATTATTCCTAGGATATCCCTTCTTCTCCTGGGATAAATATATCCTAGGGTAAAGTCCACCAAATAGGCCATATCGCACCTTCTCCCGCACACCAAACAGGCCATAAGTGTTTAAGAATTATTTGTGCATTTTTATATGGGCTGGATTTTGGACAATCAGTAATGGGGGATTACCTACGATAACTTGCCAGCCATACTCATGTGGTGAAGTGTGGTATATTTATTTATTTTTTTATTCTTTTCTATTTCTCATCATTTTTTTTCTTTTTGCATATTTTTTTATTTTTTTTCTGAGTAGGTGGCTTCCCTCATCTAAGATTTACCTAAAGGCAGCCGAAAGAGAATGGTCGTGTGGCTAGGATCTGGACAACCGGCCAATGGGCTATTACCCACGACAACTTGCCAACCATATCACCCTAAAAAGTTCATTAGCTACCTAATTTTCATTAAAATCGCCAAAAAGTGAGTCAGTGCAGATAGTGTGCAGATGCTTAGATTATAAGTCCCCTTAAATTAGAGGGGGATTGATAAGTCATGTACTTATCACCCCAACTTATTAACTAATTGGAAACGAATAAAAAATGGCGAGGACTTGAGAAACAAGTTCACATTTTAGTGGACACTCGGCCTGATTCAGCCCAAAGACTTGAAGAGTTTAAGTGTTCAGGTCCTATTATATTATTTCTTAGGTGATGAGAACCTCATCATGAATCCTAACTAGCATATTTTGACCTAAATAAGTATACAAAAGCTCCTACAAAACCTAAGGGAAAGACTAAATCAGAGAATTATAAATTTGAGTATAAAGCAATTTACAAGGGGTAAAACTGTAATTTTACCAATGCGGTACATAAACAGGATTTCTAAGGATCTAAATACAGGTCAAATGGGTTTAATAAGAAATAAAGTGGGATGATTTGGTCTGAAAAGGGTTATAACAGCATCTAGGAATTAAATGACATTCTATAACCCTAAAACAAACCCACTTTAATTCAAGAAGTTTCAGGCAAGGTAAAAATCAATTAAACCCTCTAAAAATCATGAAAAACATTCCCTAGGGTTTAGAACATTCAATTTGGCCATTGGAACCTATCTTGACCTAGATTTAGAACCATACCCAGTTTTTGACCTAATTTGGGTTTTTATGCAAATTTATCAGTTAAACGTGGTCAAACCTAAAATCCAACTTCACCATTGGATTCCTTAGGTCTAAATTAGGGTTATACCAAAATTTGGACTTAAGGAAAGTTTTCCTTGACCCACTTTACAAATTGGTCCTCAGTAATTAGTTTTTGACCCTTAACTTTTTAAATTTTTGCGTTTACTCCCTCAACTTTCCCTTCGTTTTCTTCAGACCGGTCCCTCTGCCACCCGCAGCAGCAGGCCATACCTCCGGCGACTTCGCGCGGAGGATGGCGCTGCGCAGGTTATGGGAGCCGACCCCAGAAACGAGAGGAGGGTCCCCTACATTGTCCTCTTCCGCATGGACCACCTCCCATACCCTGTCGGCACCCATACCTCTCGTGCGAATGTACGAGAGGTATGGGTCTCTTTTTCGGCCACGTCTCTGGCGACCAGCCCACAACTCCTGGTATTTCCTTCCCTGCCAGCACCTATTTAAGGAGTGGAAGGGACTGCCGTTTCAAGAAAGCTTGAATTGGCCTGAGATTTCCCTCAAATTCGTCTTCTTCTCCTCCGACCAAGTGGTCCAGCAAGCTCCAGCGAGCCGCCCTCCTCGTCGCTCTGTCACAATACCAGTCGTAGAGCTGTCCTCACCACCTTCCTCCACTTCGCGCAGCACCCGCGCGAGCACTTCTCGCCTCGTCGTCGTTGCCGTCTCCCTCCACTGGACATCATCTTCTCCGGCGACAGTAGGTACTGCCAGTCGCCGTCTCTCCCCCTTCATCCACTAAATCAGGTTAGAACCACTCCTCTCTACCCCTTCTTCAATTCCCCTCACTTTATTTCACAAAAATACCCCTCGATTCCACTATCCACCATCGCCATCTCCACCTCCGGCGAGGCGTCCCCACAGCTCCACACCTCCATCCGCCTCGCCAACCGATCCCTGAGTATCACCACCACCCACTGATCGCCCTACGACCCTCCACTGACCGCGCCAACCCCTGTCGCCTTCCCCCGACCTAACCCATCCTCACGGCCACAGAGCGAGCTAGGCACACATGCCGGGGTGGCCAGCCAACCCCTGCCTCACCTTTGCTGTGATACGGAGAAGGTTCTCTGATGGTCTGACAGAGCCGCAAGGCAGTATTCTTGCTTTCAGGTTCTGAGCGATTGCCGCCATTGCTGCCAAGCTTGGAGCAAGCTTGCTAGCAGCTCCAGGCCTCCACAGTCCCAGGCTGGAGTCCCAGGCCGCGCGGAAAGGACTCACGCACGGTCCTAGGTCCCCAATCGTAGACGCAAGCTCGCGTGTCGCTGCAATTGCGAGGACTTCAGCTGCAGGCGAAGGCGCGGAAGCGGGTGGGACCTTTAGTCCCACCTTGGAAGTGTGCGGGTGAGCGCTCGCACATAAATTATTTTTGTGTTTTTAGCTATCTTCCTTCGATACACAGGGGTCAGGTCCCTCGCCTACGCACGGGCAGCGCGCCACGCGCTCGCGCCTGCCCTCGCCTGCGCTCACGCCCCGTGGGCCTGGGTCCAAACCCGATTACTCGACCAAGCACTCCTCGCGCACCACCCGCGCCGGTGCGCCTGGTCCTAGGCACGTTACCCAACCCGCTTACCTGATTAAGGCTCTGGGAGCGAACCTTGGAGTGAATTTGAAAGAGAGAGAGACGTGGGGAGGGTAGGGGTTAGGTTTTGCCTAACCTTGTAATGTGTAGGGAAGCAGGAGAAGAAGAAAGGAAGAGGAGCGGCTGAGGACTTAGCCGCATAGAGTAGCAGAAGTTGAAGAAGAAGAAGGTGGAGGGAGCACAGCAGAGAGAAGAAGAAGAGACGCGGCTGAAGAGAAGAGAAGGAGAAGCAGCTAAGAGCTGCAACAGAAGAAGGAGTTGAAGAAGAAAGATAAAGGAAAAGAGAAGAAAAGAGGAGGGAAGCCTGCCGCTCAAAGGAAAGGAAGAAGAAGAAGCCAAGAGGAGAAGAACCTGCAAGGCACTGTAGCAAGGGGCAGATAAGGCGTCTGATTCAAAGAATCAGACGTCTGAGAAAGAAAAGGCAGAGAAAGAAGAGAAGGAAGAGAGAAGAGGAGAAGAAAGAAAAAAAAAGAGATTTTTGGTTCCCTCTCTCTTTAATTTTTGTAAAGTAGTATATTATAGTGAATTATGAATTTTTATGCTTCTAGAATTAAGTTTGCTTCCTGAGTTCGACCTCAAAACATTCTAAATTTCGAGTAATAAATTGAAATAAACTGATCATCGTTTTTCGCAACATATTACAACGAACATATCTTTAAAACACAGTGAACAACGACCATCAGTTTTTGGCACCATTGCCAGGGAGCAACGGGCATTCTAGAAGCTATTAAATCACAATTTCTAATTGGCTACTGACTTAATCTCTCTTTTTGTTGTGCAGGAACATGAAGGAAAAGAAGGAACAAGCAGTCGGACAACAACCACACCAAGGGACAGGTAATCTTCTATCCTCTCTTTTAAGCCCCTTAAATTCTAAAGAGGAAGAAGAAAAAGAAAAGCAATCTAGGGATTACCTGTCTTTTATACATAGTAAATCACAAGAGTTGCTTACTTTTTAATTTCAACATATTCTATCTGCATATCCACTAAGGGTAATTTGGGCTAAAACCTTCTTGCTTGAGCCCTAGTTACCTAATCCTGAGGCAACTAACTGGACTAATTAGAGCCAACCTAGGACTCTAAGCTAGGGTTTTAGAGACACACCTTTTAATCAAGAACTGAAAATTCCCAAAAGAAGTGTGCCTAAGCCTTTGCTTGAAAAGATCTATTAAGAGAAACCCTAAGCAATCCGGCTCTTAAGTCACTTGAACCTTAAAAGACAGGACCTAATAAGCTCTCATAGGAACTAATAGGTGAAGTTGATCCCTTGGATCAACCAACCTTTAAATTAGGTAACTTTTGCACACAAAAGGATAAAGTTCAAGTGAAACCCTAAGTACCTTGATCCTAATTAAAAGTGGTAGACTTAAGAGGTCAAGGTCCCCATTATGGTCTACCTGGAATCTCAGTGACAAGAGAGGTCAGGTGGGGAAATCCTGTAACCCGTGGGGGTGCTCTACCATGTAGGGGTCTTCGTGGGACTCACCCTCTCTAGCTGCCTAGGTAATTCTGAGGTGGATGACCTTCTGATTAAGGGGTATCATCCGCCCAGAACCTCTGTAGTCACCCAACATTTTGGGTGTCTTGATTAGGTCTAGCACCTGCTAACCTCGTCTAATCCATCAATGCATGTTCGGTAGGAGGTCCTTGAAACCTCCTCTAGAAATTCACTCTCCCCGAGGCCAAGCCTTGGTACCCTTGTTTGTGCAACCTCTTCACATAGACCTCTCTTCTGATTCTGAACCCAATTCCCCTTCTTCCACAATGGCTCAGCCTGTTGAAGAAGAGAATAATCTTGAGCACCAGCTCCAGCGACTCAATGATCTCTTCCAAAACTTCATGAACCCACTGCAGCGCCCCATGATGCGGGATCACTATAATCCCGTTGCAGTGGTAATTGAGCCTCGAGTCAGAATCCCGACTGGCGGACCTGATTCCGAATTGAAGCCTAACATGATCCACGCCATATCTAAATTCTATAGGCTTAACTCTAAAGACCCCTTCCAGCACATCAAACAGCTTAAGCATCTGGCCCAAACTTTCGGGTCAGATGCACAGAATCGGGATATCTTACTCATGAAGATGTTCTCTTTCTCCCTTATGGACAAGGCAACCCATTGGTATCAGACACAGACCCGCCCGATCAACACTTTGGAAGAACTTCAGTCTGAGTTTTTGAAGAAGTTCTTCCTCGTAGGTCGGATAAACGCCTTGCGCCATCAGATTACTCACTTCATGCAATAGACGGGAGAACCTCTTCATGAGGCATGGGATCATTTTCAGGATCTCATGAGAAAGTGCCCCCATCACGAAGTTCCTAATTGGGAACAAGTCCAATCTTTTTACCAGGGTCTTCGTGAAGATACTAGATTGTTCGTCAATGCAACTTGCGGAGGGAATATCATGGGTCAACCTGAAGACACCGTGTGGGAGATTCTCGAGAATATGTGTGAGAACTCCATCAACAATGACTCCATGGGATTATTCGACCGGACGAATACTCGTGTAGCAACGAACCTTAGGGGAGCACACGAGACGTAGGGCCTGTCCTCATCAGTCGACCTGGAATTAATGGCCAATCGATTGGACAAGGTCTCTATTATTGAGAAGAAGGTGGATGAGCTGACTCAGCATTTGCAGCGAGCCACCTCTGTGCAGAACTCCTTCGCACAGCCCCCTCCCGCATGGGAAACTGTGCAGAACATTTTCCACTGACCTTCTCCTGAGATGGACTCGTATCCACCCCCATCTGACTTCAGGACCGGAGGGACCTCCGATCCTTTATATTCTTGCTGGGGGAGCCCTACTTCCCCATTCTCCGACTTTTCTGAGGCTACTCAGACCTGCGAGGACCTCAACGTCATCTAGAATGACCCATTTTCCAACACCTACAATCCTGGATGGCGAAACCATCCCAATTTCCAGTGGGCGGGAAATTCTAAGAATCCGAGATCACCTTTTCAGTCCCGTCCACAAGCCCCTCGGCCCAACCCCACCTATCCATCCGGGCCCAACCAAGATCAAATGTTCCTTATCCTCCAGACTTTGGTTGACATTCAGAGAACGAATGCGGCTATCCAAAAGCAACACAAGGCGAACTCACAGAGGTCCGCAACCAACTTGCCCAGTTGGCAAATTCTCGCCAACCAGGCACACTTCCTTCTCAGCCTCTTCCTAACCCGAATAGCATGCCGACTCAGCGGCGTGTTATGAACCCAAACCCGGGCCAAGCACACTTGGTTTATCAGGCCCCTTCTATTCCTTCACCTGATGGGATGGAAGCTTCAACCTCCTATGCGGGTTACCAACAGCAGCAGCCCATCCTACCATCCCCTAACCAAAACCAGGCAGGAATAAATTCTGTAACAACCCGTAGTGGTAAGTCAACACAAGATCCACCTTATCCAGACCACTCTAAGCCTGGTAACCCTAGGACAGTCATCCAGGATGTTCCTATCCCTGTCCCAGATCAAAAACGTGGACCTATCCTAGAGGAACCAACCAAGGTTCCATTTCCCGAGGCCTTGACCAATGGAAAGCAGACAATTAAACCCGTGGCTCCTGAGGAGGACCTGATCAAGCTCTTTGAGCAGGTCCAAATAAACATCCCCTTGATGGATGCGATCCGTCATATATCGACTTACGTACGATTCTTCAAGAACGTGTGTACACCTCAGTGTAAGTCGAGAACCAAGAGTGGGAGTCCAATTGTATTGTCAGAGCAAGCCAGCTCTGTAATCCTGAGTAGACTCCCACTCAAGGCAAAAGACCCAGGCACTCACCTGATTTCATGTAAGATCGGTGAAACCCAGTTTGATAGAGCATTATTGAACCTAGGTGCCTCCATAAACTTGATACCCACATCCCTACTTAACCATCTAGAAGAATCTGAGCTGAAACCGACTGAGGTGACATTACAGCTAGCAGATCGATCTATCAAGTCACTTAAGGGAATTCTCGAGGATGTTATTGTTAGGGTGCGGGATTTCTACTTCCCTGTAGATTTCATAGTTTTAGATATGGACGCACTTGAAAACCCGAAGGATACACCAATCATACTAGGGAGACCTTTTCTGGCCACTGCAAGGGCCAACATAAGTTGTGAAGATGGCCAAATAGAACTGAAATTTGGGAATCAGACTCTCAAAATTGATATCTTTATGGCCCAACAAGGGATCAATTGCGGTGTCATTGAACAAATTTGTGATATTAGAGCTGTGGTTGATGAACCACAACTTGAGGACAACATGATTATTTCTCATCAACCACAAGAAAATCTTGAACCGCAATTAGAGGAGTCATACCTTGATCTAGACAAACCTATAACTCTTACCCTTGTACCCCACACTCACTCTGAGCCACCCGCTGATGCTGATAACCCTATTCTTGAACTCAAACCCTTTCCCGAACATTTAAAATACGTCTTTTTGGGTTCTAATCAGACATTTCCTGTGATTATAAACTCCAAACTCACACCTGATCAGGAATCCCGTCTGATTACTGTTCTCCAGCAACATCGCAGAGCCATGGTTGGACTCTCGATGATTTGACTGGAATAAGTTCATCTTATTGCACACATCGTATCTATTCTGAAGAGGGCACACGACCTTCACGTGAAATGTAGAGACGTTTGAATCCCAATCTGCAGGAGGTCGTGAAGAAGGAGATCATTAAGTGGTTAGATGCAGGGATCATCTACCCGATCTCCGACAGTCATTTGGTGACCCCAATCCAGGTTGTGCCTAAGAAGGCAGGGCTCACCACCATCACGACTGAAATCAGAGAAGTCCTACCTACCCGTATAGCTAACTCGTGGAGAGTCTGCATAGATTACCAAAGACTTAATTCCTCCACGAAGAAGGATCATTTCCCACTACCATTTATTGATCAGATTCTCGAGAAGTTAACGGGAAATAGATTCTTTTGCTTTCTTGACGGGTACTCCGGTTACAACCAAGGGCGATTCATCCAGAGGACCAAGAGAAGACCACATTCACCTACCCCTTCGGGACGTACGCGTTTCGAAGGATGCCTTTCGATCTCTGCAATGCACCCGCGACTTTTCAGCGGTGCATGCTTGCCATATTGTCTGATATGGTAGGTGATTATCTGGAAGTCTTCATGGATGACTTCTCAGTTTTCGGAGCATCATTTGATGATTGCCTCCAGCACTTGGTTCACATACTCAGGCGTTGCATTGACGTAAATCTGGTTCTTTCCTGGGAAAAGAGCCACTTTATGGTGCCTGAGGGGATCATCCTGGGACACTTAATTTCTGAGAGAGGCATCCAGGTGGATCAAGCCAAGGTTAATCTGATTTCTAGATTTCCTATGCCTAGCTCGATCAGGGACATCCAATCTTTTCTAGGGCATGTCAGTTTTTACCGTCGTTTCATCCCTGATTTCTCGAAAATCACGTGCCCCCTGACTACTCCTCTCTCCAAGGATGTACCCTTTGAGATTTCCAAGGAATGCACTCAAGCTTTTGAGAACCTTCATGACCAAGTCGCCTAAGCCCCGATCCTACAGTCCCCTGATTGGTCTCAACCCTTTGAGATCATGTGCGATGCATCTGACTTCACTGTAGGAGCGGTTCTGGGGTAGAAGATTGATGGGAAACCCGTGGTCATCTACTACGCTAGTAAGACACTTGACGAGGCTCAGCGTAACTACACGGTTACGGAGAAAGAGCTGCTAGCAGTAGTATTTTCCCTTGAAAAATTCAGATCTTATCTCCTGGGTTCCCATGTCATAATCTACTCGGATCACACAGCTGTGAGGAATCTCCTTGTAAAGAAGGATGCAAAGCCTCGATTAATCTGATGGATCTTGCTGTTGCAAGAGTTCGACTTTGAGATTCGCAACAAGGCGGGAAGACAGAATGTGGTAGCTGACCACTTGTCTCTGTAATTTCCCTACTCGGAGGGGGTGAGATCAGCGTGACGTAAAAAATGCGGAATTGAAAAAAATACCAATCTCACAAAATAGACAAACACACAATGTACACAATAATTTTTAGGTGGAAACCCAAACCGGGTGAAAACCACCACCTAACCCTCTTGAGTTAGGATTTTCCGATCAACCAAGTTGATCAAATCCACTAACCGAATCACTTAAACGAGGGTGATTCAACATCAATTACAACCACGCTACAAGTGCGAGGGTAGTGTTCCTCAACCCCTTCTCTTCACGAGAAGGATTTTGTCCCACGAAGGAGACGGGAATTCGCAAAGTGAATACCCAACCAAATAATAAAGATTAAAATAAACAACAATCCTATAGAGCCAACAAAGTAATTTTAAACCTAGCTTCTATAGGAATTAGGAAACTCCCCTTTGCAAGGAGTGCGTCGAGTTGATGACGCGGTGCGTGAGCCACGCGATGGCGCAACGTCGCTCTCATGAACTACGGCAGGAGAGCGGGTGCGCGAAGGCCTGATGCTCTCTAGATGAAGAACTAGAGCTTAGAGAGCAAGAGAGACACAAAATGGTTTGAAAGTGTATTGCAACGTGTGTCTTGTGTTTCTAAGGTGTGTAAAGGCTCACCTCTATTTATAGAGGCCTTAAGAAGGCTTTGGAAGGCTTGGAAAAGCCTCCATAGCCGTTGGATGCAAAGCCCAAGTGAATCAGTCCGAAATCAGGAACAATCATTGCACTGACAGGGTAATCAGACGTCTAATTCTGGCATCAGACGTTTGGAAGATCACTTTAAGACATCTGAAAATAAGGTCAGACGTCTGATTTTGGGCGGGTCTCTTCCTGACTTGAATCAGATCTAAACAGGGTTTTAGCGCAAGTCCATTAGACGACATACAGGACGTCTGGCACTATGTCTGGACGTCTGGAAACCTACTTTTTCGTGGGAATGGATTTGCAACGGCTAGAAAATCTCTGAGAGGAGATTTTCGGGTCAGTCGAGGCAAAACGGTCAATTATCAGACGTCTGGAAGGGCTTAAGGACGTCTGATAAGACTCTAACGGTCATATCCTTGAGTGTATGCTGGGAGAGCCAACGGTCCACTAATTGGATGTCTGGCAAAGTCATCAGACGTCTCCTAAGACGTCTAGTCTAAGGTCTGGATGTCTGATTTCATCAGACAGAACTAACTATGTCCAGCCTAAACGTTATCAGACGTCTGAATCAACAATCAGACGTCTTAAAACACATTATCAGACGTCTGATTTGGGAATTAGACGTCTGGAAATGCTGTTTGAACCCTATATTGGTTTTCTAAGTTCTCTACAGAAAACCTAAGTATCCTAAGGTTGTGCCGGTGTTCCTGGGACTACTGTTAGGGTACTTTGAGGCTCTTTAACATAATTTTCTAAAAAAATAAAGAGCAAGAAAATAACGACAAAAGTACATGAAAGGAATAAAATGGAATTCTATCATATTCTTCTTGTCCTTCCATCTTCAATCTATCGCTCCTCGCGAATCCCCTCTGTTCTCCATCAAGCTCCTCCAATCCGTCCTGGATGCGAGCTCGAATTCCGTCTAATCACGTCTCCATTTGCAATTGACCTGAAATCTAAGACTCCAAGTGCAAATGTTAAACGACACGTGTTTTGTTATCATCAAAACAAACGATCACGGTGCTCTAGCACCAACATTCTCGCCTTCCTTCTGAGATCATCGACCCTTCTGGGCCCATCACGGAACATTTTCCTGATGAGCACCTCTTGACTATTGGTACTAGGCTTCTATGGTTTACTGATATAGTAAACTACTTGGCATCACACCAGATCCCGTCTGATTGGCCGAAGGCCAAGAAAGACAAATTGTGCTCCGATGCCAAGTACTACATTTGGGAAGACCCGTACCTATTCCACATAGGTGCTGACCTAATCATCCGGCGATGTATCTTGGAGAGCGAAATCAATGACATTCTCTCTTTCTGCCGAAGCAGGCATGCGGTGGCCATTTTTCTGGGCACAAAATCGCATAAAAAATCCTTCAATGTGGCTTTTACTGGCCCACTATCTTTAAGGACGCATACAGTCATTGTAAGGCATGCAGTCGTTGCCAAACTTTGGGCAACATGAGCCAACGTGATATGATACCTTTACAACCGATTCTCGTATGTGAGATTTTTGATATTTAGGGGATTGATTTTATGGGCCCCTTCGCTATTTCGGATGGCTTCGAGTACATTTTACTCGTTGTGGACTACGTGTCCAAATGGATTGAAGCCATTTCGACCTGAACTTGTGATCACAAGATCGTCATCAAATTCATTCATCAGAATATCTTCTTGCGGTTCGAGATTCCTCGCACGATCATCTTTGATGGAGGGACCCATTTTACCAATGCTCAGTTCAGGTCACTGATGACCAAATACGGGATGTCCCACTGAATCTCTACTCCTTACCACCCACAGACTAATGGTTTAGCTGAGCTATCAAATCGGGAGATCAAGAAAATCCTACAGGTTACTGTTCGACCTGACAAGAAGGACTAGTCGTCCCAACTTTCGGAAGCTTTGTGGGCTTACAGGATCTCCCACAAGACCCAATTAGGCATGTCTCCTTTTAGACTAGTGTATGGGAAGGCGTGTTATCTTCCCGTCGAACTGGAGCACAAAGCCTATTAGGCAGTACGGAGCTGCAACTTAGATCTTTCTAAGGCTGGAACCTACAGAAAGCTTCAGATAAGCGAGATTGATGAATTATGCCTTGATGCGTATGAGAACTCGCGAATCTACAAAGAGCGGGTTAAAGCCTTTCATGACAAGCACATATCTAGAAAGATCTTCCACCCTGGTCAGAAGGTCACACTCTTCGATGCCCGACTCAAACTCTTCCCTGGGAAACTGCGATCCAAGTGGGTCGGACCATATCTTGTCAGACAAATATTTGGAAATGGAGCAGTCGAGATCAGTCCACTCAGCCATGATTCCGAACCTTTCTTCGTGAACGGTCAGAGACTCAAACCGTTCATTGATGTAACCATTACAGATTTGGCTGAGTCATCATTTATCCTCCATTCTCCCCGAGCTTATTGCGCCCAACCGATGGTGTAAAACTCAGCGCTTAACAGGAGATAGCCCGTCATTCGTTTTCGAAAAACCCGAAACCTTTTCTGACATTTTTTTGCACTTTGGGTTCATCCTTTAGGACAGCCAACTTCACCTCAGGTACTCGTACCTGAGATTAGAAATCATCTGCAATAGTCACCTCGACCCATCCACTCACCAAATACCTATCCTAATGCATGAACCAAGCTAAATAAAAACCCACCTAATGTATAATGAGGACATTGCAAATCTTAGGCATGAGGGGGTATGAAAGTGCAATGAAATGACATAACAAGAAAAGATTTCAACAAAAAAATCCGCATATACGGAAAAAAAAAACTTTGAAGGAGGAAGAAAATGCTGGAAAACTTTACAAAAAAAGGAGAAAAAGAGCAGAATGATAAAAAGGAGCACAAAATGAAAGATAAAAGGGATAGCCATTAGTAAAAAATTAAGGAATTAACCAAAGTTCTAGACCACATTAAGGAAAAGAAAAATAAAAGTGCACAACAAAATTAGTGAGAATGCGAACCTTAGGCATTCTTGGCTAGACTCTTAGTACCCGTTAAGATCTAGATATTCCTCAAGAGGTTGAGGAAAATGAAAAGCTTAAGTATTAGGTTCAAGGCTTAGGGAGTATTCGGCCTCGTTAACTGACTTTCCGTTTGCGGGACTCAGTAACCTAAACACCCAAATTCACACACACAGTCTGGTTCAGTGAGCATAAATATCAAAATCACGCAGAAGCATTTCAAATATTCTGAAAATGTCACCTAGGTTAGGAGCGGCCGATCAACACAAATTGATTTGGACGAGTTTCCGGCGCAAAGAGGTGGGAAATTCCCCTCGAAGATACGTAACAACATATCATCTCCTCGGTGCTTGTCTCCAAGAATATTTACATATCCTACCGGGGGCATGTAAGCACTCTGCTGGTTCAGATTCCATGGATGGCATTATCATGATGTGTCAATTGCTAGGGTCTGAATTCGACCACGAAACACCATGGATGGGATTATCTCGAAATCTCAAAAGCAAGGGTTCTGGGGGTTACCATGGGTGGTGCTATCTCGAAACATCGATTGCCAGGGACCCTTGAGGATTTATGATGGGGATAAGGAATCCGATACAGATCGTGTTGTGAAGCTAATCCTAAGTTAGAATTAAAAAGAAAAGAGAGAGAAAACTCTCCAAACAAATAAACCTTCTGTCTCTCTCTTACAAAACGCACTGCAAACTGAACCAAGGCTAAAAATATCTCAAGCACAGGTGCTTTAACCACGGAGTCCAATAAACTTTAGGTTAGTTCCTGTAGGCCTTAAAAACCTTTCCTAAAGACTGAGGCTAAAGCTAGACAGATCTGGATCTCGATTGGTACTAGAGTACCTTTTAGGCCTATGATTGACATTCTGACTTAATCAAGGATACAAGAGGAAAAACACTTATCAAAATTTAAGGAAAGAAATTCATGGTCTAGAACAGAGGTTAAAACCTTAAAATTTTGCTAAGAGACTAGCAAAAGCTAGGCATGGGGGTATGATGAGAACCTCATCATGAACCCTAACTAGCACATTTTGACCTAAATAAGTATACGAAATCTCCTACAAAACCTAAGGGAAAGCCTAAATCAGAGAATTATAAATTTGAGTATAAAGCAATTCACAAGGGGTAAAACTGTAATTTTACCAATGCAGTACATAAATAGGATTTCTAAAGGTCTAAACATAGGTCAAATGGGCTTAATAAGAAAGAAAGTGGGATGATTTGGTTTGAAAAGGGTTATAGCACCATCTAGGAATTAAATGACATTCTACAATCCTAAAACAAACCTACTTTAATTCACAAAGTTTCAGGCAAGGTAAAAATCAATTAAACCCTCTAAAAATCATGAAAAAGCATTCCCTAGGGTTTAGAACATTCAATTTGGCCATTGGAACCTATCTTGACCTAGATTGAGAATCATACCCAATTTTTGACCTAATCTGGGTTTTTATGCAAATTGATCGGTCAAACGTGGTCAAACCTAAAATCCAACTTCACCATTGGATTCCTTATGTCCAAATTAGGGTTATATCAAAATTTGGACCTAAGGAAAGTTTGCCTTGACCCACTTTACAAATTAGTCCTCAGTAATTACTTTTCGACCCTTAACTTTTTGAATTTTTGCATTTACCCCCTCAACATTCCCTTCATTTTCTTCAGACCGGTCCCTTTGCCACCTACAGCAGTAGGCCATACCTCCGACGACTTCGCGCGGAGGATGGCGCTGCGCAAGGTATGGGAGCCGGCCCAAGAAACGAGAGGAGGGTCCCCTGCGTTGTCCTCTTCTGCATGGACCACCTCCCATGCCCTGTCGGCACCCATACCTCTCGTACAAACGCGCGAGAGGTATGGGCCTCTTTTTCGACCACGTCTCCGGCGACCAGCCCACGACTCCTCGTATTTCCTTCCCTGCCAGCACCTATTTAAGGAGCGGAAGGGGCCGCCGTTTCAAGCAAGCTTGATTTGGCCTGAGATTTCCCTTAAATTCATCTTCTTTTCCTCCGTCCAAGTGGTCCAGCAAGCTCCGCCGAGCCGCCCTCCTCCTTCTCGTCGCTCTGCCATAATACCAGTGGCAGAGTTGTCCTCACCACCTTCCTCCGCTTCGCGCAGCACCCGTGCGAGCACCTCTCGCTCCGTCGTCGCCGCCATCTCCCTCCACTGGACATCATCTTCTCCGACGACAGCAGGTACTGCCAGTCGCCATCTCTCCCCCTTCGTCCACTAAATCAAGTTAGAACCACTCCTCTCTACCCCTTCAATTCCCTTCACTTTATTTCACAAAAATACCCCTCGATTCCACTGTCCACCATCGCCATCTCCACCTCCAGCTAGACCTCCGGCGAGGCGTCCCCACCGCTCCACGCCTCCATCCACCTCGCCAACCGATCCCTGAGCATCACCACCACCCACTGATCACCCTACGACCCTCCATTGACTGCACCATCCCCTATCGCCTTTCCCCGACCTAACCCATCCTTACGGCCATAGAGCGACCTAGGCATGCATGCCTAGGCCGCCCCACGGCCAGCCAACCCCCACCTGATTTTCTGATGGTCTGACAGAGCCGCGAGGCGGTATTCCTGCTTTCAGGTTCTGAGCGATCGCCGCCATTGCTGCCGAGCTTGGAGAAAGCTTGCTAGCAGCTCCAGGCCTCCGCAGTCCCAGGCTGGAGTCCCAGGCCACGCAGAAAGGACTCACACGCGGTCCCAGGTCCCCAATCGCAGACGCAAGCCTCGCGTGTCGCTGCAATCGCGAGGACTTTAGCTACAGGCGAAGGCGTGGAGGCGAGTGGGACTTTTAGTCCCACCTCAGAAGTGTGCGGGTGAGCGCCCACACATAAATTATTTTGTGCTTTTTGCTGTCTGCCTTCGATACACAGGGGTCAGGTCCCTCACCTACACACGCGCAGCGCGCCACGTGCTCGTGCCTACCCTCGCCTGCGCTCATGCTTCGCGGGCCTGGGTCCAAACCTGATTACCCGACCAAGCACTCCTCGCGCACCACCCACGCCGGTGCGCCTGGTCCCGGGCGTGTTACCCGACCCGCTTACTCGATTAAGGCTCTGGGAGCGAACCTTGGAGTGAATTTGAAAGAGAGAGAGAGAGACGTGGGGTGGGTAGCGGTTAGGTTTTGCCTAACCTTGTAATGTGCAGGGAAGCAGGAGAAGAAAGGAAGAGGAGCGGTTGAGGACTTAGCCACACAGAGCAGCAGAAGTTGAAGAGCTTTGGTCCTGGCCTTATAGATCCTGGCATTCTCATATGCATCATTTCTAAGCTCCTTCAACTCAGATAGTTGGAGTTTCATGTCCTTTCTAGCTAAGCCTAGGTCAACATTGCATTTCTTTATTGCCCAAAATGCTCGATGTTTAATTTCTATGGGTAAATGGCATGCCTTACCAAACGTTACGGAGAGTGGATCTCAGTGATGGGAACACCATTATGAACCATAACTAGCTCAATTTGGTCTGATAAAGTTAATAAAAGCTCCTACATAATCGTCAGAGGGTCCTAAGTGCTTAACATTCTATTTTGAGGAGAAAAGATGAAAAATAGGGTTATTTTTGTAATTTTACCATCTTATCACAAATACAGAATAACCACGGGATATGCCAAGGGTTTATTAAAGGTCATATGATCATTAATGTCTAACAAGTGGGTCCATACAAACAGAAACAGGTTTTTCACGCATTACGAGAATTAAATGATATTTGAAACCCTAAAAACTGACCCGCTTAATTAAATAAGGTTATGGTCAGGATAAAATTTACCTAAACCCTCTAAAAATCATATAAAAATATTCTCTAGGGTTTGTCATCCTTTATTTGACCATTGAAACACATTTTGACCTAAAACAGAGTCTCAGAAAGACAGTTGCCCTAATTTAGGTTTTTACACAATTTACCTAGGCAAACTTGGTCAAAACCTAAATCCAACTTCATCATTAGATTTCTTGGGTCCAAATTAGGTTTGTACCAAAATTTGGGCCCAATCAGAGATCATCTTGACCTAGTTTACTTTTTAATCCCGTTATGACTCTTTTTCTTACAAAGAACCCCTTAGCTTTTGAAAACCTTGGAGGGACCCCCCTAACTTCCTCATCTTCTTCACATATAGGTCCCTACCGCCATTAGAAATAGCTGTAGCATCTCCAGCGAGATTCAAGCGAGATTTTCTCAATCAATTAGTCTCAGATTGAACCAAAGATTCCTCGAGGAATTCTCTTTCAATTAAGCCCATCCTTGGACTCCAATTCTTTCCTAATCTCCCTTGCGAATGCATGGGAGATGTTCGTCTAGTTGTCATGCAAGCACCACGTGCTTCCAAGCTTGGAATGCACTTCTAAGCCCTATTTAAGGACCTAGGTTGCAAGGCCGATCTCCTTAGTAAGTTTTGGTGAGTCAAAATACCCTAATCTACCCTCTTTAGCCACCAAACACCTCTACTCCGGTGACCTCTCTCTGTCCTGCTCCAACGCACCTCCAACCATCAAATTGGAGGTGCCACCGTCTTCCTTTCTACTTCGCGATCCTCTCTGGCCAAAGAGAGGATGTCTCCTTGCCCTGTTTGTCGTCGTCGTCCTCCCGCTTTGTCATCTTCTCTGACTTTGGTCAGCTGCAATAAGAGCCTATTGGCCTCAACTCTCTCTCCTAAGAACCCCTACATCTTTCTTTTTCCCTTTACTTCTCTTTCCCACACTCACAACACATGCACGACCGCCAATCACTTATCTCCCCATCTGTCTTCTCCGCCTCTGACAGAACTTCGGCGAATTCGCTTGCACTCCATAGACCACCATCTACCCCGCCACAACACACATTAGCATTGCCGTGTTCCAGAGAGCAAAAGCCCTCTGGTTATTGAGGCTATTGGCCTCTCCTCAGTGCCACCGATCACCACTACCTAGACACCACCTTCTCGAGCTCGTTAGGCCTCCACCATCACTCGCACCACACGTTGCACCCACCACCACACTTGCCACTTCACGGCGAAACTTCTGAGCATCTTTAACTTGGTTGCAAGGCTATGTTCGTGTCTTTAGGTACTTTGCTGGACCTTCGCCGCTGCCCCAACTCCTCCAACTTCGTACGTAGTCCTTCGACCACATCTGCTCCAGGCTACATTCCTAAGCACTGCGGTTGACCTCTAGACTCCTCTACAGGCGCTCAATTAGACCCAGCAACATCATTTGTTACTTCAATTGGTCGAGACCTTCATCTGTAGCCGCACGCGACAAAGGCGGGTGGGATAGTCCCACATCTTGGAACACAGATGCTGCGACAGCACATAAGTTGATTTTTTGCTTACGGTTTGTTGCCGCAACATGCATAAGGGGTGAGGTCCTCGCTCACGCATCGCATATGCACGCCCTTACCCGTGCTCATGCCACGTGGGTCTGGACCTTGGTTTGTTTACCTAGATACTCGGGTTTGGTCTGGTTCGCCTGATTTCGAGAGAGAAAGAAGAGAAAGAAAGAGAGCATGGCGTTTTCCCTCTGCTGCTCTCTACACTTGGCGAAATTAAGAGGCCTTTGCCTCTGTGCTGCTGTGCTCTGCTTTCCTCTCCTTGAGGTGTGAAGGAAAAGAGAGGCCTTTGCCTTTGTTACTGGTTTTGAGTCATTGTTGCATTATTGAAATACTTAAGTTGACATGGAATATTTGGTTGGATTCACTGTTCATTTATTTGAGATACTTGAGCTTAATTAAAATGGGATTATTGGTGATTCAAATCACCATTTTAACCCATCATTTTTTTCATATTGTTACTTGAAATTATTGATATATCATTCTTGAGTAAATTTTGATTGCAGTTGCTTAAATCTTCTATTTAAAATTGTGATCTTGAGGTTGATTGGCTGATTGCTCATTGTGTTCGACCTAACATTTTTCTGAGTTATAAATTTAAGTGTTTAATGCGATTTTGTTCTATAATATAACGCATTTCTTGAACAATGACGATTTCTCGTTAACACTCAGCCCTTGGATCTTGATCCAACGATTGGGATGCAAATGCACAGATGAGAAGGGGAGGTTGCGGTTGTCCTTAGGTGGCTTGAATGATGCCACGTGGCATTATTTGGGTCATCCATCTTTAAATGCTTATAGAGGATGCTACGGATATCTGATTGGATTGGTTTTTATGTCGTTGAGCTACGATCGTCAATCCGGATCCATCCATACGGTTTGATTCTTCATCTGAAGCCCTAACTATATCACCTTGTGCCCTAGCCATTAAAATAGAAGAATTAGTATACATTTTATAGAATCTACTCTAAATGCATGATGATGCTGATGGGAACACCATCATGGGCCATAACTAACTCAATTTAGTCATTATCAAGGAATAAATGCTCTTACATAACTGTCAGAGAGCCATAGTTCATTGCATCATCATTCTGAGAGAAAGACAAGAAAATAAGGTTAAAACTGTAGTTTTACCATCATATCATAATTGTAGTACAACCACATGTTTTCCTAGGGGGTAATTAAAGGTCAAATGGTCTTAAATATCCAACAAGTGGGTTAATACAGACAGAAAAGGGCTTTCGCATGTTTTGAGAATTAAATGACATCTGAAACCCTAAAAATAGACTCGTTAATTAACTGAGGTTCTGGTCAAGATAAAATTCACTTAAACCCTCTAAAATTCATAGAAAAATATTCTCTAGGGTTTGGTACATTCAATTTGACCATCAGAACCTGTCTTGACTCAAAATAGAGTCCTAAATAGACATTTGCCCTAATTTAGGTTTTTGCATAAATTACCTAGTCAAACGAGATCAAAACCTAAATCTAACTTCACCATTGGATTCCTTAGGTCTAACTTAGGTTTTTACCAAAATTTGGGCCCAATCTGAGATCATCTTAACTAAGTTTCATTTTAGTCCAGTCAGACTCTTATCTCATTCAGAGCCTTAACTTTTAATTCCTTACAAATAGTCCCCCAGCTTCTTTTTCTTCACAAAAAGGTCCCTCTGCCATTATCGCTCATGAATCCTACTCTGGTGAGATTCATTTGGAGAGATCTCCTTGATTGATTGATGAAACCTTCCTAAAATCAAACTGGAGATTCTTTAGGAAATCCTCTTTCCATTGGGACCAACCTTGGATCCCAACTCCCTCCCAAAAGCTCGTGCGAATGCTTTGAAGGAATGGGTATCCTATTTGTGCGTATGCTCCAAGGTTCCCAAGCTTGGAACCCCCTCTTGAGCCCTATAAAAGGATCCCTAGGGCACGGTTGTGCTCTTGAGCTAGGATTTGGCCAAAAACCCTCTTCCTAACTCTACCTCTAGCCTCATCTGACCTAGCTCCGACAAGCATCCTCCCATCATCCCATGGCCTCCTAACGGCCAAATTGGGAGCATCTTCTTCCTCCCCGACTTCCTCCACCTCTCGACGATCACATCAGAGGTACTCTGACCCCTTTCTTCGCCGTCATCCCCCTCCTGGAGGATTCATCTTCCCCATGTCCGACCATCACATCGGCGTGGGTTTTCTCCCTCCTTCGACCGTTAGATTAGGTTCTTTAGCTTCCTCTCCTTCCCTACGTTTTTCTAATCTTCTTATTCCCCAATTCAACCACCGATGCTGTGAATCATCCTCATCTCTTCCACCTCCGATGAACACTCCAGGGAGGATTTCCACTCGGTACACAACTCCATCCTCCTCGTCGACAAGTCCCCGACCTCCGCCACATCTACCTACACAAAAGCCCTAACTCTATTGGGCCGCTCGACCACCCTAGCCACCTGTCGACCAACCCACCGTTCTCTGCCCAACTCCTTCATCGACCGGCCACCACAAATCACCATCCTCCACGAAACCACTTCCGCTACACTCGCCGTGGTCTGACGAAGCTCCTGAGGTATTTTAACGTGGACACGAGGCCCTATTTCATGTTTCAGGTAGCAGGTCCTCCGCCGCCATTGCCTAAGCTTTTAGCAAGGCTTCAAGCTCGCTCCAGGATGCAGTTACTCTAGGCATTTGCTCTAGGCTACGTGGATTCGTCCCACGTACGTATCCAGGTCCTCAGTTGAAGACTACAGGAGTAGCAGCCATGCCAATTGGACGAAGGACTTTGTTGCTGCACTACGCAAAGGAAGGGTGGGACATTTAGTCCCACCTCGAAAACTAACAGACTCCCGCACTTGCATAAATTGGATTTGTCGCATGAGCTATTCACCTCAGCACGCACAGGGGATGAGGTCTCCGCATGTGCCCTCATGCACCTTGCCCGCGACACCTTACATGTGGGTTTAGCCGATCCGATAACCCACATAACCTAAACACTCCTCGCTCACCACCCACGTCGGTGAGCCTGGTCCCGGGTATGCTGGATCTGTATACCCGACTACCCTGACTAGCCCTGGGAGGGCGGAACCTAAGAGGAGAGAAAGAAAGAGAGTACGAGGCAGGGGAGGGTTTTGCCCTGTGCGACACTTAGCCAAATCTGAGATGGCCGCCCTCTGTGTGTGAAGAAAGAAAGAAGAGAAGGAAGCCTTCACAGAAGAGGAGGAAAGAAAGGCCTGCTTAGAAGAGGAAGAGGAGAAGACTTAAGATAGAAGAGGAAGAAAGGAAGAAGACCAGAAGAAGAGAAGAGAAGCCAGGAAGAAAAGAGAAGAAGAATAGTGCTAGGGAAGTACTGTAGCACTTGTTGGATAAGTCGTCTGATTCAATAACTTGACATTTGATGTGAGGCTTGACATTGTGAAAGATTGATAAATTGATTGAATACTTGATATATATGCTTAGAGAATAATTGGTGATTTAAATCACCATTATTTTAGCTTCTCTACTTTTTTATTGCCTCAAAATATATGAGAATTCATTGAATATCTAATGTGATAGATTAATATTTATTGAATATCATTTTGTGGCTTAAATTCGTGTGCTCATTTACATTATTGAGATTAGTGTGTGAATTCCTATTTGCTCCCTGTGTTCAACCTCAGACTTCATTTCTGATATTCGAGTAATGAATATTATTTGTTTCCACACTGATTTGATCTATATTACAACGCAACGATTTTAAAACCCATTTTAGAGCGAATAACAGATGCATGTTATGTATTATTTACAATGTTAAATACAATTGTAAGCCTAAGAACCCGCATAAATAAGCTTGTTAAACTAGATAGATGTGTTTACATCAAATATCCATTCTCTTCAACACTGAACCAGGTGGTCTAAATATTGATAAAAAGAACACTGGAATCGTTGAAAGCACCGAGTTCAACAGAATCAATCTCCCACCCTTTGATAAGAACTTGTTGCACCACCCTTCCATTTTTAAGGACACCCTCTCAAAGTGCTGAGCTTGATCCTTCTTCATTTTCTTGGCTTGCAGTGGTAAACCAAGATATTTGATGGGAAGAGTGGCAATTGGCATTTGCAACAAATGGGACAACTCCTGCCTACAAGCCTTGCTAAAGGAGACAAGGGAGGATTTGGTGCCATTAATCCTTAGGCTTGAGATCTCACTAAATATATCAACAGCATACTTAAGTACCTCTGCCTCATAGGAACCCCCTTCTATAAAAAAAAACTGTATCATCTGCAAACTGTAAAATAGGTGTTAAATCCCTCTAGGATGACAAAATACAGCTCTACAGGTACCCACCTGAGCACGCTTTGAATGCCAGTCATGCCAATGTATCCATTGCTAGGATGAAAATGAGGGGCGCCACTGGACACCCTTGTCTGACACCCTTCTACGGTTGAATCCACTTCCCTGTAGTACGTCCATTGATTAGTGGGGAAAAGGAGGAGGTGGTAACACATCTCTTGATCCACTGGACCCACTCTTCTAGAAAGCCCCTTCGCCTGAAGATCACCCAAAGGTATGGCCAAGAGATTGAGTCGTATGCTTTAGAGAAATCAGCCTTCCACATGAATGCGCTTCTTTACCTTCTGACCCAACCTGATACCATCTCCTGAGCTAGAATAAAAGACTCCTATAGGGACCTTCCTTTGAGAAAAGCAGACTACACTAGGCTGATGATGTTCTTCACTGCTTCTTTCATTCTATTTGCAAGTATTTTACCAATAATCAAGTAAATCGAGTTGGGCAAAGCTATGGGTTGAAAATCTATCAATGCCTCTGCACCTGGCTTCTTTGGCAGGAGAAAAAGAAGGGACTTGTTGATTTTTTCTATCCCAAAATTCCCCCTCTGGAACTCGTCTATCACATCTAGCACATTAGATTTGACCACTAATCAGAAAGCACAATAAAAGAGAATGGGAAAATCGTCTGGTCTAGGGGATCCCTCCACCTTCAAAACCTTTAATGCCGCCACCACTTCATCCTCCCCAATACATCTACATAGCAATTGTCCCTCCTCTTCCCCTAGTCTTGGCATATCAGAATGGGTAAGCCTCCACACACCCCTCTATCCTTCACGTGTAGTATCCACAAAATATCTATTGGCCGTATTACATAAGTCCAGAGGAGATGTAGCAACTTGGTCACCATATCTGAGAGAAGCGATGAGGTTGAATCTTCTTCTTGCACTCAGAGCTATATGGAAGAATTTGGTGTTGGAGTCCCCCTCCATCCACAACTACCTGGGCTTCTAGCTCCAATCAATCTTCCTTTGCAACAACACTTTGTAGAGTCTTGCATTGTGCACTCTCCTCTTCATTCAGCCCCATAGACTCTTCCGTCACATCTAGTTCCCACATCCCTTCTAACGCCTCCTCCTCTTTTGTGCCTTCAATGCGCCCATGGATTTTTTATATTCCATCAGCATCAACTGGAGTCCTTTCAACTTGGACGCTAACCTCTGTGTAGCCGTCCCCTCATCCTCCTGAACCGTCCACCACAATGCTACCATGTCTTTAAAGCCATCCTCATTGAGCCAAGATTTTTGGAATTTAAAGTAAGACCTCGCCTTTACACCCTCCCCACTCTCCCACACAAGAGGGGTGTGATCAGAAAATGGTCGACCCAATGCCACCACAGAAGCCATGTGAAATGACCCCATTAACATAGGAATCTATCAATCTTGGACATTTGCGCACCTCCACCTCTCCATGTGAATGTAGCTCCAGAATAAGGAATGTCAACAAGCTCCAATTTTGTGACTATGTTCTGGAAGCCAAATGTAGACGAGTCTATCCTCCCATCTGGATGATCGTCAGAAGACAAGGTGGCATTAAAATCTCCCCCAGAAGCCATGCAACCCCCTGAACCCATTCCACCATTACACGTAGCTCTTCCCAAAGTAGCGACCTCTCCCCCTAGTTACATGGCCCATAGACTGACGTAATATGAAGAAAGCTGCTATCTGAAACTCTAGTGAACTTGCAGGTGATGGAGTATCGTCCCACCTTTGCATCAACCAACTAGAGGTTCAAGGAGTTCCACCACATGCATAAGCCCCATGCACGTCCCTCTGAAGGGATGCATCTCAAGGAAGAGTCTCCTGCCCCTATTAAAGGCTGCCACTTCCTAGTCTCCTCGCCATCAATATGAGTTTCTTGCAAACACGCACAATCAACCCCCCATTCTCTTAGGTACCTTGCTAGCATACCTCTTCTCCCATGGTCCCTCAGCCTCCTCACATTCCACGTCAGAATCTTCAACATGATGGTTCAACCACGCCCTCCTATCTTTCCTCTCTACGTGAAACATGTAGTGCCTTTGCCAATTGGTTAATGTCTACATGCAACATACCACAGCTCCAGAGGTGATATCTGCCCTTGCCTAGAGATCCTCCCCTGATGGGGGAGGAGGACCCCACATTATATCTTGCCTCTTCTAGAGTAGAGAAGACAAACGTATCCCCTGATGACTCTACAAATAATAGTGTTAATTACATCAATTAGAGTCAATTTCTAGGCACATGTGCATGAATATCATATTACAACGTGTGTGGGAGCATTGCATGCATATTGTGTTATTCCCACATTAAGATTGCTTATAATTAATGTTTAATGACCATGTGTATAAGTGTGTACTGAAATAGGTCTCAGATGAACAATCGGACTGTACAGATGGATTTAGATTGACGAACAGAGTCCAACAAACTCAAAATCACCTCAGTTCGACCTCCGTAGCTCCCACAACAAGTCCAAGAAGTTCTGACCATTGATTTGATGATCAACAGTCCTCGTTGCGCCACGTGGTGCCTGCTCACCCTCCATCGTGCACCAGCAGCACTTGCCTCCTCTTCATCACACAGCATACATGATCTTAGCTGTATGTTTCTCATCCAATGGCTGAAGAGGCGTGGGCGTCAACTCCTTACAATAATCCGTGGGCATAGCATATCGGTTGAGAAAAGTGCCCACATCGCGAAGACGCGGGGTCAAAACCTCGCAAGGCCTCAAATCCGCTGCACGTAAGAAGCAAACAAAATTAGGTGTCAGATCTCCATCGGGCGGACGCTGAAGTGGCTACATAGCGCCATCCGATGGATGTGATTCGTGCACGCGTTGTCTAACGCGTAATCATGTGCTCGATCGTATGCCCGAGGGTGCGTGATTCTTTAAGATGTTTGAATGCTTCATCAGCCATCTGATCGAGCGAGGCGTGATTTGGAGCGTTCATTTTCGTGCAATCTGGAACCTCCATCACTCATTGAATGGCTATGGGAGGCTCTTGCCCGCAACAGCTGCAGTGCGAAGAGGCCAGCGGGTGTGCACAGTTGGCGATGTGATGCACGAGCGCATGCTGGGGTGATGCTCAAGGAGGTGTGTCATGCGCAATCTTGAACGTGGGAAGTGGCAAATCATTTTCCATTTAAGCCTATAAAAGGCCATGCACACCCCCCTTGCTTGATATCTTCTACCAAGAAAAATCTCCCACTCCTTAGAGCTTCCAAGCAAGATTCTGGAGCCACCGATGGAGCCCTCCTTCCACTGTCGTGGCCACCTCGACATCCTTCTTTTTGCATTTGATCATTAGTTCTCTTTAGCTTGTAGTTTCAATTTCGTTAAGCATGCCTTTAATTTGGTTTGCTATTTTTGTAGTACATTTCACCATAATCTCAAGAAGTGATTTGCTATCATTTTTTTGTTAATTCTATGCCTGTTGAGTTAGGTTTGCTTTGATTATCCTCTACTATGCAAATCTTTATTTAGGCATAACTAGCGACATTTGATCTACCTTGAATTTGTTCTCTCTCCCTCTTTCTCTCTCTCTCTCTCTCTCTCTCTCCCCCTTCCTCTTTTCGCAAGCAAATCGATATAACTATCATGTGACACTAAAAATGAGTGACTAATTGATATAATTTTTGCCTCCTCAAGATCGACACTCGTACTCACTTTTCCATTTCTTCATTAAAATTGGCCCATCTCTTCTTCTACGAGCACTCTTGAAGCTTCAACCTCTGAATCCTTTGTCACCTTATGCTTTTTTTGCCCACTGCTTTTGGTATCCCTTTCAACTGTAACTGGCCTCCACTGCATAACATCTCCTTTAGTTGCCATCGGATGGTCATTCTGTATGTTGTTGCCACTGTTCCTTATTGGGGGCTTCATCTTCACGTGAAGGTGGAGAAGCTAGGAAGAACCTCTGCATCGAAGCACCACCTTCTCATGAAATGACCCATCATGCTTCAATCGCACACCCACCCTCATTGACCTTCCATCCCCTTCCATCAAACCTACATTCACCCCCTCCTTCAAAGAGGCAAACCTTGACACAATACTAGAGATCGCAACATATGAACGTAAATGCAAAGGCACACCAAAAATCTTCACAACACCATCACATTCAAAAAATCTTTGCAGTGGCCTCTCATTTAAAGCACCATCAAACGACAAAATCAATTGCCAAATCACTGAAATTGTTCCAAACAAAGATGATCAAAACTTAAGAAGATTCACATCATCCTTCTACAACCCAAAAACCATGAACCGTGATGGGTTCAAAACACAGATCTTCCACGAACAAGACGAAAGAGGTAGTGACCTTACGAGGCCTTGGAGATCATCCAAGAATGGGTCGCCCACCATGACCTCCCTCACAAGGGCTTCTTGGAGACATGCCTCAGCTGGCAACACTTCGTTGGAGACCGAAACCTCCACGTCAAGCGAAGGGGGGTGCAGGCGGAGGAGGGGGCATCTCCATGCACGATCACGGTGCACAAGATCTCCACGTGGACGAGAACCCCCTGCATCTACGTGTTTTGCATCATTCTCCTCACGTCTTCTAGGGTTCGGCCCCCTCCTCCACGCGTTTGAGAGACCCCACCATCCCCCTCGTTTGATGCACGTGGCTTGCTTTTACACGTGGACCTTCGATGCCCTAGACCTCCACATTCGAGGCAAATGAGAGCTTTGCGACAAACTCAGCAATGCGCCCTCTCTCCTTGCAACGAAAATAAAGGACTCTGCCCACCCCCTCCCTTGAAAACCCTTTGCCACCTGAGAAGCCCCACGGTCTCCTCCCTTTAAAGCCAAGAAGTCCCTCCTCTCCCACGTCCTCACCTTCCCTCCACCTTCGTCCACTCGCCTTTCGTCGCCTCTCCTCTCCCTAGAGATGCCATCCCCAGTTATCCAATATTGTGATGGTCCTATGATCACTTTACTTATACTTGTTTTCTCTAATGCATAGCTAGCAACCTTTGATCTATCTTGGATTTCTAACCCTCCTCTCTGTCTCTCTCTATCTTCCATGAAAAATATCATGTGGCAATAAACATAAGCGACTAAACGATTCAATTTTTCGCTTCGTTGTGTTCAACACTTAGACTTATCGTCCGATCATTCTTTTTAAAATTGACGTCGTAAGAGCACGCTACAACGAACAAATTATATCAATGCATTTTCCAACGTCAGTCCCCCTCATTCAGCCAAAGCTATTGAGATTTCTCTTGCCAATCTACCTTGTGCTTTTGGTCCTCTTGCTGAATAGTGGATTGACACTCTCTACGGTCCTCATGCTCCTCTGGGGGAGAGGTGCAAAGTCCTTCACCGCATCCAAGGCATCAATAGTCGCCAAGGCCTCCATTTGACGACGCTCCCTGTCCACCCATACTCTCCACCGATACTCCTAAAGGTGGTTACTGATAAACTCCAATTTATCATCATCCTTAGCATTCATTCACATCTAGTTCCTAAGATTTTGTCAATTACATTGCATTATATCGTTGCATTTAGCATTAATGTGCATTTAGGGTTTAGAGCATACATTAGCGTTCATTTCACATTATCTCGTGTAGTTTCCATTTGATTGCCAGGGATGAATGCATTGGAAATTAGAGAAACCCTGGTAGTATGGAAGGCACTTGGAACATTTGTGAAGATAGAAGCTCCAGTAGTTGGACCCCAGCTCAACTCAGCTGGATCCAACTCAAATCCAGCTCCTACCCTACTCCCTCTCCACCTTAATGGTCATCCACCTACATTAAAACCACCAACCTTTGGTCCCTAAAATACACTCCTTGCCACCCTTTCACATGGCACCAAGGAAGCTTCCTAACCACCCTCCTTGGCACCCTTTCACATGGTGTCAAGGAAGCTTCCTAACCACCATCCATACTAGCCTATAAAAAGACCCCCCATCCTACCATTCAAACCATCCTTGGTAACCAACAATTCTTCCTATCAAACACCTATAGCCACCATACATCCCACGACCAAGAAAGGAGAAGGAGAGAAGAAGATTAAGGGAACAACCTATCAGCTCCCTTGGTGCCTTCTACCTCTTCTCTCTCCTTTCTTGTGCCACGCCAAGGAGCAAGCTCTTCACTAAGGAGGACAACCAGGTAGGAAGTCTAGGAGTCACCATTCTTGGAGCGAAGGTTGCCTTAGCTACTGGAGAGAATTTTCTATCTTTTATTTTGTTGCATTTTAATTCCTGTTAAGCATTCATCTACCTAGGGATTAACTAAGTGGAACCTCTACGTAGTTGAGCTCCCTAGGTACTTTGTAAACATTTCTTCTTAATTGCAAAGTGTCTTTCTTCATTCTTGAATTTTTAATTTCAAGTAGTAACTTTATCTATTTTAGTGCATCACATCTCTCTTCTAATTACCCTAGGCACACTTGCCTAGGGTGAGATTAGAAGAGAAGACTTCTCTTGTCACTTAGGTTCCAGTTGTTAGGCGTATTTTTTTTAGCGTAGTTCTATCTTCGCATTCGTATCCTACTTATTTCCAAACATAAAAATTTACAAAAATCAAAATACAAAAAGAGAAGTGTTGATTTGAGAGGTGAGAGAGAGAATCACTTATTTGACTAACAAATTGGCCTCCTTGGATGACCCTAGATACAACCACTATCTAGGAATATAAATTTAAAAGTTGATCGGTTTGCGTATTGCAACGACATTAAAACCTGCATTTATAAAATCGTGCAAATCTCGCATCACTTTTTGGCATCGTTGCTGGGAAGGCACGGCTTGGTCACATATTTTATCTCTCTCTTACTTTATTAGGTCTTCATGGATTTGTTTTGATTTTTGTTTAGGTGCGAACCAAGAGTGGGAGCGGGATTCAAATTTGCTTGGAGCGGGAAACTTCAAGTGAACTTGTCTTCCCGTGTACTTCAGGTTAGTACCCCTGGCCATCTCTTGTATCATCATCAAAATCTCTTAAAAAAATCTTTAAATTTTCAAAAAAAATAAAAAACAAGAAAAATTAAGGGTGGTGGAACCCTAAAACTCTTTATGTTGCTTGTTTGCTTCATTTTTCCACCACCTTTACCTTATTGGTGTCTGATTTTTGAAAATCTAGACCTCTGTCTTAACTTTCAAAAATCAGGTTCAGGCACTTAGGAGCTTCCTAAATTCACCAAATTTCACCAAGGGAAGCCTCTTTGAGTCAGGAACCTTGAGTCCAATTTTAAAGAAAATTTTCTAAATAGAAAAAATTAAAAAATTCACGGACTGAACAGGGGTTAGATCTTGTTTTCTTACTATTTTCTTACTGTCCATGAATTTTATAAATTTTTATACTCATCATATTTAGGTAAACATTATATTTTTGGAAACCTTGAGAAATGTTCTACATCATATGAAATTCTAAAAAATTTTTGAGATCATTTTAGGTTTTTACAGAATCAATTCCTCAAATCAATCAATTCTGACTCTTGACACCAATAAGAAGAAAAATTTCAAAAAAATATCAAAAAATTTCCTCAAATCACAAAAATAGAATTTTTGGATTCCTTATTTGATTTTATATCAAGTGGTAGTGTTGTTTTCTTGTTTGGATCACTACTCTTAAAGATTTCATAAAAAAAGATTCATTTAGGAGTTTCATAACTTGGATTTTCAATTCTAAGGTTTTGATTTTATTCTGTCTTAGTCACACATACACTCAAAGGAATTGATTCTCACCAACTTACAACTTGACTGTCTTATTGTGTGATCACCTTTTGTCTTAGTCACACATGCACTCAAAGGAATTGATTCTCACCAACTTACAACTTGACTGTCTTATTGTGTGATCACCTTCAAACTTGTTTGAACATTTAAAAAGATAATCATAAAATCTACAAAAATTTTATCAAAACCCTAAAATCTTTTCACAAAAATCCTTGTTTGCAAACCTCCTGTTTTGGCTTGGGCCTTACTTCCCGCCCAATTTTCGCACACACAAAAATTGAAATAATCGGGTATTACCCCAATTATCGTTCATCACATTCCTTGTGCACTTTAGCCTCCTATACCTAATTAAAATTTATAACAATTTGACCCCTAAGGTTTTATCAAACTTAGGCTTGCTACCTAGGTCTTAAGATTTCCTTAGTTGGTTTCAATTTCTTCATCTATATATGGTGCCAAACTGAGGGGTTGTGTCAAACAATCAGGCGTGGGTTTATACAAGCCCCCAGTGATTTTTCTAGGACATACTTGGGCCTAACCCTCTCCTTAATCAGTCTAGCCAGATTTGTTGAGGGAATGGTTATCAGCTACTGATTTCTTATTTCTTAAGCAGACCAAGTCTTAGGCAATTTTTAGGGAGTCACCCTTAAGTTAGGTCTAGAATTTTGCTTTCTTGGTTGCACACTTATTCTTCTCATCTTTCCTTCCTCTCCTTCCCATTCCTTCATTGCATGCACGGGCGGCAGTCCCAAAATCCACACTTGGCGGGACCTCTTGATTCTGCCACCTCGCACAAAAAGACTTTCTTCCTCTCATTTTCATTCTTCAAAAATAGAAAATCCCCAAAATAGGTCTAATGTCGCTTCCACCTCTCACAGACAAAACACTTCTGATCCCACCTTTAATCCTGTTTTTAACCCTTCCACCCAAAATCTGCAATCTAACCAACCCGCTTTTTGACTTACCCATCCTAAACCTACTCGTCCTAGAACTACTTGAGATGCCACAAAGACAAAATCAAGGCCCCCCGCCCAATCCCCTATACATGATGGTTGAGCAATTGGCTCAACTACAAGCAAACCAACAACAGTTGGCTAGGACTGTAATGAACTTAGCTAACCAAGGGCAAAACCTACCACCCTGTCAGCAGCCTGTTGTTCCTCTTAAGGATTTTTACGATCCTTTCAATTATGAGGACAGACAAGGGGTGGTCATACTAGAAGAGGACTTTGAGATTAATCTTGCCATTCTGACCTTAATCAAGCACTTCCATGGCCTTCCTCAGGAAGACCCATTCAATCACCTTGAGGAACTTACTCTCTTCGCACAGATCACCCATTCTCACAATGTGCGAGAGGATTTATGGCTGATGTGGTTATTCCCACTTTCCCTAAAGGATAAGGCTGCATACTGGTTTAAAACCATTGGCAAACCCATTACCACTTGGCCTCAGCTTAAAATTGCTTTCCTAAAGAAATTCTTCCCCATTGGTTGTATGATTTCCATATGATGATCTATTACGACCTTCCAACAAAAGCCTGGCGAGACCTTACATGATGCTTGGGAGCGATTCCAGGATCTTTTAAGAAGTTGCCCGCAGCACGAGGTTCCACTATGGCAGCTCATGCAGATCTTCTACCATGG
The DNA here is from genome assembly GCA_037157565.1 of Thalassia testudinum. NCBI lineage: Eukaryota > Viridiplantae > Streptophyta > Magnoliopsida > Alismatales > Hydrocharitaceae > Thalassia > Thalassia testudinum. The sequence goes on from JAZHRO010000033.1 coordinate 7,198,031, forward strand.
ATTAGAAGATCAACTTCGACGTTTCGCTGATGCCTCATGTGGTGGCAACTTCCTGAATAAAGATGCTGAGAGTGCCTATGATCTTTTTAAAGAAATGAGTGAAAGCTCATTTAACCATGCATCCATGAACACCTTTAGTAGGACTACCAACTCGCAGTTCGGTGTTTATGAGATAGGCACTCAATCAATCCCCGCAACCTAAGACAACCTTTAACTGATTTCCCATAGACTCGACTAGATGTAATTAAATTAGAAGAAAATAGAGGAAAGATTTACTACACCCACCCAAGTTACACATTTGACCCTGCCTAACATTCTAAAGAGAGAGAACTTACACAATCTCAATACTATCCCTACTGAGTATAATCAATTTTCTGAGGCTTTATATGGTTCCCTAGGGACTTGCAGTTATCCAAATCCTAACCCCACTGAGAATATTTTCGCCCTCTAGGAGCAATTTAGAACTCCATCCAACTCCAATTGGAGGAATTAGCCAACTCACTCCTGGCCCAATCAGGTGCCCTTTCAGAAACAAAACCAATTTGGAGGGTGTTACGAACGCGTGCCCCAGACGTTTTTTTAAGACGTCTGGGAGGTGGTCCAGACGTCGTACAAGACGTCTGGGATCACATCCAGACGTCTGACCAGACGTCTGGGATCGTTTCCAGACGTATGGAAAACAGTTTTTTTTCGCACGAGAGATTCGTCTGCGCGCCTGTGCGCGCAGACCTGCGATTCCTCTCTCTCTCTCTTTTTCCCTCTCTCTCTGCGGCTGCAGACCTGCCACGCACTCTCTCCCTCCTCCTCGCGCGGCCTTAAAAGGCCACGCCTCCCCTTCCGTCGTCTCCACCGTCCCCTTCCTCTTCTCCTTCCTGTGCGCGAGAGCGAGCGAGCGCGAGGGCGGCAGCGGCGGCCGCAGTGAGCGCGGAGGAGGTGCGGCGTGCGAGGGCAGAGCTCTGTAGTGAGGGCGAGCTCGCCGGGGCGGCTTGGCTGGCCGGCGGAGGGCGGAGGGCACAGGGGGCACGGAATGACGCAGAGAGGGACCTGCTGCGGTCTGAGCAGCATACGCGCGAGGTGCGACGCGGGCGCCGTCGTGAGCGGAGGCCGAGTGGCACCGTGATTCTGGAAAAATTTCCAGAATCAGATGTCTGGGTTTATAGCCAGACGGTGAGGGAGACGTCTGAAATCTCATACAGACGTCTGAAAGGTGAGTATTCCGCTTTCTTCTTCCTTCCTGTCGACTGACCGTACTGAGGGAGGGAGTTGGCTGTGCGCAGGCTCGCTGATTCGCCATCCTTTGCGAATCAGACGTCTGGAAGTTGTACCAGACGGCGGGAGTGACTTCCAGACGTCCGGGGTGACCATCGGACGTCTGGGAGCTAGGCCAGACGTCCCTGCAGACTTCTGGACGTCTGGGAAACCACGCTGAACAGGTAATTCTCTGATTCCACTTTTTAACACGCCTGGAAGAAGTTCCAGACGTCTGATTTTACACAGTATCGTCTTTTTCGACCCGTTTAGGGCCCGTTCGGGCTCCGTTTTCCGCGATTCGAGTTGCGTTCTTTTCATAATTAATTCCTCTACTCGTCTACAGTAGCTATACACTATTTTGAGACACTCCTTGTGTTTGATCCTTGTGATAGGACCTCGTTCAGTTGCAGTCTTGGGAGTCGCGGAGGCATGCGGGATTCCCGATCACGCCCCCATTACTCCCGTTGTACCTGGTAGAGTGGCTTAAGTTATTATTAAAATCTGTTAAAGTATGGAACCATAACTAGAATCTAGGACATTGCATGAATCCTAGGAATGAGAAATGTATGGAATGATAGCTCCTAGGTGTTGCATGAATCCTAGGGCTGGAAAACTAGTTGTATGCTAGATCCTAGGATGTGGCATGAATCCTAGGATGGAAAAACTAGTGGAATGTATAATACTGCAGTCTTGGAAAAAAAAATGGAAAGGAATATAAAGCTGCATGTAAATTGAATTAACAGCTGCCTGTTACGAATAAAGAAACATTGATGTAAACACATTTACACTACTCAAAATGTCTATTTATGCATGTTCTTAAGCATAGGATTGCATTTCATGATATAAATATTGCATTACATGCATCATCTTGTATTTAGAGTAGTTTGAATAAAATGGAGGTTAATTGTCTACTTTTATGTGCTTGGACAGGGCAAATATTTTATCGGGGCCTCGGATCAAAGATCCAACCGTATGGATATGATCAGGGCGACGATTGGAGTTCAACGACTCCAAGATCGCCCTAATCAGGCATCCGTAGCATCAGATAGAGACCGGGGAACCCTAGAAGATCAAGGGCCAGGATGGTGTAAATCCGCACTTCAGATGGAAAATCCGACCACACGGATGAATTCGGATCGACGATCGCAGCCGAACGACACAAAAATTGAGTCAATTCGACATCCGTGGCACCATCTACAACTTCCAGAAGATGGACGGCCAAGATGGCGCCACGTGGCGCCATCCCAGTCGCCCAATCGGCCGCAGGAGTCTTGTGAAGACCGTGCACCGTCTCCTCTCCGCCGTTGGATCTCGATCCAACGGCTGCGGTCGCTCGCGCTTAAAAGCGTCTGCGCGACCATTTCGCCCGCGTAGCGCAGCGGCGACGCAGCTGCAGGCGAAGCGGAGGTCGCGGGTTCGAGCCGCGGTGAGGGGGTGAAAGGCGCGGGCGAGCGGGCGCGCACGAGCGTCAGATGAAGATCCAACGGCTACGCGCGCTCAATTAGGACGACGCGCGATTGCACGCCGGGCGTAACGCGCGATCGCACGCGGGCGGGCGCGCTACGCAGCGGGCGCGGACGCGATCTAAGCCGTCCGATCTCACGATCGGACGGCTGAAAATCAGGCGACGTGCGTAGGCGTTACGCGCGGGCAGCCGAGCGGGCGCGCGTGGGCGCGGCGGCTACGCCCACGTTGAGGGCTTTAGCGACGGTTTTATCCGTCACTAAAGACCCCTTATTTATTATTTTGAAGATGTAATGTCCATTTTGCCCCCACTCCTTGCAACTATAAAAGGAGACCCCCTCCATACGAAATTTTCATCCCTTCCTTCTCCTCTCTACCTCTCCAAAGCTCAAGAGAAGCTTGTCCCACACCCGGGATGCTTCTCGCGAGATAAAGTCCAAATTTTCGTCCCCCTTCGGAAGTGGATCCCGCGACGACGACGGCGTGCTGCTTCGTTCCCGTTCTTCTGCTTCGTCCTTCTTCGTCCTGCTTCGTTCTCCTTCGTCCAGGCGTCGTCCCGTCCGGCTCGTCCTCCAAGCGACCGTCGAGGAGGATTCTCTCTCCCTATTCTTTTACTGCTTTCTAGTATAGATTTACTGCTTTCTAGAGTAGTTTATTCGTCCTCCGAGCGATCGTCGAGGAGGACATTTCTCCCTCCATTCTTTTAATGCTTTCTAGAGTAATTGTTTTATGTTTTCTAGTTGTAACGAAAGAGCTCTTTTATGATAAATTCCTTGTCTATTCTACATCTCATTTTGATTTCCATGTATAGTATTCTTTCTCTCTCTCTTACTCCCTCTCTCTCTTTTATTTGTTGTAGATACTTAGATAGTTTAAATTGAATTTTTTGTGACAAAATAAAAAGAAACGCGAAGTTTTTAAATCAAACATTCGCCTCCCTGTGTTCGACCCGGAATTTTAATTTCGGTATAAATTTTATTTGTTGAACACGAATCCTTCGCTTTCGAACTACAACGATATGTTTTCCAAAACCGAACACGTTGGCGTAGGTTCGTAAATCGTTCAACAAACATGAATGAGATCATGGGTCGTAAGAACGTGAAACTGGAAAGTGACACCTAGATGTTTGAGTTAAAAGGATGGAACCCTACAGGGAATTAGGAGTGGAACTCCTGGAAAGGGAATGGAATGGAACTGAGTTGTAGTTTGTACTGTCTCTTGGGTACGCAGTACCAAGGGAAGTACCTGTACCTGTTTAGTGCAGAGTGGGGCCAGCCACCCCAGGGACCCGGGGTTAGGATTGGCCGCTCTGTACCGACTTGCTGGCCCTCGTGTACGTAGTACCGAGGAGAGCTACTAGTGTTAGGAGAGTACTAGCTACCCCACGGGCCCCGGGGTTCTGCTAGCCTCCTTCACCGACTTGTTAGGCCCACTAGGGCAAACCAGGGTAGTCAGACGAGGGTGCACGGACTGTGGAGGGGCAAGGCCTCGGTTTGGTTACTGTGGAGGGGTTGGACCCCTGTTACTGAGAGGGCTCTGCCCTGTACTGGTTCCGTGCTGTGCTTTGGGCGCACCCGTTAACGGAAACGACTGACCGCGTGCCAGTACGGGTTAGTTACCCGTGCGTTTATCGCGCGTGCCGTAGTCACCGTTACGTCTGTCAGTGACCTTGGGGTGGTTGACTGAGGGTAGGATCACCACGGGGGACTCTCCCGGCCAGGAGAGCACCACGTGCTACTTCTACTTTTTGGAAAAGACTGCAATCAAGATCGTTCCCACGAGGAACATTCGAGATCAAGTAAAAGATCTGAGAAATAAATGAAATAGTGAGACAATTGAAAGACGTAAATAAAGAAAGTAATAGAACATAACAGCTACTGTACACTCTACTGTTGTCTTTAGTTTTAGTTGCCACTCTACTCAGCGTTTTGCTGACATGTTACACTCGTTACCTTTTTCAGGACCAGGTGTTGAGCAGCCAGGGTCAGCGGCTGCAGAGGACGCTGGGCCAAGTAGGGTTCAGTAGAGTTTACCACAGTCTTTTGTACCTCTTTTGTTTCTGTTATAATGAGTAGTTCTTGTTTCCGTTGTACTTTCTTTACCTGCAGTTCATGTTATATGATAAATGTTGTTCTACTGTTGTGGTGGTATCTACTGTAGTAGTTTCTTTACCTACTGCTGTACTGTCTTACTGTTAGTTATATTCATGCTGAATGTGGTTTATTTTACTGCTCTTTTGGTTACTTCCTCGTTGGACGACTAGGTCTTGGGATTAGTCGAGTCGGTCCGGTTCTCGTGTCTCGTAGGGACTCGGGAGTCGGGTCGTTACAAGATGGTATCAGAGCAAGGTCGTCCCGAGAAGTGAATCAACTGACTGGAAAATAACCAATTCGCATGTTTATAGCTAGAGTAGCCACCACAACATATCTCCTGACTTGAGCTCTTAGAAGTTTCGTTAGGTACCGTCTGTTTTGACGTTTTCGTTTTGTTTCGCGTCTCCTTGCAGGAGATGCCTCGTCGCGGGACTGGCGAGACGGGCTGCGGGCGCGGCCGAGGACGAGGTCGGTGAGGTGGACATGCTGTCGTTGACGTCTCGGTGGACCAGCCACCACTCCCTGGCATCCAGGCCCAGGACCTCGCTAGACTGATATGAGATATTGTACGAGAGGAGCTCCACCCACCGCCCCGAGCACCTCCCCCTGGGGCTGCAGAGGGGGAGTCCTCTGTGGGACCACGCGACGGACACGACGTTGGACACGAGGGAGGGGATGGGCCCCTGCCGCCCCCACCTTCCTCCGACACTTCTGTACACGAGGCACCTTCGCCTGGATGTGCACCAGAACTTTTCGGACAGTTCCGGAAGCTGAAGCCCCCCTCCTTCAAGGGGGATGAGGACCCGACTGAGGCGGAGGACTGGCTTGAGCAGCTGGAGAAGATCTTCGACACCCTTCGCCCCCCGGTGGAGTGCCGCGTGGCCTTTGCCACGTACTAGCTGGAGAGTGCGGCACACCGGTGGTGGAGGGCGGTCCGGGGACAGGAGAGGGACGAGCCGACGTGGGACCAGTTCGTCACCCTCTTCTGCGAGCAGTACTTTCCCCAGACGTGGCAGGACCAGAGGAGGTGGGAGTTCCACACTCTCCGCCAAGGGACGATGACTGTGAGCGCGTACCGCACGCGTTTCTTGGAGCTGTCCCGCTTTGCAGCGACAGCGGTAGCCACTGAGGAGGAGCGCCTTTGGAGGTTCGCCGAGGGGCTCCAGCCTGCGATCCGGGGGTATGTCAAACCCCTGAAGCTGCCTACGTTTTCGAGGGTGGTAGAGGCAGCTATGACTTACGAGGAGACCAACCCATCCGCGCGAGAGACCGACGGCGGGCGGAAGAGGCCCTTTCAGCCAGACTTCTCACAGGGCCGGCGAGAACGGAGACACGTGGCGTCCGCAGGAGAGCCGTCACGTTGTGCAGGGCCATCAGTGGCCTTTGGGGGCCCTTGACAGGGGCCAGTCGCCAGCACCGGACCCCCGCCTAGTCGACAGCAGGGACTCACTGAGGGCGGGAGTCGGGTTCCCCTCTGCTACCAGTGTGGCCAGCCGGGCCACGTCAGGAGGGACTGCCCATCTAGGGCAGGAGGTCAGCAGATACTTCCCGTGCAGAGCACTGGAGGGCGTGCAGGAGGCCGCGGTTCCCAGGCACGAGTAGGAGGACAGCAGTCGCGAGGAGGGTACCGGCCAGCACCTACCCGTCCGACGTAGAGTGTGGCTGCTTCGTCCGCAGCTAGAGCTGAGGGGCGTATCAATGCCTTAACACACAGGGACACCAGAGCTTCGGGATCCGTGGTAGCAGGTATGGTTTCAGTTTTTGGCAGACTCGTTTATACCCTTTTCGATTCCGGCGCTACGCACTCGTTTGTCGCTGCCAGTTTCACAGTTAGTTTGGACCAGGATTATACACTGTTAGAGAATCCATTCGTAATCAGAGGTCCGGGTGGTCAGTTGTTTGTAGCTGAGGAGGTGTACACGGATTGCGAGGTCTGCGTCGGGGGACATAGCCTGCCAGCTGACCTGATTATTATCCAGATGGAGGACTTTGGTGTGATTTTGGGGATGGATTGGCTGTCCGCTTACCACGCCTTGGTGGACTGTTTTGAGAGGAAGATCGTCTTGTCCATTCCGGAGATACCTTCTTTCGAGTTTCACGGACAGCCAGTGGACGGAGGTTTCAGGTGCATATCGGCACTTCGGGCGGCGAGACTTTTGAGCCAGGGATGTGAGGGCTTCCTAGCTTGTGTGGTGGCAGAACCTAGCCCCGTGGCAGACTTCCAGAGCATCCCGGTGGTCAGAGAGTACCCCGACGTGTTTCCAGACGAGTTACCAGGACTACCGCCCGAGCGCGAGATTGAGTTTGAGATCTCACTAGTACTAGGGACCAGCCCCATCTCCATCGCGACATACAGAATGGCATCGCTTGAGCTGCGAGAGCTCAAGTCCCAGTTGCAGGACCTTTTGGAGAAAGGTTTCGTGAGGCCCAGTGAGTCTCCCTGGGGAGCCCCGGTATTGTTTGTGAAGAAGAAGGATGGGACCCTACGCCTTTGTGTGGACTACCGACAGCTGAATAGGGTCACCATCAAGAACAGATATCCGCTGCCGAGGATCGACGATTTGTTTGACCAGTTGCGGGGTGCCACGGTGTTTTCCAAGATAGACTTGAGGTCTGGATACCACCAGTTGAGGATCAGGGAGACCGACGTCTCCAAGACAGCTTTCCGCACCCGGTACGGACACTACGAGTTTTTGGTCATGCCGTTTGGGCTGACCAATGCCCCCGCTGCTTTCATGGACCTGATGAACCGGGTGTTTAGACCGTACTTGAACCAGTTCGTGGTGGTTTTCATAGATGATGTACTCATCTATTCTAGAGATCGGACGCAGCACGGACAGCACTTGCGGATGGTTCTGGACACTCTGAGACGACGCAAGCTGTACTCCAAATACAGCAAGTGCGAGTTCTGGTTGAGGGAGGTGACCTTCTTGGGTCATGTGATCTCTGGTGACGGCCTGACGGTGGACCCTGCCAAGGTCGAGGTAGTGCTCAGGTGGGAGAGACCGCATTCAGTCACTGAGATTCGCAGTTTCCTGGGACTGGCAGGTTACTACAGACGGTTCATCAGAGGATTTTCACAGATTGCGCGTCCTATGACACAGTTGACCCGGAAGGACGTGCCTTTCGCTTGGACAGACGCCTGTGAGGCGTGTTTTCTGGAGCTGAAGGAGAGGTTGACCTCGGCTCCCGTGCTCACCATCCCTGACAGTAGTGGCGGGTTCGTTGTGTACTCGGACGCTTCCTTGCAGGGGTTAGAAGGTGTGCTCATGCAGAGGGGTCACGTGGTCGCTTACGCCTCGCGGCAACTGAAGCCCCATGAGCATACCTACCCTACCCACGACCTAGAGTTGGCAGCTGTTGTCTTCGCGCTGAAGACATGGAGGCACTACTTGTACGGTGAGACCTTCGAGATTTTTACAGATCACAAGAGCCTCAGATATCTTTTTGACCAGAAGGAGCTCAACATGAGACAGAGACGTTGGTTGGAGCTCCTGAAGGACTACGATTGCAGCATCTCCTACCACCCGGGAAAGGCCAATGTGGTGGCTGATGCCTTGAGCCGTAAGGCGCTCGCACGCTTGGCCAGTCTACAGTTACAGAGTTGGAGCCTTTTGGAGGAGGTGGGCAGTTGGCGACCTCTAGAGTTACGAGGATACTGTCGGGCAGTGACGATGACACGGCAGACCAGGCCAGAGCTGATAGACCGCATCATCACAGGACAGATGGCCGATCCGTACTTGCAGTCTTTGCGCGACAGAGTACTATCAGGAGACCCAGGGGACTTCTCTTTCACAGACCAGGTGCTACGCTTGAGGGGACGGTTGTGCGTTCCCAGAGACGATGAGCTGTTGAGAGAGCTTCTGACTGAGGCACACGGTTCCAGATTCACCATACATCCTGGAAACACGAAAATGTACCACGACTTGAGACGCGAGTTTTGGTGGAGAGGGATGAAGCGGGATGTGGGTGAGTTCGTGCAGCAGTGCTTAGTGTGCCAGCAGGTGAAAGCCGAGCATCTGAGGCCTGCAGGGCCGCTTCAGCTGCTTCCAGTGCCAGAGTGGAAGTGGGAGAGCATCACCATGGACTTGGTGGTGGGCTTACCAGTTACCCAGCGGGGACACGACACAGTCTGGGTAATAGTGGATAGATTGACGAAGACGGCGCAATTCTTGCCGATTCGAGTCACTTTGGGACCAGCACAGTTGGCAGAGAGGTATATCCGTGATGTGGTACGACTACACGGAGTTCCGCAGGAGATCGTGTCCGATCGGGATGCCCGCTTTACGTCCCAGTTTTGGGCTGAGTTTCAGCAGGCTTTGGGACGAGGTTGCGGTTTAGCACGGCTTACCACCCCCAGACGGACGGACAGTCTGAGCGCACGATACAGACACTTGAGGACCTTTTGCGTGCCTGTGTACTGGACTGGAGGGGCTCTTGGGAGGAACACCTGCCCCTGGCGGAGTTTGCATACAACAACAGTTATCACTCGAGCATCGGCATGGCTCCCTACGAGGCTCTGTACGGACGGAAGTGTACGGCACCCTTGAGTTGGGTTGAGGTGGGGACCAAGTGGGAGGTTGGCCCCAGGTTGATCCGGCAGAGTCAGGAGGTAGTTGAGCAGATCCACAGACGACTCCGCACTGTCAGGAGCAGACAGAAGAGCTACGCGGATCGGAGATGCAGAGAGGTGCAGTTTGAGGTTGGGGACCACGTCTTCCTTCGTGTTTCGCCCATGAAGGGCCTACAGCGGTTTGGGGTGAGAGGGAAGCTCGCGCCGAGGTTCGTAGGGCCCTTTGAGGTCGTGGAGCGGGTTGGACCCATTGCTTACAGACTTGCCCTTCCCCGCAGCTTTCTGGTGTGCACGACGTGTTCCACGTGTCCAACCTCAGGAAGTACGTAGCCGATTCCAGTCACGTACTGAGTCACGAGAGCGTCGAGGTGAGCGACGACCTGACCTACCCCGAGCGGCCAGTACAGATCCTAGACCGAGCCGTCCGCAGTTTGAGACGAAAGCAAGTACCCCTGGTAAAGGTTTTGTGGAGGAGCCAGCGGTACGAGGAGGCTACCTGGGAACCTGAGGCGGCAATGCGGGAGCGGTACCCGGAGCTTTTCGCGGGTACGTCTTTTCGGACCGGTTTCGGTCCTCTTTGAGTTTGTTATGGTTATTTGGACATCTTTTCCCCGCACCCTAGTTGGCGCAAGTTTCGGGGACGAAACTTCCTTTGAGTTTGTTATATTGTTACGAACGCGTGCCCCAGACTTTTTTTAAGACGTCTGGGATCGTTTCCAGACGTCTGGAAAATAGGTTTTTTTCGCACGAGAGATTCGTCTGCGCGCCTGTGCGCGCAGACCCGCGATTCCTCTCTCTCTCTTTTTCCCTCTCTCTCTGCGGCTGCAGACTTGCCGCGCACTCTCTCCCTCCTCCTCGCGCGGCCTTAAAAGCCACGCCTCCCCTCCCGTCGTCTCCACCGTCCCCTTCCTCTTCTCCTTCCTGTGCGCGAGAGCGAGCGAGCGCGAGGGTGGCAGCGGCGGCCGCAGTGAGCGCGGAGGAGGTGCGGCGTGCGAGGGCGGAGCTCTACCGTGAGGGCGAGCTTGCCGGAGCGGCTTGGCCAGCCGGCGGAGGGCGCAGGGGGCACGGAACGACGCGGAGAGGGACCTGCTGCGGTCTGAGTAGCAGACGCGCGAGGTGCGACGCGGGCGGCGTCGCGAGCGGAGGCCGTGTGGCACTGTGATTCTGGAAAAATTTTCAGAATCAGACGTCTGGGTTTATAGCCGACGGCGAGGGAGACGTCTGGAATCTCATACAGACGTCTGAAAGGTGAGTATTCCGCTTTCTTCTTCCTTCCTATCGACTGACCGTACTGAGGGAGGGAGTTGGCTGTGCGCAGGCTCGCTGATTCGCCATCCTTTGCGAATTAGACGTCTGGAAGTTGTACCAGACGACAGGAGTGACTTCCAGACGTCCGGGGTGACCATCGGACGTCTGGGAGCTAGGCCAAACGTCCCCGCAGACTTCTGGATGTCTGGGAAACCACGCTGAACAGGTAATTCTCTGATTCCACTTTTTAAGACGTCTGGAAGAAGTTCCAGACGTCTGATTTTACACAGTATCGTCTTTTTCGACCTGTTTAGGGCTCGTTCGGGCTCCGTTTTCCGCGATTCGAGTTGCGTTCTTTTCAGAATTAATTCCTCTACCCGTCTACAGTAGCTATACACTATTTTGAGACACTCCTTATGTTTGATCCTTGTGATAGGACCTCGTTCAGTTGCAGTCTTGGGAGTCGCGGAGGCACGCGGGATTCCCGATCACGCCCCCATTACTCCCGTTGTACTTGGTAGAGTGGCTTAAGTTATTATTAAAATCTGTTAAAGTATGGAACCATAACTAAAATCTAGGACATTGCATGAATCCTAGGAATGAGAAATGTATGGAATAATAGCTCCTAGGTGTTGCATGAATCCTAGGGCTGGAAAACTAGTTGTATGCTAGATCCTAGGATGTGGCATGAATCCTAGGATGGAAAAACTAGTGGAATGTATAATACTGCAGTATTGGAAAAAAAAAAATGGAAAGGAATATAAAGCTGCCTGTAAATTGAATTAATAGCTGCCTGTTACGAATAAAGAAACATGAATGAGATCATGGGTCGTAAGAACGTGAAACTGGAAAGTGACACCTGGATGTTTGAGTTAAAAGGATGGAACCCTACGGGGAATTAGGAGTGGAACTCCTGGAAAGGGAAAGGAATGGAACTGAGTTGTAGTTTGTACTGTCTCTTGGGTACGCAGTACCAAGGGAAGTACCTGTACCTATTTAGTGCAGAGTGGGGCTAGCCACCCCAGGGACCCGGGGTTAGGATTGGCCGCTCTGTACCGACTTGCTGGCCCTCGTGTACGTAGTACCGAGGAGAGCTACTAGTGTTAGGAGAGTACTAGCTACCCCACGGGCCCCGGGGTTCTGCTAGCCTCCTTCACCGACTTGTTAGGTCCACTAGGCAAACCAGGGTAGTCAGGCGAGGGTGCACGGACTGTGGAGGGGCAAGGCCCCGGTTTGGTTACTGTGGAGGGGTTGGACCCCTGTTACTGAGAGGGCTCTGCCCTGTATTGGTTCCGTGCTGTGCTTTGGGCGCACCCGTTAACGGAAACGACTGACCGCGTGCCAGTACGGGTTAGCTACCTGTGCGTTTATCGCGCATGCCGTAGTCACCGTTACGTCTGTCAGTGACCTTGGGGTGGTTGACTGAGGGTAGGATCACCACGGGGGACTCTCCCGGCCAGGAGAGCACCACGTGCTACTTCTACTTTTTGGAAAAGACTGCAATCAAGATCGTTCCCACGAGGAACATTTGAGATCAAGTAAAAGATCTGAGAAATAAATGAAATAGTGAGACAATTGAAAGACGTAAATAAAGAAAGTAATAGAACATAACAACTACTGTACACTCTACTGTTGTCTTTAGTTTTAGTTGCCACTCTACTCAGCGTTTTGCTGACGTGTTACACTCGTTACCTTTTTCAGGACCAGGTGTTGAGCAGCCAGGGTCAGCGGCTGCAGAGGACGCTGGGCCGGGTAGGGTCCAATAGAGTTTACCACAGTCTTTTGTACCTCTTTTGTTTCTGTTATAGTGAGTAGTTCTTGTTTCCGCTGTACTTTCTTTACCTGCAGTTCATGTTATATGATAAATGTTGTTCTACTGTTGTTGTGGTATCTACTGTAATAGTTTCTTTACCTACTACTGTACTGTCTTACTGTTAGTTATATTCATGCTGAATGTGGTTTATTTTACTGCTCTTTTGGTTACTTCCTCGTTGGACGACTAGGTCTTGGGATTAGTCGAGTCGGTCCGGTTCTCATGTCTCGTAGGGACTCGGGAGTCGGGTCGTTATAGAGGGTATAGGCAAAACTAGACTTTCTATCAACCTTGACCATCCTAAGAAGACATTAATGCCCAGGTTATGAAAACCCTATAGGGGATGAAAAATCATATGTCTGAGGTAACCCATGTTGTTACAAATCTCCATAATCAGATTGGGGTTACTTCGATCCAGAGACCTATAGGACATCTACTTTCCCAACCCATGCCCAACCCTATCAATTTGAGGAACCACTACCAGAGCGGACACTCAAATATGAACCATACTAGTTAGCCTCCAATCAACCTAGCACCACAGCACTCACCAAGTTTCTCGCAACATCAGACCCCCCAACCCCCTCCTAGGAACAACCAAGCTGGCAATGCAGTTACTTTAAGGAATGGGAAACAATCACCGATCTTGGGTTTTCACACCAACTTGATGAAACCCACACCATCCTAGTGCAAGTCGACTCTCCTAACACCATCACTCAGGGAGATAAAGAAATTGATTATCACAACACGACTCCTGTCCCTTTTCCCTAAGCTCTCCACTCCACCACCAATAGAAGAAAAAAAATCTGAGCTCACAAATGAGGAACTCATGGAATTATTTGGGCAAGTTCAGATCAACATCTCTCTCCTAGACACAATCAAATATATCCCTGCCTATGCTATGTTTTTGAAGGATCTCTGTACTCCAAAAGGGCAGAATAAAAACCTAGGAAGAGTTCATCTTTGGAAGACAGTAAGCTCTGTCATACAGAGCAAGCTACCTCTTAAGATGAAAGACCCGGGCGTGCCTTTGATTTATGTGATTATTGATGATACTACATTTAACCGCACCCTTCTCGATCTTGGTGCCTCAGTCAATATCATCCCCACAGTTCTATTCGAGGAATTTAAGATCGGTTATCTCAAGCCTGTCGATGTTACCTTACAATTAGCTGACCGATCTGCGATCAAACCTCGAGAGATTGTCGGGGATGTCCTTGTCAAGGTTCAAAATTGTCTTCCTTGTAGATTTTCTGGTCTTTGACATTGAGCTACCTGCATCTCTAATCAATGCCCCTATCATTCTTGGATGACCCTTTTTGGCCACTGTGAAAGCAGATATAAATTGTCATACGGGTAAAATGGATATCACTTGCGCGGACTAAACAATTACTTTAGATATTTTCAAATCCTCCAGGAAATTCCATGATGATGATGACTTCTTCGAGGACTCAGATATTGAAACATCTAATTTGGTGGAGGAAACAATGCTGATAGATTTTCTTCTCAACCATAATTTTTTTGAGGAGTCTAACTCTGAATTGGTGGTCGCCGACATAAAGACTTGGATCCGTGTATTAACTCAAAATCTCTTCCTGACTATTCACCAGATCTACCTACTCTAATTTCACCTCACCCACCCACTCTAACTTCAATTCAACCTCCCACCCTAACTTCACCCAACCTTCATCTCACTAACTTTTCCCCCAGTCCTTTTCCCCTGGACCTACCATCTGATCCCCCCGAGCATGGCCTTCTTCTTGAACTGAAACCTTGGCCAGACTCTGGTATTTCTTCCATTTTTCACACTCATTTTAGTCACCCTACTTCCACCATTGTTTTTTAGGGGACCAAGAGGAAGATTGCATTTTACAGGGCATTCATGTGTCTAACTATCTTCACGATTGACTATCTTTCGTGCATCACTCCATGCCCAACTAAATGGCATTAAAGACAACACTGGTTGGGAGGTAATCCAGCAACATTTTCCTTTTTGCTTTCATTTTCTTTTTCAGGTTCTGTAAAACTTCGCCTCTATCCTAACTTTCTCTCTTAGGTGATATCTTCTATTCTTTTCCTTTTGTAATGGACTTGCAAACCTTAAGCGGGGGGGTACTTCAATTTTTTTAGGCATTTCATTATTTTTCAGAACCTAAAAACATTAAAACATTTTGCATTTGCATAATTTGCATCTGCATATGCACTCTATTTGCATAACTTCTAAAAAAATGTGTTGAGAATTTTTAGTAAAAGAAAGGACCAATGGTTGAACTTTAATTCAAACTAGGTACACTTGGGATTTAATCATTAACAAACTAAGGATGAAGCTGTGGATTCATTTTTAGACGTTTTAGGTCTAGAAACCTAGACTAGATTAGGTATCTTGCAAAGAATTCCATCCTAACACTTGATGATTCAAGTAACTCGACTTTGTTTAGCGATTTGGATAGTACCTGACTTAACTCTCGATCCAAAAATTTGCTTTTCCTTTGAAAACCTGGTGTCAAACATTTCACACACAAAGCCAACATTACCCAAGCCCAAAAACATCTAAATAATTAAAAAAAACTCTTGTAAAATCTTAGTAAAAGATCGAGATAGATGATTGGTTTGAGTTCCCACCACCAAGAAGGAAAAATACTTCCTTTGAGGATGCGATGTCAACATGTTACCGCCTTGACGCTGCTTTATATCTATATTTCATATCCTTAGACAGAGCATTAAGGCGTATTTTGCAGCTTAGGTATCTTGGATGGTGCTCTACCCATAGCGTCAGAGTAGGAGCTTGAGTTTGCTTGGAGCGTCTCTTTACACCGCATTGTGTTTTAGGGTTGTGATCTCTTAGGGTGTATCTTAGATGATACCATCTTGAAGTGTCGACTCTAGAGCCCCCTCGAGGAGTGGTAACGGGAATGATAATCGTGACACATTTGTGGTAGGACTAAGCTAAGGCTAAGCATGGGGGAAATAAATGAAAAAAAAAGTTTCAATAACATGACCTTATCCCAATAATGTTGGCATATTACAAAGCACTGACACCTGAATTTTCATCAACTTGCGAGTTACAGATCGCGTTCATGAGCCAAGGAAATCCTAACAGCAAAAATGGTTTCGGGATATTTGAATTAGAAAGGAGTTAAGTAGTGAATTCTCAAAGGATACAATGGTCCTGATTTGTCTAAACTTTGAATCCAAAGTTAAGTTCGGATGTTTTATCCTTAATAAACCTCATACCTACCTTAACCAAAAATCAACCAAGGTCCTATCTTGAACTTTTTCATCAAAACACAAAAAGATGGTTTCTTGAGAAATAATGTGGTGCAATCACAATTTTTGCTAAGGGACTAGCAAAAAGATAAGCATGGGGGTGTGATAAACGCCAATTTATCATCATCCTTAGCATCCATTCACATCTAGTTCCTAAGATTTTGTCAACTGCATTGCATTATATCGTTGCATTTAGCATGCACGTGCATTTAGGGTTTAGAGCATACATTAGCATTCATTTCACATTATCTCGTGTAGTTCCCATTTGATTGCCAGGGATGAATGCATTGGAAATCAGAGAAACCCTGGCAGTATGGAAGGCACTTGGAACATTTGTGAAGATAGAAGCTCCGATAGTTAGACCCTACCTCAACTCAACTGGATCCAACTCAAATCCAGCTCCTACCCTACTTCCTCTCAACCTTAATGACCGTCCACTTACATTAAATCCACCAACCTTTGGTGCATAAAATACACTCCTTGGCACCCTTTCACATGGCACCAAGGAAGCTTCCTAACCATCATCCTTGACACCCTTTCACATGGTGCCAAGGAAGCTTCCTAACCACCATCCATACTAGCCTATAAAAAGACCCCCCATCCTACCATTCAAACCATCCTTGGCAACCAACAATTCTTCCTATCAAACACCTATAGCCACCATACATCCCACGGCCAAGAAAGGAGAAGGAGAGAAGAAGATTAAGGGAACAGCCTATCAGCTCCCTTGGTGCCTTCTTCCTCTTCTCTTTCCTTTCTTGTGCCATGCCAAGGAGCAAGCTCTTCATTAAGGAGGACAGCCAGGCAGGAGGAAAGAAGGGTGGAGAACGTCCACTCTTGAGAGGAGCAACTTAAGTAGCTAGAAGGAAGTCTTTTTTAAGTCTGGGAGTCACCATTCTTGAAGCGAAGACTGCCTTAGCTTCTAGAGAGAATTTTCTATCTTTTATTTTGTTGCATTTTAATTCCTGTTAAGCATTCATCTACCTAGGGATTAACTAAGTGGAACCTCTGCATAGTTGAGCTTCCTACGTACTGTGTAAACATTTCTTCTTAATTGCAAAGTGCCTTTCTTCATTCTTGAATTTTTAATTTCAAGTAGTAACTTTAAATATTTTAGTGCATCACATCTCTCTTCTAATTACCCTAGGCACACTTGCCTAGGGTGAGATTAGAAGAGAAGACTTCTCTTGTCACTTAGGTTCTAGTTGTTTGGTGTATTTTTTTTAGCGTAGTTTCATCTTCGCATTCGTATCCCACTTATTTCCAAATATAAAAATTTACAAAAATCAAAATACAAAAAGAGAAGTGTTGATTTGAGAGGCGAGAGAGAATTACTTATTTGATTAACAAATTGGTCTCCTTCGACGACTCTAGATATCACCACTATCTAGATATATAAATTTAAAAGCTGATCGATTCTACACATTGCTACGATATTAAAACCCTCATTTATAAAACCGTGCAAATCTTGCATCAGTTATGTAGTAGGCGTAACCTTGTGGCCAGGGTTATGGTAGTCGTGTCCTCAGCCGAAAAAGAAGCCCAAAGCTGAGCCACCTGATCTCTAAAACCTTCCTCGAGGAGACACGAGCATTGGAACCTGAAGTACCCCCCACACCGACCCCGACCCCATTGTCCCAAAGGATTGGAGTGTTGTCAAAAATGGTCGGGGCATGGCGACAACCCCAGCCAGCTGATGCCTTTCTGCACAGTGGACATTGCAGAGGAAGCGGTCGAGTCTCGACACGGCGACACTCCTACATTGCCATGTGTACTGAGACCCTGAAGTAGGTAGATCTTCAAGGCTTGAGTCAGCAATGACCACCTGAAAGCCCAAAGTGGATGAATCAAGATTGTATTGAAGTTACCACCCACAAGTCAAACACCTCCTTGCACCACCTCAGCTGCCAACCTAAGCTCCTCCCACAACCTCGGTCTATCCCTCGGATTGCACGACCCATAAACATAGGAAATGTATAGCATGTCCCCATCCTCCACCCACGTGAACTGAGCTGTAAGCACGAAATCCCTTTGTGTGGAAGATACCAGGTGTAAGTGACCCGTCTTCCACCAAATGACAAAACCCCCCGCCCTCCCTCGGAGTGTATGCAAAGGAAATCCTCCTCCTGCCCCCAGCCCAACGTGCACTAGGTCCTGGCCTCCGGTTGCAGATGTGGGTCTCTTGGATAACCGTGCACTGGACCAGCCATTCAGTCATGTACCTCCCCAAGAAGGATCTCTATTCCCCATCATAGAGTCCCCGCACATTCCACGAGAGAATGTGCATCATGGGGATGTCAAAGAGGCTTCCCCAAATGCGATTGTTCATCCACAACATCCTCCCAGCCAGGCCCCTATCCTCCAACCTGCTCCACCATCAACACTCGTGCAAAACATTCCTCATTAACAGACCAACATTTGGACGACCTGCGATCTCGCAGCCAGAAACAGCAAGAGCTCGGCGTACAAACCGGCCACTCCCTATGAACATGACGTCGAATGCTTGGATTAGGCTTTTCATTGAACATCTAGCATTGATTCACTAGCGGCGAAGAGGGAGGCATTTCCTCGAATGGCTAGCGTGCCTCCCTACCAGCTTCTTCCCCTTGTGCCTCCTCTTCCATCGCCACACCACCCCCTAATGGACAGAGGCATCTACACGCAGGTTCGTGCCCAAGGTCGGCAACTCCAAGACCATTTGCTTCCTCCCACCAGCCGCTAGAATTTCCTATCACTGACCAACGTGCCAAACATGACCTAAGGCAAGGTTTGGAAGTGGGAAGAGCCACCCAAGGATGCCACCTTCGCATACGTCCGCGACTTTGGATCAAAGGGAGCTCTAACCTGCTTGGGACCTTGAAGAACCCGCAACCGTAGCAACCACGACCCTCCACCTCCCAGAAGAACGATGGTCAGAGGAACCGAGAGTCCAACACCGAGCTCAACTTCAGTCACCACCAACACTGCATCCCCTTCTCAGAGACCAACCCCTGTACATCCACGCAGGAAACCAAACCTCTGAACGACCACATGAAGGACCTCGGACGTATGAAGATGTTGGGGAATCCCGGCCACATCCACCCTCATACAAGCCAGCGACATGGGGCGTTCCTCCGGGGAACCATTGGTCTGAGAGACAGGCATCCACAAGATGGAGAGGCCGCCCTCCTCTACGGTGCGGCACTGCAGCCAATCAACGTTCCCATCATCCAAGTCGAACAAAAGGACCCTCCTCGTTGAGAGGCAAGTAAGCTTCCAACTGGCGACGTGCGGGGGGACCCTCGTCACAATTGAGCGCACGTCATCGAGGGAGCGGACCAGCCTCAATAGTTGACCCAGCAAAGCCCCATGAAGAGAGGCCTCCATCTCACACGCCATTGCCGATGAAGGGGCCTTGTTAACTCGCCTGAATAAATTTCAAAAATACTTGTCGTAATATAGGTAACTAAAGTAGAGTCAACATTTGAAATTTATAATCTCAAAACAACAGTGGTTGTTCGTTAGGAGTAAAAAATGTGCAAATACTACTATCTAATTAATTAATATCAAACTTATATTAAATGTGAATTTTCAAAATCAACAAGTTCAAAATCATTGGTTCTTTGGATGAGGAAATTAAATCCAACCTTAAGTGTAGGAAATAAATAATTATTTAATATTTAATAAAACAAAATAATTAAATGTGGATGTGGTTAAGTATAAAATAATCAATTATCGAACTTGTTTGAATAAGAATTTACAATAAAAATTCCTATTCAGAATCAAAGCATAAATTAAATCCACAATATTACAATTGTGTTCTTGGAGTGTTGCAAATAGGTCCCTATAATTTTCTTTTATTTACGAATAACCCCTACCCTTCTCCTTTGTGGCCAGCAGGGGTTGTTGGAGCTTGGTCGGATTTGGAGGCCGGTGGTTGTGGGGCTCCCGTGAGAGGCGGAGGATCATCGACATGAGGCCAATGCAATGGTGATGGCCGAGGTCTAATCGGCAAGCGTGGAGGTGGCAAATGACATTGCTAAAGGTGGCAGATTCGACGAAGGTTGTTGGAGCTCCTCGGTGCATGAAAATCCCCGTCGAAGGTCACAAAAGGTGCCTCATGACCTTAGGAAGCTTCGCGAGAAGCTTTGGACCTTGGGGGTGGCTGGAGGTGGGTCGTTGTAGTCGAGCAAGATGCCAGCGATAATGAAAATTGGCCGAATGTGGGAGTAGGTCTCAACCTCAGACAATGGCCGAGGAGCTTCGCCCGAGGTCGAGGAATGTGATGGTGACGGCAATTTGTTGCGTGGACGTCAGAAATGGGTCGACGAACGTGAAGAGGTCGGCGGTTGATGGGTGTGTCCAGTGGAGGTTGAGGGTGGTTGAAAGCCTAAATTTGTTGAAGGCTTTTAATCCCTGGAGCGTGGCGGAGGTCTTGAGATGGACGATAGTGAGCGAGGAGGTGTGGGGGCGTGGTTGGAGGTCGCTGAAGCTACTACTGATGCTTGGTCGGTTGTGGAGAAGATGGTGAAGGGGGGTGTTTAAGGTCAGATCCTAATTCTTAGGAGCTTAAGATACACTAGAGAGGAAAGGGAATAGGAGGAGGTACCTAAGAGTGGTTAACAGGGGCTCAAAGATGACCGACAAGGGTGGCTAGCTGTAAGGAAGAGAGACGAGTTTGGAGCGGAGGGGACGGGAGGTCGTGAAGCTTCGGGTGAAGGTTCGTTGGACGATGGGGAAGTGTTAAGACCCGTGTTGTTAAGCCTTTTTAAGACGTCCGTACTTTAGGTCAGACATCTGGTAAGACGTCTGGACGAGGGTTAGACGTCTTGCAAGACTTCTGGACTCATTCCCAGACGTCTGAAAATCAAAATTTTCGTGTACGAGCTCGTGTCTGCACGCGTGCTGCGTGCAGACAGTACGTGCCCCTCGTTTTCTTCTCCTTCTCTCTCATCTCACTCGACGCAAACCCTAACCCCACACCTTATATAACCCCCCTCCTCTCCCTCACACCACCCCCACTTCCAGCCACTTCCTTCCTCTACCCTCTAGCGAGTGCAGCCGAGCGAGAGCGGCGGAGAGGAGCATCGTGAGAGGAGAGAAGGCTTGCGAGCTCGCGTGGGAGCTCGTCGGGGAGCTCACAGCCGGTCGACGCATGTGCAAGGCGGAGGAGTGCGTCGGGGAGGTCCTCCCTAACACTGCTACAGCAGGAGTAGCAGGCGAGCGGGCGCGGCGCGGCCACGCGCGGCGCGAGAAGGCGAAGGCAGGTTCTGGTTCTGGGATTTTCCCAGAATCAGACGTCTGGAGTGACCGCCAGTTGACGGTGCGGACGTCTGGAGATGGTGCCAGACATCTGAGGAGGAGGTTTCGCAAAGGTACGTCTTCTTGCGGATACGTCCATGTGGGTCGCTCCACTGAGACACTGTTCCCTACCCTTTTTGAGAAGATTTCGGTTGATTCGCGTAGGTGTTGCTTCAGGAAGGTGTGGGACACGCCCTCCCACGTACTTCGGACATCTGGGCGAGGCACCAAACGACGAGAAGCATTTCCAGACGTCTGGAGAGGTTATCGGACGTCTGGAACTGGGTCTAAATGGTCCCGCGGAGTTCCTGGATGTTTGAGGAGTAGCGCGGGACTGAGGTATACTCTAGACTCTTTTAAGACGTCTGGAAGGTGTTCCAGACGTCTGATTTGAGTTAGAATCACTGTTTTTGACATGTTTGGGGTCCGTTTAAGGTTCGATTTCCGCAATTGAGATACCGATGTTTCCCGTATGTTTTCCTCTACTTGTTGGAGTACTTTCTATACTATTCTGAGTATTCTCTTGTGATTGATCCTTGTGATAGGACCTTGTTCCGCTGCGGGTTCGGGGCTTGCTGAGGCACATGAGCTTGCCGTTTAAGCCCCCATTACTCCTGGGTTTACTGGTAGAGTGGCTTCCCCTTAATTTAATTACAACCTAATTGCCTGTGTGGAATGAATGATTAGAACCTAGGATATGGCATGAATCCTAGGACTAGAAATACTGGATTGTCTGTATTGAATGAATAAATTGCAGTCTTGAATGAGTAGATAGAATGATGACAATTGCCAGTAAATAAATAGCAGCTGCTTGTGAAACGTAAAGTACTTGTGTTGGCAAACTGTTGCATGTGATTCCTGTTGTTTACGTTAAATGACATACCATGAGCTGCATGTATATAAATTGAAATTGGAAAGGTGAATATTGGAAACACGAGCTATCTGTGAATAAACTGAATATGAAATAGAGTTGCAAATTACATGTGTATAACCTGACAATAGAAATAGAAATGATGGACCCTGGTATAGCTTGGTCTGAGAAACATAAGCATGAACCCTACGGGAATTAGGAGTAGATCACCTGGAAATAAATGGAATGGAACTGGAAATGTGAATGGGGAAGTGAGCTGACCCTTGAGTATGGAGTATCAAGGAGAGCGACTGTCCCCCTGTTTAGTGCAGAGCGAAGCTAGCCGCCCTTGGGTTGGGACCCGGGGTTAAGATTGGCCACTCTGTACCGACTTCTTGGCCCTCGCGTACACAGTATCGGGGAGAGCTAATAGTGTAGGGAGAGAGCTAGCCACCCCACGGGACCCAGGGTTCAGCTAGCTGCCTTATACCGACTTGTTAAGCCTACTGGGCAAACCTGGGTAGTCAGGCGAGGGTGCGCGGACTGTGGAGGGGCAAGACTCCTGTTTGGTTCTTAGGGGCTAGACCCCTGTTACTAAGAGGGCTATGCCCTATACTGGTTCCGTGCTGTGCTTTGGGCGCACCCGTTAACGGAAACGACTGACTGCGTGCCAGTGTGGGGTAGCTACCCGTGCATTTATCGCGCGTGCCGTAGTCACCGCTACGTTTGTCCGTGACCTTGGGGTGGTTGACTGGGTGTAGGACCACCACGGGAGACTCTCCCGGCCAGGAGAGCACCACGTGCTACTTCTACTCTTCGGAAAAGACTGCAATCAAGATCGTTCCCACGAGGAACATTCGAGATCAAGAAAGAGACCTGACAAATAAACCAAGTGATGAAAGAAAGAATAATTAGTTAAAGAAAGAAAGAAATTGAAAAACCACAGCTACCTATCCACCTTTACTATTTTAGTTAGTTGGTTGCCACTCTACTCAGCATTCGCTGACATTTTGTACTCATAACCTTTTTTAGGTCCAGGTTTTGAGCAGCCAGAGCCTACGGCTGCAGAGGGTGCTGGGCCCAATAGAGCCCAGTAGTTGTAGCTTTCTGTTGTACTCCATTTCCTGTTGTAGTGAGTAATTTCTTGTACTTTTATATTCTGTACTCTTTCATTCTGCACATTATATTCCTATACTCGTTTACTTTCCTACTGTTGTGGTGGTGTGTACTGTAGTAGTTTACTTCTTTACTGCTGTACTTTGTTACTGTTAATTGCTAGTATGGTGAATGTAGTTTTTTTTACTGCTTTTGGTTACTTTCTCGTTGGACGACTGGGTCTTGGGATCAGTTGAGTTGGTCCGGTCTCGTGTCCTGTAGGGATTCGGGAACCGGGTCGTAACAGGAAGCAAAGCCCTTTGCCAATTTTAGTGGCAGAGAGGCGGATAAAGGGGGAGGAGGAGCTCCGAGGTCTTCCTCGACAGTGATGTCGGGGAAGAAGGAGGGGGTAGGGATGTGCTTCGACTTGATGACTTTGACCATTGGAGCTTGTCGGTGCTTTATAGCTCCTCAAGACGCATGAATAAGGTCGAAGGTTGTGGGAATGGATTGCCAGATTTCACGACCGGCAACAAGGAAGATGAACAGCGCGGTTGGGTGTCAACGTGTGCTAGGAGGTCACCAATGCGTGTAGGATCGCACGTTGATCAAGTCTTTCGAGTTTGGCGAGGTCTCGCAGTCGTTACCGCGAGATATTCAAGGTCAATGGTGAGGTTGTTGGCTGTTTGTAGAGAAGAACGGACTAAAGGTGAGGAAGATGCTAGTAGGGGCCTCTTTGCGAGGAAATTCAGAAGTTAGGGGGTCTTTGCAAGAAAATTGGGCTTAAAGGAGTAAAATGCAAAATAAGTGAAGATGAAGTCAAAATGAGCCCAAAGTTTTATGGTAATGTAATTTAGACCTAAGGAATTTAATGATGACTTTAATTTTGGATTTTTTTGATGTCTAACTAGTCAATTTATGTTTTAACCTAAAATGTATTAAATATCTGCCTATATCTCTATTTTAGGTCAAAATAGGTTCCTTTTGTCAAATTGATTATTCTAAACCTTATGGAATATTTTAAATAATTTTCAGAAGATTTAGATTACATTTTTTCCATTGAAATACTTTTAATTAAAGTGAGGCTGAAATTAGGATTTTTAGTTACGAAATAACATTCAATTTGAATGGAAATCCCAAATTACTCAATATCAATCCACTTCTTCGAAATTTATGCTTAATTGACCTTTAATTAATCATAGGTTTACCCCTTAGTTATTTTATATTTATAATTATTTGTTAAAATAACAAAATTAACCCAATTTAATGCAATTCCTTTTAATTTAGCCTCGATGGAGTTATACCCTTTTATATATCAATTTAGTGAAATTAGCTTTGGAATTTAGTTCAATTGAGTTAAATACAGAAGATGATGGCGATGCCATCATACCTCCATGCCTAACATTTGCTAGTTCCGTAGCAAATTCTGTAATTTAAAACAAACATTCAACGTAAGGGCTTTTTCAAAAAAAGAACATTCAACATAAGGATAATTTTGCCATTTAGTTCATGAAGATTCCCCATCCTCTTTCGTAACTCCAACTTTTATTTAATATATAGACATATCTATATATATACTCCTTTTATTTCAAAACGATTTGTTGTCGAGGAATAAGTCAGTTTGATTAAAAAATCTCAAAACGATTCTTTACCAATGGAAAGAAATTGCGAACAAATCCTTAACGAAAAAGACTCAATAGTTCTCAAGTACCGACTCAAATCCAGACCTCCCAAGTCAAATTAGAAATCTTATTAGCCAATAGACTCAAGTCACGAGAGCAACTTTCTATGACTGTATCAACCCAACCAAGATTTGAAGTGAATGTAAGAAGTGAGCATCTTATGTGTGAAATAGTTTGACTTGCCAAAAAGGACAACTAAATTGACTCTTAGTATTCAATAGAACTCAAAATGTTTCTATTCTCTCTGCGGGACAAACTTGTCTTCGGTTAAGCCATACTAGGATTTGACAGCTTTCTTCTCACTACTTTTCTACCTCGAGGTCAACAGTCTAGGTGTATACCTCCTTGGCAGGTTTACTATTATCTCCGTATTTTTCAAAAAACTACAGGTCAAACACCCATTTGTAGCGAGGTATTTTTATTATTTGGTGGGAAAAGGATAGCATCCATATGTAGAGAGATGCTTTATTTATTTGGTGGAAAAATTTGCACCCATTTGTAACGAGGTACATTTTATTTGGTGGGGTAAATAGCATAAGGCTAATATTTTTTTCTTCTTATTTTCCATTTTCTCAAACTTTTTAATTCCTCCAACTCTTTTTTCTAGGTGAGTGGCTCTCCTTTATCTGTTCTAAATGTGTCTCCTACAAACATGAATAGGCCTAAGAACTAGAAACTTGGCAAAAATCCTTTGGATCTTTTGCCCTAAGACTAAATTTTATTGACTACTAAGGACTCAATAAGGTCATCCAAGAAATGAGCCAGTGCATAGTGTAGTATTTTACAATGCTTGAGACTTCAAGACTATTCAAATCAAAGGGTGGAAAGATAAGTCATTCACTTATCGTCATTTTTGACTTAAAACTTTCAACCTTTTCAAACTCCTTTCAAAGTCTTGAGAAAATAAATTCGAATTTAGGTAAATACTTGAGAAATTAAGTCTATAAAGTCCTAAAGAGTCTAGACGGAAAGACATTGTTTCGCATTTCCTAAAGTCGGTAAATCTTCAAGATCAAGAAAACACTTCTTTTTTTGTAGAGAACCCTTCAAATAAATTGAAATTTTAATCGGTTGCAATTTAATATCCTCCCCCCATGATTAAGTTTTGCAATGCCCTCATTGCAAAAAGGATGAGTTTGAAATCAGTTTAGTTCATATTTTAGAACAAGTTTATAAGGGTGGGTGGGTCGGAAATGGTTGTTAAGGATGATTTCAAGCTCCAATGTGAAAATTGGAGGCAGAGTTGATTGTTCTAAAATATGAACCTTAAAGTGTAATAAGAGTGGTGCTCAAGGAAGATGCGAAAGGTCTTGGGTTTTTGAAAGATGGCAGGTTGCCTCCCGTTAAGTGCTAAATTTACCGCCTTTAGTTGGGTGGAAGGCGATTCAAATGGATGGAATAATCATATTACAAGAGTTTTGTAGGACAAGCACCTTGATGATTAACCTGGTTGGGCCAACCAGGTACTTGTTCAAATCAATGGGCTGATTATACAAATCAAAACCAAGGAATCTAGTGGATTGAGAAATGTGGATCAATAGATGAGGAACCCACCAGATGAGGTTTGGCTAAAAAAGATATGGAAATGAGGAGTGAGGATTTGGCTGCGTAGGTTCAACAAGTTTAGAGTAGGATCTTAAAATGATAATGGATTAATGAAAAATATAGGAACCCTACTTATGAGATTAGAAGTAATCAGCAGTTGACTATTAGTTTGATCAATGTCTCATTCATTATCAAACTGAGGTGGAAAATCAGCTTCAACTGGATCAGAATGAGATGATTTAGAATAAAAAAGGATTTTGGTGGAGTCATGTAGTGGAAATTGGTTGCTAAGAGTCTTAAGCAACTATTTCTGGGTGGTGGTCTCCTGATCAAGTGGTGCAATTGCTTTGAGTTCCAAATAAATGACCTTGGAATTAGAATCAAAGAACAGGTCATGGACATCGAGGTCATAGATTGGGCTGTAATCCTTTGGAAACAAGGATTCTCCTAAATCAGAATAAGGTTCAAAATTAGCCTCATCATAGGAGAATCTAAGAATAGAACACGGGTGAAAATATTTTTTTGAACCTAAATAAGAATTACGATCACCACCACAAGGAGAATCAAAACTCACGAAGTTATCAACTTGAAATTTGTCTAACCTAGATTTTATTTCCAAGGTAATAGGGTATCCTTATTAGACATAGGCTTAGGTTTAGGATATCTAGGGTAGATCCAATTTAATTCTAATTCTATAATTCGTCTGATTCTGTATCGTAAATTGGTTTTAATTCAAATAAATCATTATGCTCTTCTGGAGAGGTTTTGTCATAAAAAATAGGCTCAAAATCATCATATTTTGAATCCAAGTTTTCATCCTTATCAAATTGAGCCTTATAATTATCCCAAATAGGTTCAGGTCTAAATTTTAGGTCAAGTATAGGAATTTAGTCACTAGAATCTAAATTTAGGTTAGTTGGGATGTTAGAACTATGCTTGAGGAAAGCCTTACCAAGATAAGGTGCGGGAGTTCTATCCTCGAGGAAGTCAGAATCAGATTCATCATACGTGTTTTGAAATTCTGTTTTAGTTGAACCTGGTTCAAGACTTTTGATTGCTAGTTTGATGTCAAGGTCAAGAACACTTGTAATGGAATCCTTCCAACCCAGAAGTTGATTTTCTATATCAGGTAATTTCTTATGCACAAAGTCATCACTAGATTGTAATTGGGTTGGGGATTTAGCACAGAAACCTCCATTTTGGAACCCGGGATCGGGAAAATCTGGTTTATCCTCAAAATTATCCCAAGATTCATAATCAAGGTTTGGGTGGGGGTCTGGGTATTTTTCATTAATCAACTCTTCTAATTGATCTAACAAATCCCAACGTTGTTTGAAAAAATCTTGGTAATTTTCCCACATTTCAGGATTTGAAAAATATTGTAAGCCCTGATTTCTATGAATTCTTCTTACAACTATCATTTGAGCGAGGGTTTCTCAGTTTGAACCACATAGTATTTGAGTTACAATTATTTGAATATGGTCCATGATGGGGTTCATGATCTTAGGTTCACTACCTTGATCTCCACTAAAGGGGGTTGAGGTTTTGAAAAATTCTTCACTATGTTTAATAGCATCCTCAATCATTCAATCTTTCATGCTCTTACGGGGTTCAGGGCTAGTGGACATTTTCCTAATTTTTAGGTTGACTTCTAAATAAGGTTTTGAAATCAAATTAGGTAATGGATCACAAGATGAAGAATTGAGTTCAGGTTCAGAATGAGTAGAAGAGAAGTTGATCAGATCAGAAAACACACAAATCAATCAGGGTTTGACCCACAGAATTGAATTCTAATGGAGGCCTTAAGGTGAGTCTTAAGGACCTACTCCTGTACATGTATTAGAGAACAGATGAGAGGGGATGGATATGAATTAGAGCTAATCGAGGCACCGAAAATAATTGGATGACTATGGCTGATTTGAGGCAGATGGACTTCTTCATCAAAAACTCACTTGCCCTAAGAATTACTTGGCCAACCAAGAAAGAAGAGTCCCGTAAAGACCCTTACATGGTAGACTGTCCCTATAGGTTACAAGGTTTCCCCCACCCAACTTTCCTTATCACTGCGGTTCCAAGTATACCAGAAACGTGTGAGTTAAGCCTTAGGTTTACCAATTTTAAGGTATAATTGTGCTTGTGCCTTTAATTATCATTTTATTTAGAAATGAATTTCAAGTGTGACTTAATTTCTAGGTTGGTTTATTCATAATGTGAACCAACTTCACCTAATCTGTTCTATGATTCGAGGATGAAATTCGGGTTAACTCACCCGAACCACCCTGTTTTGGTTCACAAATAGGTTATTAAGTCCTAATTTTAATATTCAAGTGATCTTGGAGCCTGAATTCTAGGGTTTGAATTTTTCAATCAATTCAAACAAGGCTTGGGTAGCACACAATGCAGGAAAATATTTCCTTTTAAAGTTTGCAATTGTGTGCTAATGCTCCTAATGTTCAAAACCTAATTTGGCTCTAGATGGAGTCCAATTTGATTTAATTAAATGTATACCTTTGACTCAAGCAAGAAGATGTTAGTCCAAGGTATGCCAAAATTAAGTACAAGTCCCTACTAAGCATAGGAATTGGGATTTGTATGTGTCTAATCAATCAAATCTTCACAAATATAAACAACCAAATGTTCAAGAAATTCTTGCCATAATTTATATTATCTAGGAATAGTAAGGCAAGGTTGCAGTCTAGTTTTTTTTATGTATATACAAGGAAAAGGGAGAGTAGGAAGAGTGAAGAAAAGTTAACTTGCCTTTGGAGTGATTGTTCCCTTGATGTAGTGGCTGGGCCCGTTGAAGTGAGCTTGCAACTTAGTGGATTCGGTTCATCAGAAGATCAACCAATACAAATGCAAGTGAGTTAGAAATCAAATATACACAAAATCTATACAAAATAAAATGAAAATTATATGCAATGAGAGTGGTAAGCACACGTTGCTCCCCGACAACAATGCCAAAATGTTAACAGGCTAAAGTCATGTTAACGTACTTTGCATTCTAGCCCTCAAGTTTCAATTTTCTCTCAATTTGGTCCAAAATCATTTCTTCTAGGTCCTCGAGTGAAGTCATGCTAACGTCACCTCATCTCTCTCTTCTCTCCAGCAGCCATGGACATGACTCGAGCTTCCAAGCAAACTTTGAGGATGAATTCCCGTTGATTCGCTCATTGCAACTCCATGAAACTCAAGGAAGTTGTTCCTCAACCTACCGTGTATCCATTGGCGAAGACCTCATCACCGGAGACCCTCTCTCGAGCTCGGAATTAGTGGTCAAATGTCCACGGTTTCCTCGCCTTCGACCGAGCTCCTTCCTGCAACTTCTCGCCCATTTCGCATGGCCTTGGTTCTATAAGATTGGCCATCCTCCAAGGTTCAATCTCATGTGAATGTTGTTGATTCCTACGTGAGGGGGTGAAATTTGCAGAATATAAAATAGAGTGCGAAAATATGTAAACAATCTCACACAAAAGGACAATCACACAAATGCACAAAGTATTTTTAGGTGGAAACCCAAATTGGGTGAAAACCACCACCTAACCCTCTTGAGTTAGGATTTTCCGATTGACCAAGTTGATTAAAATCCACTTACTGAGTCACTTAAAATGAGAGTGAGTTAACCTCAATACAACAACACTACTTTATACAAGGGTAGTATGCCTCAAACCCCTCCTCTTCATGAGGAGTATTTAGTCTATTGAAGGAGATAGGAATTCGCAAAGAGAATACCCAACCAAAGATTATAAACTACAATAATCCTATAGAGTCACAAAGTAAACAATTGAATCTAGCTACTATAGGTAAAGGACCTTCCCTTTGGTGGAAGTGCATTGGCAAGTGACGCGGATTGGTGATCCACGCAATGGCATGATGGTGCTCTCATAACAACAGCGGGAGAGTGGGTGCGTGCGAGAGGAAAGCTCTCAAGATGTAGAACTGTAGCTTGTGAGAGCTAGATTTCTTCTAATGATCAAATTGACACAAATTGATGTGGAAATGGTGTTGCTTGGTGTGTGTTTACAAGGTAAGGGGCCTCTCCTATTTATAGATGGCTTAGGAAGGCCCAGGAAGGCTATG
Source organism: Thalassia testudinum (assembly GCA_037157565.1). Classification (NCBI taxonomy): domain Eukaryota; kingdom Viridiplantae; phylum Streptophyta; class Magnoliopsida; order Alismatales; family Hydrocharitaceae; genus Thalassia; species Thalassia testudinum. The sequence continues at coordinate 7,228,269 of JAZHRO010000033.1, forward strand.
GAAGCCTTAGGTAGTCGTTGGGGATCATCCTAAGGTAAAACAAGCTGCAATCAGAATCATTAATGATTCTAACAGGGTCATCAGACGTTTGAGAAATTTATCAAACGTCTGGAAACTAAATCAGATGTCTAATCCCAGATGGGTTTCCTTATTGACTTGAGTCATACCTAAACAAGGTTCTTGTGTAATACAATCAGAGGACATATCGGATGTCTGGCACTATGTCTGGACATCTAAAAACCTAATTTACTGTGGGAGTGGATTTCCCAAGGCACAAACGGCTAGAAGCCTCAAGAGAAGTGATTTTGGCTTAATCGAGGGCTAAAGGTCACTTATCAGATGTCTAAGGTCCTCTATGGACGTCTGACAGAAGCCTAAAGGTCATTTCTCAACGATCATATTATGAAATCCAATGTTCCACTAATTGGACATCTGGCCAAGTCATCAGACGTCTGCTAAGACGTCTGGAGTAAGGGTCGGTCGTCTGAAATCAATAGACAGAAGGCTCTAAGACCAGCCCTAAAAGTTTGATCGTCTGATTCAACATTCAGACGTCTTAAAGATCACTATCAGATGTCTGATATTTGTGTTAGATGTCTGAAAAGGCTGTCTGAAGCCTATTTAGGTTTTCTAGGTCTTGTACAGAAAACCTAAGTATCCTAGGGTTGTGCAAGTGTTCCTAGGACTACTGTTAGGTAACTTTGAGGCTCTTTAACAAATATCTAAGAAAATGAAAGATCAAAGAATGAAAACGACAGTTACAGAGTACAATGACTAAAGAACATCTATCCTATTCTTCTGTCTTCAAGCTCTCACTCCTTGCAATGCTCCTTCTCCTTCATCAAGCTCCTCCAATCCACCATGGATGCAAGCTCGAACTCCATCTTTACACTTGCAACATTTACAATTGACCTGAAATCTAGGACTCAAAAGCAAATGTAAAATACTAAGTGTTTTGCTATCATCAAAATAAACGATTGTGGTGCCCTTGCACCAATAAATGTAGAGTGAAAATCTCCTCTTCTTTTTCATGCTCCATTGAAGCACCTCGGAGCTTCTTGAACCTCTTCGTCCACCAGTCATCCGCTAAAATTGGAAGAGGGCTCGTCTTCCCCGATGTCCCATGAAGCTTCGCAGCTTCCCACCCCCTTCTTCAGCTTTAATTTCTCCAGCCCTTCTTCCTCACCATCCCTCTTGGATAGGTATCTACATGCCACCTCTTCAATTAGATTTTGGCTTTTGTTCCTCTAGGTAGCAATTAGGTTGCTGGAGCTCGAAAGCTCCATCCATCCACTCCTCCTCCCTTGCCAACACCACCGCCATCGCATCATCTTCCCCGGCAACGGTGCCAAATGTTAACTCGCTTTAATCGTATTTTAAATATGCACGTCGTAGTATAGGTGACTAAAGTGGAGTCAACATTTAAAATTTATAATCTCGAAACAACATTATTCTGAGGTCATTCACTAGGAGCAAAAAATTCGCAAATACCAGTATCTAATTAATTACAATCGAACTTGTATTAAATGTGAATTTTCAAAACCAACAAGGTCAAAATCGCACTTGGTTCTACGGATGAGGAAATTAAATCCAACCTTAAGTGCAGGGAATAAACAATTATCTAATGCTTAACAAAATAAAATAATTAAATGTGAATGTGGTTAAGCACAAAATAATTAGTTATCGAGATTGTTTGAACAAGAATTTGAACTAAAAAACCCTATTCAGAACCAAGGCATAAATTAAATCCACAATATTACAATTGGGTCCTTGGACTGCTGTAAATAGGTCCCTACAATTTTCTTTTGTTTATGAACAGGCCCATACAATTCTTCCACCTTCAACCAAACTTGGTCCACACCACCACCATTGACCAAGCTTTCCTTCGATCAAACCCTCCACCATCGTCGTCAACCAAGCCTTGGTTGACCAACAACCGACCTCTCTAGCGACTGACCTCCTTGCTATCACCCTCGTGCTGGTCTTCACTTCCTCCGGCCGTCTTCATTTCTCTCACTTCCACCTTTTGATCGATCCTAGTCAATCTTGGTATAACTCCTCTCCATATTGTTTACTTGTTTTAAGCTTTTTTCCATGTATCCATATCTTAGTTTGATGTACAGTTCTTGTTTTGTTGTTGAGTTTCTAACTTATACCTTGTATCCACTTATATATGTTCTACACGTTCTTGACATGTTCTTGATTTCAAAATCATTTTGATCCATTCAACCTACTATTTTTTCACTAAAATCCATTTTTGATCAACCAATCACTTGCCTTTGATTGACCAAAATTTACAACTTTCAAAACTATTCTATCCCTTTTTTGATCGACCACTCGCTATGTTCTGATCAACCTAACTTTTTTATTGACCAAAATAGAACAAACCTTTCAAAATGGCACCTAAATGGTCTCTGACACATCTCTTCCTCCACCCATCGCGATGATACCTTTGATCATTATTTTATTAATGATGATGCGAGGCACTATTTCTCTTTTTATTCAAAATTCTCTCTGCATGTGGGTCGACCTATCAACCTTGACTACTTTGAGTGCATATTTCCCGACCTTAGGGATAAGGTTGTATTTCATAAAATCGGGGGTCTCTTGGATCGAAATTTTTACACAAGTGCTAGAGGTAGTCAGATTAAGGGCATAGATCCTATGGCTTATCACCTATTCTATGTGAATCTTCGCAATGTTGGTGAAGGATTCGATATCCAGCTTACTTTCAATGTCTACAGCATTGAGGTCTTAGTCATGCCAATGTTCTTACGTAGGTTCTTGGATGTCCCTCTTTTGGTCCTACCTACCTCAAGCTCTTCCATGATACCTCCTCTGACACTATTGGAGAGACCTTGATAACTCCTGAGTTTTATGACTTAGGCAAGCCAACCAAGTCCCCTTAATTTTGTCCTCTTCTGTGGTTTCTTAACCGTGTTTTTTTATGGAATTTCATGTTCAAATCCACCTCTTTTGAGAACTACTTCGGTCCATGCTTGTGGGCCTTTATGCCTTCATGATGAATTAGGTGTTTAATTGGAATCATTTCATCCTTACCTTCATAGAGAGGAAACTTACTAGCGTCTTCCCCTTTGGGACCCACCTCTCTCATATTTTCTATCACTTTAGTGTGCAAATGGATATTAATCACAAGCAATTCATCACTCGGGTTAGTAGTTTTGGAGAGCTTACTGATGGTAGCACCATGATTGGTGTTAATGAGCCTAATTTAGCCTAACAACAGTAATAAATGCTCCTAAATATTCATCATAAGATCATAACTCTGTTTTGAACTGAATGCGAGAAGAAAATAAGAAATTGGGTTAATTCTACTATTTTAATGAGAAATCACTAATGCAGATTAACTGAGGGGCTAATTGGTGTCTAATGGAGGATTAAATGAACTTTAATTTGCAAGAAGTGGGCTCAAACTGACTGAAACATGATTTTTCGCGTTTCAAGGATTATTTTATTAATAAAAATCCTAAAATCATCCTTACTTCAATTAAATTGGTTTTGGTAGAAATAAATGTAATCTAAACCTCCTAAAAATCATTTAAAAATATTCTAAGAGGTTTTGAACCTTCACTTTGACTAAAGGAACCCATCTTGACCAAAAATAGAGACTTAGGCCGGAATTTATTTTATTTTGGGCTTCTGTGTAAATTTTCCAGTCAAACTTAGTCAAAACTCAAATCTGAGTTCATCATTAGATTCCAAGATCCAAATTAGGTTAACCCCAAAATTTAAGCCCAATCAGAGTTTCTCTTGACCTAGTCTACATTTTAGCCTACAGATCTTTGTTAATTACAAAAAACCCCCTATCTTTTATGTTTTCAGTGCATACACGCCACTATCTTTTGTTATTCTTGCAAAAGGTCCTCCATCGCCTTCTTCTTTTTTGTCTTGTGAATGCAGTAGCAGCAGCACCTTTGAAAGACCCATGAGCGGCAGCATTTGATTGGAGATTTGATTGAGAAAGTCTCAACAAATCTCACCAAAATTGGTGAGAACACTCCCCAAGTCATGCCGAATCTAATGAACATCTCCATAGACTCAATCATGGCCAGAATTGGGCTGATGAACTTGAGATTTTCGAGATCCACATTTGGCCAAATTGCAAGTCGAAGATTGCAAATTAAGGCAAATTGAAGAGGGAATTGCCTCTATATAAAGTCTTGGACTTTTCCAAGTGTAAATTCATGCTCAATTTGATTGGCTTCCCCCTCTTCTTCCTCCTCTCTGGCCAAACTCCGACGCACCATCGGAGCACCTTCGCCATGCCTCGTCGCCCTCTGCCACCTACGATATGCAAAGGGTTTCTTCTCCTCGTCGTCCCACGAAGCTTCAAACCTTCCCTTGCCATCCTTCGCTCCAACCAGCTCTTCTTCTTCCTCGTCACCGGTGCACCATCGGCGACCCTATTCACCCTTCCTCTAGTAAAATTTCTTTAGGGCTTCTCCTCTCATCTTCAATTAGGATTTGGGAGCTTTACAGCTCCGTTCATCCACTCCTCCCTCTCTGACCTCCGCCATCATCAACACCACCACCGTTACCGACCCACCTCCTCTGTCTTCCTATAACCTAATTAGGTTAGGTGAATGCTTCCTTTCACCCTCACAAAAGCTTTTGCCCAACCTAATTGCACCTCATGACGCCTTCATCACCATTCACCATCGCTGGCAAAGAAGCTTCTTCGAAGTTCCTCTACTACGCATCGTCGTTCACCTCCACGTCCAATAGACATAGGGTTTAGCTCTGGTGTGTCTCGCTGAAGCCGTTGGTGTGTTTAATTGGAGACAAGAGCTCATATTCATCTCTGCAGGTACCTGGCTGGTTCCTTCGTCTTCTCCAACATCGAACGGCCACCTCCGATAAGCAACATCAATAGCCCCTCCTTCTCGTTACACGAAATCACTTGGAGAATTCGTCTGGGTCGTTGGATCTGAAATCCATGGCCAATTGACCATCAATTAGACTATAGCTACTCTCGATGGGGAACGCAGGAGGAGAGGTGGTTTGAATAGTCCCACATCATGGGATTTTATTTCTGAGATGCATTCATAAGGCTTTATGCCCCTTACCCGGTCACCCACGATCGTAGGGGGTCAGGCCCCCTACACACACACTACACACGCCCTCACCCGCTACTCACGATAGGTGGGTCTGGGTCCAGTTACGGATCTGAATAGAGAAAGAGAGACAAGAAAAGGGTTAGTTCCAAGGAGAGGGGTCGATTTTCCCTTGGGATTCATGTAGACCCTGGGGGAATTTTGGTTTACTTTTGTGAAGGCTTTATCCAAATATTAGACATCTGATTTTGAACTTTAAGTCATCTGATAATTACATATTAGACATCTCATAGCAGTATTCGGGCCATAAGCTTAATTGAAACACATTTTTTTGGTCTTTGACATATATATCTTTTGAGCTTGATACATGCCTTGCTTTTCATTGAATATATTTCTCGTTATATCAATCTCTTGGGCATTATTCTAAGTACTTGATTAGTGGTTAATTGCAATCATTTTGCTCCCTGAGACGACCTCGGAACTCATATTTCGAGCATTAAAAATTTAAGTGTTGATTCATTTTTCGTTGCTATACTACGACGTATTTCTTAAAACCCAACGAAAGCATGTTAGCACTTACCTACTCCAAAATGGAGTAGGGTTGACTAGGATGACAGGATCCTCCTTTCCCTTAGGCAGTTTCTACTACTTCTGCTTCTACTTCTTCCCAGCCTCCACCACCTAAGGCTGGACCTTCTACTGCTCCACCCTCATATACCCCATATCAGCACTTCCAGTCCTACTACCCTCTAATGAGACCCACTTCGTCCTTCTTTGACCACAAGTGGCCCTACCTTGACAGGCAGTTCACCAGGCATGATTCGTTGGGTATTCAGGATGTCACAGACGGCATCTCTCTCATGATGCATAGACAGAGATAGACAACTATGATGATGATGGAGCATGGGACTCAAGTATCTAACTAGTTGAGTAGACAGGGATAGTTTTTGGATCAACTAAGAGAGTAGATCCATGCTTTGCAGTTCCGCGACTAGTGGCCTCCCAGATCCAGACGAGCAGTAGCAGCAGCTCCTCTTCACCACCATGATTAGACTATAGCCTTAATGCCTCCAAGTTAGGAGCAAATAGGCACACTTGTTACTCTATCCCGCATGACACCAGAGATAAGCCAGCTCTCGCCTTATTTAGGATGTCGATTGCATTTCCACGCACTATCCTCTGCAAGACCTAGCACTTCTAGTCATCCTCTTGATGATTTCGATATGGATGCACTATTTCCATATGATATAGAGGCTTTTCTTAGTTTCTTCTAGTTTTTCATTTCAACACTTTGGTCTGTAGCACATTATATTATGTGGTTTTACTATTATTGATTTCTATTTCTGATTATATCTATAGCTCTCTATTACTTATGCTGAAAATTGATAATCTTAATTTTGATTGATGCTATCCAATTTCAATGGTCTCATTATTTCTATACGTAGCATGTCATTAATTGCATTAAACATATAAAAAGGGGGAGCTCATGTCATAACTCAGATGTTTATATACTAAGCTTTTTGTTAATAACAAAGGGAGAGAAAAATTTTCTATATGTACTTAATTAGAAGAGCAACGTGAGTAATGTATTTTTATCAAATTCATGCATATATAATTATAATTTTGTTATCATCAAAATAGGGGAGAATGTTGATACCCTTCTTTCCATGTAAAAAAATTATATTTATTGTGGACTAATCATTTCAGGTTACTTAAAGACATATTATCAAGAAATGATTACGTACCAAGGATGTTAGGACTCAAGAAGTTTTTATATTTTAGAGTTCTCTTTTTACTTTTATTGAATCTAGAAATATGTAAGGAACCTCAATTATATCAACCAATCTTTTTGGAACTTCAATAGACAACAAACTTAGGTTAAACTCTAAGTTTCCAATACTGTTGATTGACAAGTGATCGACCAATTCTGATTGATCAACCAAACCAATGAAATTAATCAATCAAAAACTCCTAATGGTCATATTCTAAAAGTTGATCAAATTTCGAGTTTAATTGATCAACCTACAATCGACCAAAATATTATTTTAATTGAGTAAAGTTCATTTTGATCGACCAATAGTTAACTTTGATAGACCAACGTCGTATTTATAAACTTTCTAAATCGAGCCTGAAAACACCTATAAATAAGACCCCTCGACTCCCATTTCAAAACACACCTCCAAGAGCTTCTAAAAAGCAAAATGCTCTCTTTCTCTCTAGTGCTTTCCTGCCTCTACACCTGTGTTCGATGCTTTCTAAAGAATGCTCTTTTGCGACCTCAAAAATACTTGGTTTGTATATCTAATTGAGGTTCCATAGGAATTATTATTGTTTCATATTTCTATTTTTTTTATTTGGGACCCAAGTTGTTGAGAGTCTTGTTCTTCTCTTGTTCAGGTGTAAAAGAGAAGGTTTTGTAAAGAGGTTGTACCACCCTCGTTTAAGTGATGTGTTAGTAGATTTGACTAGTGTCGACTAGTCATAAAATTCTAAGTTAGGAGGCTTAGGTAGTGATTTTTACCTGGAAGTGTTTCCACTCTAAAAATCAGGTGTGATCTTTCTGGTTTGTTGTGATTAATTTATATTTCTCTTGGTTTGTGGTCAATATTCCATTTAAATTTTATACAGTCTACTATTCACCCCCACTCTAGTGTAAACCTTAGCTCTTATACGCTTCGTGTACATTGACAATTTCATGGCCCTATTGGTAACACTGTCATTTCATGTGCATAGGACCATAATAAGGGAGCTACATCCATGCTAAAATGAAGACCTGCAAGAAGAAACTCTAAAGAATATTTCTCGCATGCAGATAGAGAGAAAGTGTTGCACAACAATAGACAGGGGAGAAAAAGGAGAAGCATGGCCTTGCCAGGACAAGGCCATGCAACCCATGCAAAGCCATGTTTCATGTCCAATTCCCATATACACTCATGTAGTCATACTAAGACACACGCACACACTTATGTGCACTCACAAATTACACACATACATGTGTACACACTGCTCTCTACACACATGTAGACATATGTACGCATATTAGGTGCACAAATAAATACCACAGACACTCCACATATTTTTCACCAATTTAATCCAATGGAAACATGGGCCTAGGAAAACATATGGTATTTTTATTTTCACTGTTTTCTCTAGGCCCACAAACACACACACACACACACACACACACAACAAAAGCCCAACACACATCCTTAATCACCTAAGCACTCACTAAAGTCTACTCACTCTCCACGCCACCTAAACCACTCCACTAAACCCACCTTATCCCCATCCCAACTCTATCCTATCCACTCTCATTTGACCCACTTTGACCTATACCCTCACCTTAGGCTATACCCTACACTAGAACCTTCCTAGCCCTTAAGTTGTGTCCTTATCCTAGCCCTTAACCTACACCTCACACCACCACACCATGGAGCCCTCTCTATAAAAAGAGAGATCCCCATAGGCACCCCCCCTTCTATTCTTCTCCTCTCAAGCCACCATACTCTACTCTCTCAAGTGCTCTCATTCGCCATGGCTAGTGGCTACTAGTGCCTCCTTGGTCATTGGATTTCAAGCTCCTAGGTGAAGAAGGGTAGACTCCTAGCCAAGGATCCCTTCTCTTCCCAATAGGTCTAGCATCTCACATTGGGAGGACACCTATCCTCTATCCCATTCTCTTTTTAATTTCTTTGGTGTTAGTTTTAAATTCCATGAACTTAGATAGATTGTTATTCCTTGCAATCTTTATTTTATTGCCTTTCCTTTAGTAGAATAGCATTTGCTTTACCAAGCTCTTTTTATTTTACTTACCATCTTGCTCTCTATTTTGCCTCTTTTTATTTGCACACACACCCACTCACATGCCATCACTATTGCCACCAACTTTCCCTTACACACCACTATCACACACCACCATTTGCACTCAATCACTCACTATCACCCCTTATACTCCACAGTCACCACTTTCCACACTCACACACCCACTTTACTCACTACCCTAATTACACCCTTAGCCACTAGCTACAACACTTAGTCACACTACTTAACTCTCTCACTCACTTCACATGCACACACCTTCACACAAACACACTCACACTTAAGACTACCCTTAACAAAGTGCCCTAACATTGTCCTAATCATCACCACCTCACCATAACCCACAGCTCACCCACCACCTTGACCTACCCATCTAGGAATTCAACCTTGTCCTACCACCACTAGCACATTCTAGAAGCCTAGTTGGATGCCTCTCCCATAGTTGTCCCTTCACCATTTCACCATGCACATCAAATTAACTCCATAGAAAACACGGTGATAGAACAATTCTTGGAGACACCTAATTATCGAGTCCACATCACCATTTCCCTAACTTCCACAATAGTTAACACCACACATCGTAGGGCCAACAAACAAATAATCACCCACATTACCGAACCTCTCAGTTCTATGCACCTTCACACACTTTACCACGCCCACCTAGCTTAGCCTAATGACACTCTACTTAGTAGTAGTTACCCCTTGATTAGCAGCAATTCACTCTAACAATTTGTCAATCATATTTTATTTTCTAGGATTACACAGTTAGGATTAATTAACAAATCATGCATGTTTTAAATACCTATATTCTTGAATAATTTAGAGTAAGAAAGAGAGAGAGGTAGATTCTTTATACATCAATTCCTATGTGTGTGCCACCTTATATTAGTACCCAATTATCACCTACATTCATTACCCAAAAACCCAAATGCATACCTACAAATTACCCAAAAAATATCCTTAATGGCCATGCGCTCCTCGCTCACCTCACCCCTCACCTATAAAACTACACCCCCACCTCCTCACCCACACATATCTCACAGCACACACTCTCTTACTGCACCAATGTCGATTGGTGCCTTTCTTCTCTCCCTCTCTTCCTTTCCTATTGCTAGCGGCCTCTCACCAGTTGAGAGTCCCCGCTAGTAATTTGGAGTTTCTTCCAATGGTCACAACCACTACGGCGAGGCTCCACCAATGTCTAGCTCCTTCACAAGCAGGTAGTGTTGGTGCTAGAGCACCACGATCATTTGTTTTGATGATAACAAAACACGTGTTATTTAACATTTGCAATTTGAGTCCTAGATTTCAGGTCAATTGCAAATGAAGACGTGTTTAGACGGAGTTCGAGCTCGCATCCAGGACGGATTGGAGGAGCTTGACGGAAAACAAAGGAGGTTCGCGTGGAGCGAAAGATTGGAGATGGAAGACAAGAAGAATAGGATAGATTCTTTTTTATCCTTTCATGTATCTCTTGTATTTATTTTCTTGCTCTTTATTTTCCTTAGACATTATGTTAAAGAGCCTCAAAGAACCCTAACAGTAGTCCTAGGAACACCTGCACAACCCTAGGATACTTAGGTTTTCTGTAGAACACTTAGAAAACCAATATAGGGTTAAAACAGACTTTCCAGATGTCTAATTCACGAATCAGACGTCTGATAAAGGATTTTAAGACGTCTGACTGTTGTTTCAGACGTCTGATAATTGTTAGGCTGGACATAGTTAGTTCTGTCTGATGAAATCAGACGTCCAGACCTTAGACCAGACGTCTTAGGAGACGTCTGATGACTTTGCCAGACGTCCAATTAGTGGACCGTTGGCTGGCTTAGAAAACACTCAAGATTATGACCGTTAGAGCCTTATCAGACGTCCATAGGACTTACCAGACGTCTGATAAATGATCGTTTTGCCTCGGCTGACCCAAAATCTCTTCTCAGAGATTTTCTAGCTGTTGCAACGTTTGGAAATCAATTTCCACAGTAAAAGTAGGTTTCCAGACGTCCAGACATAGTGCCAGACGTCCTGTATGTCGTCTGATGGACTTGCACAAAAACCCTGTTTAGATCTGATTCAAGTCAGGGAGAAACCCGCACAGAATCAGACGTCTGACCTTGGAATCAGACGTCTTAAAGTGGCCTTCCAGACGTCTGATGCCAGAGTTAGATGATGAGAACCTCATCATGAGTCATAACTAGCTCATTTTGACCCAATACAAAGGATAAAAGCTCCTACATATCTCAAGGAAAGGCTTAACTCAGAGAATTCTGAGTTTGAGAAGAAAACCAGTCATAAGGGGTAAAAGTGCAATTTTACCAGTATAATTTGCATACAGGGTAATTCTGGGCCCAAACACAGGTCAAAACAGCTTAATAAGAATAAAAGTGGGATGAGATGATCTAGCAAGGGCTACAGCACTTCCAAGGAACCAAATGATAATCTGTAACCCTAAAACAACCCGCTTCAATTCACAAGGTTCGGGGCAAAGTAAAAATAGAATAAACCCTCTAAAATTCATAGAAAAATAATCTCTAGGGTTTAGAACCTTCAATTTGGCCTTTAGAACCCATTTTGACCTACATTGAGAACCATGCCCAATTAATAACTTAATTTGGGTCTTTACGCAAATTGACCGGTCAAACAAGGTTTAATATGAAAATGAAATTCACCATCAGATTCCTTAGGTCCTAATTAGTCATGTATAAAAACTTGAGCCTAAGAAGAAACCTCCTTGACCGACTTTACACTTTGGTCCTCATATATTTACTCTTTGGCCCTCAACTTTTGAACCCTCGCATTTTGGCCCCTAACTCTCCTTCGTTCTTTGCAACCAGGTCCCTCCTGCAAAACCCTGCCAGCACCATGCTCCGGCGACCTTGCGCGGAGCATCGCGCCGCGCAGGGTGAGGTGGTGGACCTGGCAAGTATACCGGGGGTGCCCTGCGTCGTCAGCCGTCGCAGGGGCACCCCCATGATCATTGCAGCCCCCCATACCGGCCGTGCGAACGCACGGACGGTATGGGTTCGTGTTCCGACCATTCTCCGGCGAGGGAGACACGTCGTCTCCCTCCGCCTTCCTCCCTGTTTCATCCCTATAAATACCCCCCGCTGCTCCACCGACCAGGGCAGCCTGGATCTGACGGAGAAAACCCCCAGCTTTCTTCTCTTCTCCCTCCGGCAGACGCTCACCAGCTCCGGCGGCTTCCTCCCCCTCCACCTCTTCGCTCTGCCGCAATACCAGCAGCAGAGACTTCCTCCCCTGTTCTTCCCGCGCCACGCCGCACCCAGCTGGCGCCTCTCCAGCCCTCTGCTCGCCGCCGCCCCTCTCCCTGAGCATCGTCTTCTCCGGCGACAGTCGATACGACTGTCGCCCTGTTCCTCCCCCTTCGTCCCTGCAAGTAAGTTAGACCTACTCCCCTTCTTCTCCTCTTTCTTTCCCCGCTTTCAATTTAGTCAATTAAACCCTCGACCGCTCCTGTTCACCCTCACCCTCTCCGCCTCCGACCACCCTCCGGCGAGCCGCGCCCATCACCTCAGCGACCCACACGGCTCGCCGACCACCGCAGAACATCCGCCTCCTCACCCTGATCCTCTTCCGCCCCTCCACTTCCCACCAAACACCCTCTGCAGATCCACCGAACACACCCACTTCTTCGCTCACAGTTTGACCTAGGACGACCTGTTGGCTCCATCACGCCCCCTGCAGACCCCCTGACCACCTTCGCCGTGCCACGGCGAAGGTCCCCCGCCTGTCTGATTTGGCCGAGAGGCCGTTCTTCTGTGACCAGGTGACACACCCGCCGTCGCCATTACTGAGCAGGCAGAGCTCCTTCACCTGCAGGTGCAGGCACGCCTTCGCCCAGGTTCGACTCCCAGGTTGCGCAGGGAGTCTCCGCGAAACGTCCCAGGCTTGCAGACGGGGCGAGGGCCGCGCGTGAAGACACGATCGCCCACTACTCCCTCCGCGACGGGCGCTCAATTGGGGTGGGACATTTAGTCCCACCTCGGAACCTCTCGGAGGCGCGCGGACGCATAAAGGCAAAAAGTGCCTTATGCTGTCTGCCTCCTGACCACGGGGTGAGGTCCCTCTCACCCGACCCGGCCTCGTCCGTGACCACGCTCCGCGGACCTGGCCCGACCCGATTAGACTGACCTGCACTCCTCGCCCACCACGCACGCCGGTGGGCCTGGACCCGGGCCTGACCCGAACCCGATTACCCGGTAGCGCTCTGGGAGAGCTTCCGAAGAGTGATTTCAGAGAGAAAGAGAAACGCGGGGGAGGGGGGTAGAGTAGGTTTTGCCTCTTGACAAAAAAAAAAACTCTGAAGTGTGCAGGCAAAAGAAGAAGTGCAGGCGAAGAAGAAGGAGCTGCACTGTAGCAAATGCTCAGTTAAGTCGTCGAAGCACTGGGTCAGACGACGGAAAGTCAGCAGCCAGAGCAACACAGAAGGCAGGCTGAAGAAGAAGGAAGAGCAACGGCCGAAGCAGAAGAAGAAGAAGAAGAGCATCACCACGATTGCAGAAGAAGAAGAAGAGAGGTCAAGGCAGAAAACCAAAGAAGAAGAAGAACAAGGAGCTCTGAAGAAAGAAAAACATCACCAACACAGGAACAGCAGGAAGAAGAAGAAGAGCATCACCATTGCAGAAGAAGATTATCACCGTATCAGAAACCAAGGAAGAAGAAGGAGATCTGAAGAAAGAGAAAGAAGAACATCACAACAAATTCTTTCCCTCTCTCTCTTTATTTTGTAAACATGTATATCTCTAGAATGCGACTTGCTCCCTGAGTTCGACCTCGGGAACTCTTTCATTTTCCGAGTAAAAAATTTATATTTGAAATGTTGGCAATAACCGGCCTTACTACAACGTTATAACAAATACAAAACCGACGTTTCATTTTCGCGCCGTTGCCGGGGAGCAACGGCTATTCTAGAGGTAAACATTCCTGTTTCTTTTAAGTTCTGATAATCTCCTCTCTTTTGTGCAGCTACAGGGACTCAAGAAGACAAGCAACCACACAACCACTCCGAAGACAGCTACAGGAACTCAAGAAGACAAGCAACCACACGACAACCACTCCGAAGACAGGTAAAATTTTTCCTCTCACTATTAACCCTTAAAACTCTAAAGAGGAAGAAAAGAAAAGAACAAGCAATGTAGGGCTAACCTGTCTTCCATACTTAGTAACCATAAAGAGTTGCATGTTTTCAACTCATCACTCCTGCACAATATTAAGGGTATTTAAGGGCTAACACATTCTTGCTTGAGCCCTAATTGCCCAACAAAGAGTTAAATGGACCAAGTAAAGCCAACATAAGGTCAAACATTAGGATTTCAGTAGAGACACACCCCTTAATCAAGAATTGAGGAAATCTAAAAGAGGTGTGCCCAAGCCACTGATTGAAAATAATTAACAAGAAAAATCCTAAACAATTGGCTCTCTCTTTAAACACTTGAACCCTAAAAGACAAGACCTGAAAGCTCTCAAAGAAAACAAGAGGTAAAGTTGACCCCTTTTGGGTCAACCAACCTTAAATTAGGTCACTCTTTGCACTTAAAAAGACTAAAGTTCAAGTGAAACCTTAAGCACCCTGACCTTAAAATTGGTAGACTTAAGAGGTCAAGATCCCCATTCTGGTCTACCTGGAACCGCAGTGACAAGAGAGGTCGGGTGGGGGAAACCCTGTAACCCGTGGGGACGCTCTACCGTGTAGGGGTCTTCGCGGGACTCTCCCTCTCTGGCTGCCCAGGTAATTCTCAGGTGGACGATCTTTTTGATCAAGGGGTCCATCTGCCCCGCACCTCTATAGTCACCCAACAAATTTTTGGGTGTCTTGATTGGGTCCAGCACCTGCTTATCTCATCTAGTCCCTCAGTATATGCTTCGAAGGAGGTCCTTGAAACCTCCTTTAGGAATTCACTTGCCCTGAGGTTAGGCCTCAGTTCCCTTGTTTATGCAGCACCACCACATTAATCTTTCCTCTGATACTCCCTTCTTCCATCTTGGCAAAACATGAGTCTACATCGAAGCCTCTAATTCCACATCTTGATTCCACCACCTAATCCAAATATGCAGCCAAACCACCTAAGACTACCATTCAAGAAACCTGAATATCGGAGATCTATGAAAGATAAAATGATCGAGGATGCCATAAAATTCTATGAAAAAGAAACAACCTCAACACCAATAGGAGATATTCAGGTTGATGTCCCAACAACCACAGCCTTCATCATAAACTGTGCCCAAACTCTATTGACAGGAGCCATAAAAGGATCAACCCGAGAAGTTCTCCTAACAGGATACATTGAGATAGACAAATTACACAAATCTGAATACCTTCAATGCTTGACAAATCCTGTACTTTGGGAACAAAACCAAGATGCTCTTGAAAAACGGGTAGAGATGATGAGACTTTTAGAAAAAACTATCAACCAAAAATACCCGTATACACCAGAAACAAAGGATGAGTCATCTTGGAACAATACTAAGAATCAATCCAGTTTCCCAAACCTCGGGATTGAGGCACAAAGTGGTTGTGAAATCCCAACCCAAATAGAAGACAATGTTGAATTAGGTTGGGATATTGCAGGAGAACACAATGATGAGCCAAACTTAGACCATGGATTGCCAAGCCTAGAATTTCAAAACTCCTGCAATAATGAGATCAGAACTGAACCTTCTGAGGGTATAAATTCCGCCCCTTATTTTGATAAGGTGACCCTCGAAGGTTATTCCGACTTAGGTTCTAATAATTCTACCCACATCCTAAGCCTAGAACCTAGATCTGAAGCTTATTGGGAAGATTATGAGGCCCTTTATGAGAAAGATCAAATTTTTACAGAATATGATTCCGGGCCTCTATTTAATGAATATCCCTCTCCAACATCCTCAGGAAATCTGATCGATTTTTCAGAAAACATGCCAATTTATGATACAGAAACTGAGGAGTTGGATGAGCAAGGTTTTAATGGGGTCTATCCTACCAGCTTCGAGCTTGAACAGAACACCTTTTTGAGCCCAGAATTGACATATAGGCTAGAACCTAGTCAGGCTGCTGATTCCACATTTGATGATTTTTGCTATGGTGGAATTCATGATCATGAATCTCATTTTCGCCAACTCTCCGACAATTTCAGATCTGACTATAATTGCGGAGAGATTCCCCTTCCTGAACACGCCAGGCCTATCTACGACCTCAGTTCACATGACTCTGACTCCGACTCTGAGGTCCTGATTCCCGAGATCACTAATAACACAGAATCATTCCTTTTCGATCCCCAGGAACCAAAAACAGAAAATGCCAAGAGTGATTGCAACCAAGAATCCAAATTTTTTCTCGAATCCGATTCCTCTCATCCTACAAACACTCTTCCGGCATTTGATAGTTACCCAGAGGACTCTCTACAGAAAACCACCTATCATCTGTTTCTAGAAGAGCCCTCGTACACAATGGCCACCTCGTCCGCACACACAGAACGGATCAAAACCTCTTCCAAACCCCGACCCGCAACCGGAGTCAATTTTTATTCAGATTCACCTCTCACCGAGCCGATTGCATTTTCACATCGGGTTTCGAACATTGATCAGACTACATACCATGCTCTATCATTCTCTGATCACCCCTGTAGGGTTCCTGCATCAACCACTGATTATCCTACGGGTCCCTACTCTGACCAGGCTGATTCGGCTCAGCCAAACCTTGCGTTTACACTTCCACATCCATCTGAGCTTCATAGTTTATGGTGGGCTCCACACCTTTTTATCCACATCTATCAACCCGCCAGATTGATTGGGTTTGGGCTGCATCATCAGCCTGTTGATCTGAACAAGCACCTGGTTGGACCAACCAGGCTCTTAATCAAGGTGCTTGTCTTACAAAACTCCACTGATTTGACCATCCCCTCTCCATCGCATTTCCCGCTTGGCTGAAGGCATCAAATTTAGCGCTCAACGGGAGGCAGCCCGTCATTCTCTTTGAAAACCTGAAACTTGTTCTGACAGCTTTTGCACTTGAAGTTCACACTTTAGGACAGCCGACTCCACCTCAGGTGCTTGCATCTGAGATTAGAAATCATCCGCAACAGTCACCCCGACCCATTCACTCATCAAAACAGCTATCCTAATGTATGAACATAGTTGAATAAAAACCCCTAGGTTACAATGAGGACATTGCAAATCTTAGGCATGGGGGGGTATGAAAGTACAAAAACTTGTAAGAAAAGGTTTCAAACAAAAAAATTCACATATGCCAAAAAATACCATAAAAATTAAAAAAATTTTTCGAAAAAGAATAAGAGGAAAAGAGGAGAAGGAAAATTTTGTGAAGGAGAAAAGAAACAAAATGAAAAAGGAGCACAAAATTATGAGAAAAAGTGATAGTCATTAGTAAGGAACTAAGGAATTAACCTAAGTTCTAGACCTCATTCAAGAAAATAACTGAAAAGTGCACAATAAGATTAGTAAGAATGCAAACCTTAGGCATTCTTGAATAGACTCTTAGTACCCATTAAGATCTGGACACTCCTCAAGAGGTTGAGGAAAATGAAAAGCTGAAGTATTAGGTCTAAGGCTTAGGGAGTATTCGGCCTTGTTAACTAATTTTTGGTTTACGGGACTCAGTAACCTAAGCACCATAATCTCACACACAGCCTGGTTCAGTAAGCGTAAAAATCAGAATCACGCAGAAGCGTCGCAAAAATCTGAAAAAGAACACCTAGAATAGGAATGGCCGATCAACACAAGTTGATTTGGACGAGTTCCCAGCGCGGAGAGGCGGGAAATCCCCTCGAAGATGCGTAACAAAATATCATCTCCTCGGTGCTTGTCTCTTAGGATATTTACATATCCTACGGGGGGCATGTAAGCACTCTGCTGGTTCAGATTCCATGGATGGCATTATCTCGAAGTGTCAATTGCCAGGGTCTGGATTCGGCCACGGAATACCATGGATGGGATTATCTCGAAACCTCAATAGTCAGGGTTCCGGGGGTTGCCATGGGCGGTGCTATCTCGAAGCATCGATCGCCAGGAACCCTTGAGGATTGATGATGGGAGCAAGGAATCTGATACAGACCGTGTTGAAAAGCCAATCCTAGGCTAGAACTAAAAAGAAAAAGAGAGAGAAAACTCTCCAAACAGAAAAAACTTTCTATCTCTCTCTTACAAAACGCACTGCGAACTGGGCCAGGGCTAAAATCATTTCAAGCACGGGTGCTTTAACCACGAAGTCCAATAAACCTTAGGTTAGTTCTTGCGGGCCTTAAAAACCTTTGCTAAAAGACTGAGGCTAAGGCTAGACAGATTTGGATCTTGATTGGTACTAGAGTACCTTTTAGGCCTATGGTCAGCATTCTAACCTAATCTATGCTCAAATAAAAAAGGCACTTATCTAAAACCATTAAAAACTTCATGGTCTAGAACAAGGGTTGAAACCTTAAGTTTTTGCTAAGGGACTAGCAAAAGCTAGGCATGGGGGTATGATGAGAACCTCATCATGAGCCATAACTAGCTCATTTTGACCCAATACAAAGGATAAAAGCTCCTACATATCTCAAGGAAAGGCTTAACTCAGAGAATTCTGAGTTTGAGAAGAAAACCAGTCATAAGGGGTAAAAGTGCAATTTTACCAGTATAATTTGCATACAGGGTAATTCTGGGCCCAAACACAGGTCAAAACAGCTTAATAAGAATAAAAGTGGGATGAGATGATCTAGCAAGGGCTACAGCACTTCCAAGGAACCAAATGATAA
Source organism: Thalassia testudinum (assembly GCA_037157565.1). NCBI lineage: Eukaryota > Viridiplantae > Streptophyta > Magnoliopsida > Alismatales > Hydrocharitaceae > Thalassia > Thalassia testudinum. Next base: position 7,246,912 of record JAZHRO010000033.1, read on the forward strand.
TCTGTAACCCTAAAACAACCCGCTTCAATTCACAAGGTTCGGGGCAAAGTAAAAATAGAATAAACCCTCTAAAATTCATAGAAAAATAATCTCTAGGGTTTAGAACCTTCAATTTGGCCTTTAGAACCCATTTTGACCTACATTGAGAACCATGCCCAATTAATAACTTAATTTGGGTCTTTACGCAAATTGACCGGTCAAACAAGGTTTAATATGAAAATGAAATTCACCATCAGATTCCTTAGGTCCTAATTAGTCATGTATAAAAACTTGAGCCTAAGAAGAAACCTCCTTGACCGACTTTACACTTTGGTCCTCATATATTTACTCTTTGGCCCTCAACTTTTGAACCCTCGCATTTTGGCCCCTAACTCTCCTTCGTTCTTTGCAACCAGGTCCCTCCTGCAAAACCCTGCCAGCACCATGCTCCGGCGACCTTGCGCGGAGCATCGCGCCGCGCAGGGTGAGGTGGTGGACCTGGCAAGTATACCGGGGGTGCCCTGCGTCGTCAGCCGTCGCAGGGGCACCCCCATGATCATTGCAGCCCCCCATACCGGCCGTGCGAACGCACGGACGGTATGGGTTCGTGTTCCGACCATTCTCCGGCGAGGGAGACACGTCGTCTCCCTCCGCCTTCCTCCCTGTTTCATCCCTATAAATACCCCCCGCTGCTCCACCGACCAGGGCAGCCTGGATCTGACGGAGAAAACCCCCAGCTTTCTTCTCTTCTCCCTCCGGCAGACGCTCACCAGCTCCGGCGGCTTCCTCCCCCTCCACCTCTTCGCTCTGCCGCAATACCAGCAGCAGAGACTTCCTCCCCTGTTCTTCCCGCGCCACGCCGCACCCAGCTGGCGCCTCTCCAGCCCTCTGCTCGCCGCCGCCCCTCTCCCTGAGCATCGTCTTTTCCGGCGACAGTCGATACGACTGTCGCCCTGTTCCTCCCCCTTCGTCCCTGCAAGTAAGTTAGACCTACTCCCCTTCTTCTCCTCTTTCTTTCCCCGCTTTCAATTTAGTCAATTAAACCCTCGACCGCTCCTGTTCACCCTCACCCTCTCCGCCTCCGACCACCCTCCGGCGAGCCGCGCCCATCACCTCAGCGACCCACACGGCTCGCCGACCACCGCAGAACATCCGCCTCCTCACCCTGATCCTCTTCCGCCCCTCCACTTCCCACCAAACACCCTCTGCAGATCCACCGAACACACCCACTTCTTCGCTCACAGTTTGACCTAGGACGACCTGTTGGCTCCATCACGCCCCCTGCAGACCCCCTGACCACCTTCGCCGTGCCACGACGAAGGTCCCCCGCCTGTCTGATTTGGCCGAGAGGCCGTTCTTCTGTGACCAGGTGACACACCCGCCGTCGCCATTACTGAGCAGGCAGAGCTCCTTCACCTGCAGGTGCAGGCACGCCTTCGCCCAGGTTCGACTCCCAGGTTGCGCAGGGAGTCTCCGCGAAACGTCCCAGGCTTGCAGACGGGGCGAGGGCCGCGCGTGAAGACACGATCGCCCACTGCTCCCTCCGCGACGGGCGCTCAATTGGGGTGGGACATTTAGTCCCACCTCGGAACCTCTCGGAGGCGCGCGGACGCATAAAGGCAAAAAGTGCCTTATGCTGTCTGCCTCCTGACCACGGGGTGAGGTCCCTCTCACCCGACCCGGCCTCGTCCGTGACCACGCTCCGCGGACCTGGCCCGACCCGATTAGACTGACCTGCACTCCTCGCCCACCACGCACGCCGGTGGGCCTGGACCCGGGCCTGACCCGAACCCGATTACCCGGTAGCGCTCTGGGAGAGCTTCCGAAGAGTGATTTCAGAGAGAAAGAGAAACGCGGGGGAGGGGGGTAGAGTAGGTTTTGCCTCTTGACAAAAAAAAAAACTCTGAAGTGTGCAGGCAAAAGAAGAAGTGCAGGCGAAGAAGAAGGAGCTGCACTGTAGCAAATGCTCAGTTAAGTCGTCGAAGCACCGGGTCAGACGACGGAAAGTCAGCAGCCAGAGCAACACAGAAGGCAGGCTGAAGAAGAAGGAAGAGCAACGGCCGAAGCAGAAGAAGAAGAAGAAGAAGAGCATCACCACGATTGCAGAAGAAGAAGAAGAGAGGTCAAGGCAGAAAACCAAAGAAGAAGAAGAACAAGGAGCTCTGAAGAAAGAAAAACATCACCAACACAGGAACAACAGGAAGAAGAAGAAGAGCATCACCATTGCAGAAGAAGATTATCACCGTATCAGAAACCAAGGAAGAAGAAGGAGATCTGAAGAAAGAGAAAGAAGAACATCACAACAAATTCTTTCCCTCTCTCTCTTTATTTTGTAAACATGTATATCTCTAGAATGCGACTTGCTCCCTGAGTTCGACCTCGGGAACTCTTTCATTTTCTGAGTAAAAAATTTATATTTGAAATGTTGGCAATAACCGGCCTTACTACAACGTTATAACAAATACAAAACCGACGTTTCATTAGACGTCTGATAACCCTGTCAAATGCAATCATTGTCCTGATTTCGGCCTGATTCTCTTGGGCTTTGCACCCAACGGCTATGGAAGCTTTTCCAAGCCTTCCAAAACCTTCCTAAGGCCTCTATAAATAGAGGGGAACCCTTGTAACACAAACACACTTAGAGAAAAGACATACACACCTAGAGAGACCAAGATACACTAAGATCAAGTATTTCCACTCTCTTGTGTCCAAGAAGCACTTGCTCTCTAAGCTCAAGCTCCATCATCTTGAGAGCATCATTCCCGTTGCGCACCCGCTCTCCCGGCATTGTTAACGAGAGCGACGTAGCGCCATCGCGTGGCACACGCACCGCGTCATCGTCGACGCACTCCTTGCAATGGGGAGTTTCCTATTTCCTATAGAAGCTAGGTTTAATTTTGTTGGCTCTATAGGACTGTTGTTTTATTTTATCTTTGTATTTTGGTTGGGTATTCGCTTTGCGAATTCCCGTCTCCTTCGTGGGACAAAATCCTTCTCGTGGAGAGAAGGGGTTGAGGAACGCTACCCTCGTACTTGTAGCGTGGTTGTACTGAGGTTGAATCACCCTCGTTTTAAGTGATTCGGTTAGTGGATTTGATCAACTAGGTTGATCGAAAAATCCTAACTCGAGAGGGTTAGGTGGTGGTTTTCACCCGGTTTGGGTTTCCACCTAAAAATTCCTGTGTACACATTGTGATTGCTTATTTTGTGAGATTGCTTTATATATTTTATTTCCGAATATTATTACGTCACCCCTCCTAGTAGGGAACCTACAATTCTTAAAATACTTTATCAGACGTCTGATTTTGGGAATTAGACGTCTGGAAAGTCTGTTTTAACCCTATATTGGTTTTCTAAGTGTTCTACAGAAAACCTAAGTATCCTAGGGTTGTGTAGGTGTTCCTAGGACTACTGTTAGGGTTCTTTGAGGCTCTTTAACATAATGTCTAAGGAAAATAAAGAGCAAGAAAATAAATACAAGAGATACATGAAAGGATAAAAAAGAATCTATCCTATTCTTCTTGTCTTCCATCTCCAATCTTTCGCACCACGCGAACCTCCTTTGTTTTTCGTCAAGCTCCTCCAATCCGTCCTGGATGCGAGCTCGAACTCCGCCTAAACACGTCCTCATTTGCAATTGACCTGAAATCTAGGACTCAAATTGCAAATGTTAAATAACACGTGTTTTGTTATCATCAAAACAAATGATCGTGGTGCTCTAGCACCAACAATCTCCCCCTTTTTGATGATGACAAAACCGTAAATAATAATGCATAAAAATCCTCCCCCTTTTTGACATTATCAAAAAGGTTTAATTGATTTTACATTTCCTATAACTCCCCCTTAAAACATGCTCTTCTATGAGTTTCTTTTAACAAAGGTAATATCCTCCCCCTTTTTGTAACAATGCGATAGCTATTATTTTTCTCCCCCTTTCTAAAGGAAATTTAGCTACCTTACATCTCCCCCTTAAAAATTGACATTTAGCTCATCATTTTTTAACTCCCCCTATCTAAATGCTTATGATAATAAGATAGGGTTAAGAATTTTTACCTCACCTACCATGGCCAATAAAATGACCCGAATGGTGGTGGTGGATGCCACATCGGATGGGGCTCCCATCCGTAGCTTGGAGGCCCAGGCATCGGCGCCGGTCTCCAATCTGGTGGTCGACGTGCGGCGGGTCCGTCATTTGTTCGCCGTCTCGTCGGTCTTCTTGTTCTCCTCCTTGGTCTACTCCTTGGTTCTCCCAACTTGAGTTGACCAGCCTTGAGTTTGTAGGTCCAGTCCTGTGTATTGTAGTTATCCCTGAATCCTACAAAATAAGATTCTAATTCTTTCTTCGGTATCCAAGTGAGCTTGGATCCGGATTTGTTAGAAGGTCTCCTTGATGGAGATCCTTTCTCAACCTTAGGGCTATAAAACTTATCTACTTTGTTGATTAATTTTTTAGAATTTTCCCTAAGACATGCAATTTCTCTTTCTATAATTTGCATCTTAGTCTTTAAATCAAAAATTTCTAACTTTAGACTATTATTTTCCTCAATAAATTTATTATTTTCATTGATGAGGTTATGATTTTCTAATAATAGGTTATTATTTTTAGGATTAGCTTCTAGATCCTTAAGTTTTATTTCTAACCTATCATTTTCAGATTTAAGAAAGCTAAGATTCTTTTTCATGCTTTTGTTTTCTATTTTTAGAGATTTACTAAGCTCAAATAGTTCATTAAAAGCTTCTTGTAAATCAAAATTTACCTCGTCGTCGGAGTCGCTTCTGCTTTCGCTGTCGCTATTGGTTCCTCTAGCCATGAAACCAAAGCAAGCGGTTTCCTCCTTCTCGTGATCTTCTTCCGAGCTTGTCTCTTCATGAGTGCCTTCCAACCTTCTCCATATCTCGTGGGCGGTGGTGCACTCTTGGATTTTCTCGAACTCCTTCAGACTCAACGCGCAATACAAGGCATTCATTGCCTTTGCGTTGAGGTTGAGATTCTGAACCTGATCTTCTGAGTAACCTTTTGCGGGTTTCTTGGGAATCAAAAATGCGGATTCGCATTTTTCCCACACTCGGAAGTCGTAGGCCTGCAACCACATAGTCATACGATTTTTCCAATAAATGAAATCTATACCTGCAAAATATGGTGGTCGCGAGGTATCGTGTCCTTCAGTGCACACGAATGCTTTTCCCTCCATGTCTAGATCCTCGCCGGTTTGTAACGCCGATAACGCGAGACCTGCTCTGATACCAATTGTAGGTTCCCTACTAGGAGGGGTGACGTAATAATATTCGGAAATAAAATATATAAAGCAATCTCACAAAATAAGCAATCACAATGTGTACACAGGAATTTTTAGGTGGAAACCCAAACCGGGTGAAAACCACCACCTAACCCTCTCGAGTTAGGATTTTCCGATCAACCTAGTTGATCAAATCCACTAACCGAATCACTTAAAACGAGGGTGATTCAACCTCAGTACAACCACGCTACAAGTACGAGGGTAGCGTTCCTCAACCCCTTCTCTCCACGAGAAGGATTTTGTCCCACGAAGGAGACGGGAATTCGCAAAGCGAATACCCAACCAAAATACAAAGATAAAATAAAACAACAGTCCTATAGAGCCAACAACATTAAACCTAGCTTCTATAGGAAATAGGAAACTCCCCATTGCAAGGAGTGCGTCGACGATGACGCGGTGCATGTGCCACGCGATGGCGCTACGTCGCTCTCGTTAACAATGCCGGGAGAGCGGGTGCGCAACGGGAATGATGCTCTCAAGATGATGGAGCTTGAGCTTAGAGAGCAAGTGCTTCTTGGACACAAGAGAGTGGAAATACTTGATCTTAGTGTATCTTGGTCTCTCTAGGTGTGTATGTCTTTTCTCTAAGTGTGTTTGTGTTACAAGGGTTCCCCTCTATTTATAGAGGCCTTAGGAAGGTTTTGGAAGGCTTGGAAAAGCTTCCATAGCCGTTGGGTGCAAAGCCCAAGAGAATCAAGCCGAAATCAGGACAATGATTGCATTTGACAGGGTTATCAGACGTCTAACTCTGGCATCAGACGTCTGGAAGGCCACTTTAAGACGTCTGATTCCAAGGTCAGACGTCTGATTCTGTGCGGGTTTCTCCCTGACTTGAATCAGATCTAAACAGGGTTTTTGTGCAAGTCCATCAGACGACATACAGGACGTCTGGCACTATGTCTGGACGTCTGGAAACCTACTTTTACTGTGGAAATTGATTTCCAAACGTTGCAACAGCTAGAAAATCTCTGAGAAGAGATTTTGGGTCAGCCGAGGCAAAACGATCATTTATCAGACGTCTGGTAAGTCCTATGGACGTCTGATAAGGCTCTAACGGTCATAATCTTGAGTGTTTTCTAAGCCAGCCAACGGTCCACTAATTGGACGTCTGGCAAAGTCATCAGACGTCTCCTAAGACGTCTGGTCTAAGGTCTGGACGTCTGATTTCATCAGACAGAACTAACTATGTCCAGCCTAACAATTATCAGACGTCTGAAACAACAGTCAGACGTCTTAAAATCCTTTATCAGACGTCTGATTCGTGAATTAGACGTCTGGAAAGTCTGTTTTAACCCTATATTGGTTTTCTAAGTGTTCTACAGAAAACCTAAGTATCCTAGGGTTGTGCAGGTGTTCCTAGGACTACTGTTAGGGTTCTTTGAGGCTCTTTAACATAATGTCTAAGGAAAATAAAGAGCAAGAAAATAAATACAAGAGATACATGAAAGGATAAAAAAGAATCTATCCTATTCTTCTTGTCTTCCATCTCCAATCTTTCGCTCCACGCGAACCTCCTTTGTTTTCCGTCAAGCTCCTCCAATCCGTCCTGGATGCGAGCTCGAACTCCGTCTAAACACGTCCTCATTTGCAATTGACCTGAAATCTAGGACTCAAATTGCAAATGTTAAATAACACGTGTTTTGTTATCATCAAAACAAATGATCGTGGTGCTCTAGCACCAACAATCTTCCCCTTTTTGATGATGAAAAAATCGTAAATAATAATGCATAAAAATCCTCCCCCTTTTTGACATTATCAAAAAGGTTTAATTGATTTTACATTTCCTATAACTCCCCCTTAAAACATGCTCTTCTATGAGTTTCTTTTAACAAAGGTAATATCCTCCCCCTTTTTGTAACAATGCGATAGCTATTATTTTTCTTCCCCTTTCTAAAGGAAATTTAGCTACCTTACAGGTAGATGTGGTTTATTTTTCATGTTTTATTTCGATTGCTATTAGAGCTTTAGAGCTCCTTCCTCACCTCAATCACGGTTCATTTTTTTGATTTGTCATCGATAAGCTTCTCACTTATCTGGTGACACACCAGGCACCCACACTTCACCCGCTCACTCACTATCTCCTCGCACACTGACTCTTCTCAGTTAGTCGGTGACTTCTCCGCGTGTATACGTGCGACCAGTTGGGGAGTGATGTAAACGCATTTACACTACTTAAGATGTCTATTTATGCATGTTCTTAAGCATAGGATTGCATTACATGATATAAATATTGCATAACATGCATCATCTTGCATTTAGAGTAGTTTGAATAAAATAGAGGATAATTGTCTCCTTTTATGTGCTTGGACAGGGCAAACTTTTTATTGGGGCCTCGGATAGAAGATCCAACCGTACGGATGTGATCAGGGCGACGATTGGCGTTCAACGACTCCAAGATCGCCCTAATCAGGCATCTGTAGCATCAGATAGTGACCGGGGAACCCTAGAAGATCAAGGGCCACGATGGTGTAAATCCACACTTCAAATGGCAAATTCGAACACACGGATGGATTCGGATCGACGATCGCAGCCTAACGACCCAAAAATCGAGTCAATCCAACACCCGTGGCACCATCTACAACATCCAGAAGATGGATGGCCAAGATTGTGCCACGTGGCACCATCTCGGTCGCCTAAATGCCTGCATGCAACCACTGAAGCCTTTGCATCCACCGCTCTCCACCGTTGGATCTCGATCCAACAGTTGTGAATGGTTGTGCTTCAAATCGTCCGTGTGACAATCTGCTCTCCGCAGCGTAATGGGCGAGGGCATTATCGCGAGCAGCGGACGTGGGTTCGAGCCGCAGCGAGGAGGCGAAGGGCGCGGGCGTGTGTCGGATCTTGATCGGACGGCCTTCTGCGCTCAATAGCGATGACGCGCTATTGCACGCCCGCGCCTCATGCGGCATCGCATGCGTTGGGGCGGGCGCGTAGCAGCAGGCGAAGGTGCAATCATAGCCGTCCGATCTCGCGATCGGACGGCTGTGGATGGTTGAACGTGTGGATGCGTTGAGAGAGAGAGCAGCTGAGCGGGCGTGTGTGGGCAGCGGCCACTACGCCCACGTTGGGCTTTAGCAACGGTTTTATCCGTTACTAAAGACCCCTTATTTAATGTTTTAAAGATGTAATGACCAATTTTCCCCCACTCCTTGCAACTATAAAAGGAGACCCCCTTCACACGAAATTTTCATCCCTTCCTTCTCTTCTCTACCTCTCTAAAGCTTAAGAGAAGCTTGTCCCACACCCGGGATGCTTCTCGCGAGATAAAGTCCAAATTTTCGTCCTCCTTCGAAAGTGGATCCTGCAACGACGATGACGTGTTGCTCCGTTCCCGTTCTTCTGCTTCGTCCTCCTTCATCCTGCTCCATCCTCCTTCGTCCAGGCGTCGTCCCGTCCGGCTCGTCCTCCAAGCGACCGTCGATGAGGATATCTCTCTCCCAATTCTTTTTACTGCTTTCTAGTCTAGATTTATTACTTTCTAGAGTAGTTCTGCTCGTCCTCCAAACGATCGTCGAAGATGACATTTCTCCCTCCATTCTTTTAATACTTTCTAGAGTAAATTTATTGCTTTCTAGTGTAATTGTTTTCTGCTTTCTAGTTGTAATAGTGAAACAAACAATCTCCTTAATGATGAATTCCCTGTTTATTCTACATCTCATTTTGATTTCTGTTTGTAATATTCTCTCTCTCTCTCTTACTCTCTCTCTCTCTTCTATTTATTGTAAATAATTAGATAGTTTTAAATTGAATTACTTCGTGACAAATAAAAATAAATGCATAGTTTTTAAATCAAACGTCCGCCTCCCTGTGTTCGACCCGGAATTTTCATTTCGGTATAAATTTTATTTGTTGAACACGAGTTCTTCGCTTTCAAACTAGAACGACAGGTTTTCCAAAACCTAACACGTTAGTGTAGCAATTCGTAAGTTCAACATTTTGGCGCCGTTGCCGGGGAGGCGACAATTTTTGATTTCTCTTCGCATTTTGTAACTTACAAATCATTTACCTCACTTTTCTCCTTTCTTATTGTAATTGCGGGTACTCTTTCGAGACAGGCAAAAGCGGTAGATCGGAGAAAAGTGCTCTGGAAGGTTCTGTGAGTTATCCCCCACCTCTTACCCATTAGATTTCATTCCACAACATAATAATTCAAACATCAATCAACTTAGGTGTTCTTATAAACTCTAAGGTTAGATTGTTTGTTGTTTGACACCCACACCCGCCCCAACCCCCACATTAAAAAAGAAAATTAAAAAAAATAATCTCACAGAGGTACACAACCTCATCTGATTTTCAAACTCAATCGGTAAACCGATCTTTGGAGCTGGTACACACATTCAAACACATAATTAAGTAGAAATCAGATTAGGTAATCACTTGTGTGCCTAATTGAGTGGTGCAACAGGTCAATTGTTTGAGTTGATTGGGCCGTACCACTTCAAATAAAATCAACTCATCAAGTAGCTGCCAATTAGGTTCAACTCTTAGGGATTTACTAGGCACTCCACATTCTTTTTAAGCTTGAAAGGAAAATATTTTCACCCGTGCTTTCAAAACCTGGTGTGCCAATGAAACTTGTTTGAAAATGCCTAAAGTTGAATCCAAAAAGCTACTAAGCAAGATTTAAACCTTAAAATTCACCACATCAAAAATAATCTTGCTTGAAAATCATTGGTTGTACACGCACACACAAATCAATCAATCATTAAGGGCACAACTCATTTAAAGGGCCCATCACATTCCAAAGCATGTTCAAACCTTGCCCTAAATAAAACAGAGTAGACGTTGGCCTTAAGGATTTGACTCGCTCTTCAGAGCCTAGAACGATATTATTTTTGATTAGTCTGTTTCTACTGTTCAATCTGATGTCTAGCTAGGGGAGTAGAATCAAATGATCTCGGCTGGGGGGTACACTAGGAACCGGAGGCGCAAGCCGAAGGAAGAACCTTCTCCCCAGTCCCTCCTTTTAACTGGTTGGATTGAACAGATAGAAGTAGATCAAATCGTTTCTTTATCTCAAGAAAGGTTTTGGGAGTCTGTAGGTCTGTAGGCTAACCCACTTAAGGACAGGTTTGATTGTTTGTATTGTAGGGCGCCTTTCTTCCTCCCGTTTTTCATGAATACTTCCACATATTACATGCATTCCCGCTCTTTTCCTCCTGTTGTGAATTATCCTCAACATGACGTTTATCCCAACTTCTATTGTAATCAACCATCAGTTAGTGGGACAACTTGGATTGGGGATACAGTTCCGGACCTCCGTGTTTAGGGTCTAACCCTGAACACTTTGATTGTGATTTCTATCCTTCTCAGAGCCACATCGATTATAGATTGTCATCCTTTCATGAACAATCTAATACGATCTACAATCAAGAAGGACACACCGATCCTTACCCATCCTCTGATTTCACTGCCTTTAAGTCATCACCATCTTTTGAACAATCTGAAATGATCTACTATCAGGAAGGGTATAACGAATCTCAATTCGTTAATTCCCCTGCATTGATACCAAACCTGGCTAACCCTGAACCAACTCATTTGGTTCAGGTTAACCAAGTTCAAGATAAGGTTCTGGCTAACTTGAGGAATATCATTCAATCTTTAGAAGTTTAGCCCATACCTTGCATTGAGAGATTGGAGCCCCTGATTGAAATGATTGATGATTTGAACAAGTCTTTGTTGGATTGGCTCCAGGATGTTAAGGATAAGAACCTGGGTGAGTTTCTACTTGGAAAATTAGCGAAATTGAGGATGAGATTCATGGTTGCTTTGATTCAATCATGGGATGATTCTCAGGATGAACCCTCTTCAGGAAAGCCAATGACAGAACCTGCTCAGGTACCTGTTGGGGGGGACACATGTTACGAGGCTGACCAGATCGAATTAAAGCAACTAATTAAGGATGATTTGATTTCTTCACTTGAGATCCCTGAGCCGAGGTACGAGGAAACATATGTCTCCATGGATCAAAAAGTGACAGATGATTTTGGGACATACATTGATACGGATCCTGATTTCTTTGATGGTGAAGATTCAAGTTGCGAAGTCTCACGCGAGTTTTCTGAACACGATTTCTGTGAGACGATTGGGCCTGAGGAATCTGATAGATTATTTGATAGCCCAATAACTGAGGAAACTGATTTTATTAGGGCTCACATTAAGGATCCAGAATTGCATTTTCTGGAGGATTCAATCAAATGCCCTGATTGTCAGTTACACCCCATTGAGCCTATCGATGATTCTATTTTTGAGATAATTAGACCTAAGTCAATTCTGATTCTTCCACATCATTTATACTTGGAGATTTCAGATGGGGTAATTAATATACAAGAGGTCCTGGAATTTGACATGCTGAATAAGGAGGATAGGAGCTGGGAAGTTCTGATTTGGGAAGTTAACCTTGGAGGAAATAGAAGACTGAGTCGAAGGGTGCCTATTAAGCTGAAACCATCAAACTAGGACCCTTCCGACATTTGTTTTGAGGATGTCAAACCCAAGCACACATTCAACGATTATCCTTTTGAGCTTGAATTCTCTGTAACCCAACTTTCGGTCTTGGGTAGCATCCTCATAAATCGCAGGCCCAACCCTGCTTGCATTCTGATTTTAGGTTTTGGGTAATTTTTATCTAGAACCTAAGATATTCTCAATTATGGGGTATGGGTCTACACCACAATCTGGTCCACATCTGTGGACATCTACTGACAGGTCGGAGGATTCTTTTGTTTATTCTGATTTTGACCTGCACTTGTGAATTCTTCATTTCTCTTCTTTGTATAGTGTGCCTAGCTAAAGGCACTAAACTCAGCACATATACAGTTCTTTTTAGTTTTCATCTCGGAGCGGACCAGACATTCACGCAATTCAGGTGCTTTCTACGCTTTTCCACTCTATTTTATGTCTTTTTAATACAATGAGGACATTACATTAGATAGGCATGGGGGGTGGATATTCATCTCTGAATTCATTTGTCAGCTCCGTAGATTTGTTTTATTTTATTTTATTAAAAAAAAAAGGAATTAGGAAAGAGAACTTGGGTTTAAGAAAATTTTCAATCTTAGGAAATACTACATTATGATTTGAACACAAAGACCCTTCAGGTCTTTAGACTTAATCAGCCTGTGTATCTACTAAAATGTGGATTTATTTTTCGAGTCCTCGCCAACCTAAATTCTGTTTTAATTGGAGTAAATAATTTTGGGTGATAAGTACATGACTTATCAACTCGCCCTCTGATTTGAGGGAATTTTGAGTCTTAAGCATCTACACACTTTCTTTGCACTGACTCATTTGGCGATTTTAACGGAAATTGGGTAGCTAATGAACCTTCTAGGGTGATATGGTTGGCAAGTTATCATGGGTAACAACCCATAGGTAGGTTGTCCAGAACCCAGTCACTGGACCTTTCTCTTTTTGCTGCCTTTAGGTAAATCTTAGACTAGGGAAGTCACATACTTTAAAAAAAAAAAAGAAAGAAAAAAAAATCAAAAAGAAAAGGAGGAAAGAAAAAAAGAAATAAGCCACACTTCGTCGCACGAGTATGGCTGGCAAGTTGTCGGTGGTAACAGCTCATCGACCGGTTGTCCAGAACCCAGCTTAGTAAATGCACTGAAAATTCCCAAAATACTTAGGAAGAAGCGGAGAAGTAGAATAAATCGGGGAGATATATACTGGATTCACCCTTGTGTTGACCCTGTAAGAAAGTAAAAGTAGGGAGAAAGCTATTGGTTGTAAAGATACACCTTTAGGCAGAATTCTTTTTGAGGTCACCTAGAGGTGTAGAAATCCGAAGTCTGTTTCAATTGCTGGCAATGAGTCTATCACATTCACAATAAGATGCTTAAAACTTAGGGTTCTCATCAAATCTTGGGTGAGTTGAATGGCCGTAGAAAGCCACTCTTAAACCCTAAAATTTGAAAATCCAAAAAATTAGAAAAGAGTAAAAAGAGAAAAAGAAAATTTTCTTTGAATAAGGCGAGGGTTTGAGGCGGTCTGCATTTTGGCAGATACTCGAGCACTGTTGTGTCTTCGAAAGTTCAGATCCTAAGTAGACAATTTCTTAATGATTGAAAATAACTCATGCCTAAATAATCCAACCTAATTCTTTTATAAATAGCATATAGTTTTTGCTAGGGACTAGCAAAAGATAGGCATGGGGGTATGATGTAAACACATTTACACCACTTAAGATGTCTATTTATGCATGTTCTTAAGCATAGGATTGCATTACATGATATAAATATTGCATAACATGCATCATCTTGCATTTAGAGTAGTTTGAATAAAATGGAGGATAATTATCTCCTTTTTTGTACTTGGACAGGGGAAACTTTTTATTGGAGCCTCGGATCGAAGATCCAATCGTATGGATGTGATCAGGGCGACGATTGGAGTTCAACGACTCCAAGATCGCCCTAATCAGGCATCTGTAGCATCAGGTAGTGACCGGGGAACCCTAGAAGATCAAGGGCCAGGATGGTGTAAATCCGCACTTCAAATGACAAATCCGACCGCACGGATGGATTCAGATCAACGATCGCAGCCTAACGCCGCAAAAATCGAGTCAATCCGACACCCGTGGCACCATCTACAACATCCATAAGATGGATGGCCAAGATGGCGCCACGTGGTACCATCTTGGTCACCCAAACCCTCGCATGCAACCGCTGTAGCCTATGCATCCACCGCTCTCTGCCGTTGGATCTCGATCCAACGACTGTGAACGGCTGTGCCTCAAATCGTCCGCGCGACAATCCGCGCTCTGCAGCGCAGTGGGCGAGGGCGCTATTGCGAGCAGCGGACGAGGGTTCGAGCCGCAGCGAGGAGGCGAAGGGCGCGGGCGTGCGTCGGATCTTGATTGGATGGCTGTCCGCGCTCAATAGCGATGACGTGCTATTGCACGCTCGCGCCTCAAGCGGCATCGCACGCGTTGGGGCAGGCGCGCAGCAGCGGGCGAAGGCGCAATCACAGCCGTTCAATCTTGCGATCGGACGGCTGTGGATGGTTGAACGTGTGGATGTGTTGAGAGAAAGAGCAGCTGAGCGGCCGCGCGTGGGTAGTGGCCACTACGCCCACGTTGGGGCTTTAGCGATGGCTTTATCCGTCACTAAAGACCCCTTATTTAATGTTTTAAAGATGTAATGACCAATTTTCCCCCACTCCTTGCAACTATAAAAGGAGATCCCCTCCACACGAAATTCTCATCCCTTCCTTCTCTTCTCTACCTCTCCAAAGCTCAAGAGAAGCTTGTCCCACACCCGGGATGCTTCTTGTGAGATAAAGTCCAAATTTTCGTCCTCCTTCGGAAGTGGATCCTGCAACGACGACGACGTGCTACTCCGTTCCTGTTCTTCTGCTTCGTCCTCCTTCATCCTGCTCCATCTTTCTTCGTCCAGGCGTCGTCCCGTTCGGCTCGTCCTCCAAGCGACCGTCGAGGAGGATATCTCTCTCCCAATTCTTTTTACTACTTTCTAGTCTATATTTATTGCTTTCTAGAGTAGTTCTGCTCGTCCTCCAAGCGATCGTCGAGGAGGACATTTCTCCCTCCATTCTTTTAATGCTTTCTAGAGTAAATTTATTGCTTTCTAGTGTAATTGTTTTCTACTTTCTAGTTGTAATAGTGAAACAAACAATCTCCTTAATGATGAATTCCCTGTTTATTCTACATCTCGTTTTGATTTCTGTTTGTAATATTTTCTCTCTCTTACTCTCTCTCTCTTCTATTTATTGTAAATAATTAGATAGTTTTAAATTGAATTACTTTGTGACAAATAAAAACAAATGCATAGTTTTTAAATCAAACGTCCGCCTCCCTGTGTTCGACGTAGAATTTTCATTTCGGTATAAATTTTATTTGTTGAACATGAGTTCTTCGCTTTCAAACTACAACGACAGATTTTCCAAAACCTAACACGTTAGCGTAGCAATTCGTAAGTTCAACAGGGCGCCTGTTGATCGGGTCACTTCTCAATTAGCTGGTCACCAGCGCTTACGAGTGCCCTCTCTCCACTCGCACCAACCAGTTGCGCACACAAACACTTGCGTGCCACACCACGCGCATGCACACTCAGTACACCCGTGCGCAACACTCACACACTCACTTGTCAACTAATGGTAACATCATCATCCGTCATAACTAGCTTAATTTAGCTAAAATCAAGTGTTAAATACTCCTAAATAACCACCTAGAGGTTGTAATTCTGTTCTGAGCTAAATGCTAGAAGAAGATAGGAACTTGGGTTAATTCTATTATTTTAAAGAGAAATTACTAATGTAGATTAATTGAGGGGGTAATTGGTGTCTAATATAAGGTCAAATGAACTTAAATTTCTAAGAAGTGGGCTTGAACTGTTTGAATCATGGTTTTCTGGAATTTAAGAATTATTTTATTAATAAAAACCTGAAATACAACCTCACTTCAATTAAATGGGTCTGGTAGAAATAAATGTAATCTAAACCTCCCAAAAATTATTTAAAAATGTTCTAAGAGGTTTGGAATCTCCACTTTAACGAAAGGAATCCATTTTAACCAAAAACAGACAGGCTGAAATTTATTCTATTTGGAGTTCTGTGTAATTACCCATTCAAATTGCATCAAACCTAAATCGAAGGTCACCATTAAATTCCTTGTGTCCAAATTAGGTTAACCCCTAATTTTGAGCCTAATCAGAGTCTATCTTGACCCAGTTTGCATTTTAGCCTATGTACTTCTATTTATTGCATAATTGCTCCTAAGTTTTGATTTGCATTACAATGTGGTCCTTCTCCTTCTTCCTCAAAGAACCGAATAAGGCAATAACAACAACCATCGTTGACCCAAAACCCATGAGATTTGATTGAGGATTTCTCCCTTAATCCTCAATCAAATCCCTCCAAATTTGGAGGTATTGACAATCAGAGCATGGCTGATCGATTGCACCATATCTCAAGAGCCAATTTGGATCTAGCACTGCCGCTGAGCTCGAGAAATCAGCAGCCATGGCTTGCTTAATTCGCGGACATTCTCGCAAAATTGAGGCAATTGAAGGTTGAAACCTCTTCTATTTAAGCTCTGCCATCTTCGTAAGAGTATTTTAGTCGAAAATTGGCCAAAAATCCCTCTCCTCCTCCAACCGGCCATGCATCCTTCGACTCCTACGACCGCCTCGTTCCCCCTCTTCCATGCATCCAACAACCAAATTGGACGTGCCATTTTCTTCCCCAAGCTCTTACGACGCTGGCCAGCCATAGCTAGGTTGCCTTAGCCTCTTCGTTGTCACTGTTCCTCCCACCGGAGTGGCCTTCCCTACATCCAACCAGCCACGTCGGATGTGGTTCCTCCCTTTATTCGTCCCATAGACTAGTTCTTCTTCCTTTCCCTTCCTAGATTTGTTATAGATCTATAGTATTAGGATTTAACTCTATATCTTGCCTCCCTCTCCCTTTCTTCATTGCCTCAGGCGATGCTCCGAAGAGCTCATGTTGCCTCTCCACACCACTTCCCACCAAAACGACCACCCCACAAGCATCGTGGGACCTTGGGGAGAAAAAGCCCTTAAGAAATTGAGGCTTTTGACTCCCCAATCATCACCACCATGTCTGCCACCATCGTCTGGTAGCCCTAGACCACAAAACACCAAATCACCACCATCATCACATTCCTTACATCACGGTGAAACTTCCCATCTATTTAATTGGAGCCAAGAGCTTGTGTTTATGTTTCAGGTGTTCGTCGGCTGTGCCTTCTTCTCCAGCGTTGACCACATTCATTTGCCGGCCATTCACGATGAAGAACCAACCTCTATTGTGTGGAATTGCCTAAGGAGCGACACAAGGCCAACATATTGGCCAGCCATGGCCAATTGAGGGCCAATTGCCCTTGATGTCTCCAGCAACTTCCATGATGAGAAAGATGAAGGAATGAAGGGGACTATTAGTCCCACCTCGTGGAGGGATGAACTGGATTTTTCCATAAATAGAATTGTGCCCATGGGTTTGTTGCCCATGAACACAGGGGGTTGGGTCCCCTAAACCCTACCCATACGCATGTATGCACGCAAGCTCCCACACACGCGAGCGTACGCCTGGGCATGAGCATAGGTGAAGTTTTGCATTAGGATTTGTGCGAATTGGGCTATTATGTGAAAACGGCCTTGGGCAGATTTTGAGCTTCATTTGGGTTAAAATTACTGATGTATGATTTCAAACTTTAAGATGTCTGAGAGCCCTCTTTGGACATCTGATTGTTGTGGAACAAGCCTATGTGTTGAGGCTAGATTGAGCTTAGTTGAAAATCAATATTTTTACCCTCTAACATTTCATTTATTTTTGGGATTTAAGAGTTCATTTATATTTGAGATTGACATTCATTGCATACTATATTTATTTTTGAATCCGATTATTATGTGTTATTTTATTCATTTGATTAGTGGTTGGATTGCACATCATTTGCTCCCTGAGATGACCTCAAACTCACATTCGAGATTATAAATTTAAATGTTGATTCGTTTTCGTTGTTATACTACGATATATTTCTTAAAACCCAATGAAAGCGCCTTAGCATTCGTGTTGCATACACATGCACCCTGCACACTACACTTACGCGCGCCACTGACATACACCAGCGCACACACATCCACCAACAAAAGACACTCACACACACACACTCCCATTAACACACACGGACTAACACATGCACAATCCCACATACACAACACACATTCACATAAACATGTCATGTGCACAATTCCTATTTCCCATGCATCGTATCACGTGTGTGTGCACGAGTTGCACACACACACATGATAACCCACGCTCATCAAGCATTCACACACACACACATACACACATCCAATCCACACATTCACGTGTCACATAGCTAGGGTTAATCATGTCTCTCTAGACATCAGTTAACCTAGCATGGTGCTACATCCCATTTTCCAATCCCATCCTCCTTTTCTTTTTCTCTCTCTCTCTCTATATATATACACACATACATATGTACGTATACAAATAAGCTAAGTATTTGAATTTATTTCAATTCCCGCATTTTTTCCTTTATTCACTTGTTATCTTTTATGTGATAATTAAGAAAATATCAAGAAACACCTATAATGAGAAAAGATAATTTTTACTTGCAAGTCTCCACCCTCACGTGTAGCGAGATTATTTGGACTCAAGTTAGCATGTCATCGACTTATTTTTTGAGGGAGTACCTCAAGGACAAAGTTATCACAAAAAAATCTCAAAACAAAGAAAAATCCAAAAATATAATAAGCAAATGGAAGTGACTCGCTTTTAGGATTCGTGTAGAAATCAGATACCTTAAGCCCGCCTCCCTATGTTCGACCCTGGGCATAAAAGTGAACTTGAAATCTGATTTAGTCTAGAAAAAACAAATTTGAAAAAAATCTGTGTAAGATCTCTTGTTGTTAACCACTTCAATTATACTCATTTCAATGCTAATTTCAACTACTTAAATAACACTACTTGCAATTTGACATAAGTTTTCTAGCGCAGTTACCGGGGAGGCACAAGTTAGGTTTGATTTCTACTCTTTTCATTTAGCGTTATTCTTCTTTCCTCTCGTCTCTTTACGGGTATTTGTTGTCTATTTTTGTGCAGGTGAACCTATTGCATGGAAGAAAACAAGCATAGGAGGTCGGAGACATGGATGAGTCCAGGGCAGGAGCGAAAGTGTGAAGTTGTTGGCATCGCTTGGAGCTTCATACACATTGCTGAGTAGGTAGGTGTCGCTAACTCTTAGCGACCTAGGTTCTCTTGTCACCATAAATTTCTCTAAAAAGATAGAAAAATACAAAAAATAAAAAAACTTAAAAAAAGAGAGATTCTTCTTAGGATTTCTCAGGGTGAGTGGATTAAAATCCACTAATTGATTATTTTCATCACATCCATTGCCCTTAATTTCCCACACACTAGTGCGTGTGAAATGCAAGAATCTTGATTCTTTGATTTTTCATGACGCACAATTTCATTGAGGCAAATCAAAATCAAGTGCTTATTACATCTTTTCGCCTCATTATTAATATTTGGGATCACATTATTTTTGGTTGGGGAGTTTTGGAATCAAGTTGACTCCAACCTCACTGGTAAACGCCAATTTATCATCATTCTTATGCATTAAAACAAACCTCTCTCTTAAGATTTTGCTTCGCAAATGGGCTTTTTGGGTTGCATTTAGGCATAAATTAGGTTAGGCATGCATTTTACTTTTTATTGTCTTTTTGATGTGTTTTTGTGAGTGTTAGGGATATGCAGATTGACAGATCCCTAAAACCCTAGCACTCAAGAAGGCAACTAGTGAAGGAGAAGGCCAAACCAGCTGGAACTCAGCTTTATCCAGCTCACCATAGCTAGAATCCAGCTCACTTGAACTAGGGTTAGTTCATCTTAGCTCCATTCAGGTCATCTTAGCTGAATGGTAGCTCAAGAGAGCTCATCTTAGCTCACCTTAGCTCAAGTAAGCTCAGATCCAGCTCAAGTTAGTTTAGTCTAGCTCATCTCAGCTCCCATCAATTCACTGGGAGCTCAAGCTAGCTCAGCTGAGTTGACTGG
Source organism: Thalassia testudinum (assembly GCA_037157565.1). NCBI lineage: Eukaryota > Viridiplantae > Streptophyta > Magnoliopsida > Alismatales > Hydrocharitaceae > Thalassia > Thalassia testudinum. The sequence goes on from JAZHRO010000033.1 coordinate 7,266,741, forward strand.
AGTTCACCTCGACTCAGGACCAGCTACATCCAGCTCCACTCAACTCCAGCCAGCTGAAGATGACTTCAACTTAGCTCAGGAAGCTCAAGTCCAGCTCCTGGGGACTCAGCTTAGCTCAACTTAGTTGAGCTAAGCAACCTTAGCTACCTCAACCAGCTAGGTCCTCCTCGGGAACATCAGACCCAGCTCACCTCAGCTCCTTTTAGCAGAAGCCAGCTTGCTTTAGCTTGGCTTAGCAGCTAGCAAAGAACTAGCAAGCTAAGCTAGCTAAAGTAGCTCCATGCCACCCTCTTCAGCAACTGCCAGCTCTAGTTTAGCTTCAAACTTCTTCTGTCTAGGTCCTTCCCTCAAACCCTAGCTCCAATTGCCTCCTCCTCTACTATACTACAAGCTAAAATAGCTAAGCTCTAGCTTCCTTGGACATCCACCACCCTGATATCCTACCTAACTTGCTCCACCAACTAAACCCTACTTAAGCCCACCTAAGCTAGCTCCACCTTACTCCTTTTGGCGCCACCACCTAGCCACCTATTCACCTCATCACCACCACCAAAAGGCACCAATTTTGGCGCCAAAAACTACCCTAACCACCCTTCCCTTTTGGAACCAAAATTCCCTCACATCATGACCCTACACCTACCCCCTCCAAGCCACATCCACCATCCACATACCCCCCTTCTAGAACCCTACCTTGGCGCCACCTAATCCCCCTTCTAGAAGGCTATTTTGGCACCAACTTCAAGGGACACAACCACCCATAACTACCACCTATGTGACCCTTGGGTTGGCGCCAATCATCCTTAGCCCTAGGATCTATTAACTACCCTAGAATCCTATCCTAGCCATCTGATGAGACCGCATTTGTGGGCTAATCGAATGCATAAATACCTAGATATTAGAAGGATTTCTACTTGTACATAGCATACTTAGATTTATAAATAGATTAGTTTATAAATATGGTGGCATGCTTGTTTTATACATCACATTCACATGTAATAGAAGGAAATATAAATTATGGTGGCATGTATGCATTATATGCATCATTTTGGAATAACTCTGTAAAAAACCCATTTTCTTTTTATTTTATATTTTTTTCCACGCAGAGCAAACCGTTGACGCCTCCACCGCTCTACGAGCAACAGCAGCACCTCATCGTGCGGGCGTTGTTGAAGGAGATAGCGCAAGGCCGGAAAGTCAGGGGAGATTTGTTAAACCAAATGCCCGCACTTGGGTTCAAAAAGGAAAATCTTCTTCTCCCCCCTGGGGGGATATCCTCCATCTCCACCACCGTGAAGGAGGCGTGCATCGTGGACTTCAACGAGCATCGTGGTCTCTGCGCACCTACCTCCTGCCGTCGTCCTCTTGACGGTCGCACGGTGACAGCGTGCGGCCACCACTGCGAACCCCCTCACCGTGCAGCCGCACCTGTGCACAAGCCAGGCCACCGCATGCCCCCTCATCGCGTGTAGCACACTATGCACCGCCGGCCTCTCACCACTCTCACTGTGCGCTACACCCTCACGCACCCGCAATCCCTCACCTACGCCAACTCATTGCGTAATCGCACTAGCAAGCACGTGTTGGCCGCACGCTCAGCAGCGCCGCTCAGTGCGCAACCCCTCACTGTATGCAGCTGCACCTGTGAATAAGCCTACGCACGTGCACAACCAGCCCCGCACGTGCTGTGTGCACACCCGCATGCCACCGCCCGGCCTCTTCCTCTCCTTCATCTTCTTCTCCGTCGACAGTGAAGGAACCCAAAGTTGCAGCCGCCTCCTCGTTTCATACGGCCATTACAAGCACCCAAACTCACCATCGACCTCACCGTTCTCCTCGTATCACGCCCTCGACCACCGTGCGTCCACCAGTTGCACGCCACGACGCCCGCGAACGCTACATGTCGTCGACGTGGTCGATGTTCTCCTCCGCCGTTCGGCCACATCCGACCACCATCGGCTACCCCGTCACCCCCATCTCAACGGTCGTCCTCCGTTGTGCCTCCATTACTCACAGGCCGGCAGAAGATCCCTCCTCGTGCATGCACGAAGGAGAGAGAAGGAATGCTCTGTTTTCCTTCCCATTAATATTTACCAACCTTGCCATTGCGGGGGAACGCTATTCCCTTATTTAAAGAATTAAATTATTGAGGTGAATTTGCATAGCCATCCTTCTACTTCATCAAAATTGCTTGCAGATGAATATCTCTCATGTATGATTTAATGCATGTGATATATTATGGTGAACAAGCTATATTCTAGAAATTAGTATTTACGGTGTTTACCACTATCAATATCATTATTTTACATGATATTATATAGTGGTAATTTTGCAAAAGCACACCTGTATTCTTGATTAATTATTTAAAGCAATAAATTATGTTGAAAATATGTGCACCAGTTAGTATGCATACACATTGAGATTTCCTGAACAAATAAGACATTCAATAGGCTAATTCCTCCCTGTGGAAACGACCTAACTATTTTCGTGGTTAGATTCTGAGAATTAAAATGTTTTGAAAAGTGATTTTCTACCACGCAACGAACTATAACGACACGACATTTTATGTTAAAGTTTTTAATGAAAATGAATATCGCCCTTTCAAATGGCGTCATTGTTAGGGAGGAAACACACCTATTAATTTTTTTTAGGAATTTTATGTTATTTTTATGCTATTTTGAAAGCTTTTTGAATTACTAACTGTGAATCTTCTTCTGTGCAAAAACACGCAACGAACGAGGTGGGCGCACACGACGGAGGTGATATTTTTGGTGGACCTTGATGCCACCTGGAGGCTAGCAACAAGAGCACGTGGGCCTTGATCCCACACGTGTGGAAGGAGGATTGGCGACTGGAGATCTGTTTATACTTAGATTAGGCTAGATAGACCTTAGACATTTAGTTTTTGTCTTGTGGACTCATGTTGGGTATTTTCGAAAGTGTGTTCCCATTTTATTTAGATTATAGGATTATTCGAATTTTTTGAATTGCATGTTGATTAGTTAGTTAGATTAGGTTTGTTTACTTATTATTATTAAAAAAAAAATTCGAATTGCCTGCTAGAAGCTGGATATCTATAGGACGACCATCTAGGATTAAATGAGCAGCATCTAGCTTTTCTTTTTGCATTGTAAACATCCTGCATTGAAGAAAGCTGGAGTAAGGCACCTCTTTTCTTGTGCATTAGTTATCTGCACACACATTGCATTTGGACATAATTAAAGAAGACCATTTAAGCTGATTTGAAAATATTAATCAAGTGGTCACATTATTTCTTGAAAAGAAAGAAAAATATACAAGAAGTGCTTGAATAACGTGACTGCGATTTCCAAAAGGAAAAATCACTTTTCGCGGTGTGATTCGCACTTCCTGCATTGAGCACGCACTATAGGCACTGCACTAGGACTTGGACCCTTAAGGCTATAGGCATTGATCTCTTTATCGGTGCAAACCTTCCTATCTCGCTTTGTGATGGTAGTATTAACTTTTGCCCGAGTGACTTGATACTTTAAGGAGGGGGACACCCCTTAAAGGGATTGAAGGGTAGTTAAGAGGCGCCGCTAACGCAACGCCTTAAAGGAAGGGTTCGCCCTACTTGCATCCCTTGGTTCCATCCTTGGAGTACCTTTTTACTTGAGCATTAGAAAATATCATCGCAGCAAAGTGTAAGTCTTCAGGGAACTCAAAGGTCAATTTAGCGTGCATAATTGCTTGACAACTTGATTGATCACCCAAAAAGGACTAAAAGTAACCTCAACCTTCTTAGCAGTCATTGACCAGAAATTTCAAGTGCCTCATTTCTCTTATACCACTTATGTGGGAACGTAGAAACACTGCCTTGACTATATTTGGCCAACCTAAAGAGATTGGAAGAGGACTTAAAGAATTTTAAATCAACAAAAGACCTCTTGCCTTGTGTTTGCTTAGTGTGTGCGTGATAGAGCTCTCTAGAAAGTTTTAATCTATTTAAGTCCTAAGAGAGTTAAAACATTTAATTGAAAGAAATGGACTATCCTTACTCCTATCATTTTAACTAGGATCCCATGCCCCGAGCGTACCCATCCTTTGATGGGTACATTGATAATTCATGGGATCATTCATATTCCTATCCTGGGAGTACTGGCCCGATAACTCCCACTTTTGAGCAGAGCCTAGGAGCAGGATTTTTCAACCTTGGAATCACTACTTCTATGCAAACACCCAACCCTCCCACCCTTCATGATTTTCTGTATCGAGGTTGGACCGATACCCCTAGGCAACCAGAGCCTTTAATTGACTATCCTCCCCAATCTGATAGTAGTAGCCTCTCCTCTTTTATGATAGAAATGCAAAAACAACAAAAGAAAATGATGGAGTCTATGGGAGAGATATTGAGGAATAATCAACAATTAAACAAAGAAATTAGACAGCTTAGCTACTCTCTTACTAGTGATTCTGATCCCTACCTGTACAACCGTGATCATGAAAATAATTCTGAGGAAACCAATGACAATAGGGATCCCGTTTTATGTAGCTATCACTTAGACTCTCCTAATGAGATAAGGCCACTAGAGGAGAACGATCTTAGTAATTATCCACTCGAGCTATATTGGAGTTAAAAGAAAGGGAAGATGATACCTCTTGAGGACCTTGACCCCAATGACAGTATTTTCCTTACCCCTACTAACCCGGGTCAAGGTCGTATTGTTCATATCACTTCCCCTATTAATTATCTGGTGGAATCCCATTCTACCCTTAGTGAACCTAATCCTGACCCTCCACTTAGGGAATCAACACCTACCATTTAGCATCCTGAGGATTTAAATGCACCCAATGAAGGTGACTCTAAGGGAATGGAGGATGAATTAGATCAATTTTGGTCTCAAGGATATAAAGAGTATTTCAGAGGACGAGGATGCCCCAATGGAGGAACCCAGACTGAAAATCTGGAGTGAATCACTGGGGGATTATTTGTTATTTGAAGACTTACCCCTAGAGGATATAAATAATATGGTGAAATCTGGATTCCTCCCTTCTTTTGAGAGTCATCCTCCATCAAATTAAGAGTTGATATTCGAGGAGGACAAACACAATAATGAGAAGCCTAGGGGAGACTCTCGGGGACAAAACATGTCAATTGAGGATTTATGCCCCGAGAAGAACAAAGAATTGAGTGATATAGGCTTGCTCCAAAACATTAAGACTGATCCTTCTTCAGGAATAATTGAGGATACTGATCTAACTCCTCCCTTTACTGGTGAATCACATATACACCCTGACAAAAACTCAAGTGAACCAAATGAATCCAGGGATGAAATTAATGATAATGATTCTGTTGTTTCAACCCTGCGATTAAAGGAATATAATTTGGAGTCAGCCATTGATTCACATATACTGGAAGGTGAAAATATGATTCCGATCATTAATGCTAGGTAGGGTGACGTGAATTTTTCTACAATTGTTAGGGAGAATACACAATCTGAATCATTGTTGGAATTGGACCTGACACTGACTAAGCCCTCATTGGACTTGATCATTACCTTCCAACACTACAAACTACCCTTACAGTCCCTAACCAATCCTTGGCTCAGATCTCTGCTCATGTACATTATTTCTGGAGAACATATCAGGTCAATACATCCTCGGGTAGAATGGCGAGTGTGGATTGATGCTTGTACTTTTAATCTCACCATTCAAGGGTTTGAAATAATAATGTTTATATCTTTTAAAACCCGTCCTGCTTTGGAGGATCCTTGTTATCCTCCACTTATTCCATTTTGGGAGGTCCCTTTTCATATTCCTTTTGTTATCCCTAGATCTCCTCAGGTAGCCTACGAGGTTCTCTATTTTCATATCTTTTGGAGAGCATTTGGAATCACACTGCATCATCAGCTCGCTAACATCCATGGCTACCTGTTTTCTAGGCCCGCACTGTTACGCATATTTTTAGGGCCTAGCTTTTTCTGTCAGGAACCAGACTTATAGGTTCCCTATAAGTCTAGCTGCTGACAGAACATGCAGTGCTTGTTGGGAGGCAACCTAGCTTTCAGAATAACACCATCTTCAGGTGATTTCCTTCCTTTATCCTCCTGTTTTCATTTTACAATGATGACATTGTAGGATTTAGGCATGGGGGGGATACATTTTGCATTTTAGGAAGTATTCATGCATTCAGGTTAGCATATTAAAAAAAAAAATTTCTTTTCTTGAGCTGAATTGGTTAGTCACTAGTAAAACATCTTTGTCATGGAGGTGTCATTAAAGATTTTTCTTCTTAAATTGTTTCTTAAGTTTAGAATCCAGTACATTTACTTCACTTACACGTAGACTAGGTAATGGATCTTTGAAGAAAACCAAAAAGCATTTTTAGTCTATTGAACCCTTGGACAGTTAATAGGGAATCAGGCATACTATCTTCTAGTAGATCCACCTCATATTTGTGAGAAGAAAGTAAAGAGATTACTAGTGCGCTAAGTCTAGTGCAAGGACTCTTAAGTTTTGAATAATTAGATGATGATACCTCAGAGTTAGGTATAGTTTTCTCTCTCTGTTCCTGTGTGTGTACATTGTGTGAATTCGTGAGAGTCACCAAATAAGGCAGATACACAGAGATTGAGTCTTAATAAAGCTATGAGTATGGTGGATGGTTATGATCGCCCTTCATAAAGTCCTCAGCTGAAGGAGGGTAATAGTGTCAAAGGTCAGAAATACGCTTGTCCTACCCATTCCTTTCCGGTGCCTAGAGTAGGCACTTCCACCAAATAAGACATACAATATCCTCTTAACCATCATCATCCCTAATAATGCCTCATAAATAAAAGTCTACGTCGTGTTATGTTGATTTATAGAGAAAGAAAGAAAAAGAAATAATTATATTTAAAAAAAAAAGAAAGAAAAAAAAGAGAAAAAGAGAAAAGAGAGAGAAAGGAAAAAGAAAAGAGTCAAAGTTTATAATTTTATCTTCGTGACGTTGTTTCTGAGGCATCAAAAACACCAATCGTGATCCACCAAATATGACTCATACTTACCTTTCAGTATTTCTGATCACCTGAATACTGGCTGAGGACTCTAACTTAGTTGTAGAGTTATTAGGACTTTAATTGAAGTGTGAATGCCATGTGAGGCTACTAAACAACGAGTACACTTACTACATCTGGTGAGATTTTTGATCTCCAAAAAAAAAAAAAAGAAGGAAAAGAGTGAGCACTAAGGAACATTAAGAGAGCACAGTTGTTTAACCTCTCTCTGAGTTGACTTGTTTGATAGTCTAGAGATCTAGAGTATGTAGTACTAGATTACATGTAGCACCAGATGAGTGTGTGCCACCAAATACGTATCCATTAAACTCAGCATCTCCTACCTAAGCTAAAAAGCTGGAGTCAAATTTCAGATTATATTCTGCTTTATCCTTGAGTGAAGTAGTTTCCTATCCTGATAGAAATATTTACCCAAGGATAAGTACGAACTGCAAATGTAAGTTTGTTATTTTCACTTGGATCCATTCCTAGGTTACTATCACTTCACATTTGTCTGGATCTCTAAATTTGTGGAATAAAGAAAGAAGAATTCCCTTGATTACTTCCATTATTTTCACTTTCTCTTGGGACTAGCAAAAATTAGGTATGAGGGCATTTGATGAGACCGCATTTGTAGGCTAATTGAATGCATAAATACCTAGATATTAGAAGGATTTCTACTTGTACATAGCATACTTAGATTTATAAATAGGTTAGTTTATAAATATGATGGCATGCTTGTTTTATACATCACATTCACATGTAATAGAAGGAAATATAAATTATGGTGGCATGAATGCATTATATGCATCATTTTGGAATAACTTTGTAAATAACCCATTTTCTTTTTATTTTATTTTATTTTTCCCTGGAGAGTAAACCGTCGACGCTTGCACCACTCCGCATGCAACAGCAGCACCTCATTCGCAGGCATTGTTGGAGGAGATCGCGTAAGGTCGGAAAGTCGGGGGAGATTTGTTAAACCAAACACCTGCGCTTGGGTTAAAAAAGGAGAATCTTCTCCCCCCTGGGGGGATATCCTCCATCTCCTCCACCGTGAAGGAGTGCACCGTGGACTTCAGCGAGCACCGTGGTCTCTACGCACCCGCCTCCCGCTGTCGTCCTCTCGATGGTCGCACGGTGACAGCATACGACCACCATTGCGAACCCCCTCACCGTGTAGCCGCACCTACGCACAAGCCAGACCACCGCGTGCCCCCTCACCGCACACAGCACACCACGCACCGCCAACCTCTCACCACTCTCATTGTGCGCTATGCCCTCACGCACCCGCAATCCCTCGCCTACACCAACTCACTGCGTAACCGCACCAGCAAGCACACATTGGCCCTACGTTCAGTAGCGCCGCTCAGCGTGCAACCCCTCACTGCACAGCTGCACCTGTGCATAAGCCTATGCACGCGCACAACCAGCCCTGCGCATGCTGTGTGCACGCCCGCGCGCCACCGCTTGGCCTCTTCCTCCTCTCTTTCATCTTCTTCTTCTCCACTAGAAGTGAAGGAACCCAAAGTTGCAGCTGCCTCCTCGCTTCATACGGCCATTACAAGCATCCAAACTCACTGTCGACCTCGCTGTTCTCCTTGTCTCACGCCCTCGACCCTCGTGCGCTCACCAGTTGCACGCCACGACGCCTGCAAACGCCACTTGCCGTCGATGTGGCCGACGTTCTCCTCCGCCGTCCAGCCACGTCTAACCACCATCAGCTACCCCGTCATCGCCATCTTAACGGCCATCCTCTGTCGTGCCTCCATCGCTCACAGGCCGGCAGAAGATCCCTCCTAGCGCACGCACGAAGGAGAGAGAAGGAATGCTCTGTTTTCCTTCCCATTAATATTTACCAACCTTGCCATTGCGGGGGAACACTATTCCCTTATTTAAAGAATTAAATTATTGAGGTGAATTTGCATAGCCATCCTTCTACTTCATCAAAATTGCTTGCAGATGAATATCTCTCATGTATGATTTAATGCATGTCATATATATTATGGTGAACAAGCTATATTCTAGAAATTAATATTTACGGTGTTTACCAGTATCAATATCATTATTTTACATGATATTATATAGTGGTGATTTTGCAAATGCACACCTATATTCTTGATTAATTATTTAAAGTAATAAATTATGTTGAAAACACGTGCACCAGTTAGTATGCATACACATTGAGATTTCTTGAACAAATAAGACATTCAATAGGCTAATTCCTCCCTGTGGAGATGACCTAACTATTTTCGTGGTTAGATTCTGAGAATTAAAATGTTTTGAAAAGCGATTTTCTACCACGCAACGAACTATAATGACACGACATTTTATGTTAAAGTTTTTAATGAATATGAAGATTGCCCTTTCACCATCCATTCCAAAAGGCACCTATACCCCCCATCCTACTCCATAAAAAAACCTTTAACCACCACCATTTTTCCCATCCTCCATTTTGGTTTAGTCTACCATACATCCACCTTAATTCAAGGCCAAGGAAGAAAAAGAGAAGAAGATTAAGGGGGCATCCTACCTACCCCCTTGGTGCCTTCTTCCCCTTCTCTCTTCATCCTTGTGCCACGCCAAGGAGGAGCATTCTTCAACTTGGAGGACGGCCTGGCATATGAGGAGAAGGGTGGTTCACGCCTACCCTTAGAGGAGCATCTAGGGTGGACGTCCACCCTTGGAGAGCAAGTGCACGCCTACCTCTAGGGCTTGCCTTGGAAAGCCACAACTTGGAGGAAGAAAGTCAAGAAAAGAAGGAGCCCTTTTTAACTACGGGAGTAGCCGTAGTTGGAGCAAGAGCTTCGTCTTTTTTACCGACATTTTTAGAGGATCATTGTTTTTATTTTATGCATTTTTATTTCTAGTAGTAGAAGCATTCCTCTACTAGGGTTTCTCGTGTAAAATAATTCCTCTTTTCTATAAAAAATTGCCTTCTTCTTAGATAGCTTTTGTAGTATCTTTATTGAAATTGTTTTTGCTTTATCTTTAGTGCACTTACACCCCTTTCTTTCTAATTACCCTAGGCCTTCACGTGCCTAGAGTGAGTTTAGAAAGAAAGCAGTTTCTGTCACTTAGGTTTTAGCTATTAGGTGTAGTTCGCTTTCCACCTTCAAACTCGTGTTGGCATTATTTCAAAACATAAAAATCATATATTCAAAAACAATAAAAGGAAAGTTGATTTCCATTTTGAAGCAAGAGATTTGATTTCGCAAAAAGTTGACTCCTTGGATAACCCTAAATACCTCACTATCTAGGTTTAAAAATTTAAAAGCGTTTGCGATTTTGCATGTTACAACGATTTTAACAAATCACATGTATTTTCATATCACCCACCATGACCACACATCTTGCCTCTGATTTGATCCTGAACTTCGATCCCAAATATTTTCATTTCTCTTATTGTGGTGGTTGAGCATTTGTGTGGATTATACATTCTGGTGATTGGGAGTAATTGTGTTGCATTGTTTGGCTCCCATTCACATTATCTTAAAAGTGATTCGTGCATCCACACTTAGAAATATCCATTTAGGGGCACACTGCATCGTAGAATGCATTAACTAATCAACTTAAAGGAGGGTTGCTTGGGCATTAAAACTTATTTTCCAGAAATTTGGAGATTGGTTGAAGTGGTAACTCACTTGAATCCTAAAATCCATACTACTAAAGAGAAGAATTCTAAAAGCCATTCACCAATCTAAACTTCAATTTGGGGAGATTTCCCCATTGCATGCTTGCTTTACACACTTTTCAATCAACGCACTTGGGCATTACCCCCTAAACAATGCCCTTCACTAATTCCAGAGCACTTGTATCCTAAGCCTCTTAATTAAAACTGGTAGTAACTTGACACCAATAAGGTTTGGAGATCTAACTACCTACGTGTAATGCTTACGTGCCGATACAAGTTCCCACGTGCTATTGGGTGTCTCATACTGGGGCAAATGGCCTTTCAATCTGGCCTAGTGGTTCTGCGGTGCTTGTATACAGTTTCGTAGGTGGAGATAGTAGGTAAATTGGATCTTTAGGTCTAGGGTCACCTATAGAGGTTAGGATCTTGATTGTTTGATTTCTCATCAAGTGCACCTATTTGGCATCCTTTCTCTCATCTCCTTCTCTCTTCTCATCTCCCCAATTCTTCTTCTGGTGGTGCATGTTTGGGAGGAGCTCACAAAACTCTGAACTTGTTAAATTGTTTGATAATTTTAGGAGGGTAGAAATGGGTGAATCTTCATCCTCATTCGTAAACATGGCTGCTCGCCTACCCCAAAATCCCGAGGGGGGGAATCCTCCCCCCTCCCTCTCCACTAGGTGACCTTATAGCCCTCCTCCAAGCTCAAATGGCCTTGTATAATGAACAAATGAAAGCCATGATGGATACCTTCGAGGAGATGCAAAATTCTCCCCCTCCGGAGGTGCCTAGATCTCAAAGCTCTTATCTTAGTCTCGCTGCAACAAAGACCCATAGGTGGGTTCGTGTCCCCAAGGGTAGGGATGCTTTCGAGTTAAAACCAAATGTCATTGGTTTAATCAACTTCCACTGTAATGGCCATATTAGTGAAGACCCTTTTCTTCACTTAGAGGATCTTACTCAACTTGCTGAAGCAATTAAACCTGCAAATGTCAGGTTAGATGTGGCCCTCATGAAAATGTTCCTGTTTTCATTGCGGGACAAATTTGTGCAATGGTTGGGCATGATTGGAAGACCCATCACTTCTTGGGAAGAGATGCGTACAACTTTTCTCAAGAAATTCTTTCTGGTTGGATGTACCAATGCACTTCACCGTGCCATCACTTTCATGCAACAAAATGGCAAACAATTTCACAAGGCATGGGAAAGGTATGACGATCTCCTCAGGAAATGCTCGCATTAGGGTCTGCAACGGTGGCATGTAGCCCATATTTTCTACTATGGGCTAAATGAGACCATGTGACAAATTACGGATGCTTCCTGCAAAGGTAATTTTATGAACAACAATGAGGATGGAGCATTTGAACTATTTGAAAATTTAAGTAAAAATTCCATGAACAATGCCTCTAATGGCATCGCCATCATTCACTATATCTAGTCTTATTTTGCTAAGTTATATCGATAAATCCATCTAATTAATCATTAAAAGGGGTATAACCTGATGATAGAAAGAACTAGGAGGAATGACATTAAAAGGGAAAATTCTACTTATTTAACAAGAAAATGGACCTAGAGATGAACCTACATGGAAGCAATGGGCAAATAAGCCTAGAAGTTAACTAAGTGGGCCTGAGCTAGTCAATCCAAGGTTTTGTATGAAATTTAAGACAATCAATAATTGATTAATGGTGAACATATTTTTCGTAGAGAGAAATTAGGGTTTTAGAGAACCTGCCATTGTAGTTGTGAAATATTGCTACCAAATAATATTTTATCGAAACTCAAAGGGGCCCTGGGTCGAATACGGGGAGGCGACGCTTGTTTCTTTGAAATCTGCAACGTATTTTTTGATTTATTTCTTTTTGGCATTTTCGGGGTTTTATGATTTTTTGTATTTTTATAATGAAGAACTAGCTAAGATAATCTACTAGCGAAAATAAACAAAGAGAGAGAGAAAGTAGAAAGATGAAGGAAATCTGATATATCAAAATAATGTTTATTACACTACATAGAGATATGCTAAGCAAATAATAAAAGATGGAGGTGAGAAGAAATCTCCCAAAGCGAATGTTTGGCAAGACGACGACGCTTGGCAGTAGCTTGGACGGAGGAGGTGAGTTGCTGGATGTTGGGGATAAGGTGCAGGAGGAATTTAGGTAGAGTGCCGCTTGACCGAGTTGTAGGAATGGTGATGAGGAGATGGAGGTGATCGTCTACCTGAATGGAGGTGAGGGGACGACTCTATGGTCTCCTATGAAGGGGGTGATGGTAAGGTTGAATATTTGGTGGAGTAGGAGAGTATACACTACTAGGAGGTCGTGGAGCTTTGGAATGAGCTCTTTGAAGCTTTGGAGGCTTCTTGGAGCTCTTAGGTAGGTGAGGAATAGCTAGGTAGAGATGGGTAGGCAAGGGGGGGTGTGTAGGTCCTTATATAATGGATGAGAGGGGATTAAAACAGGCATGGGACAATTAACGACATCCAAGACGTCGTTGTAGATCCCACTCATTCGTTGCTATAGCCAGCTTGCGTGCCCGCTGGCACTCGCTGAGGCAAGTTGTCACCCACTGTGCAGCGTTGGATCGTGCTTGGCTTCGCTGGATGTCTATCTCACTCGCTAATCGTGCTGGTGCTGCGCTAGTCGTCCATCTCATGTGCTGATTGTGCTATAGCTAAGATCGGCTGGCGCTAGCTGGAGCTGTGGTGGAGTGGATCACTGCCCTCAGATTGAGGATGAAGGGCTCAGATCGCGTAAGAGAGGTCGCTCCGGATCGTTCCCACGTTGTGCATACGATTGTGCGTCTACGTGCGTGTTAGATCTCGCTTGTGTGAGTTGCGCGCATCGGACGACACCACGTAGTCGCTACCTTTGCCGCTTGATTGTTCATCGATGGCTCAATTTTCACCCGCACGTGCTCAGCAGATTAAATCCGCACGTGGGGCTTCGATCGCTCGTCCATACATCGCGGGTGGAGGCACTAACCGCTGCGCTATGGGTGAGTTTGCATCTTGTTTTGGGATTGAAGCTCATGTGCCCACGACCGTTGGATTTTGATCCAACGGTTGAGATTGTGTGAGGCTCTTCCTTTCTTGGCTTGAGGCGGGCGACGTGGCCTCTCGATGACTGTTGGATTGAATCCAACAATCGAGATCTCATAGGTGTGGCTGCAGTTGAGTTGGAGGGTGACGATGGCGCCATGTGGCACCATCATGGCTGTCCAACTTCTCCTTGTAGATTGCTACGGAGCTCTGATCAGAGTGGTTTTTGCACTGATGGACTGCGATCGTTGTTCCGAATCCATCTGTACAGTAGGAATTTTCATCCAAAGCTTGTAAAGATGTCGCATTGCCCCCTGGTCCTATAAAATGTAGAGATTAATATACAAACTACACAAATCATCCTAAATGCAATGTAATAAATTTTATGCATTATTCACAATGCTACATGCAATGTTAAGCTTAGGAATTAACATAAGTAGGCATTTTATCATGAATAAATGCGTATTTATCAATTAAACCTTAATTTTGTCCTAACTCAAATTGACAGGGTTCTAATGAAAAAAATCACAAAGTAAATCTTCTAAAAATTATAGAAAAATATTCTACAAGGTTTAGGGTGGATGGAAAGAGGAGGGGGAGCTAGGGTTAGGGAGGAGGATGATAGCTGGAGGGTATGGAGATCTAGGAGATGGCATCAGAGGGAAAGGATGGCGAAGGCTAGGGAAACCCCTTGTGCGACTCATGGGGTGGGGGACACTTGGAGGAGGCAAAAAGGAGGGAATGCAGAGATTGTTTGTTTTCGGAGTAGAAGACAGGGGCATATGGCGGCTGTGTGTAGATCCCCAACACTTTACCTCGCATGTGAGGTTGGGGTCATGATGGGAATACCATTATGAGCCATAACTAGTTCCGTTTGATCAGATTAGCTCAATAAAAGCTCCTACATATCCATCATAAAGTCTTAAGGGCACAAAACATTGATTTGAGAAGAAGACAAGAATACGGTGTTATTTTTGCAAATTTACCATTCTATCACAAAAACAAAATAACCGTGGGTTCTCTTAGGGGTTGAACAAAGGTCAAATGGTCTTAAGAATCTAATAAGTGGGTTAGAACAGACAGAAAAAGGATTTTCATGCATCACAGGAATTAATGGACATCTGAAATCCTAAAAGTAGACCCGTTTAATCTAATGAGGTTCTGATCAGGATAAAATTCACCTAAACCCTCTAACAATCATAGAAAAATATTATCTAGGATTTGGTACCTTCAATTTGACCATTGGAACCCATCTTGACTTAAAATAGAGTCTCAGTCAAACATTTGCCCTAATTTGGATAATTGTGAAAATTACCTAGTCAAACTAGGTCAAAACCAAAATCCAACTTCACCATTGAATTTCTTAGGTCCAAATTAGGCTTGAACCAAAATTTAGGCCCAATCTGAGATTGTTTCGACTTAGTTTGCACTTTGGTCCAAGTTTGATTTTCTTTATTTCACATGGCCCTTAGCTTTTGAATTTCTTACAAATCGCCCCCTAGATTTGTCATCTTCTTCACAAATAGGTCCCTATCGCCATGAAATCCTAATCCTACAACTCCGACGAGCTTGATTTGGCATGTTCTCCTTGATTCCTTGACGAATCCCTCTTAGATTTGACAGCGAAGTTCGTCAAGGAATTTCCTTCCTTTTGAGCCAGATCCTAAGCCCTACAACATTCCCAATCTCTCATGCGAATCTCTCTTGCGAAAGCATGAGAGATTCGGGTATCCTTCAAGCTTCCATCTCTGGTGAACCTTCCAAGCTTGGGAAGCTTGATTCTTAAGCTCAAAGCATCCTCTAGAGGCCTATAAAAGAATCCCCAGATCAGATCGAGTTCCTCACACTCGAATTCGATCGGAATAACCCCAAATTCTTCTCTCCTCCTCCAGCTGAAGTGCTCCTCGTCGTCCGGTGACCTCCTCCGTCTTCATTCCTTGTTTGTTTGCAATACCGACGACGGATTTGTCTCCCTTAGCTTCCTCCACGTCGCGCAATATCGGTTAGTGCCTCTATCTCCTTCATCCTCACCGTCCAACCCTTACCAAAGTCACCTTCTTCCCCGGCGCCGACCACACCGCAACCGGTGTCGCCTCTGCTCCCCATCGTCCGCCAACTACCTAGATAAGCTCCTTAACTCCCGTACTTCATTCAGACACCAACCACACTTCGTTTCGACCACCATCTCACCCTAACGCCCTCCGTCTTCCACCTCGCCGGCACACCTCTGGCGAGTTCGCACGGCCACTACGCCCCGCCAATTGGTCGCCGTTCATCCCTACACCTTCGCCTCAACCCAGGAAGCAAAATCCCTCTATCTATTTCACCGATTGCTCCTTCAAACACACCGCCAAACACCCCACCTTCACACGGCCATCTCCGTCACCGTCCAGCCACCTTACGCACCCTCACTCCATGCTACACCCACCACAATACTCACCGTCTCTTGGCGATACTACTGAGCTGTCTGATGCAACCTCGAGGCCCTTCTTCTTGAGTTTTAGGTCTCAGGCGCCACGCCATTACCGTAGAGCTTGGAAGGAAGCTTGAAACTTCTTCAGCACCTGCAGCTCTAGGTGATGCGGCTACGCTCCAGGTCTCATTCCAAGGCCTTGATTGGAGGCCACACTATCAACAGCTGCCCTGATTGAGCGAGCAATCCATCCACAGATGCTTGCTCAAGGGTGGTGGACATTTAGTCCCACATCGGAAGCGGCAGAACAGTTAAAGGCGCATAAAAGGAAAAAGTCATAAGGGCTTATAGCCTCAACTAATACACAGGGGGTGAGGTCCTCGTAACCTCACACCACCTCGCCTGTGACACTCCTCACACGGGCCTAGCGCTGACTCGACCCGCCTAACCCGCGCACATCTCGGCTGCGACCCATGCCCGCAACCTTGGTCCCAGGTGCGCTTAGATCCGAATCTAATTGCCCGAGGCTCTGGGAGAGAGGATCCCAAAGAGAGAAAGAAAGAGAGAGCGTGGGGTTTTGGGGGGGTTTCGCTTTGAAGATCAACGGTTGACACTTAGCCGTTTGAAGAAGAAACCTTCCCCTTGTGCGTGAAGAGAAGGAAGAAGAAGAGAAGCCAGAGAAGAGAAAGAAGAAGAAGAGAAGAGGCTGAGGAGGCTATACACTATAGCTCAAGATGGTTAAGCTATCTGATTAAATGCTCAGCCATCTGATACTTGATTGCGAGGCTTTATTTGGTTGATTTTGTTGAGATATTTGCTATTATTGTGAGGGGTAATTGGTGATTCAAATCACAATTTTACGTCATTCTTTTTGCACTATTGACATTTGCTTTCATTTATATATCATTATTACTTGGAGTTCTATTATAATTGCTTATATTGTGCTTGAATTACAATCCTGAGAATTATTTTTCTAATTGCTCGCTGTGTTCGACCTCAGGCTTCCATTCGAGTATAAATTCTATTTGTTTTTCACGCTGATTCAATCTATACTACAATGCATCGATTTTAAAATATGATTCAGAGAGATGAATGGGCCATAAGAAGAATGTTTGCAGAAGGGTGGGTGCGACAGATCTGATTGGGAGAGAATCATCTGGTGACCAAAGAGAGAAGGGGGCCCCGTCGCCCCCACCACCGGAGGGCTTGAGACAGATTTATGATGTGGAAATCCCTCAAACTGAGGACATTTTGGCAGTGGCGATCGCGATACGGGGTGCCCTAATTGGTGAGATTATGATGGGAACGTATTCACGCGAGCAAATTCAAAACCTGGTAAGATCCCTATCTTTGTCCTCACAGGGATGGAAACTAGCGCACTTGAGTGGATCTTAGTTTCTGTTGTTTGACTTGGGCATGATGGATATGGAAGGCCTTCGCTTTTGCACGAGTGAGTTTGACGGCTTGACTGTTATGTGGAGGCTTGTATCGCTGTTTGATGGGCCATTGCAGGATCATCCACCACAAAGGGAGGAGAATCGAAGGGGAATCATGGTGATCTGGAGTCTCCCTCTACACCTGTGGAGCAATGGGGTGGTGGCTTGGGAGATTGAAAGTTTCGCAGTCTTGACAGAGACTGCAAAGGTGGGGTTATGCGAGGGAGATGGGAGGTTGGTTAAGGTTGAGGTGAATGTGGTGAGCGGGGGCCCGATTCCAGACAAGATCATTCTTAGGTGTAGTGGGAGCTCGTGGCTCCTTTGGATGAGGTTGTCTTTCTATCGAATTGAGGGGCAGAAACAGGAGTTGTGGAGGACACCTGCAGAGGCAGTCGAGGTATAGGGTAGTAGCAGTGAATGCTGGCCACTCAAGTTGGATCGACCTGAGTTTAAGAAGAGAAAGGAGCTTCATTTTACTGAAGTACCAGAAGAGGAGATGAAGGGGATGGAACAAACAATGCGCGAGGAAGTAATGGTGCAAGATGCGATTGATGAGAGGGAACTAGTGATTGTGAAATTGAGTCTTCAGGGGTAGGATGTTGGTCAGGGGGGTTCTGCACAGAAATCTGACATGTTCTCCTTTGAGGCTCTAGAGGGCCTCTGTTTTGGAGTGGGATCTTCTTCTAAGGGAAAAATGGCACGCTCACCATACAAACTCAGGGGAAGGACTGTAGGTGGTGCTCAAAAATTCAGTGAAGAGAATATAGCAGTTGTCTTGAATGTTGAGAAGAGGATTAGGGGGCAACAGGGGTTAAATAATTTTGGTGACGAAAATTATCACATGGAATGTGTGTGGGATACGCGACGGGATGCGAAGGGCCTCCTTGGCTCGATACCTTCACGAATGGGAGGTGGATTGTGCACTAATGCAGGAAACACATATTGAAGAAGGATGTAAATCAATATGGCTATCACTACTTCAGTCTAGTTAGGCAGATGTTAGGGTAGTGGATGCGCAAGGAAGGTCAGGAGGTCTGGCTGTGTGGTGGAAGATCTCTAGACTGCAATTGAAAGAGGTTTGGAAGGGTCAGTATCAGATCTCCTACAGGTTCAAATCGATGGGGAATGATTAGGACTTTGTTATTGCTTATGTTTATGGCCCTTGTGTTGATAACCTGAGAAGCCATGTGTGGCAGGAGCAGCGCCAGATGACAAGTAGGATAGAAGGATTACCATGTCTGGTGGGTGGAGACTTTAACTGCGTTCTGTCTAAGAACGATCGAGGTAGTAGGAGGGTGGATCGAGCCTCTCTTGGGTCCTAGCTAGTTGTGTCTGAATTGGGATTGAGCGAATACCCATCAGCTAGGGCAGAATATACCTGGAGAAGTGGGAATGGATTGGTATCAAAGTTAGACAGATTCTTTGGTAATGCAGAAATGCTAGAGAGGTTTCAACTTTCATCTGTAACAGGGATGGATCGACCCTTCTCGGACCATACCCCTTTGCTCTAAGATAGTGGGGAGGGTTCATACATAGGTACATGTTTCAAGTTCAGGAAGTCTTGGCTTAGGAAGGATGGGTTTAGAGAAATAATTAGCCGCTGGTGGGAAAATAAGCAGATTGAAGGCACTGCCACATCTCGGCTGGAAAATAAATTGAGGGATCTGAGATTTATCTTGGAGTATAGGAAAACAGTTGAGACCCTGAGAAATCAGTGGAGGAATGAGGCTTTGTCTAAGGTGCGTCTGCTTGATGAAAAAGAGAATGGTGGATGATTGACAGATGAAGAGAAGGGATAGACTGGCAAGGGGTGATTCATGCTGAGGATCTAGCAAGAGAAGTTGATTGGAGAGAAAAATCAAGGCATTATGGTTGAAGGAGGGTGACGCAAATACAAAGTATTTTCATATGGCAACGAGCTCTTGAAGGAGGGTGAACTTCATTTCTTCCTTGAAGGCTGGTGATCTGGTGCTAACTTTCCCTGATGACATTATAAGGGAGGCAATCAGATATTTCAAGGAGTCCACCAGATCAGTAGAGAGGGGAGGTTGGAGGCTGGCAGCATCAAATTTTCCCCGTGTAGGGGATTTGGCAGCTGGACAGTTGACAGAGCCCATCTCAGATCAGGAAGTTGTGGAGGCTATGGCTGGTTTAAATGCTGAGGGTTCTCCAGGTCTGGATGGGTTTCAAGTCTTTTTTTATAAGGAGTTTTGGCATGTGGTTAAAGGGGATGTTATGGATGTTATTAAAGAGTTCCAATGTGGTAATTCAATCATGGAAAGAATAAATAAATCGTACCTCTTCTTATTACCAAAGAGTAATGGGGCGGAGAGATTGTCAGACTTCAAACCTATTACACTATCAAACTCAATTTATCTGATAATTAGTAAAGTTTTGGCTAATAGATTGAAAAGGGTCTTGTTGGACTTAATTAGTCTAGTGCAATCGGCCTTCCTAATAGATCGCTACAGGAGTCCTTCATAGTGGCGCGGGAAATGGTTGTTGGGTGGTGCAGATGAAGAAGTAAAGTGTACATGTGGAAGGTGGATTTTCATAGAGCCTATGACTCGGTTGCATGGCCTTACCTATGGGAGATTTTTAGGAGGAGGGGATTTCCATCTCTTTGGATACAATGGATGAAAAGGTGTGTTGTTACCTCTTCTTTTTCACCTCTGATTAACGGGAGGCCGTGTGGGGTTTGGATACAACCTTAGTGTGGAGTACGACAAGGTTGTCCTTTGGTCCCTTTAATCTTTAACTTAGCTATGGACACTTTGGCTCAGTTCACTTGCAAACTGTCCAGCGCAGGCATGGTAAGGGGATACTCTATGTCCAATTGCAGGGCGCTTGCATCAATTATGCAATATGACGACGATACGGTGTTTTTTGTAGAAGGGGGGAGATGTGAGGCGAAGACCATTTTCACAATGGTATATATATTTGATGAGATCTCGGGGCTTAGGCTAAATGGCGGGAAGTTATCCCTGATTTGCTTTGGTATGCTAGGTCAGGAGTGTGAAGCAATATCAGCCATCCTGCATACACCCATTGCGACAATGCTGGTAAGGTACTTGGGTTTGCCTTTGAAAGATACTAAACTGAAGAAGAGTGACTGGGCCATTTATTTGAAAAGGTGGTTGCTAAGCTGGAGTGCTGGAGTAGTCGATATTTATCTATGGGAGGAAGACTGATTCTACTAAATTCGATCATCACTTTAATACCGATTTTCTTCTTCTCTATGTTCAGATCTCCAAAGGCTGTCTGGAAAAGGTTGGATGTGATGAGGAAGCATTTTTTTTGGAAGGGAGCAAAGGTTGAAGGCAGATTTTTGCATCCTCTGAAGTGGCAGAAGCTGTGTAGTCCTCGCTCGCAGGGTGGGTTGGGTATTCGATCATTGAAGGAATTCAATGATGCTCTTTTATTAAAGTGGGCAGTGAAGCTATCTAAAGATAATGGGAAGGTTTGGTCACATTTAGTCAAAGAGTCTTATGGTATCTCACAGGTGGTGCAGTGGATGACAAGTGTGGATATCACGAATTTTGAAATCGTCGGAAATTGTAGTATAGTCGCGAAATCCCCTTGACAAAAATATTTATAATATCGAAACTCGATGGATTTTATTCCTTTGAAAACTTGAGTCCCTGTCGTTCGTCTCTGGGAGGTGTGGAAATAAGTCGAGATTTGGATCGACTTAATCTAACCTAAATCTAATCTAACCTAATATTTCTGTCTTTTTGTGTTTTTGATCTTTATTTTGAAACACGAAATGAATGCATGCATCAAAGTTGTAAGCCGTGAAGATAATAGCATGCATATAAAACCATTAGACAAGTGTATCATGCATAAAAAATTAAGTCACTATAAAATCCGGATACATGGAAATAAAGCTAAACTAAAGAAAGGGATCAACCAAGAGAGTCTAAGGAGAAGACTTCTTGGCCGTCCACTAAAGAAAGGAGGATAGGTGTGTGTACCCAAGTGGAGAGAGGAGGGTGTTGCACCCTTTCTCTACCAATGGCCATCCTTGAGAAGATCTTGAGGGGGAGTCTTCTCTATGGCCGTCTAAGAGGAAAAGAAAATGGGGGCGTGGATCCTCTATGGTGGAATAAGAGGGCACACCCACAAGAAGAAAGGAGAAGGTGTTGCATCCTTATGCTCTTCTTCTTCTTGCCACCCTTGAAGAAGCTTGGAGGAGAGCTTCTTCCTAGCTATCCATGGAGGGAGCCTTGGAGGAGGAGGACGGCTTTGAGAGGGAGAGGAGGAGGTGTGGTCGCAAGTTGAGAGAGTGGAGAGAATGAATGGAGATGGTGCAATTTCGTGGCCCTCTCTTTGCCCTTATGGAAGGCTTCGTTTGGTTGCCACTTTTGGTGGCTCCAAAATTAGCTAATGCCACATTTTTAGGATCTAGGTTTGACACAAGTTTTAGGGTTTCCAAGAGAGTGTGCTTTGGTTTGGTAGGGGTAAAATAGGAAGGTGTGTGTGGGTGTGTGTTTTTCGTAGGGCTAGGTTGTGGGTTTTGATAGGATTAGGTGCTAAATAGGTTGGGTCAATCTAGATTAAGGGGGTGTGGACCTAATTAAGCTTAGGAAAGTCTAATTGGATAGGAGTGATCCTAATTAGGTCTAGGTCAAGTATAATTGGATGTGTGCATGTGATTAGGCTAGGGTAACCCTAATAGGTATGAGTCAATTAGATCCTGGGTGGATCTAATTGGGCTTAGGTGCACCCAATCAACTGTAGATGCACCCAATTAGGTATAGGATGGTTCAATTGGGTTAGGGATAGGATAAGTAGGGCTATGGATAGTGGACTAGGCTTAGGAGGTTTTTAATTAGGCTTCCTAGGGTGTCTGGTGGGGTTCCTAGGTCAAAATAGGCAAGCTAAGGCTTCCAACACCAAAATCAGGAACCAGAGAGCAGTATCAGATGTCCAGGATAGTGGTCAGACGTCTTATACTACAAAATTGGACGTCTGGACATTAAATGAGACGTCCAATTCTATGTCAGTATGAGTTTTGGCTTCCTAGATTGTTATTTTGCAGAAATCAGACATCCAGCCAGATGTCTGGATGTCCTAAAAGGTGCTGGAGAGTGGGTTTTAGGTTTTCTAAGGTAGGTTTTGGTTCATAAGTGTTTGGGAGAGGGATAGGGTGGATAAGAACATGGATAGTGCTATCCATGTTTGGGTTTCAAGGCTAAGGTGCCCTAATGGAGGTTGTTTTGGGTTTGGGAAGGCTGTCCTAGGGTTTCTAAGGGTAGGGATAAGGCTATCCTCCTCACTCCTCTTATCTGAATCAGTCATCTTCTTCCTTTATTGCTTTATTCCACTATCTCCTTCATGGAACACTTTATTACCTGCAAATAGTAATAAAAACCATTAAATAGCAGGATATCTCATCTTATTCTAAATAGACTGATACAATGCATGATATGTAAGATATGAGTCAATATCCACAAATTAAGCTAGGTTCAAACATTATTTAGGTTAATTAGGAGCCATGATTGTTGTGCAATCAGTGGACATCTCCTCCTCAACGTCCCTCCCCATTCTGGAAATCTGTGTGGAGAGTAGTACAAGAGAATTGGACAAATTTTGCTCCTATTTTGGGGGATGGGTGGCTTTTTTCTTTCTAGACAGACAAATGGTCAAGCTTGGGAATTTTGAGCAAGACATATCCAAGGGCCTTTGCTGCACTTTGGACAGTAGGGCCTCTATTAATGATTGCTGGGATAATGTGAACAACAAATGGGATATTGCAGGTGATAGGATGCGTAAGGGAGGAAGGAAGCAAGATGAGCAAGAGTGACTGCTGGCAGATCTTGAAGCCTTCATCCAGTGAGTGGTGTGGACAGTTTCAAGTGGAAGCATGGAATCTTCACTCCAACTAAGGCGTACAAATAGCTGGTTGGGTATACAAACGCTGATCCATCAGTGGAGGATAGGGATTGCGCAAAAATATGGCTTTTGAAGGTTTCCCTAAAAATAAAAATTTTCTTGTGGTTTTCTCGAAGAGATGGGATTATTACAAGTGAGCTGAGATGTAGAAGATTGGGAATTCTTGCTCAAAACTACCCTTTGTGCGACTTCCCCACGGATAGTAATGTGCACCTATTCTCATCTTGCATGGTGACTGATCAGATTTGGAGGGGAGTTTGTGGGGAATCTATATCCACATGGGATGACCTATGGAGAAAGCTCTTGAAGAAGGGCAAGCATTATGTAAAGATGGCTGGTGTTATGTGGAGTGTGTGGCGTGCTTGTAATGAGCGATTGTTTAGAGGGGGTTCTATAAATGTGGGGAACATCTTTAGGGAGTGTTGGGGTTTTGAAAAGGAGTGGAGTGAAATTTTGTAATTGCTTTTTGTTGATTCATAAATACAATGTTCCCGGTCTGCTATCGTCTTCGATAGCACTCATCTTTTCAAAAAAAAAAAAAAGGTTTAGGGGATCAATTGGATCAAAAGAACCAAGTTTGACCTAAAATAATAACCTAGGTGAATAATTAGTGCAAATTGGGTCTAAACAAAAATTGACCAAACAAATGACTTCAAAACCCAAAATTAAGGTTACAACTAGATTCCCTAGGTTCTAATCAAGCTTCCATAAAAAGTTGGACTATTTTGACATCATTTACACCTACTTTGCATTCAAGTCCTTAATTTTCTAAACCTTTTCAAATAGGTCCAAAGCTATTACTTTTTGGCCCTCTTTTCTTGCATAATGGTCCCTGGCTGACGTCACACTGAAGTCAGCTGTCTTCCTCCTCACCTCGACGTTGACTAACATCGCCGCCGATCTTTGAGCTCGATTAGCAGCCACCTCAAACCTCGGTTGCCTTCGATGCCTAAAGAATATTTGATCCTCTCGCCATTCAACGTCTGCCGACGTTGGTTCCACCGGCAATGGCCACCTCTATTGCCCGCTATCTTTTGTCAAAACAGATCGGAAGTTGCGAGTTGTTGAGAGAAATTCTCGCAACTTTTGACCCGCGCTTGCTCCAGGTTGCGGCTATAAAGCTTTGCGCTGTCTCTTCGAATGCCTTCGTCTAGAAATCGAGTGCCCAAACCTTCTCATCACCTTCCTCTACGCACTGCCATTGCCAGACCTTGAGGTATTTTCCGTCCGGTCGCTCCGCCAGCTCTTGCCACCAAACTAGAGCGTAGGTGCCTTCACCTCTCTCTCGTAGTGCTACCCATCAAAGGAGACGGCTCTCCGACCCCTTCATCAACCTCAATTCCTCCTCTGTTCATTGCTGGCGAGGCCACCACCACCTCCAATTTCCTCATCGCCTTCCTTCCAATTGTTTTAGGGTTTCTGTTTCCCCACTCCATTTTTCCAACTCATTACCAAGCTGCCAACTCATTACCTTGCTTTTCACCCACACAACACGTCCACCGATCACCACCTTCGGGAAGGTTCGGCGAGCTCCTTCGCCACACCATCAGATAAACTTTCACAGCACCTAGACCTAAGGACAAGCTTTGGGGTTCACCCTCGAAGCTTTTGATTTAATTTGGGACCGAGAGGTCTGTTTTATTATCCACAGGTATTCGCTGAATCTACCCTTCATCTTTGTCTCCAGTAGTAGCTCTCTGACCATCTCCGACAAAGCTCGCCATGCCACCCAGCGCCCTGATCTCTGGAGGATTTCATCAATCGGAGCACCAGAGTCACATCGATCGATCTCCGGTGTTAATTAAGCTTTTTCCCCAGCAATAGCGCAAAAATGTTGAGTCAGTCCGAATAGGAGTTTTTAAGTCGTTGTAGTACACTCCTAAATAGCTTGATCAACAGATAAAATTTATTACTCAAAATCTACATTGAAGTCTGAGGTCGAACACATGGAGCAAATATGGAATTCACATGCTAATCTTTAATTGCATATAAATAAGCTCCATAATCGAAGCACAAAGAGATATTCAATGAATAATATCTATTCAAATTGATAGTCAATTATAAGCATGAGTATTTCAATAGATCACAATGATAAAAGGAAATCTAAGACAAAATAATGGTGATTTAGATCACCAATTATTAGCCCTAATTAAGCATACATTAACTACTCAAATATACTCAAATGTATGAACAGTGTTATCAATTAGATATTCCATGCAAGATAAGTGGTCAAATTAATCCACAGTGGCCTTAATCCTTCAAGGCCTCAGAATTCAGATGATAGAATCAAGCATCAGACGACTTAAGTGATCATGGCTCTCAAAGCCTTCTTTGTTTCTTTTGCACGAGCCTTCTCCTTCTCATGAGCCTTCTCTTTCTTAGCCCTTCTCTTCTCTTCTAAGCCTCTACTTCTTTAGAGCCTCCCTTCTTCTCAGCATAAGGGATCCAAATCCCTTCAGTGACTAAGTGTTAGCCGCATACACAGAGGATCAAAACCCTTCCCCACTCTCTCACAATTTATCCTCCTCTTCTCTCTCATGGACCCAACGCATAGTTGGATTCATACTTGGGTATACAGGTCTCAAATAGTGTCCAGGCCTCCATGCGTGGGTTGCAGGCAAGGAGTGGCATAGGCGTGTTAACAGGTATGTGTGGGGGTGTAAGGGACCTGACCCTTCAAGTGTCTTGGGTGAAGAAGCTAAGGCATAAAAACACTTTATGCGCTATCACGTGCCCTTCAGTGCACGAGGTGGGACTATCTTAGTCCCCCTCCTTTGCGTGCACTGCTATAGAGCCTTCTTCAATTGGAGTTGAAGTCACAGGCGAGGCCTCTAATTGAGGACCTGGGAAGGATCTTGGAGGGTGTCCACATGGCTTGGGGTGGATTGGATGAAGAACACAGCTGTGGCTCGATGAACACTGTCGGAGAAGATGACGCGGTGACGGAGCTTTGGTAGGGGACCTGAATCACGAAATATGGGCTACAAGCCCTCGTTAAAATGTTTAGGAGGATCGCCGTAGGGCGTGGAAGGTGATGGCGACATTCGTGGGGTGTTTTATGCGTGGATGAGGGTAGACGGTGATGAAGAAGGTGGTCAGTGATGGGTGTGTTCGGGGGGTCGCATGAGTGGATGAAAAGGTGAATAAGGATGAGGGTTTGGTTCAAGTGGATGAGGCGAAGGTGTAGGAAGTGTTGGTTAGGAGTGTGATACGGTGGAGCCAAGGGGAAACCTTATCGGAGGTGTGGTCAGAGATGGTGAAGATGACGGCGTGTGGTGCTGTCGTGGGTTGATTTGAGGGATAAAGGAGATGAAAAAGAAGTAGAGGGAGAAAGGAACCTATCTAACCAGAGCTAATTGGACGAAAGGGGTAGGATGGCATCAGTTTTGGTATGGTCAGCATTGGAGATGGTAAAACCTCCAGTGGGAGAAGCGACGACGACGAGGGAAGGCAGGTGACGCTCGTTGGTATTGCGACATGCGGAGGAATGAGAGGAAGAAGTTCCCGTAGGCTATTGTTAGTGACAGCGAGCGAAGAAGGTAGTCAAAGAGGGTCGCCGGAGTTGGTGGAGACGGAGGTTGGGGAGAAGAGAAGGGGATTCCGACCTCCAAACCAAGCTAAGTTGAGAAGGTTGTGCACGTCGGCTTTATATAGAGCTTCAGGGAGAGCTCTGGATAAGGAAAGAAGGATTTCCATGGCTTGGGATTGAAGAAATAGGACTCATGATTCTTGTGCGTTCATATGAGCAATCTATGAGGATTTGGAACTCCAAATTAATCCCAGATGATTCGTTTATGTGTGAACATCAATCCTACTAAGTTTGGTGGGATTTGATTACCATTGGAGTAGGATTTAGGTTGGTCAACGCCAGCCTGGAGGTCGATTGACCTCTAATGGTGGCAGGTACCTATTAGTGAAGAATACAATGAAGTTAGGGGGGTCATTGTAATAGATTTCAAAAGCTGAGGGGCTATTTGAGAGAAAAAAGAGTTAGATTGGATCAAAATGCAAACTAGGTCAAGATAATCTCTGATTGGGCCTAAATTTTGGAAAAAATCTAATTTGGACTCAAGGAATCTGATGGTGAAGTTAGATTTTGGTTTTGACTAATTTTGACTGGGTAATTTATGCAGAAACCCAAATTAAGGCAACTTCCTATCTGAGACTCTATTTTAGGTCAAAATGGGTTCCAATGGTCAAATCAAGGATACCAAACCTTATAGAATATTTTTATATGATTTTTAGAAGGCTTAAGTGAATTTTTACTTGACCACAACCTCAGTTAATTAAGCGGGTTTGAAATTAGGATTTTAGATGTCCATTAATTCTCGAAATGCACGAAAACCTGTTTCTCTCTGTACGAACCCTCTTGTTAATCATTAATGCTAAATTGACTTTCATTTAACCCTTGAAAACCCAATGATTGTTATGCATTTATGATCTTTTGTTAAAACTGCAGATTTAACCTTGATTTAATGCATTCTTCTCAGAAATGATATGCAATGAATTACGACTCTCTGGCAGTTATGTAGGAGTAGTTGTCTCTTGATTGTGACTAATTAAAGCTAATTATGGCTGATGATGATGTTATCATCATCCGATCATACCTAGGAGATTGGACGACTGGAGAAAATGAATCAAGACTAAAGACCTGTGCTGCATGCCGATGCGAGATAGCCGGGGCTTTTAGTCCCACCTCAGAGGTCGAAGACGCATTAGCATGACATATTAACAATTAGGCACTTGACCCCATCGCCCAAGCAGTAGGGGGTTGGGTCCCCAAAGCACGCGCACGAGCACGGCCGCACACGGGCCCATGCTGACCTATTCTAAGCTGAGGGAAAGGAGGTCCATTGCTGGTGTGGGCCTAGCTGAATTGGGTCATTTTTGCAACGAAAAAAAAAAAAAAATAGAGATAGACTTAGCCCAATTCTAATTTGAGCTAATGTACATTTACTCTAAAAAGAAAATAATTTTTTAGCTATATTATATATATCTCATTTTTTTTGTTATGAAATACATCGAGTTTGAATAATTTTATATGCTTACATCTTCTTTATATCAAACTCCTGAGCTTGGATTTTCTACATATAATAGAATAATGATAGTTGCGCATTTCATTGCTCCCGAAGACGACCTCAGATTTCTTTTTTAATTTGAGAATTACAAATTTAAATGTTAAATACGCTTGGTTCATCTATATTACGACTAATACTTTAAAATATGACGTAAGCAAGTTAACATTTTAATGCCGTTGCTAGGGAGTAATGTGCAATTATCACTATATTTGTGAATATTTCTAATCTCTAACACATCTACCTTGTTTTGGTTGTTTTTGCAAATTGAACCTGAGCAATTGACTTCTTGGATCTGAGGACAACCACTCCACGATAGGTAAGTCTCTTCCCTTTCTTCTTAATCCCCTCTTTTTTTGTTTAGAGAAAAAGAAACATAAAAATAGTTTAGGATTCAACCTTGCCTTATATTCTTAGCAATATCATTTATGGTAAGAATTTTTGAGATTTAACTGTGGTTAAGGGGATATATCTGGTTAGAGGACAAGACCAAAAATTTCCTGTGCCTATAGGGGCTTATCTCTTGGACTAACATGTTCTTGACTGAGTCCAAAGGGATTGTTGAAATTGAATTGGACTCCACTTTAGAGCCAAATTAGGGCTAAATTTTAGGGTTTTCTAGTGCACATTCGCAAAGCCATAAAGGATAATTATTATCTGCATTGTGTGCTACCAAGCCTTGTTTAAATTGATTCACAACTTAAACCCTAAAATATAGGCTCTAAGATCACTTGAACCTTAAAAGTGGTAACTTAATAACCTGCTTATCGATCCAAAATAGGGTGATTCGGGTGAGTTATCCCAGATTACATCCTAAGCATTAGGCCAGGTCAGGTGAAGTTGGTTTACTTGGTGGACCAATCCACCTAGAAATTAGGTCACAACCTAAATCTAACTCTAAATCAAGTGAAAATTTAAGGCATGAATAAGCTTAAATTTTGGTAGACTTAGGACCCAATTCACACGTATGCAGTTTACTTTGGACCGCAGTGACAAGAAAGGTCAGGTGGGGGAAGCCTTGTAACCCATGGGGGCACTCTAACATGTAGGGGTCTTCGCGGGACTCTCCTTTCTGGCTGCCCAAGTAATTCTTGGGCAGGTGAATTTGTGATC
Source organism: Thalassia testudinum (assembly GCA_037157565.1). Taxonomy (NCBI): domain Eukaryota; kingdom Viridiplantae; phylum Streptophyta; class Magnoliopsida; order Alismatales; family Hydrocharitaceae; genus Thalassia; species Thalassia testudinum. The sequence goes on from JAZHRO010000033.1 coordinate 7,296,336, forward strand.
TAGAGGCCATCTGCCTCGAACTAGCCTAAGTCATCCAAAAGTATTTGGGTGTCTTGATTGGGTCTAATTGATATCTAGTCCCTCATCTTTTCTATAGTGCATGCACGAGAGGAGGTCCTTAAGACCATTCTTAAGACCTTTATTAGTTCACTCACATCAGGGTCGGCACTCGACTAACTTGTTTGGGATCTCTTCTGATCTGGTACCTATTTCCTCCAACCCATCTTCATTTGACCCAGGTTCTTCATACTCTGATTCTGACTCAATGGAGAACCTTGGTCTAGAAGAAGAAGGGGGTGACATCCAACACCTTCAAAACCAGCTACAGACTCTCACAAATCTTATCAATGCACTGGTGAACCCCCAAGCACGTCCACAAATGTGGGATCACTATAATCCCGCAGGAGTAGCTTTAGAGCCCAGAGTGTGTATTCCGATTGGGGAACCTGAGACTGAGCTCAAGCCAAATATTATCAGCTTGATTCCCCATTTCCATGGGATGGGCTCTGAAGACTGATGTGTATACATCTAAGTAGCCTAAAATGTCTACTTATGCATGTTCTTAGTATCACAGAAGCATCATGCATTATAAATAGTGCATAACATGCATCATCATGCATTTAGGTCAGTTTGTATAAATTGTAGAGTAATTTGCCTCTTTTCGTGGCTAGGGACAGAATAACATTTATCGAGGCCTCAAATTGAAGATCCAACCGTACGGATCTGATTAGGGTGACGATCAGAGTTCCACGACTCCAAGATCGCTCCAATCTAACCTCCATAGCATCAGATACAGTTTGAGAAAGATTAGAGGTGAAGGGGTCAGGTGGTGTAAATCCATACCTCAGATGAAAAATCCAACCACACGAATGGGTTCGAATCGATGATCACAGCCTAGAAACGTGAAAATCGATCCAATCTGACATCCATGGCACCACCTACGAGCATATGAAGATGGACGGCTAGGATGGTGCCATGTGGCACCATCCCAACCATCTAAACCTGCTTGCACCCCTCCACTCGACTTCTGAAGGCTTAAGCGACGAAGGATCTCGGTCGTTGGATGAAGATCCAATGGCCACGATCGGTTGGGCACAAAAGCCTCCGTGCGACATAGTTGGAGGCTTGGCACAGCGATTGAGCACGCGTTTGCGAAGAGGGAGGCGCAAGTTCAAACATCACCTCGCCTCAAATCAACTGAAAAAGTGCGCACGGATAAATTTAGTCGTTGAATGAAGTGTTGACAGACGATTGGGTGGCGACGTGGCACTCAGAGAGGGTTCATCACGCACGCGCGCGATGACACACAATCAGATGCGCCATTGCACACGGGCGCTCGAGGTTGTTCGATCTCTTGATCGGACAACTGAGATCTTAAGATCATGGAGCGTGCCTCAACGATTAAAGAGTAGCAGTCGGTGATGTGGCATGTTCAATCAGAAGCGAGCGGCGATAATGAGGCAAGCGGCTACAACAATGTGCGTTTATAGTGACGCTCATAAATGTCACTAAAGGTCTTGATATTAATGTTTAAGCTTGTAAAAGGACCTTTTTGCCCCTATTCTTGAAATTCCCTATGGGAGGGGGTGAGATATGCGTGACGTATAAAATGTGGAATTAAAATAAATAATCTCACACAAATAAGCAATCACACAATGGCATAAGTGATTTTTTGGTGGAAACCCAAACCGAGTGAAAACCACCACCTAACCTCTCGAGTTAGGATTTTCGATCGACCTAGTCGATCAGATCCACTAAACAAGTCACTTAAAACGAGGGTGACTTAACCTCTTACAACCACACTCCTTTGAACGAGGGTAGTATACCTCAAAAACCCCTTCTCTTCACAAGAAGGATTGTCTCGTGAAGGAGATGGGAATTCGCAACGCGAATACCCAACCAATAACAAAGAAAAAATACAATAGACTTATAGAGCCAACAAAGTATATAAATAAACCTAGCTACTATAGGTGAAGAATCTTCCCTTAGGTGGGAGTGCGTCAGCATGACAACACTGGTGCGTGAACCACACTTTGGCACAACAACGCTCTCGTAACGTCGGCGGGAGAGCGGGTGCACAGCAGGATGAAGCTCTCAGGTGTGGAACGAATGCTTGGAGAGCTAAAGCTTCTTCTCAAGATCAATTTGACACAATATAGTGGAAAGTAGTTTCTCTAGGTGTATCTAAACAAGGCAAGGGTCCTCCTCTATTTATAGAGGGCCTAGGAAGGCTTTGGAAGGCCTTAGAATGCTTCCATAGCCATTGGGGTTGAACCCAAGGAAAAACAGGCCGTAATTAGAATCATTTATGATTCTGATAGGGTCATCAGACGACTGATTCTAGGTGGGTTTCCTTCCTGACTTTCATCAGACTTAAATAGGTTTTAGTGTAAATCAATTAGACGACGTATAGGACATCTGGCACTAGGTCTGGATGTCTGGAAACCTATTGTACTGCGGGAATGGATTTCCCAAGGTCCAAATGACTATATTAGTCTAGGAAAGCAATTTTGGGTCAGTTGAGGCTCAACGTTCACATATCAGACGTCTGGGGCCTCTACGGACATCTGATGGAAGCCTAACGATTATTTTCCTCAACATCTACTTTGTTAGCCAACGTTCCACTAATTGGACGTCTAGTACAACCATCAAACATCTTTTAAGACGTCTGGCACTAGGTTTGGATGTCTAATTTCATCAGACAGAACCTATTAATTCCAACCTAAGTTATTAGACGTCTAAGTCAACAGTTAGACGTCTTAAAAGTCACTATCAGACGTCTGTTTTCCAGATTAGACGTCTGATAAGGCTGTCTGAAGCCAATTTAACTAAGTTCTCTACATAAAACCTAAGTATCCTGGGGTTGTGCAGGTGTTCTTAGGACTACTTTAAGGGTACTTTTAGGCTCTTTAACATGGTACTAAGAAATAAAATAAAGAGCAACAAAAGAACAAAGTACAATGAACAAGAAAGGAAGTCTATCATATTCTTTATCTCCTTCCTTCTTCTAGCTTTTGCTCCTCGCGAAGCTCCTCCTTCGTTAAGCTCCTTCAATCCACCATGGATGCAAGTTCAAACTCTATCTCTACACTTGTCTCCATTTGCAATTTGACCTGAAAGCTAGGACTTAAAAGAAAATGTTAAATAACAAGTGTTTTGTTATCATCAAAATAAATAATCATGGTGCTCTAGCACCAACAAATCCTTACCTATAAAAGGCCCTACGCCCTCCACATTTTCTTTATCCCATCCATCATCTCTTTCCCTCTCTAAGAGTTAAGAAGTCAAGTTCTAAAGCTCGCTCTAGTGCTCCCAAGCTACGGGAAGCTCTGCTAGAGTTAAAAACAAAATTTTCTACCTCTCATCCCCTTCGTGGAGTTCTCACTAGCCGTCTTCTCACCCTCATTCTGGAAGTGGATCCTGCGACACTGACGCCTACCTCACCCTCGGTTCTTCCTGATCTGTCCTCCATCATCCGCCTTCGCTCACCTTCTTCTAAGCGATGTCCGTCTGGCTCATTATTATTATGCGTTTAATTGAGGTTTTAAAAGATGCATTAGTTGTAGTAATAATTCCTCAAAAATAGCTCGAACAATAAATAAAATTTATAACTTGAATGTTAGAAATGAAGTCTGAGGTCGTTCGCTGGGAGCAAATATAGAATTCATGCGCAAATCTCAACAATTAATGTAAATGAGCACAATTAATTACTTAGAATCTAATATGCAATGTATGGCATGAGTTATATGATGAGTCAAAAAGTAATCTAGACAAAATAATAGTTATTTAGATCACCAATTATTAGTCTAACACATATTGCAAATACTCAAATAATATCAACTATTCAAACCAAGTGCACAGTGCACTCCCTGTTAAGGGAATCAGAGGACAGATTCTTTTAGCCAGACGACTTAAGTGTTCACTGCTATAGTGCCAAGAAGGCATTGTACTTCTTCTTCTTCTCTTCTTTCTCTGCTCTATCTTCTTTCTTCTTCTTCTTTCTCTGCGTGCACAAGCCTTCTTCCTTCTCCTTTCTTTCTTCTGTCCTCTGCTCTTCCCTTCAGCTCTCCTTCCTCTTCTTCTCTTTTCCTTTATGCATAGGGGGGCACTCTTCTTCAGATGTGGCTAAGTGTTAGCCGTTACACAATAGAACAAAAACCCCCTTATCCCTACGCACTCTCTCTCTTTTCTTCTCTCTGGTTTCTCCTCTTCCTGCCTTCACAAGGCCATGCACATCACTGGGTTATTGGGTAATCAGTTTGGAGCACACCTGGGACCAGGTTTGCATGCGTGGGGTAGCAGCCAAGGTGTGCATAGGCGTAGGTAGGTATATGGGTCAGACCAAGCCCGCATGCACAGTGTCACGGGTGAGGCGTGTGTGGGGCACGGGGGACCTCACCCCCAAGTGTTGAGGCAAACTACCCTCAACACTTTTCCTTTTATGCGCTGCCGTTGCTGTTGCCACTTTCGATGTGGGACTAAATGCGTCCCTCTCCTCACGCATGCAGCAGTAGGTGGAATGGCTTCCAATTGAAGCTGACAAAATGCTCGACGTTCCCAAGTAAGCACTTGGGTGGATGCCTGGGTGCCTTCTGCTCAACCTAGGGGTGTCTTCTGGGCTTAGCGAGACCTAGAGCAAGCTCCAAGCATGCGTGAAGCTTCGACGTCAATGGCATAGATGCCCCGGTACCTAAAATCCATAAAACGGCCTTTCGGCCACGTTAAATGAGCTCAGAGGCTTTGCTGGATGATGGCAAATGTGGTGGATGCAGTTTTTTGGTGAGTCGAGGCATGTGGCGGCCTAGCGGAGGTGGAGATGGACGGAGGAGGTGGGTCTATTCGAGAGCATGTTTGGGTGTGCAGTGGAGCGAAATAGGAGAGGGGTTTGATTTGTGGAGTCATGGAAAATGTTTTGGGAGTTGTGGCGAGGCATGTGGACGGGTGTAGTGATGGAGGCACCTCGCCAGAGGAGTGGTCGGAGATAGAGAAGATAAGGGTGGTTGACGACATCGAGGGTGTTTTGGTTTTTTGGGAATAGGGAATTGACGTAAAAGAACTACGAATTTAATCTAACCCTAATTTAATAGACAAGAGGGGGAGGATGACACCGGCTTTGATCGGCCGGTGTCGAGGAAGATGAATCCTCTGTAAGGGTGACGGCGGCGAGGAGATGGGAAGATGGCACCTACTGTGACCGGTGAGATGCAGAGGAAGATGGGGAAGGTTGCTGCGCTTCCAATTTGGCCGTTGGAGGCACAGAGGAGAGAGATCAAGAAGGCCCTCCAGAGCTTAGGTTGGAGGTGGCCGATGATAGAGAAAAGAAGAGATTTTTGGCCTTGAACCTAGCTGAGAAGAACGGGTAGGCCCTGGGGATCCTTATATAGGCCTTAGAGAGCGGTTAGAGCTTGGGAAGCAAGCTTCCCAAGCTTGGAAGGATCGTTGAAGTTGGAAACCCAATTCTTTAAAGGATTCGCATGAGGATTTAGGCGATTTTTGGGACTTCGAATCTGGCTAAAAAGGAAACTAATTTCTTGACGAATTCCTCCTTCAAATTTGAGGACTTGTCAAGAAATCAAAGAGATCTTGCCAAATGAAGCTTGTAGGAGTTGTAGGATTAGGATTCTAGGGTGGCAGGACCTGTTTGAAGAAGAAGACAAAGAAGTTGGGAGACTTTTTGTGAGGAATTCAAAAGCTGAGGGGCTATTGGAGATAAAGAAAGTCAAACTTGGACCAAAGTGCAAACTAGGTCAAGATGATCTCAGATTGGGTCCAAATTTTGGTAAAAACCTAATTTGGACCTAAGAAATTCAATGGTGAAGTTGGATTTTGGTTTTGACCTAGTTTGACTGGGTAATTTATGTAAAAACCCAAATTAAGCAAAAGTCTATCTGTGGCTTTATTTTGGGTCAAGACGAGTTCTGATGGTCAAATTGAAGGTACCAAACCCTAGATAATATTTTTCTATGAATTTTATAGGATTTAGGTGAATGTTATTCTGACCGAAACCTCAGTAGATTAAGTGGGTCTGTTTTTAAGGTTTCAGATGTTATTTAATTCTCGAAACGTGCGAAAACCCATTCTGTTTGCACAGACCCATTTGTTAGACCATTAAGACAATTTGACCTTTGATTAACCCCTGGAAGATCCCGTGATTGTTCTGCAATTGAGATATGCTATTAAAATTGTAGTTTTACCCCTGTTTTACTGTTATTCTCTTAGAATGATTATGCAATGAATTAGGGCTCTTTGGCGGTTATGTAGGAGCATTTATTCCTTGACTATGACTAATTAAAGATAGATATGGCTGATGATGATGTTATCATCATACCCCTATGCCTAAATTTTGCTAGTCCCTTAGCAAAATCTCATAGAATTAACTTAAATTCTAGACCATGCCTTTTTATGCTTAGATTTCTGATGTATGCTTTCTTTTGTATATTAGGTCAGAATGCTAATAATAGGCCTAGAGGTACTCAAGTACCAACCAAGATTCAAACCTGACCAGCTTTAGCCTCAGTCTGTCGCGTAGGTTTCTAAGGCCCACAGGAACTAACCTAAGGTTTGTTGAACTCCACGGTTAAAGCACTCATGCTTAAAACATGTTTTGTCTAGGTTCAGTTTGCAGTGCATTTTTGTAAGAGATAGGAGAATCTTTTTGTATTTTTGGAGAATGTTCTCTCTCTTTTTTGTCTTTATTTCTAGCTTTGGATTGGCTTTACAACATGGTCTGTATCGGATTCCTAGCTCCCACCATCAATCCTCGCAAAGTCCCTGGCTTTCGATGTTTCGAGATAACACTGCCCATGGAAACCCCCAGAACCCTGACTTTCGACACTTCGAGATAGTGCTACCCATGGTGTTTTGTAGCTAAATCCAGACCCTGGCAATCGATATTTCGTGATAATGTCACCCATGGCACCTGAATCAGTACAAGGTGCTTACGTGTCCCAAGTAGGATATTTAGATATCCTAGGAGACAAACACCAAGGAGACGGTATGTTATTGTGCATCTTCGAGGAGAATTTCCCACCTCTCCGCGTCGGGAACTCATCCAAATCAACTTGTGTTGATAAGCCGTTCCTAATCTAGGTAGCTTTTTCATAATAGAATTAACGCATTTGCGTGATTTTGATAATTAAGTGTACTAAACTAGACTGTGTGTGGATTAGGGTGCTTAGGTTACTGAGTTCCACAAACCAGAGGTCAGTTAATGAGGCTGAATAATCCCTAAGCCTTAGACCTAATACTTAAGCTTCGCATTTTCCTCAACCTCTTGAAGACTATCCAGATCTTAACGAATACATCAATTTTTAAGCCTAAACGTAGCCCAAGAGGCCTAAGATCAGCACTCATACTAATCTTCGTATCTCTTAGCACTTTTGTCTTTTATTTCTTTCTTTTGATTTGGTCTAGGACTTAAATAAATCCCATAATCTTTTACTAATGACTATCTCTTTTTATTTCAAATTGTTGCTTTTTTTTGACATTTAAATCACCTCCCTTTTCCTCCTCAAGAATGATATTCAATTAATTCTCAAAACTTCCTCTCTTCTCCCATTTTTTTGTTCTTTTTCAATATTTTTTTTGGTTTTTTGGAATATGTATTTTTTTGTGAGAACCTTTCAGAACTTTGAATTTTTATGTGTTTGCACTTTAACACCCTCCCATGCCTAAGTTTTGCAATGTCCTCATTGTAAACGGAGGGTATGAAACAATTAGGGTTCAGGAATTAGAACAGGATAAACGGGTGGGCAAATGGGTCGAAATGATTGTTGTGGATGATTTCAAGCTCTGTTACAAGTACCAGAGGTGGAGTCGATTGTTCTAAAACTGAACTTAGAGTGCAATAGACGTGAAGTACAAAAGGATAATCAGAAAGATCTCAGGATTTTGGAATGATGGGTTGCTTCCCATTAAGCGCAAAATTCAATGCCTTTAGCCGAGCAGAAAATGGTCATGGAGGAGTGGTCAAATCAGACAAATTTTGCAGAACAAGTACCTTGATCAATAGCCTGGTTGATCCAACTAGGTGCTTGTTTAAGTCAACAGATTGATGATGCAGTCCAAACCTAATCAATCTGGTGGGTTGATAGATGTAAATCAAGAGATGCGGTGCCCACCAAATACTGTGAAGCTCGGAATGATGTGGAAATGTGAAGCTAGGGTTTGGCTAAATCGGATCAGCTTGGTTAGAGTAGGGATCCTTAAATGAAAAGGGGTCAGTGGAGGATGTAGGAACCTTATGGAAGTGATCAGAGAAGGATGGGATGTGTTAGTAGTCTGATTAAAGTCCAAAACCCGATCAAAATGTGGTGAGGAATCATATGCTATCGGATCATCGAGAGGAGAGTCAGAGTAGAAATTGAGTCCGATTGTAGGTTGGGGTTGAAAACAGGTTTTGGAAGGCTCTGTATATGCTGTGGAAGAGGTGGCTTCAAGAATAACTGTATGTGAGGGCTCCTCTAGAAAATGTTCAAAGGTAGGTGTCTCTAGAGAGTCCTCATAGAACCCATCAAAATCAAATGTAAATGCCTGGAGAGTGCTTATAGGATCAAGGAAATCTGAGTTAAGAAAAGATTCGAATTCTGGATTGTAGAAACTCTCAGCAATTACTGTTTCCGATTCCTGAGGATAAAAAAGAAATGATTCCATCTCAATGGAACCTGATTTTGAATCAATGATCTCAGGATCAGGGATCTTAGAGTCAGAGTCGAAGAATGGGTTGTGGATTGGCTTAGAGTTGTCAGGAAATAACAGTTCTCTGAAATTAGAGTAAGATTCGAAATCGTCAGAGAACTTGTGAGAATCATGTTCTGAATTTGATTCAGGATCAGAGGTTCCACCACAGAGTAAATCAAGATGTGGAGAAGCAGCAACCTGACTTGGGTCTAGTCTATTCTCAGATTCTGAGCTCAAAAAGGTGTCCCTATTAGGCATGGGCTCGGGTTCCTTGCTTGTAGGGAAGACTCAATCAAAACCCAACTCTTCCAATTCCTTGATTTCTGTATCATAGATAGGCGTGACTTTCGAAAAATTGATCTATATCTCTAAGGAGGTTGGAGAGGTGCACTCATCAAATATAGGCTCAGAATCATAATCCAAATTCAAAATTTGATTCATATCACACGGGGCCTCATAATTTTCCCAATAAGGCTCAGATCTAGATTCTAGGTTAAGAGTGTGGGTTGGATCACTAGAATCTAGGTTGGACTCTACAGGGATGTCAGAATTGTTCTTGAGAGTCACCTTATCAGAATAAAGAACGTAATTTACACTCTCGAGAGGTTCTGATTCAATCTTAGTATCACAGGTGTCTGGGAAATTTAAACTTGGTGAACCAGGCTCTTATATCTATCGTCCCGGTGTCCAGATTCCAGTCAGTGACGTAGAAATCAAACCCCATGTGTTAAGCTTGATCAACCATTTCCACGAGCTTGGCTCTGAAGACACATTTCAGCATTTGGAGGTCTTGACCATTTTGGTCCATATCACCAAAGCTCGAAATGTGGACGAGGAGCAGATGATCATAAGGCTCCTTCCCCACTCTCTTAGGGATAAGGCCGCACATTGGTACCGGACAATTGGAAGCCCGATCGCAACTTGGAATGATCTTAAATCGATTTTCCTAAAGAAATTCTTTCCAGTCGAGCGTACCAATGCTTTGTGACGGGTGATTACTACTTTCATCCAGTGGTTGGTGGAACTGCTTCATGGTGCCTGGGAAAGATTCCAGGATCTGTTGCAAAAGTGTCCACACCATGAGGTGCCGAAATGGCAACTCGTGCAGATCTTCTATCATGGGTTGACTAAGCAACTCCGCAACCATGTGGATGCTTCTTACGAAGGTAATTTCCTCAACAAAGATGCAGATAGTGCACACGAATTTTTTGAGGAAATGAGTGAAAATTTCAACAATCATGCCTCCATGGATACTTTAACCGGTCCAAATAACCCAGATCGAATGTTAATGAGGTCCATGACTCTCATTCATTCGATTTAGAATTGATTGGAAATAAACTTGATAAGGTGGACCTGGTTACCAAAAGAATGGAAGAGTAGATGGCTGGAAACTCTGCAACTACATCTTGATCCACTCAATCCCAAAACTCAAGATTCCATTCTTCATGAGCTCCTACTAGACGGGCGTTCGTAAATCAACTGGAAGCTGCTCAACCTATGAGCCAACATTACTCGGAACCCCATGGGTTCCAAACTAAGGCCTTTGATCCCAGTTTCTCTAATCCCTCTCCTTTCCCACCATCCTCACCCTATGAGGATGTGTATATTGTATAGGAGAACGTTAGGTCCAACCCATATTTTAACTCTTATAATCCAAGTTGGAGGAACCATCCTAACTTCTCCTGGAAAAATTTGGGGCAGCAGACCCAAATCTAACCTAGCAACTATGCACTGCAAACACCAATGGGTCAGGGTCATGTATACACTCAGCTGCCCCCTAATCAGGTCAATCAGCCAACTTCGAACGCCCGTCAACTTGTAGAGTAGGCTGATCTAAATTGATAAATGGTAAAGATACAAGATCCATGCTCCAGCTCATGCAACAAATGAAAACCTCGCTGGACAACTTGCAATCTGGGCTCATTGCTAATTCTTGTCAGCCTGGATCTCTGCCATCTCAACCCGTACCCAACCCTTGCAACATACAGAATCAAGGCAATCGAGCCCAGGGGTACGTGAATCAAAGGGACCCACACGCACATGCTTAGGTGGTTGAGTAGGGTCCTTTTCATCTTCATCCAATCCAGGATATTTGGCGAATTAAGCCCCTTCAATCTTTCCTAACCCTCCCTAAGACCTAAACCCGTATGCTTCTACAAATTCTGTTACCTTGAGGAGTGGATGGCAAACCCAGGATGCAAAATTACCCTCTTCTAGTCAATCACACCTTGGTGAGCCTGAGGAAGGAAATAACACTGAAGAAGAAATCAAGGTTCAGGAACCTGATTCCAAAGATCTGACTCATGTTCTATTCTCTGAAGCCTTGATTAAATCCAGGAAGAAGTCTGTTGACAGTGATGAGGATCTCTTGAATATATTCAAGAATGTTGAAATCAATATCTCGCTCCTCGATGCTATTAAATACATTCCAGCTTATGCTAAATTCTTAAAGGATTTATGCACTCAAAAGTCTAAGACGAGGTAATCTGCCCCGAGGAAGGTGATACTCTCCGAGCAGGCTTGTCCTGTTAACCTGCATCACCTTCCTCGGAAAAGGAGAGATCCAGGTGCCCCATTGATTTCATGCGTTATCGGGGATTACACTCTTGACAGGGCACTTTTGGATCTAGGTGCCTCCATTAACCTAATTCTAACTTCTTTGTACGAAAAGTTCAGATTAGGTGAACTTAGGGTGACCTCAGTAACGCTTCAGTTAGCAGATCGTTCGGTCATAAACTCAAAAGGCTTTATTGAGGATGTTATCGTCAAGGTTAAGAACTTCGACTTTTCTGTAGATTTCCTTGTCCTTGACATGGATGTACTTGAAGATTTAAGGAACACACCCATCATTCTTGGGTGTCCGTTCCTGGCTACTACTAAGGCCAATATTAACTGTGAAAGCAGTAGTATGGAAATCGCCTTTGGGGATAGAAAAATGAAACTTGATATTTCCAAGGTGATTAACAAATTAAGGATTGTGGATATATTGAGAAACTCGAGGAAGATAATCTAAATGTTTAGACTTGTATGGCTTTTATTGTCCTTGAGAATTCCTCCTGCACCAATGAACTCAACCCACAACCCTCCGTGGCAAACCTGCCACACTCTGAAGTGGTTGATGATTTTGTTCACTTCCAACCTCTTCCATTAGATCATCTTGATGAATCTTCATCAGCATCCTCCTTACCCTCCATCCTAAACCCACCCCATCTCTAACTGAAACCATTGCCTGAGTCTGAAATATGAATTTTTAGGACCGAAGAAAATGCTCCCTGTGATTATAAGTGCAAAACTGACTACGGAGCAACAGATGAGACTGATCAAGGTCCTAAAAGCACATAAGGAGGCAATTGGTTGGACCATCCATGACCTTAGGGGGATTGAGCCATCTTATTGCAATCATCGAATTTTTATGGAAGATGGATCCCGCCCTTCTCGCCAGATGCAAAGGAGACTGAGCCCTAATATGCGAGAAGTTGTCAAGAAAGAAATCATTTATCCAATCTCGGATAGTCCCTGGGTTAGTCCCGTGTAAATTGTTCCCAAGAAATTCAGGATTACTGTTGTGACTAACGAAAAAGAGAATCTGTAACAACTCGTTTAGCTTCCTCTTAGAGAGTCTGTATCGATTATAGGAAGCTGAACATAGCCATGAAAAAGAATCATTTCCCTCTACCTTTCATCGACCAAATCCTTGAAACGTTAGCCAGGAAAAAGTATTTCTGTTTCTTGGACGGCTACTCAAGATAGAACCAAGTCCCTATCCATCCCAAGGATCAGGAAAAGATGACTTTTACCTGTCCCTACGGAACATTTGCATTCCGTAGAATGCCATTTGGTCTTTGCAATGCACCTGCAACTTTTCAAAGGTGTATGCTAACCATTTTCTCAGACATGGTGGGAGAGTTTATGGAAGTATTCGTGGACAATTTCTCCATTTTCGGAGATTCGTTTGATTCTTGCCTGGCTAACCTTGAATTGATCCCTAAGATATGCATCAAAACACGGTTGGTCCTTAGCTGGTAAAAGAGTCACTTCATGACACAAGAAGGCATCGTCTTAGGTCATGTAGTCTCTTAGCGGGGAATTGAGGTTGATAAAGCTAAGGTGGATGCTATCTCTAAGCTTCCTGCTCCTACATCTATTAAATAAATCCGATTATTTCTTGGTCATGTGGGATTTTGTAGGAGGTTCAGAAAGGATTTTTCTAAGGTTGCTCGACCTTTGAGAAACCTTCTGACCAAAGATACGTCGTTCGATTTTGATGAATCATGCCACAAGGCATTTGATTTTCTTAAAATGGCAGTCACTTGTGCTCTGGTGTTGCAACCACTGGTTTAGACAGCCCCATTTGAGATCATGATTGACGCTTCTGATTACGTGGTCGGGGCTGTTTTGGGTCAGAAAATAGACAAGAAGCCCTCTGTCATCTACTGCGCTAGCAAAACTCTGGATGAGGCCCAGAGAAACTACATTATTATCGAAAAGGAATTACTAGTTGTAATATTTGCATTGGAAAAATTAAGGGCTTATCTCTTAGGATCTCATGTTATAATCTACACCGACCACTCGGCCTTGAGACATCTCTTGGTTAAAAAAGATGCCAAACTTCGACTCATCCGATGGATTCTTTTACTTCAAGAATTTGATCTTGAAATTAAAGATAAATCTGGGGTGCAAAATGTGGTAGTGGATCATCTTTCGAGACTCCTAAGTGATTCTTCTCGTCCGGATATTCCAATTACTGATACTTTTTCAGATGAGACTATTCTTATAGTTTCAGGTGTCCGAACCCCTTGGTTTGCGAACTTGGTTAATTATTTGGTCATTGGTCAAATCCCCTAGGACTGGACTAAGCAACAACGGGATAGACTTATGTCTAACGCCAAATATTACTTTTGGGTTGACCTTGAACTGTACCGCATCATCTTTGATCAAATTATTCGTCGATGTGTTCCGGAGAATGAGTTCCAAAATATACTTGAGTTCTGCCATGCATCTACGTGTGATGGACATTTCTTTGGGAAAAAGACGGCTGCAAAAAATTTGCAATCTAGATTTTATTGGTCGTCTTTATAAAAGGATGCCCAGGAATTCTCTAGGTCAAGTTCTCGATGCCAATCACTCAGGAGCATAGCCAAGAGAGACATGATGCCTCTAAACTCAATTCTTCCCATCGAAATCTTTGACGTTTGAGGCATCAATTTCATGGGACTTTTCCTCCATTCATTTGGACACTAGTACATTCTTGTAGCTATTGATTACGTATCCAAGTGGATTGAAGCTATTCACACCCGAACCAATGACCACAAGGTGGTGATAAATGTCAGTTTATCATCATTCTTATGCATTAAAACAAACCTAGCTCTTAGGATTTTACTCTGCAAACAGATTCTTCAGGTTGCATTTAGTTATAAATTAGGATAGGCATGCATTGCATTTTTCTTGTCTTTTTAATGTGTTTTTGTGAGTGCTAGGGATGAACAGATATACAGATCCCTAAAATCCTAGCACTCAAGAAGGCAACTGGTGAAGAAGAAGCTCATACTAGCTAGAACTCAGCTTGATCCAACTCACCAAAGCTGGAATCTAGCTCACCAAAGCTGGAATCTGCTCACTTGGACTAGGGTTAGCTCATCCTAACTCCATTCCGCTCATCTCAGCTGAATGGCAGCTCAAGAGAGCTCATCTTAGCTCACCCTAGCTAAGGTCAGCTCAGATCTAGCTCAACTTAGCTGAGTTTAGCTCATCTCAGCTCCCAATAATCCACAGGGAGCTCTAGCTAGCTCAGCTGAGTTGACTAGAGTTGACCCCAGCTCAGGTCCAGCTACATCTAGCTCCACTCAACTCCATCCAGCTGAAGATGAATTTATTCCTGCTTAGGAAGCTCAAGTCTAGATCCCGGGGACTCAGCTTAGCTCAAGCTAGTTGAGCTAAGCTACCTTAACTGTCTCAACCAGCTCAATCCTCCTCGGGAGCACCAGACCCAACTCACCTCAGCTCCATTTAATAGAAGCTAGCTCACTTTAGCCTGGCTTAGTAGCTAGCAAAGAACTAGCAAGCTAAGCCAGATAGAGTAGCCCCATGTTGACCTCCTCAATAGCTGCCAGCTCCAATTCAGCTCCAGACTCTTTATATCCAGGTCCCCTCCTCAAACCCTAAGCTCCACATGCATACTCCTCTACTCCATAGCTAGCTAAGCTAGCTTAGCTTAGCTTAGCTTAGCTAACATCTAGCTCCTTGGCCATCCTCCACCTTCAACTTAACCCTAGCTAGCTCCACTAACTAAGCTTACCTAGTCCACCTAAGCTACCTAAACTCTACTCTATTTTGGCGCCAAGATGGGTACCTCCTAGCCCCTCAACTACACCCAAAAGACACCTTGTTTTGGCGCCAAAATACCCTTCTAGAAGCCCTCCCTTTTGGCGCCAAAACACCCCCACATCATGGCCCTACACATACCCTACAACCTATCCTAGCCATCCACCTAATCCCCCTTCTAGAAGCCTTCATGATGGTGCCAAAACCAAGGCACCTCTCCATGGTTGGCGCAACCTTTAAGTGGCCCTTCACCACCATAACCACCACCTTCACACCCCCTACTTGGCACCAACTCTCCTTAGCCCTAGGATCACCTAACCACCCCCATCTTCCCTTCTTAGCCATCCATCTCAAGAGTCACCTTAACCTTCTCATCCTACCCTATAAAAAGACCAACACCCACCACCATACAACCCATCCTTGGCTAGCAAAATACCTCTCGTATTCTACCTAAAGCTCATGCCCAAGAGAGAAGAAGAAGAAGAAGATTAAGGGGATATTCTGTCCCCTTGGTGCGTTCCCCTCTTCCCTTCTCTCTTGTGCCCACGCCAGCCAAAGGAGAAGCCAGGCAAGGAAGACCTTGGCGGTGGTCTTGAAGGTGGTCCACGCCATCTTGGAGGAGAGCTTGAGGGTGGTGCACACCCACCCTTGGAGGAAATAATTGAGGTGGAGAGCATCCACCTTGGAGGAGCATTCAAGGAAGGAGAAGGAGACCTTTTCAAGCCAAGGAGCAGCTAGGCTTGGAGCAAGAGGCTCCCTTCCCCACCAGATTCTGCAAGAGGATTTGTGTTTCTTTTTATTGCTTTTATATTTTCCATTTCTAGTAGAAGCATTCCTCTACATGTTTTTGTAAAAAGAACACAAATTCTACTAAATCAATTTGCCTTCTTTTCAATTTCTTTTGCAATTGCTTTGTCTTTGTTCTAGCACTTTTTCACTTCCACTTCCTAATTACTCTAGGCCTCCACTTTCCTAAAGTGAGCTTAGGGAGGGGTCATTTTTGTCTCTTAGGTTTTAGCTTAGTGATTATAGGTGTTGGTTACTTTTTCGTCAACAATTCGCATTTTTCCCTCATTATTTCAAAACATAAAAATTATATATTTAAAATACCAAAAAGAAAGATTGAGTTTCCCTTAAAAGAAAGAGATTTGAATTGCAAACTTGCCTCCTTGGACGACCCTAGATACTCTCCTATCTAGGAATATAAATATAAAAGCGTATGCGATTTCGCGTGTTACAGCGACTTTAAAAACCTTAATTACAAATCACGCGAAATTTCGCATCACTTTTTTGCTTCATTGCCGGGGAGGCACGGCTTTGCATTAATCATTTTTCTCTTGCTTGAAGTGAATCTCGTCCCCTTCTCTTTCTTCTCTTGTGTGTGCAGGTATTGCAGGAAGAAAGCGAGAATTTGGAAGCAAGAGCTCAAAGTTCTTTTTCTTCCTGCGAAATTCAAGTTGGTTCTTTTTTCTAGTCACATAGTCAATTAAAAATACCAAAAAAATATTAAACTTGACTTTCAGGATCCCAAACATCTTAACTAAGTGGAGTGGTGTCCATTAAAATTCACTGTTTGCTTGTATGCTTCATTAAACACCACTCCAATCCAAGTGTTGGTGTTCTGATTTTCGGGTCTAGATTTTTGTTTGAATTTCAAAAATTAATTCCCAACACCACAGGTCTCCTAAAATCCTAAAATTTTACATAGTAATTCCAAATCAAGTTAGGAACGTTTGTCCCAAATTTCATATCAATTGGCTTTGCATTTAATTTTTAAAAATTCGTGGACTGCCGATGGGTCACACCCTCTGAGCTTCCTATTTTGCTGCTGTCCGTGAATTTTTAGAATTTTTATTCTCATCCAATTTTTGTAAAATTTAGCTTTCTGGAATCCTTGTAAAATTATACATCTCACATAAAATCATCAAGATTTTCTAAGGCCAGTGGTGGTACAAAAGGTCCAGAATACCCACGAGTATTATTTCTAGACTTTGACACCAACACAAATAAAAATTCAAAACAAATATCAAACAAATTCCTAAAATCTTAAAAAAAAATTTCCTAGAATCCTTGTTTGATTTCCCATATGGTAGTGGTTTTGGTTGCATTTTTTGAACCACTACTTATTCAGAAAGCCTAAAAATAATTCATTGGTAATAATTTTCTGTATTAGGATTCAAATTCAATTAGGGTTTCTTCCTTGATTTTTAGTGCCACAACATAAATGAAACGTATCATCACCAATACAACTTGTTTTCTTTTTATTGTGGAAGTTTCAAACTTGTTTGAACATTTAAAAAGAAAAATCCTAAAATGCATTCAATTAAATCAAATCCTAAAAGAAATACTAAAAATTGTGTGACAACTTGTTTGAAATTGGAACCACTTTCCAATTCCTGCACACACACTAAAAATTGAAATAACATGGCAACAACCTAATTAACACCCTCCACATTCCATGTGCACACTAGCATCCTAGACCTAATTAAAATTGGTAGCAATTTGACCCCTAAGGTTTTCATCATCTTAACCTTGCTATATAGGTCTTAAGTTTTCTATAGTTAATACCAATTCTGTCTTCTATATCTAGTGTTCAGGCTGAGGGTCCATGTCAAATGACTAGGTGCGGGTTTGTACAAGCACCTGGGGTTTTTCCTGGGAAACGTTTGGGCCCAAACCTCCCCTTAAGCAACTTGGCTAGATTTGTTGACAGAACGGGTACTCACTGTTGATTACTTATTTCCTACGTAGACTAAGTCTTAGGTTTATTTTTAGGGAGTCACACTTAAGTTAGGTCTAGAATTTGTTGTTTGAATTGCACACTTTCTCTCATCTCTTTCTCTTCTCCTCCCCTCCAATTCTTCCAAAACTATGCATGCACGGGTGAAGGTCCCAAAAACCACATCTTGAGGGACCATCTGATTTCGCCCCCTGCAGCAGAAAATCATTGTTTTATTCTCCCTCTTCTTCTAAGAAAATGGAAAACCCAGGAAGCCGACAAAAAAATTTTGCTTCCACTTCTAACCCATCAGCCGACCCACAAGCTGACTTCACCCTCCCTCACCTCCCTCATCTGGAGCAACCGGAAATTCCTGCAGGGCCAAGTGGCCCTCCAATTCTAACTCAAAATCCAAACCCCTTTGCCTTGATGGTCGACCATTTGGCTCGGCTACAACAAAATCAAGAAGATTTGGCTAAGACTGTCACGAACCTAGCTAACCAAAGGCAAAATCCACCACCCCACCAACAGCCTGTCGTTCCTCTTAAGAATTTCTATGATCCTTCCAATTATGAGGAAAGAGCCGGGGTGATCATACCACAAGGGGATTTTGAGATCAAACCAGCCATTTTAAATCTTATCAAGCTTTTTCATGGTCTTCCAAGAGAGGACCCTTCTTGTCATCTCGAGGAATTAACTATCCTCGCTCAAACCACTCGTTCCCGCAATGTGCAGGAAGACATGTGGTTAATGAGACTTTTTCCTCTCTCTCTCTTAAAGACAAAGCTTCCCATTGATTTAGAATGATTGGGCGCTCGATTACCACTTGGCCCCAATTAATGAGCGCTTTTCTAAAATAATTTTTTTCGATCGGTCGGACTAATGCTTTAAGAAGATCCATAACGACCTTTCAACAAAAAATTGGTGAACCCCTCCATGAAGCCTGGGAAAGATTTCAAGAACTTTTAAGAAGTTGTCCCAACCATGAAATTCCACAATGGCAGTTAGTGCAGATCTTCTATCATGGATTAGAAGATCAATTGAAGCGATTTGTGGATGCCTCATGCGGGGCAATTTCCTTAATACAGATGTTGAAAGTACCTATCTCCTCTTTGAAGAAGTGAGTGAAAACTCATTTCATATGACTTCAATGGGCACTT
The DNA here is from genome assembly GCA_037157565.1 of Thalassia testudinum. Taxonomy (NCBI): domain Eukaryota; kingdom Viridiplantae; phylum Streptophyta; class Magnoliopsida; order Alismatales; family Hydrocharitaceae; genus Thalassia; species Thalassia testudinum. The sequence goes on from JAZHRO010000033.1 coordinate 7,315,215, forward strand.
TTGGTAGAACACAAAACCCCAGACACGGAGTCCATGAAATTGACTCCAAATCCACCTCTATTCTGGTCACTCAGGATGATCTATATATGTTAGCACAACGACTGGACCAGATGCAAATTCACCAAAAAAAATGGAAGAAAAGCTCACAAATAAACAAGATCTACACTTTAACTCTCCACACACTAACACTCCACAACTTCTCCGAAGAGAAAATCTGCACAATATTGATGCCACACCTGTTGGTCAGTAGTTTCCAACTGATTTCCCATAGGAATTGACTGGAAATTTTGATCAAAATATTTTTGATCCCACCACGGAAAATATTTATGCTCTCTAGGAGCAATTTAGAAACCCCTCCAACACTTTCAACCAAAACTGGAGGACTAACCTGAATCACTCCTGGAAAAACCCGAACCTGATTCCTTTTCCCAAACAAAATCATTTTGGGAATTATGGGCAACTTGTGTATCAACCTGGACGATCCCAGGAAGATATTAACACTCAGGTCATGAAAACTCTGCAAGGTATGCAGAATCAAATGACAGAAGTAGCCCACATGATTACCAACTTGCAACACCAAGTTAAGGTTATTCCTGATCATTGACCTATTGGGAATTTACCTTCCCAACCCATGCCCAACCCGAATAATCAAAGGAATCTGTTTCAAGGTGGATATCTCAGTCAACCCATTCAACCAGCACCTCAGCATCCCCCAAGTTTCAATAACAGTCAGGCTTCCCGTCCTCATCCTAGAAACAACTAGACTGCAAATGCAGTTACTTTGAGGAATGGGAAAACCACTCACAATCCCTTGCATGTTAAAGAAACTCATTTTAATGAAACACAGATCAACTCTTCCCCATCTTCCTCTCACATTGTTCAGGAACCTATTAATGCAAAACAGGGAAACCCTACACCATTTCCACAAGCCCTCCATTCTTCAACAAATAAGAAAAAGAAGAAATCCGAGCCCACTAAAAAGGAATTAATGGATTTATTTGGGCAAGTTGAAATTAACATCCATCTCCTACATGCCATAAAATACATCCCTGCCTATGCAAAATTCCTAAAAGATTTGTGTACCCCAAAGAGGCAGCCCCGAAATTTAGGAAAGGTGATCCTTCCTGAGACAGTCAGCTCAGTTGTGCAGAGTCAACTGCCTCTTAAGAGAAAAGATCCAGGCATCCCCCTAATTCAAGTTATCATTAATGATATTTCTTTAGATCACTCTTTGGTGGATCTCGGTGCCTCAATTAATCTTATCCCCACAATTACTTTTGAGGAATTTAAGATCGGTGAATTAAAGCATGCCGAGGTTACTCCTCAATTAGCCGACCGATCTACAATTAAACTGATGTAAACATGTTTACACTACATAAGATGTCTATTTATGCATGTTTTTAAGCATAAAATTGCATTGCATACTATAAATATTGCATAGCATGCATCATTTTGCATTTAGATTAGTTTGAATAAAATGGAGGTTAATTGTCTCCTTTTATGTTCAGGGACAGGGCAAATTTTTATCGGGGCCTTGGATCGAAGATCCAACTGTACAGATTTAATCATGGCAACGATTGGAGTTCAATGACTTGCAATTGTAAAGGCCAAATTGCCCTCACTCCTTGCAACTATAAAAGGAGACCCCCTCCATATGAAATTTGCATCCCTTCCTTCTCTTCTCTCCCTCTCCAAAGCTCAAAAGAAGCTTGTCCCACACCCGGAATGCTCCTCGAGAGATAAAGTCAAATTTTCGCTCTCATTTTGGAAGTAGATCCCGCGACGACAACAACGTACTGCCCTGTTCTTATTCCTCGTGCCTCGACCTCCTTCTTTCCGCTCCATCCTCCTTCGTCCAGGCGGCGTCTCATCCGGCTCGTCCTCCAAGCGATCGTCAAGGAGGATAACTTCTCTCTCCCATTCTTCTTTACAGCTTTCTAGAGTAAAATTTTCCTAGTTTCTAGTGTAGCTGATTTCTCGCTTTCTAGTGTAATTTTTCTCTGGTTTTATTGTATAAACATTTTGAAATATTGAGTGCATGTTCTCTCTCTCTCTCATTTATTCTGATTGTTAATATTGCTTCATTGTAATTACGTCACTCCGCTTTTCAACAAAAACTCTAAAAAAATATAATTGCGAATATAGATCAACGTAGCCTTCTTGAGTTCGACCCGGGATTTCTATTCCAGTACAAATTTTATTTGTTGAACACGGGTTCTTCGCTTTTAAACTACGACGACAGTTTTTTCAAAACCAAATACGTTAGCGTAGTAACTCGTAGCTTCAACATAAAAAGATAATCTTGTGGGGTAATTTTCAACAAACACACAATGTACACTCACATTCAAGGCACTTAACCTAATTGATTTGTTTTTACTCAACCGGGTTCTGATCTGTGGAACCGGTACACACAAAGCAACACATAAAAGAGTAGAAATCATTCTGGGTTAATCATCTTTGTGTGCCTAACTTAGTGGTACATTTGTGGCCAGTTGTTTGGGCTGCACCACTCTACTTAAAATCAACTCATCAAGTAGCTCCTCCTTAGGGTTTTCAATCTAGGTCTATTCCATGCACTCCACTTTATTTCTGGTTTTAAAGGAAAGCAATCTTCACCCGTGTTTGACAACTTGGTTTTCCTCGAAACTTGATTGCAATTAACCTAATTTTAAACCCTAAAAGCTACTTAAGCAAGATTTGAACATTAAAATTCACACATCGCAAATAATCTTGCTTGAAAACCCTGGTTGTGCACATACTTACACAATTCTCAATCAATCATTAAGAGCATAACCCATTTTAAGGGCCCATCACATTCCATAAGCTCCACAATCCCAGGCCTTAATAAAATTGAGTAGACGTTGGCCTTAAGGTCTGATTCGCTCTTTAGGGCCTAGTCTAAGATTGTCTTTGATTAACCTACTTGTACTGATTAATTTGATGTCTAGCTAGGGGAGTAGTGTCAAATGACCGCGGCTGGGGGGTACACTAGGAACCAGAGGCAAAAGTTGAAGGAAGAATCTTCTCCCTAGTCCCTCCGAACTGGTTGGATTGAGATGCAAGTAGAGTAAATCATTTACAATCTTAAGGCGGGTTTTGAGAGTCAGTAGATCCTTAGGCTACCGTACTTAAGGACAACCTTGTTTTGTTGTGCTGCAGGATCCATATCCCCAATCCTTCCGACCTTCTCTTAGTTTATGCTGGGAAGATGGTCATTGAATCCCCGATTGGAAGGACCACTAGAGTATTCTAGGAGGTGCAAATTGGATTTTGGTCAAATTGATCCCATGGCCGACCAACAGCCTCCTCTGCTTGGAGATCCACAAGAGGAATTTCGAAGATAGCTGGAACAAATGCAGAGAATGTAGGAATGATTCTAGAGAATGCAGCGTGCTCAGCCCTTGAAGGATTTTTATGATCCTTCAAATTACAGGGAACGTCCCGGCATTCAGATTCCAGCCGACGACATAGAAATAAAGCCCCAGGTGTTAAGCCTGATCAAATATTATCATGGGCTTGGCTCCGAAGATTCGATTCAGCACTTAGAGGACTTGACCACTTTGGTCCAGACCACCAAGGCACGAAACGTGAACGAGGAGCAAATGATCATGAGGCTCTTCCCCTATTCTCTTAGGGATAAGGTCACGCATTGGTACAGGACAATAGGAAGACCAATTGCAACTTGGAATGAGTTGAAATCAGCCTTTCTGAAGAAATTATTTCCAGTTGGACGTACCAATGCCTTGAGACAGGCAATCACTACCTTTACCCAGCGGCTGGGGGAGCAGTTTCATGTGGCTTGGGAGTGATTCCAGGGCCTATTGCGGAGGTGTCCACACCAAGAGGTGCCGAAATGGCAACTCGTGAAGATCTTCTATAATGGGTTGACTGAGCAACTCAGAAATCATGTGAATGCTTCCTGCGGAGGCAATTTCCTCAATAAAGACGCAGATAGTGTACACGATTTATTTAAGGAAATGAGCGAGAATTCAATCAATCATGCCTCCATGGATACATTTTACTGGTCCCAGCAGCCCATATCAAATGTCAATGAAGTCCATGACTCTCATTCATTTGATATGGAATTGATTTGTAACAAACTTGACAAGGTGGACTTGGTTGCTAAGAGAATAGAAGAGTGGATGGCTGAAAATTCTATGAACAACTCTCGATCCACTCAATCCCAAAATTCGGGATTCCATTCTTCACAAGCTCCTTCTGGATGGGAGTTCGTCAATCAACTCGATGCGGCTCAACCTGTGAGTCCGCATTTTTCGGAACCCCACGGGTTCCAAACTGGGGCCTTTGATCCCAGTTTTTCTGATCCTTCCCTTTCTTTCTCTCCATCCTCACCTTATGAGGATGTTTGTGTTGTACAAGAGAATGTTAGATCCAACCCCTTCTCTAATGCTTATAATCCGGGTTGGAGAAACCACCCTAATTTCTCTTGGAAAAACCTAGGGCAATAGACCCAATTTCGACCCGACAACTATGCTCCTCAATGACCAATGGGTCAGGGTCATGTATATACTCAGTTGCCTCCAAATCAGGTCAATCAGCCAGCTTGGAATTCCCATCAACCCATAGGGTAGGCTGATTTGAACTGACAAATGGTAGAGATGCAAGGATCCATGCTCCAGCTCATGCAGCAAATGAAAGTCTCGCTGGACAACTTGCAGACAGGGCTCATTGCTAACTCTCGTCAACCCAGATCTCTACCATCCCAACCCGTACCCAACTCACGAAATATTCTGAATCCGAGCAACCAAGCCCATGCGTACAGAAATCAGAGGGACCCACACGCACATGCTCAGGTGGTTGAGCCGGGTCCCTCCTCTTCTTCTTCTTCTGCAAATCAACAATTCCTAGCTAATTAAGCCCCTCCAATCTTTCCTAACCCTCCCCAAGACCCAAACTCTTATGCATCTGCAAATTCTGTCACGTTGAGCAGTGGTAAGCAGACTTAAGATCCACAACCACATTGTTCTGATCTACTGAATCCTGAAGAACCTGAGGAGAGAGAGGAGAATTCTAGAGAAGAAATCAAGGCTCAGGAACCTGATTCCAAAGATCTGACTCATGTTCATTTTCCTGAAGCCTTGATCAGATCAAAGAAGAAGAAGTTTGTTGATAGCAATGAGAAGCTTCTGAATATTTTCAAGAATGTTGAGATCAATATCTCGCTCCTCAATGCTATCAAACATATACAGGCTTACGCGAGATTTATAAAGGATTTATGTACACAAAAGCGTAAGTCGAGAGAATCTGTTCCGAGGAAGGTGGTACTCTTCGAGTAGGCTAGTTCTGTTATCATGCACCACCTCCCTCAAAAAAAGAGAGATCCAGGTGCTCCGTTGATTTCTTATGTCATTGGAGATTATACATTTGGTAGAGCACTTTTGGATCTGGGTGCATCCATCAACATAATTCCGACTTCTCTTTACGAGAAGTTTGGATTAGGTGAACTTCGGCCAACTTCAGTAACGCTACAGTTAGCGGATCGCTCGGTCACAAATCCGCGAGGCGTTATTGAAGATGTTATAGTTAAAGTCAAGGATTTCTATTTTCCTATAGATTTCCTTGTCTTTGACATGGATGTACTTGAAATTCTGAGGAACACGCCCATCATTCTAGGGCGTCTGTTCCTGGCTACCGTTAAGGCCAACATTAATTGTGAAAGCGGTAGCATGGAAATCGCCTTTGGGGGTCAACGAATGAAATTGGATATTCTTAAGGCAATTAATAAATTTGAGGATTATGGATTTATTGAGGAACTTGAGGAGGATAATGAAAACATTGAAATTTGTTTGATGGTTTCTTCAATTGAAAGTTCCTCCTTTGATGACAAATTCGACCCGCAACCCTCTATGGCAGACCTGCCATCTTCTGAAGAGGTTATTTATTTTGTTCACTCACAACCTCTTCCTCTTGTTGAGTCTTCAGCATCTTCCTTACCATCAATCATCAACCCGCCCCAACCTGAACTGAAACCATTGCCTGAGATTTGAAATATCAATTTTTAGGACCTCAGAAGATGCTCTCTGTGATTATCAATGCTAAATTAACAAAGGAGCAAGAGATTAAATTGATCAAGGTCCTGAAGGAACACAAGGAGGCAATTGGTTGGACCATTCATGACCTTAGGGGGATCGAGCTATCTTACTGCAATCATAGAATATTCTTGGAAGATGGATCCCGCCCTTCTCGCCAGATGCCGAGAAGATTAAATCCAAATATGCGAGAAGTGGTAAAAAAGGAAATCATTAAGTGGCTCGATGCAGGAATTATTTATCCAATCTTTGATAGTCCCTGGGTAAGTCCCGTGCAGATTGTTCCGAAGAAAGCCGAGATTACTGCTGTGACTAACGAGAGAGGAGAATCTGCCACAACTCATTCAGCTTCCTCTTGGAGGGTTTGTATTGATTACAAGAAGCTGAACATAGCCACTAAAAAGGATCATTTTCCCTGCCTTTCATTGATCAAATCTTGGAAAGACTAGCCGAGCAGAAGTACTTCTGTTTTCTTGATGGCTACTCGGGATACAACCAAGTTCCTATCCATCCCGAGGATCAGGAAAAAACTACTTTCACCTGTCCCTACGGAACCTTTGCTTTCCATAGGATGCCTTTCGATTTATATAATGCACCTGCAACTTTTCAAAGGTGTATGTTAGCCATATTCTCTGACATGGTGGGAGAGTATATGGAAGTCTTCATGGACGATTTCTCTATTTTCAGAGAATCGTTTGACTCTTATTTGGCTAATCTGGAAATGATTCTTAAGCGATGTATCAAAACACGATTGGTACTTAACTGGGAAAAGAGTCATTTCATGACCCAAGAAGGCATCGTTTTGGGTCATGTAATCTCTGAACGGGGAATCAAAGTGGATAAAGCTAAGGTTGATGCTATCGCTAAACTTCCTCTTCTCACATCTGTTAAACAAATCCGATCATTTCTTAGTCATGTGGGATTCTATCGAAGATTCATCAAGGATTTCTCAAAGGTTGCTCGTCCCCTGAGCAATCTTCTTGCCAAAGAAATGCCGTTTGTTTTCGACGAATCATGCAGAAAGACATTTGATTTCCTGAAAATGACAGTCACCTGTGCTCCAGTATTGCAACCACCAATTTGGACAACCCCTTTTGAGATCATGACTGACACTTCTGATTACGCGATCGGGGCTGTCTTGGGTCAGAAAATTGATAGAAAGCCCTATGTCATCTACTATGCTAGTAAAACTCTGGATGAAGCCCAGAGGAATTACACTGTTACTAAAAAGGAATTACTAGCTATAGTGTTTGCTTTGGAAAAATTCAGGGCTTATCTCTTAGGGTCTTATGTTATCATCTATACCGACCACTCGGCCTTGAGACATCTCTTGGCCAAAAAGGATGCCAAACCCCTGCTTATTCATTGAATTCTTCTGCTTTAAGAATTTGACCTTGAAATCAAGGATAAAATCGGGGTACAAAATGTGGTGGCAGATCATTTTTCGAGACACCTAGGTGATTCTTCTCGTCCGGACATCTCGATTGCTGACACTTTTCTGGACGAAGCTATTCTTACAGTTTCAGGTGTCCAAACCCCGTGGTTTGCTGACATTGTTAACTATTTGGTCGTTGGTCAAATCCCCCAGGATTCGACCAGGCAACAACGGGATAGACTCAAATCCGAGGCCAAATATTACTTCTGGGAGGACCCTGAACTATACCGCACCAGCTCTGATCAGATTATTCGCCAATGTGTACTGGAGAATGAATTCAACAGTATACTAGAGTTCTGCCATGCATCTGCGTGTGGTGGACATTTCTCCGGGAAAAAGATAGCTGCAAAAATCTTGCAATCTGGCTTCTATTGGCCGTCTTTATTTAAGGATGCACAGGATTTCTCAAGGTCATGTTCTTGATGTCAAGCACTTGGGAGCATAACTAAGAGAGATATGATGCCCCTAAACCCAATTCTTCCTGTCGAAATTTTTGATGTTTGGGGCATCAATTTCATGGGACCCTTTCTCCCTTCATTTGGACATCAGTACATTCTGGTAGCAATTGATTATGTGTCCAAATGGATTGAGGCGGTTCCCACCTGAACCAATGACCACAAGGTGGTCATCGATTTTGTCAAGAAAAATATCTTTAGTAGGTTCGGGGTTCCGAGAGCCATCATCAGTGACGGTGGCACTCATTTTACTAATGTCCAATTTCGAAATTTGTTGGCCAAATACAGGGTTAATGACCGAATTTCCACACCTTACCATCCCCAGACGAATGGGCAAGCTGAGATCTCCAATCGGGAGATCAAGAACATTCTGCAGACAACGATTAGGCCTGATCACAAGGACTGGACTCAAAAGCTTAAGGATGCTCTTTAAGCCTACCGTACGACGTATAAAATGCCCATCGGCATGTCTCTGTTTTGTTTGGTGTATGGAAAGGCGTGCCATCTACCTGTAGAGATTGAACACAGGGCATTTTAGGCGATCAAACAACGTAATTTATATCTGAATTTAGCTGGGAAGACCAGGAAACTCCAACTATCTGAGCTGGAAGAGCTTAGAAATGATGCATACGAGAATGCCAAGATCTACAAGGCTCGGACCAAAGCTCTATATGATCAATTGATTTCCCGCAAGAGCTTTGAGTCGAATTAGAAGGTCTGGTTATTTGATTCTAGACTTAAGCTCTTTCCTGGCGAACTTAAATCTAAATGGAATGGCCCATTCATTATTGACTAGATTTTTCCAAATGGAGCCGTTCAGATTTCTGACCCAAAGACGGGTAACACATTTAAAGTCAACGGTCAACGTCTGAAGCCTGTTATTGACCGTACTCTTCCAGAACCCGTCTCAGACATGGTTGCTCTAGCCATTCAGTGACTTCTTTGGCTGAACTTCGCCTAGCTGACGTCATTAAACTCAGCAGTTGTACATATGACACGAAGCTGACATGAGCTTCATATTCAGGTGACATCTTTCATACTCTACCCTTTCTTTCATGTCTCTTTCTCAATGTGGACATTGCATCAGCTAGGCATGGGGGGGTGGATTCATTTTTGAATCATTTGGTTAGCTTTGGGAAATTCATGTAAATTATTTTTCTCTTCTTACTTATACATAAAAAAAAATTTTGAATTAGGTAGGAATAGTTGGACATTAGGACTTTTCAATCTTAGGAAATATTACATTAGGATCTGAACACAAAGATCCTTCAGGTCTTTAGACTTAATCAGCTTGTGTATCTACTAAAATGTTGATTTGTTTTCGAGTCCTTGCCATCTTAATTCTATCGTAATTGGAGTAAATAAGTTTGGGTGATAGGTACATGACTTATCAATCCACCCTCTGATTTAAGGGAACTTTGAGTTTTAAGCATTTACACACTTTCTTTTCACTGACTCATTATTCGACGATTTTAACGAAAATTGGGTAGCTAATGAACCTTCTAGGGTGATATGGCTGGTAAGTTATCGTTGGTAACAGCTCATAGGTAGGTTGTCCAGAGCCCAGTCACTGGACCATTCTCTTCTTACTACCTTTAGGTAAATCTTAGACCAGGGAAGCCACCTACTTAAAAAGAAAAAAAGAAAAAAAAAGAAAAAGAAAGTCAAAAAGAAAAGGAGAAAAGAAAGAAAAAGAAAACAAAAGAAATAAGTCACACTTCGCCACACGAGTATGGCTGGCAAGTTGTCGGTGGTAATAGGTCATCGACCGGTTGTCTAGAACCCAACTCAATAAATGCACTGAAAATTTTCAAAATACTTAGGAAGAAGTGGAGAAGTAGAATAAACCGGGGAGATATACACTGGATTCACCCTTGTGTTGACCCCGTAAAAATAAAAGTAGAGAGAAAGCTACCAGTTGTCAAGATACACCTTTAGGTAGAATTCTCTTTTTAAGGTCATCTAAGGTGTAGAAATCCAAAGTCTGTTTTAACTGTCGATCAACAAGTATATCACATTCACAATAAAGATGCTTAGAAGTTAGGTTTCCCATCAAATCTTGGGTGAGTTGAATGGCCGTAGAAAGCCACTCTTAAATCCTAAAACTTGAAAATCCAAAAAAATTAGAAAAGAGGAAAAAGAGAAAAAGAAAATTTTCTTTGAATAAGGCGAGGACTTGAGGCGGTCTGCATTTTGGCAGATACGCGGGCACTGTTGTGTCTTTGAAAGTTCAGATCCTAAGTGAACATTTTCTTAATGATTGAAAATAACTCATGCCCAAATAATCCAACCTAATTCTTTTATAAATAGCATATAGTTTTTGCTAGGGACTAGCAAAAGATAGGCATGGGGGTGATGCAAACATGTTTACACTACATAAGATGTCTATTTATGCATGTTCTTAAGCATAGAATTGCATTGCATACTATAAATATTACATAGCATGCATCATTTTGCATTTAGATTAGTTTGAATAAAATGGAGGTTAATTGTCTCCTTTTATGTTCAGGGATAGGGAAAATTTTTATCAGGGCCTTGGATCGAAGATCCAATCATACAAATTTGATCAAGGCAACGATTGGAGTTCAACTACTCCAAGATCACCCTAATCAGACATCTGTAGCATCAGATAGAGATCGGGGAACCCTAGAAGATCAAGGGCCAAGATGGTGTGAATTCACACTTCAGACGACAAATCTGATCGCACGGATAGATTCGGATTGACGATCGCAGCCTAACAGCGCGAAAATCGACTCAATCGGACAATCGTGGCACCATCTACATCATCCAGAAGATGGACGGCCAATATGGCGTCACGTGATGCCATCTTGGCAGCCTAAACCGGCCCAGCTGATTTTGGAGACAACTGCACCCTTCTGCTGCACGTGGATCTTGGTCGTTGGGTCACCATCCAATGGCCGTGGGTAGCCGCACCTCAAAACACCTGCACGCCTATTTCCCCTCCGTAGCGTAGCGGGTGGGAGCCTTATCGTGAGCAAGAGGCGCGGGTTCGAAACCCCGCGAGCCTCAATTGAACACGAGCACTTGCGATGGCGTTATTTGAACCATCAGATCTTGGATGAGCGGCTGTGAGGGTGGAGATGTGGCGTGCTCAAGGGCCGCACTGCGTGGACGCATTATTGCACGTAGGGGCGCGATCAGATGAGGCGCTGTGTTATCAAATCTCAGCTGTTTGATCTCATGATCGAACGGCTGAGATTTGATGGACGTGGGCGGTGCGGAAGATGAGCGGGTGGCACATGTCGCCCACGACTGGGGCTTTAGCGACGGTTTCATCCGTCACTAAAGACCCTTTATTTAATGTTTTGCCATTGTAAAGGCCAAATTACCCTCACTCCTTGCAACTATGAAAGGAGACCCCCTCCATATGAAATTTGCATCCCTTCCTTTTTTTCTCTCCCTCTCCAAAGCTCAAGAGAAGCTTGTCCCACACCCGGAATGCTCCTCGAGAGATAAAGTCAAATTTTCGCTCTCATTTCGGAAGTAGATCCCGCGACGACAACGACGTGCTGCCCTGTTCTTGTTCCTCTTGCCTCGACCTCCTTCCCGCTCCATCCTCCATCCAGGCGACGTCTCATCTAGCTCGTCATCCAAGTGATCGTCAAGGAGGATAACTTCTCTCTCCCATTCTTCTTTACAGCTTTCTAGAGTAGAATTTTCCTACTTTCTAGTGTGGCTGATTTCTCGCTTTCTAGTGTAATTTTTCTCTGGTTTTATTGTATAAACATTTTGAAATATTGAGTGCATGTTCTCTCTCTCTCTCGTTTATTTTGATTGTTAATATTGCTTCATTGTAATTACGTCACTCAGCTTTTCAACAAAAACTCTAAAAAAATATAATTGCGAATATAGATCGACGTAGCCTTCTTGAGTTCCACCTGGGATTTCTATTCCGGTACAAATTTTATTTGTTGAACACGAGTTCTTCGCTTTCAAACTACGACGACAGGTTTTTCAAAACCAAATACGTTAGCATAGTAACTCGTAGCTTCAACATAAACCAAGGGGAATTGTTGAGGATGTCCTTGTCCGGGTCAAAAATTGTCTATTTGCAGTAGACTTTTTAGTCTTGGACATAGAGGTACCGGAAGCACTAAAGTTTTCCCCCATAATTCTTGGAAGACCATTCTTAGCCACCTCCCGCGCAAATATTGATTGTGATTATGGAAAAATGAAGATCATGTGTGGCGGTGAATCTGTAACCCTAGATATTTTCCATGCTTCTAGGAGGTTCCAAGAACCTGATTTCTTTGATAATTCAGATTCAGAAATAAAAAAATATTGTGGAGGAAACTTTGTAGATTTCCCATTTAGGTTCCTGTTTTGCCATCAACACGGTTCCTGAACAATCCACTTCTTCTCACCTTTCCACCCTAACCACACATTCAGCTAATCCTCCAACTAACCCTTTCACTCTCACCTCACCACTAACACATAAAGTAGAAATTCTTTCGGAGTCGGGCCCACAATTGGAATTAAAACCTTTGCCTAACTTCCTTAAATATGTCCTCCTGGGTCCAAATCAGACCCTGCCCCTGATTATAAATTCTAGACTTACTGGGCCACAAGAACACAAACTTCTCCAGGTTTTGAGTAAATACAGAAAAGCTATTGGCTGGACCCTTTCTAATCTTAAGGGTATTCATCAGTCTTATTGTACACATCGTATATATTTAGTGGACGATTCTCGCCCCTCCCACCAACCACAAAGGCGCTTGAACCCTATTATGCAAGAGGTGGTAAAAAAGAAGATTATTAAGTGGTTTGATGCTAATATCATTTACCCCATTTCTGACAGCTCTTGTTAGTCCAACACAAGTTGTGCCCAAAAAGGTTGGACTAACAGTTGTCACCAATGACAATGGGAAGAATATAGCCACTCAAACTGCCTCTTCTTGGCACGTGTGTATTGATTGCAGAAACTTAAACACCGCCACCAAGAAGGACCATTTTCCGCTCCCCTTTATTGATCAAATCTTGGAGCGTTTAGCCAGATGGGATTTTTACTATTTTCTGGACGGTTATTCCGGCTATAATCAGGTAGCAGTTCATCCTGAGGACCAGGACAAAACAACTTTCACCCGCCCCTTCGAAACCTTTGCTTTCCAAAGGATGCCCTTCGGTCTTTGCAACGCACTTGTGACTTTTCAAAGGTGTATGCTTGCAATATTTTCAGACCTAGTAGGTGAATGCTTAGAAGTTTTTATGGATGACTTCTCTATTTTTGGAGATTCTTTTGACCATTGTCTCAAGAACCTTGAAAGAACTCTCCAAAAATGCATAGAAGTCAATCTGGACCTTAGTTGGGAAAAAAGTCATTTCATGGTCAAGGAAGGTATTGTCTTGGGCCATGTTATTTCAAAACAAGGAATCACGGTAGATAAAGCAAAAATATATGCTATATCTAAGATCCCACTGCCCACTATTGTCAAACAGATCAGATCCTTTTTGGGTCATGTGGGTTTCTATCGTAGATTCATTCAAAATTTTTCCCAAATCTTCAAGCCCTTAAGTCAGCTTCTTACTAAAGACCAGCCATTTGATTTTAATGATAAATGCCCGGAATGTTTTTTGAGGTTGAAGGAGGAGGTAACCGAGGCACCAAATTTTGCAGGGATTTGATTAGAATAGTCCCTTTGAATTAATGACAGATGCCTCAGATTTTGCGATGGGGGCCGTTCTAGGGCAAAGAATTGGCAAGAAGCCCGTTGTGATCTATTATGCTAGCAAAACTCTTGATGATGCACAACAGAATTACACGGTTACTGAAAAGGAACTTCTTACCATTGTATTTGCCTTAGAAAAATTTAGATCTTATCTTTTGGGGTCACATGTCACTGTATATTCCGACCACTCAGTACTTAAATATTTGCTGACAAAAAAAAGATGTGAAACCCCACCTTATCCGTTGGATCTTGCTGCTCTAGGAATTTGACCTGGAAATCAAGTATAAGGCGGGATTGCATATTGTAGTGGCCGACCATCTCTCTCGTCTTATGACGAATGACATAATGACCCCACCTGATCAATTCCCCGATGAAAGCATTTTAGCTGCTACTACCCTCCCTTGGTTTGCGCCCATCGCAAACAATATAGCAACAAAACGAATCCCTACTGATTGGCCAAAAACAAAATGGGATAAGTTCTTTGCTGATATTAAATACTATTTTTGGGAGGAACTCGACCTTTTCCGCATTTGTGCCGATTAGGTCATTCGACGATGTGTACCTGATTCTGAAATCCATAATATTTTGACACATTGTCACTCAATGGCTTGTGGCGGACATTTTTCGGGCAAGAAAACTGCAGCTAAAATCCTTAATGCGGGATTCTTTTGGCCCAGCTTGCACAAAGATGCTCATGATTTTGTTCGGTCCTGTGTGCGTTGCCAGAGCATCGGCAACATATCTCGAAAGGATATGATGCCCCATAATCCTATGTTAGAAGTTGAAATTTTTGATGTTTGAGACATCAACTTCATGGGACTGTTCATCAACTTTGGTGGGTATTTATATATACCAGTCGCAGTTGACTATGTTTCAAAGTGGATAGAAGCAATACCCACCCGCACTAGTGATCACCGTGTGGTTGTCGAATTTCTTAAGAAAAATATTTTCTTAAGATTCGGCATTCCAAAAGCCATTATCAGTGACGAAGGCTCACATTTCACTCATTCACAATTCTGTCACCTTCTTTCTAAATATGGGGTTAATTATAAAATTTCCACACCTTATCACCCCTAAACAAATGGCCAGGCAGAAGTTTCTAACCAGAAAATTAAAAATAATTTATTAAAGATGGTTAGGCCTGACCGTAAAGATTGGTCCACCAAATTGGACGACGCTTTATGGGCTTACCGTACCGCTTTTAAAACTCCGCTCGGCATGTCTCCCTTTCGTCTGATTTTTGGGAAGGCATGCCATCTCCCGGTAGAACTAGAATATAGGACCTTTTGGGCAATAAAATAATTAAATATGGATTTATCTGACGGTATTCATAAAATACTACAATTAACTGAATTGGAAGAATTACGTAATTTTTCCTATGAAAATGCAAGGATTTATAAAGACCAAACAAAGAAATTTCATGATAAATACATTGTTCGAAAACACTTTGACGTTAATCGTGTTTGGCTTTATGATGCTAGATTACGTCTTTTCCATGGTAAATTAAAATCCAAATGAACCGGCCCCTTTATTATCCATAAAACTTATCCATACGGCGCTGTTGATCTTTTTGATCCTAAAACTAATATGACATTTCAAGTCAACGGCCAACATTTAAAGCCCTATTTTGATCATACGCCAAATCTTCCGTCTAAATCTTTCGATTTCACTGAGCCAACCACCTTTGATCACTAATGCAAACTACGTCTGGCTGAATGGTGTAAAAGATAGCACTGGATGGGAGGTAACCCATCATTTTTCCTACTTTCCTTTTTCCTTCTTTTTCCAGGTTTTGACCATCCTAAACCTGACCGCTCTTCATTAATGTGATCCCTTTTCCCTCCTAATGCATGAGGACATTGCATATCTTAAGTATGGGAGGGTGTTTTTAAAATTTGTCGATCGATTTAAGATTTTTAAAACCTAAAAACATGTATTTTTCTTTAGTTATTTTATTTTACTGCTTGTATATCCAAAAATATAAAAATGTTGAAAACTCTTTTAGGAGAAATTTTGAAATTGGGACTAAGGTCGAAAAACTCACTTTTGGTATAATGGGATTTAATCCTTAACAAACTAGGGATGGGGATGTGGATATGATCATTAGAATTTCAGGGTCTATTTTTAGACTAGATCAGATATCCTTCTCTAAAATTTTACCTGAACTCATGATAGTTCAGGTTACTTGATCGTCTTTTGTAATATGGAAAGCATCTGACTTAGTTTCTAATTCAAAAACTTGCATTTCTTGAAGAACTTCTTGTGTCAATTTTCACACACAAGCCAACACTTAAAAACAACTAAAAATTAGAAAAACTCCCTTGTTTGGACTTAGTAAAAGTCTGAAGCAGATCATTGGTTTGAGTTCCCACCGTCGAGAAGGAGGAAAATGCCTCCTTTGAGGATGCGATGTCAACATGTTACCGCCTCAGCGTTGCTCCATATCTATATTTCATATATTTGACGGAGCATTAAAGCGCATTTTAGCAGCTTAAGTATCTTGGATGGTGCTCTACCTATAGTGTCGAAGCAAAAGCTTGAGTTTGCTTGGAGCACCCTTTTACACCGCATTGTGTTTTGGGGTTGTGAGCACTTGGGTAGTATCATGGATAGTGCTATCTCGAAGTACTGACGCCAAAGCCCCCTCGAGGATTGGTAACGGAAATGATGATCCTGACACATCTGTTGTAAGACTAAGCTAAAAATAAGCATGGGCGAGAAAAAAAAAACACGCCCCTATAAATGTTGGCTTTTCACAAGTACAGACACAAGGTTTTAAAGGATATTGCAAGTTGCGAATCAAATTCATGAGCTAGATAAATCCTAAAAATAGAAATTTCAAGTCATCTAAATTAATAAAGGGTTAATTTGTGAATTTTTCGGAGGATATATTAATCCCGTTTTGTCTAATTTTTGGATCCAGAAACAAATCCCGATGTTTATCCTTAACAAATCTCGTGCCTCCTGTGTTTAGATCAACCAAGGTCCCTTAATTTTTTTCTCCTCAAAAGTCGAAAAAATTAGATTTCTCAAAAATCTCATTTTATAAATTGAAGTTTTGCTAAGAGACTAGCAAAAGATAGGCATGGGGGTGTGGTAAATGCCAGTTTATTATCATTCTTATGCATTAAAACAAACCTAACTCTTAGGATTTTACTCCGCAAATGGGTTCTTGGGGTTGCATTTAGTTATAAATTAGGATAGGCATGCATTGCATTTTTCTTGTCTTTTAATGTGTTTTCGTGAGTGTTAGGGATGAACAGATATATAGATCCCTAATACCCTAGCACTCAACAAGGCAACTAATGAAGAAGCTCAGACTAGCTGGAGCTCAGCTTGATCTAGCTCACCATAGCTGGAATCCAACTCACTTGGACTAGGGTTAGCTCATCCTAACTCCATTCAGCTCATCTCAGCTGAATGGCAGCTCAAGAGAGCTCATCTTAGCTCACCCTAGCTCAAGTCAGCACAGATCCAGCTCAACTTAGCTGAGTCTAGCTCATCTCAGCTCCCACTAATCCACAGGGAGCTCTAGCTAACTCAGCTGAGTTGACTGGAGTTCACCCCAGCTCAGGTCCAACTACATTCAGCTCCACTCAACTCCAGCCAGCTGAAGATGAATTTATCCCAGCTTAGGAAGCTCAAGTCCAGCTCCCGGAGACTCAGCTCAGCTTAAGCTAGTTGAGCTAAGCTACCTTAACTGTCTCAACCAGCTCAATCCTCCCTGGGAGCACCAGACCCAGCTCACCTCAGCTCCATTCAACAGAAGCCAGCTCACTTTAGCCTGGCTTAGCAACTAGCAAAGAACTAGCAAGCTAAGCCAGCTAGAGTAGCCCCATGTTGACCTCTTCAGTAGCTGCCAGCTCCAATTCAGCTCCAGACTCTTCATATCCAGCTCCTTTCCTCAAACCCTAAGCTCCACATGCATACTCCTCTACTCCATAGCTAGCTAAGCTAGCTTAACTTAGCTTAGCTTAGCTAACATCCAGCTCCTTGGCCATCCTCCACCTTCAACTTAACCCTAGCTAGCTCCACCAACTAAGCTTACCTAGTCCACTTAAGCTACCTAACCTCTACTCTATTTTGGCGCCAAGATGGGCACCTCCTAGCCCCTCAACTACACCGAAAAGACACCTTGTTTTGGCAGAAAAATACACTTCTAGAAGCCCTCCCTTTTGGCACCAAAACACCCCCACATCATGGCCCTACACATACCCTACAACCTATCCTAGCCATCCACCTAATCCCCCTTCTAGAAGCCTTCATGATGGCCCCAAACCAAAGGCACCTCTCCATGGTTGGCGCCACCTTTAGGCAGCCCTTCACCACCATAACCACCACCTTCACACCCCCCTACTTGGCGCCAACTCTCCTTAGCCCTAGGATCACCTAACCACCCCCATCTTCGCATCTTAGCCATCCATCTCAAGAGTCACCTTAACCCTCTCATCCTACCATATAAAAAGACCAACACCCACCAACATACAACCCATCCTTGGCTAGCAAAATACCTCTCAAATTCTACCTAGAGCTCACTCCCAAGAGAGAAGAAGAAGAAGAAGATTAAGGGAATATTCTGTCCCCATGGTGCCTTCCCCTCTTCCCTTCTCTCTTGTGCCCACGCCAGCCAAAGGAGAAGCCAAGCAAGGAAGACCTTGGAGGAGGTCTTGAAGGTGGTCCACACCATCTTGGAGGAGAGCTTGAGGGTGGTGCACGCCCACCCTTGGAGGAAATAATTGAGGTGGAGAGCATCCACCTTGGAGGAGCATTCAAGGAAGGAGAAGGAGACCTTCTTTTCAAGCCAAGAGCAGCTAGGCTTGGAGTAAGAAGACTTCCTTCCTCACCAGATTCTACAAGAGGATTTGTGTTTCTTTTTATTGCTTTTATATTTTCCATTTCTAGTAGAAGCATTCCTCTACATGTTTTTGTAAAAAGAACACAAATTCTACTAAATCAATTTGCCTTCTTTTCAATTTCTATTGCAATTGCTTTTTCTTTGTTCTAGCACTTTTTCACTTCCACTTCCTATAATATTTCCATATTTCTGAAAATATTAGGGTATTGTTTGCAATATGGTTGCTTAACTTAGGGTAATGATTACATTATTCTTCAATACTTAAGTTCATTTGCATTTTTCTCAACCACTTAAGTGGTCATGTGACTTGCACATGACCCATCCCATATAAAAGTGGGCAAGCGCAAACACTTGCCTCATTTTGCACTCCTCAACCCTAGTTCACATTCTTTTCAAGGGCCCTTCTAAACCCTAGCCAAAAAAAGGAAGAATCATCTCCTCCAAGTCTCTACTCAAGGATTCAAGGTATTCTCTTCTTCTCTTAGTAGATCTTGTTCATCCTAGACCTTGTCTTCTTATTCCACAAACACTACCTGCTACTGCAAAATATTATTTGTCGGGTACCAACTGGTACCAGTACCCATCATTGGTATCGGTACTTGTTGGGTGTAGCAGAGTCTGCTATTGACAACAGGTATCGGTACTCGCTCGATTTTTTGGTTGGAATTGGAACCAACCAGTACCGGTACTCACGACCAGTACCAGTACATGCAGGCTTATGTGTGTTTTTGTATGCACGCATGAAAGGAAATATTCTTGCTTTCTCATTATTTTTCCTACTCTACTCATTGTATGTTTACAGATGGCACCTAAGTCCAAAAGTAAGGGAAAGGCACCTCAAGATGCATTTCACAAATTTTGCATCAATGAAGATGCAAAGTCCAAGTTTGATTGGTATAAGGGCCTTAAGCTTCATCACTACAGACCTGTTGAGTGGAAAGACTTTTCATTACACATTTTTAATTTCACTACTCGTCTATCTGAACATCTAATGCACTTCTTTGATGAGTCATTTTTTGCTGATGTTCCTGGAGTCTATCTTGACATTAATTTTCTATTTTTTGCAAATCTCCAAGAATAAGACAATAGAGGTCATTTAGTCCTAACCTCGAATATTTTTGGCCAAAAAGTGATAGTTACACCAAAATTCTTGTCTACCATAACACAATGTCCAAATGAAGGTCATGCTTTCAGAACCCTTAAGGAAAAATTCACTTCTTCACAAATTCATGAAACACTTTTGCTCCCTAAATATCAGGGAAAAGCCTTGGTTGCTCCTAACATGACCTTATTTTCTAGAGTCTTATTCAAAATTTTAGCATGGAATTTAAGGGCCAAATATTCGGGATTCCATAAAATTTCCTATTTAAGAGAATTCATTGTTGTTTAAGAAATGCATCATAGTATAGGACAAAATCGCTCAAATTATTTAAATTTGTAACTCAGAATCACAGGAGTCCGAGGTCGAATACAGGGAGCAAATATGGAATTCACGATATTAATCTCATTCAGAATCAATGAGCACAATCAATTGATCATAAAATAGATATGCAATGAACGAAACTTATCAGAATTAATATTCAATGTATCTCAAAATTGCATGGAATCAGAAAGAAAAGAGAATCAAAATAATGGTGATTTGAATCACCACTTATCCTCTTAATTAAGCATGCAATTAATATTTTAATTCATTCAAATCAGAATTCAATCTTAACCATAGTACTTAAATAATGCAATAGTGTTATCATCAACTCATATTAGACATCTTAAGTGTCATAGGCAGAGGCTCTCAGTGAGCCTTTCTTCTTCTTTTCGTTTCTTCTTCAGCATCCTTCCTTCTTCACAAACATGAGAGAGCCAACTCCCCTCAGCGACTAAGTGTTGCACAGGGCCTTCTTTCTTCTTCAGCACAAGGCAGAGACACACGCAGCAAAACCCTCCCCCTCTCTCTCACAATTCTTCCTTCTCTTCTCTCTTACCCAACGTAATCGTATCCAAACACGGGTATTCGGGTTGAGAGCATAGACCAAGGGCACCGAGCGTAGGTGGTGACCGAGTGTTCATATAGGTCGGGTAATTGGTGAGAGGTGTATGGTGACTGTTGATGCAAGGAATCTATGAAAAAAGGTTGAGTTTTGAAAACCTGTCGTTGTAGTGTGATCTGCGAGGAGATCCATCAACAAATAAATTTACCAAAATTCAAAAGAAATTCTAGGTCAAACACAGGGAGGCTACGTCAATTTGAAATCCGTAATTTTTTTTTGTAATTTTTGTTTAAAAGCGAGATAATCACAATGAATCTGATATTAACACTAAGAGAGAGAGAGAGAGAGAACAAAACACTTTTATAATAAGGATAATGTTTTTACAACTAGAAAGCTGAAAATTTTATAACTAGAAAGTGGTAAATCTACTCTAGAAAGCAGTAAAGAGAAGGGAGGTGAGAAATTATCCTCATCGACGGCTACTTGGATGACACGCCAGAATGGGGTGACACCTAGAAGATGTAGAGTGGAGACACAAGACAAAGAACGAAGTAGGAAGAATTGAGGGTGAGGCAGGACTTCGTCGTCGTGGGATCCACTTCCGGAATGGGGGTGAGAAGACGACCATAGGAGCTCCACGAATGGGGTAAGAAGTGGACAAAATTTTGATTTTAATTCTAAAGGAGCATCCCCGGTTTAGGACAAACTTCTTTAGAGCTTTGGAGGAGAGAGGTGAAGGGATGAATGATATGTGGGGGGTCTAGGGCCTTTTATAGGTGAGGATTGGAGGGGTAAATGGGTCATTTCATCTCAAAACATTAATGTTAGGGCCTTTAGTGATGGATTTATTCGTCACTAAAGCCCTAAACGTGGGCTTACGTGTGTGCGGCCGCCACACCTCTTCCTCTCCAACGCGCTCAATGCTTCACACATTTGCGTGCTCTCAACGACTGATTGCAAGATCGGACTACTTAAAAGCCACGCGACCATTGATTTGTTGAGCATGTGCGCGTGTGATCACGCGTGCAGGGCACGTCTGATCGCACATGCAACATTCCTTGCATCTGGGCGCGCCACGTGGCCACTCCTGCCGTTGCTCATCTTTGATCCAACGGCTGCAATTGACCGTGCCCACGCCCCGCACTTGATTTGAGGCTTGTGGGGGCTCGAACATATGCCTCTGCATAGCGCCTTCGCCCAACGCGCCAAGCAGCCTTCTTTGTCGCGCAGATGGTTTCATGCTCATCAAATCTTGGCCATTGGATCTTCATCCAACGACCAAGATCTCTCGTCACAAAAGCCTTCAGGAGTCGAATGGAGGGGGTACGATCGGGTGCGGATGTTTAGGATGGTGCCACGTGGCACCATCCTGACCGTCCATCGTCATATGCTCGTAGGTGGTGCCACGGATGTCGGATTGGATCGCTTTTCGCGTGGTTGGGCTGCGATCATTGATCCGAACCTATCTGTGTGGTTGAATTTATCATCTGAAGTACGGATTTGCACCACCTGGCCCCTTAACCTCTGATCTTCCTTAGACTGCATCTGATGCTACGGAAGTCCGATCAGGGCGATCTTGGAGTCGTTGAACTCCAATCGTCGCCGTAATCAGATTCGTACGGTTTGATCTTCAATTCGAGGCTTCAATTAAATATTACTGTCCCTGATCACCAAAAAGAGTAAATTACTGTACAATTTATACAATTTGACCTAAATGCATGATGATGCATGTTATGCAATATTTACAATGCATGATGCTTTTACGACACTAAGAACATGCATAAATAGACATTTTAGGCTATTCAGATGTACACACATCACACCCCCATGCCTATCTTTTACTAGTCCCTAGTAAAAATTATATGCTATTTATAAAAGAATTATGATTGGATTTCTTAGGCAAAAGTTATTCTTCAACACTAGGAAATTTTTACTAAGGACATGAACTACAAAGACGTAATAGTGCCCAGGTGTCTGCCAAAATGGAGACCTCCCAAGCCTTCCCCTTATTCAAAGAAGGATCTTTTTCTTCTTTTTTAATTTTTTTGGATTTTTGAGTTTAGGATTTTGGAGCAACTTTCTACGGCCACTCAACCCACCCAAGACTCGAAGAGAACTCCAAGTTCTAAGCATCTTTTCGTGTGAAGTGTTAGACTCACTGATCGGCAATTCGATCAGACTTCGGGTTTCTACACCCCTAGGTGACCCTAAAAAGGAATTCTACCTAGAGGTGTATCTATTCGACTAGTAGCTTTCTCCCTACTTTTATTTTTATGGGGTTAATACAAGGGCGAACCCAGTGTATATCTCATTCTACTTCTCCTCTTCTTCCTAAGTGCTTAGGAATTATACGTGCATTTCTTGAGCTGGGTTCTGGATAACCTACCAATAAGCTGTTACCCACGATAACTTTCCAGCCATACTCGTGTGGTGAAGTGTGATTTTTTTTTCTTCTTTTCTATTTTTCTTTTTCTTTTTGGATATTTTTTTCTTTTTTTTTTGTTTTCCCTTTTTTTTTTAAATAGGTGGCTTCCCTAATCTAAGATTTACCTAAAGGCAATAGGAAAAGAATGGTAGTGCGGCTAGGCTCTGGATAATCGACCAATGGGCTGTTACCCATGATAACTTGCCGACCATACCACCCTAGAAGGCTCATTAGCTACCCAATTTCCATTACAACTGCTGAAAAGTGAGTCAGTGTGAAAAGTGTGTAGATGCTTAGACTTAAAGTCCCCTCAAATTAGAAGATGGGTTGATAAGTCGTGTACTTATCACCCCAACTTATTAACCAATTAAAATTTGAATTTAGAATGGCGAGGACTTGAGAAACAAGTCAACATTTTAGTGGACACCCGGGCTGATTAAGCCTGAAGACTTGAAGGGTCTAAGTGTTCAGTTCATACTGTATTATTCCCTGAGGTTGAAAATTCCTAATGCCCAAGTATTCTTTTCCTAATTTAATTTTCTTTAAATTTAAATAAATAGAAAAATAAGCAAAATTTACAAGAATTCCACAGAACTGACAAAATGATTCAGAAATGAATCCACCCCTCATGCCTAGCTGATGCAATGTCCTCATTGAAAATAAAAGGCATGAGAAGCAGGGTAGAATAAAGAAAATATTACCTATATTCCATGATGTTCGGGTCAGCTCTGAGTCAGACTGTACAAGTGCTGAGTTTAATACCGTCCAGCCAAAAAAATCACATCAAGGTTAAAGCAACCTTGTCTGAGACGGGTTCTGGAATAACACGGTCAACATAAGGTTTCAGACGTTGTTCGTTGACCTTAAAAGAATTACCCGTCTTTGGGTCAGAGATCTTAACGGCTCCGTTGGAAAATATTTGATCGATGATGAACGGGTCGCTCAACTTTAACCTAAGCTTGTCGGGAAAGAGCTTAAGTCGAGAATCAAAGAGCCAGACCTTCTGGTTCAGCTCAAAGCTCTTGCGAGAAATCAATTGGTCATGAAGAGCTTTGGTTCGAGCCTTATAGATCCTAGCATTCTTGTATGCATCGTTTCTAAGTTCCTCCAACTCATATAGTTGGAGCCTCCTGGTCTTTCCAGCTAAACTTAAATCAAAGTTGCATTTCTTAATTGCCCATAATGGCCGATGTTCAATCTTTACAGGTAAATGGCATGCCTTTCCATACACCAAACAAAATGGTGACATGTGGATAGGCATTTTGTACGTAGTACGGTAGGCCCAAAGAGTGTCCTCAAGCTTTTGAGTCTAATCTTTTCGATCAGGCCTGTCTTTTGCAGGATGTTCTTGATCTCCCGATTGGAGATCTCGACTTGTCCATTCATTTGAGGGTGGTAAGGTGTGGAGATTCTGTGATTTACCCCATATTTTGCCAGTAAATTATGGAACTAGGCATTTGTGAAGTGAGTACCACCATCGCTGATGATGGCCCTCGAAATCCTGAACCGACTAAAGATATTCTTCTTGACAAAATCAATGACGACCTTGTGGTCATTGGTTCGAGTGGGAATAGCCTCGATCCACTTAGACACGTAATCAATAGCAACAAGAATGTACTGGTGTCCAAATGAAGGGAGGAAGGGTCCCATGAAATCGATGCCCCAAACGTCAAAGATTTCGACGGGAAGGATTGGATTTAGAGGCATCATATCTCTCTTGGTTATGCTCCCAAGTGCCTAGCATCGGGAACATGACCTCGAGAATTCTTGGGCATCTTTGAAAAAAGACGACCAATAGAAATGTCCACCACACGCAGATGCATGGTAAAACTCAAGTATGCTTTGAAACTCATTCTTGGGAACACATCGGCGAATAATCTGATCAGAGCCGATGTGATACAGTTCTAGGTCATTCCAGAAGTAATATTTGGCTTCAAATTTAAGTCTATCTCATTGTTGCTTGGTCTAATCCTGGGGGATTTGACCAACATTTAAATAATTTACTAAGTCTGCAAACCAAGGGGTTTGGACACCTGAAACTGCCAGAATAGTCTCGTCTGGAAAAGTATTAGTAATCGGAATATCCAGACGAGAAGAATCACTTAGAAGTCTCGAAAGATGATCTGCCACCACATTCTGTGCCTCGGATTTATCTTTGATTTCAATATCGAATTCTTGAAGCAGAAGAATCCATCGAATGAGCCGAAGTTTGGCATCCTTTTTGGCCAAAAGATATCTCAAGGCCAAGTGGTCAGTGAAAATTATAATGTGAAACCTTAAGAGATAAGCCCTAAATTTTTCTAAAGCAAATACTATAGCTAGCAATTCCTTCTCAGTAATAGTGTAATTCCTTTAGGCCTCATCCAAAGTTTTGCTAGTGTAGTAAATGACAGAGGGCTTGCTGTCGATCTTTTGACCCAAAATAGCCCCTACCACATAATCAGAAGCATCGGTCACGATCTCAAATGGGGTTGTCCAGATCGGTGGTTATAACGCCGGAGCACAAGTGACTGTCGTTTTAAGAAAATCAAATGCCTTGTGATATGATTCGTTAAAATCAAAAGGCGTATATTTGGCAAGAAGGTTGCTCAGAGGGACTGAGCAACCTTAGAGAAGTCCTTAATGAACCTCCGATAGGATCCCACATGACCAAGAAATGATAGGATTTATTTAACAGATGTGGGAGGAGGAAGTTTGGAAATAGTATCAACATTAGCTTTGTCGACTTCAATTCCCCGTTCAGAGATTACATGACCCAAGACGATACCTTGTGTCATGAAATGACTCTTTTCCCATCTAAGGACCAATCTTGTTTTGATACATCTTTTAAGGATCAATTTGAGATTAGTCAGGCAAGATTCAAACGAATCTCCGAAAATAGAGAAATCGTCCATGAAAACTTCCATAAATTCTCCCACTATGTCAGAAAAAATGGCTAGCACACACCTTTGAAAAGTCGCAGGTGCATTGCAAAGTTATGCTTTTCGGCTAATAACAACCTCAATAATGCACCTTAACCTTGACAGTAACAACCTCAATAATGCCTCTTGGATTTGTGACCGAATGGTTCGCTAACTACAGCGTTACTGAGGTCAGCTGAAGTTCACCTAATCTGAACTTCTCATAAAGAGAAGTTGGAATTAGGTTAATGGATGCACCTAGATCCAAGAGTGCCCAGTCAAAAGTGTAATCTCCGATAACACATGAAATCAAAGGGGCAGCTGGATCTCTCTTTTTCATAGGAAGGTGATGCAGGATAATAGAACTAGCCTACTCGGAGAGGATCACCTTCCTCAGAACAGATTCCCTCAGCTTACGCTTCTGGGTGCATAAATCCTTTAAGAATTTAGTATAAGCCGGTATGTGTTTGATAGCATCGAGGAGTGGGATATTGATTTCAACATTCTTGAATATATTCAAGAGCTCCTCATCACTATCAACAGGCTTCTTCTTCCAGAGTTTAATCAAGGCCTCAAGAAAAGGAACATGAGTCAGATCCTCGGAATCAGGTTCCTGAGTCTTGATTTCTTCTTCAGAGTTCTTTCTTTTCTCAGGCTCACCAGGGTTTTCTTGACTAGAGCAGGGTAGGTGTGGGTCCTGGGTTTGCCTTCCACTCCTCAAAGTAACAGAGTTGGTAGATGCGTACGGGTTTGGGTCTTAGGGAGGGTTAGGAAAGATCAGAGGGGCTTGATTAGCCAGGAACTTTGGATTTAATGAAAAAGCAGAAGAGGAAGGACCCTGCTCAACCACCTGAGCATGTGCGTGTGGGTCCCTTTGATTCCCGTACCCTTGGGCTTGATTGCCCGGATTATGTATGTTGCACAGGTTGGGTTTAAGTTGAGATGGCAAAGATCCGAGCTGACGGGCATTAGCAATGAGCCCAGTTTGTAAGTTATCCAACGAGGTTTTCATTTGTTGCATGAGTTGTAGCATAGATCCTTGCATCTCTACCATCTGACGATTCAAATCAGCCTGCCCTACGGGTTGACGAGCATTCCAAACTGGCTGATTGACCTGATTTGGGGGTAGCTGAGTATAAACATGACCCTGATCCATTGGTCTTTGCGGAGCATAGTTGCTGGGTCGGAATTCGGTCTGTTGACTTGGATTTTTCCAAGAGAAGTTAGGGTGGTTCCTCCAACCCGGATTATAAGCATTGGAGTATGGGTTGGACCTAACGTTCTCCTGTACAGCATAGACATCCTCATAGGGCGAGGATGGAGAGAAAGAAAGGGAGGGATCAGAGAAACTGGGATCAAAGGTACTAGTTTGGAACCCATGGGGTTCCGAGTAATGTTGGCTCACTGGTTGAGCCACATCTAGTCGATTCACGAACTCCTATCCAAAAGGAGCTCACGAAGAATGGAATCCTGAATTCTGGGATTTAGTGGATTGAGAATTGTTCACAGAGTTTCCAGCCATCCACTCCACCCTTTTGGTAACCAGGTCCACCTTATCTAGTTTATTACAAATCAGCTCCATATTGAATGAATGAGAGTCATGGCCCTCATTAACATTCGATATGAGTTGCTGGGATCGATTAAATGTATCCATGGAGGCATGATTGATTGAATTTTCACTCATTTCCTCAAACAAATCATGCGTACTATCTGCACCTTTGTTGAGGAAATTACCTCTGTTGGAAGCGTCCATTTGATTTCTGAGTTGTTCAGTCAACCCGCGGTAAAAGATCTGCACAAGTTGCCATTTCGGCAACTCGTGGTGTGGACAATTCCGCAATAAGTCCTGGAATTTCTCCTAGGCGCCATGAAACTGTTCCCCCAACTGCTGGATGAAAAGTAGTAATCACCTGCCTCAGAGCATTAGTACGCCCAACTGGGAAGAATTTCTTTAGGAAAGTCGATTTCATATCGTTCCAAGTTACTATCAGCCTTCCTATGGTCCAGTACCAATGTGCGACATTATCCCTAAGAGAGTAGGGAAAGAGACTCATGATCATTTGCTCTTCGTTCACGTTTCACACTTTGGTGGTCTGGACCAAAGTGGTCAAGTCCTCCCATGAAAATGTTTGATCAGGCTTAACGCTTGGGGCTTGATTTCTACGTCTCCGGTAGGAATCTGAACATCGGAACGTTCCTCGTAATTTAAAGGATCATAAAAATCCTTCAAGGGCTGAGCGCCCTGCATTCACTGGAATCATTCTTGCATTCTTTACATTTGTTCCAGCTGCCTTTAAAACATCTCTTGTTGATTCTGAGGCAAAGGAGGTTGTTGACCAGCCATGGAATCAAATTGGCCAAAATTCAATCTACACCTCCTAGATTGATCTAATGGTCCTTCCAATTGGGGATTCAATGACCTCCTTCCAAGCATAAACTAGGAAGAGGTCGGCAGGACTGGGGATAAGAACCCTGCAACACAACAAGACAAGCCTGTCCTTAAGTTGGGTAGCCTAAGGACCTAAGCTTCAGGATAGATTCAAACCACAATACAAATTTCATGTTGTCCTTAATCCAAAAGTTGGTTAAGTTGGGATGGCGAGGCAGGTGGTGCGTGTCTCGAAGGCTGCTAATTATGCCAAACCTATGCCTGCTTAAGTCACTTGACAATTCGACCACCCAACTTAGCACCTTCTGGAGAAAACAGACATCACAAATTCGCACCACAGTTTGAGAAATAGCCTGAAACCGAAAGATGAGTCCTAAGGCCAACATCTACTTGATTTTAACTTAGGTTTAGGATTGTAGTGCTTATGGAATGTGGTGGACCCTTAAAATGGGTTATGCCCTTAATGATTGATTGAATATGTGTGAGTGCATGCACAACCAAGTTTTTCAAGCAAGATTATTTGGATGAGTGGATTTTTAGGTTCAAATCTTGCTTAAGTAACTTTTAGGGTTTAGAATTAGGTAAATTCAATCAAGTTCATGAGGCAAACCAGATATTCAAAACACGGGTGAAGATCTTTTCCATTTGAAATCAAAAGTGGAGTGGCTAGTATTCACCTAAATTGTAAACCCTAAGGGGAAACTACTTGATGAGTTGATTTTAGATGAAGTGGTGCGGCTCAAGCAACTCAAACAATTGGCCTTAATGCACCACTGAATTAGACACACAAGTGGTTACCTAATCTGATTTTTACTCAATTATGTGTATGGGTGTGTGTACCGGTTCCAAAGATTGGTTGACCGATTGAGTTTGAAAATCAGAAGATGTTGTGTACCTCTGTGTTTTTTTTTTAGATTTTTTTCTTTTTATAAGTGGAGGGTGGGATGGGTGGAGGTGGAAATCAAACAATCAAAACTAATCCTCGGATTTATGAGAACACCTAGGTTAATTAGGGTTTAATTAGGGTTATGAAACGAACTCCATGGAGGGGGAAAGAATGGGGAGCACTTACAATTGTCTTCAACTGCACTTTACTCCTTTCGATCGCTTGAAGATTCCCTGTTGAGGTACCTGCAAAACACTAGAAAAGAAATAAAAGCAAGTTAAAAAATAGATAAGTGCGCTGACATGTGGAAAGAAAATCGAGATTCATTGCCTCCCCGGCAATGGCGCTAAAATGTTGATGTGAAGAATCTACGCAAAAAGGTTGAGTTTTGAAAACCTGTTGTAGTGCGATTTGCGAGGAGGCTACGTCGATTTGAACAAATAAATTTGCCGAAATTCAAAAGAAATTCTAGGCCGAACACAAGGAGGCTACGTCGATTTGAAATCCGTGATTTTTTTTTTTTGTAATTTTGGTTTAAAAGTGAGATAATCACAATGAATCTGATATTAACACTAAAAGAGAGAGAAAAAGAGAGAGAACAAAACACTTTCATAATAAGGATAATGTTTTTACAACTAGAAAGCTAGAAATTTTACAACTAGAAAGTGGTAAATTTACTCTAGAAAGCAGTAAAGAGAAGGGAGCTAAGAAATTATCCTCCTCGACGGTTGCTTAGAGGATGAGCCAGAATGGGGCGATGCCTGGAAGACGTAGAGCGGAGACTGAAGACAGAGAACGAAATGGGAAGAACTGGGGCCAAGGCAAGACATCGTTGTCGCGGCATCCACTTTCAAAATGGGGGTGAGAAGACAACCACGGGAGCTTTACGAATGGGGTGAGAGTGGACAAAATTATGATTTTAACTTTAGAGGAGCATCCCGGGTTTGGGACAATCTTCTTTAGAGGTTTGGAGAGGGAGAGAGGTGAAGGAAGGGATGAATGATATGTGGGGGTCGTTGGGCCTTTTTTAGGTGAGGATTAGAGGGGTAAATGGGTCATTTCATCTCAAAACATTAATGTCAGGGTCATTAGTGACAGATTTATTCATCACTAAAGCCCTGAACGTGGGCTTACATGCGTGCGCTCGCCGCGCCTCCTCCTCTCCCACACACTCAACGCTTCACGCACGTTTGCACGCTCTCAGTCATCCAATTGTGAGATCGGATAGCTTAAAAGCCGCGCAAGCCTTCATTTGTTGAATGCACGCGCATGCGATCATGCATGCAACGCTCCTTGCATCTAGGCACGCCACGTGGCCACTCCTGCTGCCGCTCATCTTTGATCCAATGGTCGCAATTGATCGCGCCCACGCCCTGCTCTTGATTTGAGGCTCGTGGTGGCTTGAACCCGTGCCTCTGCCTCTGTGTAGCACCTTCACCCAACATGCGAAGCAGCCATCTTTGTCGCGTAGATGGTTTCATGCTCAGCTGATCTTGGCCATTGGATCTTCATCCAACGGCCAAGATCGCTCATCGCAAGAGCCTTCAGGAGTCGAGTGGAGGGGTACGGCTGGGTGCAAATGGTTGGGATGGTGCCACTGCCACCATCCTGACTATCCATCTTCATATGCTCATAGGTGGTGCCATGGATGTCAGATTGGATCACTTTTCGCGCGGTTGAGCTACGATCATCTATCCAAACCTATCCGTGCGGTTGAATTTGTCATCTGAAGTACAGATTTGCACCACCTGGCTCCTTGACCTTTAATCTTCCTCGGACTGCATCTAATGCTACGGAAGTCCGATCAGGGTGATCTTAGAGTTGTTGAACTCCAATCATCGCCCTAATCAGATTCATACGGTTTAATCTTCAATCCGAGGCCTCAATTAAATATTTCCTATCCCTGACCACCAAAAAGGGTAAATTACTATACAATTTATATAATTTGACCTAAATGCATGATGATGCATGTTATGTAATATTTACAATGCATGATACTTCTACGACACTAAGAACATGCATAAATAGATATTTTAGGCTATTCAGATGCATACACGTCAGGGACCCGACCCCCTGTGCTTGGGCAATAAACCCACAACACAAAATCAATATATGTGTGTGTGCGAGCTTCACTGTTCACGATGTAGCACTAATGCCACTCCTTCACTCATGTTTCAGCCAAAGGTGATGCAACTTAGTTGCAGCTACTAGAGGCTTGATGCCTTCAATTGGTGCTACAGCTGGCTACGGATGTGAAGTCTGCACCTCTTGGAAGTGGAATTAGAACCTGAGGTGGCCGAAGGCAGGCAGTGGTGGTCGAGGATGATGCCAGTGACGGTGGTCGGTGGATGAAGACCTGAAAAAAGAATAAGGCCTCACGACCACATTAAAACATCTCAAGATGTTCGCCAAGTGACGACGAGTGTGGTGGTGGCATTTGCACTACGTAGGAGTGTGTATGGTGACCGGACGGAGACGAGAAGGTGGTACAAATGAGGTCGTGTCTGGTGGGGTGTCTGAGAGGGTGTTTGGTGAAATTAGGTGAGGGGTTTTGAAGTAGGGAGGACAATGATGCTTTTGGAAGTCGTGGCGAGGTGAGCGATGGCTTGTGGAGCTGTGTAGGCCTCATCAGAGCTTAGCCGGACGTGGGGAAGATGGAGGGTGAACGGCGGCATTGGTGTTCGAAAGGGAAAGGTGAGGAGCTAGAAAGGTTAAAGAGGAGAAGAGGAAGAGGTTTCACGTAATTACAGGACGAAGGGGTGAGGGGTACGAGCGTCGGTGTGATATCCGACGTCGTAGACGAAGCTGCTTCGTTGAGGAAGATAACGGCGAGGAAAAGGGGAGGCAGCCCTCATTGTGGCTAGTGAGGCGCGAAAGTCGATGCAGAAGAAGTTGGATGAGCCAATTTGGTCATTGGTCGTCCGTAGGATGAGGTAGAAGGAGACCACCAGAGCTTAGGTCGGAGATGGTCATGGGAGGGGAAGAAGACGTTCTGGCCTTAAACCTAACTAAGAAGAAGCAGAATTGCATCTTGGGTCTTTTTATAGGCCTTAGGGGGTGTTTCTAAGCTTGAAAAGAAGCTTTCAAGCTTCGGCTATTTCGAGCACAAGGGATACCCGAATCTGCCATGCATTTGCATGGGAGATTGGGAAAGAGTTGGGGTCCATGGCTGGGTCCATTTGGAAGGGAATTCCTCAAGGAATCTCCCTTTCAATTTTGGGAGTGTTTGATTGAGAATCGAGCGAGAATTTTTGTTTAAATCTCAACGGAGCTTGGTGTGTTCACACCAATGGCAGTAGGAACCTATTTGCAAAGAACGATGAGAAACTTAGGGACCTATCTGTAAATAATTCAAAAATTGAGGGCTAATTGAGAGAGAGTGTTTGACTGGACTAAACTGCAAACTAAGTTAAGATGATCTCTGATTGGGCCCAAATTTTGGTGCAAACCTAATTTGGACCCAAGGAATCTGATGGTGAAGTTGGATTTGAGTTTTGACCAAATTTGACTGGGCAATTTAAGTAGAAACCCAAATTAGGGTAACTTTCCATCTAAGACTCTATTCTAGGTCAAAATAGGTTTAGATGGTCAAACCAAGGTTACCAAACCTTATGGGATATTTTTTTATAAATTTTAGAAGGTTTAGATGAAATTTATTCTGACCAGAACCTCTGTTAATTAAGTAGATCTAAAATTAGGGTTTTAGGTTATGGATCAGTTCCCGAAATGCACGAAAACTCATTTCTGTCTGCACTGACCCTCTTATTAGTCATTAATGAACATTTGACCTTCAGTTAACCCCTAGGAAACATCGTGATTATTCTTCATTCATGATATGCTGTTAAAATTGTAGCGAATTTAACCCTGATTTAATGTATTCTTCTCAGAATGTATATGCAGTGAATTACAACTCTCCGGCGATTATGTAGGAGCATTTGTCATTTGATTCTGATTAATTAAAGCTAGTTATGGCTTATGATGATGTTACCATCATTCCTGTAGATATTTTACTCTTAATTTATGCTATTATCACAAGCTTTCCTATTAATTGGAACAGGATATTCATCCATTTCCTAAGACCTCATTACCGTGCTTTAGCTCTACCACTTGATATTCTTGTATCTCATATACTTATCATGAGTAGAATTGATCTCTCAAACTTTACTCCGCTTAGAAAAGTGGTCTACTTCAAGTGGTTCACACTCCGGAAAATGGGAGTAAATCTTGCTAGAGAGGAATCATCGAGTGATGATGATGAAGAAGATCAAGTTGATCCAAATGCTCAATCTTCTTCTCATCAAGTTCCTGACTCATCCTAAGCATTTATTCCTATGACCTATCCATATCCTGAAGATGAAATGCCTTGGGTAAATTTGTCTCATGTTCCTTGAACCAACCCCAATATGATTAACACCTTCAATTATATTGGTCAAAATCTTACCAATTTCAACTTTGGCATTCATCACATGGAATGCAAGTTCAATGAACTTCCACTTTCTATTGATTCCTCTCGTTTTGCTTCTTCCACTCAACATTCTAAGTAATAGAAGCAAACTCAATCAAAAGCACCCGAAGAATATAGTGAGAGACGGCAAAAGCATTTCAAGACTCATCTCATGTTTCCTCTCCAATGGTGGAAGAACCTATCATTCATGATGATGAAGAGGAAGAAGAAAATGAAGATGTTGAAGAAATATCTTATGTCGAAAGCGAAGATGAAGTGAAGAAATTGAAAATGAAGATAACGAACATGAAGAAGCTGATGATGATGATGATGATGATGATGATGATGATGATATTAGGAAATGAGCTCGAAATTAGTTTAGTTTACATTTTATTGCATGAGACAATTTAAATCTATTTGTTTGGTTGTTATGTTGTGTGACTTTCAAATATGTTGATGTTTTAGTTCGTCTTTTATGCTCTTTATGATGTTGCTTGAAAGTTTTTTTCTACATAATTTCCCACGCTTAGTCACTGTCTATGCATATTGTTCTACTTTTTGTTTGATTGACAAAAATGGGGAGAAATGGAAAATACTTCATATTTAAAATAAGGAAGCTTAGTTTAAGGGTGAGGTTTCACTCCTAATGGAGTTTTTTGTATTCCTTTTCTTATGAGGTTTCTATCATTTTAAATATGGGTATTTCTTTTGTTTTGTCAACACCAAAAATGGGGAGATTGTTGGAACCTAGTTCCACTTCTCTTTTATATTTTGGTGTTAACAAAATTGTTTTAAATTTAATGAGTTCATGAAGTGTTATTTATAGGAAATCACATGATTTAAAAAGTATGGATGATAACAAGGAAGAAATGTGAATGACAGAGAATGAAGATTGTTTTTATGTGTTGTAATTTAATTTTTTGTATGTCTCCTAACAAGAAATTTGATTTAGGAGTTAAAATCAAAATAAAGATAATTAGATATCAAACTCACATTCAATCACTCGTTTGAAAAATCAAAATTGTTTCTTTGTCATATTAATTGTGTATTTGTGTTCAAATAGCTCCAAGATTGTTTAATAGAATTTATTCAAGGTACTTGTTGCAAGTATCGGTACTGTTCATAAGTATCGGTACATGCAAGACACAGGTTTGGGTCCTAGTCTCAAACTGTGAACAAGTACCAGTACTCATCATGAGTACCAGTACCAGGTGCTCATAGTATGTAGACAGGAGTAGTGTGTTACGACTCGATCTCAGATCCCTACAGGACCTAAGATCGGCTCGCCTCGACTAATCCCAAGACCCAATCGTCCAACAAGAAATAACCAAAACCAGAAAATATTCCACAACCACATGTGCAATGTAACTAAGCAGAAAATAATACAAAGACCGTAAAGGAAATAGAACGGAATGTCTCACAATATTATAGGCCATCACAACTACACAACTGAAAATAAAGCAGAAATATAACTGGAACAGAAACCTGATAGAAACAGTATACATATATCAATACTCACTACAACAAAATAAGCTCTAAAATGAAAAGGAACATAGCTAAGGTTGGGCTCGACTGAGCCCAGCTCCCTCTGCACCCGGTGGTGCTAGTGCTCAACTCCCTAACCTAAACAAGGTTACAAAATCCGTAGTCATCTAACACTGAGTAGAGTGGAAGTTAAGCCATTTATATGCAATTAACATATGACAAGCAACTAGACCCAGACGTCTTAAACAAGCTCAGGGTCTCACCATGCTTCTCGGTGACTTCCTCAGAAGTCCGAACCCCTCTGCAACCATCTATGGGTGATCCCAGACATCAGATACTTCTTCGGTCACCTGGGGGTGCCATTAGACGTCTGATACCATCTCCAGACGTCCTAAAGTACCTCGAAGGGCGTGCTTGCGTGCCTTTCCAAGGCTTGTACCTACGTACACACTTGTATGTTAAAACCTTCGACAACGCAACGTTATGTATGTAACGTACGTGCATGCATGCACGTTCAGGACACTTACCTCGGCTCTCCGCTAGTTTTCAGACGTCCAGCTTCAGCTCTGGACATCTGCTGCCACTCCAGACGTCTAATACTGGAAAAATCCAGTATCCAGAAACTCCTTGCGCAGCTCGTCTTCCTCGTGCCTTTACCCGTAGCACAGCAGCAGCAACTCCAGCAACTGCAGAGGGTCGAGAGGCTCTCTCCACAAGCCCCTCCTCCTCGTGTGCGTGCTCGTCTCCTCTTGCATGAGCTCCTTCGAGCTCCTGCGGCTCCCGCGACTCCTCCCCCTACAACTCCGGCACTCACGGTTGCACTCACAGTAAGGAGCTCCACGGAGCGAGCTCCCCCCCGCTCGTGCTCCTGCAGCCATGCACTCAAGCTCCCCAAGTTTCCTCCTCTCTCCCACTCCCTCTCTCTCCCTCTCTCCCTCACTCTCACTCTCACCCTCTCTCCTCCTCCACGTCCTGTCCCTCTCCTTCCTCTCCACTCGCTGCTGTAGGGGGCGAGGAAGAATATGGCCGCCAGCAGGGGGAAGGAGATGAAGGTGGTGGTGTGGAGATGGAGTGGGGTGGAGGGGTTAAATAGGAGTGGGGTTAGGGTTTGGGGTTTGGAGGGGAGGTGTGCGTTTGTGTGTGGGTGAGGGAGAGGAGAGAGAGGGAAAAATTGCAATGTTTCTCCCTGACAAACTCTCTTCTTCCTGAAGAACCCACACACTCAACTCAAAGAGTCAAAGTTTTCCCATTTACATCCCTAACTTCCTGGAAAAAAATCCTAACGATCCTTGGAAGGGTCATTTCAACATAACAAACTTAGAGGAAATTTCATCCCCGAAACTTGAGCTGAGTAGGGTGTGGAAGAATAACGTAAAAGCGCATAACAAACATAAAGAGGATCAAAGTAGGTCAGAAGAGACGTACCCTCAAAGAGCTCCAGGTGCTGCTCTTGCATTGCTGCCTCAGGCTCCCAAGTCACCTCCTCATACCTCTGGCTTCTCCATAGGACCTTCATCAGTGGTACCTGCTTCTGTCTCAAACTCTGGATGGCTCTGTCTAGTATCTATACTGGCCTCTTGAGATAAGTCAGGTTGTCTCCCACCTCGAAGCTCTCGTGGATCAGAATGTGGCTAGGATCGGCAATGTACTTCCTGAGGTTGGACATATGGAACACGTCGTGCACTCCAGAGAGCTGAGGAGGAAGGGCAAGCCGGTAAGCCACGGGTCCAACCCGCTCCAAGACCTCAAAATGCCCCACAAATCTTGGTGCAAGCTTCCCTTTCACCCTAAAATGCTGCAAGCCCTTCATGGGAGAAACACGGAGGAAGACGTGATTCCCAACCTCAAGCTGCACCTCTTTGCGCTTCCTATCGGCGTAGCTCTTCTACCTACTCCTGACAGTACGGAGCTGTCTGTGAATCTGCTCTATCACCTCCTGACTCTGTCGGATCAACTTGGGACCAACCTCCCACGTGGTCCCCACCATGACCCAACTCAAGGGTGCAGTACACTTCATTCCATACAGAGCCTAGTAAGGTGCCATGCTGATGCTCAAATGATAGCTGTTATTGTATGCAAACTCTGCCAGGGGCAAATTCTCCTCTCAGGAGCCTCTCTAGTTTAGTACACAAGCTCGTAGGAGGTCCTCGAGTGTCTGTATAGTGCGCTCTAACTGGCCATTGGTCTGGAGGTGGTAGGCGATATTGAACCTCAGACGGGTACCCAATGTCTGCTGAAACTCTGCCCAGAATTGGGAAGTGAAACAAGTATCCCTATCAAATAAGATCTCACGAGGGACTCCGTGTAGACGCACCACATCTTTGATGTATCGCTTTGCTAGCTGTACTGGCCCAAAGGTGACTCGGATCAGTAGGAACTGTGCCATCTTCGTCAACCGATCTACTATCACGCAAACTACGTCGTGTCCCCGCTGGGTAACAAGTAGACTGATTGCACAGCAATCATGGGTCCTAATCAACCTAAATAATGTTTGAATCTAGCTTAATTTGTGGATGTTGCACTCATATCTTGCATATCATGTATTGCATCAGTCTATTTAGAATAAGATGAGATATCCTACTATTTAATGATTTTTATTACTATTTACAGGTAATAAAGTGATCCAGGATGAAGGAGATAGTGGAATAAAGCAATAAAGGAAGAAGAAGATTGATCTAGATAAGAGGAGTGAGGAGGATAGCCTTATCCCTATCCTTAGAAACCCTAGGACAACCTTCCCAAATCCAAAACCACCTCCATTAGGGCACCTTAGCCTCAAAACCCAAACATGGATAGCACTATCCATGTTCTTATCCACCCAATCCCTCTCCCAAACACTTAGGAACCGAAACCCACCTTAGGAAACCTAAAACCCACCCTCTAGCACCTTTTAGGACATCCAGACATCTGGCCGGACGTCTGATTTCTGCAGAATATCAATCCAGGAGCCAAAACTCATATTGACACAGAATTAGACATCCAATTTTGTAGTATAAGATGTCTGACCACTATCCTGGACATCTGATACTGTTGTCTGGTTCCTAATTTTGGTGTTGGAAGTCCTAGCTTGCTTATTTTGACCTAGGAACCCCACCAGACACCCTAGGAAACCTAATTAGAGACCTCCTAAGCCTAGTCCACTATCCATAGCCCTACTTATCCTATCCCTAACCCAATTAAACCATCCCATAACTAATTGGGTGCATCTACAGTTGATTGGGTGCACCTGAACCCAATTAGATCCACCCAGGATCTAATTGACTCATACCTATTAGGGTTACCCTAGCTTAATCACATGCACACATCCAATTAGACTTGACCTAGACCTAATTAAGTTCACTCCTATCCCATTAGACTTTCCTAAGGTTAGTTAGGTCCATTGATATTATTTCAACTTCAAATAGTAACTCTGTGGGTTGGAAAGCTGCTGAAATCTAGTTTTTTCTGTAAATTTTCAAGAATTTTTGGATTTTCTTTGATATTATTTCAAATTGCATTTCTCGTAGGGGGTCCATCTAGTCTGTTTGACCCTCTAGAACATAAAAATTCATGAAAAATTGCATGAAATAGTAAAAAATATTAAAAAAATTTTCCTTGAAAAAATTATTGAAAAAAAGAAGATCTTTACCAAATTTCATCCTATTTTGATTTATTTACTGATTTGGGGAGTGATTTCAAGTCAGACTATTGATTGTTAGAAGAAGCGTAAACCCTAGGTGTTTCACATTAGGGTTTAAATTTAGAGACCCAAAACATACCCGCCTGAGCCTGATTTGTGTGTGATTGCATGTGAGAGGATTTGTTTTGATTGGTTGCCTACCCCCTCACCCACTTAGATTGAATTTAATTTACATTTCAACCTAGGCAACCAATTAGATCTATTTCACTTAGTGGTAGTGCATTAGGACCATTATTTTCCTTGATTAGGTCGCACCACTTCTACGTTGTTGGACTTAAAAGCATCATATAGACCTATTTAATATTAGGATTTTCACACTAAGGTAGAGCACATTTGCATGCCATACTAAAGGGAAATTCATATAACAATTGGGACTTACTCAGGATCTAATTGACTCATACCTATTAGGGTTACCCTAGCCTAATCACATGCACACATCCAATTAGACTTAACCTAGACCTAATTAGGATCACTCCTATCCAATTAGACTCTCCTAAGCCTAATTAGGTCCACACCCACTTAATCTAGATTGACCCAACCTAATTAGCACCTAATCCTACTAAAACCCACAACCTAGCCCTACGAAAAACACACACCCACACACACACACACACACGCACACACCATCCTATTTTACCCCTACCAAACCCAAGCACACTCTCTTAGAAACCCTAAAACTTATGTCAAACCTAGATCCTAAAAATGTGGCATTAGTTATTTTTGGAGCCACCAAAATTGTAAACCAAATGAAGCCTTCCCATAAGGATAAAAAGTGTGGAGCCACGAAATTAATCATCCTCCACCTCTCACTTGCGACCACACCTCTCATCCTTTCCTCTCAAGGTCGTCCTCCTCCTCCAAGGTCCCCTCCATGGACAGCTAAAGAAGAAGCTCCTCCAAGGCATCTTCATGTGGGCAGCAAGAAGAAGGAGAGCACTAGGGTGCAACACCCTCTTCTCCTCTCTTCACTTGGGCGTGTCCTTTCTTCTCCATAGAGCGGATGCCCCCTCTCTTTCTTCTTCTTCTTGGACGGCCATGAAGGCTCACCCATAGCCTCTTGTGACCGACCATCTCTTGTTGGTAGGCATGTAGACGGGTTTGTATACCCATGGTCTAGCCTACACCCTCACACATAGCCGATGGCCCTAGTGGCACCTTCCCGACGTGAGGGGTTTCCTCTATTTATATACTTTCTAGTATAGATGTTAATTGATGTTTGTTTCTATGCATAAATAATATTACGTGATTATTGCTTCTGTGATTGCTTGTCTTCATGTTACTTAGGCTCGTTCACACTATGCATGGCCACCATTGACCCACTTAGATGCACATGGTCACTTAAGTTTTCACTAGTACGTTTAGATCTAGGTTTCATTTCGCTTTTCAAAATAAAAATCAAAAACACAAAAAAAAAGCTCAAAAGATAAAAAGACCAAAAATATTAGGTTAGATTTAGGTTAGAAAAGTCGATTTAAATCTCGACTTGTTTTCACGTCTCCCAGAGACAAATGACTGGGACTCAAATTCTAAAAAGAAAAGAAATCTACGTGAGTTTCGTAATCAATTAAATATTTTGATCAAGGGTTTAGCGCGACTATACTACGATTTCCGACAATTTCAAAATGCACTTGTCAAATGACACCGTTGCCGGGGAGGCAACACTCAAGTTTAGATTTGGGTTTTTTTAACTTCTGTTTGATTTGATTGTAGGGTGTCAAGATGAGGATCCACGTACGCATTAACCCATGGTGAAGACCACAGGTATTTTCTTCATCCTCTAGTCTGTTGCTTTCTTAGGTTAGAAAAAAAATAATATATATATATATAAATATATATATATATAAATTCAAATTCAAATTTTCATATTTGAATTAAAAAAAAAATTTCTTTCTTTGGTGTGTGTTTTAACTTGAAAACTATTTAAACACACGAAAGTCAGATTTTGAAATTCGGCCAGAAATTGTTGACAATTTTAAAAAATTTATTGCCATCAAGTAAGCATCCAAAAATCTTGGGATTTAGTCTGCTATTAGGGTTTCAAATCAGCTTTCCAAAGCCACCTTTTATTTGGAAGAATTTATAATGTGTGAATTTTAAAAATTAATACAGTGGAAGGGGGTCAGAATAGTTTGCACTCTAATTTTATATAACTTTTAACATTAAGTCTAACCCCCACATAAATCAGATCTATTTGAAATTTGTGGGGTTGGAAAGCCACTGAAACTTATTCTTTTCTATAAATTTTTAAGAATTTTTTAATTTTCTTTGATACTGTTTCAAACTACACTTCTCGTAGGGGGTCCACCTGGTCTGTTTGGCCCATCTAGAACATAACAATTCGTGAAAAATTGCATAGAATAGTAAAAATCTTAAAAAAATATTTCCTGAAAATTTATTGAAAAAGGAAAATTTCTACCAAATTTCATCTTATTTTGATTTATTTACTGATTTGGGGAATGATTTCAAGTCAGACTAAGGTCTGGCTTTAGATTGTTAGAAGAAGCATAAACCCTAGGTGTTTCACATTAGGGTTTAAATTTAGAGACCCAAAACAAACCCGTCAGAGCCTGATTTATGTGTGATTGCATTAGAGGAGATCTGTATGATTGGTTGTCGACCCCCTCACCCACTTAAATTGAATTTGATCTACATTTCAACTTAGGCAACCACTTAAGTTTATTTCATTTAGTAGTGATGCATTAGGACCATTGTTTTCCTTGATTGGGTCGCACCACTTCTACCTTATTAGACTTAAAAGCATCATATAGACCTATCTGGTATTAGGGTTTCCACACTGAGGCAGAGCACATTTGCATTCCATACTTAAAGGAAATTCATATAACAAATTGGGACTTGCAAAAACTGTTGCGTGCTCCACCACAACCTTGTTTGAATTGACTTAAACAAGGAAACCCTAAAAGAAAAAAATTAATACAAGTACTTGAACCATAAAAGCCACTATACCAATTAAAGCTTGTATTGCAAACCCTTTGTCTATGCACTTCACACTCTAAATCCAATTTTTAAGGGCAACACCCCCAAAATGCCTAATCACGTCCCAAGAGCACTCTAAGCCCAAGCCTAAAACTAAGTAGACGTGCCCTAGGCAGGATAAATTTACTTGGTAACAAAAATTTAATTGGGTGAAAATCAAGGCCTTGTCTATTTCGACCAATTGGTGACAAGAAAGGTCAGTGCGGTAACTGCGACCTCTAGTGGTGTCCCGCCGTGCGGGGTGTCCTAGGGGGTCCCACCATTCTGGCCAACCAAGTAATTCAAGGGTTGGTTTAACCCAGTTCCATCTCAGGATACCAAGTTTAGATCCAATTAGGGTATACAATTTAAGGCTAGCTTATTTGCTTGATTTGGGGCTCTCTCATCTTTCTTCCTAAGCCTTTGCCTTAATTTCACCAGCCCCTTGTAGTTGGTTCTGACTTCCTAAGGAAGACTATCTCTTATCTCTATCCATGTCTTTTCTCAAATATCCATGAACCCATATCATTCTTTTGACCCTCAGGGTCCTCGATCTCCCAACCCAACCATGATTTCGACTCCTCCTGGTTGGGAGACTCATCCTAACCAGCTGGGATATGATCATCCTTATAACCCAGCTTATTTAGAACCTGAACCTCATGGATCTGACCCTTATCTAGATCAAAACCAATTGAAAGCCATAGTTGCTGAATTCCAGGATTACAACAAGGACTATACAGATCAATGTGCCAAGCTCCTGGAGCAAATTAGATGATCTCAGGCACAATCTCAATCTTATCACTCCTCCTAGGAACAAGAGATCTGGAATAACCAGCCTAGTGGGTCTAGTGACCCATATTTTGGATCCACTAGCTACTCTACTGATTCTTGCTACCATAGGGAGGT
The DNA here is from genome assembly GCA_037157565.1 of Thalassia testudinum. Taxonomy (NCBI): domain Eukaryota; kingdom Viridiplantae; phylum Streptophyta; class Magnoliopsida; order Alismatales; family Hydrocharitaceae; genus Thalassia; species Thalassia testudinum. The sequence continues at coordinate 7,357,769 of JAZHRO010000033.1, forward strand.
ATCCTGGACTCAACCAACCCAAAAGGCACCTTTGGACCTAATCCGTGATTTGGGTAGATAATTTGAGGAATGCACCATTTCTGATACACCTGTACCTGATGATATATCACTAAGGAATTAGAATAATGGATCACAAGTACAGGACCACATAACAGGTTCTCAATCAACTCCCTCTATAGTCAGCCCCACTCAGGGTGATACACCTATTGATTCATATCCAAATTCATATAACCCTGAGTGGAGAAACAATCCTGATCTTTCATGGCCACCATAGAGACCGACTCAGATTGAACATCAATCTAGGCCAGCCCAATATTCCACTCAAACCAATTTAGGGCAACCATCTAATCCAGCCTAACCCGCAACCACCCTTGAAGATATCATGAACATTTTGTTGGACTTTGACAAGAAAAATGAAGAAAGGCTAGCTAAGTTGGAAAATCAAGTGAAATCTCAAGGGGATCAAATCAACAGACTTCAAGAATTACTTTATCCCCAGATGCAAATGCCTTTTCACTCCTATTCTCCACCTATTCTTCTGACCCCTCCTCCAATCTATCATAAATGCCAATGTGAAGGTGCCAAATCTGTGGCCTCTAAAAGGAAGAGAAAAGCTAAGAGCCCACCCAAACAATCTGATTCGGGCTCAACCAAAAATCATAAAACCAAACCCACATCTAGCTCTGACTTATACACTAGGGACAAAAAGAAGAAAAAGGCTTCTGAAGTTGATTTGACCTATTTACCCTTTCCTGGGGCCTTAAAGAAAGAGTCACAAAAGAAGAAAAAGACTTGCACACCTAAAGAGGTGGTTTTATCAGCTAACATAAGTGCATTTGTTTCTGGCACTCTACCACCCAAAAAGACCAACCCTGGAAAACCTTTCATATCTTGTGCCATCAAGGGATTCACCTTCAATAGAGCCCTTGTAGATCTAGGGTCTTCCATTAGCTTGATTCCTACCACTCTTTTTGACCGCACCAGACTTGGAGATCTGCACCACACACCTGTCACCATTAGAATGGCAGATGGTTCCATCAAAACACTACCATTGGAAGGGGGTAGTTCAAGATGTGATTATTAAAGTGCAAGGTCTTAGCTTTCCGATTGATTTTATTGTCTTGGACATGAATATACCGGAGAAGCTAAGTAATTCACCCATCATTCTAGGTCGACCTTTCTTGGCTACGGCCAATGCACGGATTGACTGTTACTCAAGATGTATGGAGATGAGTAGCAGCAATGAGAAGATTCACTTTGATATTTATGTAGCCGCTAAGAAAACAAAGTCAGGGTATTTTTTGGATGACATGGAAAGTGATTCGGAGGGCAATTCGAAAGAAACTATGGCAATTGACACCTGGGTAGAACCACATGACCCGAATCAATAATACACTAGATCACATAAGTCACCCTCAATACCAGATCAAATCATTGATAGTATGGTTGACTATCTTGATTGACCTAGCCCAATTCAAACCCCTACCCCTTGCAATGAATCCCAGATTACTCGATTGATCAAAATGATTCATGAAATAAAAGAAGCTAGTGCAAGAGAATATGATGATATAAAAAAAGAGCTTCATAGAATCCGGGACGAGCAACAAAAATTAGAAACATTTGAATTTGGGTCAGGTGTGTCACAACCGATTTGTGATTCGGTGGTGGTCATGCAAGATTCTATTAATCAAACACCCGAGGTGGATGATATTGATAATCCTATTGAAGTTGAGAATAGATATTTATTCGAGAATCTTGATCTTGTTTTAGGGTTGGAATACCAATCATTTCATTTTGAGGAACCAACCATTAAGGGACCTGAATATGATTTTGCTGTATTTGAGAATACCCATGAAGACATTGATGAATTAATTCAAATGATCACATACACAGAGCAACAAAATCAACAAGTCCTTAATGACTCCTCAATCAATGATTTATCCCATTCCACTTTGATGGAGGGACTCACTACTGATTCTAACAACCAATTTCATCTAAGTGAGAAGAAGAAAATATCCCCTTATGAAAAGGATATTCAAGAGATTGAAATACTATTGGGGAGAACATGTGATGAGTTATCGTTGGAAGCTAAAAATTTTGGGGAATCATGTGATAATTGGGAATTAGAATTGAAAATTTTTGAAGAGATAAAAGAAGATGATACCCAAACATCTTTGGTAGAGACAGAGACTAATCAGTGGACCTTGATTTTCAGATCTGACCACACTACTTGGGTCATGCCTTCCATTCAACACCATTATCAAGACCCATATGATTTCACCCCATACGACTCTACCCATACCTCTACCACCCACATTCTCCATCACCTCTTTGGGATGCCTTCACCTTCATTTCTTCTAGGCACCCATATTTATATGTCTTTCTTCTGTAGCATCTAGCTGCAGATAATCCCGAGCCCCATCTACATATTTTTTCGATTATTTGGACTTGGAATTCATGGACAACTGGTCCACATTTGCGGCCCACTGTTGTCAAATGAGACAAATTCTTATCATTTTACTCGCCATTCTCAATACTGTATTGATATATCCTTTTTCAGTGTATGCTCAGCTGGAGGCGTTAATCTCAGCAGTTATATATAGCATATTTTGTTTGTCATCTTTTCCCTGCATATTCAATTTTAGGTGTTGGAATAAGCGGAACGTCAAAATTCAAGAGCTATTCTAGGTGATTTCTACCCATTTACCCCTGTCTTAAGTAATTTTTCATTATATTCATGCATGAGAACATGCAAGAAAGTAGGCATGTGGGGGTAGTAATTGTAAATTGAAATTTTTTCTGCCAACACCTAGGAAAAACCTTTCGTACATCTTGCTAATTTCACTTTAGGGTCCATAAATTAAGAACAATCTACTCCACCTCCAATGCTCACATTGGAGCTAAAAATCGTTTGCAACAGCCACTTTCGACTCATCCATTCACCTTTTTGTTCTAAATTTAGGGTCAAGCTGTATATAACCTAAATTAGGAAAATTTTTGAAGTGAAACTTTGAAAGGTTACAAATAGCATTTATATATATTACATTCATGAATAAGATTTTTATCAAAAGAATGTATTAGGGATTTTATCCTCTAGTTGATTCCTGTATCTGGAATCCAGTATAATTTTCACTCACATGTAGATTTTGCAATGGATTCATGGTGAAGACTGATGAATGTCTTTAGTTTGTCGAAAAGAAGAGGTGCTTCTTTTCCTGAACCCCTCTACAGTGTTTTAGGAGTCAGGCAGATTTTCTTCCAAAAGTCCAACAAATAGTGTGAGATGAGAGTAGAGTGTACCGGTGTTCTAAGAATAGTGTAAGGAATCTGGAATCCTAGATAATTAGGTAACGATACTCAGAGATTAGGCATAGTTTTCGCTCTCGGATCCTGCGTATACATTTTTATGTGAAATTTTGAGATCCACCAAATAAGGCAAATACGTAGAGAGCGAGTTTTCATAAAACTAGGGCTAAGGGGAATGATTACGACCATTCTTTACGGAATCCTCGGTTGAAGGAGGGTATTGATGTCAAGGTCAAAAATACACCGTCTTATTTGTCTCTCCTGGTGCCGTGAGTAGGCACTTCCACCAAATAAGCCACCTAATGTCTCTTGAGTATCACCAATCCCTAATAATGCCTCATCAATAAAGTTCATGAATGTATGCTAGCTTGTGTTATGTTGAAAAAAAAATTATACATAGAAAAAAAGGGAAGAAAAATGAATAAAAAAAAGGAGAAAAATTGAAAAAGAAAAAAATAGAAAAAGAAGAAAAAGAAAAGAAAAAGGGTGTGCGAATATTTAGTATTTATTTCAGTTGCATTGAGGTAATACAACCAAATAAATTTGAGATTCACCAAATAAGGCCTTAACCTATTTTTTCTGTATTTTTGACCACCCGAATACTGGCCGAGGAATTCTGACTTAGTGTTAGGGTTATGAAACTCAATTAAAGTGTTAATGCCAAGTGAGACCACCAAATACGGATCATATGTAAGAATCTGGTGAGATTGTGAGCTCTAAGAAAAGAAAAGAAAAAGAAAAAAAAGCGAGAAAAAGAAAGAATGAATATAAAGGAACCAAAAGAGAGCATAGTTTTTCTCGTCTTTCTCTGAGTTGAGTTACTTAATTTGAGAATCTAGATTCTATAGTTCTAATTTCTATGTAAGACCAAGTGAGAGTGAGCCACCAAATAAACACATCCATTTCCCTCTGACATTCTCTACCTAAGCTTAAAGTCGGGGTGGAACTCAAAAATAAAAAAAAATCTTGAATACCCCGAGGGAAGAAGTCCGCCTATCCCTCTAGAATTTTACTAGGGGTTAAGTACAGACTTTAGAGGTGAATCAGGTCTTTCACTCAAATTCGTTGTGAAAGCTACATAGCTGCACTTTCACATATTTGGATTTCAAGATTTTTGGATGAAACAAAAGGAGAAAAATCTTTAGTCAAGCTCTTTGATAAAAAGAATAAGAGGTCCTTTAGAGATATAATTTGTAAATAACTTAGTCAGCTAACGCTGAGTATAGTAGAAGTTAAGCCATTTATATGCAATTAACGTAAGACAAGCAACTAGACCCAAACGTCTTAAATGAGCTCAAGATCTCACCTTGCTTCTCTACGGCTTCCTCAGACATTCGAACCCTTCTGCAACCGTCTGAGGGTGATCCCAGACGTCAAATACTCCCTGTGGTCGCCTGGGGGTGCCGTCAGACGTCTGATACCGTCTCCAGACGTCCTAAAGTACCTCGAAGGGCATGCTTGCATGCCTCTCCAAGGCTTGTACCTACGTACACACTCGTAGGTTAAAACCTTCGATAACGCAACGTTATGTACATAACATACATGCATGCATGCGCGTTCAGGACACTTACCTCGGCACTCTGCAAGTATTCAGACCTCCAGCTTCAACTCTGGACGTCTGTTGCCACTCCAGACATCTGGCAGATGCTCTAGATGTCTGGTACTGGAAAAATCCAATATCCAGAAACTCCTCGCGCAGCTCGTCTTCCTCACGCCTTGACCCACAGCATGACAGCAGCAACTCCAGCAGCTACAGATGGTCGAGAGGCTCTCTCAATGAGCCCCTCCTCCTCGTGTGCATGCTCGTCTCCTCCCGCATGAGCTCCTCCGAGCTCCTGCGACTGCCGCGGCACCTCCCCCTCGCAACTCCGGCACTCGCGGTTGCACCTGCAACAAGGTGCTCCACGGAGCGAGCTCCCCCCGCTCGTGCTCCTCTGGCTGTGCACTCAAGCTCCCCAAGCTTCCTCCTCTCTCCTACGCCCTCACTCTCCCTCGCTCACACTCTCACCCTCTCTCCTTCTCCTCCTCGTCCCATCCCTCTCCTTCCTCTCTACTCGCTGTGGTAGGGGGTGGGGAAGAATATGGCCGCCTCTCTAGTCGTTTATTGTGTTTTTGGTGTTTTTCTTATTTAGAATTTTTCTGGTAATCTTTTTCCTTGAGGCACACCCTCAAAATTGGGTTCTTGACTTTGAGCCAAAACAGGATTCCAAAACAAGTCTTGCTATTCACAAGACGGGGTACCTGCAAGTCAAAGATTATCTTTTCTCTTTTATATATATATTTCTATCTTTTTACTAACAGGAAAGTGAAACAAAAATAAAGTAAATACAGTATATATATATAGGTATGTATTATGTATATAAATGGGTGGGGGTGGAGGCAGAGATGGAGTGTAGCACGGTGTCGATTCGGTCGTCGTCTAGAGAGATGCAACCAACAGGACTAGGTGCCGCGTGGAGTGTGGGATGGATGGTAGAAGATGTATGTAACCACTCTTTTTGTACGCATGTATTGGGGAATATCAGCAACTGGCGCAGATATTCCCGCGATACAGCGTATGGTAAATAATGTGAAAATATATATATATGTATGTATGTAAATATATCATATGTATATATATATATATGGTTATAAATATATAGGTATATATATATGTAGATATATATGTATATATATAAGTGTATATGTATATATGTGTGTGTGTGTGTATAACTATATAGAGGTATATATATATGTATGTACAAGTATATAGTAATATATGTATATGTAGATATATGTAGCTAAGTGTATATATATATATATATATATATATATATATATATATATATATATATATATATATATATATATATATAGTTATAGATATATATATGTATAGATGTATGTATGTATGTATATAATACTATATAGATGTATATATGTATATATATGTATATATACATATATAATAGTAATATATGTATATAGGTATATGTATCTAGATATGTATATATATGTATATATGTATGTATATATAAGTAGGTGTGTATATATGTAAATATATATATATACTTAGTTATATAGGTAATATATGTATAGATATATGTATATTTATATATATGTGTGTGTGTGTGTGTAAGTATATATGTATATATATGTATATATATATATATATATATAAAAGTATATATATAAGTATATATATATATATGTATGTATGTATGTATACTAATACATAAGTATATAGATACTACTATATGTATATATGTATGTATATAAATATATGTATATATATATATATGTATATATATATCAATATATAAGTATACGTATATATATATATGTATACAATAGAGTATAAGTGTGTGTGTTTGTGTGGAAGTGTGAGTGTAGGTGTGTGTGAGCGTCGGTGTAGAGAGTGCTGTGAGTGTTGTGAGAGAGAGTGAAAGAGAGAGAGAGAGAGAGAGCGGGAGAGAGAGGGCACTATTAAGTTTAAGGCATCTGCAGCTAGCGGGTGTCGTCTGGAGACTTCAAGCTTGTGCGCAGGCGTGCAAGCACGTAGACAAGCACGCGCTGGAGGGTGAGGGCGCGGAGAGAAGATACGCAGCGCACCGTGCTGCGCGAGGGCTGGAGCGGTTTGGCAGACGCAGGTGCTGAGGGTGGGCATTCGCAGACGCTGGAGCGGGTGCTGGCGCTCGCAGGCGCACGCGGTGAAGGAAGCGGGCGAAGGCAGGCGCTAGGAGAGGGCTGGCAGACGCGCGGGTGGGCGCACGCATGGGCGAGGGCTGGTTGAAGTGCGCCGGGTGACTGGTAAAGTGAGAAGCTTTCCGGTCACCCCACTGTAGCCACAGTGTCGCGCAGACTCGCGTGAACAGTGGCTACAGTGGTCGTCCGCGCCGCGTAACCGGGAGCTGCAAGTGGTGTGAGTGTGGCCGGCTCGCGGCTGGCGCGCGCGAGGAAGAGGGTTTGCGCCGGCCGGTTGCGAGCACGGAGAGCTCGCGACAGAGCGCGTGGAGAGGGAGGTGAGGGCGCCTGCAGCTTGCATGTAAGCTTGCAGGTGCTGGCAGGGGTGCGGGGAAGCGCTTGGCAGGCCACTGCAGAAGCGTGCAGAGGCCGGTTGCGGGCGGAAGCGAGCGTGACAGGGCGAAGAAAGCAGGAGGCAGAGAGGGCCTGCAGACGTGCGCTGGGTGCGAGGGCGCCTGCAGGCTTGCGCGGAATGGATGGGGGCTGCTGCCGCTGCTGCCGCCGAGCTTCGAGCTTGAAGCTTGCGGCAATGGCTGAAATGGCTAGAATGGAGAAAACAATGAAGAAAGCCACCACGCCCACCGGCTCTTTAAAGAGCTGGGCGATGGTGGTCTCACTGTGGTGGTGTGCACCACAGTGAGGGCTCCTGCCCGCTGGGGGTCTCCTCGGAGGAGGAGGGCCGGCGTATGGAGGGAGAGGGAGGAGAGGACGGCCTGGAAGGAGATGGAGCTACCGGTGGGTTTTCTGGCTGGGACCAGGCTTGCTTTTGAAGAAGAAGACGCCCACCTTATATAGAAGATGAAAGCCATGCACAGCCATGCCCTGGCTGTGCATGGCTCATGCATGGCCACGGCAGGGAGTGGCTGGTGCAGGGAAAGGGCAGCTGCAGGGAATGGCGCACGAGGAAGAAAGGTGCAGCCGCGAGAAGAGATTTCCAAAACTAATAAAAATAAAGATGGGAATATTGCGAAGTAGCACTTGAAGAAAATGCGAATTGAGAGGCCATTTATTTCATTCTCCTCCTCTCTTAATTAAATGCATGCATGCGTGTATTTTTACAATGCAACTATTGAACCCTAATATGCATAGGTAATGCTAGGAAATAGCACAAGAAGGCACTATTGCAGGTGTATTTTTGCGGTGCAATTAGTGGGCTCTTTAGATTGATATTAGTGTATACATAACATGTATTAAGATATAAATAAGTTAGTTTATATATATTTGCTTGTATGCATTACATATATAAATTATTTAGCATGCATTAGAATTACATGCATTAGTCTTTACGTTACATTATATGCATTAACATTTTATTGAGGGTTTGAACATAATTAACCAATCTTTTTATTATTATTCATTTTCTCTTCTCTGCATGAATTCATCGCTCCAACGCCACCAGTTGCCGCACTAAAACCTGCATTCAAGGACAAGCGGAGAATGCGGATCTGCTTCCGCCTCTCGATTCAAATCCATGTAGGTAGCTACAAAGGAGGAAGAATGGCTGCCGTTCAAATGAGGCCACCACCCCTTTCCTCAATGTGCAGAGAACCTCGTTTCTCATCTGCTCCTCACCACCAGCCTCAACTATGGCAGCGCAACTCCACCACCGTGGGCGTGTGGTGTGATAGCCCACACCACCAATCAGAGTCCCTACATCACCGTACTTCTTCATCACCACCGTACCCACCAGCACCATCCCTGCACACGTCCATCACAAGCGCAAGCAGCTCCCTCCAGCACCCTCGGCCCGTGCTTCACCTTCTGCAACAGCCCATCCACATGCGCCTGCCCCTCACTTCTAGCTCCCCCATACCTCAGCCCCTGACGCACGCACCATGTGCTGCCACGCGCCCTCAAGCACCATTCCCGCGCCCGCCCCTCTTTGTGCGAACCTCTGCCTGCAGCAACCCCTGCGCGCTCCTCGCAGCCACAGCCACGCGCCTAACAGCAGCAATTGGCCCTCGCCCACCAGCAGCACGCGCAGAGTGTGCGCTACTCCAGTCGGCATCGCCAGTCCGTGTGCACACCCAGCTTCTTGTTCTTTGCCAACCGAAAGTACCCAAAGCCACCAAAAACGCAGCCATCAAATTCGGCCATGAAACTTCACGTCGAGAACTCCATCGGACTTGCCTCGACTCTCCGAGCACAACCACGCTTTCGGCTACACCAATCGACCACCTGATAGCCAGTCAAAGGGCCTCACTGTCGGCGGCTTCTTCCACTCTGGTCGGCGACCACCGACGGTCGTTCGGAACACCACCACCACCATCAGAAAGCTCTCATCACGCTTATCCTCCTCTGAGCTTTTTGCAGCCCACCATCACTTCCTCTTCGCGCACGCACAAAGCAAATCCTCTATTTTTGGGTTAATTAATATTTACATTTGAGTGCCATTTCCAAACTCTCATTTTTTATTTTAATATTTGATATATTGAGTGAAATTACAACTTCATACTCATGCTTTCTCATAATTACTTGGCTTTTGTTATTCACATCTTTGACATTGGTTTTGGATTAAGATGAACACAATTTCTCTCTAATACATGTGTAATTGGAAATTACATAGATTGATCACATATTTATTGAATATTTCATTGAGACAATTGAGCATATAACCTTACATTCTCGAGTTATTGTGTCTTCTTTTCGTCGCATTTCAAGTTAGAGTTGACCATGGATTTTGCACTCGATTGAACGAATACAAGAAAAAAAATATTCGTGAATTTATTGCATCATTGCCTCCCTGTGGACACGACCCACTCTTCTGTGAGTCGTTTAATTTTTATTTTAATTATTTTGTTAAGCGATTTTCCACTACTTTGATACTAAAACGACAAATCATCTTAATCATATTATTCGAAAGCAAAACCCATCTTACCAAATGGCATCATTGTTGGGGAGGCAGCAGACTCAATAATTTCACCTAATTTTTATTTCTGATTATTTCTCGTTGCATAGTGATATGACCATTTGTTATCTTTTCTGTGCAAGGAATCTATGGAGGTGACAGGCGCATCTGGGAGACGACATCTACCTTGAGCGATGCCTACACGAGGGGAAGATGTAGGAGACCTGGATCCTGCTTCCATAAGGGATTCTCCTTTGTCACAAATTTTATTCTTGTTTTCTCACCCTTGTAGTAATTGGAGCTGATTTTCGGGAGCATGTTCCCTTTTCTTTAGATCTAGGTTTTTTTTATTTTGTGGTTGTTTATCATTTTCTTTGCTTGTGCATAAGTAGCTAAACAAAAATAAAAAAAAAGAAACGAGTTACCTGCTAGAAGCTGCCTGCCCTTAGGTCGAATCATTTATGATTGAATGAGCAACATCTAGATCTAGCTTCCTATCTTGCATATTGCATAAAGAATGCTGGAATCAGGTATGCACTTCTAACTTTACATTTCTACCTGTCATGCAAATGCATTTGGATTAATTTTTAGACCACATAATCTGTCTTGAAGTGATCTAATAAAGTGGTCACATTTAATTTTCGAAAAAGTACTAATTAAAGGAGGGACATTTAAAAATCAAGGACTTAGTTTTCAAACTAGGAGTGCGATTCAAAATTCAAAATCTTTTGCAGTGTATGCACACTTATATCTCTTGCACCACGGCACGCATTTAGACACTCCTAGGTCTTGGAACTACTAGGGCAAGAGCCTTCCTACTATTGGATTCTAAAGTGTTCGGAACATGAGATCAAAGGTTTTGTAAATCCAAAGAGGGGGATACCCTGTCACGGATTTTTGGGGGTAGTTAAGAAGCACCGTGAAAGCACAGCTTCAAAGGAAGGCTTAGGTCCACTTGCATCCCTCGATCTTCCATCTTTGGAGTTGCTCTACCATTTGAGATTTAGGGAAGAACACCTAAGCTCCAACTAGGTCTTTTTAGGCATTTCGAAGGTCGACAATAGGCGCGTAATTGATTGGGAAACATGCTTTGTCACCTACAATTTAAACTAAAGTCAAAAGCATAAATTTGTAAAGACCGAACAAGTCCATTTGAATTGTGTTTGTAGTGCATGCTTGGTAGGCGATCTCTTACGAGACAACTTGTGTTTGATCCTGAACCTGAAAGAATCTTAAAAAGAAACCTCCCAAGGGAAGAAATGGCTGGTTAAAGGAGCCTTAAGGAATATTTCATTCCAACCAATCAAGCTGGCCCTGCACTATGTAGACCTCGAGGGGACAATCCTTATGCGATCAAAAGTAGTACCATATCCTTGCTACCCTCCTTTTATGGTACTACTAGGGAAGACCCTTACTAGCATATAGAAGAATTCACCGAGGTCTGTTCCATAGTGAAGCTGCAGGGCGTTATCGATGATGCTCAAATGCGGACCTCCTTTCCTTTCTCCCTTAAGGACAAAGCCAAGTATTGGTATCATACCTTTGATGATATTAACACTTGGGATGCCCTGAAGGAGTTTTTGAAGAAGTACTTCCCCATGAGCAAAACAAATCACTTTAGGAGGGAAATTATGAGTTTTGTTCAAAAGGATGGGGAAGCTTTCCATGATGCGTAGGAGCGCTTTAATGACCTATTAAGACTTTGCCCACATCTCCAGGTGCCTAAGTGGCAACTGGTTGAAAGGTTCTACACCGGACTTAATGATTCACACAGGCACACTGTGGATGGTGCTTGTGCAGGAACCTTTCTATCTAAGATTGAGGATGAATCTTGGAACCTTTTTGATACTTTGAGTGAGAATTCTATTCACCTGAATTCTACCTACATGGGTAGAAAATCCATTCTCAAGCAAAGAAAGTTGGAGGCGAATGAGGCATGGGACACCCAGAATTTAGCCTATCAGATTCAATTGTTGAATCAAAACATGGAAAGGCTTATGTCATGCCCAAGCCAATTCGTATCTAACACCTCCACATCCCAAGCTTTTGAATGCTCCATTTGCCAAGGCAATACACACGCCACTGTGGATTGCCACTTGGCCTCCCAATTCCTTAAGCTTGTATAGGCGGATCTAAATGCCGCTCAGGGGTTCTGTCCTAGAACTCGTAACGACCCTTTTTCCAACACTTATAATGATGGATGGAGGAACCACCCAAACTTTTTGTGGAGACAAGGAAATATCTCAAATTCAGGTAATTATAAATCACAATCCTTTCAAAACCATCAAATGAATCAACCTCAAACCTTGGCCCACCTTAAGAACTCTGAGATGGATGAATTGAAGGCAATGTTGAGAACTATGCAAGAAAGTCAAAGTGTCATCATCCAATCTCATGACAAGGCTATACATGAGATGAAATCGCAGATAGGACACCTTGTTGAGGCCGTTAGACAGAGGGACACTGGGAAGCTTCCCAATACTGCTGGGGAGAATCCTAAAGGAAAAGAGATTGTCTTTAGGGAGCATGCTCAGGCGGTCACTATTCTGAGGAGTGGGAAAGAAATTTCCAAACCCGATGCTCCTATAGTCTCACCCTCTGAAAAACCATCCACCCCGACTTTCACCCCCATCGGAGAAGACTTGCCCAAATCTCCTTCGCTTGAAATCACCTCATCGGAAGAAGTTGCCCCCATTCCACCCCTTACTCGACATGACAACCCTTCCACCCAGAGATCGAGAGTGCCCTTTCCAAAGCGCTTATCCACCTCTAGGTAGTCTTCTGCTGGATCATCTGGAGCCAAAGATAAGATGGATGAGATCATGGAAACTTTCAAGCAAGTGCAGATTAACCTTCCTTTGCTTGAATCTATCAGGCAGAGTCCATCTTATGCCCTCTTCTTAAAGGACCTATGCATGAAAAAGCGGCAATCTAGGAAACAGGTCGAATAAAAAATTGTCCTGCCTGATTCTGTTAGCTCAATTGTTCAACATGGCACACCTCCGAAACTTAAAGACCCAGGAGCTCCGTACATCTCAGTGGTTATTGGTGACTTACAGATTGATGAGGCTCTACTTGATCTGGGTGCGAGGGTGAACATCCTTCCGAGCAACGTGTATGAACAACTTGGGGGAGGTAATCTGAAGCCCAGCCCGGTAATCCTCCAAGTTGCTGATCGATCACTTAAGACACCGCGGGAAATTTTGGAAGATGTCCTCGTAAGAGTGGAGGATTTCTTCTTCCTTGTTGACTTAGTTTTGGACATTGACCATACCAACAAGCCAACCAAACCCACCATCATTTTGGGCTGCCCCTTGCAACTTCGCATGCTTCAATCAATTGCAATACTGGGGCATTGATAATGAGCTTTGGGAACAGGAAAATCCGGTTTAGTGTGTTTGATGCTTACAAACAATTCAGGCTTGAGGAATTTGTTCTGAAGTTGAGGTGATAGATGACCTGATTGAAGAGACAACCTCTGCAATGTTATGTGATGACCCTCTTTAGCATGTCATGCTAAATGAGCATTTCCATCTCTTGGAGGAATGTGAAGGGGATATACTAGAACTTGAGGAGTTGCTGGGTGTTTCTGCTGAGTCTCTTTTCCCATCATCTCTGCCCAAGGTAGATCTGCTACCTGAGATGGGGGACATCTATTATGAAACCCTCAACCATACAAGCCCCCAACCTTGAGTTGAAACCCCTCCCTGACACTCTCAAGTACGTCTTCCTGGGTGCCAATGATACACTCCCCATTATCATTTCGGTTGTGCTATCTGAGGCACAGGAAGGAGCCCTGATTGAATGCTTGTCTAGGCACAAGGAAGCTATTGCTTGGAGCATTGCTGACATTAAGGGTATAGACTCTACACTCTACATGCACCACATTTATACTGATGATTCCATCAAGTCATTTAGGGACATGCAGAGACGTCTGAACCCTAATATGAGGGAGGTGGTTAAAAAGGAAATCCTGAAGTGGTTGGATGCTGGGATCATATATTGAAGATAGTAAATGGGTAAGTCCTATTCATGTGGTGCCAAATAAAGCAGGCTTTACTATGGAATTTAATGACCAAGGTGAACAAGTTGCGACTAGACCCTCAACTGGATGGAGGGTCTGTATTGATTACCGCAAGCTGAACACCGCTACCCAGAAGGATCACTTTCCCTTTCCTTTTATTGATCAAATTCTCGAGAAATTGATGGGGAATAAGTACTATTGCTTTCTCGATGGATATTCTGGGTACAACTAGGTTGCAGTCTTCCCTGATGACCAGGAGAAGACGACGTTCACGAGTCCTTATGGTACCTTTGCATTCAGGCGTATGCCATTTGGATTATGTAATGCCCCTGCAACCTTCCAGCGATGTATGATGTCCATTTTTTCAGACATGATTGACGAGTGTGTTGAAGTATTTATGGATGACTTCTCCATTTATGGCTCGTCTTTTGACCAGTGTCTCCTACACTTGGAGAATGTGTTGAAGCAATGTAAGGAGACTAGTTTAGTCCTCAACTGGGAGAAAAGCCACTTCATGGTACAGACAGGAATTGTACTTGGGCATGTTGTGTCTGAGCGAGACTTGGAAGTAGATAAAGCCAAGATTGATTCTATTTCCAAACTCCCATTGCCCATGAATGTCAAACAGATTAGATCCTTTCTGGGCCATGCCGTCTTTTATAGGCGCTTTATTAAAAATTTCAGTAAAATTTCTAGGCCACTTTGTGACTTGTTGGTGAAGGAATCTTCATTCACTTTTGATTCAATGTGTGCCTAGGCCTTTCAAACTCTGAAGGAGGACTTGATCTCCGCACCTATTCTCTGAGCTCCTGATTGGACACTCCCATTTAAGCTGATGTGTGAAGCTTCAGATTATGTAGTGGGAGCATTCCTTGGACAAAGGGTTGAGGGAAGACCTCATGTGCTGCATTATGCCAGCAAGACTTTAACCGAACCACAGCAAAACTACACAGTCACTGGAAAGAAATTATTTGCTGTAGTTTTTGCTTGGGAGAAGTTTAGGTCTTATCTTCTTGGGTCTAAGGTGGTTATTTACACTGATCATGCGGCAGTGAAACATCTCATTGCTAAGAAAGATTCTAAGCCACGTCTGATTAGGTGGATCCTACTCCTTCAAGAATTTGAGTTGGAGATACATGAAAAGAAAGGTGTAGAAAATGTTGTGGCTGACCACCTGTCTCGCCTTCCACTTAATGACTCTCTATTTCGAGACATCCGCGAGACATTTCCTAGTGAAACCCTTATGGCAATAACACCAACTTCACCTTGGTATGCTGATACCGTAAATTACTTGGTCACTGGAGAAACTCCTGGCTCTTGGAATGAGCAGAAAAGAAAGAGATTCATTTCCCAAGCTAGATACTTTCATTGAGAAGAGCCTGAATTATTTCGAATTGGACAAGACCAAGTACTGAGACGATGTGTACCTGAAGAGGAACAACAATGTGTGCTGAGTTTTTGCCATGAACTTCATTGTGGAGGACACTTTGGCGCTAAGAAAACTACTTTTAAGGCTCTCCAGTCCAATTTTTGGTGGCCTTCGTTATTTAAGGATTCTCATAATTTTGTTAAGGCCTGCATTAGATGTCAACGGACTGGAACGATTGGGAAGAGGAATGAGACGCCTCAACACCCTATTCAATCTGTTGAAATTTTTTGTGTGGAGAATTGACTTTATGGGCCCCTTCCCGTTATCCCATGGTTATGAATATATCTTAGTGGCAGTTGATTATGTCTTTAAATGGATAGAGGCCATTCTTACGTTTTGAAATTTGTGAAGGCCAATATCATATCTCGTTTTGGCTGCCCCAAGACCATTATAAGTGATGGGGGACCTCATTTTCGAAACCACCACTTCAATTAGCTACTCAAGAGTCTGGGAGTGACTCACAAGGTCGCTACCCCTTACCATCCTCAAATGAGTGGCCAGGTTGAAGTGTCAAATAGGGAGATAAAAAATATTTTAGAAAAGATCGTTAGACCTGATAGGAAAGACTGGTCTCAAAAGCTCGATAATGCTTTGGGGGTGCATCGAACGGCCTATAAGACCCCTTTGGGTACATCTCCCTTTCGGATTGTGTATGGGAAAGCTTATCATTTACCCATTGAGCTAGAACATAGGGCACTTTGGGCTATTTGAAGTGTTAACATGGATTTAGAAAAGGCGAGTAAGGCACGACTTTTGAAATTATGTGAGCTTGAGGAGTTGAGGAATGATGCTTATGACACCTCTCAAGCTTATAAAGAGAGAACTAAGGTCTTGCATGATAAGTATATTCTTAGAAAGACCTTTGAGCCCAACCAACAAGTCTGGCTTTTCAATTCTAGACTTAAGCTTTTTCCAGGAAAATTAAAATCTCGTTGGGATGGGCCTTACATAATTACTAAAGTGTTTCCACATGGAGCTGTGAAGATTAAAAGCCCTTCCTCTTCAGCAACTCCCTTTATCATCAACGGTCAACAATTAAAACCATACATTACTTTGGATGGCCATCTGGTTGACGAGGTCACTCTTGAGGAGCCTTAGCTCCTGCCATTCTCCGCCTCAGGTAATATCATCCTTTAACTGTTTTGTTTCCAATGAGGACATTGTTTAAACCAGGTATGGGGGAGAGAACTTGAGGCATCTATTTATAGCATGTCTACATTTTGCATATTGCATTCAAAAAAAAAAAATTGTATTATTGAGCTTAACTGGCTGGGCCCTACATTCTTAAGCAAACCAGAACTTTAGATTAGACTAAGTTAATTCTAGGTGTCGAACTTTAGAAGCTAAGTGAGCTACTAGCTTTAGATCTTTAGGGTCCTTTGTGGACTTAAAAACTTACGTAGGAGTTAAGTTGCGGACCATTCCTCAAGAGGTTGAGGAAGGAAAGCTAGGGATTGAGTTAAATGTTGGGTAGTACCTGGAGTCTTGTTCTACCTTTTGGTTTACGGGTCCTTGTAACCCAAGCATCCAAATTTCACACACACTTGGTCTTGTGTAAGTGATACCTTAATTCCTTTCTTAAAAGAAAATTTGGTTCTCTTAGTTTTGACTTAGGAGAAGCTTGAAAATAGAATTTGATTGGAAGAGTTCCTGCTACAGGAGAGGTGGAGTATATACTCACCTTGAGGATGAGATGATAACATGTTACCTCCTCGACGCTTGTCTCTTAGGATATCCATCTTATTGGGGGCATGTGAGCGCATTGTGCGGTTCATGTACCATGGGCGGCCCTATCTCGAAGTGCCGATTGCCACAGGCCTGAATTCGCTCAAGAAATCCATGGGCAATACTATCTCGAATTGTCGATTTCCAGGAGTTCTTGGGGTCGCTATGGGTGGTGCTATCTCGAAGCATCAAAAGCCAAGCACCCCTCAAGGTACGATGATGGGGACAATGAATCCGACACAGACGGTGTTGATAGCTGATCCAAGGTTAGACTTAGAGGAATCAAACAAATATATATATATATATATATATATATATATATATATATATATATATATAAATCCTTTTTCCTCTCTAGGTTGGCAATCATACCAACTTCAAATAACTCAGACCAATGCACATGCACGGATGCTTTAATCTCGGGGATCAATAAACCCTAGGGTAGAGTTAGAAATCAAGGAAACCTGTGCCTGCAACTCGTCTTCAGCCGAGCTAGTCTGTAACTTAGCAACTATTTAGGAACCTTAGGTCCAAATTCTGAACTTAACATGTTTCTAAGGAAAATCGATTGGGTTGGCTAGTCTACTTGGAGTGCTAGGTTATTGCTTAGATTTGCTACAGATTAGCAAAAATTAGGCATGGGGGCATTTAATGAGCCCATATTTGTGGGCTATTTAGTTACCTAAGTGCCTAGGAATTAGATTGATATTAGTGTATACATAACATGTATTAAGATATAAATAAGTTAGTTTATATATATTTGCTTGTATGCATTACATATATAAATTATTTAGCATGCATTAGTCTTTAGGTTACATTATATGCATTAACATTTTATTGAGGGTTTGAACATAATTAACCAATCTTTTTATTATTATTCATTTTCTCTTTGCATGAATTCACCGCTCCAACGCCACCAGCTGCTGCACTAAAACCTGCATTGAAGGACGTGCGGAGAATGTGGATATGCTCCTGCCTCTCCATTCAAATCTATGCAGACGGCTACAAAGGAGGAAGAATGGCTGCCATTCAAATGAGGCCACCAGCCCTTTCCTCACTGTACAGAGAACCTCGTTTCTCATCCTCTCCTCACCACCGACCTCAACTGCGGCAGCACGACTCCACCACCGTGGGTGTGTGGTGTGACAGGCCACACCGCCAATCAAAGTCCTTGCATCATTGTGCTTCTTCTTCATCACCATTGCACTCACCAACACCATCCTTGCGCACATCCATCACAAGCGCAAGCACCTCCCTCTAGCACCCTCGGCCCGCGCTTCACCTTCTGCAGCAGCCCATCCACGCGCGCCTGCCCCTCACTTCCAGCTCCCCTATGCCTCAGCCCCTGCCACACGCACCATGTGCCGCCGCATGCCCTCTAGCACCATTCCCACACCCGCCCCTCCGCATGTGCACCTTTGCCCACAGCAACAGCGGTGTGCCCAGCAGTAGCAACCGACCCTCGCCCACCAGCAGCGCAAGCAAAGTGTGCGCTACTCCAGCCTGCATCGCAAGCCCGTGTGCACGCTCAGCTTCTTCTCTGCCAACTGAAAGTACCCAAATCCACCAGAAACGTAGCCATCAAATCCATCCATGAAACTTCGCATCGGGAACTCCATCGGACTCGCCTCGACTCCTCGAGCACAACCACGCTTCCAACCGCACCAATCGACCACCTGACGGTCAGTCGGAGGGCCTCACCACCGGTGGCTTCTTCCACTCCGGCTGGTGACCATCGACGGCCATTCAGAGCACCACCACCATCGGAAAGCTCTCGTCGCGCTTATCCTCCTCTGAGCTTCTCGCAGCCCACCATCGCCTCCTCTTCACGCACGCACAAAGGAAGCAAATCCTCTGTTTTTGGGTTAATTAATATTTACATTTGAGTGCCATTGCCAAACTCTCATTTTTTATTTTAATATTTGATATATTGAGTGAAATTGCAACTTCATGTTCATGCTTTCTCATAATTACTTGGCTTTTGTTATTCACATCTTTTGACATTGGTTTTGGATTAAGATGAACACAATTTCTCTCTAATACATGTGTAATTGGAAATTACATAGATTGATCACATATTTATTGAATATTTCATTAAGGAAAAATTACGCATATAACCTTACATTCTCGAGTTATTGTGTGTCTTCTTTTCGTTGCATTTCATGTCAGAGTTGACCATGGATTTCGCATTCAATTGAACGAATGCAAGAAAAAAAATATTCATGAATTTATTGCATCATTGCCTCCCTATGGACACGACCTGCACTTCTGTGAGTGGTTTAATTTTTATTTTAATTATTCTGTTAAGCGATTTTCCACTACTTTGATACTAAAACGACAAATCATCTTAATCATATTATTCAAAAGCGAAAATCACCTTACCAAATGACATCGTTGCCAGGAAGGCAACAGACTCAATAATTTCACCTGATTTTTATTTCTAATTATTTATCGTTGCACAGTGATCTGACCATTTGTTATCTTTTCTGTGCAAGGAATCTATGGAGGTGATAGGCACATCTGGGAGACGACATCTACCTTGAGCGATGCCTACACGAGGGGAAGATGTAGGAGACCTGGATCCTGCTTCCATAAGGGATTCTCCTTTGTCACAAATTTTATTCTTGTTTTCTCACCCTTGTAGTAATTGGAGCTGATTTTCGGGAGCATGTTCCCTTTTCTTTAGATCTAGGTTTTTTTTATTTTGTGGTTGTTTATCATTTTCTTTGCTTGTGCATAAGTAGCTAAACAAAAATTAAAAAAAAGAAACGAGTTACCTGCTAGAAGCTGCCTGCCCTTAGGTCGAATCATTTATGATTGAATGAGCAGCATCTAGATCAAGCTTCCTATCTTGCATATTGCATAAAGAATGCTGGAATCAGGTATGCACTTCTAACTTTACATTTCTACCTGTCATGCAAATGCATTTGGATTAATTTTTAGACCACATAATCTGTCTTGAAGTGATCTAATAAAGTGGTCACATTTAATTTTTCAAAAAGTACTAATTAAAGGAGGGACATTTAAAAATCAAGGACTTGATTTTCAAACTTGGAGTGCGATTCAAAATTCAAAATCTTTTGCGGTGTATGCACACTTATATCTCTTGCACCACGGCATGCATTTAGACACTCCTAGGTCTTGGAACTAGTAGGACAAGAGCCCTCCTACTATTGGATTCTAAGGTGTTCGGAACTTGAGATCAAAGGTTTTGTAAATCCAAAGAGGGGGATACCCTGTCACGGATTTTTGGAGGTAGTTAAGAAGCACCTCAAAAGCACAGCTTCAAAGGAAGTCTTAGGCCCACTTGCATCCCTCAATCTTCCATCTTTGGAGTTGCTCTACCATTTGAGATTTAGGGAAGAACACCTAAGCTCCAACTAGATCTTTTTAGGCATTTCGAAGGTCGACAATAGGTGCGTAATTGATTGGGAAACTTGCTTTGTCACCTACAATTTGAACTAAAGTCAAAAGCATAAATTTGTAAAGACCGAACAAGTCCTTTTGAATTGTGTTTGTAGTGCATGCTTGGTAGGTGATCTCTTAGGAGATAACTTGTGTTTGATCCTGAACCTGAAAGAATCTTAAGAAGAAACCTCCCAAGGGAAGAAATGGCTGGTCAAAGGAGCCTTAAGGAATATTTCATTCCAACCAATCAAGCTGGCCCTGCACTATGTAGACTTGGAGGGGACAATCCTTATGAGATCAAAAGCAATACCATATCCTTGCTACCCTCCTTTTATGGTACTGCTAGGGAAGACCCTTACAGGCATATAGAGGAATTCACGGCGATCTATTTCACGGTGAAGCTGTAGGGCGTTATTGATGATGCTCAAATGCGGACCCTCTTTCCTTTCTCCCTCAAGGACAAAGCCAAGTATTGGTATCATACCTTTGATGATATTAACACTTGGGATGCCCTGAATAGGGGGATTTTGAAGAAATACTTCCTCATGAGCAAAACAAATCACTTTAGGAGGAAAATTATGAGTTTTGTTCAAAAAGATGGGGAAGCTTTCCAAGATGCATGGGAGCACTTTAATGACCTGTTAGGACTTTGCCCACATCGCCAGGTGCCTAAGTGGCAACTAGTTGAAAGGTTCTACACCGGACTTAATGATTCACACAGGCACACTGTGGATGGTGCCTGTGCAGGAACCTTTCTATCTAAGACTGAGGATGAAGCTTGGAAGCTTTTTGATACTTTGAGTGAGAATTCTATTCACTTGAATTTTGCCTACATGGATAGAAAACTGGATAGGCTTCCATAGGATCTGGGTATTTTATGTTATCATGCAGTTTCCATCTAGTTATAAATATGTAAAAAAAAAATGATGTTTAGTAATAATCTGAAGGCTGAAAGAAAAATACAATAAGTGTTTATGAATATTCAACCACTGTTTTGAAGACTTTCCAGGCCACAGAAGCTTGATTCGCTCAGGCTCGGCTTAATTCACTTGAGCATTGGCAAGATAGATCGAAATCTCTCCTAACTAAGGTCGTATTCTAGTACCTGAGACACCAATACAGGATCAGTTGGTTTGCTTCTACTCGAGAGCCTAAGTAATCTTGGTTTACACTACACATATCAAGAAAGACCAGGTGAACATAAGATCCAACCTTAGTGTTCATTAGGGAAGGTGGAGTCCTTACCTGTGCACGCAGGTAGACTTTTTATCCCAGGCTTTAGTCTTGTGTTTAGGAGAGACTCTTTCCACCAAAAAGGAACTCTCCCACCGAAAGAAAAGTATGCTCCTCCAAATAAAGTTGTAAGAGATATGCTGACACGTGTTTCAAAAAAAAAAAAGATACAAATAAGTCAGTATGTCTCGTAAATGTCTGTAAAGTCTTCACCCTACAAAAGTTCTTCAGGGCAAATACCCTATTTTCTTTGAGCCACAAATGTCATAAAATGGGAGTTGAGTTTTCCATTTTCTTTTTAAGGGTCAATCCGAAGACATGAGCTGAAACTGGGACCAACCTGCACTTAAAAATTCGTGAAACCCTGGGCTTGAGTCTTAATGTTCATCTGGTCAGTCTTGATCCTTCACTAAGCACAAGCCATAATCTCTTGAGTTCTCGAGTACGGCAAAAACCTCATGGGTCCTGGAAATCATACTTAAGGTTTAAATATCAAGAGTCCAGGTTAGTTGAGAGATGGTCTATGTCATGTAAGACTTAAAGTACTGGTAGTCTTCTCTACAATTGGTTCTCACAATATCCAACAAATAAATACACCTATGTCGCCCCAGAAGAAGATCTTCAGCTTAAGATCATTTCTAAATACAATACAAAAATATTTTGCTAGGGACTAGCAAAAGATAGGCATGGGAGTATGATTGCACAGCAAAAATACACTAACAATTGTGCCATCTTGTGCTATTTCCTAGCATTGCCAATGCATATTAGGTAGCCATAGTTGCATTTGAGAAAATAAACGCATGCATGCATTTATTAACAGGGATGTGGATTCAAGCCATCACCCTCCCTCTTATGCTGAGGTTCTACAAGCCAAAGCAACTCAATACTGAGGGATTGTGAAATTCAGGAGAAGTTGGCCGAACCCAATAAAGTTATGGAACTGGAAGATGGGGTGGGGGGTTTGAGGGCAAAGGAGGGGATGTTTGAAACTCTGGAGGATGGGGGGGTGCACCTCTACTTCAAGTTGACTCGGTTGTGGTGGTGAAAGAAGGTGGGGAGATGACATTGATGAATGAGGCTGTGGTTGAGGATTTGAAAGGTGGGACTCCCATAGCCAATGCTCCTGTTGAACCTGATCTGGAAGAGCCCCCTGTGAATTCCTTAGATCTGCAAAGTAGTTCTCCTGTGGTTGAAGGTCTTCAGTTGGATTCCACGACTCCTTCCACCTCTGGTCTAGGGAGACCTCCCTACAAGCTAAGGCTAAGAAGACATAGTTCAATACGAAAAGTTGATGAGTGTGCCATTGCAGCTGTGATGAAGGTTAGCAAAGTCTCTGCTGCGAAGAAGGGGACTGATCAGATGGCCAAATGAGGATCCTTACTTGGAATGTGCATGGGCTGCGCGATCGATGTCGAAGGGCTTCTTTGCTTAGATATTTGAGAGAATGGGAGATTGATTGTGCCATCCTCCAAGAAACACATATTGATAGTGAGGCTGACAGGGCCTGGGTAGAGATGAAAGCTGGTTTTACTAATGACATTGTGATGATCAACTCAAGTGGCAAATTTGGGGGTGTTGCCATGTGGTGGAAGAAGCATGTATTGCGATTGGAGGAGGCTTCTTTGGCTAGACACTTACTGACTTGCAAGTTCAAAAGAGACCAGGGGGTCAGTGAATTATTTGTGATAGGTGTGTATGGTCCCTGTGATCTTAGCAAAAGACATGAGCTATGGGAGGACTGGAATTTGGCTGCGGATTTTGTAAATGGGGCTACCTGGCTTGTTGGAGGGGATTTCAATTGTGTGTTGGTGGGGAGTGATAGACCCAGTGGTGTGGCTGATAGTAAAACCACTAGCTTCCAGTTAATGGTCCAAGCTTTAGGTTTGAGTGAGCTCCCCTCCTCGGGCTCTAAATTCACTTGGAGGAATGGAAATGGTCTCATGTCCAAAATTGATAGGTTCTTTGGCAATGCAGGGCTGCTGGACCTTTTTCAGTTATCTTATGTCTGTGGCCTTGAACGTCCCTTCTCTGATCACACTCCATTAGTTTGGGACAATGGGGAACAGGTGTTGGCTGGATCCTATTTCAAATTCAAGAAGTCTTGGTTGAGGGAACCGAGCTTCAGAGAGATGCTTGAAGGTTGGTGGAGGGCTCAGCAGGTTGAGGGCACGGCTACCATCAAGCTGGCTTCCAAACTGTCGGCTATGAGAGTGATGTTAAAGGAATATGGTGATGTTGTTTCTGTCATGAGGCATCAGAGACGCAGAGAAGCCTTGATGAAGGTTCAGGAATTGGACTCTAGAGAAGCCAATGACCTACTGTCTGAGAAGGATCTCCTTAACAGAAAAAGATGGCAGGGGGTGGTGGCTGAAGATCTGAAGATGGAGATGGATTGGAGGGAACGTTCAAGACAGCTGTGGCTAAAAGAGGGGGATGAAAACACTAAGTTCTTTCATTTGGCTACCAGCTCTCGGAGAAGAATCAATCTAATTTCCTCAATTGTTAAAGATGGGCAGAGAACTACCTCCATCTCTGATATCAGAGCTGAGGCTGTCAAATACTTCAAGGAATCCTCAAGATCTGCTGGAAGGGGCTGTTGGAGGATGGCAGCAAGTGACCTTCCCAAAATCACTGAAGATCAGGGGTCCAACCTGACTGCTACTGTATCTGAATCTGAAATCTTAAATGCCATCAAGGATCTCAACTGTGAAGGCTCACCTGGTCCTGATGGAATTCAAGTCTTCTTTTACAAAGAGATGTGGGATGTTGTGGGCACTGAGGTGATGGAGGTGATCAGAGAATTTGAGATTGGAGACTTTGGCTTTGAAAAAATCAATAGGTCCTTTTTATTCCTTTTGCCAAAGACTCCGGGAGCTGAATCTTTTCAGGAATTCAGACCCATTGCCCTTTCAAACTCTATTTATTTGGTGATTAGCAAGGTCTTGGCCAATAGGTTGAGACTTGTTTTGCAAGAGTTGATCCACCTTGTTCAATCTGCCTTCCTTCCTGACAGATCTTTACAAGAGTCTTTTATCATGGCCCAGGAGATGGTTTGTGGGTGGCACAAGAGGAAGTGTAAAGCTTTTTTGTGGAAGGTTGATTTCCGCAAAGCTTATGATTCCATCTGTTGGCCTTATCTTTGGGAAGTGTTTGAAAGAAGAGGTTTTCCCTCTGCTTGGATTCAATGGGTGAAAAGGTGTATCACAACTGCCTCTTTCACTCCATTGATAAATGGGAAACCTTGTGGTGCATGGACTCAACTCCAATGTGGGATCAGACAAGGTTGCCCTCTGGCACCTTTGGTTTTCAACCTGGCAATGGACAACTTGGCTTGGTATGCTTGCAAACTTGCTGAAGCAGGCCTTATTAGAGGATATTCTTTATCTTGCAGGAGTGCTTTGGCCCCTATACTTTAGTATGCGGATGATATGATTTTTTTTGTGGAAGGATCTATTGATGAAGCCTAAGCTCTGTGTCATATGGTCAACATTTTTGGAGAAATCTCAGGACTTAGGCTGAACAGAGAGAAGTCAAATTTGGTCTGTTTTGGCTTATCTGAGGTTGAGCAAGGTGATATTTCAACTGTTTTGGGGACCCCCCACATCAGCCTCCCTATCAAATACTTGGGCCTGCCACTGAGGTGCTCTAGAATGAAGAAAAGAGATTGGAATTGTCTCTTTGATAAAATTTTAGTGAAGTTGGATGGATGGCATAGTAGCTTTCTTTCCAAGGGTGGAAGACTCATTTTGCTCAATTCAGTGATCACCTCTATCCCTATTTTCCACCTTTCCATCTTTAAAGCTCCTAAGTCCATATGGAAGTGGCTAGATGTATTGAGGAAGAGGTTCTTTTGGAGGGGGTCCAAACATGAGGGCAGATTTATGTAGCCACTGAAGTGGGAGCAGATCTGCCAACCAAAGGACAAGGGAGGACTTGGGATTAAATCCCTGAAACAATTCAATGATGCTTTATTGCTTAAGTGGGCAATTAAATTCTTGCAAGGAGATATGAAGCCTTGGACTGCCTTGATCAGGGACAGCTATGGATCTTCAAAAGTGTGCTCTCTAGGCTGCAACCCAGTAGACCCTCGCCCTTTTGGAATTCAGTGATCAAAGCATTGGCTGATAACATGCATCTGTTACAGCTGGCTCTTGGGGATGGCAAGACCTTCAGCTTCTAGAATGAAGGTTGGTCCTGGCTGGGTGTTCTGAAGGAGATCTATCCAAGGGCCTTTGCAGCAGCATCTGATAAGGAGGGAACCGTCAGCAGATTCTAGTCTAGTAGTAGCTGCAGCTGGAGACTGAATGAAGAAGACTCCACCAGAAGGGGCACCCGGCTGTGGGATGAAAGGAGGAATTTGCTCTTAGATCTTGAAAGCTTTAGGCCAAGACTTGGAGTGGAGGATAACTACATCTAGGATGGGCTTTACACTGTGCATTGTGGTTACAACAGAATCATGAAAAATGGAAGTGGGTGGAGCTATAACTTCATTAACAAGAAAATTTGGCTTTTGAAGATCCCCCTTAAGGTACAAATTTTTCTTTGGTTGTGTGGGAGAGAGGGCTTGATTACAGGTGATCTATGACACAGAAGGATGGGAGCTGCTTTTCACGAATGTTACTTATGTGGGATGCACACTAACAACGTCAATCACATTTTCTCCTCTTGCCTGGTCACTGATGCTGTTTGGAGGAGGACTTGCCAGGAGCCATTACCAACATGGGTTTCCATTTGGCATGGGTTTGGTGTGAGAGAGAAGCCACATGTGTGTATGGCTGTCACTCTTTGGTGTGTGTGGAAGGTGAGAAATGCGAGGCTTTTTCAGGAGAGACCGGTGTGTTGTGAACAAATTGTAAGAGAGTGATAATCCCTCATACATACTTGGGGATCTGGATTGTAATTCCTCTTACTTGATTATATGGTATACCTTCCCAGATTGCTATCATAAGACAATAGCTTTCCTTTTTGTTTCAAAAAAAATATCATTCACTAGTTGTCTAGCCAAGATGTTCAAAAAACTAAAGTGGTAGCTAGCTTACATGCTTTTATGTATGTTTTTAGCTTGCTAATAAATGTAGGGAAGAGGATTCATCCTATTAGTATGCTATTTACTTGGAAAGGGGTACAATTGGATGTTGTTTGGATTTAAATGGTGGCATGCTGTTAAAGTGATGCATTCTAATATCAACATTATCTTTTAATATGATAGATCACAACATGTGATGTGATGTATTAATATTTAAATCATGAAATTCTTAGATTATAGAAATACTTGCAACATTGTTAAGAAATAAGCATTGCAAGTGTTTCCTAATTGTAATCTTATGCAATATAAGAAATAAGGGTACCTCTAGGTGTTCAAGTTCCATTTGAGCTCTCATTACCTCAAGACATCCACAGTAGAGGAAACAGACAAAGTGCAAAATAAATTGATGGAAAAAAAATGTCAAGAGCAGACTTGAGATTCGAAACAAGACTTACTCATCCAACTCTTCAGCAATTGGTCTAGTTGGTGGTGTCCACTCAATTTGCACATCCTTCACAGAAGGTAAATTCGCAACTTATTAAACACAAATAAAACATCATTAGAGCAGTTAAAGAAAGTGGTTATCTACAAGATAAAGGATTTCCAACAATATACTATCTAGATTAAATATATAACCGAATGATTTGCTTATTTCATCATTCTTTACGATTCACAGAGAGGATTTGCAATTTTGGTTGAAGTTGCTTTGGAGATCTTAACTTAAATAAACATTTCATATTTAAACCAGATACCAAACATTCTGATAGTGCTTAAATATCTAGAGAAGCTATTTATCTAAAACTTTGGATAGACGATTTATTAAGAATTGATTAGATTTAAGAAGTGAACTAAAGCATTCGGGTTAATGGGCTTGGATTCCCATTGAGAGGAAAGCATTTATGAGGTGCATACCAACAGTAATAGAAAGGAAGAAACAAAACCAATATCATAATCTATTGAGACAAAACCTTCTCCCTACCCTACCATTGAAAATAAGGGAACCTGAATAACATCTCTAGGAATTACAGTGGCTTCCTTGGCTTGAAGGTCAAAAGTTTAAAGATTGGTCACTTGTTGCAACAAAGGTACTCTGCATAATTGCAGTAAGGTGTGGAGGAGTTTC
This sequence comes from Thalassia testudinum, assembly GCA_037157565.1. Classification (NCBI taxonomy): domain Eukaryota; kingdom Viridiplantae; phylum Streptophyta; class Magnoliopsida; order Alismatales; family Hydrocharitaceae; genus Thalassia; species Thalassia testudinum. The sequence goes on from JAZHRO010000033.1 coordinate 7,385,614, forward strand.
TGATTGAGATAAAAGTCATATGCATCATGCGTCATGAAAACCTTGTTGACTCCTTTATTAATGTAAATCTTGTCTCAGTCATTTCCATTGTTGCATCAAAGCCAGAGGAATGACAACTTCATTTCTACGAAAGGAATGACTCCTTAGTGTTGATCTATTCATTTCGTATCCTAAGAGCAGAAAACTAGAACAAATAAAGATAGTAAAATAACTAAAGAATTGAATTTAGACTTGAGGGGCTGCATCAACCCCCAAAACTAAAGTAATGAAATAAAGGATCAAGGAATATCATGCCTTTGAAATTGTAGAATTAGATCCAGCAGGTGGCAAGAAATGGATGATATTTGATGGTCGTTGTCCCAACTAATTAGACTTTAGAGATCCACAATCATGTGGAGATATAAGCCACTTCCCAATAATATTAGGGTTTACTTTACCGTAAATTTCCTATACTTGGTTTATCTGAACCCATTTCGCATAGATGGCATGGAGTAGAGTTACAAAACATGCTAGAATACACATCTATTCCCATGGTCATCTCTTCTCTTTATAAATACATAAATACATACATAAAGAAAACTCACATAAATCTTTAAGATATGTATATTTCAAGAAGAAATCATATCACCCATCCTTGCCCTCTTCTCTATCACTCTGATTAGACTTTAAGCTGTTTCCGAGCTCTCGAGTGGATTTTTCAGATAATATGATATGTAAGATGCATTGAAGATGTCTAATAGCATTAACTATAGTAACCCTCCTAAAGTGAGATTCTACTCATGGTGGTGCATTGATTCAGTTAGGAGCTCATTGGCAAAAACCTCCTAAAATGAGATTCTTTCAAGTAGCTCTTTATAACATTGAGCATCAAATTCCATATCTAGGGATATCTGGTAGTTGTATTACGACAATTTCTTTATTGTAGTTTGTTGTCTACTATCAGAATATTAAGTTGTTCTATTTAGAGTGTTGAGTATATTGATTGGATGAAACTCCCTCACCCCATGCACAATCCCATTCATGTGCAGTTTCATTGGGGTCCGACATGTTTGAACATATAAAATGAATGATCCTAATCAATCCAACTTGCACCCTGCACCATCAACCAATATGAATGCTAAAGGAAAGTCCAAAAAATATAAAATGCCACCAACAAACAATGATTCACATCTTCCATGGATTAGAAAAGTCAGGATTTCATGTCATTGGAATACTTGTAATCAAGTATCAACTCACTGGAATTTTTTTTTAACATTTAAATTAGATACTATCAACTGCAAACAATAACGAGAACCAACATAACCCAATCTAGACCAACATCCCTAGGTATGTACAGTTAATAATGAAATGAAAATGATATATATTGAAATGAGTCTGACCTTAATCTACACCATGTGAGATTCTCTTCAGGATTGTGTACGTCCCAATGAGAGATCCAAGTCCAATCACAAGCCACAAAACACAAAAGATAACGTATCCAGACTTATACCTAACCCAAATCAAATTAAAAAGCTGATTCTATAACCCTAACACTAAACTGATGCTGTGAGTGGTCTTAAGAGATCAATTGAGAGATCTTGAGTAGAGGAACACCTTGCTGATATCAGATATGAGCTTACATTAATCCGTAACCCTAATTAGAAAATTGATAACTCGTCAAATATGTAGGATCTAAAGGGCACAAGCACATTAGAAGGGGAGATGAATAGTGTGGTGAACAAAATATTGCAAATAAAACAAACCACAGAAAAGTACACCAAATATATAGTGGTTCCCCTCACTTGGGTACTCCACTACCTGAGTCTCATGACTTAGGATTTTTAACACGATTCCCTCAACCCAGAGGGAATCGATTTACTATAAACTGAGGTAATTAACGAGTTACCTCAACCCAATTGCAAGATCAAATAAAAGTAGAAAATTACAGGTGTAAGCAAGAAACAAATTAGCTTACAATTTAATTCCTAAGTCTCTAACAAGAATTAGCTTAATAGATATTTGATATATCAATCTAGCGAAAACCACTAAAGCGTAAAAAATAATTTTATGAGGAAGAGCAGATTCACCAAAAGATCTTGTTGCAAGATGAGGATCTTCTTGAAGGAAAGATGCAACAAGCCTATCACCTTTACAGCTAGAAATGAGAAATGTAAAATCTGGAGCAAGGAGAGTTTTGATTCTTGTGTAATGTGCAAATGACACACAAAAGGTGTTTTTATAGGCCACTAAACACCTCCCCTATGATTACTAGCTGTTGGGGTCAAAATAAGAAGATTAGAGATAAGATTAATTGATAAATAGCCATTCAGATCAGGCACAATGGTTAGTTGGTACTGGTACTAAAGTTGTGGCACTGGTACTAACTGCTCACAGTAAACCAACAGATAGTCCAACAAAGCCTAGGTACCAGTACTCATCATAGGTACCGGTACTCAGTGCTTACAGGTGAGTACCAACTAAGTTACCAGGTACCGGTACTCATGATAAGTACCGATACTTGTGACTCACAGATTTGAGTCAAGTAAAAATTTGTGACCTACATGTACCGGTACTGGTGATTAGTACTAGAACTTGTAAGGTTCAGGCACTATGAAATGACCCTTCCAAGGATCGTTGGGATTTTTTTTGGGAAGTTTGGGATGTAAACGCGAAAACTTTGACTCTTTGAGTTGAGTGTGTGGGTTCTTCGGGAAGAAGAGAGTTTGTCAGGGAGAAACACCATAATTTTTCCCTCTCTCTCCTCTCCCTCACCCACACACACACTCATGCACACACACACGCACATCTCCCCTCCAAACCCAAAACCCTAATCCCACTCCTTCTAGTTAACCCCTCCACCCCACTCCATCTCCACACCACCACCTTCATCTCCTTCCCCCTGCCGACGGCCATATTCCTCCCTACCCCCCTACTGCAGCGAGTGGAGAGGGATGGGACGAGGAGAAGGAGAGAGGGTGAGAGTGTGAGCGAGGGAGAGAGGGAGAGAGAAGGCATGGGAGAGAGGAGGAAGCTCGGGGAGCTTGAGTGCGTGGCCGGAGGAGCATGAGAGGGGGGAGCTCGCTCGCGTGGAGCACCTTGTTGCGGGTGCAGCCGCGAGCGTCGGAGTTGTGAGGGGAGGAGCCGCGGTTGGAGGAGCCGTGGGAGCTGCGGGAGCTCAAAGGAGCTTGTGCGGGAGGAGACAAGCATGCACACGAGGAGGAGGGGCTTGTGGAGAGAGACTCTCAACCCTCTGCAGCTGCTAGAGCTGCTGCTACCGTGCTGTGGGCAAAGGTGCGAGGAAGATGAGCTGCACAAGGAGTTTCTGGATACTGGATTTTTCCAGTATCAGATGTTTGGAGCATCTGCTAGACGTCTGGAGTGGCAGCGGACGTCCAAAGCTGAAGCTGGACGTCTGAAAACTCGTGAAGTGCCGAGGTAAGAGTCTTGAACACGCATGCATGTGCGTACATTACGTACGTAATGTTGCACTGTCGAGGGTTTTAACCTGCGAGTCTGTACGCACGTACAAGCCTTGGAAAGGCATGCAAGAACGCCCTTCGAGGTACTTTAGGACGCCTGAAGATGGTATTAGACGTCTGACAGTAACCCCAGACGACCGGAGGGAGTATTCGACGTCTGGAATCACCCTCAGACGGTTGCAGAGGGGTTCAGATGTCTGAGGAAGTCACAGAGAAGCAAGGTGAGATCCTAAGCTCATTTAAGACGTCTGGGTCTAGTCCCAAACATCTGAGTTCAAATAGTATGGGCATTTTTGGGCCGTTTAGGGTCCAAACGGAATCGATTTTTCGCAAACAAAGTACCATTATTTTCCTCTGGAGTTTCTCTACGTGTTAGTGTTGATTATATACTATTTTGAACTCGTTTGATGTGACTTGGTTACTGGTATAGGTCTCTAGCCTGTAGCGTGTTCGGGGCTCGCGGAGACGATAGGACCTGCAGTTCTAACCCCCATTCCTCCTGTGTTTCCCGGTAGAGTGGTTTACTTTAATATTGAGATTTAAATAAGTAAAGTGCTTGTTTAGAATAACTTGATTGAACCCTAGGATGTGAAATGAACCATAGAGCAGAAATGAATGAATATTGTTTGAGCTAAACTATTTACTTGAGATGCATTTTAAACCCTAATTGCTAGCAAGTGTATTAATTTATTAATGTGATGCTTTCTTAGTTAGAAAAACACGAGCTGCCTGTTATAAAAATGAAACTCGAAATGTGAACAGTGAAATCTGAATGACGAGAAATGGAATGAAAGGAATACAAGTACGAACCCTACGGGGAATTAGGAGAACTCCTATATATGGAAGGAATCTTGTAAGTAGATGGGAAGTGAGCTAGCCCTTATGTACACGGTACCAAGGAGAGCAACTGTCCCTTTAGTATAGAGGGGAGCTAGCTGCCCCTTTGGGTTGAGACCCGGGGTTAGGACTAGTCACTCTACACTGACTCCTATTTGGCCCTCGTGTACGTGGTACCAAGGTGAGCTACTTAGTGTAGGGAGGGAGCTAGCCGCCCCATGGGGCCTGGGGTTAGGACTAGCCACCCTACACCGACTCTTGTTAGGCCAGTTGGGCAAATCGAGATAGTCAGACGAGGGTATGTGGACTGTGGAGGGGCGAGACCCCTGTTCTGAGAAGGCAAGGTCCTGTGCTGTTCCGTATTGTACTTCTAGGCATACCCGCTAGTGGAAATGACTGACCGCATGCCAGTGCGGGGTAGCTACTCGTGCACTTATCGCGTGTGCCGTAGTCACTGCTATGTCATGACCGTGACCTCGGGGTGGTTGACTGGGTGTAGGACTACCACAGGGGGACTCTCCCAGCCAGGAGAGCACTACGTGTACATCCTAGATCACAGGAAAGACTACAATCAAGATCGTCCCCTAGAGGGACAGTCAAGATCAAGAAATGACCAGTTTTCTAATAGAATGAACAAATCAGAATACTTAGTTGAGCTAAATGGAATTGAATAATAAATTAGTTGCTTATCTTATGTTAATTGCATATAAATGACTTAATTTCCACTCTACTCAGCATTAGCTGACTACAGATTTTATATCCTTGTTCAGGTTAGGGAGTTGAGTAGCCAGCACCACCGGCTGCAGAGGGAGCTGGGCCTAGTTGAGCCCAGCCTTAGCTGTGTTCCTTTTTGTTTCAAAGCTTCTTTTGTTGTAGTGAGTATTGAGATATGTATACTGTTTCTGTTATGTTTCTGTTCCAGTTATATTTCTGCTTTATTTTCCGCTGTGTAGTTGTGATGGCCTGTAATATTGTGAGACATTTCGTTATGTTTCCTTTACAGTCTTTTGTATTATTTTTTGCTTAGTTACATTGCACATGTGGTTGTAGAATATTTTCTAGTTTTGGTTATTTCTCGTTGGACGATGGGGTCTTGGGATTAGTCGAGGCGAGCTAGTCTCGGGTCCTGTAGGGATCTGGGATCGAGTCCTAATAAGATGGTATCAGAGCAAGGTCGTCCTGAGAAATGAACCAAATGGTCTGGAAGTAACCACTCACGTGCATGTAACTAGGATGACCATCACAACGTATCGCTTTGATCTTCGCTTCCGAGTGTTATTTCCTTATGTAATCATGTATCATTGATAGTTCCTGCTCTTTTTCTTGTATCTCCTTGTAGGAGATGCCTCATTGAGGAGTTCTCGAGGCAGGCCGCAGACGTGGCCGTGGGTGGGGTCAGAGGGGCAGACATGTCAGACCTGAGGCACCAGTCGACCCACCTCTCCTTCCAAGCATTCAGGCCCAGGATCTCGCCCAGCTGATCCAAGATATTGTACGGGTGGAGCTCCAGCAGCCTCCTCGGCCACCCCTCCTTGAGGACATGGAGGGAGAGTCCTCCGTGGGATAGGGGAACCACCGCAGCGTTGTACGAGTTGGAGGAGGGGGTGATCCTCTACCACCCCCACCACCCTCAGACACTTCTGAGTTCGAGCCCTCCTTGCCTGGAGGTGTACCTATTCCCCCACTGCAGCTCCACCATGAGCTTTTCAGCCATTTTTGAAAGTTGAAGTGCCCTTCCTTCAAGGGGGATGAGAGCCCGTCTAAGGTAGAGGACTGGCTGGAGCAGATAGAGAAGGTGTTCGACACACTTCGCCCTCCTGCAGAGTGTCGCATGGCCTTTATCACGTACTAGTTGGAGAGCGAAGCCCACAGGTGGTGGAGGGTAGTTAGAGGCCAGGAGGGGAGAGAGCTGACGTGGGATCAGTTCGTAGCTCTCTTCTACGAGCAGTACTTTCCACAAACCTGGCAGGACTAAAGGAGGCGGGAGTTCCACACTCTCCGCTAGGGGGGATGATAGTTAGTGCGTATCGCACGCATTTCCTAGAGCTATCACGCTTTGCCCCGACAGCTGTGTCTACTGAGGAGGAGTGCCTGTAGAGGTTTACTAAGGGGCTTTGACCTGCGATTCGGGGGTATGTGAAACCATGAAGCTTCCCACTTTCTCTCATGTGGTCTGGGCGACCATGACCTATGAGGAGACCAACCCGATCATGCGAGATACTGACGGTGGCCAGAAGAGGCCCTACCAGCCAGAGTACTCACAGGGCCATCGGGAGAGGAGGCACACGGCGCCGCAGGAGAGCTGTCTCATTTTGCAGGGCCACCAGTGGCCTTTGGGGGCCCTAGACAGGGGCCAATTACCAGCACCGGACCCCTGCCCAGCCACAAGCAGGGATCGATTGAGGGAGGAGGTCATGCCCCTCTCTGCTACCACTGTGGCCAATGTTTAAGCGATAAATAAGTATTTTAAAATGACTTCGTTGTAATATAGCCAAAATAGTACTCAAACAAATAAACTCGAATGAAAGTTTGAGGTCGAACACAGGGAGCAATATGGCAATTTAAAACTCAAGAACACAATTTGCATTAAAGAGATAAAAGATTATAATAATAATGTCAAGTATCAATGTGCATAAAGAAGGGAGTAGAATGGTGATTTGAATCACCAATTACTCCTCACAATAATAACAACTAAATCAAAAGTATCAATCAAGGAAATAAAACCTCAAATGTATGCAATCAGACGATCTAGGCTTGTATCAGATGGCTTAAACAACCGGCTGCTATAGTGCTTCCAAGAGACTCAAGGGTCTCTTTTCTCTGCTGCTCTCTTTCTCTTCTCCTTTCTTCTTCTTCAGAACTCTTTTCTTCTTTGCCTTTCTACAGCTCAAGCTTCTTCTTCTTCCTTCTTCTGCTTCTCTTCTTTCTGTTCGGCTCCTCTTTTCTTCTTCTTTCTTTCTCTACTCTTCTACTCTTCTTCTTCACGCAGAGGGGAAAGGATCCTCAATTTTGGTTAAGTGTTGGCCAATCCTTCTTAGAGCAAAACCCCCTTGCCTTCGCGCACTATTCTCTCTTTCTCTCCTTGGGTCATGCTCTCCCAGAGCCTTCAATAGTACCAGGTTATTAGGTTTTCGGACCTAGAGCGCACCCGAGTCCAGGGCTGTGGGCGTGGGTCGCAGTCGAGGAGTGTGCGGGCATAGGTGGGTTAACGGGTTGAAGCCAGGCCCACTTGATGATGCCACGAGCAAGGCGAGTGGGTAAGGAGGACCTCACCCTCATGTGTTAGGAGGCAATAAGGCACTAACACTTTTTCCTCTTATTGCACTATGGACGCTCTTTAGCTTCCGAGGTGGGACTAATCCTGCCTCCCTTCTTCTGCGTACGCTACACTGCTGCTTCTTCGCTTGATTGTGGTCAAAGACAGTCAAAGAGCCAAATTGGCTCTTGGGTTGCATTCCTGGGTAGGTTCCGCTGCGCCTAGGGTTTTTTCTAGAGCCTGCAGGTGCTGGAGAGAGCTTCGAGCTTCGCTCGAAGCTTGCGTGTTAATGGCGATGAGGGTCTGCACCTGAAATCATCAAAAAGACCTTTCGGCTATGTCAAAACGTTCAAGAATGATTGCCGGAGCACGGTGAACTTGCTGAGGGGGTCGGCGTGCCATGGGCGTGGGTGATGAATGCTGACAGAGGCGAACTGTGCACGTGAAGGTGGGTGTGTTCGGTGGCACTGTAGGGGGATCAATATCTCTCAATGAGTGAGGGCTTTTGATTGCCGTGATGAGGCAGAGATGTGGAGCATGGAAGCGGCGTGTTTGGGCGAGTGTGGAAGCCGCTAGGGCTCACCGGAGGTGCACCGGTGAGGTGGAAGACGGAGTCGTGGAGGGCATTGGCAAGGTCAAAATGGTGTGTTGGATGTGCTGGCGTGATGAGAAGTTGAGGAGTTGGCTGAGAGCAATAGCAGATGAAGGGGAAAGGGAATGGTGCCAGTTGTGGTATGGCCGGCACCGGAGAAGGAGTGAGCTTCGGTAGGTAGGAAACGACAAGGAAGACGGTGAAGGGGGCGTCGGCTGGTATGGCTCAACGTGGAGGAAGATGGGGGAGATAGCTCCGTCATCGGTGTTGCGAACGAAAGGAGGATGGAGGCAGGGAGGATCACTGGACGTCGAGGAGCGATTTCACCAAGAATGAGGAGAGGAATTTGAGGTATTCAAGGTCAAATTCGAGCATGAGGAGAACAGTTTGATCTAGAGGTCGTTTTATAGGCCTTTAGAGGAGGTTTTGAGCTTAGGAAGCTTGGGAAGAAAGCTTCCCAAGCTTGGAAAGCTTTGCCGGAGTTGGGATTTTTTTGATAGCCTAATCTCTCATGTGTTCGTATGAGAGATTGGGAAGGTTTTGAGGCATGGGAATTGGCTCAAAAGGAAGGGAATTCCTTGACGAACTTCCCTTTCAAATTTGAAAGGGATTCGTCAAGGAATCAAGGAGATCTTGCCAATTTTAGGTCGTTGGAGCTTGTAGGAATAGGATTAATGGTGGTAGGGACCTATTTGCCAAAGTTAGGGGTCTTTTTGTAAAGATTTTGAAAGTTATGGGCATAAATGTGTTCAGATAGGACCAACTTGCAAACTAGGTCAAGACAATTTCAGTTTGGGTGCAAATTTTGGTACAAACCTAATTTGGACCTAAGGAATCCAATGGTGAAGTTGGATTTTGATTTTGACCACGTTTGATTGGATAATTTATGCAAAAACCTAAATTAGGGTAAATGTCTGTCTGAGACTCTATTTTGGGCCAAAACAGGTTCTGATGGTCAATTTGAAGGTACCAAACCCTAGAGAATATTTTTTATGAATTTTAGAGGGTTTAGGTAAATTTTATCCTGACCAGAACCTCAATTAATTAAGCAGGCCTATTTTTAGGGTTTCAAAAGTCATTTAATTCTCAAAACGCACGAAAATCCTTTTCTATCTGTTTTAACCCACTTGTTAACCTTTTAGGACTGTTTGACCCTTAATTAACCCCTGAGAAAACCTATGGTTGTATTGTATTTAAGTTATGATGGTAAAATTACAATTTTGACCCTGATTTCTTATCTTTCTCTCAAAATGCTAATGCAATGAATTGCAATCCTCTGGTGGTTATGCAGGAACATTTAATGACTTAATCAAATTAAATTGAGCTAGTTATGGCTCATGATGGTGTTCCCATCAGCTAGCCAGGCCATATCAGGAGGGACTGCCCATCTAGGGCCAAAGCATAGCAGATGCTCCCTGCACCGAGCACAAGAGGTTGATCTGGCAGTCGCGATCACCAGGCGTGTGGAGGAGGATAGTAGTCATGAGGGTATTGACCAGCTGCTGCTCGCCCGACCTAGAGCGTGGCTGCTTCGTTTGCATCCACGGCTGAGGGGCGTATCAACGCCCTAACACATAGAGACGCTAGGGCTTCAAGTTCTGTGGTGGCAGGTATGGTTACCGTTTCTGGCAGATTAGTCTACGTTCTTTTCGATTCTGGTGCCATATACTCTTTTGTCTCCTCGAGTTTTGCCATCAGTTTGGGGCCAGGCAATGTACTATTAGAGGTTCCATTCCTGATTATAGGGCCAGGTGGACAGTTGTTCGTAGCAGAGGAGGTCTTTACAGACTGCGAGGTTACTATAGGGCGACATAGTCTTTCCACTAATCTGATAGTGATCTCGATCAAGGACTTTGGCGCAATCCTAGGGATGGACTAGCTGTCTGCCTATCACGCCCTGGTGGACTATTTTGCGAGGAAGATCGTCTTCTCCATACTGGAGTTGCCTCCATTTGAGTTTCACGGCCAGCCAGTGAACGGAGGCTTCAGGTGCATCTCCACCCTTCGGGCAGCGAGGCTTTTGAGCCAAGGGTGTGAGGGCTTCTTAGCTTGTGTGGTAGCAGAGCCTAGCCTCATGGCTGACTTTCAGAGTATCCCGGTTGTTTGCGAGTACCCCAACATCTTCCCAGAGGAGCTGCCAGGACTACCGCCTGAGCGTGAGATCGAGTTTGAGATCTCACTAGTATCGGGGACCAGCCTTATTTCTACTGCATCGTACAGGATGGCACCACTTGAGCTGCGAGAGCTCAAGTCACAATTACAGGTCTTGTTGGAGAAGGGCTTTTGAGGCCTAGTGCAACCCTGTGGGGAGCCCCTGTGTTGTTCGTAAAGAAGAAGGACGGTACCCTGTGACTTTGTGTCAACTACCGACAGCTGAATCGGGTCACCGTCAAGAACAAATACCTGTTGCCTCTTATTGATGACCTCTTTGACCAGTTGAGAGATACTATAGTGTTCTCTAAGATAGATCTGAGGTCAGGTTACCACCAGTTGAGGATCAAGGAGACCGACGTCTCCAAGATAGCTTTCCGTACTCGGTACGGGCACTACGAGTTCTTAGTCATGCCGTTTAGGCTGACCAAAGCCCCCGCTGCTTTCATGAACATTGTGAATCGTGTTTTCAGGCCGTACTTAGACCAGTTTGTGGTGGTGTTCATCGACGATGTCCTAGTCTACTCACGGGATCAGGCACAACATGGACAGCATTTACATATGATCCTGGATACCTTGAGACGATGCAGGCTGTATGCCAAGTACAACAAATGTGAGTTTTGGCTGAGACAGATGACTTTCTTGGGCCATGTGATTTCAGGAGACGGATTGGTTGTGGATCCAGCCAAGGTTGAGGCCGTAGTCAAGTGGGAGAGGCCGCACGCAGTGACAAAGATATGCAACTTTCTGGGACTAGCAGGCTACTATCGATGGTTTACTAGAGGATTCTCTCAGATCGCGCGTCCTATGACTCAACTGACCCGGAAGGACGTGCCCTTTTCCTGGACTGACGAGTGTGAGGCCTGCTTCTAGGAGCTGAAGGAGAGATTGACTTCAGCTTTTGTGCTTACCATCCCAGACAGCAGTGGCAGGTTCGTGGTTTACACCGATGCTTCGTTGCAAGGGTTGGGTGGTGTGCTCATGTAGCGGGGTCACGTTGTCGCTTACACTTCGCATCAACTGAAACCCCATGAGCATAGCTACCCCATCATGACTTAAAGCTTGCAACAGTTATCTTCACGCTGAAGACATGGAGGCATTACCTGTATGGTGAGACATTCGAGATCTTCATAGACCACAAGAGCCTCAGGTACTTGTTTGACCAGAAGAAGCTCAACATGAGACAGAGACGTTGGTTAGAGCTCCTGAAGGACTACAACTGCAGCATCTCCTACCACCCATGGAAGGCCAATGTGGTGGCCGACGCCTTAAGTCGGAAGGTGCCTGCCCACTTGGCCAGCTTGCAGGCACAGAGTTGGAGACTTATGGAGGAGGTGGGCAATTGGCGACCCTGGGAGTCATGGGGGTACTGCAGGGCAGTGACAGTGACGCGGCAAGCATGACCAGAGCTGATAGATCACATCATTTTAGGGAAGATGGCCGATCCGTACTTACAAACACTACGAGACAAGGTGTTGACAGGGGACCCAGGAGACTTTTCCTTCTCAAACGAGAAACTACGCATGAGGGTACGCCTATGCATTCCTAAAGAAGAGTTGTTAAGAGAACTCTTGACTGAGGCACACGAGTCCCGGTTCACCTTACATCCCAGAAATACAAAGATGCACCATGATCTGTAACGTGATTTCTAGTGGAGAGGGATGAAGTGGGATGTTGGTGAGTTTGTTCAGCAATGCTTAGTATTCCAGCAGGCAAAGGCCGAGCACCAGAGGCCTGCAGGGCCGTTACAGCCATTTCCTGTGCCAGAGTAGAAGTGGGAGAGTATCACCATAGACTTGGTAGGGGGTCTATGACAAGCGTGGAAATCATGCATTATGAAATAGTCAGAAATCGTAGTATAGTCGCGAAATCCCCTTGACAAAAATTTTTATAATAACGAAACTCACATAGATTTCTTTCTTTTTAGAACTTGAGTCCCGATCGTTCATCTTTGGGAGGCATGAAAATGAGTTGAGAATTGGATCGGCTAACCTAAATCTAATCTAACCTAATATTTTTGGTCTTTTTGTATTTTGCGCTCTTTTTGTGTTTTTGATTTTTATTTTGAAAGCGAAATGAAAACTAGATTTAGATGTGCTAGCAAAAACCTAAGTGACTACGTGCATCTAAGTGAGGCCATGGTAGCCGTGCATGGTGTGAACGAACCTAACATGCATTATCAAGGAATAAATGCTCGTACATAACCGCCAGAGAGCCCTATGTCAAGGCAAATCCAATATGAGAGACAAGAAAACAGGGTTAAAACTACAATTTTACCATCATATCTTGAATGCAGAACCACGGATTTTCCCAAGAGTAATTAAGGGTCAAATGGTCTTAAATATCCAACAAGTGGGTTAATACAGACAGAAAAGAGTTTTCGCGTGTGAGAATTGGCTTCCGAAATCCTAAAAACAGACCCGCTTAATTAACTGAGGTTCTGGTCAGAATAAAATTTACCTAAACCTTCTAAAATTCATATAAAAATATTCTCTAGGGTGTGGTACCTTCAAATTGACCATCAGAACTCGTCTTGACCTAAAACAGTCCAACTAACATTCGCCCTAATTTGGGTTTTCGCATAAATTACCCAGTAAAATTAGGTCAAAACCTAAATCTAACTTCACCATTGGATTCCTTGGATCCAAATTAGGTTTGTACCAAAATTTACGCCCAATCTAAGATTATCTTTATCAAGTTTACATTTTGGTCCAGTCACTCTTTCTATCCAATTCAGATCCTTAACTTTTGAATATTTTTACAAATAACCCCCCAGCTTCTGTCTTCTTCACAAAAAGGTTCCTTCGCCATTATCGATCAAGAATCCTACTCTAGCGAGCTTCATTTGGAGAGATCTCTTTGATTGATTGATGAAATCTTTCCAAAATCAAATCGGGGACTCTTCAGGAAATCCTTTCCAATGGGACCAACCTTGGATCCCAACTCCTTCCCAAAAGCTCGTGCGAATGCTTTGAAGGAATGGGTATCCTAGTTTTGTGCAAGCTCCAAGGTTCCCAAGCTTGTTTCCAAGCTTGGAACCCCCTCCTAAGCCCTATTTAAGCACGCCCAATGCATGGTCGTACTCTTCAGCTAGATTTAGGGCTAAAAACGTCTTCCTAACTCTCCCTCCAGCCGTCCTCCAACTTAGCTCCAGCGAGCTCCTCCCCCGTCATCCTACGGCCTCCCAACGGCCAAATTGGGAGCGTCTTTTTCCTCCCCAACTTCCTCCGCCTCTCGACGATCACATCAGAGGTGCCCAGATCTCTTTCTTCGGCGTTGTCCCCCTCCCGGAGGATTCATCTTCCCCACCTTTTGCGACACCACCGGCATGGGTTTTCTACCTCCTTCGACTGTTAGATTAGGTTCTCTGAGTTTCCTCTCCTTCCCTACATTTGTCTATTCTTCTTTTTCCCAAATTCGACCACCGACGCCGTGAATCACCCTCATCTTCTCCACCTCCGGCGACACCATCGGCGAGGGTTTTTGTCCGCTACACACAACCATCCCCCTCGCCAACTATCCTTACACCTCTGCCTCGACCCAAAGGCCAAAAGCCCTCTATCTATTTCACCGATTCATCACCCAAACTCGCCCCCGAACAACCCATCACCGCACCTCTGATCCTGATTCCGTCTGACCACCACAGCCACTCCCACTCCACGCTAAACCCCTCACCACATTCACCGTCCCAAGGCGATCCTGCTGAACCATTTGACGTGGGCGTAAGGCCTTGTTCTTGTTTTTCAGGCTACAGGTGAAGTCGCCATTGGCGGAGCTTCTTCAAGGAGTTTCAGGTGGTGTTCTTGCGCCTTTGCTTTCAGGCATCTGCTCCAAGTGATGAAGCATAACTCTAGGGAGGTTTCCAGATCCTCAATTGGAGACCCCGAACGTAGCAGCTGCTCCTATTCGGTGAAGAAAGTTCATTGCAGTAGCACGTGACAAAGGAGTAGGAACATAGTCCCACATCGGAAAGTACAGACCTCTCCGTGTGACTTAAATTGAATGTCACATGAGCCATTCACCTCAAGTGACACACAGGGGGTGAGGTCCCTGCATGCGCCTCGACCGAGACACCTTTCACGCAGGTCTGGCCAACCCGATAACCCGCCTAACCTAAGCACTCCTCGCTCACCACCCACGCCGGTGAGCCTGGTCCTGGGTGTGCACTTGCCCGTTTACCTAATTACCCTGACTGTGGCCCTGGGAGGGCGGATCCCAGAGAGAGGAAAAGAGCGTGGGGTAGGGAAGGGTTTTGCTCTGTGCAACACAGCCAAATTTGAAGCGATGGACGCCCCTTGTGTGTAAGAAGAGAAGAGAAGAAGAAAGAAGGCACAACCGCAGAAGGAAAGACGAAGGAGCAATAAACAGAGAAGAGTAAGAAGAGAGCAGTTGAAGAAGGAAAGCTAAAGAAAAAGAAAGGAGAAAAGCAAAAGCAGAGGAGAGAAGAGGAGAAGAACAGTGCTAGGGAAGCACTGTAGCATCTGATGGTTATGTCGTCTGGTCATCAGACCCGACGACTGGTTTGAGGCTTGATACTTTAGTATTACTATTGAGATATATTTCAATTGACTGAATGCTTGATATATATGCTTAGAGAGTAATTGGTGATTTAAATCACCATTGTTTTAGCTCTCTACCTTTTTATTGCCTCAAGATACATGAGAATTCATTGAATATCTAATGTGATAGATTAGTATTTATTGAATATCATTATTTGGTTTAAATTCTTGTGCCCATTTACATATTAATTGAGATTAATGACTGAATTCCTACTTGCTCCATGTATTCGACCTCGGACTTCATTTATGATATTCGAGTATAAATTTTATTTATTTTCAAACGATTTCGACTATACTACAATGCAGCATTTATAAACCTCGATCTCGCTTTGACAATAATACCCGATCAGTTCTTTATAGCCTTCAGTTGGAGTTACAAAGATAGAATCAAGAATTGATTAAAGGGTAACAAGTCATGATGGATATGTTCCAACAATTGGATGAAGAGGGTCAACAGAAAGTGATGAAAGAAACTTCTTTCTCAAAAACAATGGAATAAGGCCCCATGATATTTGATTGGACCACATCTAGTTGCCCTAAATTGGTGCAGTCCACTATCAACACTTTCCTAATGTTGGAAAGCATTGAGGTCCCTTTGGAACACAAACAGGTAGAAAATAAGGATGAATCTAAAAATTTGAATGATAAGATCGGGGTCGATGTCCCAGAATTTAATGATTTAGTAATAGAGACATCAAGATTTGAGGATAGGGAATCTGACTCTGAACACCTTGATTATGAAATACTTAAAGACCCCATCATGGATCTAAAGGAAAGACGACAAGTACTGTGGTATGAAATGAATGGTGAAATTAGCTCCATCACAAGTTCTTCCCTGATGATTGAATATGATTTGGAAGAGATGAACAAGACCTCAGGCTCCAATGGTGATGAGGAATTAGACAAAGAAATCATGATTGAGGAAGGGGAGGATTTTCACTTTGATCAACCCAAATCAATCATGATTGATCAAACACATTCTTTTATAGGTAACGTAAGTCTCAAAAGTATTAATGCAACCAATGTGAAGTTGGCTAAACATTTGGAGTCCAAACTTTCATAAAAAGAGAACATTTCGTTGAAATCAAGTTTGTGGAGGGACACTGAAATGACCCCCCCTTGAGGACAACAAAATCGAAGAAGGAAATATTGACTATAGGGGTCCTAAGTTGATCAAACCACCGACCTTTTATCAGGACCCCTATGACCTTCATGAAGGGAGGAATAAAAACCATATGATTCATCATCACATCGAACTTAATTTTCTAAGGACAAGAACTACTTCATCCAACAATCTAAATGTCCAACTTTATGCATTAGGGTTACATCTATCTACACAAACTTCTACTCTGCATGCCCGCAAACTAAGAGAAGAACAGACATGGGAATGCATGTTACTCCAGTTGCAGAGTTCCCATCACTTAGGGATGGGACTCCACCACAACCTAGTTCGCATCTGTGGACTTCAAACTCTGGGTCTGGTTGATTTTGTTTTCACCTTTTTGACCCAAACCATTCTTGTTTGTGCACTATGTCCAACTGAAGGCACTAAACTCAGAGCTTCCGGGGAGGTAACCCAGAGGTTTCAAGCTGACCGGATTCACAATTACAACTCAGGTGATTTCTTTTCGTACCCCCTTGCATGCATTTATTTTTCCAATGAGGACATTGTCCAACTTAGGCATGGTGGGGTGGTAATTCATTGGATCTGAGCACAAAATTGTCAGCTTGAACTAATTTTATTTATTTTCATAAAAAATAAAAAAAATATATATTAAAATTAGGAAAAGAAAACTTAGATATTAGAAGCTTGTTGACTTTAGGGAATGATACGTTAGGGACCTAATCGCTTAGACCCTTCAGGTCTTCGAACTTAATCAGTCTGAGTGCCCACTAAAATGTGGACTTCGTCTCGAGTCCTCGCCACCTTAATGTATATTAATCTGATCAATAAAGTAGGGTGATAAGTATACGACTTATAAACCTACCCTCTGATTTGGGGAGATTTTTAGTCTAAACATCTACACACATTTTGCACTTACTCATCGACGGTTCTAACGAAAATTGGGTAGCTAATGAACCTTCTAAGGTGGTATAACTGGTAAGTTGTCGTGGGTAACATCCCATTGGCAGGTTGTCCAGAGTCCAGCCACAGAATCACTCATTCACTACTGCCTTTAAGCAAATCTTAGATCAGGAAAACCATCTACTTAAAAAAAAAAGAAAATAGAAAAGGAGAAAAGAAATAAGAAATAAGTCACACTTCACCTCATAAGTACGGCTAGCAAGTTATCGTGGGTAATATAGCCAATTGGCCGGTTGTCCAGATCCCAGCTCATAAAATGCACAAGAATTCCAAAACACTTAAGAAAGAAGTGGGGAAGTAGCATAATCCGGGGATATATACACTGGGTTTGCCCTTCTGTTGACCCCACAAAAAATAAAAAGTAAGAAGAAAGCTACCGGTCAGATAGATACACCTTTAGGCAACATTTTTTTCTTTCGGGTCACCTAGGAGCATAGAAACTCGAAGTCCGTTTTAATTGTCGTTAAGTGAGCCTATCACTATAACAATAAGATGCTTAGTACTAAGAATTCTTTTCAAGTCGGGTGGATTGGGTAGCCTTAAAAAGTTACCCTGAAATCCTCAACACCAAAAATTCAAAAAAATTAGACAATATGAAAAAGAAAAAAAAATGTATTTGCTTCTATATAAAATAAGGCGAGGACTCGGGCGGTCAGCATTTTGGCAGGCAACCCGGGCACTATTGAGTCTTAGCGAGTTAGGTTCTTGGTAGAAATTTCCTCCAGTTAGCAAGCACCTTCTACCTAAGCAATCAATTCCTAACTTTAGTTGTAAATAGCATTTAGGTCAAACCTTGCTAGGGACTAGCAAGGGGTGGGTACGGGGGTATGATGACTCTATAATGTTCAGTGTCAATGTTATCAATTAGACTCAATTTCAAGAACACTTATGCGATAATGACATATTACAATGGACTTGGGAGTATTGCATGCATATTACAGGATCTTTACATTTTAATCACTTAGAATGAATGTTTAATGACCATGTGCAAAAATCCATTTTGAAACAGGTCTCAGATGAGCGATCAGACCGTACAAATGGATCCGGATCGACGAACGGAGTCCAACGGACTCGAAATCACTTCGATCCGACCTCCGTAGCTCCCACAATAAGCTCGAGAAAGATTAACGGCCAGGGGGGAATGCGACATCCTTACCGACCTCTGATGAAAAATCCGACTGTACGATGGATAAGAAACAACGATCGTAGTTTAGCAGGATGAGAATCATCGCAATCCGAGCACCATGGCATCTCCTACAATAGAAAGAAGATGGACAGCTCAGGCCGCCCAACACCAGCCAGCACCCACTCTTCATCAAGGCATCATTCACTCTTAGTCGTTGGATCTTGATCCAACAGTTGAGAGATCGTCTCCATCGCGTGCCCATAATTGTTCTTTGTTGCAAAGAACGGCCTTGGCTCATCGGTCGTGAAGGCACCTCTCAAAGAGAGGGCACGGGCTCGAAACCCACTGCCCCTCAATTAGGCGCTTGAGCAAGGCATGCGGCAGAGCGAGCAACATGCACGTGTAGGTGTGTGCGCGGCAGCGCAGCAGCACACGCAGGGCAACAGCAACGCAGCGACAGCTCAACGCCAGCTCATGTCCCACAATTCAGTAGGAAGTTGCTGAGGGAGTTGATCAACATGTATCTCAGAACCAGAATCTGAGTCATAGGGGTCCTCATAACGATAATTGACATCAAGGATCATGCCCTCTCCAGGCTCTGCATCATACGGGGGTATTCGTGAAAGTATATCTGTGGGGAGGTCACTGAAATTCTCGTTAGAAATTACTTCGTCCTCTTCAGTATTCATCTCTGATTCATTGGAGGCTGACTCTTCAGGCTCGGGGTCGAGCCATTGACTAGGATGATAGGTGCATCCCCAGCTCATTCTGCTTAAAGCTTTACCCTCATATGCATTGGGTTCCTCGGTAATTCCTTCCTCAGGTAGCATATTTATTTCCTCAGTCAAAAAATCCATAGCTACCTCTGGTCTTCGAATGTCATCATCAGGGATAGAAAGTGTTATCTCAGAATCTCTAACATTCGAATTAGGTATGTAGGTGAAAGAAGAAGAGTGCAGATCAGAAGATGTTGGCTCTAACACAGGTTCACCTACAATGGGAAGTGACCTAGATTGATCAGTTGTGTCGCATGTAATGTTTGCCTTAGGATCCATATCCTCAACTGGATCTGCTTCCTTTATCTCAGTTGGGTTTTCTAACCCATGAGGTATCTCCCTGGATTCAGGATAATCCGATTGTTGCTCAGTCCTGAAGATATCAGTCCTTTCCTCCTCAGTTTCCTGAATGGAGTTCTCAGACGAACCCATTCGGCATACTTCCTACTCCTGTCTCATATCCAAGCTAGATTCTTCTTCCCCTAAATTATCGTCCAACATCTACTTCCGAGAATCTCCTGTGTGTCCGTCCGGTGTAGTCATTTCAGATTCTTCGAGGTCTTCAAAGCTATTTTTCACTTGATATCTCAAAAGCAGTAGTTCTTGAGTTTCTCGATTTTATCCAATTAGCCTTGTTATCCCTGTTGTTCCCTGAAGGAACTCCATCACAGCTTGTTGATGCAGAATCCAGCTTTGTCTTTGGTTCGGCTCAGTGATAGCTTCGATTTCTTGTAGGTAGGATGCGGCCTTTTCCTTAGCACCAGCTATAGCTCTCTGTATTCTATAATGCAGGTCGCATATGCACTGGTAGTTCTTCAGGGGTTCCAGGGGGTGAATCATGTCTACCCATATTCCATGGGTGAGAAGCAGGAGTATGAAATCCATATCCTGGGTTATACGATGCGGTGCGTTGAGGGACCGGCTGGTATGGGACATAATATCCAGGGTTAGGATATGGGTTAACCATTTCAGTAACCCGACGAGAAGGATCAGGCGAACCGAAAAGTCATCTTCGCCACCTTGGGTTCTAATCCCAAGGTTGAGCTGATTCAGTGACCTGGGCTCTCAGTTAAGCTCGTGGGTCCAACTCTTCTAGATCCTGATTAGGTCCAGATCCAGGGTTAGCAATTGCGGCTAAGCAGATAGAAGAATAAGGCAGTGGAGAAGATGATCTTGGCAAGGTGACTCGCCTCCTTGGGAGCGGCTCCCAAGGTCTAACCAGTCGAGGTCTAAGTGACATCCTTCCTTGCATACACCACCCAACCCCTAAGTTGGTGTAGCCAAGCTAGATAAGGCTAAGGCCTTGTCAATCAGATGGTCCTTATGAATTGGATGACCAGATTTTTCGTTTTAAGTTCTAATTCCTGAAGAAAATTCATCGTACAATCGACTGAAAGTGATTCGCACCTCGCGGCTAACCCAGCTAAGAGGTTGAAAGCACCCAGTAGTACGACAACAAATTCGGGTTGATTTCAGATTTTAGAATTGATTTTAGCCTGTTTTTCTCCAGTTGGGGTTTTAAGTGAGTGGCCCATAAGGAAACCAAGCTCACCGGCTAAGTACTAGACTTGACTAAGTCTAGGTTAGCCCAAATGTGGTCTCTAAATTGTAACCTAAAGGTGTAACCTAGGGTTCACGCAATTCTAGGGATTGTTCTTTTGTTTTTTTTTCCTCAGCAGACCACAAGAAATACAATTAGTTCTCTGACAAAATTTCCAATCCAATTGACTTGAAATTTGGCGAGTAGATTCCTTTTTCAATTATCTTTTCACAGAATTTTTTTTTGTAATTTTTACTGTTTCAATCAAATTTTTAAAGATTTTTGAATGTCAAAGGGTCAGATATGGAATTTTGACTCTTGGTCGATTTCTCGCTTTGAAACAGTATCAAATGACTTTCAAAAATTTAGAAAAAATATGGAAAATAAATCCAACGAGATCAGGTTTCAAACCCCGCCATTTTTAGTCAAAACAAATTCGCGGATTACTCGAAATTGCTTTTTGAATTATGAAAAATCTTGACACTGGGTCAATCTGACCCCCTTGCACTTCACGAATTTTTAAAAATTTTATACTTGGACTTTTTCCAAAGGAACGGTGCCATTTGAAAGATGGTTTGAAAATGAACGTCTAGCCCGAATTTCAGAATTTTTTTTGTTCACTAGTTTTTCAGGAATCGAATTTTTAAAACAGATTTTAAAATCTAGCTGAAAATCAGAGAATGGTGGAGAAGCTTTTAAAGAGTGTTTGAGTTTGAAATCCAAACTTTCCACCAAATTTTTTTTTCAAAAACTTTTACAAGTTTTTTTTTTCAAAATGGATTTTTTTTCGAAGGATTTTCAAAAAAATATTTTTTGCTTTTTTAAACTAACCTAGGATTCAAAAAAAACATAATCTAGACTTTTTTTTACTTTTTCCTTTTTTATTTTTTTTCTTTTTCACGAAAATGAATAAGGTTTTTTCTTTCTTTTTTTTTTCAAAAGATATTGCTGGAAACAAATCTAATCCTAGGGTTCAAAAGAAAACCTAGACTAAGAGGAGATGTGCACCTGATTTCTTTTTTTTTCGCGCTCGATGTGAGCGCAGATCCTTTTTTTTTCCTATGTTGTCCTGCACATCCAAAAACAAAGTAGAGAGATTTATCAGTGATGGCTCAAAGGATCGAAATCAAAAATATGACGTTGCCTCCCCGACAACGGCGCCCTTTGTTCAGAATGCGTAGAGCGTGTTTTTGATAAGAAAAGCGTCGTAGTATAGTGCGCAATACGATCAAACAAAAATATTTATAAAAAGATAACGAGATATTGAATCCCAGTCGTTCATCTCTGGGAGACGTTTGTTTAATTCTGAAATCGATCTTTTATCACTCTACTTAAAATCGCACGTCGGTTTCCAATCTTCAGATTAAAGTTTCGCCACTTCTATTGTGAATTCTGATTACGTGCACGTGTGTTAAATAGATAACAAAGGTGAAAGTGTGAGTTTTGATGCACACAATTCTAGTTACGTAGTGGTTGTTTACGGAAAATGCATCTATAGTTACATCTATATTTTCCAGAACCGACATGTTTGTTGCAATATATATATATATATAAGTGAAAAGCAAGCAACTTGAATCACACGAAATA
Organism: Thalassia testudinum; assembly: GCA_037157565.1. Lineage (NCBI taxonomy): Eukaryota > Viridiplantae > Streptophyta > Magnoliopsida > Alismatales > Hydrocharitaceae > Thalassia > Thalassia testudinum. The sequence goes on from JAZHRO010000033.1 coordinate 7,407,582, forward strand.
GATGGCAACCAATAAGTTCATGGTGATTTCAAGATATATACAAAAAAATATATCTTTTATTCATTCATTCAGAGGATGTTTGCAACATGGAATGTAGAGGAAAACTTGAAAAACACAAATCTAGCTAATAGAAAATGATCACATACATGAATCTATGGGGGGATTTTGCATGCATCATTGGAAAAAATAAGAGCTACACTACTAAGCAGTAAATGAAAACAGTAAAACTACGAAGAGCTAAGTTACTAATCTAGCAGAAAAGAAGGGCATTTGGAGGTGGGCTCCGATGGCCTTTGAGTGGCTGAGAGGAGGGGCAGCCAATGGTGCTTAAGCAGGCCCTTGGAGAGAGGTTGGAGAGATGATCCAACATCCTGGCGTGGAGATGGTGGCTTCCATGGTGGTGCTCCTCGTGGAGGTAGAGTGGAGGTGGAGATGTAGCTAACCTACAGGGATGAGTGCCAAGAATGGGATGGGCGCAAATGGCCACCCCTTAACTCTTTTTATAGACTTAAGGGAGACTCTCTAAAGAAGTGTGGAACTCTTTAGAGAGAGCCCCATAAGTGGCCAGCCATGGTAGTTCTTAGATCCATAAAAAGTGGATCTAAGAATTGAATGGCCCTTGGTTGCTAATTTTGGCAACCAAGAGTGGCGCCACTTTGAAGAGAGTTCTAGAGAACTCTAAATGTGTGTGTGCGTGAATGGGTGTGTGTGTGTGTGTGTGTGTGTGTGTGTGGCCATGCCCTACGTAGCTAAATGGTTTAAGTTAGGTCATAAAGGGTTTAGGTTGGTGTAGGACTTAAAATAGGGTTGCAAACCCTAATTACTAAGGAGGAATTGCAATTAAACTTAACACAATTTTAATTGAATGGATGTGAACCTAATTGAGAGTGAAATAACTCAATTAGGTTGGGCTTAAGTCAATTGGACTCTCCCTAAGTCCAATTGGACTTGTATGGGTTGAGATCTGAGTTCAATTGGACTCAATGAGTCCAATTGAATAGGTTGATGAAATTGACTATGATCCAAGTCAATTAGGTTTAGTGAGGACCTAGTTAGGTCCTTAGAAAGGTCTAGAGGCGGTGTACTAGGGTTGGGGTACCTTAATTTAGGTTTCTATGGGGTTGGAATTAGGTTTAGGGAGCTAAAAATCCAAGATCAAGGCTTAAATCTCAAAACAGGAACTGGAGAACAATTTCAAACGTCCAAAAATGGATTCAGACGTCTTATACTCAAAAATCAGAAGTCCAGACTTGTCTGGACATCCAATCAGAGTCAAGAAGGATTCAAGGTTCTGTCTTGGGTATTCTGCAAAAATTGAATGTCTGACCAAGTGTCTGGACGTCCAATAACACTATAGAAGTGGGTTTAAGGTGTGCGGGAGTTGGCTAAGGGTTCTGGACGTCTTATAATTCATCTGAACACCCAGATAGAGGTTGGAATTATGGTTTTAAGGTTTCCTAGGGTGCGGTGACCTAATCTAAGGGTGGCTAAGGCTTGGGGAAGTCTCTAGGCTATCCTAGGGCTAGGATGGACCTAAGCTCTTCATATTTTACTACTTTATTCCTAGTTAATAAAATTGCATACCTTAACTCCCTTACATTATTATCTACTACATCTAATCTAAGTCTTCTGCTCCAGCTTTGCTGCAACACCCATTATTCCTGATCCAGCTTCAGATCCAGCTCCAGATCCAGCATATTACTTGTAATTGATATAATGCACTTAATCAGCACATTATAACATTATTTTATGCATAGCTAAAGGAAAGCAGTAAAGATGCAGATAATGCTTATACATGCATGAATTACCCTAACTTATGCATGAATTACCCTAACTTATGCCAATTCCTAGCCTAATTTAGGTCAATTAAGACCTATGATTACTGCGCAATCATCTAGCTAGGGTAGCAGAGTCAAACAACCACGATTGGGGGTATCAAAGGAACCTGAGACGAAAGCGAAAGGAAGAACCTTCTCCCCAACCCCTTCCTCTAACTAGTTGGATTGATCAGAAAGAAGTAGATCAAATTGTTCTTTTCATCTCAAGACGAGTTCTAAGAGTCTGTAGATCATTAGGCTATCCCACTTAAGGATAGGTTTGATTGTTTGTGCTGCAGGGCACCTTTCTTCCTCCCGCTTTACCATGGATCCTTTCACACCCTATTCGCATTTCCACTCCTACCCTCCTACCACTACTTATTCCTAAGATTATTATCCTAACCAGACTTATTCTCACCCATTTACTAGTTGGGATAATCTTGATTAGGGATACAATTCCAAACCTCCGTGTTCAGGGTCTAACCCTGGACATCATAATTGTGATTTCTATCCTTCTCCAAGCTATAATGATTATAGATCTCCACCCTTTGATGATCGATATAATCCAATCTACAATCAAGAAGGATATTCTGATTACAACTCTTACCCTCCCCTAAATTACACTACATATAGGTCACTACCCCTTTTTATACAATCTGAAATGATCTATTATCAGGAAGGGGACCAAGAACCTCAATTTCTTAACTTCCCCAGATTAGACACAAACTCATCCAACCCTGAATCAAACCATTTGATTTAGGTGAATCAGGTCCAAGATAGGGTGGCTAACTTAAGGAACACCATACAATCTTTAGAAGCTCAGCCAACACCTTGCACTGAAGAATTGGAGCCTCTGATCCAAATGATTGATGATCTTAACAAATATTTGTTAGATTGGCTCCAAGATATTAAGGATAAGGACCCAGGTGAGTTTTTACTTGGGAAGTTGTCGAAATTGATGATGAAATTTATGGTTGCTTTAGTTCAATCTTAGGATGATTCCCAAGATGAACCCCTTTCAAGAGAGCCATTGTCAGAATCTGCACAGGCACCTGTAGGGGGGGCACATTTTACGAGATCAGGGTTGATCGAGTTGGTCTAGAGCAACCAGTTGAGAATGAATTAATTTTTTCACCTAAGATCCTTGAGCCAGGGAACGAGGAAAAGTATGTATCCAATGACCAGGAAATCATAGATGATTTTGAGACATATTAATGCGGATCTAGAATTCTTGAATTCTGAAGGTGAAGAATCTTGATGTGAAGTTTCACCTAAATATAAGGAAAATGATTTTAATGAGATGACTGGCCTGAGAAATCTAATGAATCATTTAATAGTCCAGTAATTAAGGAAATTGATCATCAATCACACCCCATTAAGCATACTAACAATTTTGATTTTGAGATCACTACACCCAATCAAAAGACAAAGGTAAAATAAACAACAAGTCCTATAGAGCCAACAAAGTAATAAACCTAAGCTTCTATAGGATTTAGGAAACTCCCCTTTGCAAGGAGTGCGTCGACGATGACGCGGTGCGTGAGCCACGCGACGGTGCTACGTCGCTCTCGTAGACAACGGCGGGAGAGCGGGTGCGCAACAGCTTGATACTCTCAAGAGAATGGTGCTTGAGATTGGAGAGCAAGAGCTATCTAGGACACAAGAGAGTGGAACTATGTTGCTTTAGTGTATCCAAGTATGTGTCTTGTGTTTCTCTTGGTGTATCTAGGTGTGAAAAGGCTCCCCTCTATTTATAGAGGCCTTAGGAAGGCTTTGGAAGGCTTAGAAAAGCTTCCATAGCCGTTGGGAACAAAGTCCAAGAGAATCAGGCCGAAATCAGGACAATGATTACATTTGACAGGGTTATCAGACGTCTAACTTTGTCATCAGACGTCTGGAAGGCCACTTTAAGACGTCTGATTTAAAGGTCAGACGTCTGATTCTATGCGGGTTTCTCCCTGACTTGAATCAGATCTAAACAGGGTTTTTGTGCAAGTCCATCAGACGACATACAGGACGTCTGGCTCTAAGTATGGACGTCTAGAAACCTACTTTTACTGTGGGAATTGATTTCCAAACGTTGCAACGGCTAGAAAATCTCTGAGAAGAGATTTTGGGTCAGCCGAGGCAAAACGGTCATTTATCAGACGTCTGGAAAGGCCTAAGGACGTCTGATAAGGCTCTAACAATCATATTCTTGACTGTTTGCTAAGCCAGCCAACGATCCACTAATTGGACGTCTGGCAAAGTCATCAGACATCTCCTAAGACGTCTGGTCTAAGGTCTGGACGTCTGATTTCATCAGACAGAACTAACTATGTCCAGCCTAACAGTTATCAGACGTCTGAAACAACAGTCAGACGTCTTAAAATACTTTATTAGACGTCTGATTTGGGAATTAGACGTCTAGAAGTGCTGTTTGAACCCTATATTGGTTTTCTAAGTATTCTACAGAAAACCTAAGTATCCTAAGGTTGTGTCGGTGTTCCTAAGACTACTGTTAGGGTTCTTTGAGGCTCTTTAACATAATTTCCAAGGAAAATAAAGAGTAAGAAAAATAAAGATAAAAGTACATGAAAGGATTAAAAAGAATCTATCCTATTCTTCTTGTCTTCTATCTTCAATCTGTCGCTTCACGCGAACCTCCTCTGTTTTCCGTCAAGCTCCTCCAATCCGTCCTGGATGCGAGCTCGAATTCCGTCTAAACACGTCCACATTTGCAATTGACCTGAAATCTAGGACTCAAATTGCAAATCTTAAATAACACGTGTTTTGTTATCATCAAAACAAATGATCATGGTGCTCTAGCACCAACAATCTCCCCCTTTTTGATGATGACAAAATCGTAAATAATAATGCATAAAAATCCTCCCCCTTTTTGACATTATCAAAAAGGTTTGATTGGTTTAAAATAACTATAACTCCCCCTTAAAACATGCTCTTCTATGAGTTTCTTTTGACAAAGGTAATGTCCTCCCCCTTTTTGTATAACAACAAGATAGCTATTATTTTTCTCTCCCTTTCTAAAGGAAATTTAGCTACCTTATATCTCCCCCTTAAAAATTGACAATTAGCTCATCATTTTTTAACTCCCCCTATCTAAATGCTTATAAAAAGATAGGGTTAAGAATTTTACCTCACCTACCATGGCCAATAAAATGGCCCGAATGGTGGTGGTGGATGCCACATCGGATGGGGCTCCCATCCGTAGCTTGGAGGCCCGGGCATCGACGCCGGTCTCCAATCTGGTGTCGACGTGCGGCGGGTCCGTCGTTTGTTCGCCGTCTCGTCGGTCTTCTTGTTCTCCTCCTTGGTCTACTCCTTGGTTCTCCAACTCGAGTTGACCAGCCTTGAGCTTGTAGGTCCAGTCCTTTGTGTTGTAATTATCCCTGAACCCTACAAAACAAGATTCTAATTCTTTTTCGGTATCCAAGTGGGCTTGGATCCGGATTTGTTAGCGGGTCTCCTTGATGGAGATCCTTTCTCAATCTTAGGGCTATAAAACTTGTCTACTTTGTTGATTAATTTGTTAGAATTTTCCCTAAGACATGCAATTTCTTTTTCTATAGTTTGCATCTTAATCTTTAAATCATAGATTTCTAACTTTAGGCTATCATTTTCCTCAATCAATTTATTATTTTCATTGATGAGGTTATGATTTTCTAATTAATAGGTTGTCATTTTTAGGACCAGCTTCTATGTCCCTTAAGTTATTTTTCTAACCTATCATTTTCATTTTTAAGAAAGCTAAGATTCTTTTTCATGCTTTTGTTTTCTATTTTAAGTGATTTACTAATCTCAAAAAATTTATTAAAAGCTTCTTGAAGATCAAAATTTACCTCGTTGTCGCTGTCGTCGCTTCCACTTTCGCTGTCGCTGTTGGTTCCTCTGGCCATGAAACCAAAGCAAGCGATTTCTTCTTCTTCTTCTTCTTCTTCCTCCTCCAAGCTTGTCTCCTCATGAGTGCCTTCCAACCTCCTCCATATCTCGTGGGCGGTGGTGCACTCTTTGATTTTCTCGAACTCCTTCAGACTCAATGCGCAATACAGGGCATTCATTGCCTTTGCTTTGAGTGAAAGATCTTGAATCTGCAGCTGCGAGTAGCCTCCTTGGGGTCGCTTCGGGATCTCGTATGGGGTTTCGCAACATCCCCATATCTCGAATTTAGTGGCTTGGAGCCACGTCTTCATCCTCAACTTCCAATATCCGAAGTCTCTCCCGTCGAAATAGGGTGGTCGGACGGTGGACTGCCCTTCGGAGATTCTGATTACTGATGTGCTTCCCTCCATTTGATCTCTTGCCGGGTGTTACTCCGATCTCGCAAGACCTGCTCTGATACCAATTGTAGGTTCCCACTTGTACTAGGAGGGTGCGAGATTAGCGTAACAAAAAAAAATGCGGAATTGAAATATATAAAGCAATCTCACAAAATAAGCAATCACAAAATGTGCACAAGTACTTTTAGGTGGAAACCCAAACCGGGTGAAAACCACCACCTAACCCTCTCGAGTTAGGATTTTCCGATCAACCTAGTTGATCAAATCCACTAACCGAATCACTTTAAAACGAGGGTGATTCAACCTCAGTACAACCACGCTACAAGTACGAGGGTAGCGTTCCTCAACCCCTTCTCTCCACGAGAAGGATTTTGTCCCACGAAGGAGACGGGAATTCGCAAAGCCAATACCCAACCAAAAGACAAAGGTAAAATAAACAAGTCCTATAGAGCCAACAAAGTAATAAACCTAAGCTTCTATAGGATTTAGGAAACTCCCCTTTGCAAGGAGTGCGTCGACGATGACGCGGTGCGTGAGCCACGCGACGGTGCTACGTCGCTCTCGTAGACAACGGCGGGAGAGCGGGTGCGCAACAGCTTGATGCTCTCAAGAGAATGGTGCTTGAGATTGGAGAGCAAGAGCTATCTAGGACACACGAGAGTGGAACTTGTTGGTGCTAGAGCACCACGATCATTTGTTTTGATGATAACAAAACACGTGTTATTTAACATTTGCAATTTGAGTCCTAGATTTCAGGTCAATTGCAAATGTGGACGTGTTTAGACGGAGTTCAAGCTCGCATCCAGGACGGATTGGAGGAGCTTGACGGAAAACACAGGAGGTTCGCGTGGAGCGAAAGATTGGAGATGGAAGACAAGAAGAATAGGATAGATTCTTTTTTATCCTTTCATGTATCTCTTGTATTTATTTTCTTGCTCTTTTTGATTCCTTAGAACATTATGTTAAAGAGCCTCAAAGTACCCTAAAAGTAGTCCTAGGAACACCTGCACAACCCTAGGATACTTAGGTTTTCTGTAGAATACTTAGAAAACCAATATAGGGCTCAAACAGCATTTCCAGACGTCTAATCCCAAAATCAGACGTCTGATAAAGTATTTTAAGACGTCTGACTGTTGTTTCAGACGTCTGATAACTGTTAGGCTGGACATAGTTAGTTCTGTCTGATGAAATCAGACGTCCAGGCCTTAGACCAGACGTCTTAGGAGACGTCTGATGACTTTGCCAGACGTCCAATTAGTGGACCGTTGGCTGGCTTAGAAAACACTCAAGATTATGACCGTTAGAGCCTTATCAGACGTCCATAGGACTTACCAGACGTCTGATAAATGAACGTTTTGCCTCGGCTGACCCAAAATCTCTTCTCAGAGATTTTCTAGCCGTTGCAACGTTTGGAAATCAATTCCCACAGTAAAAGTAGGTTTCCAGACGTCCAGACATAGTACCAGACGTCCTGTATGTCGTCTGATGGACTTGCACAAAAATCCTGTTTAGATCTGATTCAAGTCAGGGAGAAACCCGCATAGAATCAGACGTCTGACCTTGAAATCAGACGTCTTAAAGTGGCCTTCCAGACGTCTGATGCCAGAGTTAAACGTTTGATAACCCTGTCAAATGCAATCATTGTCTTGATTTCGGCCTGATTCTCTTGGGCTTTGCACCCAACGGCTATGGAAGCTTTTCCAAGCCTTCCAAAGCCTTCCTAAGGCCTCTATAAATAGAGGGGAACCTTTATAACACAAACACACAACATATACACTTAGAAAAACACAAGACACACCTAAGAAACATACTTTCCACACTTTTGTGTCTCTCTTGCTCTCCAAGCTCAAGCTCCATCATCTTGAGAGCTAAATTCAGTTTACGCGCCCGCTCTCCCGCCGTTGTCCACGAGAGAGAAGTTGCGCCGTCACGTGGCACACGCACCGCGTCATCGTCGACGCACTCCTTGCAAAGGGGAGTTTCCTATTTCGTATAGAAGCTAGGTTTAATTTTGTTGGCTCTATAGGACTGTTGTTTTATTTTATCTTTGTATTTTGGTTGGGTATTCGCTTTGCGAATTCCCGTCTCCTTCGTGGGACAAATCCTTCTCGTGGAGAGAAGGGGTTGAGGAACGCTACCCTCGTACTTGTAGCGTGGTTGTACTGAGGTTGAATCACCCTTGTTTTAAAGTGATTCGTTTAGTGGATTTGATCAACTAGGTTGATCGGAAAATCCTAACTCGAGAGGGTTAGGTGGTGGTTTTCACCCGGTTTGGGTTTCCACCTAAAATTACTTGTGTACATTGTGCGATTGATTTTTGTGAGATTGCTTTATATTTTATTTCCGCATATTATTACGTCACCCCTCCTAGTAGGGAACCTTCAGAACTATGTTGCTTTAGTGTATCCAAGTATGTGTCTTGTGTTTCTCTTGGTGTATCTAGGTGTGAAAAGGCTCCCCTCTATTTATAGAGGGCTTAGGAAGGCTTTGGAAGGCTTAGAAAAACTTCCATAGCCGTTGGGAACAAAGTCCAAGAGAATCAGGCCGAAATCAGGACAATGATTACATTTGACAGGGTTATCAGACGTCTAAATCTGTCATCAGACGTCTGGAAGGCCACTTTAAGACGTCTGATTTAAAGGTCAGACGTCTGATTCTATGTAGGTTTCTCCCTGACTTGAATCAGATCTAAACAGGGTTTTTGTGCAAGTCCATCAGACGGCATACAGGACGTCTGGAAACCTACTTTTACTGTGGGAATTGATTTCCAAACGTTGCAACGGCTAGAAAATCTCTGAGAAGAGATTTTGGGTCAGCCGAGGCAAAACGGTCATTTATCAGACGTCTGGAAAGGCCTAAGGACGTCTGATAAGGCTGTAACGGTCATATTGTTGACTGTTTGCTAAGCCAGCCAACGGTTCACTAATTGGACGTCTGGCAAAGTCATCAGACGTCTCCTAAGACGTCTGGTCTAAGGTCTGGACGTCTGATTTCATCAGACAGAACTAACTATGTCCAGCCTAACAGTTATCAGACGTCTGAAACAACAGTCAGACATCTTAAAATACTTTATCAGACGTCTGATTTGGGAATTAGACATCTGGAAGTGCTGTTTGAACCCTATATTGATTTTCTAAGTATTCTACAGAAAACCTAAGTATCCTAAGGTTGTGCCGGTGTTCCTAGGACTACTGTTAGGGTTCTTTGAGGCTCTTTAACATAATTTCTAAGGAAAATAAAGAGCAAGAAAAATAAAGATAAAAGTACATGAAAGGATTAAAAAGAATCTATCCTATTCTTCTTGTCTTCTATCTTCAATCTGTCGCTTCACGCGAACCTCCTCTGTTTTCCGTCAAGCTCCTCCAATCCGTCCTGGATGCGAGCTCGAATTCCGTCTAAACACGTCCACATTTGCAATTGACCTGAAATCTAGGACTCAAATTGCAAATGTTAAATAACACGTGTTTTGTTATCATCAAAACAAATGATCGTGGTGCTCTAGCACCAACAAGGATGTCCAACCCAAGCAAAAAATTAATTGATTATCTTTTTTATTTTCATATATCCGACTTTTTGGACTTGGGTTGCATCCTCACAAATCGCAAGCCCAGCCCCACTTGCATATTGATTTCATGTTTTGAGTAATTTTTATCCAGAACCTTAGATACACTCGACCCTGGGGCATGAATCTGCACCATAATCTGATCTACATTTGCGGACATCTGCTGGCAGGTCCTAAGGTGAAACTATTTATTTTGATTCTAACATACACCTGTGAATTCTTTATTTCTTCTTTATTTGTATAGTTGTTTAGCTAAAGGTCCTAAATTTAGCACGTAGATAGTCTATTTTTATCTCGGAGCTGATCGGGTAAAATGAAATTCATGTACTTTCTACTGTACTCCACTTTGTTTCATATTTTTTTAATACAATGAGGACATTGCATTAGATAGGCATGAGGGGTGGATATCATCACCTGAATCATCTTATTAGCTCCATAAATTTTTTTAATTTTCTCTTTATTTGAAAAAAAAATTGAATTAGGAAAAAAGAACTTGGGCATTAGAAATTTGTCAACCATAGGAAATAATATGTTACGACCTGAACACTTAAATTCTTCAGGTCTTCAGGCTCAATAAGTTCGGGTATCTACTAAAATGTGGACTTGTTTCTCGAGTCCTCGCTATTTAAAATTTCATTTCTAATTGGTTAAATAAATTAGAGTAATAAGTACACGACTCATCAACTCGCCCTCTAATTTGAGGGGACTGTAAGTCTAAGCATCTATACAATCTTTGCACTTACTTATTGCCGATTTTAATGAAAATTGGGTACCTAATGAATCTTCTAGAGTGCTATGACTAGCAAGTTGTCGGTGGTAACAACTCATCAGTCGATTGTCCGGAACCCAATCACATAACTATTCTTTTCCTGTTGCCTTTAGGTAAATCTTAGATCAGGGAAGCCACCTACTTAGAAAAGAAGAAAAAATATAGAAAAATATCAAAAAAAGGAAAAAGAAATAGAAATGAAGAAAATAAAAAAGAAATAAGCCACACTTCACCGAACGAGTAAGGCTAGCAAGTTGTCGTTGGTAAAAGCTGATCGACTGGTTGTCCAGAACCCAGCTCACAAAAATGCACGTTTAATTCAAAACACTTAGGAAGAAGCAGAGAAGTAGAATAATCTGGTAGATATGCACCGGGTTCACCCCTGTGTTGACCCTATAAAAATAAAACGTATGGAGAAAGCTACCAGTCGGATAGATACACCTTTAAGCAAAACTTCTTTTTAAGGTCACCTAGGATCGTAGAAACCCGAAGTCTGTTCTACTTGCCAATCAATGAATCTATCATTTCTCATAAAAAGATACTTAGCACTTAGAGTTCTTTTCAAGTCTTGGTAGGTTGGGTAACCGTAGAAAGTTGCCCCGAAACTCTAAACTCAAAAAAATAAAAAAAACTTAGAAAAGAAAAAAAAAAGACATGTATTTGCATTTGAATAAGGCGAAGGCTTGGGCAATCTCCATTTTGGCAGATACTCAAGCGTTGTTGTATCTCTATAGTTCAGGTCCTTAGTAGAAATTTCATAGTGCTGAAAAATAACTTTTGCTCAGGAAATCCGATCCTAATCTTTTATAAATAACATATAGTTTTGCTAGGGAATAGCAAAAGATAGGCATGGAGGTGCGATGTGCAAAAATCTAATTGACCTAAAATGCCTATTTATGCCTGTTTCTAGTGTCAGAAGCATTCAGCATTATAAATATTGTATAACATGCATCATCATGCATTTAGGTTGGATTGTACAAATTTTAGGTTAATTCTCCTTTTTGGTGGTCAAGGAATAGGGCAACATTTATCGGGGCTTCGAATTGAAGATCCAACCGTATGGATTAGATTAGGGTGACAATCAGAGTTTAACGACTGCAAGATCACCCCGATTGGACCTCTATAGCATCAAATGCAATTCGAGAAATATCAGAGGTCAAGGCCAAGGTAGTGTAAATCCGTACCTCAGACGACAAATCCAACCACACGGATGGATTCGAATCGATGATCACAGCCCAACAACATGAAAATCGGTCCAATCCGATATCAGTGGCACCATCTGCAAGTTAAAGAAGATGGACGGCCAGGATGGTGCCACGTAGCGCCATCCCAACTGCCCAATGCCGGCCTAAGCCTCCTACTCCAACTCTTCAAGCGATGATCGGCGCATCTCAACTGTTGGATTATCAATCCAATGGCTGAGAACACGCCACGTCGCTCCTCAGGTCGGCTCTCATCTACTTAAGGCTAAGGGCACTCGATCTCAACCGTTGGATAAAATGGTCGTGAGCGTTTGAGCCTTAAACCATAAATGCGACGCAAGGTAGGGTGTAGCGCGTTGGTTGTGCACCCCTACACGAAGAGGAAGGCACCGATTTGAGCTCCACTGCACCTCAAATCGAAGGGGTGAACGTGCTACGCTCAATTCAACTGTTGGATTGAGGATGAACGGGTGCGGTGCGGCCACATGGCATTTCCTCGCACTCCAAATGAAGTGAGCGCTACACGCACGCGATGATGCGTAATTGTACGTGCCATCGCACGCGAGCGCGCTTAACAGTCGAAGAAGCAACGCTGAGGGCTTTTAAGCCGTCCGATCTATTGATCGAACAGTTGAGATTGCGTGAACGTGGCCGCACATGGAACAGCTAAAGAAGAAGAGGCACGTGCATTTTAACGTGTGGGTCTACAATGACGGTTATATCCGTCACTAAAGACCCCAGCATTTAATGTTTAAGGCCTTAAAAGACCCTTCTGGGCCCAATTCCTACAACTATAAAAGGGCACCCCTACCACTCATTTTCTTCATCCCTTCCTTTTTTCTTTCACCTCCACCAAAGCTCTACGAGCTGGTCCCATACCCAAGAAGCTCCACTAGAGTTTTAAAGATAATTTTTCCATCTTCTCATCCCCATTCAAAGAGCACCCACGGTTGTCCTCTCACCGCCATTCAAGAAGCAGATCCCACTATGACGTCACCCTACACCGTCCTCCATCCTCAGTCTTCGTCCTCTTTCGTCCAGCATCTCACCACCCTTGTCCAAGCACCCCGTCAACATGGCACGTCCTCTAAGCAGTCGGTAAGGAGGATAAATTCTTACCCTCTCTTTTTACTATTTTCTAATATAGATTTCCTACTTTATAGTGTAGCAAGTAGTTGTAATGGACATGCACCTATTGTTATAAAATTCTTGTTCATTCTCTCTCTAATTTCTCTTTATTTGTATTTGATAAGTCCACTTTAGTGGACCATTATATGGCCTAAGTTCTCTTTAATTATTTGTTCATAGTTTCTAATTGATTGGAGTTATATGGTAATTCATCTTAGTTTGCATATAACTTTGTGTCAATTTTACATTTAATAACGTATGATATAATAACATATTCTATATGATTGGATGCAGACTAGGTATAAGAATCAAACGTTCATTCTACACCTACAAGACGTCTGGAGATAAGGATGGACATCTGGGAACTGCCAGCACAAGCTCCTTCATTTTGCATTTTTTAAGATGTCTGGTGATAAGTTCAGACGTCTGATAAAAATCAACCAGTGTTCATCTACCGTTCCAACCACTCGCAATCTTCGCAAGTGGTTGGAGAACTTTCCGGCCGAAGGAAAACAGACGAAGACCTTTTTAAGGAGGTCGGCCATCCGCAGAGAACCTTCATCGCTCCCTCTGGCGGGTATCTTCTCCCTCGCCACCATCGTGCAACAGGCATGCACCATGAAACCCAATGTACACCATGACTTAGGCGTGCTGCACCTCTACTCCCTTTCGCCGATCACGTATGCACAGTGACAGAGTGCATACGCCCACTACCATCATTCGTTTCCTTTTCATCTTGGTCTTCCTCATCTCCATCTTCTCCACCCGCAGAACAAACCACCCATCACCACCCTCTCCACCGAAACACCCAACATTTTCCCCTTGCTATAGACAGCGTGCACACCATTATCCTATAGCCAACACCACCTTCAGCCAAAGCCCATCACCCCTCACGCCACCCGTACCCCCTGCCCCCCCATCATCCTCTTCAACCTCAATTTTCACGACCACCACCTGCAACTCCACTAAACTAACCCAACAGCGCAGCCGCCTTCCAACGTCGTCCACGCTCCTCCAACTTCCTTGACTCATGCCAGCATCACCACACGCCCTTGCCAATCATCGAGGCCACGTACGACCACACGCAGCCCACGCAAGCGGCCTCCACAACGAGCAACAGGACACGTCGCTGTCGACCTCCAGCGAGTCAAGCGACCACCGCCGGCCGCCTCTCGTCATCCCGTCACCACCATCTCAAAATTCTCATCCCGGTCGATCTCCGAGCCCAGTCCGACCAGCCGACCTCCTTCCCGCACACACGACGGAGAGAGGAGAAATCCTCTATTTCTCTTCCCATTAGTATTTACTGTCTCTGCCATTGCAGTTGCACCATTCATTTACTTAATGACTTAATTTATTGAGTAAATTGCATGGACAAACCTCTTCTTTAGTTAAATTACTCTCATTAAGGATAAAGAGCATGAGATAGTATTATAGAGAACAAGGTTTATTCTATAGAGATTCATATTTATATTGATTGCTATATTCCAAGATCACTATTCACTTGTTAACAGAATATTATTGTATAGTGATTTTGCATATAAACACTTACAATCCTGATCAATTGTTTAGAATGAGAATTTATGCGAGAAAAGGAGTTGCTCTAATTAATATGCATACCCATTGAGTTTCCCGAATAAGCGAGGCACCATTCGCTAGTTTAATAAGCTTATTCCTCCCCGTGGAGACGGCCTAACTATTTTTGTGATTAGATTTTGAATAATTAAAAGTTTTGAAAAGTGATTTTCTACCACGCAACTAAATACAACGATGCAACATTTTATGTTTGAAAATTCAACAAAAACAAAGATCGCTCTTTCAGTATTATTCTTTTCCTCTCTTCTATTAATTATTCTTTAAGTAGATACCTAGTATAGATTTAATTCGACCAGCTAATCTACTTCGTGATAATAAATCCAACGTGATTTTTGATCAAACATTCGCCTCCCCATGTTCGATTCGGAACTCACCTTGAGTTTCGGTTAAATTATCTATTTGGCGGATTTTTACGCGACTATAACGGTAGGACTTTCAAACTCAAATCTCTTAACGTAGAAAATCCATTCAACAATCCCTTAGAGAGGAGAAAAGAGTAGTGTCACCAGTAATGTGGGAGGCACCTGAGTCTGCCAGCCACGTCGAGGTTTGAGAACTAGCCATCATGGCTGAAGTACCTACAGATCTGTTAATAGAGGCAAAAGTTGATGTTTGAGAAACCATCAAACACACGTAGTCAGCCCTAGAAACTATCATATGGCCGTCGTCCTCCTGCACCTAGGTGGTATCCTTTGCAGAAACTTGATGAGCATGTGAATCCATACCCTATGGATAATCGTGCTTTAATGTAAACACATTTACATCACATAAACTGTATATTCATGCATGTTCTTAGGCGTATAGTTGCATCATACATTATAAATATTACATAACATACATCATCATGCATTTATATTAGGTTGTATAAATTTTAGGTTAATTTCTCCCTTTTATGGTCAGGTGACAGAACGACATTTAATCAGGGCCTCAAATAGAAGATCCAACCGTACGGATCTAATCAAGGCGACGATTGGACTTCAACGACTCCAAGAACGCCCCGATCGGACTTCCGTAGCATCAGATACAGTCTGAAAAAGATCATAGGTCAAGAGCCAAGGTGGTGTAAATATGTACCTCAGATGACAAATTTGACCACACAGATGGGTTCAAATCGACGATCTCAGCCCAACGGCATGAAAATTAGTCCAATCCGACATCCATAGCACCATCAACAAGTCAAAGAAGATGGACGGCCATGATGGCACAACATGGCACCAACACAGCTGCCCAGCACCGACCGAAACATCTCTTCACCCGCTCAATGAATCCCAATCGTTGGATGCCCATTGATATAAACACATTTACACTACCTAAGATGTCTATTTATCCATGTTCTTAAGCATAGGATTGCATTTCATGATATAAATATTGCATAATATGCATCACCTTGCATTTAGAGCAGTTTGAATAAAATGGAGGTTAATTGTCTCCTTTTATATGCTTGGACATGGCAAACATTTTATCTGGACCTCGGATCAAAGATCCAATCGTATTGATGTGATCAGGGCGACGATTGGAGTTCAATGACTCCAAAATCGCCCTAATCAGGCATCCGTAGCATCAGATAGTGACCGGGGAAACCTAGAAGATCAAGAGCCAGGATGGTGCAAATCCACACTTCAAATGACAAATCCGACTGCACGGATGAATTCGGATCGACGATCGCAGCCCAACAACGCAAAAATCAAGTCAATCCGACATCCGTGGCACCATCTACAACTTCCAGAAGATGGACGGCCAAGATGGCGCCACGTGGCACCATCCCGCACCCGCTGCCTCTCTGCCGTTGGATCTCGATCCAACGGCTTGGTCAGCCGCGCCTACAAGCGCTCTCTCGACCATCCGCGCCTCGTAGCGCAGCCGTCGAGCACGCTTACGCGAGCTACAAGTGCGGGGTCGAACCGCAGCGAAGGGGAGGAAGGTGCGAGCGTGTGGGCGATGGCGGGCGTTGGATCGTCATCGGACGGCTGTCCGCGTTCAATTAAGATCACGCCCGATTGAACGCACGGCGTCACGCCGCATTGCACGCGCCAGGCAGGCGCGCAGCAGCGGGCGGAGATGCGTCTTAACCCGTCCGATCTCGCGATCGGACGGTTGAGATCTAATGAACATGCGCGGGCGTTGAGGAAGCGGGCAGCTGAGGAGCCGCGCGTGGGCACGGGAGCAACGCCCACGTTGGGGACTTTGTCACTAAAGACCCCTCATTTATTATTTTAAAGTTGTAATGACCATTTTGCCCCCACTCCTTGCAACTATAAAAGGAGACCCCCTCCATACGAAATTCTCATCCCTTCCTTCTCTTCTCTACCTCTCCAAAACTCAAGAGAAGCTTGTCCCACACCCGGGATGCTTTTCACAAGATAAAGTCCAAATTTTCGTCCCCCTTCGAAGTGGATCCCACGAAGACGACGGCGTGCTGCTCCGTTCCCGTTCTTCTGCTTCGTCCTCCTTCGTCCCGCTTCGTCCTTCGTCCAGGCGTCGTCCCGTCCGGCTCGTCCTCCAAGCGACCATCGAGGAGGATTTCTCTCCCTATTCTTTTTACTACTTTCTAGTATAGTTTTACTGCTTTCTAGTGTAGTTCTGCTCGTCCTCCAAGCGATTGTCGAGGAGGACATTTCTCCCTCCATTCTTTTAATGCTTTCTAGAGTAAATTTATCGCTTTCTAGTATAATTATTTTATGCCTTCCAGTTGTAATGAACAATCTTCTTAATGATAAATTCTTTTTTTTTTCTAAATCTCATTTTGATTTCTATGTGTAATATTCTCTCTCTTACCCTCTCTCTCTTCTATTTATTGTAAATAATTAGATAGTTTTAAATTGAATTACTTCGTGACAAATAAAAAGAAACGTGTAGTTTTTAAATCAAACGTCCGCCTCCCTGTGTTCGACCCGGAATTTTCATTTCGGTATAAATTTTATTTGTTGAATACGAATTCTTCGCCTTCAAACTACAACGACAGGTTCTCCAAAACCAAACACGTTAGCGTAGCGATTCGCTTACGTTCAACATTTTGGCGCCGTTGCCGGGGAGGCGACGATCTTTGATTTCTCTTTGCATTTTGTAACTTACAAATCATTTACCTCACTTTTCTCCTTTCTTATTGTAATTACAGGTATTCTTTTGAGACGAGCAAAAGCGGTAGATTAGAGTAAAGTGCTGTAGAAGGTTTTGTAAGTTATCCCCCATTCTTACCCCCTCCATATGAAATTCTCATCCCTTCCTTCTCTTCTCTACCTCACCAAATCTCAGGAGAAGCTTGTCCCACACCCGGGATGCTTCTCGTGAGAAAGTCCAAATTTTCGTCCCCTTCGGAAGTGGATCCCGCGACGACAACGGCATGCTACTCCGTTCCCGTTCTTCTGCTTCGTCCTCCTTCGTCCCCTTCGTCCTCCTTCGTCCATGCGTCGTCTCGTCCATCTTGTCCTCCAAGCGACCGTCGAGGAGGATTTCTCTTCCTATTTTTTTTGCTGCTTTCTAGTATATATTTACTACTTTCTAGTGTAGCTCTACTCGTCCTCCAAGTGATCGTCGAGGAGGACATTTCTCCCTCCATTCTTTTAATACTTTCTAGAGTAAATTTATCGCTTTACAGTGCAATTGTTTTATGCTTTCTAGTTGTAATGAACAATCTTCTTAATGATAAATTCTTTATTTATTCTACATCTCATTTTGATTTCTGTGTAATATTCTCTCCCTCTCTTACCCTCTCTCTCTTCTATTTATTGTAAATAATTAGATTGTTTTAAATTAAATTACTTCGTGACAAATAAAAAGAAACGCATAGTTTTTAAATCAAACGTCCACCTCCTTGTATTCGACTCGGAATTTTCATTTCGATATAAATTTTATTTGTTGAACATGAATTCCTCGCTTTCAAACTACAGCGACAGGTTCTCCAAAACAAAACATGTTAGCGTAGCGACTCGCTTACGTTCAACATTTTGGCGCCATTGCCGGGGAGGCGACGATCTTTGATTTCTCTTCGCGTCTTGTAACTTACAAATCATTTACCTCACTTTTCTCCTTTCTTATTGTAATTGCAGGTACTCTTTTGAGACGAGTAAAAGCGGCAGATTAGAGTAAAGTGCTGTGGAAGGTTTTGTAAATTATCCCTCACTCTTACCCCATCCATACGAAATTCCCATCCCTTCCTTCTCTTCTCTACCTCTCCAAAGCTCAAGAGAAATTTGTCCCACACCCGGGATGCTTCTCGAGAGATAAAGTCCAAATTTTCGTCCCCCTTCGGAAGTGGATCCCGCGACGACGACGGTGTGCTGCTCCATTCCCATTCTTCAGCTTCGTCCTCCTTCACCCAGGCGTCGTCCCATCTGGCTCGTCCTCCAAGCGACCGTCGAGGAGGATTTCTCTCCCCCTATTCTTTTTACTGCTTTCTAGTATAGATTTACTGCTTTCTAGTGTAGTTCTACTCGTCCAAGCGATCGTCGAGGACATTTCTCCATCCATTCTTTTAATGCTTTCTAGAGTAAATTTATCGCTTTCTAGTGCAATTGTTTTATGCTTTCTAGTTGTAATGAACAATCTTGTTAATGATAAATTCTTTGTTTATTCTACATCTCATTCGACGCCAGGTGGATATTTATCTCTTAATTCATTCGTCAGCTCCGTAAATTTGTTTTATTTTCTTTTATATAAAAAAGAAAAATCGTAATTAGGAAAGAGAATTTGGGTTTAAGAAAATTTTCAATCTTAGGAAATATTACATTATGATTTGAACACAAATACCCTTCAGGTCTTTGGACTTAATTAGCCCGTGTATCCACTAAAATGTTGATTTGTCTAAGTCCTTGCCATCTTAATTCTATCGTAATTGGAATAAGTTTGGGTGATAAGTACACGACTTATAAACCCACCCTCTGATTTGAGGGAATTTTGAGTCTTAAATATCTACACTTTCTTTGCACTGACTCGTTGTTCGACGATTTTAACGAAAATTGGGTAGCTAATGAACCTTCTAGGGTGATATGGCTGGTAAGTTATCGTGGGTAACAGCCCATAGGTAGGTTGTCCAGAGCCCAGTCACTGGATCTTTCTCTTTTTGCTGCCTTTAGGTAAATCTTAGACCATGGAAGACACCTACTTAAAAAAAAAATCAAAAAGAAAAAGAGAAAAGAAAAAAAAAAAGCCACACTTCGTCGCACGAGTATGGCTAGCAAGTTGTCGGAGGTAATAGCTCATCGACCGATTGTCCAGAACGTAGCTTAGGAAATGCACTAAAAATTCCAAAAACACTTAGGAAGAAGCGGAGAAGTAGAATAAATCGGAGAGATATACACTGGATTCACCATTGTGTTGACCCCGTAAAAAAATAAAAGTAGGGAGAAAGCTACCGGTTGTAAAGATACACCTTTAGGTAGAATTCTTTTTGAGGTCACCTAGAGGCGTAAAAATCCGAAGTCCGTTTTAATTGCCGATCAACGAGTCTATAGCAATGACAATAAGATGCTTAAAACTTAGGGTTTTCATCAAATCTTGGGTGAGTTGAATGGCTGTAGAAAGCCACTCTTAAACCCTAAAATTTGAAAATCCAAAAAAATTGGAAAAAAAAGGAAAAAGAGAAAAAAGAAAATTTTCTTTGAATAAGGCGAGGGCTTGAGGCGGTCTGCATTTTGGTTGATACTCGGGCGCTGCTGTGTCTTTGAAAGTTCAGTTCCTAAGTAGATAAATTCTTAATGATTGAAAATAACTCAGGTCCAAATAATCCAACCTAATTCTTTTATAAATAGCATATAGTTTTTACTAGGGACTAGCAAAAGATAGGCATGGGGGTATGATGTAAACACATTTACACTACTTAAGATGTCTATTTATGTATGTTCTTAAGCATAGGATTACATTTCATGATATAAATATTGCATAATATGCATCATCTAACATCTAGAGTAGTTTGAATAAAATGGAGGTTAATTGTCTCCTTTTATGTCCTTGGACAGGGAAAACATTTTATCGGGGCCTTGGATCAAAGATCCAACCGTATGGATGTGATCAGGGCGACGATTGGAGTTCAACGACTCCAAGATCGCCCCAATCAAGCATTCGTAGCATCAGATAGTGACCGGGAAACCCAAGAACATCAAGGGCAAGGATGGTGCAAATCCACACTTCAAATGACAAATCTGACTGCACGGATGAATTCGGATCGACGATCGCAGCCCAAAGACGAAAAAATCAAGTCAATCCGACATCCGTGGCACCATCTACAACTTCCATAAGATGGACGGCCAAGATGGCGCCACGTGGCACCATCCCGGCCGCCCAAATGGCCGCATGCAATCTTTGAAGGCCCCGCACCCGCTCCCTCTCCTCCGTTTGATCTCGATCTAACGGCTGTGGTCAGTCGCGTCTAAAAGCGCCCGCTCGACCATCCGCGCCTCGTAGTGCAGCGGTCGAGCACGCTTACGCGAGCTGTGGGCGCGTTCGAACCGCAGCGAAGGGGAGGAAGGTGCGGGCGTGCGGGCGTTGGATCGTCATCGGACGGCCGTCTGCGCTCAATTGAGATCACGCGCGATTGAACGCGCGACGTCACGCGGCATCACACACGTCGGGCGGGCGTGCAGCAGCGGGCGGAGATGCGTCTTAACCCATCCGATCTCGCGGTAGGACGGCTGGCATCTGATGAACGTGCGTGGGTGTTGAGGAAGCGGGCAGCTGAGGAGCCACGCGTGGGCGTGGGAGCTACGCCCACGTTGGGGGCTTTAGTGACAGATTTATCCGTCACTAAAGACCCCTCATTTATTATTTTAAAGTTGTAATGACTATTTTGCCCCCACTCCTTGCAACTATAAAAAGAGACCCCCTCCATACGAAATTCTCATCCCTTCCTTCTCTTCTCTACCTCTCCAAATCTCAAGAGAAGCTTGTCCCACACCCAGGATGCTTCTCGTGAGATAAAGTCCAAATTTTTGTCCCCCTTCGGAAGTGGATCCCGCGACGACGACGGCGTGTTGCTCCGTTCCCGTTCTTCTGCTTCGTCCCACCTCGTCCTCCTTCGTCCCGGCGTCATCCCGTCCGGCTCGTCCTCCAAGCGACCGTCGAGGAGGATTTCTCTCTCCCTATTCTTTTTACTGCTTTCTAGTATAGATTTACTACTTTCTAGTGTAGTTCTGCTCGTCCTCCAAGCGATCGTCGAAGACATTTTTGCCTCCATTCTTTTAATGCTTTCTAGAGTAAATTTATCGTTTTCTAGTGCAATTGTTTTATACTTTCTAGTTGTAATGAATAATCTTCTTAATGATAAATTCTTTGTTTATTCTACATCTCATTTTGATTTCTGTGTAATATTCTCTCTCTTCTATTTATTGTAAATAATTTGATAGTTTTAAATTGAATTACTTCGTGACAAATAAAAAGAAACGCGTAATTTTTAAATCAAACATCCGCCTCCCTGTGTTCGACCCGGAATTTTCATTTCGGTATAAATTTTATTCGTTGAACACGAATTCTTCGCTTTCAAACTACGACAGGTTCTCCAAAACCAAACACGTTAGCGTAGCGATTCGCCTACGTTCAACATTTTCATCAAAGATCGTCGCCTCCCCGGTAACGGCACCAAAATGTTGAACGTAGGCGAATCGCTACGCTAACGTGTTTGGTTTTGGAGAACCTGTCGTAGTTTGAAAGCGAAGAATTCGTGTTCAACAAATAAAATTTATACCGAAATGAAAATTCCATGTCGAACACAGGGAGGCGGACATTTGATTTAAAAACTACGCATTTCTTTTTATTTGTCACGAAGTAATTCAATTTAAAACTATCTAATTATTTACAATAAATAGAAGAAAGAGAGGGTAAGAGAGAGGGAGAGAATATTACACATAGAAATCAAAATGAGATGTAAAATAAACAAAGAATTTATCATTAAGAAGGTTCTTCATTACAACTAGAAAGCATAAAACAATTGCACTAGAATGCGATAAATTTACTCTAGAAATCATTAAAAGAATGGAGGGAGAAATGTCCTCGACGATCGCTTGGAGGACGAGCAGAACTACACTAGAAAGCAGTAAATCTATACTAGAAAGCAGTAAAAAGAATAGAGAGAGAGAAATCCTCCTCGACGGTCGCTTAGAGGACGAGCCGGACAGGACGACGCCTGGACGAAGGAGGACGAAGCAGAAGAACGGGAATGGAGCAGCACACTGTCGTCGATCTTCTGGAAGGCGTGCGAGGGAGTGGGTGCGAGGCCTTCAGAGATTGCATGCGGCCGTTTGGGCAGCCGAGATGGTGCCACGTGGCGCCATCTTGGCCATCCATCTTCTGGAAGTTGTAGATGGTGCCACGGATGTCGGATTGACTTGATTTTTGCGTCGTTGGGCTGCGATCGTCGATCCGAATTCATCCGCGCGGTCAGATTTGTCATTTGAAGTGTGGATTTGCACCATCCTGGCCCTTGATCTTCTAGGATTCCCCGGTCACTATCTGATGCTACGGATGCCTGATTAGGGCGATCTTGGAGTCGTTGAGCTCCAATCGTCGCCCTGATCACATCCATACAGTTAGATCTTTGATCCGAGGTCCCGATAAAATATTTGCCCTGTCCAAGCACATAAAAGGAGACAATTAACCTCCATTTTATTCAAACTACTCTAAATGCAAGATGATGCATGTTATGCAATATTTATATCATGAAATGCAATCCTATACTTAACAACATGCATAAATAGACATCTTAAGTAATGTAAATGTGTTTACATCACCCATCCAACGGTTGAGAACACACCACGTCACGCCCCAAGTGGCGCTATCTTCTGAAGGCGAAGGCTCGGATGATCTCGACCATTGATTGAAATCCAACTGCCGAGAGAGGTATGGAGGAATTCAAGAACGCGCCTCAAACCACTACATAGCACAGCAGTCAGGGCACTGTTCGCGTAAGAGGCACGTGTTCGAATCGAGCGCAGTGCCCTTCTTGCGCGCAAACGTGAAATCAAGCTATTCAATCAAGCTCTAACGACACTGATCAACCAATCGGCCAGACGCGCGAGATGACGCCCGATCTCACGCAAGATCAGATGCGCGGGAGGTGCGATTTGTGAAGGCGTGCGAGCGTGGTTCTGGGCCATTGATCCTTGATTCATTAGCAATGAAAGAGGCCACGTCACCTCTTAACGCACGAAGGCGATGAGGCGTGTGCAATCTTAAGCAGTCGTATGCAAGGATTGGACGGCTGGGGATTTAAGGACATGCGTGTGTGTTGAGTGCATGGGGAGAGGAGAAGGTGACACGTGTGCGGATCTAAGCCCACGTTTGGGGTCTTTAGTAATGCTTAAATCCGTTACTAAAGACCCTAAATTAATATCTTAAAACATAAAATAACCAAATTACCCTCAATCCCTATAACTATAAAAGGAGACCCCTACCACTAGAATTCTTCGTCCCTTCCTCTCTTCTCTCACCCTCTCAAAGGCTCTACGAACTTGTCCCAAACCTGGGATGCTCCATTAGAGTTAAAATTAAAATTTTTCCACCTCACCTCCTTCGTGGAGTATCCTACGGTTGTCCTCTCACCGCCATTCGGGAAACGGATCTCGCTGCAACGTCGCCCTGCCCCGTTCTCCGTTGTCCATCGTCGTTCTTCCTCATCCTGCATCTCACAACATTCTTCCGACCGCTCCGTCAAGGCAACTTGTCCTCTAAGCAGCCATTGAGGATAACTTCTCTCCACCTTCTCTTTACTGCTTTCTAGCGCAGATTTACCGCTTCCCAGTTGTAATCCTTCCAACTTTCTATTATAGTGGTTAGTTGTAACATACATGATATTGTGGTTATGAAATTCATGTTCATTCTCTCTATTTTTCTTTATTTGTATCATTCTTTTCCCTCTCCTCTATTAATTATTCTTTAAGTAGATAGCTAACATATATTTATTCAACTAACTAATCTACTTCCTGATAATAAAATAAACGTGATTTTTAATTAAACGTCCGCCTCCCTGTGTCCGACCCGGAGTTCCTTTTAAATTTCGGTAAAATTATCTATTGACGGATTTTTCTCGCAAATTACGCTATGACGATAGGTTTTCCAAACTCAACTCTTTTTGCGTAGATTTTCCGCCTCAACATTTTGACGTCATTGTCGGGGAGAACACTATTTGATTTTTCGCATTTTCCGACTTACTGATCGTTTACCTCACTTTTCCCCTTTCTTATTATGATTGCAGGTACTCTCACAAGGTGAGCAAAAGTAGTAGATTAAAGTAACGTGCTGTTGAAGGGTTTGTAAATAATCCCACCTCCCTACCCACTAGATTTCAATTCATCACCTAATAACACAAATCCTAATTAACCTAGGAGCTTGCATAAACCCTAGGATTAATTTGATTGTTTGTTTGACACCTCCACCCGCCTCACCCTCTGCATATAAAAGAAATTTTTTTTAAAAAAAATATCACAAGAGGTACACAACCTCTTTTGATTTTTCATACTCAACTAGTAACCTGATCTTTGGGACGGTACACTCATCAACACATAATTGAGTAGAAATCAGATTAGGTAATCACTTGTGTGGCTAATTCAGCGGTGCATCAAGGCTAGTTGTTTGAGTTGTTTAGGTCGCACCACTTCATTTAAAAACAACTCATCAAGTAGCTTCCTCTTAAGGTTTACAATTTATGTTAATAACAGGCACTCCACTTTATTTTTTATTCTAAAGGAAAACATCTTCACCCATGTTTGAAAGATCTGGTTTGCCTCTATTTGAACTCACCTAATTCTAAATCATAAAAGTTACTAAGCAAGATTTCAATCCTAAAATTCACATCTAAAAATAATCTTGCTTGAAAATCACTTGTTAAGCATGCACACACATATCAATCAATCATTAATGGCACAACCTAGATAAAGGACCCATCACATTTCAAAGCACATTCAAACCTAACCCTAATTAAAATAGAGTAGACATTGGCCTTAAGGATTTGACTCGCTCTTTAGAGCCCAGATAGAGATTATTTTCGATTAGTCTGTTTCTATCGTTCAATCTGATATCTAGCTAGGGGAGCATAATCAAACAATCGTGGTTGGGGGGTATCAAAGGAACTTGAGGCGGAAGCCAAGGGAATAACCTTTTCCCCAACCCCTCCCTCTAACTGGTTGGATTGACCAGAAAGTAGATCAAATCATTTCTTCATCTCAAGACGGGTTCTGGGAGTCTGTAGGCCTTTAGCCTACCCACTTAAGGACAAGTTTGATTGTTTGTATACCATGATTGTGATTTCTATACTTCTCCGAGCTATAATGATTATAGATCACCCGTTAATGATCAATTTAACCCAATCTACAATCAAGAAAGATATCCTGATTACAACTCTCCCCCAAATTACACTACATATAGGTCATTACCTTTTTATGGACAACCCAAAATGACATATTATCAGGAAGGGTACCAACAACCTCAATTCCTTGACTGCCCCAGATTGAACCCAAACCCACCCAACCCTGAACCAAACCATTTGGTTCAAGTGAACCAAGTACAAGATAGGGTGTTGGCTAACTTAAGGAATACCATTCAATCTTTAGAAGCTCAGCCAACACCCTATAAACACCCCACACTGAAGAATTGGAGCCTCTGATTAAGATGATTAACGATCTTAACAAGTATTTGTTGGATTGGCTCTAGAATGTTAAGGATAAGAACCCGGGTAAGTTTTTACTTGGGAAGTTATCAAAATTGTGGATGAGATATGTGATTACTCTAGTTTAATCTTGAGAGGATTCCGAGGATGAACCCTTATCAGGAGAACCAATGTCAAAATCCGTACAGGCACCTGTAGGGGGAACACATTTTACAAGACCAGGGTTGACCAGGTTGTTCTAGAGCAATTAAATAAGGATGAACTAATTTCTTCACTTGGGATCCTTAAGTCGGGGTACGAAGAAATGTGTCTCCATGGATCAGAAAGTGATTGATAATTTTGAGACATACATTAATGCAGATTTAGAATTCTTTGATTCTGAAGGTAAAGAATCACTATGCAAAGTCTCAGCTGAGTTTATAGCACATGATTTCAGTGAGACAATTAGGCTGAGAAATTCGATGAATCATTTGATGGCCATAAAATTGAGGAATTTGATCCTGTTGGGGCTTGCATGGCTGATTCAGATCCTGTTATTAAGGATTTAATTCAAAGCCCCATTTCTCAATCACACCCCATTGGGCATATTGATGATTTTGATTTTGAGATCACTAGACTCAAGTCAATTTTGATTCAGCCATCAATTTTGGACTTGAAAATTTTAAATGAGGTGATTATCATGTAAGAAGTCCTGAAATTTAAAATTCTGATTATGGAGGATAAGAATTAGGAAATGAAACTTTAGGAAGCTAATTCCGGAAGAAGTAGAAGATTGAGTCTAAGGGTGCCTATTTGTCTGTACCCACTAACCCTTTACCATGACCCTTATGACATTTTTGACTCAGAGGATGTCCAACCCAAGCATAAATTCATTGATTATCCTTTTGAGCTTGATTTCTCTATTATCTGACTTTTTGGATGTGTTGCATCCTCACAAATCGCAAGCCTAACCCTGCTTGCATACTGATCTCAGGTTCTAGGTAATTTCTATCCAGAACCTTAGATATACTCGACCATTGGGTATGGGCCTACACCACAATCTGGTCAACATCTGTGGACATCTGCCGATAGGTCCTGAGGTGAATTTTTTTATCCTGATTCTTATCTGCACCTATAAATTCTTTATTTCTTCTTTGTACAGTGTGCCTAGCGGAAAGCACTAAACTCAACACGTATACAGTTTCTTTTCATCTCGGAGCTGACTTATTATTCACGCAATTCAAGTGTTTTCTACTCTACTCCGTTTCATATCTTTTTAATACAATGAGGACATTACATTAGATAGGCATGAGGGTAGATATTCATCACTGAATTATTTCGTTAG
The DNA here is from genome assembly GCA_037157565.1 of Thalassia testudinum. Lineage (NCBI taxonomy): Eukaryota > Viridiplantae > Streptophyta > Magnoliopsida > Alismatales > Hydrocharitaceae > Thalassia > Thalassia testudinum. Next base: position 7,434,847 of record JAZHRO010000033.1, read on the forward strand.
CTTCGTAGATTCTTTTTGTTTTCTTTTTTTTATTAAAAAAAAATTGTAGAATTAAGAAAGAGAACTTGGACTTTAGAAAATTTTCAATCTTACAGAATAAAACTGTACGACTTGAACACTAAGACCCTTCAGGTCTTAGGACTTAATCAGCCTGGGTGTCCACTAAAATGTGGATTTGTTTCTCAAGTCCTCGCCAATCTGAATATATTTCTAATTTGATTAAATAAGTTGAGGTGAGCCCTTTGATTTGAGGAAACTTTAAGTCTAAGCATCTACACACTTTTCGCACTAACTCGTTGTTCGGTGATTTTTACGGAAATTGGATAACTAATAAACCTTCTAGGGTGGTATGGCTGGAAAGTTATCGTAAGTAACAGTCTATAGGTCAGTTGTCTAGAGTCCAGCCACACGACCATTATTTCCTACTGCCTTTAGGTAAATCTTAGATTAGGAAAGCCACCTACTTAAGGAAAGAAAAGAAAAAGAAAAATATCCAAAAAGAAAAGAAAAAGAAATAGAAAAGGAGAAAAAAAAGAAAAAAAAAAAGAAATAAGTCACACTTCACCACACGAGTATGGCTAACAAGTTATTGTAGATAATAGCCCATTGGTAGGTTGTCCAGATCCCAGCTGAAGAAATGCACGTTTAATTCCAAACACTTAGGAAGAAGCGGAGAAGAAGAATAAGCTGGGGAGATATACACTAGGCTCGCCCTTGTGTTGACCACATAAAAATAAAAGTAGGGAGAAAGCTAAATACACCTTTAGGCAGAATTCCATTTTAAGGTCACCTAGCGGTGTAGAAACTCGAAGTCCATTCTGATTACCGATCAATGAGTCTAGCACTTCACACAAAAAGATGCTTAGAACTTAAAGTTCTCATCGAGTCTTGGGTAAGTTGAGTGGCCGTAGAAAGCTACTCCGAAACCCTAAGCTCAAAAATCTAAAAAAATTAGAAAGAAGAAAAAGATCCTTTTTGTTTTAAATAAGGCGAGGGTGTTGACTCTACATCTAACGGTGATAATTCTATCAACTAGACTCAATCTCAAGGGTATATGTACAATAATGACATATCACAATGGACTTGGGAGCATTGCATGCATAATGAGTTGAGATAGCTTATAATCGATGTTTAATGGCCACATGTACAACTGTATGTTGAAACAGGTCTCAGATGAACAATCAGACCGCACGGATAGATCCAGATTGACGAATGGAGTCCAACGGACTCAAAATCACCTCAATCCGACCTCCGTAGCTCCCACAACAAGTACAAGAAGTTCTGGCCATTGATCATCAAATCAACGGCCCAAAGCCAGCCACGTATCACACATCCATGCGCCTGCAGTCGTCGCTCTCTTCAGCACATCTTCATTACACGATCTCAGCCACACATCTCTCATCCAACAATTAAGGAGACGCGGCCAGAGATCCCTTGCCGCAATAAAGCAACGTGCATAGTGCATTGGTCCACACCATCACTTGCGAGAAGCGAGCACGCGTTCGAGCCTAGGCGAGGCTTAAATCAACAGCAGAGGTGCATGCGGTCGAAATATGACCATTGATGCGGGAGCAGATGGCGAGGAACGTGCCACGCAGCACCATCTCAAGCATTGGATGCGCCAAGGCGGGAACGCGCACGATCATGCGCAGGGCGGTGCGCCATCACAAGTGTGCAAGGCACGATCTGAGGCTACGTGCAAAGCGCGATCTTAGCCGTCTGATCTTTGATCGAACGGCCTATGTTGCGTATACACGTATCGCGCGAAGGAAGAACTTGCGCGTGCATGGACCGGCGGGAAGGAGGCTTCACCGACATTTTTGGAAGGGGTATAGCGACGTCTTGGACGCTGCTAAAACCCCTGCCTAAATTAGAAACCTCTTCTCCACTATAAAAACCCCCACACCCACTCCATTTAGGAGCATGCCTTCCTACCTTCTCCTTAACTCTACCAAGCACACTTCACACTCTCCCAGAGTTGTCGAGCCGTCGACGGAAGCTCCATCCACCACTATAGCTGCCTCACCTCTCCCTTTTGCATTTCTTTACCCTAGTTTAATGTTTACATTGTTTTAAGCTTTCCTCTAGCATTGTAATTATAAAACAACTCTATTTGCGCAATATATTTCATCATAACATGTTTCATATCTAGCTAAGTAATCACCATGCTATAATCTCAAGTCTAACCCTACTCTCTCTCTCTCTCTCACTATTTTTTCATTAGCAAACAAAACAAACATTTTTGTGACACCCTAAAGCGACAAACTAATTTGATTTCATGTCTCCTCGTGTTAGACACTTGGACTTACCTAATCCATATCTTCATTTAAAATTGATGTCGCAAACACATGCTATAACGACGGATTTAACTTAACACGTTTCGTCGACGTCAGTTTTTGGTGTCGTTACCAGGGAGGGAAGAGATCTTTCTGTAGCTTTTATCCTTGCATTGGTATTCACATTTTCTAACCCTCTTTTTTCTCTTTCTTTGGTCGTAGGAACTCGATGATTGGTGACGAGAGGAGAGCGATCCACATTAATAGAGTCAGAGCAAAGTGCAGTGAAGAACTTTTGTGAGTACCACTTGACCTAGCGTAATCCCATCTCTCCATTATCTAAAAAAGAAAAATTTGTATCTAGGCTCATGCATAAACACCATAGGTTAGTTGATTGTTTGCTTACTTAAAAATTCAAAAGATGGTGTGGTGAATGATCACTTGACCCACATCTCAAATCCATCACCCAAACAAAAAAATACACTCTAATGTTCTTAAAGAAAATCTTTTTGGAATGCTCTTTTCCTTTCAAGTGGTGTTTGTGAAGCGTGCTTTGTATTTGGCCACACCACTTCAACTAAAATCAATTTACCTGGTAGAATTGCATGAACTTTCGGATGAATACATTAGGGTTATTTTTCTAGGGCTACATCAATCTCTCAAAGGAATCGACTATCATCGATTGTGTACAAAACATTATGTGCCTACTTAAACATTGTCTGAATCCATTGAGAAATTTTAACCCTAAAAATCACTAAAGCAAGGGCGAATCATTAAAAGACACATCCTAGAAACCTTGCTTGAAAATCATGTTTTGTTGAGTGCACACACGCTGAATTGGATTAACTAAGAGGCACAACCCCTAAAAATGCTTCATCATATATCTTGAGCACAAGCACTAACCTAGCCCCATATAAAAATGGAGTAGACGTGCCCTAGGTAGAACTAATCTAAGTCCTGGAAGAGTAGATTGGGTTTGTTGAGTGCTTGGCCTTAATTCCCATCGTGAAATCTGGTATCTAGGCTGCGGGAAAGTGTCAAACAACTACGGTTGTAGGGTACAAAGGAACCGATGGTGCGAGCCAAAGGAAGAACCTTCCCCTCAATCCCCTCATAATCAACCTGGCCGGATTAACTTTGAGAAGGAAGGTTTAAGTGCTTACAGACTTGATTGCTCTCTCCAAGACTTTTAGGTCACCTAGGTCTACACTATAGGGAGTAGACTTGTTTGCTTGATTGTGCACACACTTTTCTCGCACCTGCCTCTCTCCACGCCCCTCCCTGTTCTTCTCAAGCATATGCATAGAAGACGATCACTTCGTCCTGAGTTTGTTTCAGAAAGGGAGATCAGGAGGAGACTTGATTTTTCAATGGATAGGATTAAAGAAATGGCAGACCCAAGAATTGATGAGATAGAGAACTAACCTCGACCCGATGCTATGGCCATTATTCAGGCTCAAATCTCTGCCAACCACCAACTCCAACAACAGCAGATCCAAACCATTATGCAAGCCATACACAAATTGTAAAACCCTCAAGGGAAGCCCCCACTGAACCCACCTAACCCACCACAACCTCCCGAGGGCTAACCAAGGCCTCTCCGTGATTTTTATGATCCATTTGCTATCCAAATCAAGCCACATCTTAGGGTCCCCGAAGGGGGAGATGATTTTGAGCTAAAACCTAATATCCTTAGCTTAATTCAAAGCCACTTTCATGGGAGCTCAAATAAGGATCCCTTCCAACACCTAAAGGACCTAGATCGGATCGTCCGGACTGTCAAACCAAGGAACAACAGCTTAGATATTGTTTTAATTAAAATGTTCCCTTTCTCCCTAAAAGATAAAGCTTCTCACTGACTTAGAACCTTAGGGAGACCCATCTCCACCTGAGAGGAACTGAGGCATGCCTTCTTGAAGAAATTTTTCCCCATAGGAAAAACCAATGCCCTTAGAAGAGCCATTACCACATTCACACTACAAGGTGGGGAACAATTTCATGAGATGTAGGAGAAATTTAATGAATTAATAAGGAAATGCCCACACCACGAGGTTTCAAGATGGCAATTGGCCCAAATATTCTACCATGGTCTGGACAGCAACCTTAGGAATTTTGTTGATGCCTCATGTGAAAGCAATTTTCTGAACAAAGACGAGGAAAGCGTGTTCAAACTCTTCGAGTCCATGAGTGAAAATTCGCTTAATAATGCCTCCATGACCCAATTCAATAGGTTCAATCAACCCGTGGTGGGATTTACGAAGTACAAACTAATTCTACGATGGTTGACATAAACATCATAGCAAAGAAGCTGGATCGAGTTGAGATGGTAGACAAGAAAATTGAGGAGCTTTTAAGTCAATCCCGGACACCCTTGCAAACCTTCTCCTTAGCAAAAGGAGCTCACAATGTTGACTTGGTTCAGTCTATGAACCAAACACACCTGGAACAACCCCTGCCTATGTTCCAGGAAGAGACCTTTGCTCCCTCATACCCTAACACTATTCTTTCCCCTCCCCTTCGACACCTCCTACCTTGGTAGATGCCAATGCCATCCAAGGGTACTCCAAACCTGACCCTTTCTTTAACACTTACAATGTCGGATGGCGCAGTCACCCAAATTTTGCCTGGACAAACCAAAAACAGAACCAATTCCTAAACCAACCCAGTCCAAACCCTCCCTCCTACCAGCAAGGTCTACCTACTAGACCACCCTATAACCAGAATAGGGCAGCTCCTACAAAACAAAACCAACTAGACAACCTGATCAAGATGATGGCTAATATGAATCAGAAACATCAGGAGGAGATGGCTTTAGTGAAGGGACAATTGAGTCAACTGCTAGATAACAAACAACAGGGATCCCGTTCATCTCAGCCACAACGAAACCCAAGAATGTCATGAATAGAGGCCACAATCCTCAAGGGTTCCAATAAAATCTGAGGTAAGCCCATGTGATTCTACAAGCCTTACAGACACCCCCTGGGTTTTCTGCTTCTTGTTCTTCTCAAGGACCTAACCTTGGTCCCAATACCTCAACCAATGCGGTTACCTTGAGAAGTAGCACCTAAACCTAGGATCCCAAATGGCCAGCTCCTCCTGTGACTACACTATCCGATATAGTTAATTTTGAAGACCAGCAGGAAGAACCCAAGGATTAGGAACTCGAGCCAGTTTAAATCCAAATCTCATACCCTGAAGCCTTAGATAAGGCTAAGAAGGAAAGAAACATGGCTGAGAATGAGGAGTTATTAGAAATATTCAAACAAGTACAGATCAATATACCCATCCTCGATGCAATCAAACATATCCCGGCTTACGCAAAGTTTCTGAAGGATATTTACACACCTAAGCGTAAGCCAAGAACCCAAGCACCTAGGAAGGTAGTGCTATCTAAGAGGGCTAGTTCGGTGATATTGAGTAGCTTACCTCCAAAAAGGGCTAACCTTGGAGCACCTTTAATCTCATATAATATTAAGGATTTGACTTTTGATCGAGCACTCCTTTATCTAAGTGCTTCGATAAACTAAATCCCGACTATCCTTTACCACCAGTTTGTATTTAGAGAACTAAAGCCTACACCCGTGACTATCCAACTAGCTACCTACCCGTGAAAACCCCGAAAGGGGTAGCTGAGGATGTAATTGTTCGAGTTAAGAACTTCTACTTCCCAGTTGACTTGTTAGTTCTTGACATGGAGATCCTCGAATAATTACAAAACACACCCATCATCCTAGGCAGACCTTTTTTGGCTACGGCTAAGGCTTAACATCGATTGCAACACGGGATGTATGGAGATTGCTTTTGGAGATAGGAAGATGCAATTGGATATCTTCAAGGCAACAGAGTCTTTCGATTGCGGTTGGGTTGAGGAATGTGATCCCGTGGAAACTCTGGTTGTGGAATGCCTGATAGCAAGCTCTTTAGAGGACCATCTAGCTCAACCAGCTTTAGACTACCCTGGCCCACCCCAATCTCTGGAGGTTGCAGAACTTTGCAAAACTAATTTCCACCAGCAACCTCCATTTGAGGAGATTGATGTCACTCAACTCCCTCCTTTCCCTTACCCATCAAATATTGTACCACCTACACCTGAATTGAAACCTCTGCCCAACAACCTCAAGTATGTCTTCCTAGGACCTGATCACACCTGACTAGGGACCAAGAGCTTAGGTTGACTACAACTCTTTCTGAATATCAGGCAACAATTGGGTGGACAATTTCTGACCTAAGAGGCATTAGCCCTAGCTATTGCACACATAAAATCTATGTGGAAGATGGGGCTCGACCTTCTCGCTAGATGCAAAGGCGACTGAATCCAACCATGCGAGAGGTCGTTAAAAATGAGATCATCAAATGGCTTGACGAGGAAATCTACCCGATTTCCGATAGCCCCTTGGTGAGCCCTACTCAAGTGGGTATCAAAGAAGGCTGGGCTCATCGTTATCACAAATGACCACGGCGAATCCATCCCTACCCGCACCACCACCACATGGCAGGTATGCATTGACTATAGGAAGCTCAATGAAGCTACCAAGAAGGATCATTTCCCCCTGCCATTCATTGACCAGATTCTCGAACGGTTGGCAGGGAAGAAATACTTCTACTTCCTGGATAGATATTTAGGATATAACCAGGTTGCTATTGCACCCGAGGACCAAGAGAAGACCACGTTCACCTGCCCGTATGGCACGTTTGCATTCCACCGTATGCCATTCGAGTTATGTAACGCACCCGCTACCTTTCAGCGTTGCATATTAGCCATCTTTTCAGAGATGGTGGGTCAATATTTAGAGGTCTTTATGGATAATTTCTCCATCTTTAGAGACTCATTCGACCATTGCCTTGGCAACGTGGAGAAAATCCTGAAGCGATGTATCGAGGTCAATCTTGTTTTAAGCTAGGAAAAGAGCCATTTTATAGTTCAAGAAGCGATTGTCCTCGATCACATCGTCTCGCATTGAGGCATAGAAGTCGACCGAGCTAAAGTTGACTTAATCTCCAAACTTCCACCTCCGAGCTCGGTTAAACAAATCAGATCTTTCCTAGGATATGTTGGCTTCTACAGAAGGTTCATAAAAGACATCTCCAAGGTATCCAAGCCCTTAACTGACCTTCTAACCAACAATGTGCACTTTGACATAACACCTGAATGCATCAAAGCCTACACCACTCTAAGGGATACAATTTTGACTGCACCTATCTTACAACCCCCAAACCGGTCCTAGAATTTTGAGATAATGTATGATACATCAAACTTTGCCGTTGGAGTCATCCTAGGACAGAGGTAGGAAAAGAAACTCGTGGTGATCTACTACGCGAGCAAAACCTTGGATGACGCTCAACAGAACTACACTATAACAGAGAACTATGCTAGAAAAGTTCATAACATACCTGTTGGGATCCCACGTTATCATTTATACTTACCACTCGACTATCCGTCACTTGTTAGCCAAAAAGGATGCTAAACTCAGGCTAATCAAATGGATCCTACTCCTGCAGGAATTTAACCTGGAAATACATGACAAGGCCGGATCCAAGAATGTTGTAGCCGATCACTTATCCCAACTTCACCCGGAGCACATTGGACCTTCACTACCTTTGACTGATACATTTCCTGATGAGCAAATCCTGGCCGTGCAAGCCAAAAGTCTCCCTTAGTATGTCGACTTGGTTAATTACTTAGTGGTGGGGTAGATTTCGCACGGCTGGTCCAGACAACAGCAGGACAAGTTCTTAGCTGAGGCCAAACACTATCTCTGGGATGATCCCGTGCTATTTAGACTTTGTGCTAATCAGATCATTAGGAGATGTATACCTGAAGAGGAGATTCAAAGTATGCTGTCCTTTTGGCATAACCAAGCTTGTAGTGGCCACTTCTCCAGGAAACAGACAGCTGCAACGGTTTTGCAATCCGATTTCTACTGGCCATCACTATTCAAGGATGCACACAACTTTGCTAAACCTTGCGGTAGATGACAGACTTTAGGAACCATGACTAGAAATGATATGATGCCTCTACAACCCATTCTTGTCATTGAAATATTCAATGTTTTGGGCATTGATTTCATGGGTCCCTTCCCACCATCAAATGGCTTCAAATATATACTGGTCTCAATCGACTGCATCTCGAAATGGATCGAAGCCGTGCCTACCCGAAAATGTGATCATAAGGTCGTCATGGACTTTGTGGAAAAGAACATCTTTTCCCGATTTGGAATACCCAAGGCCATAATCAGCGATGGTGGAAGCCACTTCATCAATGCCCAATTTCGTGCTTTACTCAAGAAAACGGGGTTACTCACCGCATTGCCACCCCGTATCACTGACAAACAAATGGGCAAACTGAGGTCTCAAATAGATAAATCATGAATATTTTGCAAAAGACCGTGAGACCTAACCAGAAGGATTGGTCTACACGATTGGATGATACCCTATGGGCATATATGACTGCTTTTAAGACCCCGATTGGCATGTCACCATACAGATTGGTCTTTGGCAAAGCTTACAACCTTCTGGTTGAGTTAGAGCACCAGACATACTAAGCTGTCAAACAATGCAATATGGATTCCCATTTGGCCGGAACTCAAAGGAAGCTCCAACTCTTCGAACTTGAGGAAATTCGTCAGGACGCTTATGAGAATAGCAGACTTTACAAGGAGAAGATGAAAGTTATCCATGATTGGCATATCACTAGGAAAACCTCCAAGCCAAATCAACAAGTTTGGCTCTTTGATGCGCGACTCAAACTCTTCCCCAGGAAGTTAAGATCTAAGTGGACAGGACCTTACCAGGTGGTCAGATCATTCTCAAATGGGGTAGTAGAAATTGCTAATCCTAAAACTAGGCAAACTATTGGTGCTAGAGCACCGCGATCGTTTGTTTTGATGATAACAAAACACGTGTCATTTAACATTTGCACTTAGAGTATTAGATTTCAGGCAAATTGCAAATGGAGACGTGATTAGACGGAATTCGAGCTCGCATCCAAGATGGATTGGAGGAGCTTGATGGAGAACAGAGGAGATTCGCGAGGAGCGATAGATTGAAGATAGAAGGACAAGAAGAATAGGATAAAATTATGTTTATTTCCTTCATATACTTTTGTCTTTATTTCCTTACTCTTTTTGTTCCTTAGAAAATCTTGTTAAAGAGCCTCAAAGTACCCTAACAGTAGTCCTAGGAACGCCGACACAACCCTAGGATACTTAGGTTTTTTGTAGAAAACTTAGAAAACCAATATAGGGTTCAAACAGCATTTCCAGACGTCTAATTCCAAAATTAGACGTCTAATAATGTGTTTTAAGACGTCTGACTGTTGATTCAGACGTCTGATAACATTTAGGCTAGACTTGTTAGTTGTCTGATGAAATCAGACGTCTAGACCTATGTCCAGACGTCTTAGAAGACGTATGATGACTTTGCCAGACGTCCAATTAGTGGACCGTTGGCTGACTTAGCAAACACTCGAGGATATGACCGTTAGAGCCTTATCAGACGTCCTTAGACCTTTCCAGACGTCGGATAGATGACCATTTTGCCTCGGCTGACCCAAAATCTCTTCTCAAAGATTTTCTAACCGTTGCACTCTCTTGGAAATCCATTCCCACGAAAAAGTAGGTTTCCAGACGTCCAGACATAGTGTCAGACGTCCTATATGTCGTCTGATGGACTTGCACTAGAACCCTGTTTAGATCTGATTCAAGTCAGGAAGAAACCCGCCTAAAATCAGACGTATGATATTTTTCCCAGACGTCTTAAAGTGATCTTCCAGACGTCTGATGCCAGGATCAGACGTCTGATAAGCCTGTCAGTGCAATCATTGTTCCTGATTTCAACCTGATTCTCTTGGGCTTTGCACCCAACGGCTATGGAAGCTTTCCAAAGCCTTCCAAAGCTTTCCTAAAGCCTCTATAAATAGAGAGGAACCTCTTGCACACTAAGACACACCTAGATACACAAGAAACACCAAGTAATACATTTTCACACCATTTTGAGTCTCTTGATCCTAAGAAGCAAGCTCTTGCTCTCCAAGCTCCAGTTCTTCATCTAGAGAGCATCAAGCATTTGTGCACTCGCTCTCCCGCCGTAGTTCACGAGAATGACGTTGCGCCGTCACGTGGCTCACGCACCCGCGTCATCGATTCGACGCACTCCTTGCAAAGGGGAGCTTCCTAATTCCTATAGAAGCTTAAGTTAAAAATTACTTTGTTGGCTCTATAGGATTATTTGTTATTTTATCTTTGTTATTTGGTTGGGTATTCGCTTTGCAAATTCCCATCTCCTTCGAAGGACAAAATCCTTCTCGTGAAGAGAAGGGGTTGAGGAACGCTACCCTCGCACTTGTAGCGTGGTTGTAATTGAGGTTGAATCACCCTCGTTTAAAGTGATTCGTTTAGTAGATTTGATCAAATTGGTTGATCGAAAAATCCTAACTCGAGAGAGTTAGGTGGTGGTTTTCACCCGATTTTGGTTTCCACCTAAAAATAATTGTGTACCTTGTGTTTGTCTATGTTGTGAGATTGCTTTACATTATATTCCGCATTTTTTACGTCACGCTGATCTCACCCCCTTCGAGTAGGGAAACCACACAAACCTTCATGGTAAATGGCCAAAGATTAAAACACTTTCTTGCCCAGGTCCCCCAAAAGAAGTTGTAACCCTCATTGAGGGTTAAATCGGAACTTCGCATGGCTGGAGGCAATAAACTCAGTGCTTCCTTGGAGGCAACCCAGAAGATTCAGACTGACTGGACACATAGCAAAACTCATGTGATTTCTTTCTTTACTCCCTTGCATACATTTATCTTCCAATGAGGACATTATCCAACTTAAGCATGGGGGGTGGTAAATTCATATTTTTTGAGTTCATACCATCAACTTGAATTTTCGAATTATATTGTCATAAAAAAAGAAAAAGAAAAAAAAGAAAAGAATTAGGAAAAGAAAACTTAGGCATTAGAAGTTTGTCAACCGTAGGAAATAATACGTTAAGGACATGAACACTTAGACTTTTCAAGTCGTCAGGCTTAATCAACTCAGGTGTCCACTAAAATGTGAATTAAATCTCGAGTCTTCTGATGAGTCCATTTTAATGGACTATTTTTACGCCTAAGTTAACTCTATTCTTACATTTTATGTTTATTAATAACCACATTAGGTCATAAAATGATTGCATGCATCATTACTTAAGTTTACATCGATTCTATTGCATTCTATAACTTATTATGTAATTATTTTATATTTCATGTAGGTCTCGCACACAATGCACCCTATGCATCTCCTCCACTTAATCCACTCCATCAGGCTAATTTAAGAGTTAACAAATAATCAGGAAAGTGAGAGAGGAGGATTAATTTTTCAAGAGACTAGGGGGTGAAAAGAATTCCCCCCTCCCCCAACAAGCACCGGCCTCAACAAAGCATCCCTCAACAACCGCCGGCCTCAACAAAATCCACAGGCGGCCAACTTTAGTAAGGGATTTAAAATCCCTTGACTTGCACCGGGAAAGAACGGAAGGGGGGAGGAGATAAAAACTGCAAGGGTGTGCTCTTGGGGGAAGCTTGGCAACGCACCTCTGGAAAAGATCCTGCGTGCACGATGAAGAAGGTGTGCACTGTGGAACCAGCAAGTGCGCCACCGCCATAGCCTCTGCATGCCCTGCAAGCGCATGCAGCGTCCTCCCACCGCAGCCCTTGCAAGCGCGCCTTATCTTCTCCCACCGCGCGCCCCCACCATGTGCAAAGAACCCAACACCGCTAGCCGCTGCCTTCTGTAGTGTGCAGTGCCCTTGCACGCGCATCCTCTCACTGTAGCCACAGCGCGAGCGCGCACAGCGTCCCCTCACCGCAACCACAGCAGTAGCAATGCCTTCACCGTGCGCGCGCCCTCACGCATCTGCAGATCGCGCGCGCTGAGCGCCCTCACCACGCAGCAATGAAGCCGCACTGCAGACCGCACGCGTTCTCCTCTTTGTCATCTTTTTCCTCTCCAGCGGCAAGAAGAACCCAAAGCAGCCGCTGCCTTCTATAGCGTGTAACGCCCTCACGTGCAGCGTCCTCTCACCGCAGCCACAGCGCGTGCAGCGCCCTCACCGTGCGACCCATGCACCCTTCCACAGCAGCCCACGAATGCCACACGCTGTCGTCGTGGCCGGCATTCTCCGCCATCCGACCACCTCCGACCGCCACGTCACCACCATCACGTAGCCCTCGTTGAGACATGCTTTCCTGCAAAGTAGCTCCTCCTACGAAGCCTCCTCGCACGCACAAAGAAGAGAGAAGTTTCCTCTGTTTTTGCTCACATTAAAAATTACATTGCATGCCATTGTCACTTTAATATTGATTATTTTATTCATGCAACATTGCATGGATGCACTTATAATTTCGTGAATTTACTTATCTTGTGTTATGTGCATCATTCGACATTTAAATTCAATTTAAATTTGCATGCAATTTAAACTTACATGACATGCCACTACACATGCATCATATACATACTTTTGGGAACTTGATTCCTGACGTGAAAATTATATAAATAGCCTTGAACTTTTAATGAAATTACAAGTTTCATTTAGAGTAGCATATTCATCAAATTGAAGTTGCGAAGGTGTCTGCAAACATTATAATCCTCTACTTGTGAATTTATTGATCTTATTCCTCCCTGTGGATACGACATCCTTTTTGTGGTTTAAATTGATATTTATTTTAATCTTTGATTTAGAGATTTCCACCACATAAATTACAACGGCACATCATTCTATTACTACTTTAATTAAGCAAAACTATCTCAATCATCTTCGCCACCTTAATTTATATTAATCTGATCAATAAAATAGGATGATAAGTATACGACTTATCAATCCACTCTCTGATTCGGGGAAACTCTCAGTGTAAGCATCTGCACACATTTTACACTAACTCACTCGGCGATTCTAACAGAAATTTAGTAGCTAATGAACCTTCTAGGATAGTATGGCTGACAAGTTGTCGTGGGTAATAGCCCATTGGCCAGTTATCCAGAACCCAACCACAAGACCATTCTCTTTTACTATCTCCTTAGGTAATCTTAGATTAGGAAAGCTACCTACTTTAAGAAAATAAAAAAGAAAAGAGAGAAAATAGAAAAAGGAGAAAAATGAAATAAGCCACACGTCACCGCACGAGTATGATTGGCAAGTTGTCGTGGATAATAACCCATTGGCCGTTTGTCCAGATCTCAGCTCCTAAAACACAAAAAAATTTCAAAACGCATGAGGAAGAAGCAGGGAAGTAGAACAATCCGAGGAGATACACTGGAAACACCCTTGTGTTGACCTCACACAAAATAAAAGTATGGAAAAAGCTACCGATCGAACAGATATACCTTTAGGCAACATCTTCTTTTCAGGTCACTTAGGGACGTAGAAACTCGAAGTCTGTTTTAATTACCGTTGAGTGAGTCTATCACAATTTTCATACCAAGATGCTTAGCATTTAGAGTCTTCGAATTATAGTTGAGTTGGATAGCCGTAAAAAGTTACCAGACATTCTCAATTCCAAAAATCCAAAAAATTAGAAAAGATGAAAAAAAGAAAATATATATATGCATATATGTGTGTGTGTGCTTAAATTTAAAGCGAGGACTTGGGCAATCTGCATTTTGGCAGGCACCCAGGCGTTGTTTAGTCTCTGTGGTTTAGATTCTTAATATAAATTTCCTCTTATTAACAAGTAACGTATACCTAAGCAATCAATTCTTAATTCTAGATGAAAATAACATCTAAGATAACCTTACTAGAGACTAACAAGAGATGAACATAGGAGTATGATGACTCTACATCTAACAGTGATAATTCTATCAACTAGAGTCAATCTCAAGGGTATATGTGCATTAATAACATATCACAATGGGCTTGGGAGCATTGCATGCATAATGAGTTGAGATTGCTTATAATCAATGTTTATTGGCCATGTGTACAAGTGCATGTTGAAACAGGCCTCAGATGAGCCTTCGGACCGCACAGGTGGATCCAGATCGATGAACGAAGTCCAACATACTCAAAATCACCACAATCTAACCTCTGTAGCTCCCACAAGAAGCCCAGGAAGTTCTGACCATTGATCTGATGATCAACAACCCAAAGCCAGCCACGTGTTGCACATCTGTGCACCCACAGCCGTCGCTCTCTCTTCAACACATCTTCATCGCACGATCTCAGCCACACATCTCTCATCCAATGGTTAAGGAGATGCAGCCAGATATCCCTCGCCGCAACAAAGCAACACGCACAGTGCGTTGGTCCACGCCTTCACTCGTGAGCAGCGAGCGTGTGTTCGAGCCTAGGCGAGGCTCAAATCAGCAGCAGAGGTGCGCGCGGTCAAAATTCGACCATTGATGCGGGAGCGGACGGCGAGGAATGTGCCACGCGGTGCCATCTCAAGAGCCGGATGCGCCGAGGCAGGAACGCACGTGATCACGCACAGGGCGATGCGGCCATCACAAGCATGTAAGGCGTGATTTCAAGCTACGCACGAAATGTGATCTCAGTCATCCAATCTTTGATTGGACGACCTATGTTGCGTGCACATGGATCTTGCGAAGGAAGAAGAAGGCACGCACGCATGGACTGGCAGGAAGGAGGCTTCACCGACATTTTTGGAAGGGGTATAGCGACGTCCTGGACGTTGCTAGAACCCCTTCCTGATTTAGAAACCTCTTCTCCACTATAAAAACCCCCACACCCACTCCATTTAAGAGCATCTCTTCCTAGCTTCTCCTTAGCTCTACCAAGCACACTTCACTCTCCCAGAGTTGTCGAGCTGTCGATAGAAGCCTCATCCACCGCCATGGCTGCCTCGTCTCTCCCTTTTGCATTTCTCTACCTTAGTTTAATGTTTACATTGTTTTAAGCTTTCCTCTAGCATTGTAATTGTAAAACAACCCTATTTGCGCAATATATTTCATCATGTCATGTTTCATATCTAGCTAAGTAATCACCATGCTATAATCTTAAGCCTCTGACCCTAGTCTCTCTCTTTCTCTTGCTTTTTTTTCATAAGAAAACAAAACAAACATTTTTGTGACATCCTAAAGCAGCAAACTAACCCAACTTTACGCCTCCTCGTGTTAGACACTTGAACTCACCTAATCCATATCTTCATTTAAAATTGATGTCGCAAATGCATCCTATAATGACAGATTTAACGTAATGTGTTTCGTCGACGTCAGAGGGCTTGAGGCCTGTCTGCATTTTAGCAGGCACCCAGGCGTTGTCTCTGTAGTTCAGATCTTATAGTTGAAATTCCTAAGAGTTGAAAAATAACTTTTTCCCGAGAAATCTGATTCTAATTCTCTTATAAATAGCATGTAGTTTTGCTAGGGACTAGCAAAAAATAGGCATAAGAGGTGTGATGTAAATACGTTTATATCACATAAACCGTCTATTTATCCATATTCTTAGGAGTATAATTGCATCATACATTATAAATATTGCATAACATGCAACATCATGCATTTAGATTAGGTTGTATAAATTTTAGGTTAATTTCTCTTTTTTATGGTCAGGTGACAGGGCGATATTTAATCGAGACCTCGAATTGAATATCCAACTGTACGGAATTGACCAGGGTGACAATTGGAGTTTAACTCCAAGGTCGCCCCGATCGGACTTTCGTAGTGTAACGAATGCGTGCCCCAGACGTCTTTTAAGACGTCTGGGAGGTGGCCCAGATGTCGGTACAGACGTCTGGGATCACATCCAGACGTCTGGAAAACCGTTTTTTTTTCGCACGGGAGAGTCGTCTGCGCGCCTGTGCGCGCAGACCCGCGATTCCTCTCTCTCTCTCTTTTTCCCTCTCTCTCTCTGCGGCTGCAGGCGGCCTGCCACCCCCTCTCTCCTCCTCGCGCGGCCTTAAAAGGGCCACGCCTCCCCTCCCGTCTCCACAGCCTCCTCCTTCTCCTTCCTGTGCGCGAGAGCGAGCGGACGCGAGGGCGGCAGCGACGGCCGCAGTGAGCGCGGGGGTACGGCGTGCGAGGGCGAAGCTCTGCCGTGAGGGAGAGCTCGCCGGAGCGGCTTGGCCGGCCGGCGGAGGGCGCAGGGGGCGCGGAGTGACGCGGAGGACCTGCTGCGGTCTAAGCAGCAGACGCGCGAGGTGCGACGCGGGCGGCGTCGCGAGCGGAGGCCGAGCAGCGCCCTGATTCTGGAAAAATTTCCAGAATCAGACGTCTGAGTTGACAGCCAGACGGCGAGATAGACGTCTTTAAGCCCTTACAGACGTTTGAAAGGTGAGTTTACCGCCTTCTCCTTCCTTCCTGTCGACTGACCGTACTAAGGGAGGGAGTTGGCTGTGCGCAGGCTCGCTGATTCGCCATCCTTTGCGAATCAAACGTCTGGAAGTTGTACCAGACGACGGGAGTGACCTCCAGACGTCCGGGGTGACCATCGGACGTCTGGGAGCTAGGCCAGACGTCCCCGCAGACTTCTGGACGTCTGGGAAACCACGCTGAACAGGTAATTCTCTGATCCACTTTTTAAGACGTCTGGAAGAAGTTCCAGACGTCTGATTTTGCACAGTATCGTCTTTTACGACCCGTTTAGGGCCCGTTCGGGCTCCGTTTTCCGCGATTCGAGTTGCGTTCTTTTCAAAATTAATTCCTCTACCCGTCTACAGTAGCTATACATTGTTTTGAGACACTCCTTGTGTTGATCCTTGTGATAGGACCTCGTTCGGTTGCAGTCTTGAGAGTCACGGAGGCACGCGGGATTCCCGATCGCGCCCCCATTACTCCCGTTGTACCTGGTAGAGTGGCTTTAAGTATTAATAAAATCTGTTAAAGTATGGAACCATAACTAGAACCTAGGGCATTGCATGAATCCTAGGAATGAGAAATATATGGAATGATAGCTCCTAGGTGTTGCATGAATCCTAGGGCCGGAAAACTAGATTGTATGATAGATCCTAGGATATGGCATGAATCCTAGGATGGAAAAACTAGTGGAATGTATATTACTGCAGTCTTGGAAAAATGGAAAGGAATATATAAAGCTGCCTGTAAATTGAATTAACAGCTGCCTGTTATGAATAAGGAACATGACTGAAATCATGGTTTGTAAGAACATGAAACTGGAAAGTGAAACATAAGATGTCCTGAGATTAAAGGATGGAACCCTACGGGGAATTAGGAGTGGAACTCCTGGAAAGAGAAAGGAATGGAACTGAGATGTTGTTCGTACTGTCTCTTGGGTACGCAGTACCAAGGGAAGTACCTGTACCTGTTTAGTGCAGAGTGGGGCCAGCCACCCCAGGGACCCGGGGTTAGGATTGGCCGCTCTGTATCGACTTGCTGGCCCTCGTGTACGTAGTACCGAGGAGAGCTACTAGTGTTAGGAGAGTACTAGCTACCCCACGGGCCCCGGGGTTCTGCTAGCCTCCTTCACCGACTTGTTAGACCCACTAGGGCAAACCAGGGTAGTCAGGCGAGGGTACGTGGACTGTGGAGGGGCAAGGCCCCGGTTTGGTTACTGTGGAGGGGTTGGACCCCTGTTACTGAGAGGGCTCTGCCCTGGTTCCGTGCTGTGCTTTGGGCGCACCCGTTAACGGAAACGAATGACCGCGTGCCAGTGCGGGCTAGCTACCTGTGCGTTTATCGCGCGTGCCGTAGTCACCGTTACGTCTGTCAGTGACCTTGGGGTGGTTGACTGAGGGTAGGATCACCACGGGGGACTCTCCCGGCCAGGAGAGCACCACGTGCTACTTCTACTTTTGGAAAAGACTGCAATCAAGATCGTTCCCACGAGGACATTCGAGATCAAGTAAAGGATCTGAGAAATAAATGAAATAGTGAGAAAAATTGAAAGATGTGAATAAAGGAAGTAATAGAACTTAACAGCTACTGTACACTCTACTGTTGCCTTTAGTTAGTTTGCCACTCTACTCAGCGTTTTGCTGACGTGTTACACTCGTTACCTTTTTCAGGACCAGGTGTTGAGCAGCTAGGGTCGACGGCTGCAGAGGACGCTGGGCCGAGTAGGATCCAGTAGAGTTACCACAGCCTTTTGTACCTCTTTTGTTTCTGTTCTAGTGAGTAGTTTTTGGTTTCCGCTGTACCTTCTTTACCTGCAGTTTTTGTTATATGATAAATGTTGTTTTACTGTTGTAGTGGTACCTACTGTAGTAGTTTCTTTCCTTACTGCTGTACTTTCTTACTGTTAGTTATATTCATGCTGAATGTGGTTTATTTTACTGTCTTTTGGTTACTTCCTCGTTGGACGACTAGGTCTTGGGATTAGTCGAGTCGGTCCGGTTCTCGTGTCTCGTAGGGACTCGGGAATCGGGTCGTTACACGTAGCATCAGATGCAGTCCAAGAAAGATCATAGGTCAAGGGCTAAGGTGGTGTAAATCCGTACCTCAGATGACAAATTTGACCACATGGATGGGTTCGCATCGATGATCGCAGCCCAACAGCGCAAAAATTGGTCAAATCCGACATTCGTAGCACCATCTACAAGTTAAAAAAGATAAATGGCCATGATGGCGCCACGTGGCACCATCACAGCCACCCAACACCAGCCGCAGCATCTCTTCTTTGCCCGCTCGATGAATCCCAGCCATTGGATGCCCATCCAACAGCTGAGTACACACCACGTCGCACCCCAAGCGGCGCTCTCATCTTCTGAAGGTGAAGGCTCAGATGATCTTGACGTTGGATTGAAATCCAACAGCCGAGAGAGCGTATGGAGGAATTCAAGAACGCACCTCAAACCGCTGTGTAGCACAGCAGTCGGGGTACTATTCACGCAAGAGGCACGCATTCGAATCGAGTGTGGTACCCTTCCTCCTTGTGCGTAAGCGTGAAGTCAAGCCACTCAATCAAGTGCCAACGGCACAGATCAACCGACTGGCCAAACATGCGAGATGATGCCCGATCTCATGCAAGATCAAACGCACGGGAGGCACAATTTGTGAAGGCGTGCGAGCATGGTTCTGGGTCGTTGATCCTTGATCCAACGACGATGAAAGAGGTCGCGTTGCCTCTTAACACACAAAGGCGATGAGGTGCACGCAATCTTAAGTCGTCGAATGTGAGGATCAAACGGGTGAGGATTTAAGGACTTGCGCATGTGTTGAGCGCGTGGGGAGTGGAGAAGGCGGTGCGTGCGCGAATCTAAGACCACGTTTGGGGTCTTTAGTGACGCTTAAATCTGTCACTAAGGACCATGAATTAATGTTTTAAAACATAAAATGACCAAATTACCCTCAATCCCTACAATTATAAAAGGAGACACCTACCTCTCGAATTCTTCATCCCTTCCTCTCTTCTCTCACCCCCTCAAAGGCTCTACAAGATTGTCCCAAACTCGAGATGCTCCATTAGAGTTAAAATTATAATTTTTCCACCTTCTTACCTACTTCGTGGAACATTCCGCTGTTGTCCTCTCACCGTCGTTCGAGAAGCGAATTCCACTGCGACGTCGCCCTGCCCTGTTCTCCATTGTCCATCATCATTCTCCTTCGTCCCACATCTCACCACATTCTAGCGAGCACTTCGTCAAGGTAGCTCATCCTCCAACCAGCTGTTGAGGAGGATAACTTCTCTCCACCTTCTCTTTAATGCTTTCTAGTGTAGATTTATCATTTTCTAGTTGTAATCTTTCCAGCTTTCTACTGTAGTGATTAGTTGTAACAGACATAATATTGTGGTTATGAAATTCATGTTCATTCTCTCTATTTTTCTTTATTTGTATCATTCTTTTCTCTCTCTTCTATTAATTATTCTTTAAGTAAATAGCTAGCGCAGATTTAATTCAACTAACTAATCTACTTCGTGACAATAAAACAAATGCGATTTTTAATCAAACGTCTGCCTCCCTGTATTCGACCCGGAATTCCTTTTGAGTTTCGATAAAATTATCTATTGACGATTTTTCTCGCAAATTACGCTACGACGACGGGTTTTCCAAACTCAACTCCTTTTGTGACGATTTCCACCTCAACATGCTTCACCCAGCATCGATCTACAATATGCACATTCCTGTAATAGTACCTACAGAAGAAAGAAGTCCGACCACGGCCACGTCCACATGTACCACCACCACAAGCTCTACCACCTCTTCCCCCTTAATTCCCCCTACCATGACCAACAACAGCCATGGCAGAGGAATCAGTAGTGGGTATGGTATTAGAAGTGGTAAAACTAGAGAGATGACCATAGATCTACTCCGGTGTAGGGATCTCATCCATGGTCATGAATTGGTCTTTAAATGCCTTGTACTCAGAGCCAAGACCAGACAAAAGTTGAATCGAGCGAATAGCTTCTCTCTACTTAGCTATAACATAAGCATCCATAGAGATCGGCTGGTAAACATCTTGTTCATCCCATAAATTCCTCATGGGGTTGTAGTATTCGGATAAGGGCATGGAGCATTTTCGAAGATTATGAATATCCTCCACAACTCTGTATAGCTTGGTAATATTATTGTCGTGAGAATGTATCTCATGAAGTACCTCCCACATCTTCTTGGCTGAAGCATGAGCTATGATTTGCTTAGCAATAGTTTGCATGACACTGTTCAGGAGACACATAGCCAACCAATCATTATCTGCCTCCCAATCAGGAACAGCATCAGTCAAAATATACTTCTTCCTATGTGATCCAACAAACCGGGAGAAGGTGGACCAGAGTAAGAAGTTGGATCTATCCAACTTAATCGATGCCCCCTGCACGTGAGGGGGAATGCTTGTGATAGAGTTCTTCCCCATCAAGTCACTTATAGCATCTTTCTGATCCCCCATAATATCCGGAGTCAAAATCAACCAATGATCACTGATCTATGAGTCTGAAAATCAGATCATTAGGTTTGAAATCCAATTTTTAGGCCCAAATAACTTCCAAATGACCTCTCTACGACAATTTCAAATCATGTACCTTGTTGGTACTTCATGAAACACAAGTTGTGCACACGCTAAGGCATAAAAGAGGTCCTAGTGGTTCTCTAGAAGACCTTGTGCTTCTGTTGGATGACTTGCTGTTGTAGAAAGCATCATAGACCGTGACCCTAAACCAACACCACCCCCAACAGGAAGAGAGGGGTGGCGCTGGGTTGTTCAAGAGAACTGGGTGACGTTGCACAGTGCTCTACAGGGCCAGCGGTGGCGTTAGGCTGTCGAGAAGGGCTAGGCAATGCTGCAAGGTGCCCTAGGTAGTGCTCTGTTCGTGTTGTAGATCCCCTGGGCGACGCTACGGTCACGCTGGGCTATCGAGAGCCCCTGGGTGGCACTGCAAGGTGCCTTAGGCGATGCTCCAGTCATGCTGCAGAGTCCCTGGGCGACGCTCCAGTCGCGCTGGGCTATTGAAAAGACCACAGCAGTGACATTGCGGTGGCCACCTCCACCCTGTGGCGCTACGGTGGTGGTGCTACTCGCCTTGGTGGTTGGTGGCACCGAAGAAAGGGTTTCGGTGGGGGGTTAGGCAGCTAAGGTATGGTAGGATATCAGAGCCCCGATCTAGAACCGCTACTCTGATATCATATAAAGGTTATAATGGCATAACTTCTATTTAGAGAAACCCTAGGCCTTTATATAAATAGGCACCAGAGAAGAGAAGTACAATAATACCCTTACAATAAACCAAACAATAGAAGACTAGCAAGCCCCTCCATACATAACTCAACAGAATGCCATATTGGAATTGTGTGAAAATCTCTCATAAGGAAAACTCTTGTAAAAAAACATTAAAAGGGAACCCCCAAAATTACATAATGAAAAAGCTAACATTTAGCAAAGCTTGATTGAGCCAATCTGCCATTCCAGAGAACAATGATGATTAGGAAAGGCCAATCTTAATGAACCTAACCATTCCGTAAAATGAAAAATTCAAGAAAAGATATTCATATCATAGAAGCCAACCATAGAGATCTTGCCTGGTTCATTGAAAATGTCCTGTCATAAAGATCATTTGGAGGGTCTGGTAGGGGACCAGAAGCTTTTCCTTTGGAATTGGAATAATGCAAAATTGCTATACCTGTAACTCTTCTCCAAAGTGATTCATTCACAAATCTAGCACTTGCCCCAATATAGTAATCAATGTTGGCATTTTGATCCATAGTAACCAAGAAAGAGTAAGACAGCCTGACATGAATATCAAGATTAGTATAATTCTGCTGCACAGTATATGTTCCTTCTGTCTTCACAAGAAGCATGTTATGGTTCTGGATTCTCAAGTTCAAACTAATAGAAATGCCCACATTATGTACGTGAAAGCAGTATGTCTTGTCTGTTTAAAAGCATCTTCAGTTTAGCTATATCAGTGTGAAATAGACATTACTCCTAGAGAATAAAACCAGTGCAATGTCATATGATGAATAAGTCAAACAGACCATAAAGTAAACTAATATCAAGAATGCAAGTAGACAAAATTGGAGGAATAAACAAAAAAAGCACATAAATGGATATTCTTGGGGGCAAATAAGTATCATTTTACCAGGAGGAGCCAACCGGACATTATCATACAAATTAACCAATATGCCAAGGCAAATGGCATGCATCTACACCAGCTTTCCCAGGCATCAGATTAAATTATCTAGCAGAATAAGTTCTTTCTTTCTGCACAGTCAAATCCTTCGCCTTAGGAGAGTAGGACAGGGGAGATCAGAAAAATTCAATTTAGCTAAAATCACATTCTGCATGACATTGCACTTGCATTAAATAAATTGGCGACAAGTAGTCTGGCTCAGATACTGTTAGCAAGCATTTTCCCATTTGCTTATATATGATCTAACCATCCATCTCTTTCCAATAAGAAGAAGCTTACCTAGTTTTACATTGATTGTTTCATGCTCAACACCATCTGGAACAAGGGTGGTGTTATACTGGTAGAGACCCTTGCCATTAATTACAGCACCATCTGGCATACCAAGGTCCTTCCCCTGGTCAAGTGCCTTCCTTAGGTCCTGCATCAAGTGAAGCATGCATTTTCAGAAATAGCAGTGGCAATTCAAAAGTGTGCATACTCCATTGTAGTATGTTGTGATTATAGGGGTCGCCAAATGTAAAATTAGAGGTCATTACAAATTTAGAAGCCGTTGGCCTTTTACCAGTACAGGATGTTGAGTTGACATGAAACAACCCCTGTAACTAACCTCTAAGCCCTAGTTGCCAACCCATGAGAAAGAAAGAAACAAGGACTACTAGATATATAGAAGCTCGAGACATATGCGTACCGGTCTTACTCTTAGGAGGAGGCTGCTTGTTCCCTATCTGAGGAAGGAAGAAATGAGTCCCAAGGCATTCCTTCCTAGAGCTCCTAGACATGGAAGTGCTCTGCTGCTGCTGCAGAATCGCCACCACACCCCACCTCTGACAAAGCTATCTTCTACATTTTTCTAGGATTTTCTTGGCATGTCTCTGGAATGCATATTTACCGGAATGTCAAAAATCGGCATTATCAAAGTTGAAAACTGTGGTGATGACATAAGAATGGACATGGCAATAAGGAGCAACGTGGGATTAATGGAAGAACGGGGAAGGATTATTTTGTCAATGATGAGAAAATTTTGGCAATAAGTCCAGAAGTGATAAAATTCAATAGTTGTGCCTTATTTAGGAGAATGTGGTATCCTATACTAAATATAAAAAGATGATGACCCATTTAATCAGTTGATTATTTAACTTTGATGATGTGATTGGATTATATTAGGAATTTGGGTTTCACAAAAATTCACTTTCAGGTTTGAACATCAAACATCAAAATATGGTCTAGAGCATAGGCCATTCTCTATAAATTCAGCACAACAAAACAGCAAAGTCCTCTCCACTTGAGAATCAATATGTATACATGAGAATGTCTCGTGCATGTTCCATTCTGTTTGCAAAGGTCTGTTCAAATAACAAAATAAAGAAGAATAAAAAGATACCGAAGAATCAGTTTGGCATCTGTAGTCTCCACCGACATAAACAGACTTTGGTTCCTCAGGACAAGGTACTTTTTGAAGATCAACAATAGTGGCTCAGCATATGACACCAGATCCTCGTGGTCCACTCCAGGTGCTGAAAAGACAATACGAGGTGCAATATAGTTGTCATACAATTAAAAAAGAAAGAAAGGAATATAGGCAGATAGAATCGCAAAAAATAAGAATAAATTGCAAAACTAACAAAGTATATCATCGCACAGCAACAAATTCCTCCAGAATAGTGCTATTTAATCTATTTATAGCAGATTCAGGGTCCATAAGAGGATTTGCTAAAGCCCCAGAATAGCTAGCTGAATGCAGTGCTTCCAATAGTAATTCTTGGGGGTTATTAGAAGCTTCTCCATTCTCTGACTTCACTTTTTGCAACTAAAGAACCAATAAAAGTAAGTCAGAAATAGAGCCCAGTGGTCATTATGAGAGTGATACCCACCAAGTAAACAGAAAATTAGACGAGTAACCTGCTCCTTGACTTCCCAATTGAAAAAAATTGGGTTGCACACAGAATCAATGAGAATTTCAACCATCTGGGAAATGCATGTTTTCAGAGCATCAAATGTGTAACCAATCTGTTCTCGAGAAGCAGATGCAGCAACATTGCCACCAACAGCTTCTACTTCCCTGACAAGACGCAGATGATTCCTATTTGTAGTGCTTTTGAAGGCCATTTTCTCTATTAAGTGAGTGACTCCGCATGAAACGGGTGATTCATACACAGAGCCACAATTGACATGTAGCCCTATCGAGGCTACAGGATTCTATTCAATAAAAAATAAACATGGTTTGCATCATTTGCAGTAATGAGAATTATCAACAGATAGGAGGATAGCCAGTTCAAAAGCTAACAGGTGATATCTCAGAAGCAATTCTGACACCATTTGGTAGAGTTGTAACTTTTGTTTTCCCTGGTTCCACATAATCTGCAAAAGAAAGAGAAGGCATAACAAGCATGTTTAAGCTATAATCTGCAAAAGAGCACGTATTTAGATGAATTACCATAACCCGCAAATCCAATGTTTTGCTGCCATAACTCAACAGTATTGAGACTATCCTGGATCCATTTTAATATTTCTGCCTAGAGATATTAAACTTTTATGCCCAACACCCCATGTTTAAAATGGATGGCATCACTATAGAAAAGAATAGAGGATTAGAGAGATCCAATATCATTGAATAAAAATAAAGCATAAAGGACTCAAGACAGCCTATCCTGACTTCTATTTGATTTGGGCCTATCCTGACTACTGTGGAATTTCTAAATAAAAAAGTAATAGCATTAAGCCAAAAACAAATCCAACTTCATGATAGGAATAATACCTGAAAGTAATTATTACCTCAACAGCTTGGCTAGCAGCTTTTCTCTCCTCTAATTGTGTCAGCCGTCCAGGCCATAGAAATACTTCAAATCCACAATCTAAAAGATAGTATTTGTTGTTTTCTAGGGTTGACTTAAGAAGAGAACCCTCTTCCACCTTTGGTTGGCTTTTCACATTCAACATCCTGAAATGGCCTCCAGATAGTCTAGCCCGCATCTGAAACTAACAAAATGTTAAATTCTTAACTTACATAAAAAAGGTTAAAATTACAGCATTGAACCCATTCTACCTCAAGTGCCAAACAACCATGTCAAGAGGTTCCCTCTCCATGCTCAAGAGGATCTCTGGTCCCTCTTTATCAGCAACCAGACAAGAAACCTTTTTTTAATTGAGGGTTTAGTAGAGGCAACAGCAAATATGGTCAAATATCACAAATGCAAATATATATTCTACCATTCACCATATGCATAATACTCATTCATACATAAAACACATCTATATATCACATGTTTTGAAAATGTATACATCAAGATTTCACATGTCATGAATATAAATAAACAAAACCAGCCAACATGCAAAGGAAAGATAAATCCATGTAAAGAATCCCATGTAAAGGAGGTCTATTTCAAGTTAAATCCATGCAAGCATTCCTATGGTGCAAATCATGCCCCGGGAAAATTGGTTGGTAGCAAGGAGTCAGAAGAAAATTTAAATAATTGTTTTTTTTCTTATTTGAGAAAGAAAAAGGATGATCACATAGCAACATTTAAATAATTGTGATATTCTCTAAAAATATTTGCTATGACAAGGGGTTAAAATGGAAGACAACTAGCTAGGGGATAGATAAATAAGAAATGAAAACAACATATGTCTTTTATTGCACCTTCACCGTGAAATAAGGGAATATCAATTATCAACTGGCAGAATGTCCCATGTCTATCAAGAAATGCATAACTCCACTATCTAGACACTACCAACTAGACTATAAAACAAGGACCCGTCACCTCCTACAGAAACAGTTTCTATCAGAAAAAACGGAATTCCACTGTCCAAACATTTAAATATCCACACTTCTGCTAACAAACTAAACCATAGATTAACTAGAGCATCTCACTTGGACCAATCCAGCTAACTCCTCTCCTTAAAAGACAACCCATGTCTGTCAAGATATCCAAGCTTCTCCTAGCAAACCAAATAAGGGAGGTGTAACATTCTTGCACCAACTCTATGAAGCACACTCCATTCATCAAGGAAAACCAAATGCACATCCAAACAATGATGGTGGGATTCAAGAGTAAGAGAGAAAACCAAAGAGGTGCAGTCTATTTGTTTAAGGGAATAAGATAAGGTCTTCCATGTTTGGGTTGACAAAATCCGGAAGAAAGTTATTCTGGAATAGGCATACTTATGCCAACATAAAGATATTCCGAGGCACTCATGGGATAATGATAGGGCCCAGTGACTGCGGGTGGAGGCGAGGAGATTGGCATTGATATGGGGGTGGAAGCCAAGTTTTTCATGAAGCTGTAGTGGCTGCGATGGTGCTAGTAGGGGTGAGGGATAGCAAACAACTACATAACAAAGAAGAGAGACTTGTTTTCTGCCTTTCTATTCCAACCCAGCCATTACATATATAGAGAGTTCATCACTGCAAAAGACAAGACCTGCTCCTTCTGGGAGCCAAATCTTGCTATCCCGAATACAATCCTTCCATTCAGGTGATAAACATCTATCAAGACAAAATGGGATGGTTGTTGTTTACTCAAAATGGTTCCCAACTCTGGGGACCTCACAGCCTCCTTGTTTGACCCGCATGCTCTGCTGACATGCGCCTACTGCCGTGGACACAAAATGGGCGGGAATTGGACTTCATGTTCCCTCCCGCCTCCTCGAGTGACATGGTCATAGCTTGGTGTGTATCAACGGCTCTCGCCCCTGAAGCACGCATCATCCTCGAGCGCCTAATCCAGGTAGAGGTTCCGCATGGCTTGGTAATCTTCCCAAGTGGCTAAAGTCTCGTCGTCGTCATTCTAAAGAATGAGGACTTCTGTTGCTGGAGCATCCCATCAGCGGACAATGCGACGGGCAAGAATGCGATCGAGGTAGCATCTGTGGGCGTCACGTGGTGGCCATTCCACCAGGGGAGTGGGGTTGGGGGGTAAGACCGTCGTGATGCAACTAAAGCTGGGACACGTGGAAGACCGAATGGAGGCGGCAATCCTCCGGTAAACGGAGCTCATAGGCAACAGTGCCTATGGTGAGGAGGATGGGAAACGGCCTGTAATACTTGGGCAACAGCTTGTTGTGGGGTTTCTTCAGTAAGAAGCCAGAGTGTAAGGGGGAGAGCTTGAGGTAGACAAGTTGACTCAGCTGGTAGTGAACATCACAATGGTGACAGTTGGCCATCGTACGCATGTGATCCTGAGTACATCGAAGGCGTTCCTTAAGCTTTCGTAGGATTACATCACGTGATATGAGTGTGCGTGCGACTTCGGCTGAGCAGGCATCACCATGTATATAGTCCTGAAGGCAGGGAGGTAGGTGACCATATACGGCCTCGAAAGGTGACATACCTAATGAGGAATGGTATTGTGTGTTAAAGGAGTACTTCGCCCATGGCAACCAGCGTACCCAAGAGTGAGGATGCTCTCCGCAAAAGCATCTCAGGTAAGCATTGATGCTACGGTTAACCACCTCCGTTTGGACATCAATTTGCGAGTGGTACGTTGAGGAGAATTGAAGTTCCGTGCCTTGCAATTTGAAGAGTTCGTGCCAAAAATGGCTGGTGAAGATAGAGTCGCGATCGCTAATGAAGGCTCAGGGAATGCCGTGGAGGCAGACGGCGATGTCGAGGAAGATGCAAGCCACATCAGCTGTCGTGAACGGGTGGCGCATGGGAGCCATGTGCACGTACTTGGACAGGTGGTCTACTACGACCAGGATGACAATGTAGCCGTGGTTTGTTGGCAATGCTTCAATGAAGTCCATCGAGACATCCTCCCATATGAGGTTGGGAATGGGGGAGTGGCTGAAGTAGTCCCGCAGGTGCCTATGTGGAGATTTTGTTCTGCTGACAAGTATTGCAGGCACGAACCCATTGACGGACAAAGTGCCTCATTGAGAACCAAAAGAAGTCGCAGTGAGGCCGTTGGAGTGTTTTGTCGTATCCAGCGTGGTCGCCAGTGGGTGAGGCATGGTACTCCTACAACAATTGAGGAATGAGGGAAGAGGTGGAAGCAATAAATAGGTGCCCTTGTACTGGTATGCCCCTCCTACAAGGTCCATCAACAGAAGTCCTAGTGCGTGTCAGCAGCAAGCTACAATGCCTATGTGTAATCCGCATGATGCAGATATTCATCCCGCAGGCGAGTCACCCACATGGCCTAGGCGAGGGAGATGGCGTACACCACCTCGAGGTTGTCGTGGCGAGACAGTGCATCTGCGGCCCATTTAAGGGGCCCTGCTTGTAGATGATGTCGAAGTCAAAGGGTGCAAGGTGAGCCACCCATTTCTATTGGCAGGTGGAGGTCAAGCGTTGGTGGAGGAGGTGTCGCAGTGTGTGGTGGTCAGTGCATACGATGAAGCACCCGATGACGAGGTAACATTCCCACTTGCACACTGCAAGAACAAGGGCAAGGAGCTCTTCTCGTAGGTGGAGAAGGTGGATTAGTAGGGGTAAATGGCCGGTTGAGATATATGAGGGGGTGGTCATCTTGCATCAGCACAACTCCCACACCATGGTCAAAGGCGTCGCATTCGACCACAAAGGGAGTTGTAAAATGGGGAAGAGCGTGGACTAGCATGCTAGTGAGGGCCCTCTTTAGGGCAAAGAAGGCGTTATCTGCTTCAGGCATCCACCGGAAAGCCCCGGATTTAAGGAGCTGGTGAAGTGGAGCTGCAATAAGCCCATAATTCCGCTCAAATTGGCAATAGTAGCCGGCAAGGCCAAGAACCCACAGAGTCCATGGATTGTTTTGGGGGTCGGCCATTGCACCACAACCTCTATTTTGTGGGGATCCACCTCGACGCCGTGAGTAGAGACCACGTGACCCAAGTACTTGACGTGGGTTACACCAAAAGAGCATTTAGACAGCTTAACAAAGAGGTGTTGAATGTGCAGGGCATCGAGAACAACCTTCACATGGCGGAGGTGGGCGTCCCAGTTCAGGCTATATATGAGGATGTCGTCGAAGAAGATGAGGACAAATTGCCGAAGATAAAGGTGGAACAAGTTGTTCATGATTCTCTAGAATGTGGAGGGGGCGTTGCACAACCTGAAGGACATTACGAGGAACTCATAGTGTCCTCATGTCTTGAAGACATCGTCGTCGGGCATACGAATCTGATGACAGCCCGAGCGGAGGTCGAGCTTAGTGGAGAAGGAGGCACCGCGAAGGTCGTCGAGGAGGTCATCAATAATAGGAATGGGGTAGCGGTCCCTCACAGTGCACTTATTGAGTGCTCTGTAGTTGACACAGA
Organism: Thalassia testudinum; assembly: GCA_037157565.1. Taxonomy (NCBI): domain Eukaryota; kingdom Viridiplantae; phylum Streptophyta; class Magnoliopsida; order Alismatales; family Hydrocharitaceae; genus Thalassia; species Thalassia testudinum. Next base: position 7,464,864 of record JAZHRO010000033.1, read on the forward strand.
AGCACCACGTACCATCCTTCTTATGGACGAGGACAAGGGAAGCAAATGGGCTCTTGCTCGGCCAGATCAAGCCCTCGTGGAGGAGAAGCTTCACTTGGTGCTCTATCTCATTTTTTTGAGCCCAACTATGGCGATAAGGAGTAATAGCCATGGGTTGGGTGTCCGGATAAAGGGGAATGGAGTGGTCCTCGTCACCTTCTGGTGGAAGGCCACAGGGTTCTATAAAAACCTCCACGTACTCTTCCAACAAGTCACACATATCCAGATGGAGCTCTGGAGGTGCGTCGTATTCTCCGCCCCCATGGTCCGTGACCAACATCCGCAGGAGGTAGAGCTCCTCCGCCTACGCTAGAGCCTACCGGAGTTCGTTGGCCATGATTGCCCCCCCACCGGGCAAAACCCCCTAGAGCGCAAGGGGACCTTCGAGGATCTGGTAGGTCAAGGTCAGGACATCCAAATCCCACAAGGTGGCGCCTAGCGAGCGTATCCAAGGTACTCCGAGGATGACATCAAAGGTGCCGAGCTAGAGGACAAAGGCATCGAGGGAGAAGACAACCCCTTGTATGAAGAAGGGGAGGTCAAGTACCTTGGTGGATGCCTGAAGAGTAGCTCCCCCGGCCACCATGGGTTTGCATAGGATGCAGTGGGGATGTGTAGGTGGCACCAGCTCCGGAATGATGAAGTTGCTCGAGCTCTCCCGAATCCACAAGCACCAGCCCCTCCCTGGCATCCGTGGTGACCTCCAGTTTGATAAGGCCAGCGTTAGGCCTGGTGATAGCATGGATGGATGCCTGTTCGTCTGTATCCATGCCGTCGACGGGGCTCTCCAGCGCCTCTTCCCATTCTTCGGCCTCTTCCGCTACCATGTAGAAGGCCTTGGCCTTACAGCGATGGCCTGGGACATAGCGTTCGTCGCAATTGTAACAAAGATTTTTCTTGAGACGTTCCTCCATTTCCGCCGATGTGAGCTTCTTTAGTCATTGGGGAAGAGCTGGTCGTCGTGCCCCCTTGTTGGGGTTACGGTCCCGCTGCTGCTGTTGTGGCCGAAGCAGGTCGTAAGCCCCCCCAAGATCTCGATGCTTTGGCCAGCTGCGTGTTACGTTCCTCGAACGCTCTTGCATAACAGACAGTCTACACCGTTGTTTTGGGCTCCAGAACGAGCACCTCTGTGCGTACCTCCTCCTGCAACCCCAAGATGAATATCTTCACGTAGCTCTCTTCTCGCATTGGTGGTACGAGGTCCTGTAAGGCCTCAAATTTGTTGTAATATTCAGCGACCGAGGTTACCTGACGAAGGTGACAGAGTTCCCCAAGGGGTTGTTCATAGCTGCGGCACCTGAAGCACGCCAGGAGCTCATCTCTGAACTCATCCCAAGTGTTGATGCGGCCACTGTTTTGCCCCCAGTGCAGCCACTAGTTGGCCTCCCCTGTAAGGTGGAGCAATGCGAGGGAAATACGCTCATCCTCGGCGACGCCATGGAAGGCCAGGTACCACTCAGCCAGGCAAAGCCAACCAAGAGGGTCCTCCTTCCTGTCATATTGCGGGAAGCTACGCTTGACCGCCTTGGCAATGGTCGATGCGCCACCACCTCCTCCCTAGTTGGAAGTGTCGGAGGGTTCGCTCTGGGACGATACCCTCCCCGGCTAGTGGATGCTCGGTGTTGTACTTGTGTCTCCTCCAGCAACTGAAGGCCCATCATTTCTTGCTGTTAGTGTGCCAACCTATCTAGTTAATCGTCTGACGAGTCGGTTGATGGGCTTTCCATGCGATCCGGATCAGTATGCTCTGATATCAAGTTGATAGGGCCCAGTGACTGCGGGTGGAGGCAATGAGATTGGCATCGATATGGGGGGTGGAAGTCGGGTTTTTCGTGAAGCCGTAGTGGCTGTGATGGTGCTAGTAGGGGTGAGGGATAGCGAACAACTACATAACAAAGAAGAGACTAATGTTTTTCTGCCTTTCTATTCCAACCCAGCCATTACATATATAGAGTTCATCGCTGCAAACGACGAGATCTGCTCCCTTTGGGAGCCAAATCTTGCTATTCCCAATACAATCCTTCTAATAAACATCTATCAAGACAAAATGGGATGGCTGTTGTTTACTCAAAATGGTTCCCAACTCTGGGAAGCTCATAGCCTCCTTGTTTGACCTACATGCTCTGCTGACATGCGCCAACTATCGTGGACACAAAATGGGTAGGAATTGATCTTCACGTTCCCTCCCGCCCGCTTAGGTGACGTGGTCAAAGCATAGTGTGTATCAAATAACTATATTCCTCTCATCCTTCCTACAAATATGAAACACCAGCTCTTTATTCCTCCCTATAGTCCCAAACAACAAAAGAAACTTATTCCTCTACTTATTCCAGAAAATACATATTCTATATATAATTTCTCAAAATCTCATTTCTCAAACCAAACATGCATGTTTGAGCAGTGGAATAAGAAAAGAGGAGTTCAAAGGGGAATTAGGAAAAAAGGTGGAATCGATGACTTTTTTGTTTGGATGAAAGAAACATCAAATCAAGGAATCGGAGGAGGAATTACATGCGAATAGGAGTACATACAATAACCTTTAAGTGGAGGAAAGAGGAAGGAGGAAGGGAGGCGGTGGTGAGGGGAGGTAACACCGTGTTTGGTCTGGAGGAGGGATGGTTACGCCGTTGGGGAGGTGACTTGGGTGGGAGTAAGGTTTAGGGAAAAAAAATGGAGGGAGGTGAGGGAGGGTTTTACGTAATGGAAGAACACTTTTGTCACGGTTTGAAAACTGTGACCAAAGCTTATTGGTCACGATTACACTTAGAATCGGGACTAAAGACCTCGGTCACAATTTTTAAAATTGTGATGAAAAGCCAAAATATAACACAGATCTCATCCACCTTGCTGGTCACGATTCCACTTAGAATCGTGACCAAACACTTTGGTCATGATTTTTAAAATTGTGACGAAAAGCTAAAAATATAATATAGATCTCACTCACCTTTTCGGTCATGAATCTTGGACGGAGTATGACTATAAGTTACTTTTGGTCACGGTTTTATAAATTGTGACCAAATAGCCATGATTAAAACTCATTTTTCTAGTAATGATCCCTAGGGTATAGTATTGTTGGTTGTTCTTGTTCTCTTGGAATGTTAGTTTAATACATGATCCAATTTGATTGCAAATGTTTTCAATTCACACCCTTCCCCCCTTGAACACGGCCTCTTTCCTAGCTCTCCAAATACACTAGAGGATAGTTACCATACGTGCCCTTGGCTTAGACGAGCACGAAAGGTCCAACCACAATCCCTCGCACAACGGAATGTTGGATGAGTAAAACTTAGACCAAATCTCATTGGTGAAGAGGCACGAGCCAAACAAGTGCTTCGTGTCATCACTGACGAGACAAGATGCGTTGATGGAATGCCCTCGTAACAAGCCCTCCTCTCCTTGCAAGCCACAAAAACACTTATACCATAAGGGGAATTTTGATCTTCCAAAAGGTTGCATATACCAGTTGATGATCAGACTCCTTCGCCATCATCATCCTCCCATATGCTTTTTGAGGGGACTAAATGCCCCGTCTCCACACGAAGCCATCCACTCCATTTGTGGGTCTAAATGCTGCAACTGCCTTTATCAGCCTTGCACACTCACCCATAGATCGACTATAGTGCAGCCCACCAAGAGCCTGAATACTCGACCTCTCTTCATCCACCACCCAGCACTCTGCCACCTTTGCCTCTTTATCAGAGGCGCTATTATACACCTTGGGAAAGTTTTCCTCTAAAGGCCCCTCGCCACACTAATCATTTTTCCATAATTTGAAATGTTTCCCATCTCCCAACGAGAGAGAAAAGGAACTCCACGATGCCTCCACCGCCTTGGTCATAGACTCCCAAAAGGGGGATGGTTTAGAGGGGTGAAGGCACACCTTAGGGGAGTTTGAGACCCCATAGGAATCACGCACAACATCTTGCCACATGCCCTCCCCTCCTTTGAGGATGATCACGCCCCACTTCAAGGGAAGAGAGTTGCCAAACTCTCATAGCGACCAAACGCCCAGCCCTCCCAACTTCTTCGGCAAAGAGATCTTTTTCCACTAGACCAGTTGGAAGAAGTGACCCTCAAATGATGCCCCCTTCCAGAAAAACAACTTACGGATCACGTCCAACCTCTTAAAGACCGATACTTTATCTTGTGATTGTGATTCAGATATATGTCATCCATTGAAAATTCTTGATCCAACCATAAAGTATGCCTATAGTAAGTAGTATTTCAAATATTATAAAGCTATTGATAGTAATATTAACCATCTGAAATAAAAAGAAATGTACTAGGATGCTTAGAATCCATGTTTCAAACATTTTGAATCATCTAAAGTTTACAGGAAACGAGTAGTATTTTTTACTGTAGATAGCATTCCTTACATGTACACATGCTTGTATGCAAACACTTGTACAAACACAATCTTTAACTTTGCAAAGTAACAGATACTATCCTCATGTTTTATTATTATTATTATTATTCAACTTTAAAACTAGCATTTTCGAACATATATTTTTGGGATTATTTTCTACTCGTTGCATGAGAATTTTATTAATAGAAGACAATGTCAAAGCATAATGATAAAGTAGAGAATTTAATGTATATTTAACTCTTTAAAATTTTGTTAAACCAAGAAAAATGGGTATATAAAATCGGATGACAACATACTACCAAGAAAATCCCATTGTCATCCCATGTGTGCATATATGTAGAGGGTGTGTGCAAGTACATAAAAAAAAATATATATTCTTCTTGCTGGGACAATAATAGTTGTCAGCACAACAAGAAAATTATCCTACACCAACATCTAATATATGTTGCTGTAAATTCTTTTATAAGTTGCTAATATTCCACCCTACACCAGCGGACAACTTTGGGAAACAAGGAAAAGCATGGGGGCAAATGCGTCTCTTTCACGTTAACACTTGGTTAGCTTTTTCCTAACCAGCGATGTTGCTCCTCCCGGACCTCAAAGCGACGCCTCTTCACACCACTTCTCCTCGACCTCAGAGCGATGTCGCTTGATGCCACTAAGTGGACGTCGAAGTCGACCCTTCTTCCCGGTCGAGCTTAGAGGCGACACCATTCTCACATTGTCTGACCTCAGAGTCGTCACCCTCGATCGAGCTCTTGTCGCCTCATGATCTCTCGACGCCCACCCATCATGATCTCTCGGCAAAGATCACTCCTCGAACTCTCCATGCCCACCGAAACATATTAGGTCAGAGCTCTTGTCGCCTCTCTCTCTCTCTCTCTCTCTCTGTCACGTCGTAGGTTTGAGCTCTCATTCCTCTTATTCAATGATCTCCCACAATCATCTCACTCGATCATCTCCCTCGATCATCTTACTTAATCTCTTCGCTCGGTGTAATTTAATCACTCTTTTTCATGACTATCATTAGATATGCACTTAATCTCCTCGGATCTATCACTCAGTTAGGGATTAGGTTGCAAATCAAATCTAAGTTCTGATCAATGTTCAAGATCTCTTACTGGTGTTCTTTGAATATGCTCAGATCTGTTCTCGGTTGGGGTTTAGGTTGGGGATCAGTTTTGGTATGATTGGTTTGGGGCTTTCATATCGCATGCAAGGTGTTTGTCAAAATGCTTCAGTGAGTTTTTTCTTGAGAAGTATTTGTGGAAATGCCTCACCAAGGTTTTGTATGAGAAATGTTTATAAAAATGCCTTCAAAGGATTAGGTTTAGGTAGTGAATCTTTGAATTTGTACTTTTGAATTGGCTACTAGTGCCTAATAATTCTAGATTTATGTTGAGATTTTAATTTGATTATATCTATTTTTCAAAATCTTTGCAATATAGCTTTTTTGTATTTCACGTTTGAGACATCGAAACCTTACAATGTCTGTTACTAACACAAAAGTAGCACAACGTTACACAAAATAGTTATGCCATTGGGATCAATCTTTGTTGCCTTTCTCATTGGACAAAACGATCATGGTTGGTTCTTTTTTTTCAATAAGTGTGGTTTATGTTTTAGTGAAACTATTTGCTACCTACTAAAATCCAAATACAAAGTGTGGTTTATGTTTACTAAGATTAGAAATCACCCGTGCAATGTATAGGAAACACGATAAAAACAGTGAAGGTTAAGGTAGCAAATTTGCTAGTTTCCAGCTTCCATAAACTTGGAATATAGGTACCATAGGTCCAAGTTTATAACATAGAATTTTATCGGCTCTTAATAATTTCCTAATACCTTAGATTTATAAATATTGTACTATAACTACGTTTGGATGATCCAGGTCGACACCTGACAAAAAGAAATCGAAAATTCATTGCCAAATAATTACAGCTAACAAGCTCAATAAAAGGAAGAAAAAAGCCACGGAGGTCAATGTGGTCATTCAGAATGTCACTGAAACAACCAAACTGAAATTTCAGCAAATTCTGAGGCACCCTGATGATGTTTTCTAAGCTATCTCACGAATAAACAAAGGAAAGTTGGTATGCAGAGTACTAAGCTTCCCAATGTCCAACTAGAGACTTTACTAACATAGCTCAAGACCAACTTGGAATCTTACTTCTAAAAAGTCATCAGGAAGTGCTCAATGATCATAAAGGAAAGAAAAGATCAAGTTTCAGACAAAAACTGCGGACAAAACAGGAAGCACAATTCTAAGCAACCAATAAGTTCAAGTAAACCATAACCTGAAAGAAAAGGACAAAATGACGTCAAAATTCGACATGATTCTGGGATAAATATAGATGTTGGCAATACATTAGCTCATTCTTTGAGAAGCTTCCCTGGCTAAGAGCTTTTCCTTGGCCTTGGTTCGCACTTGGGATTTGGAACCTATGATGCCTCGACCCCACTTCTTCCTGATCCCGTCGAATTTATCGTTGAAATTGGCCTGCACGAAAACAAGAGTCATTAGCTCACATAAACTAGCTTACCAAGGACAAGGATGTCCAGAGTTTAAAGAGTTGTTAACCTTGATGACATTCCTATTTCTGACAACCATTGTTCATGTTTGTCTAGGAGGTCCTTCTTCAGGCCTTGGAACAGTTTCTTAAGAACAAACCTTCTGACAAGATGACAAATGTCCAATTGCTGTGGTTATACTCCATCATGTTATCTGCAACAGTGGTCAAGCTTGCCCTTTGGATCTACTGCAGGAGATCCAAGGACAAAATTGTTCGTGCATATGCAAAGGTTCTCCCCATTAGCTACTGGCCAATTAGCCATGGATTTACTTTTCAATCTATCTCTTCTTGCAAATTACTACAAATGAACTTAATCTTCACCTTGTATAACATCCACAACCTTTTCCTAATAGAAGCTTTTTTTTTTTTTTGAAAAAAGGAAAGGGTAGTTATCCAGGGTGATAACTACACAAATATATTAAATAAAGAATCAACAGCCTCCGCTAATACAAAGGGCAAACCCGAAGGTCCCCCACTCACAAGGATCCACTCCAAAGATTAAACAAAGAAATAACAAACTCTACAAAATTCTCCACATAAGGCCTTTGGCCTCTGAAGACTACAGCATTCCTGTCCAACTATATGCCCCATAACACCGCCAATGGCCTGGCCCTCTCCTTTTTCGTACGAAAGACATTCTGTCCAACATCACCCCCTCCACCTCTGAAACTGTGCCAAAACTAATCAAAAGATCGGCATTGCCACCACCCCGCTCCCACCCGGTTCCATATTTGTACCACAAACAGGCATGTGAAAAAAAGGTGATCAATCTTTTCCTCCTCACCTCCGCACAGAAGGCAAACCTTATTCTCTCCAGGAGCACACCTCGCCCTCCAAACCTTAGTCACAAGTCTCTTCCTCCTAAGCAGCCAAACAAAAATTTTGACCTTCAATGGACACGCGGCCTTCCAAATCTGTCTGCAATCCCTCATCAGATCCAAGTCACCTATGAAGTCTGCGCTGGACAATCTCTTGTAGGCAGTCCCCATCGAGAAATTATCTTCATCCCAGCCAAACATATCAGTACCGGAAGCCGGTTGCAGCCCTTCTAACTCTTCAAGCAATCTTTGAAAATCATGAGTTCTCGCATCTGAAAGATTCCCTGCAAAGCACTTGCACCACCCACCTTCCCACACCTTGGCCACTGACGCCTCTTTGTTTTGGGACAAAGCAAACAATCTCGGAAATCTTCTAGCAAGCACACCTTGCCTCGTCCAATCATCCTGCCAGAACATGAAAATCTCCCCCGTTCCCACCACCGGTTCAAAACAGTTCTGCACCCTAGGAGCCACCATTGACAAATCTTTCAGGAAGTGAGAAGCATCCCTCGGCGGAGATCAGGAGATCCCAACGCACTGGGCCGCCATAAGCCGTTCCGAACAACTTGCCCACCAAATCCTACCTACACTCCAAGAGACTCCCCACCCACTTCACCAACAGGTTGTCATTAGACCTCCCTAGGTCCCTCACCCCAAGCCCCCCTCCACCGGTTTGCAAACCTCCTCCCATGCTACCAACCTGGGATCAGGTCCACTCGTCCCCTGGTTGGACCAGAAGAAATTCCTCATAAGCCTCTCTATTCTTAAGACAACCCGTCGGGGCATCTTTAGGACAGAAGTGAAATACAACGGCATCGCCGTTAGAACCGCCTTGAGCAAGATCAACCTTTCACCCCTTGACAAAAGCCTGGATGCCCACCCTGCTAACCTCCCCTATTAGGGGAGCCTAGTCTTTCACCAGAATCTTACCATCCGTCAACGGTAAACCCAAATATCTGATCGGGAGCTTCACCTGCTCCGAGCCAGGACCCAAGCTACACCCCCTCGCCTCGGCCTCAGTCAAATTGAAGGGGACAAATTCTGATTTAGACAGGTTAATCTGTAGACCCGAGGCCTCACCAAACAAGAAGAGTAAAATCCGCATTCTCCTGACTTCCGCTTCCTCGCCTTTAATGAAAAAAATCGTATCATCCGCATACTGCAGTAATGGAATACTCATCCCATCTCCCAAAGAGAAACCCCTCACCAAGTTCCTCTCACATGACCTCTTAGCCACCCTCGCAAGTGCATCTGCTGCAATAACAAAGAGCATCGGAGCCAAAGGACACCCCTGCCTCACCTCCCTCCTTGGCTGAATCCAACCCCTTGCCGGTTTCCATTGATAAGTACCGAGAAAGACGTCGTGGTGACACATCTCTTCATCTAGCCAATCCACACCGGAGGGAAGCCCCTCTTCACCAAGGACACCCAAAGAAACAACCACTGAACCGAGTCATAAGTCTTGCTGAAATCGACTTTCCACAAGAAAGACTTCTTACTCCTCTTCTAGGACGACAGGATCTCCGAGGCCAACACATATCCTTCCAAAATATTTATGTCGGGGACAAAAGCCGTCTGCACTGGATCTACAATCCCAGCCAGGGTCCTCCTCAACCTATTCGCCGGGAGCTTCGCCACAATCAGGTAGATAGCATTCGAGAGGGCTATCGGTCTGTACTCCTGGATCTCCTCAGCACCCTCCTTCTTTGGTAACAGAAACATGTAGAACTTGTTCAATTTGTTGAAGTCCGAATTTCCAGCTCTAAACTCATGCACGACCTGCATCACGTCCTCCTTCACCACCAGCCAGAATTCCTTATAGAAGGCAACCGGAAAATTGTCCGGACTCGGACAACCATCAGCATTCAGCCCCCAGATTGCCTTGTGGACCTCATCCTCCTCAAACAGACCCGTCAAGAAATCGGCTTCTGTATCCCCGATCTGTGGCACCTCAGATCCCAACCATCTCCACCTTCCCCCACGTCTTCTCCCGGTAAACTCTCTGAAGTGCCTTGCAGCTGCCCCCCTCACCGCCTCTCTTCCCACAAACTCCTCCCCATCCACCACCAACCTATCGATCTAGTTCCTCCTCCTTCCTGATGCAGCCATATGAAAAAATCGAGTGTTAGAATTGCCTTCCTTGAGCCACCTCTACCTGGATCTCACCTTCCACTCCATCTCCACCTTCCGGTCTTCCTCTTGTATCACCTGTAGCTGCCTCACTCTGCTTACCCTGTCAACGTCAGAAAGGAAACCAACATCCTCCACCACGTCCAACCGTGCAATCTCACTGAGAGCTTCATCTCTCCTCCTCTCACATTCCTCCCTAATCTGCTTCTTATGGACCTTGAGGAAGGATCTCAAATCCTGCAGTTTAGCTTCCAATCTGACAGCCACTAAGCCATCCACATGAATCGACCTCCACCGCTCCTCCACCAGCTCCCTGAACCCCTCTTCGAGGAGCCATGCCCGGTCGAACTTAAAATACGTACCATGCCTCCAGTCCTCATTCGTCACCCACAACAAGGGAGTGTGATCCAAGAACGGCCGCTCCAGGGGTCTAACCTCCGCCATAGGGAACAACTCTGCCAACATCGTTGAGACGAAAAATCTATCAATCCGGGATCGCTGTCCTCCAGAGCTCCTCCAGGTGAAGTGACAGGACGAGGGTAGCATGTCAACCAGCCCCTACTCTGCAACAAATCTCACAAAAGCCTCAGAACCTTGGTCCACCCCCCCATGGCCATCTGGTCTATCCTCTGCTAGCAAAGTGACATTAAAATCACCACCTATCAACTAAGGTATCCCCTAAAATGCTGCCGCAACCTAGCCCAGATCCTCCCACAAGGCGTGCCTCCTCCAACCCTCCGTCGGGCCATAAACCGAGGAAAAGAGCAAACACGTATTGTCCCGACGCCTCTGTAACCTGACAGTGACAACATGGGAGCCAACCAACGAGTCCAGCAAGGAGAAAGCATCATCCTTCCACCCCCATAACAATTCCACCTGCACTTCCAACCGCATCCAGTGCCAAGAACCCCCTAAATCTGCTTCGCCCCCACCTCCCCCCATAGCCTCCCGTCACAGCTCCCCATTTTGTCTCCTGGAGAAATACCACGTCGGGGCCCCACCTCTAAATATACCCACACAGAGCTGCCTGCCTCGAGGGGTCATTCAATCCCCTCACATTCCATGACAGGACCTTAGTCATGTATAGTCCTGGGAAACTCCTTGCGTCGAACGCCTGAACCCCATCTCCGCAGCCACCTCCTCCACCTCTCCCTCCTCCATCACCACACACCGACCGGGTGACCCTCCCGCACCATCGCTCCCCGGTCCACCTTGCCCCATAGCCTCCACCCTGTCTGCAACCAGTGTCTGCCCTCCCCCCTTGCGATAGGACCCCCTCCACAGGCCGCACTTATGCCGCGTCAACCCCTCGCGCCTTCAACACGTCCTCCATCGCCCCAGCACCTCCACCAGCTCCCACCACCCGCTGTCCATCCTCGACAATAGAAGCCCCCAACATAGCCCCCGCCTTGCCTTCGCCCCCTACCAAGCTCACCATCGACACCTCGCCTTGCCCTCCGGTAGGCGAAGCAACACCCAGCTCCATCCGCCTCCGACGCTGGCTCTCCCCAACCTCGCTCCCAGTCGGAGCTGTTGCAGCGTGCCCCCTCCGGTAGGACCACCGCGGTCTGTAAGTAAGCCGTTGTGGCATAGGCTTCCTCGGCTTCCACCTCCGCACGCGCCCCACCTCGCCAACCACACCGCACCCCGCTGCCCAGTCCAGCCTGTCGAGGACATGTCGTGGGTCTCTAATCGTAGCCCCCAGACCACTGTCTCCACTGGACCGAAGCTTCGGATCTACCCGCGAGGTGGGGCTCGAATCGACACCCCACCGAAGCCACCGCCTCTCACAATTGAGTCCAACCTGCCCGACCCGGGTCCGTCACGACTGCACTCCACAAGACCCGGGGCCACCTCAGCAAAGTCTTCCACCCTCAGCGCCGCAGACTCCTCCACTACCTCCTCCGCAAGACTCGCACCAGCCTTCGAGACACTCGCCCTCTCACCTGCCTTAGATTGTGTCGCGGGGATTGCAACCACCGCGCTATCCTCGCCACAACTTTCGGGCTTCCCAAAAGTAGCTCGCCCCTTGTCCGCTCGCCCGCTACTTTCGCCACTAGGCACCGCCGCCGCATCGCCAACCATCACCTCAGCGAAGGACCTAGGCCTATTGGATCCCCGCAAGACGCGAACCAGCCAGGAAGAGCTCCCCATTTGAGGACCACCCTCTTCGCAAGTTGTCTTCCCGGTTTCATCTCCACCCACGCCCCAAACCGTGACAGGTCCACTGACCTCAGGCCCAAATCTTCACAGCTTTGGAGCCTGCAAATGGGGCAACCACCACCGCCGCCACCTCCACCGTTCGGAGGAAGAGGGGACCCCCTCAATTAGCACCTTTTGCCTCGCGTCAGTCGGCGGTCGCTCCTCCAAAGCGCCATTCGACCTCACCGACCATCAACACCTTACCACGCCCCGACCGCACCGCAGCACCTTGAAGGCCAGACGCCGCATCTCCTCTTGACCAAGTCTCAGCAGCATCAAGCACCCGCTCCTGAGGGAAGCCACCCTAAAGGACCCCCAGCCAGTCCCCAAGAAAGCTGCGGCCTCCCTTCTCAGAGCCCCCACATCCACCTCTCCCTCCAGCACCACCGCCACCATAGTCGATGCCAACCTCCCCTCCAATGTCCCAATCTCCTCAGACCATGGCGCCTCAACCTCCACGAGAGGCGTCCCCTCCGAGGGCGGTGGAAGCGTCCCTGCCCTCCTCGGAGAAACCCCGCCGCCTGGCCCACAGAGCCTGCAGCTCGACCGCCGATGACCCATACCACCACAACGTAGGCACCTCACCGGCTCCCTATAGCCCGCCACCACATGCCCCCTCCCGAGGCATTTGAAACATCTTACCGGTTCCACTCCCCTCCGCGACCTCCTTCTCACCTCCGTCCAGCCAGAGCCGCCTCACCCGACCCCCCCCCCCCCCCCCCCCTCATCGCTGTATTGCCCACACCACCTTCGAGAACCCCTAATAGAAGCTATTGGTTGGCACAGGATCATAACTTCAATGTAATAACCAACCTTGCTGGATTGGCTGCTGCTGTTCTCGCCGACAAGTTTTATTGGTGGATCGATCCATTTGGTGCTGTCATTCTTGCAGTTTACACAATTACAAATTGGTCCAACTTGGTTATAGAAAATGCAAGTTACGGGGTTTGCTTTAACTTTTCTCATTATCAGATTTTATGTATAAGCTTTTTAATGCTAGTTTCTTACTGTTAGTAATTTTCTTGCATTCTTTAGACTAATGGATCCCATTTACTACAGAAATCTTTAGATTAATGGATCCCATTAATCTTGGCACTTAACTTCCCTATCTAAGGATTCCCAAGATGGCTCTTTTACCTCAAAATGATGCAATTGAATTTCTTCAATTTCAGTAGGTGGTATTGTTGCGGATTGGTATTATTCAGGTTCAGGTTCAGGAACATGTCCGTTATTTTGTTTTCCTATCTTTAATCCTTTACTTTGGTTTCATAGGTTCAGATTCCAAGCCATTATACCCCTTTACTTTGTAGCAACCTCTGTGTGGTGGTGGAACTCCGGTCCCTTGCCATATGGAGGATTCCACTAATTGGAGCCTTGACATAAATAATATCCGACACTCAAGTCAGGCAAACAGGAATTATAGTGATCATTGTTTTTTAACCCTTTCCTTATTTTAGCAAAATGAATGTCTTGCTCAAGAAAAGTTTTGTTCAAAGAAGCTAAGATCACCATGCTATCACAAGTTAGGCAATGAAATAGAATATGATTGTCAAGATGCTTTGAAAATAAAAAATGAGGTGGTAGATTTTTTGAATCAACTAAAAATGGGATATACAATCAATGATTCATTTATGGCCCTAAGCCACACAGAAAACTATATCTATAGACTATAAATGTTCTTTCGAATAAGACTCCTATACTCCTCAACACAGCATTCTAATTGGTGCTTTCACTTATTTCTTCAGCAGGAACTGTAAATCCAGCTTCATCCATTCTAATTCATTTCTAACTCCCCTATCAATTGAAGATCTTCTGCGAACTTCTTTATCATCTCGGACCAACAACTCCGACATAATACTCCTTTCAGGTCAAAAAACCCTTGACATAATACAGTGCCAATCTTCAAAACAATAGCCATCTACATAATACAGCTCCAATCTTCAATACAGCTCCTTTCAAGTTTACTGTTTAATGGGATAAATTTGTCATTTTCCTGGTTCACATTGGTTATTGATTATTCCTACTACTTTGGTCATTATATTTTAGTATTGATGGTGGCAAGATTGGCTCCATTAACGGTGTTCTTTCATGCTGATACAGAGGATAAAGAAAACCCGAGACCTGAGATGGAACCAGCACTTCCATTTGATGCTTGAAGGAACCCATTGACGAGAAGCTTTGCGTTGAAGTCTTGAGCAAGAAGAAGGGGTTGGGTTTCTTTTGCAAGGTCAGGTCTTTGCTTCTCACTGAGACCATTGCTCATACTTCCAAGTGATGCATTTGCTGCATGGACTGAGACACTCACAGAATTCATCTTTATTATTAGTACAATCACCTCAAGGTAACCTATCACATACTTCTAAGTGAACCAATTTTCAACCATTCTGGTCTTGAATCTGTCAGTAGATCTGTACTTAATAATTTACATAAGTTAAACCCCTAATAAGCACATCACAAACTTCTCATTCATTACAAACTTCCAAGAATTGAAGAATTTCCTCTTTATCTTCATGAGCAGCCCAAACATTATCCTTTGCTGAAAGTGCCATTTTACTGAACAATCTATGATAGGACAACAGCTTCAGGCACTTTTTTGCATCTTGTAATTCTTCCCTTTAGCACAGCGTCTTCCAATAGTTCACTTTTTTACTTTTTTTTCCTTTGCAACAAACAATATGGTTATTCTTCAGGGACTTGGTGAAAGCAATGATGCTTACGGTAATAACAGGACCTCCAATAGCTGCTACAATCATTTATATGGTTCAGGTAATGGTTGCTTACTAGCCTGTCTTTGGAGCTGTTTGAGTGGTTGCTTCTAATACATTTGCATTTTTATGTTGTTTAGCTAATTCATAAACATTTAAGTTTTTCCTCTATACATAAAAGGCTTGTATCTTTGCAGAAGGGTGCCCCTATCTGGCAACCAATTTGTGGGCTTTTATGTTTGTGATATTCGTTCTAATGATAACACTATACCCGATCTTAATAGCTCCACTATTCAATAAATTCACTCCTGTAAGTTATATGCTATCCTTTAGCTTAGAATTTAATGCTTATGTCATTATGGGTTTTTGTATGCTTACTTCTTATATGATGATTGTTTAAAATTTGCTTGCCATGCACATCAAAGTTTAATTATTTTGTTCATGATTAATAGCTTCCTGATGGAGAACTAAGATAGAAGATTAAGGAGCTGGCTTCCTCTCTCAAATTTCCTTTGAAAAAACTTGTCCTTGTTGATGGATCGACATCACAGCAATGTGAGTCCTAAATTGAGCACATAAATATGTATATGATATGCTCTGTTTGTTATTTACAAATATAGAGGACCAACTCACTAGCATGATTTTAAATTCATAGTCTGTGAAGTTAGTTATGCAATTGATTATGATGCTTTTTTCCTTGAAAGGAGTTGTTGATGTTGATCATGTCTATTCAAATTTTATTATTGAAATTTGACATAAAACTTGTGTGACTAGCATCAAATTTTGTTTGAGTTGCCTAAAAAAGGTGCTTGGAACCCTCAATGATACAAAACTAGGAGTAGAAGATCATGAGTATGGCTTCAATTGCAAGGTAGGGGGGTCATTCTGACGTTAAGTAGATCATGACATGGTTGGACTGATTGGGCCATCTCAAGTTAAGTAGAATTATGATTGAAATATAAAACTTGTGTGCCTAGCATCAAATTTTATTTGAGTTGCCTAAAAGAGGTGCTGGGAACCCTTAATGATATGAAACTCGAATTAGAAGATCATGATCATAGCTTCAATAGCTAAGCACGGGGGTTACTTTGAAGTTACGATCATGACATGGCAGGACCGATTGGGCCATCTCAAGAATTCTATTTCCCTGTTAACTTCATGTTCAAAATGTTAGGATTAGAAACAACATGTTGAGACAGTGCCTACTCTTCCAAGAATTGTAAATATAGTTTAATGAATTTGTTATGACATGTAATGATACTTTGATAAAACTCTTTCTAATGGAAAGAATATTTAACATTTATACATGATTTCCTATTATTGTTGTAATATTCATGGTGAAATTCATGGTAGTAGACGGGTTGTAGAGAAAATGTCTTTCCAATGTTAAATTTAAAGACCAAACTGCCAAAATCTCCCTCAAAGGCCTTCATGAAGAATGTACCAAGCTCCTTTTTTGAAAAAAAAGAATGTACTACCTTGAGCCTCTTGCCTGTATTTATGCTTTTTTACCATGATACTTTCCTTTCTGAACTATACCGTACGCATAATGCATTGTTGCTTGCTTTCATGGTGATTCTAATCTAGAGCTTCTTATTTGTGACTTTCATCAAAGTTGCACTTAATTCAGCTTTAGGGAATTGCTGTCTAATTTAGCATATGACTAGCATTGCCTTAAGTATATTATGATCAATGAATTGTCTTATCCATGAATTGAATTATGCCTTCTAGGGTGCAGCTTTGTGCTATTTCTTCTTATGTATATTTTAGAATTCTACTTCGTAAAGAAAGCATTTATATGCTTGCATTTATTTAGCATTTGTGGTAATAAGCTTCCTTTATCTATTTGCAGGCATACATGTATGGCTTTTCCAAGAACAAATGCATTGTTACCTGTGAATTTATATTTTAGGAACAGATTAAGTGATACTGTATTGTATTTCTCATATATATTTTTGGATTTTATATAACTGCCATTAAAACATTTCTATATTGTGTAATTACCTGTGAATTTATACCAATGCTACTGTAAAGTTGACTACATCTGCACAAATGCCACTCAGATTAAGCTCCTATCAAGATGAGTGATTATTTTGAACAGAAGACATTAGAATTGATCTTTTCTCTCCATTCTTGATTAGTGGGATAGCCTTCTTTCCTTCCCTTTTCCACATCCTTTCTTTCTTTGCCCCCTCCATCAGCATTCTCTCTGACTTGGCACCCCACAACTGACCCACATCGGTGATCGTTTGGCAGCCTGACAGGAGGCACTCCACTGTCTTTCTCTTGCCAGTAAAAATAAAATGGATTGCTGTTATGAAGTTGGATATGTTGGAAATCAAATATATTACTGTAGATAAGTTAAAATGAATTCCCTTGCCAGTAAAAAAAAGAGTTGATTACTGTTATGAAGTTTGTTCTGTTGGAAATCACAGTCAAAACTCCTGTTTATGAAGTTGATTACTATAGATAAGTTTGAGTGCTGTTATTTTCTGAGTTGCTCACAGTGTAAATAATAAGACTCAAAGTTAACCAACCAAACCCCCTATTTTGGGACCTAAATCCATCATATTACAGTTGTTGAGGTTATTTTAGTTCTTTTGTTAGATCCAAAAACCCACAAATAGGTAGTCAGTTCCTTGATCTCAAGGCACAACTAAAGGAAAAAAAACCCACAAATAGGTTATTACTCTTCAAAGCTTGAAATTCTGTGGCTCAGCTCCCCATTAAGGCAGCAACAGATGCTGCTCAAAAATTTTGCCAACTAGAACCTGCAATATCATTATCAATGCATTGCTCAGGAAAATCTGGAATATGGCCAAAATTTTGAGTAATCTGCAATATCAGGAAAGTTGACCAAAATTAGGAAAGTTGTGTAATATGCAATATCATTTATGCATTGCTCAAAAATTTCTCAGGACAGTCTAGAATTCCAAAATCCAAGATAGCATCAAAATGTTCTTATGGAAACTCATTATCAATGCAAGCTGTAATATGACCAAGATGGAGTTCCTGTGAACCCTCGAAAACTATTTCAATCATTCAAATTGAATTCACGTCCTTTAGATTCAATTATTCCTTTATTGGTTACTTTGTTATGACTAGAGCAAAAGTGCTGAAGACCATAATCCTGCAACAGCAAACTCTTACATTTACTTGCACACTCCTCAAGTCAGTTCATACAGTTCCAGATTATCCCTATTCCATTTCTTCATTCATTCAATATAATCATGCAAAGCAACCATATTCAGATTTCTTGTTATTACCTGACAATCCAATAAACTTTAGTGCCAGGTTTGCATGCTTGTTTACATTAATTAAATATATGATGCTAGAATGATGTTTGCTCTTTTCTCGCCATACAGGAGCCTGAAGTCAAAGGGAAGCCCCATTTAATGGTACTATTCCAAATGCCTATATTAGCACCTTTTGCAGATCACACCTTATGAGATAGGAAGCAGCTTTCCTTCCCTGCAGCACACCATTGACCCTGCAGCACCTGATTTCCTTCCAGTGCCATCTTTTGAGGAGTGCTTCCCGAATAGTACAAAGGAGTACAGGTAAGTTTTTCATATATAAGTGTCATCTTCATTAAGCACTAGTCATAACTTCCTTCCCCTAAAATAAAAATGAACTTATTAAATAATGTGGGTCACACTTTGGAGTTACTGTTTGGAACTTGTTTGATGGGACTGATTGTCTTGGACAAAAAGTCACAATATTTTCTGCTACAGGAAAAATATTGAAAGAGTTCCCTGATAATATGCTGCGTACTCTCAATTTGGTCTTACTTTTTTTTTTTTTTTTGTTATGAAAAAGGGAGAGGGAAGGTCAGTGTCAAGTGCATGGAATCTCTGATTTAGGGTTTTCTGCTGAATCGTAGGGTAATAAATTACTATGCCTTCTAGAAAACAGATAATGACTGGGTGTTTGTCAAAGAAGAGTAACTTTCATATTCGATTTTTGCTTGTATTGGTTTGGTTCAGAAAAACCTGGGATCATTCTCAACTTCCTAACTTATCTAATATAGCAGTAATGAAAAAGAAATAGATTGTTGTTGCCATTTACTTTAAACTTACCGAAAGTGCAATCACATTAAGGTATATGAAAAATTAATCTTAATGTAGTCATTTTTGTATCTTTATTACTTCAAAATTATTAGGAATGATTTCAGGATTATTTATCTTCTAACCACTCTTAGTCTGTGTTATTTTAGGTTTATGAAACATTAATAGCACCAGTGGTCTAGTGGTAGAATAATATCCTTTCACGGTACAGATCCGAGTTCGATTTCTAGCTGGTGCATTCTTTTTTTATTTCAAGTTGCAGCATCTATTTCTTAATCTTTATGCTTCTTGAATTACCTCCTTTGGTCTCATTTCTAGTAGTTTGGAGAGATTGTCATTACAAGTAGAATGCATCCTTATGTCAATTCAAAATCAAAACGTTAGAATAACATTTTAAGTTGCCTATTAAGTTTCTTAATCCTTAGTAGAATGCATCCTTATGTGTTTTACATTCTTATTTTCTTTATGTGGTTCCTTATGTGATTGGTCTCCATCTTACAAATTTCCTTGATAGATCATCTTTCTTTGTTTTTAGTTTTTTGACCGTTATTGTTTATGACCATCCAGCCATTTTGACCTAATTTTTCTCTATAGATCTAAATGCTGGAGTTTGCCTTACTCCACTCTCCACTCTCTAGCATTTTACTTTTTTATTTCTAGGTGCCAGAGGTGTAGGGGGAGAAATAGATAGTTGTCTCTTGCTTGTGGATATGCCCCATTCATTTCTCCCCTAACATCTGACATGACAATTTCTCGAAATGTAAATTTGATGTCTAATTTATATTTATTCCATGTAATCCCATTGCCCACCTCCCCATCCCGCTAAAAAGTGAAAGAAAATTTATATATATAGTCTCCCATGTCATATTCATTATTCTTTATTTTTTTGAGAGAAGCTAGATATTAATATTAAAATTCTCTTTTTTCTATGTTGATTTTCTATTTATGTATAAGTAAATGGTAAAATCATCATTTTTTTTTTCAAGAGTTGTAACATCATGTTTAATGATTTACAGTTCTGCATTACTTCAAGTTGATTAAGAACCTTTGTGAGCTGCTCAAGATCTCATGGTTGAACTACTTGACAACTAACGAATTTTTAAAACAATTAGATACTTGTGTATGGAAAAAGATTGATAGATAATTATGGCTCATGCCACTTATAGTATTTGCTAATAGATAAATTTCTTTTAGAATCATATGGAAAAATTATTTCATTGAATGTATATGTATGCTTTTATGAATAATTCAATTTGCTATTTCAAAAGTGTATCTTGTATGTTTTCTTTTAATCTTACTTGAATGAAGTTAAACATTATTATTGATGATAATATTAAATATTAATTTTATTAAGATATTGTTTTGATATCTATATTGACAAATGTAGTGATGGATGGTTAACTTGGTATTATGTTAAAAAGATAATTAGAGTTATTACTTGTAGTGATGGTTTTAGCAACATTTTTTCCCTGTAGCGACGGATAAAATTGTTGTTATTGTTATCATAAAAAATGGCCAACTTTTAAGATATGTTCGTCACTATAGGGCTAGGCGCAACACCGATGTTAAAAAATTGTCGGTATTACCTACAACAACACATCTTAAGAGAACACCTTTAATGAACGTTGGAATAACTTGTGGACCTATAGCTACGATTACTAACTGTCGGTGTAGGAGTAGAATGTTGTACCTACGTACACTTTGCAACATGAAGTCTCATATATTTCTTCTCAATAATTACTTGGTAGAGTAATTGAAACTTCAACTTCAATTATTTTAAAGTTTGATACTAACAAGATTTAGGCCACAATTTAGTCTAGAGCTTGTTCTTCAAGTTACCTATGAAGGTTCAGATGCATATATACTTGTTCTCACATGCAAACTTTAAACTTAAGGATTGACCTACCTGCATGCATAAAGAAGAACCTCTAGCCAATGTAGGAAAATGCAATCGGCCTATTCTAACCAATCATTAGGCCTCAATGACGGCAAACAACCCAAAATGCACCAAATCATGTTGCCAGAAAGCAACCTTCAAATATCATGTGCCCCTTCTTATAACTTAGAAATGCTAAATGGCCATAAATGACAAGTCTAAATGTAGTGATGCAGGGCACAAGGTCTGCACCCATTTTCAACTTGCAAAAAGAAAGCATTTGAAAGAATAAAATGACTAGGATTGAACTCATGAATGGGCAAGGTAACAATAACACAAACTTTCAACCTCTATCATTGTAATTAGGTATTTAAATACCTATGAACATTGTGTTTGCAATACAGGTCACTAAATAGGCCACTAAAGGGTTAAAAAGAATCACTCTCCCATTACTTTTATGCCACTGGAAGGGGTACTAATGGCAATTGCATCATGTATAGGATTTATCAAGAAGGTATGTGATGAGGTGTGTCTTATCATAGATAAAATACTCTAGTTAAGTTAGAAATTAGGTTAAACACTGCATAATTAACATGATAAAAAAGCTAAATGTAGAAATTAATAGAAATGACTTAAAATAGTAAATTTGTATTAAAAACGTACAATTAGGTCACAAATTAAGATATTCTATTCAAAAATATAAAATGATGACCCAAATTGCGAATTGAACACATATTTTAGGTTCAAAAGTTCAAATTAAAAGTGAAATTAACTTTCTAAATGTTTAATTATGCTTTAATAAAAACTTATTTGCATTTGGGCATCATTAGGACCTTGCATTCATGACATTACAAATAGGTCCTCCATCATTCACTTTTGTTCACGATTGAAACCTTCAAGGACCATTTTGAAAATCATCAGGGGCTTCTTTACAAATCTTAGGGAGCGTGCTGCATTAAATCTTGTCACTAATGGGCCTCTGTGCAAACATTACATCGTTTCGCCTGAAGGAACTCTTTACAATTTCTCCAACACACCTGTATGGCATGGGTCCACTGTAGCAACGCAAGAACCAACCCCATCGCAGCCGTCCATTGCATGCATCCTCGACCCATCAGTCGATTCCAAATAGAACCTTCGTGCGAACTTACACATAGGATCACCTCCCAGCCCAAATTCCATCCTACGGTGGGATTTAACTCTAGAGTTTTCCACGCCTCCGCGTAGTTGCATCCACCATTGAAGCCCTAATCACCTAATCACACCTCACGCTGATGTGATTCAGCTTGTGTGCCTACTTAAACACCTCTAGAGCTCCTCATGTGCACCATCGACCTCCTCTCCTACTTCCTCGAGGCAATCTCTTCATCCTCTCTAGCTCCCTCTCCACATAATCGCTGTTCCGCCGCCCACGGTAGTGGAATTCACTTCCCTATTACCAATCCTCACCGCTAAGGACCACGTAGCACCTGAGGGCAACATCGAGCTTCACTAGCAGGCTTTCAATCCACTGGAGATCTCTCCCATTCGTCGCTACAGCCACCAGCTGCAAATCTTCTCCACAGGCCCCATTCTTCCATTAGTTAGGTTTTAAATGCTTTTTAGAGTAGTTGTTAGTGTAATTTAGATTTAGTAGAGTAGAATTAGTGAGTTAGATCATGGATTCAGTAGTTAGTTAGTGGTAGATTAGTGTAGTGTTCCCACACCTCTGATCAATTCCGATCTGAGGAGATGAATTCACTGAAGTCCACCTGATCATACAACTCCCCAACCATTTCATGTCCACTTTCATTTAATCTCCTCATGTTTTTACTCCATAATCCACTTCACCCATCAGAGTTGAGTTGGATCTGAAGTTCACCAGCTTTTAGATCCAATTCACGCTTAAACTCATCTGGGGGTCTTTTGATGGTCGCGAAACGCATTTGTGTAAAGTCGCTCATTATAGCATGTTTTACGACATCAATTTTAATAAGAAGAATCGAACATGAGTTCGAGTGTCGAATACAGGGAGGCGTGAAATCGGATCAAATACTCGCTTTGGTGTCAAAAAATTCGTCATTTGATTCATTTGCAAAAGAGAGAACGAGAAAGAAAGAGAGATAAGGAGAGAGAGAGAGAGAGGGAGATAGGGTTAGAGAATCATAATAGAGATATGAGAACAATAGATCAAATATTTACTCTATTGACTATTAAATGTAGTATTCAACAATATGTAGATGAATGCTTAAATGAAAGAAATGAACTACACTATCCAAAGAAAATAAAACTAAGAACAAGGAAGAAGAAAGCGTCGAGGAAGCCATGGTGGTGGAGGAGCTTCCGTCGGCGGCTCGACGTCTTCACAACCTTGCTTGGAGCTCTAAGGAGTGGTGGAGTTGCTTAGGTAGATGATTGGCAAAAGTGGAGGGGGGTAGGCCCTTTTATAATGGAGGGAGAAGGCCAAAAATTGTCCTCAGGTCAACGACATTCAAAGCATCGCTGAAGACCCACTGCAAGCATCGCCATACCCCCCACCCATGGGCCCCTGCCTTCAACACGCGTGCTGGCCTGCACGCCCCATACGGCGTGTCGCGGTCAAGCACTAGCGCTGCACTACTGCTTTGCGCGTGCGGTATGCATGCATTGCTACTGTTGCTACTGCTGCACCTCAATTGCAAATTGGGGGGGTTGCGGGGATTCGAACCCGTGCCTCTCCCTTGGAGGCCGGGTCTTCAACCAATGCGCCAAATCAACATTTGTGTCGAGGAGACGTCTTTTGGGCACGCGGTGGAGGAAGCTTCTCAACCGTTGGATCAAGATCCAAAGGTTGAGAATGGATAATCCAAATGTGGGCGGTGGCTGCTGGCCGGTGTTGGGCGGCCTAGATGGTGCCATGTGGTGCCATCTGGGCCGTCCATCTTCTTTCTGTTGTAGAGGATGCCACGGTGCTTAGATTAAGATGATTCTTGCATTTTCGGGTTGTGATCGTTGCTCAGGATCCATCCGTATGGTTGAATTTTTCATCCAAAGCCCATAGGGATGTCGCATTGCCCCCTGGCCATTGATCTTTCTCGAACTTGTTGTGGGAGCTACAGAAGTCGGATCGAAGTGATTTTGAGTTCGTTGGACTTCGTTCGTTCATCTAAATCCATCCGTACGGTCTGATTGCTCATCTGAGACCTGTTTCAATATGGTCTTGTACACAAGCTCATTAAACATTGATTCTAAGCAATTTAAATATAAAGATAATGCAAAATGCATGCAATGTTCCCATGCCAACTATAATATGACATTATGGCACAAGTACCCTCAAAATTGACTCTAATTGATGATATTAACACTAATAATTGCAGAGTCATCATACTCCTATGCCCACCCTTGCTAGTCCCTAGCAAGGTTTATCCTAAATGCTATTCACAACTAAAATTAGGAATTGATTACTCAGTAGAAGTTGCTTGTCAACAGGAGGAATTTTCTACTAATAACCTAACCCGCAAAGACTCAACAGTGCCTGGGTGCCTACCAAAATGTAGATCGCCCGAGTCCTCGCCTTATTCTATATAGAAGCAAATACATTTTTTTTCTTTTTCATCTTTTCTAATTATTTTGGATTTTTTGTGTTGAGGATTTCGGGGTAACTTTTTATGGCTACTCAACTCACCAAAGATTCGAAAATGACTTTTAGTACTAAGCATCTTGTTGTGAAAGTGATAGACTCATTCAACGGCAATTAAAACGGACTTTGGATTTCTACGCCCCTAGGCGACTCGAAAGAGAAAATGTTGCCTAAAGGTGTATCTATCTGATCGGTAGCTTTCTCCCTATTTTTTATTTTTGTGGGGTCAACATTAGGGCGAACTCAATGTATATCTCCCTTGATTATGCTACTTCCTCGCTTCTTTCTTAAGTATTTTGGAATTCTTGTACATTTCATGAGCTAGGATCTAGACAACTAGCCAATGGGTTGTTACCCACGGCAACTTGTCAGCCATACTCATACGGTGAAGTGTGGCTTATTTCTTTTTTTCTCCTTTTTCTATTTTTTTATT
The DNA here is from genome assembly GCA_037157565.1 of Thalassia testudinum. Classification (NCBI taxonomy): domain Eukaryota; kingdom Viridiplantae; phylum Streptophyta; class Magnoliopsida; order Alismatales; family Hydrocharitaceae; genus Thalassia; species Thalassia testudinum. Next base: position 7,489,671 of record JAZHRO010000033.1, read on the forward strand.
TCTCTCTTTATATATATATTATTTTTTTAAGTAAGTGGCTTTCTTGATCTAAGATTTACCTAAAGACACTAGTAAAAGAGAATGGTGCTGTGGCTGTGCTTTACACAACTGGCTAATGGGCTATTAACTATGACAACTTGCCAGCCATACCACTCTAGAAGGTTCATTAGCTACCCAGTTTCTGTTAGAACCGCCGATGAGTGAGTCAGTGCAAAGTGTGTGTAGATGCTTATACTAAAAATCCTCCCAAATCAGAGGGCGGGTTGATAAGTCATATACTTATCACCCTACTTTATTGACTAGATTAATATAAATTATGGTGACGAGGACTCGAGACCAAGTTCACATTTTAGTGGACACCCAGATTAATTAAGTCCAAAGACCTGAAGAGTCTATGCATTGAGGTCCCTAACGTATCATTTCCTAAAGTTGACAAGCTTCTAATACCTAAGTTTTCTTTTCCTAATTTTTTTTTTAAAGAAGATAATTCAAGCTGACAATATGTACTCAGAACATACAAATTACCACCCCCCCCATGGCTAAGTTGGACAATGTCCTCATTAGAAAATAAATGTATGCAAAGGAGTACAGAAAGAAATTACCTGGGTTTCAACAGTTAATCTGGTTAGCTTGAATCCTTTGGGTTGCCTCTCAGGAAGCTCTGAGCTTAGTGCCTTTAGCTGGACATGATGCACAAACAATAAGGGATAAATCACTTGAATGGTTTGGGTCAAGAAAGGGAAGACATAATCAGCCAGACCCAGAATCAGAAGTCCAAAGATGTGGACTAGATTATGGTGAAATCCCATCCCTAAGGGATGGGAATTCAGAAAGTCTTTGGTCATGCATGCCTTAGTCCAATCGTCTTTTCCTTTGGGCCTGCAGACCAAAAGTTTGCTTGGATGGATGTAACCCTAATCTAAAATGTCGGACATTTAGATTGTCAGAATAAGCAGCTCTTGTCCTTATAAAATTAGGTTCGAGGTGATGATGAAGCATAGGGTTTTTATTCCTCCCTAGATCAAAGTCATAAAGGTCATAAGGGTCTTGATAAGAGGTCGGTGGCTTAATCAACTTAAGACCCCTGCAATCAACATTTCCTTTTTCAATTTTATTGTCCTCAGCAGGGGTTATTTCAGTGTCCATCCAAAAACTTGATTTCAACAAAATGTTCCCTTCCTCTTCTAGAAGTTTGAAATCTAATGGTTTAGCCAACTCCACATTGGTTGCATTAACACCCTTGAGACTTGGGTTAGCTACAAAAGAATGTGTTTGATCAATCATGATTGATTCGGGTGGGTTAAAGTGAAAATCCTCCCCATCCTTAATCATGATTTCTTTGTCTAAATCCTCATAGCCATTGGAGCCTGAAATCTTGTTCATTTCTTCCAAATCATAATCAATCATCAGGGAAGAACTTGTGATGGAGCTAATTTCATCATTTATTTCATGCTCCAGTTCTTCCCGTTGCCTTTCCTTTAAATCCATGATGGGATCCTTAAGTATTTCACAATCAAAGTATTCAGAGTCAAATTCCCTATCCCCAAATCTTAATGTCCCTATTACTAAATTATTATCATTCAATTCTGGGACATCGACCCCAATCTTATCATTCAAAATTTCAAATTCATCCTCATTTTCTACCTGTATGTGTTCCAAAGGATCCTCAATGCTTTCCAACATTAGGGAAGTGTTGATAGTGGACTACACCAATTTTGGGCAACTAGGTGTGGTCCAATCAATTATCACGGGGCCTTGTTCCATTGCCTCTGAGAAAGAAGTTTCTTTCATCACTTTCTGTTGACCCTCTTTATCCAATTGTTGGAACATATCAATCAAGGCTTGTTTCCCTTCAATCAATTCTTGATTTTGTCTATATAACTCCAACTGAAGGCTATCAAGAATTGACTGAGAGTCATTAGGTTTCCCTTGGATTTCCTCCTTAGCATTCAAATCAGGGTTAGGAGGTATGGTTGAGGATGGGCATTAAAGTTTGTACTGGGGTTTAGGTTCTTAGGTGGGTCCTCTATTCTATCATTTTCAGGATCCAATTCCTCAAGAGGTACCATTTTCTGTTTAGTCCTACTCCAGAATAATTGAGGTTCTAAGTCCTCCTCCTAGTCAGATTCTTCGTCGGGGGTCCAAAGCAGGGGTTGATCATTCTTGATTTGTCTAGGTTTATAATCATCAGTTGATTTCTATTTTCTAAAATCCCTTCCAATCCATAGGTCAAGTAGGAGAGATCCTTGAATTCAGATGACCTATCTTGATTATGGTCCTGGGAAGGGTAGGGGTCTTGGTGTTCTCCTAGAGTATAGGTTCTATCAGATTGGTTAATGGGTGGGGGGGACCTAAAAGAGGAGTCATCATGAGGAGAATCAAGATAAGGATCCCCAGGTTTGGATTATACCCCTGAGTGGGTGGGTTGGAAGTATCCTAATAGGAGGTTGATGCGTGTTGGTTAAAATTGGGATAGTTGGGACAAGAGGGGTATTCTGGGTACCCAGGTCCTGGATTAAGTCCCCAACTAAGTGGTTGGTTATCCCAAATAAATTGTGGATGCAGTCTACTTGGGCTAGAATACAAATCATGTTGGGGATAGTTTGGAAAGGAAGGATAGGCATGGAAATCCATTGTTTGGAAGAAATGGAGGGATGAGAGAAGAACAGATGAGAGAATGGTGTGTGCACCAAGTAAACAAATCTAGGTCCTATAGCGTACACCTAGGAGACTTACGCCTCAAAAGTAGATTTCGACAAGATGGTGAATTCGGTGTTATTCTTACTCTCGAAGGTAGTAGAGTTGAGAAGGTGAAGCAGGGGGAGCGTGTCCCGAAGATCACTAATTATGCTAAACCCTAGCTTGCTTAAGTCATTTGACAATCGGGCCTCCCAACTCAGCACCTTTTGGAGCAAACAAACATCACTAATTCACTATGCGTTCAGGAAAATACCCTGAAACGAATTCAATGATTCCTAGGGCCAACGTCTACTTAATTTTTAGGGCTAGGTTAGTGCTTGTGCTCAAGGATTAAGTGAAGGGCATTAGGGGGGTTAATGCCCTTAAAATTTCAATTTAAGCCGTGTGTACAATTGGGTGAAAGGACTCAATGCCAAAACAAGTGTTCTTTAACAAGTAAGATTAAGATGTGTGATTTTTAAAATTTGAATCTTGCTTTAATGGATTTTAAAATTTCACTTGTTTATGCATTCAAACAAGGCACAAATGTATAGTCACACGGTATGTGAAGATTGATTTTCTTTAAGATCTTTTGTGTGACTATAAAGTTAAAAACTTCCTAGTGTGGAAGATCATAGGGTGTGCAGCTTCTATTTAATGAATCTTTTTTTAGGATTTTGTCAAGAAGGGTTGAATCAAAATAAGCAATGACCCTATCATGATCGAAATCAAATGAGATTTTCAAAAAAATTAATTTAAAATTTTTTTGAGGATGATAGACCACTCAAATCCATGTTTTTTCAAGAGGGGGTCAATCTGTTTAGAACTTCTAGATCATTGCGCAAGTTTAAGATTTTGATCAGAACAGGCAATAATCAATTTCAAATGCAAAAATGATCTTCAGATAAACTGTAGAGAATTTTGAGAGCTTTCCAGAAATATGAATCTCTCACAAATCTAAGCTACGTGAAGTTCACAGCAACAAGAACAACCTACAGATCTCCAGAACTCAGGACAATCTTGTGCACTTCCAGTAGTGAATTTCTCACAGCCAAACCACAAAGAGTTTGGCTATGAAATTTGAGGTGGAGTTCGCCTACTGAAAGGATCACCTCTGAGATTTTTCTCAAAATTTTTAGAGGTGCTAAGGATGCTTTAATTGTGTCCTCAATCCGAATCCAAAAAATGATATTGTGAAGTTAATGGGTTGAAGGCTTAATGGTGGTGTTTTCTTCGACAGACAAAATAGAGGATTTTTTTAGAACACCATCATTTTTTTTAAGTCCCAGGATGACGAGTTACCTTTAAATCATGGTAAGGCAAGATTGAACCTTCGGATTTATGGCGATCTTCTTGCCCTTCCTTCGACCCAACCTGATTCGTTCTCTTCTCGTTGCCGCTGCACGCGTTCCCTGCAACCGCAAAAAGAGAGAGAAGAGCACTTAAATCGTTTCCCTGGCAACGATGCCAAAAATTGATGGTCGCGAAATGCATTTGTGTAAAGTCACTCGTTGTAGCATGTTTTATGATGTCAATTTTAATAAGAAGAATCAGACGTGAGTTCGAGTGTCGAATACAGGGAGACGTGAAATCAGATCAAATACTCGCTTTGGTATCACAAAAAATTCATCGTTTGATTCATTTGTGAAAGAGAGAGAGAGAGAGGGAGGGAGGGAGATAGGGTTAGAGAATCATAATAGAGATATGAGAACAATAGATCAAATATTTACTCTATTGACTATTAAATATAGTATTTAACAATATGTAGATGAATGCTTAAATGAAAGAAATGAACTACACTATCCACAGAAAATAAGACTAAGAACAAGGAAGAAGAAAGCGTTAAGGCAGCTACGGTGGTGGAAGAGCTTTCGTCAGTGGCTCGGTGCCTTCAGAACCTTGCTTGGAGCTTTAAGGAGTGGTGGAGTTGCTTAGGTAGATTATTAGAAAAAGTGGAGGGGGGTAGGCCCTTTTATAATGGAGGGAGAAGGCCAAAAATCATCCTCAGGTCAACAGGGACATTCAAAGCATTACTAAAGACCCGCCACAAGCGTCGTCGTACCCCTCGCCCTTGTGCCCACTGCCTTTAATGCGTGTGTTGGCCTGTGCTCCTCGTGTGGCATGTCGAGAGCGCATGTTGCGCGCATGCGCTGCTGCTCTACGCGTATGCACTATGCATGCGTTGCCGCTGCTGCTGTTGTGCCTCAATTGCAAATTGGGGGCCTGTAGGGATTCGACCTACGCCCCTCCCTTGGAGGCCAGGTCTTCAACCAATGCACCAAGTCGACGTTTGTGTCAAGGAGATGTCTTATGGGCACGTGGTGGAGGAAGCCTCTCAATCGTTGGATCAAGATCCAACGGTTGAGAATGAATGATCCAGATGTGGGTGGTGGCTGCTGGCCTGTGTTGGGCGGCCTAGATCGTGCCATCTAGGCCGTCCATCTTCTTTCTATTGTAGAGGATGCCACAGTGCTCGGATTGAGATGATTCTCGTGTTTCCGGACTGCGAACGTCACTTTGGATCTGTCCGTATGGTCGGATTTTTCATCCGAAGCCCGTAAGGATGTCGCATTACCCCCTGACCATTGATCTTTCTCAGACTTGTGGGAGCTACGGAAGTCAAATCGAGGTGATTTTGAGTCCGTTGGACTTCGGTGATTTTGAGTCCGTTGGACTCCATTCGTTGATCCGGATCCATCCGTACGATCTGACTGCTCATTTGAGACCTGTTTCAATATGGTCCTGTACACGAGGTCATTAAACATTGATTCTAAGCATTTTAAATGTAGAGATAATGCAATATGCATACAATGTTCCCAAGTCTACTATAATATGACATTATCACATAAGTACCCTTGAAATTGACTCTAATTGATGATATTAACACTAATAATTGTAGAGTCTTTGTCTTCTCACTCACTCCATCAATTCACAAGGACCCTCGATCTTGTTTTAATTGACTTGATTCGTTCGATTCTTTCAAATTTGTGTTTCGCGCCCAATTTCGCAATTTGGAGTCAATTCAGATTTATTCGAGTTTAATTAAGTTGTTTGAGGTTTTAATTGCTAAATTGAGTGTAATGCAATGAATATAAAATGTTGGATTTGGTTTTCAATTTGTAGATGAGCTTATACCTAATTGGAGCTTTATTTTGGGTAGTTTTGTCAAGGATAATCAGTGGTACTGATTTGAGACTAAACGAGGACCCAACAGATTCTGAGATGATTACTAGATTACCTTGAACACCAATCAATGGTGTTCAAGACAATCAGGTCATCAGATCAGTAATAGATCCAAAGTAAACGCCCAAATCAAGGCAACATTGATTTTTCACCCAAGAGATTTTTGTCAATCTAAAATTTGAGGTTTAACTAAGATGTTTGAAGTTTCCACTGTGGATTTTGAGTTTAGTGGGAAGTGAATTCACTGTTAATTTAATATATCTCTCTTTTATTGTCTATGATAGAGAGAATTGATTGGATTAAGATGTTTTCAATTTCATAACTTAGAGATGAATTTTCAAACTTTGATACAAAAGGGTTTATACTAATTTTGAGGGGTTTTAATTAAATTTGAGGATGGAAATATTTTTTATTGTAACTAGAGAATTCGAATCTAATTTGATAGTGGGCTTGATTTTAATTTTTGCTCAAGTACCCAGCACCGGCGGCAACTATTGCTAGTCACTGCTACTAAAACAGTAGTAGCTGCTAGAGTCTGATGGCAGATAAAGTTAAGACGTCTGATCAGCTGTTGCATCATCTGATCTGAAATGAGACAGTAGCAGCTGCTGAATGTGAAGGTAGTAGTTGAGTTTAGACCTGTTGAACTGATCAGCAGCATTGCAATTGAAATTCAGTTGGTTCAGATCAATTTTAGCAAGTCAGAACCAAGGAACTGAGCTAGGAATTTTGTTGATTTCAAGGATTTGATGAAGCTGGCACTGTTGTTGTTACAACTCGGTTCCCGGATCCCTACAAGATCCGAGACCGGCTCGCCTTGATTAATCCTAAGACCCAGTTGTCCAACAAGAAATAACAAAAAAGTAGGAAAGTAAATCACATTCACATATGCAATATAATTAAGCAGTAAAAACGTACAAAGCAGTAAAGGAAAGTAAAATTACTGTTCCAATGCATACCACCACAACGACAGAAATAACGGAAACGAAAGCAACAGTAACAACAACAGTAACTAGAAGTCTGAAACTCACTACAACAGAAAAATGGGTACAACAAGAGTGCAGAAAACTACAACTGGACTCGATTTGACCCAGCACCCTCCGCAGCCGGAAGCTCGGGTTGCTCAACTCCTGGACCTGAACAGTGTTATGAAAAAGACAGAGTCAGCGAACGCTGAGTAGAGTGATATCTATACTAACTAAAGCAGTAAAAGCAGTAGGTTTAATTCTCTTTTCTAGTTATTTTACTTTATATATATTTCCTTTTCACCCTTTTTCCTTAAACTTTTAGATTTTCTTGATCTTGCATGTTCCTCGTGTGCGCGTGAGCACGTAGGTGTGTAGGGACGTGAGCACGCGGGCCTATTGGGCCTGAAATTGAAAAAAATGCACCTAATTAAAACTAGGGTTGACCTACTAGTAGGAGTCTAGTTCCACCCATATGGGTGTTGTGTATCCTCTAAAAGTGGGTCGACCTACCCATTAAACACATTTTTGGGCCCATGAATAATGCTTGTGTGTGAGTGAGAAGAGAAAAGCCTAAAATGACTAAGTGTTGAGAACAAAAAGAAAAGAAGAGAGAATGAGAAGAGAGGAGAGTTAGCTGCTCAGCGACTAAGTATTGGCTGAGTGTGTTGTGTGTGTGTGTGTGTGCGTGTGTGTGTCTATATATATATATATATATATATATATATATATATATATATATATATATATATATATATATATATAGTATAGTGTAAGCATATAAATATGTATATAAACAATGTATATATAAATGGTAGTATATATGTATATATAGATGAGTAGTATATGTACTGTTTGATCTCCTTTGTGTATAAACCACTTAAGGGCTTTAGCAACAGATTCATCTATCACTGTAGATATGTATATATGTTAGTATAAGTAGTAACTTATGCCTTACTTTATGTAAATATGTTACTAGGGCTACACTGACATATATATGTTACTATAAATAGAATTTATGTTACTAAAGATGTTAGTATGTTAATATAATTTAGTATAGTAGGTATTAGTAGCTATTTTTATACTTACACTTAGGTATTACTTATATTAGTTATATATAATTAATATAGTGTAGTATTAACTATTTTTTAATGCCTGTTTAGTTGTAAATTTGTTTAAGATGTTATAGAGCTAATTAATTGATTCTTTTATACATAATTAACCCATTCATTAATTGTTTGATTTATTCATTCTTTTTGTAAATAAAACTAATATTTTTGGAATAAAAGAACATTTTTGGACTTAGAGAGTGACGTATATCAATAACTGTCTTCCAGCGAACGACCTAAAATAAATCAGTAAAAATATAATTAAATAAAAATGATACGACATCGGTTTGCATTTGTGATACCTATACTACAATAGCGACACATAAAACATCATTTTTATTGTAACTCGGTCATCGACAATGACGTCGTTGCCGGGGATAAAAATCTGACAACAGTGCTTTATTGTGATTGATTGACGATTGTTGCATGTCTTATTGATTAGTATAATGGGCCTAGAAGCCATTCATTGGCTGACTAGTCAGAAAGAGGATGACCTCTCTCCTCAGGGTAAAGCAACCTGATCTTCAACCTTAACTAAAGAAATCAACTCCAACAACTTCTCACAACTGAATTTGAATTTTGAACTACACACAAATAGAATGCCATAAACCTCAATATGCAATGCAGTTGATTCAAAAAACAAAAGGAAAAAAGACCACCACAAGGTTCAAATGATGCATGCCATTGAAAGGGATATTACTTTGAATTTTGAATTCCAAAGTGTCTTCACATACACAAAAACAAAGATAGCCACCAAGGGGTTGACTTAGTGATGAGTGCCCCATTGGCATTGAAGAGGTCATGGGATCAAGTCCCATGGCCAAAATTTTTACCTTCTAAAATAAAAGATGAAATAGGAAGCACAACAAAATTAGGAATAAAAGTACACTTTTGAGCAATTTACGTAAAATGAGAACCAAATACCTAATTGCACAAATTCGTATATAAAGTTTGTTAAGCATAATAATTTGGTATCTTTGTCAAGGTGCAACTAAAACAATTGCATTCCAATATATAAGATGCCAAGCCCCAAATACATTAAATAATATTGAGAAACCCATTTCGCACATGCATATGATTGCGATTAGCATAATTGAATTTAACATTCTGATAATTTCTGAAATAATAATTAGCTATCTTTGCAGCAATTATTATAGTTCAACCAGGTCAAAAGCATGTTAAAGATCCACTTTATCTAGGGGGAGGATAACTAGACATGGCTTGTAAGGACCTCCATGGTTCTTTTTTTTTGTGAAAGGAAATAGGGAATCAAATGACATTAGTGATCTTCAACTTCATTAATCCATGATTCTTAATTTTGCTGGCATGCTAATAGAACTTCATTGAAAACAACCTATTTAGATGGATGGCCCATTCTGACACAATCTATGTTTCAAAATTCTAAGATTTCGAGGTGTCTTGACAAGATTTGGATATTTCAATCTAGTGCCAATGGAACTTCCATGTTTCAATGAAATTTCAATGATTACAACTTCACATCTTATTCTAAGTTCTTCACCTTAAGCTAGAATCTAAATCTTTAATTGCATACCTAGATGCAAGTCTCACATGGCATCAAATAAGGCCCCATGATGATTGCCCAGAAAATCAAAGAGCAAGGCATAACTAGTAGACCAACCCATAGGACCACAATGCTCCCCTTGTAGGATTGAGTGAAAGGCAAGTACAAAAGTTGTGGTTTGCATTTTCAATCCCTTCACCACAAAAAGGGCAAGTGATGTTAGTTTCAGGTCTTAACAATAGCACCAAATCCAACCATCCCTACCCATTTTAGGTCTTAAACCCTAGATGTCCTGCAACATCATTATAAGCTCATTAGATTTAGCATTGAAAAAAAACTTAGACAGAGGTGGAGTCCAGCAATCACTTGCAAAGCACTCCACAACAGAGATACAAGAATTAGAGGCCAAGGCAACCAGTCTTGGAAAAGTGCATGTAAGAACATGAATAGGGGACCACTCATGTGTCCAAAAGTGGAATTCAGAGCATCACGTAAATGACTTTTACAATGCAGCATAACCTTCCGCAAAAATTTTTGCAACCCCATCCAAAAATAAAGATGATTCCCTAAGATTAAATTCATCACTAGATAGTGCAAGCCTTAAATTACGATCTTTAGAGGCAAAGTCTGGATATCTAGCATCAAATTCCTTCCAAGCCAAATCATCTGCCACATGTCTTATTTTACCATTCTTTTTACGACTCTCTGCATGCCATCTCATTGACAATGATGTTTTTGATGGATGATAAAGCCTATCAAGTCGTGGTTTCAAAGGGAAGTACCACAAAACTTTGCATGCCTTTCATTTGGTCATCACATCATTCTCATTAGCATTATCATCATCGTTATTCACATTTTTCCAATGTGATACATTACATACGTTGCATTTATCTAGCTTTTCAAGACCATTTCCACAAAATAGCATGCAATCATTTGGACAAGCATGAATTTTCTCATAACCAAGTCCTAATTCTTTGATAATCTTTTTTGCTTGATAGTATGTAGAGGGAAGCAAGGATCGTTCTGGTAAAGCTTCATTAAATAATTCAAGCAACATGCTAAAACTTTTGGTGGACCATCCATTCAAACACTTAAGGTGATCCAATCTTAAGATGAAGGATATCTTGGCAAAGTTCTTGCAACCTGGATAAAGGTCCTTATTAGGATCTTCTAAAATGATATTAAATCGAGTAGAAGTCTTATCACTATGCAAATTAGGTCTACCACCCATCTCTCTACCATGAAGATCATCACCAATCTCAAAATTACCTCCATCAACATCTTGCCCCAATGGAACATTATCTGGACTATTTGGACTTGCAGATCTAAAACTTCTAATGTCTTCAAATAATCTTTTAATATCAACTTGTCTTGCAAATTTTTCTTGCTCACCACAAGAAGGTGGGTCACTAGGAGAACTTTGTAGTCCTAAAGATACAATGTAACCAGACATAAGGTTTTGTTCTCCATAAAAAGTCCATTGGCAATAGTTTGACAAAATCAATAGTTTAACAAAATCCCATAATGAAGTAAATGAAGATGAACATCCTCTAGACTTCCTAACTTCATATTGAAGCATTTCATATAAGGACAATAAATTTTATCTCCTTTAAGACCTCTTTTAATACCAAATTGAATGAAACTTTGAACTTCACTTTTGTATTCATTATTACTAATTGATTTTCTCATCCAACTCTTATCCATTTTTCAACCAAATAAAAAAACCCTGCAATTGACAAAAATGATCTCATTAACTATAAATTAACGCATTTTTTCATTGCAAAAAAAAAAGGTTGCACTTAATGTTACAAAAAATTGAGTCAAACATCACAAAAAGAATACCAAACATTTAAGACTCGACTATGTTAAATACAAAATTAGTGAAATTAAAATAAAAAATCAAACTTTGCATCTAAATGAACTTAAATTTGATTTGACATGAAAAAAAGGAGTGTAAATGGAAACAGATAGATTTATAATTTATGTTTGAAATGCTTGATATGCTTTTATCTATTACTTCCATGATGAGTGGTGAACCAGTATTTTTTCCTCTTGTGAATGAATCAAGAGGAATTTTTCTTTGTTGAGAGGTGCAATTAGTATGATTTTCAATAACAAATACAAATTCTTAAAATTTTCAAACAAAAAAACTTGTTCTTTTTATTCCCGATTTCCTTTCATTGATTTTTGCATAATCCTATTTATTTGGAAAGTGATTCGTACATATTCTTGATAAATAAAAAAGTCATTAATAAGCACCGACTCTACAATCAAGTAAAATCAACATTCGCCCTGTAGGCCGTGGCACCTATAGGATGGGACTGGTAGAATGGGTCTTATACATAGTATCTTTTTATATGTTTTGGTCTTATATATAGTATCTTTCTATATGTTTTGGTCTTATATTAAGCAGAATTCATTTATTCTTCGGGTTGGCTTGATTTTGCCCTCGTAGAGAGTAAGATCGATTAGATAGAATTATCTTTCAACTTTTTCGACAGAAAATACAAAGCTGATATAATCACCCATATTCCACCAGATAGACTACTGGTATGTATTACCGTTCTTCAAATTTACATATCTAGACCAAATTGTACCATTGACAATTGCAGAAGCTTACGAAGTTAGATCAATGCACCATATGATTTCAGTGAGATACTAAGTGCACTTCAATACGTTAAGAAAAACTAACAGACATCACGTCCTACTTTCAGAAGATTCGATCTGCTATTAGCAACTTTTCAGGATTAATTTAGCCCTTAGTCTCTCCAGAACCAAAAAGAGAAGATTGAACACTACATTATACAGGATGGACTCAAAAGAATCCTCTTCGATTGAAGAATTCAATAACTAGAAGCCTAACAAAGTTCAGAAGAGAAGGCAAAAGTTATAATAAAACAACTATAAAATGAGCTAAGCATCCCTACAACTTTAAATAGATTGTCAAAAGCTAAACATTATTTTAATCCATTCTTGGTTCCACTTAGCCTTCAATCTAAGATCCCATTTCTTGGTTCTGGTTGCCTTGCGCAGTATCATTTTCCTATGATCATTTCCAAACCCACCGATGAACTACCATACAACCAAATACCATTTGTCAAAGGAAAGCTCATGAATGGGAACATTTTCATATACCTTCCCGGTTACACATGTCCAAGGAAAGCTCATGCTAATCGAGTTATTCACCTTAGCGAGGGTCGAGCTTGGGGTGGCAGTCGAGGGATCGCGAATGTGGCGACGCGTCGAGGATGAGGCAATGGCGGTGGAGGTGATGCAACAGAGAGCTTGTTGGAGGAGGCGGAGGCAGTGGCGGCGGTGCGTCGGGGATGGGGATCACACGAGAGCGAGGAGCGGCGGTGAGAGCGATCGGTAGTGGCGACCTAGAGATCTGATCGGTCGAGGGAATCGATTATGCGAGAGCGAGGAGTGGTAGTGGCGAGTGATCGAGGTCGAGGGGAGGTTGAGGCGATCGGCAATGCGAGAGCGATGAGCGATAGTGGCGAGCGGTCGAGGTCGAGGGGAGGTTGAGGTGATTGGCGATGCGAGAGCGAGGAGTGGCAGTGGCAATCAGTCGAGGTCGAGGGATTGGCGAGGGGAGGTCGTGATGAAGTCTCTGCAAATGAGGGGAGGAGGAATCGGGGGAGCGGGGGGGAGGGTGAGGGAAGGAAGAATTGGAGGGAGGAGTCTCTTGAGAGGGTTTAGAAAAATTATAAAAAATATCCTTTATTATTTATTTATATTAAAGTAGGACGGTGATGATTTTGTTCGTTATTAATAAATATATAACGAAGAACAAAACAATCGTTGTCAATTTAAAAAAAAATCGTAACAAATAATTAAATCATTATTATTTTTAAAATAAAAGGTAATGAATAATTAAAATTATTATATTTAAATGTTACTAATAATCATTATTTATTCATCACTTTTTATATATTTTATTATAGTACAACAAGGAATTAATTATAAAATTAATCCTCATTACCTTAGGTATTTAAGTGAAAATGGAATCTAATCTGGGTGAGATCGATGGAACGAATCATTCGCTCCATGACATCATAGAAAAAAGAAAAATCAAGCATTCAAATTTTTTAATTAACCAATCAATTCAGTGTCCAAAAAATTAATTAATAATAATCAAATGCTCTAAATTTGAAACAACATAGGAAAAATTATTTATTTCTTAGAGATAAGAAATATACCTCGGAGTTTCACCAATTAAAGATGCCATCAAAAGAACTTGATTGAATAAATACGTGCCGACCATGATACCGGCTACCAATAAATAGATCTGTATTTAAATTGTAATCTTTTCGAAAAATGAAAAGAATAAAAAAAAAGCAAAGAAAAGAGAAGAGAAGTTTCCAATGTAGACACTGCCAACGTAACCGGTTTACTTGGAAGAAATATATTATCTTCTTTAGGATGGTTGAGGTTTAATTTGATAAAGGAGGTAATTCATCAAAATAGAAGTTAATTTTAATTAATTGGAATGATATTTTGATCTGATTAATAGAATTTAAGTTTAGATAAATTATTTTAAGGTTGTTGTGGGATAATTTTTTTTTATAAATTATTTTATTTATTTTCACAGATTAATCTAAAAATTTTTCAAACAGCTACAAATTAATATACTATGACAACTTTTATGATTTCAAAATAAAAATAAAGAATAATTCAACTAAAAAAAATTATTACATAATTCTAAATTAACCCTGAAAATTTTGTGGCTCACAGAAAATAAAATCCAAGAGCGGACTTGCAGCCATTATTGCCATCGTATAATTACGTTTTCCCGCGAAAGGGAAAAACTTTTTTAATATGTCTCAGCATACAGTAGTGTCACGAGCAAAATACCATGGACTTTGGGAGGCGTCCCAAACTCAACTACTTGCCAAATTGGAGCACCAATCTACGGCGAATTAATTGCGAAAGAGCCCGCATCGATCCAAATGTACGCCCATTCAATGGTGGCCTCATCATTCAGAGAAATTGATTATCAGAAATTTATTATCAATTAGCTGCCTCTATAAAAGCCTCCCTCTCACACTACACAGCAGGCCGAGAAAAAACCAAGCAATCCACAAGCAAAGCTGAGGACGAGAAAGAGAGAGAGAGATAGATAGAGGCCATCAGAGGAGGGGAGGAAGGAAAAAGAAAGGGGAATTATTAAGAAATGGGGAGGAGAGTGGAGACAGTGGATGGATCCCTGAGGCTCCTGTGTCTGGTTCTAACAGGAGTAGCTGCTTGCATATTCGGATTCAACGAGCAGAGGAAGGAGGTACTCCCTTCCATTTATAAGACTGCAACCGTGCGTGATATGCGCGGCCTTTGGTGAGTGTGTGAGTTCACTCATTATATATATATATAATATGACTAGTGGTAGTAGTAGTGGTGGCGGATTGAGAATTAAGCATCGGTATATAACATAGGATGAATATGAAAAATCGTGCAAATAGGACACCTGTATGGTAATAAATTTTTTTTTTGTGAATTTCATATATTACGTCAATAATTAGCTTTATAATTTGAGTTGGTTTTAAAGGCAATTCACCGTTGTTTGATGTACATGCATGACATTTTATAGATATAACATCTTCACAACTCTTTCACCAATCAATTAATAATTGCTTCTCACTGGATTCCTCCCGTGAGTGAGTGAGTGAGTGTGAGTGTGTGTGTATATCAGTGGATTAATATTAACCAACGGCATATTAATTAAGTAGGTACAAATTAATTGACCTCGATTGTTGGATTGGGGTCTTCATTCTTACTCGATCGACGGTCCACCCTAATTAAGTAAATTTGCGTATTGTTTAATTTGTTGACTACAGGGTTCTGATGATCGTCGCAGCGGTGGCCTCCGGTTACGAGTCGCTGCAGCTATTAAGATGCTTCCTTGTTGCAAAGTTCCTCGGTACCTGCAGCAATAAGTGGGAAGCATGGATATGCTTCGTTCTCGATCAGGTAGTAGATTAATTCAATTAGTTCCTCGTCCTAATTGCGATCGATGGATCGATCGAGTTTAAGTTCACCTCGATAGACGACATCGTTGTACGTTCGTATATATAGATAAAAAGGGAACTCGTGGTAGTTTAATTTCCTCACTCTTACATGTGATCCGATGAAGTCTAAAAACCTTAACAACATTTGTAGCTCTCGTGAACAACCTATTTATGCATATTTACCTACAAGTATTTCTAAAATTTGGAACTACAGCTTAAGTTATTTTACTTAATCTAACACCACGCAGCTATAGTAGGTTAATTGAGATGGTCCATGCTCGGTAGCTACTGCAAAATAAAGATTACGGGTGGATACATAGATGCGGAAAACAAGAGTGTTGTGTGCCTCAAGAAAGGATTAATTTATGTGTTCGAATTCCTCGTACCTACGTGGGGTAAAAAGGTGAACTGAGTACTCCCCATGCTCATTTGGTGATAGAAATTATGTGAATTTGAGTCGAGGTATGTCGACTGTCGCGGCTGTTGCCCACTTCTATCTCATCCAACGAAAGTAATAAAAAATTTCGTGATATTTGCGCAGTTCAAACGTCAACATTACGTATTGATAAACTTTGGTTTACTTTCTCGATTTTTGATGAAAATCGAGTTTAACGTCTTCTGTGAGCGAGGATCAATACAAAGAATAAGTACATTCACGACATTGCTTAATTCTGTGTTCTTTGATGAAATTGGCCTGTGGAGTATGAAATCATGAAAACAAAGGTTACAGGCTGTAAATTAAACATCACCGGGCCACAAGAAGTTGTTTATCCTACGACCAAAACAGTCAAATATAAATATTAGCTCGTACCTCCTTGCGTGAGTATAAAAATTTAAATGATATAAAAATTTTATTACTTAGAAAATTATTTTGAAATGATATTTTCTTTGTAAAAAAATAAAGAAATACCTTCATTTGATTTGCTATAGAGTATAAAAATTAACCATGTGAAAGTTAAATATGATTTTTAATTAATACATCTTATTTTTTTTCAGTATAAAATCAACACTGCACGTTGTATAATATATTATTCGATATATCTTAATTTTTTATATATTAAAAATTAAAAATATCAATTGAAAATTAAATACCTTACACGTTTTAAAATATATTATCTAATATATTTTTATTTTCAATTAGTATCTTAATTTAGATTTTTATTGTCTGAATCTATACATGTATCATTTCATATTTTATCGAAACATGTTCAATATAAATTTCTAATAAAATAATATAAAATGAATAGGTTGATGAATAAAATAAAATTAAAAATTAATATATGTATCAAATAATGTATAAGAAAATGAAATTAGTAAAAAAAAAAAATGCAGGCTGAGAGGCTAGGAAATTAAAATAATAAATTACATGGGAGAGAGAGGCTACAATGGAGAGAGAAAACCTAGATCAGTAAAAAAAAAAACTAAACAATAACATGATAAATATAAACAATGCCCACCTTTTACATATCTAAAAGATTATTTGGATTTCTTGAAATGTCCACCATATTATTCGGTAAGTAATCCAATCAACAACAAGTGAAATTAAAGATACTCCACTCTATACGTCGTATCATTCTTGATTAATTAAAATCTTTTATTTATTATCCATCTCAGCTAATTTGATGCTAACTAAATCAACCACTAATGTCCAATGGTTAAGGAGAAAAAGTAAAAACAACTCATCCTTCTTTCAGCATCTGAAAAGATGTCGATCCATTTATTATACCTTACAGACGACCGATAATTGATGGACACAAAATACTTATGATTCCTTTTCCCAACGATTGTCATACTTTTGGTCATACGTCCGGCTATTTAAATGTGAAGTACGACGTCTTTAATGAAAAGATATATTGTCACAAAAGGAAGAAGAATGAAATTATTTTTCGACTTTCCCTTTTTTTTATTTCTCTCGCATCTATATACGCATGCATGGACCCTAAATTTTTTAACATCCCATGACATCAAGGAACGAAGTTTGTCCTGTAGAAATTAAATCTATCGTCTATAATTACTCGGATTTGTCAACTTTACTTGGTCGATTATACGTGCTACCATAGTCAATTACTTCTAGCCTGATGTAGAAAGAAATTTTACTAGGAAGAAAATATTTATCCGAACTTACTTAATATTGTTAGGTGGCTTAAAAAAAAAGGTTAGCTTAAAAAAAAAGAATCGAAGGAAGAAAAACACTATTGTATTCGAAAGAGAAAACGTACTTTATCAATATGGTTGAATGAAAGGATTTCGTTTTCGGCCAAAAAGTGAACGGACCAACTAATCCTTATCTCATGTGTGCTTGAAAGGTTGAAACGCCAATCAGGGTACACGAGCTTTCTTATTATTAATGAGGTTTAAAGTAAATTTTAGAGGGGGTATACTAAAGGACTAAATGTTCACCAAGCTCAAAGCGTTCAATATATATTTGCCAATCTGAAATATCCAATGCATCAAGAAAGTTTGGATACACTTGCCTTGCGTTCTTTCTTTCTCAGTGATGGCCTATGTATAAAAATATAAGATACGGGTTAAAAAATGTAAAAGTTGATGTGTAGTGTAAATGTAATTTCAATCTATATCTTTTCCTTTTTATGTAAAAAAGTGTTGATACATAGTGGGATCTATATTATTAAAATTAACAATAAATCACTTTCGTATTGTTACAAACAACTCAAATCACTTTTAAAATCACTTTACACCGGTGCAAAATTACTTTACACGTGTGCAATCTTATTTTGTACCTATGTAAAATTACTTTGTATCTTTAAAATAATTTTGCATGGGTGGAAAGTAAGATTGTACTAGTGCAATCTTACTTTTAACTACTTTACACAGTGCAAAATTAAATTTAAAGTATTTCTTTACTTATGACAAGTGATTTTTCAATTAAAAAGTAATTTTTCCACCTTAGACTTTAAGATTTGGTCTTTAGTGTTTCCACCTTCGCTAAATCCTAAACTCTAAATCTTAAACCTTAAACCTTAAGTTGAAAAATCATATTTCAAGTAAAAAATTACTTCTCATATGTGAAATCACTTTTCATAAACGTAAACCTTAAACCCAAAATCCTAAATCCTTAACTCATAGGTCAAAATTACTTTGTATGAGTGTATAATTACTTTGGACAGGTGAAAACTATCATTGGAATAATTTTACACCGATGCAAAATAAGATTACATTGGTGCAAAGACATTTTAGAATAATTTATCACCAGTGTAAAGTTATTTTTTACTGGTACAAAATCATCTAAAATAATTTATTACCGATGCAAAATAATTTATCACTGGTATAGCTATTTATCACCTATGACTTTTAATTTAAAGTGATGTGATTTTTTTAAATGTGATGGAAACCACAACGTAATAAATCTTACATTCTTTTATTTTTTTACATTAAATATTGATTATTAAGTGAGCTTACGTTCTCAACATCATGTGAAGTACAAAAATAACACCCACAAATTTTTTTACATCACCTTTTACGTCGGTACCTATATTTTCCTATTTTTTAACAAAGATATATATGATACATTTTCTAATACACAAGCATGATATGCTAATATAAAATAATTTTATATCGATATAAAATAATTTTAAATAATTTTACATCACGGTAATTAATCATATATGAAATAATTTTATATTGATTAAAAATGATTTATATTTCTTTATATTATAAAATATATCAAAGTTTTATATATCAGTATCCTCACTCGTTGAAGAGTGCGCTAAATAACACATCATTCTTGGAGAAGTAACAAAAAAAACTCAAATATATATATATATATATATATATATGAAATTATATATGCTGAAAAATATTTTTTTACATGTATATACATTAATTGAAAATGTATAAAAATACATCATGCAATGTGTAGATATGTACATCAATTTGTATTAATATAAAATGATTTTGGATGATTTTGTACTATTATAAAATGATTTATAATAATTTTATATTACTGTAAATTAATTTATGGTAATTTTATATAAGTATAAAATAATTATGAATTGATTTTATATCAAAGTAAAATAATTTTAGATGATTTACATTGATATAAAATAATTGATGATAATTTTACACTTATATATCACCTCATTATATTGTAAAATATATCAACATTTATATATTTATACTCGCAACCATACATTAATTATATGTTGATCTTATATAATTATTGAAACTAAACAGGGTGTGACGTACACCTTGATGGGTACAACCTCAGCGGCCTTGCAGTTGTGCTCCTTCGGTCTGCATAGCCTGCGGAAGCTACAATGGATGAAGTTGTGCAACATGTATGGTGCGTTTTGCAAGCTCAACGGAATTGCCCTCTGCTTTCTCGTCCTTGCATCCATCATCATGACCATACTGTCGACCATATCAGCCCATCAACTATTCAGCCTCTACCAAAAGAACAAGACGTCGTTGTCGTCGTCTCCAAAACTTAAATGCAAGACATCACCTACTAATCAAAGCTTCCATTCTATTGAGGGTTCCACATATAACATCCATGATAACGAGCTCTATTCTTCTTCTTAGCCTTTCGAAATTGAAACTTCTCTTGATTTGGCTAGTTATAATTTACCATGTCTACCATTTGTCTCATTCAATGTTGTTGTAATAAATAAAAACATCTGAGTTCTGAATGTTAATATAATGTAAGAGGTTTATTCTTGCAAAGTTTAGTAGGTTGTTACAACAGTGACAAGTTAGGATTGTTAGTTTGTCGTTATAACGGTTTGGAAGCTAAGACTATCAAGGGTTGTTGAACCCATTGTATAAAAGTAGAATGACGTGTTAGGCTGATGGGGGAATAAGAAAGGTTTTCAGTTCTCTCATTTTCCTTCTCTTCCAGCTTTTCTCTCTCCTTTCCTTCCTTCTCTTCCTGTTTTTCAACAAGATCTAAATTGGAACTCTACTGTTGGCCTAATTTGGGTTGAGCTGCCTATTACATTACTAGAAAAAATTAGCTTTTTGATGATTGGTTGATGGACATGGGAATTTAGTTTGGTGTTGAGAATTGCAAGTTTCTTGTCTAGGGCTTCTACCTCTTGCTAATGCTATATTTGTTGTTTGTAAGTAGAGAGGTATGTATACCATGAAGAGATGCAAAACAAGAGTGTCTAGTTGTGCAATGATTGTAAAGTGTCTTGCTTTACATGGGAGTGCAAGAGAAGCTCAAGGTTTACTAATTATCAGGATAAATTTTTGTAGGCAACAACAACAATAAAACAAGCCTATATACAAGCATGGTGTACTAAACTATTAATTACATCCTAACTATTGAAATAGTACATTTTGATTAAATCACCTCTCCAAGTGAAACCAACTTTGACAACCTGAATTTCAAGATATTGCATCCCGTTTTGTGTTTGTGTCAGTGTTGTGTTGCTGGATCAGGTGAAATTCATAGGAAATGTGTAGGAAATATTTTAGAGAAGCAACATCTTAAAAAAATTTTTTTTCCTTTTCTTTTTTGCCCTATTGATCTATTACCCTTTGTTGCATGTCAATGCATGATTACATCACATATTGGGAATGTCCTCCCAAAATATCGATCTCGAACTACCTAGGATAGTATGGCATGGGGTGTTTAAAATGGATTACTAGATTTAGTATGATATGGCCTACAAAGGGACTTCTTGAGAATGACTTGAGTTTTGTTGAAGTCTCATGTTTGGTTGCAAAAGAATGCTTTAGTCTTTCTTCTTTCCTCTTTTTGGTTCTTTGCTGAATTTTTCCAGTTATAGGGATAATTTAGGTAGTTTCTATAATCAGGTTTTTTCCACTTATAAATTAAGTTTAAGTGTGCTTTTAGAATACTTCACATATTATACCATCATTGATAAACCTTGTTTTATTTAGATAGATCAATCTCTATAGACTATCTTCTCTAGCTTTGCACTAGATTTTAATGAGACAGTATACTCTGATTTATACAACCATGCTTTTATTTGTCTCTGTATATAAAGTAGGGGTAATTAGATGTATGCCCAAACACAGAAGCAATGAAGGCAGTTGATCACTTTCTAAGTGAAAAATCACTTCCCATAAGTGAAAAATCACATTCAAAATGAACAATCATTTACCAACAATAGAAAGACAAAATACACTGGTGCATTTTCATTTTCAATTGGTGTGTTGTGATTTTTAATCAGTTGAAAATCATTTCCAACCGATATGTTTTGATTTTGAGTCAATCTACTTGATTTTCAATCGGTTAATTCTAGTTGTGCGTTGCAACGTGCATTTCTGTACTTGTGTCTTAAAGTTATGTTACATGTCCATTTTTA
Organism: Thalassia testudinum; assembly: GCA_037157565.1. Lineage (NCBI taxonomy): Eukaryota > Viridiplantae > Streptophyta > Magnoliopsida > Alismatales > Hydrocharitaceae > Thalassia > Thalassia testudinum. Next base: position 7,511,430 of record JAZHRO010000033.1, read on the forward strand.
CTATGTGAAATTGATTAGTGAATAAGGTGTCCTTTTGTTACCAATCCATCATGTATGACAACAATGGCAAGTGGTTCTAGTATGGAATCTTATTTGTGGTGCATGGAAAGAATCTCTTATTTATTATGGTTTAATGCTTAGGTTTCAATTTAAAACGTTGATAGAGTGCTCCTATAGAAAAGGGGTATGCTTCTTTTTCAAACATCAACAAATAACATCTACAAGAATTTTCATATGGTTACTTTATAAAAAAAGAATTTTCATGTGACTTATATGAGTGTTAGTAGTGGAGATCACCTTTTCCTTGTTGTCATCATAATATTATATGGTTAATGGAAGGCTAGCTATTGGCCTTGTCTTTCGCATACATGCTCCATGCATCTTCCTTTTTGCCGAATATTATGTTGCCACTTCCCACAAGCCTTGTTGTTGGGATCATGTAGAATGGTAGCTCTAGCTCTAAGCTTTTTGTACATTGCATGATAATCTCTAAGATTTTCTTTTGCTTTTGCCCTTCCAAAACCTCCTCACCCATTTACAAAGGCCTTTCATCGTGATTTCAAATCCGTAACGAAAAGGCTTAAAAAAGAACAAAATAAACATTAAGGGCTCCCTCCCTCCTCCCCCGACACCTCCTAAAACCTCCTCCCATTCTCCCCCACCCCACAACTCCATCATCCAAACAACAAAACCCCCCGTCCTCCTTGGGGAGTACCATAATACAGGATATCAAATATATTTGAATCAGAGGATTTTGAAAAAAGATTATTTTATTTATGTGCATGACAAGAGGAATGAAATTTTATATAGATGTTGAGTTATCTCATCATATAATATAATTTATGTGAATTGTGGTTGTTATGATTGGAGAGTTTTGAACTTATAATATAATATTTGAATTATGTTATGATTGTTTTTTTGTTTGTTGTTATTTATTTATGTAATTTGTAAATATGCACACTTGCACAATTTTAGATGTACCTAATGATAAATAATAGGAAATATAACCTCTAGGATACAGATTTGGAGGATGGGTCAAATTGTGTTAATATACATGCTCATTTAAGACTTATGATCATGTCATACGGGTAATGTATTAATATACATATACCTCACATATATGCATGACATGTTGTCTTTATAACATGGCACAAGTGTTGATTGTCCTCAATTCGGAAGAGGTCTAAACTAAAGAATGCTCTTGAAGATTTGATCAGAACTTAAGTGTTACTTGTTACAAGTAATCCGTGTTTAGAGAATTTTCAGTGACATATTTATGCTCGTCTCTAGAATACCAACGAAACTTACATGGGTTCCTTAAGCACCTTAAATTGGGTGTTAGAGGGATCTAGTTAAGGTTGGGGGTTGTACTTGAAACGTGCATGGAGATGTTGCCAAAATTTCTTCAGATATAGGTTGCATGTAACAAGTAATGTTATGATCAAATCTTTGAGGTTGAGCTATCAAATGAAAACATCCAATGCCACTTCATGTAACTTACCTTCTTTGTCTGTGGGTTTATTTGATTATAGGTTTCCATTGATAAGTCTTGGATTGGTTTGAGGGCTTCAGATTATTTTTGATGTAAGAATGGAGTGATCTCATTCATAGATTAGGCATTCCAAGAAGATAGGAAGCAATATATAAGGGGAGACTTGCATGAGAAAATTTGTTGTCCTTAAAAAAGGTGTTGGGCGGTAATGGTTAAGTCCAAGGAGAGCTTAGTTTATATCTAGTTCAACAATTCAGATTCTGTATTATTCTCCCTAATAGTTGTAGAAAAATTCACGTCACCCTACCTATCATTAATGATTTCCTCAAGAATCGGAGTCATATTTTCACCTTCCAGTGAATCAATGGTGGACTCCAAATCAAATTCCTTTGATGGCAGGGTCGAAGCAACAGAATCATTATCATTAATTTCATCCCTGGATTCTTTTGGTTCACTTAAATTTTTGTCGGGGTGTATATGTGATTTACAGTAAAGAGAGGAGTTGCTTCAGTATCCTCAATTATTTCTGAAGGAAGATCAGTCTCAATGTTTTGGAGTAAGTCTATATCACTTAATTCTTTATTCTCCTCAGAGCATAAATCCTTAAATGATGTGTATTGTCCCCAAGAGTCTCTCCTAGGCTTCTCACTATTGTGTTCGTCCTTCAATATCAACTCCTAGTTTTGTGGAGGATGACTCTCAAAATCAAAAGAAGGGAGGAATCTGGATTTCACCAGATTATTTATATCCTCAGGGGGTAAGCCTTGAATAACACATAATCCCCCTGTGATTCACTCCAAACTCTAAGCCCGTGTTCCTCCATTGGGTCATCATCCACCTCTAAAATAGACTCTTTGTATCCCTGAGACCAAAAGTGATCCAAGTCATCCTCCATTCCCTTAGGGTTACCTACATTAGGTATATGTAAATCCTTAGGATGTTGCATGGGAGGTGTTGGCTCCTTAGGTGGAGGATTAGGATTAGGCTCACTAAGGGTAGAATGGGTTTCTACCACATGATCAATCGGGGAAGTGATATGACTAGCATGACCTTAACTTGGGTCATTAGGGGTAAGAAAAATATTGTCAACCGAGTCAAGGTCCTCAGATGGTACCATCTTCCCTTCCTTTTGACTCTAATATAGATCGGGTGGATAATTGCTAGGGTTGTTCTCCTCTAGTGGTCGTGTCTCGTGGGGAGAGTTTGAGTGATAGCTACTCAAAACGAGATCCCTATTATCATTGGTTTCCTCATAATTATTTTGATGATCGCGGTTGTATGGGTAAGGATCAGAATCAATAGTGGGAAGGTAGCTAAGTTGACTAATTTCCTCATTCAGTCGTTGACTATTTCTCAACATCTCTCCCATAGACTCCATTATTTCTTTTTATTAATTTTTCATTTCTATCATAAAAGAGGAGAGACTACTACTATCAGATTGGGGAGGATAGTTAATCTTAGGCTCTGGTTGCTTAGGGGTATTGGTCCAACCTCGATAAGGAAAATCATGAAGGGTGGGAGGGTTGGGTGTTTGCAAATTGGAAAATTTCACTCCTAGGTTCTGCTCAAAAGTGGGAGTTATCGGGCCAGTACTCCTAGGATAGGAATATGATTGATCCCATGAATTGTCGTTGTACCCATCAAAGGATGGATATGCTTGGGGCATGGGATCCTGGTTAAAATGATAGGAGTAAGGATAATCCATTTCATTAAGTCAAACAGGTTAAACTCTCTTAGGACTTAGAAGAAATAAGAACAAAAGCAGAAACTTTCTAGAGAGTTCTACCACTGTCAAAACAAATGCAAATACAATGGGATCTGTTTTTAGTAGATTCTAGGTCTTAAATTAAGTGTTCAGTTGGTGGCCAAACAAGTTTTACAAGAATTACGCTTCCTTGGTCAACCTTCGTTGGTGCCTACAACCTACTCGCAAGGGATGAAAGTCTCGAATCGAGCCTACACATGAGGAATTGAAGTAACTTGGTGTAAAGACCTGTCCTGTTCTAAGCCTTTTAAGACGTCTGGACCGTCAGTCAGACGTCTGGACCCCTTCCCAGACGTTTGGAAATTGAAAAATTTGTACACAGGGTCGGTTCTACGTGTTGGCTGCGCGTAGACCGCTTTCTTCTCTCTCTCTCTCTTCTTCTTGTCTCCCCTTCATTGAACCCTAGTTGCTCTCTATATAAGATCCCTCACCCCCCTTCCTCTCTTCTCCACTCTACCACCACCACCTTCTTCCTCTCCACTGCCGTGAGAGGAACGAGCGAGAGCGAGAGAGCAAGAGCAAGGAGCGAGGAGTGGCGTGAAGAGAGGAGGAGGAGGTTAAGCTCGCGAGTTCATGGGAGCTCGCCGGAGGACGCACGGTCGGAGCAACGCGTGCGGGAGGAGGAGTGCGTTGGGGGAGCTGTCCCCGACTTCCTGCTGCAGTCGGAGCTGCAACGAGAGGGAGGAGCTGCGACTGCACGCGGCGAGAGGAGCGGGAGCTTGCTCTGGTTTTGGGATTTTTCCAGAATCAGATGTCTGGAGTGCCGTCCAGACGAAGGGTTGGACGTCTAGTGATGACACCAGACGTCTGAAAGCAAGGTTTCACGAAGGTACATTCTTCTTGCGGTTACGGTCATGCAGGTCACACTGCAGAGCCGATTTGTTTGGCTAAAGTGGGAAGATTTTGTCTGTCGTGTGTAGGGACAGCTTTGGGAAGGCACGAAGCATGCCCTCCCACGCATTTTGGACGTCTGGACAGCTTACCAGACGACTGGAAGCACTCCTAAACGACTGGAGGAGAGGTCGGATGTCTGGAGTTGAGTCCAGACGGTCAAGTGAGGGTCTTGGACGTCTGAGGTCGACGCAGGAACTTGAGGTGAGACCCTGGTGACTTTTAAGATGTCTGGACCTTGTGCCAGACATCTGATTTGGTTCTGCAGTCCTGTTTTTGACTCGTTTAGGGTCCGTTTGAAGTCTGTTTTACGCAAACGAGATATCTATGGTTTCCTTATGAGTTCCTCTACATGTTAGAAATCCTTATATACTATTCTGAACGTTCCATTGTGGTATGTTCCTTGATATAGGACTTCGATCCGTTGCATGTTCGGGGCTTGCAGAGGTACGTGAGTCTGCCGTTCGAGCCCCCAGTACTCCCGGATTATTTGGTAGAGTGGTTTCCCCCTGTTTTAATTATAAAATATGAATGCATATGTGAAATTAGATAACTAGAAACCTAGGATGTGGCATGAATCTTAGGATGGGAAACAGTTGCACTGGTTGTATGCGTGTTTGAGATTGCAGTCATAAATGAATGAGTAGAATTGTAAATAATTATCTGTTAATAAATACGAGCTGCCTATTGGAATATGAAATGCCTGTGCAAGTTAAATAGCTACCTGTGATATCACTTGTTGCATATGTTAATTGTGAAAATACGAGTTGCATGTGTAAATACGAGAATGGAAATGTAAATGATGAAATCTGGTATGGAACAACATGGTGAATATGAGCATGAACCCTACGGGGAATTAGGAGTAGAGCTCCTGTGGATGAATGGAAAGGATCTGGAAATGTGAGTGGGAAGTGTGCTGGCCCTTGAGTACGTGGTACCAAGGAGAGAAACTGTCCCCTGTTTAGTGTAGAGTGGAGCTAGTCGCCCTTGGGTTGGGACCCGGGGTTAGGATTGGCCACTCTACACCGACTTCTGTTGGCCCTCGTGTACACTGTGCCAAGGAGAGCTACTAGTGTAGGGAGAGAGCTAGCCACCCCACGGGGCCCGGGGTTCAGCTAGCTACCCTACACCAACTTGTTAGGCCCACTTGGCAAATCGGGGTAGTCAGACGAGGGTGCACGGATTGTGGAGGGGTGAGACCCCTGTTTGGTTCTAAGGGGCTAGACCCCCATTACTGAGAGGGCTAGGCCCTATACTGTTCCGTGCTGTACTTTGGGCGTACCCGTTAGCAGAAATGACTGACCGCGTGCCAGTGCAGGGTGGCTACTCGTGCGCTTATCGTGCGTGCCGTAGTCACTGCTACGTCTGTCCGTGACCTCGGAGTGGTTGAGTGGGTGTAGGATCACCACGGGGGACTCCCCCGGCCATGAGAGTACCACTGATTGCACAGCAATCATAGGTCTTAATTGACCTAGATTAAGCTAGAACTTAGCATAAGTTAGGAAAATTCATGCACGCATAAGCATTATCTGCATCTTTACTGCTTTACTTTAGTTATGCATAAAATAATGTTATAATGTGCTGATTAAGTATATTATGTCGATTGCAGGCAATAAGCAGATCTGGAGCTGGATCTGGAGCAGGATCTGAAGCTGGATCTGAAATAACGGGAGTTGTAGCAGAGGTGGAGCAGAAGGCCTAGTTTAGATGTAGGTATAATAATGTAAGGGGGTTAAAGGTTTTCTATTCTATTAAGTAGAAATAAAGTAGTAAAATGTGAAGAGCTTAGGTTCATCCTAGCCCTAGGATAGCCTAGAGACCTCCCCAAGCCTTAGCCACCCTTAGATTAGGTCACAACATCCTAGGAAGCCCTAAAACCCTAGTTCCAACCCTCATCTGGACGTCCAGATAAGTTATAGGACATCTAGGACCCTTAGCCATCTCCCGCACACTTCAAACCAACTTTTGCAGTGTTATTGAACGTCCAGATACTTTGTCAGACGTCCAATTTCTGTAGAATACCTAAAACAGAACCCGAAATCCTTCCTGACTCTAATTGGGCATCCAGACAATAAGTCTGGACTTCTGTTTTTGAGTATAAGACGTCTGATTCTATAATTAGACGTCTGATACTGCTCTCCAATTCCTGTTTTGAGATTTAAGCCTTGATCTTGGATCTCTAGGTCCCTAAACCCAATTCCAACCCCATAGGAACCTAAATTAAGGTGCCTTAACCCTAGTACATCACCTCTAGGCCTCCCTAAGGTCCTAATTAGGTCCACACTAAACCTAATTGACTTGGATCTTAGTCAATTCCATTAGCCTATTCAATTGGACTCATTGAGTCCAATTGAGCCCTAATCTCAGCACACACTGTCCAATTGGACTCAGTGAGAGTCTAATTGACCTAGACCTAAATTAATTGAGTTGTTTTACTCTCAATTAAGTTTCCACACACCCAATTAAACTTGTATTAAGTTTAATTGCACTTTACCTTAGTGAATTAGGGTTTATAACCCTAATTTGAGACATACCTTGACCTAAACCCACTAGAACTTAACCTAATCAACCTAGCCACCTAAGTTTCGACCCACACACACCCACACACACCATCCACATGAAAATACCTAGCCTAGAGTTCTCTAGAACTCTCTACCATGTGTGGTTGCCTTGGTTGCCAAAAATAGCAACCAAGAGCCATTCAATTTTTAGATCCACATTTGGTGGATCTAAAAACCACCATCCACCCTCTCACTCTCTCTCCCACGAGCTCCCACCATAGGCCTCTCTAGAAAATTCCATAATTCTCTAGAGAGCTTCCCTTAGGTCTATAAAAAGACCCAATGGGTGGCCATTTGCACCCATTCACTTCCTTGGCATTCATTCCACTTAGGCTAGCCACTTCCATCTCCACTCCACCTCCACTAGTTGAGCACCACCATGAAGGCCACCATATCCACGCCAGGAAGCTGGATCAGCTCCCCAACCTCTCTCCAAGGGCCGGCCTAAGCTCCATTGGCCGCCCCTCCTTCTCTCAGTGTAACGACCCGGTTCCCGAGTCCCTACGAGACACGAGAACCGGACCGACTCGACTAATCCCAAGACCCAGTCGTCCAACGAGGAAGTAACCAAAAGACAGTAAAATAAACCACATTCAGCATGAATATAACTAACAGTAAGAAAGTACAGCAGTAAGGAAAGAAACTACTACAGTAGGTACCACCACAACAGTAAAACAACATTTATCATATAACAAAAACTGCAGGTAAAGAAGGTACAGCGGAAACAAAAACTACTCACTAGAACAGAAACAAAAAGGGGTACAAAAGCTGTGGTAACTCTACTGGACCCTACTCGGCCCAGCGTCCTCTGCAGCCGCCGACCCTGGCTGCTCAACACCTGGTCCTGAAAAAGGTAACGAGTGTAACACATCAGCAAAACGCTGAGTAGAGTGGCAAACTAACTAAAGGCAACAATAGAGTGTACAGTAGCTGTTATGTTCTATTACTTCCTTTATTCACATCTTTCAATTTTTCTCACTATTTCATTTATTTCTCAGATCCTTTACTTGATCTCGAATGTCCACATGGGAACGATCTTGATTGCAGTCTTTTCCAAAAGTAGAAGTAGCACGTGGTGCTCTCCTGGCCGGGAGAGTCCCTCGTGGTGATCCTACCCTCAGTCAACCACCCCAAGGTCACTGACAGACGTAACGGTGACTACGGCACGCGCGATAAACGCACAGGTAGCTAGCCCGCACTGGCACGCGGTCAGTCGTTTCCGTTAACGGGTGCGCCCAAAGCACAGCACGGAACCAGGGCAGAGCCCTCTCAGTAACAGGGGTCCAACCCCTCCACAGTAACCAAACCGGGGCCTTGCCCCTCCACAGTCCGCGCACCCTCGCCTGACTACCCTGGTTTGCCCTAATGGGCCTAACAAGTCGGTGAAGGAGGCTAGCAGAACCCCGGGGCCCGTGGGGTAGCTAGTACTCTCCTAACACTACTAGCTCTCCTCGGTACTACGTACACGAGGGCCAACAAGTCGGTACAGAGCGGTCAATCCTAACCCCGGGTCCCTGGGGCGGCTGGCCCCACTCTGCACTAAACAGGTACAGGTACTTCCCTTGGTACTGCGTACCCAAGAGACAGTACAAACTACATCTCAGTTCCATTCCTTTTTCTTTCCAGGAGTTCCACTCCTAATTCCCCGTAGGGTTCCAGCTCTTTATCTCAGAACATCATATGTTTCACTTTCCAGATTCACATTCTCAAAATCCATGATCTCAAACATGTTTCTTTATTCATAACAGGCAGCTGTTAATTAAATTTACATGCAGCTTTATATATTCCTTTCCAATTTTCCAAGACTGCAGTAATATACATTCCACTAGTTTTTCCACCCTAGGATTCATGCCATATCCTAGGATCTATCATACAATCTAGTTTTCCGACCCTAGGATTCATGCAACACCTAGGAGCTATCATTCCATATATTTCTCATTCCTAGGATTCATGCAATGCCCTAGGTTCTAGTTATGGTTCCATACTTTAACAGATTTTATTAATACTTAAAGCCACTCTACCAGGTACAACGGGAGTAATGGGGGCGTGATCGGGAATCCCGCGTGCCTCCGCGACTCTCAAGACTGCAACTGAACGAGATCCTGTTACAAGGATCAAACACAAGGAGTGTCTCAAAACAGTGTATAGCTACCGTAGATGAGTAGAGGAATTAATTCTGAAACGAACGCAACTCGAATCGCGGAAAACGGAGCCCAAACGGGCCCTAAACGGGTCGAGAAAGACAATACTGTGCAAAATCAGACGTCTGGAACTCCTTCCAGACGTCTTAAACGGTGGATCAGAGAATTACCTGTTCGGCTTGGTTCCCCGGACGTCCAGAAGTCTGCGGGGACGTCTGCCTAGATCCCAGACGTCCGATGGTCCCTCCGGACGTCTGGAGGTCACTCCCGCCGTCTGGTACAACTTCCAGACGTCTGATTCGCAAGGGATGGCGAATCAGCGAACCTGCGCACAGCCAACCCCCCTCCCTCAGTACGGTCAGTCGACAAGAAGGAAGAAGAAAGCGGAAACTCACCTTTCAGACGTCTGTATGATCTTACAGACGTCGACCTTGCCGTCTGGCTATCAATCCAGACGTCTGATTCTGGAAATTTTTCCAGAATCAGAACCCTGCTCGGCCTCCGCTCGCGACGCCGCCCGCGTCGCACCTCGCGCGTCTGCTGCTCAGCCCACAGCAGGTCCCTCTCCGCGTCGCTCCGTGCCCCCTGCGCCCTCCGCCGGCCGGCCAAGCCGCTCCGGCGAGCTCGCCCTCACGGCAGAGCCCCGCCCTCGCACGCCGCACCTCCTCCGCGCTCACTGCGGCTGTCGATGCCGCTGCGCCCTCGCGTCCGCTCGCTCTCGCGCACAGGCAGGAGAAGGAAGAAGATGGTGGAGACGGGAGGGGAGGCACGCCCTTTTAAGGCCGCGCGAGGAGGAGAGAGAAGGCGGTCGCAGCCGCCTGCAGCCGCAGAGAAAGAGGGGAGAATCGCAGGTTTGCGTGCACAGGCGCGCAGACGAATCTCCCGTGCGAACATAACTGTTCTCCAGACGTCTGTAAACTCTCCCGGACGTCTGGTCAGACGTCTGGATGTGATCCCAGACGTCTGGTCCGACGTCTGGGCCACCTCCCAGACGTCTTAAAAGGCGTCTGGGGCATGCGCTCGTTACACTCAGCCACTCAAAGGCCATCGGAGACCACCTTCGAATGCCCTTCCTTCTGCTAGATTAGTAGCTTAGCTTTTCGTATATTTACTGCTTTTATTTACTGGTTAGTAGTGTAGTCTTACTTCTCCCCCAATGATGCATGCGAAATCCTCCCATCGATTCTTGTATGCAATCGTTTTCTGGTAGCTAGGTTTAATTTTCAAGCATTTATATACAAGCTTTCCTCTACGTTTTATGTTGCAAACGACTCTCCCACTGAATGAATGAAAAATACTTTTATATATATATTTGTCTCTATATGTTTGAAATCACCATGAGCTTAATAATTGTCATTCTTTTTGTGTGATTCAAGTTGCCTATTTCCGATTCCTAGTATTCTTGCAACTAAGCATGTCATACCTAAATACGTAATAATCATGAACTGGCATGCGATTCTAAACAAAGTAGAGTAAGATCGATTTCAAAAGTAAAAGCAACGCCTCCCAGAGACGAACGACCGGGACTCAAGTCTTGTTATTTTTACAAAATAATATTTTTGTTGGATCGTATTTCACAACTATACTATGACGCTTTTATCAAAAACGCGAGCTACGATTTTTTACCCAACAACCACGTGTGCCTTCTACTCTTCGGAAAAGACTGCAATCAAGATCGTTCCCACGAGGAACATGCGAGATCAAAAAAGAGATCTGAAAGTAAACCAATGGGTGAAAAGAAATGACTTGTAAAATAAAATAATTGAAAAAGATAAATTTACCTGTTAGCTTTTATAGCTTTAGTTAGTTTGGTTACCACTCTACTCAGCGTTCGCTGACTCCGTTTTACTCGTAACCCTTTACAGGTCCAGGAGTTGAGTCGCCCAAGTCACCGGCTGCAGAGGGTGCTTGGTACAGTTGAGCCCAGCAGTAGCTTTCTGTTTTTGTTGTACTCTCTGTTCTACTAGTGAATTTTAGACTGTTGTTACCATTTCTATTTCTGTACTGGTTCTACTTTACAGTTGTGGTGGTGATATGTACTGTTAGCAGCTTTTATTTCCTTTACTGCTTGTACTCTTTTACTTTTAGTTACTTTGTATAGTAAATGTGGTTTACTTCCCTGCTTTTCGGTTATTTCTTGTTGGACGACTGGGTCTTGGGATTCGGGTCCTGTAGGGATTCGGGAACCGAGTCGTAACACTTGGTGGATAGGCTTGATTCCGACTAACTTCCCTTGTGGTGCAAAGAGGAGAGGTAGAAATTTATCTAGTGGCCTTATGTGTGATGTACACAATCTCTCAGGTGTGCAACACACGTGCGCGTTTTGAATTTTGAAATCTCGTAACTAGGATCTTTTGCACACAATTAAAGTCACTGATTTTAAGGTCCAACCTCTTAGGAATCCCAATTTCTTAAAGTGACCACTGACTTAATTAGATTCAAACACTCTAGTGATCTTGGATTTAAGTCCAATGCAGATGTATGATAGGTAATTGATGCTAAAGAGAAGACGTACCTTACTCCAACTCTCTTCAATGCAGGGATGTATGCAATGCAGAAATATAAACTAGATGCTGCTCATTGAATCCTAGATGGTCACCCTATAGATATGCAACTTCTAGCAGGCAGTTTGACTTTTTTTTATGATAATTAATAAGCAAACAAACCTAATCTAATTTAACTAACTAACGTGTAGTTCAAATAATTCAAATAAACCTATAATCTAAATAAAATGAAAACAAACTCCCAAAAATACGTTCCCACATACAAGAGCGATAGTAATAAAAGCACTGGGAACAAGTTCTCAAGAATGCCCAACACGGGTCCAAAAGACAAAAATTAAATGTCTAATGTCTATCTAGCCTAAATCTAAACTAAGATCTAATGACTAAATCAGGAAAGGCTCCTCCATACACCTTCACATGAGTGGGATCAAGGCCCACAAGCACCCATTGTTGGCCTCTAGGTGGCGTCAAGGTCCACCAAAAATATTGTCTCGGTCGTGTGCTCCCGTCGCATTCGTTTGTTTGTGCATGCAAAAACAAACAAGGTCAGCAATTCAGAAAAGCTTCAGAAATAGCATGAAAATAATATAAATTTCTCAAAAAAATTAATAGGCGTATTTCCTCCTCGGCAACGGCACCATTTGAAAGAGCGATCTTCGTTTTCGATAAAAATTTTAACATAAAATGGCGTGTCGTTATAGTTTGTGCGTGATAGAAAATCACTTTTCAAAACATTTAATTATTCAAAATCTAACCACAAAAATAGTTAGGTCATTTCCACAGGGAGGAATTAGCCTATTAAACTCGTGAGTGGTGCCTCTTTTATTCGAAAATCTCAATAGATTCGTATGCAACTTATTTCCAACATAAGTTCTCAGTCTAAACAATTAATCACTAATGTAGGTGTTCACATGCAAAATCATCACAATATAATATTTTATTAAATAATGATCTTGGTAATGGTAATCAACGTAAATAAAAGCTTTCTTGTTTGTTGTAATCAATGTGATATACTCAATATAATTTGTAAGATACTCGGCCATAAGTAATTTATCAAGAATAGGGGAATGTTTATGCAAATTTAATGCAATATATTAAATTAGAAATAAATGAATAGTAATCCGACAATGCCATTCACCGTAATTTTTAATACGGAGAAAAACAAGGGATTTTGTCTCTCTCCTTCGTGCACTCGTGGGGAGGCTTTGTCGAAGGAGCTACTGCGGATGAAGGTGAGGTGGAGGATGGCCTTCGCGATGATGTAGAAAGCACGGCCAGCGGCGGTTGGACGTAGCTGGTCGAAGCATTGGCGGTCGACGGCGGTGAAGTCTGCGAAACTCGGTGGGTGAGGTATGCATGTGGTGGCAGTCAGCGAGGAAGGGGTTGGCATGCTGCGTGGAGATCCTCGGTGGTGTTGCCGTGGAGAACGGGTGGTCGGAGATGGGCGGGACGCATGGAGTGGTGGCTGCAAGCTTTGGGTTCTTCTTGCGTGAAGAGTTGCAGAGGGAGCGTGGAAAGGAAGAAGAGGAAGAAGAAGAAGAAGGGGCGGGGATGGGTTTGGCTGCGGGTGTTGGTGGTGCTTGTAGGTGTTGGTGGTGCTTGCAGTAAGGGAGATGAAGATTTGCGGCTGGTATGAGGTTGGTGGAGGTGCTGTTGGGTTTTTGCGTGAAGAAGGTGATAAAGGTGGTGCTGGATGGTGTTTGTGGCAGTAACGGTGTGCGTGCTGTCACCACGCACACCACAACGGCGAAGGGTGGAGGTGGGTGCATGGAGACACGGTGGAGAAGCTTGCAAAGGTCCCACAGTGTACGCTCTTGATCACGGTACTCGCTGCTTCCACTGTGGTGGCGAGGATGAAGAAATCCCCACCAGGGGGAGAAGGAAGATGATAGGTGGACATGGCTTTCCTTTTTAAACAAAAATCCTCCTCGGTTTCCTTTGGCTGCAAGCATCTCCAACCACACGCGAAGATCGCGAGTGGTTGGAACGACAGATAAGCACAGGTGGTTCTTCATCAGACGTCTCATTATCACTCCAGACATCTTAAAAAATAGGAGTTTGTGATGGTGATTCCCAGACGTCCAACCTTGTCCCCAGACATTTTATCAACGCAAAAATGGATGTATGAACTCTTCCCCCTAGCCTGCATTAATCAAATCAATTATGTTACCATATCATATGTTGTTAAGTGTAAAATTGCTGCATAAAATTATATGCAGACTAAGATGAATTGCTATATAACTCCTAATTAATTAACAAATAAGAAGAACTAATTAGAGAGTACTTAAACCGAATAATGATCCACTAAAGTGGACTTATCACACAACACCCCAAGGGTGTGGAATTAGACCACTACTAAGCCGGCCCTAGTTCATTAATGTGCATTTTATTTCATTTCAGGCCCACAATAGGTCCACAGTAGATGCCCAGCATAGTGCACGAAGAATGGATAATGGTTTATATGCGACTTGCGCTATGACAACTGTAGAAGCAATTCATCAAAAATGTTTTATATGGCTGCAAACACTCAATGCTCCACGGTGTGATGCTATTTCAACGTAATTTGAGCATTGCATTCTGATTTCATAGTTTTGGCCCTCGATTTGAGGCTCGAATTATTATCCAATTTCCAATTAAATTTATAGGGTAGAAGCCCTTATATAGGTCTACATGATTGTGTAATTAATTCACAAAAATAAATTATCTAAATATATATTCAAATTAGTTAAAGTTAGGGATTTGTACATGTAAAATTAAGGTTTAATTTCTTAAATAATATACAAATTTATAAATTAATCATGTAATTGACCTTATAAATAGGTAATTTATATCTTAGGGTATTTATTATACATTTTTAATTTATTTTAGAACATTTATTTTAGTGTATATCGTTAATCGAAAAGCGAGATCGATGTTTAAAATAATCACGTTACAGTATAGTCGAAATCGCTTTGAAAACAAATATAATTTTATTGCTAGAAAAGATTTCCGAGGTCGAATACAGGGAGCAAATTGGTATTTAGAAATCAAGATCACAATTCAGAATTAAAAGAGTATGCAATAATATCAGTATCAGAGTACAAAAGTATGGGAGTAAAATGGTGATTTAGATCACCAAATACTCCTACAATATCACCAAGGAACTCAATATATGAATGTGCAATGAGAACTAGAATCTATCGTCTGATGAAGGAATCAGACAACTTAAAGTGTCTGATCCTTCCTTCTCTTTCTCTGCCTTTGCTTCTACTGTTCACTTCTCCTTCCTTCTTCTTCCTTTTCCTTTGCTTTCTTTGTCTTCTCCTTGGCTTTCTCTCCTCTTTCTCTTTAGCTGCTGGTCTAGCCTCTTTTTCTTCTTCTTCTTCCTTCTTCTCTGTCTTTAGCCTTTCGTCCTCTTTCTTTCTTCTTCTTCTTTCTTCTGCCTTAAGCCCTGCGGTCCTCCTCCTCTTCTTCTCTTCTTCCTTCTCTGGCTCTCTTCTCTCAGAATTTGCTAAGTGTCGGCCAAGGATCCCCACAGCAAAACCCTCCCCTTACCCGCGTGACTCTCCTCTCTTTCTCTCTTAGGATCCGCTCTCCCAGAGCCACACAAGTAGTCGGGTTATCGGGTCAGGTGCGTACCCGGGACCAGGCCCACTGGCGTCCGGTAGTGGGCGAGGAGTGTAGGTCGGGTCAGGTCAGCCAGGTCCACGGGTGAATGTCACGGACGAGATCGGGTCAAGTGAGTGGGACCTCACCCCGTGGTAACTGAGGTGATAAGCCTACACCACTTTTT
The DNA here is from genome assembly GCA_037157565.1 of Thalassia testudinum. Taxonomy (NCBI): domain Eukaryota; kingdom Viridiplantae; phylum Streptophyta; class Magnoliopsida; order Alismatales; family Hydrocharitaceae; genus Thalassia; species Thalassia testudinum. The sequence goes on from JAZHRO010000033.1 coordinate 7,526,556, forward strand.
CAATTTATTTGGGTGCAAGCGCTCTTTCGTATCTGAGGTGGGACTATCTGCCCACCCTTCTTCTCACGCACTTGTAGTAGAGACAAGGCTTCCAATTGTAGCAGCTGTGGAGGTCTTCGACTGGAATTGAGAGACTGGATGCGTGCGCGAGGGAATTCCACTCAGCCTGGGACAGTAGCACCTGGAATGGCTTCAAGCAAGCCTCAAGCTTGCGTGCCAATGGCGAATGGGGCCTGAACCTGAAAACACAAGAACGGCCTAGCGGCCACGTCAAATTGTTCAGGGAGGTTCACCGGAGAATGGAGGATGTGCTAGGAGTGGTGACGTGGTGTGGCAGTGCCTGTGTGTGCCTAGGGCACACTGTGTGCGAGTGAGCAGGTGTGTTCGGGGGATGATTTGGGTTAGTGGTGCGGTGAGTGAAGTGAGCGGAAGTGCTCAGTGAGGTGTGGCGAAGGTCATGAGCTTGTTGGCGAGGGTTTTGGTGGCCTGTGGAGGTGGGACGGCCTCGCCGGAGTTGGTGGTTGAAGATGAAGGAGATGAAGGTGCGAGGGGCGGCAGTGGTTGATTTGAAGTGGAATAAATGAGGAAATAAAGTAGAGGTAAGAGGGAACTTATCTGGGAGGTGAAGGGATGAAGGGGGCGAGAGAGGGCATCGGGTCTGGTATGGCTGATGCTGGAGGCGAAGGCGGCTCCGGTGAGGTGGAAACGGCGAGGACGAAGAGAAATGAGCGCCTGCTGGTACGACGAGGCGTGGACGAAGTCAAGGAGGAGGAATCTGCTGCAGGTATGGCGATCGGATGACGAGGAGGAGCAGGGAAGGACGTCGGACGTCAAGGAGCCTACGGCCATGAGGAGAAAAGAGGAATTAGGGGTATTCGCAGTCGAAATCGAGCATGGAGGAGTCAGGGCGATCTGAGCTTCTTTAAATAAGTCTCTGAAGGGCAATTAGGGCTTGGGAAGCAAGCTTCCCAACCTTGGAAGGTCGTCGGAGATGGAAGTTGTTGAGATACCCACCTCTCTCATGCTTTTGCATGAGAGATTAGGAGGGAATCAGATATCAAAGATGTGTTCATACTGACAGGGATTTCTAAGAGGATCTTCCTTCTAATTTTGGAAGAGATCCTTCAAGCAATCAAGGAGAACTTCCAAGTTAAATGTCGTCGGAGTAGGTTTCCTCCGCGATAATGGAGGAGGGACCTACTTGTGAAGACAATGATAAAGCTAGGGGGCTGTTAGCAAGGGTTTTTGAAAGTTAGGGGTAGAAATGTAATCAGACAGGACCTTTTTGCAAACTAGGTCAAGATGAGTTCCCCTTAGGTCCAAATTTTGGTACAAACCTAATTTGGACCTAAGGAATTCAATGGTGAAGTTGAATTTTGGGTTTGACCACGTTTGATTGGGAAATTTATGCAAAAATCAAAATTAGGGCAAATATTTGTCTGGGACCCCATTCTAGGTCAAGATGGGTTCTAATAGCCAAATTGAAGGTACTAAGCCCTAAAGAATATATTTTTATGATTTTTAGAGGGTTTAAGTGAATTTTATCCTGACCAGAACCTTGGTTAATCAAGTGAGTTTATTTTTAGGGTTTCAAGAAGTCATTTAATTCACAGAACACACACAAACCCTTTTTTGTTAAATCTAACCCACTTGTTATTTTATTAAGACCATTTGACCTTTGTTTAGCCATTGAGAAAACCCACGGTTGTACCACATTGGTAAAATTACAATTTTACCCCTATTTTCTTAGTTTCTCTCAGAAAGGTTATGCGGTGAATTATGACCTTTAGTTGGTTATGTAGGAGCATTTATTTTCTTCATAGGGTCAAAATGAGCTAGTTAGGGCTCATGATGGTGTTCCCATCATACCCTCATGCCTAGCTTTTGCTAGTCCCTTAGCAAAATTTTAAGGTTTTAACTTTGATTCTAGACCATGAAATCCTTTGATGATAAAAAACTGTGATGTGTGCTTTATTCTGTAGATTAGGTTAGAATGCTGATAGTAGGCCTAGAGGTACTCAAGTACCAACCAAGATCCGGACCTAACCAGCTCTAGCCTCAGTCTGCCGCAAAGGTTTTTAAGGCCCACAAGAACTATCCTAAGGTTCGTTGAACTTCGCGGTTAAAGCACCTGTGCTTGTAACATGTTTTAGCCTTGGTTCAGTTTGCAGTCCGTTTTTGTTAGAGAGAGACAGAGGAATTTTCTTTGTTTGGAGAGTTTTCTCTCTCTTTTATTTTTATTTCTAACTTAGGATTAGCTTCACAACACGGTCTGTATTGGATTCCTAGTCCCCATCATCAATCCTTGAAGGGTCCCTAGCAATCGATGCTTCGAGATAGCACCGTGAAACGCTACATTTTATGATGATAATTCTTCCAAACGGGGTCGGTCTTAAGGATAAAATGCATAGATAATATATCATAAATGGGTATGGGAACATTGCATGCATCGCACATCGAGATTGCTTATAATGCATTATTAATGGTCATTTGTACAAGTGCATGTCAAAATAGGCCTCAGATGAGCAATCGGACCACACGGATGGATTCAGAATGACAAACGGAGTCTGACGGACACAAAATCGACCAAATCCGACATCCAGAGCTCTTGCAATTGACCCAAGAAGTTCTGGCCTTTGATCTGATGATCAACAGCCTACAACGCGCCACGTGGCGCCTGATCAGCACTCGCCAGCCAACGCCCAGCCTCCTCTATCCACCGCAGGACGAATCTTAGTTGTCGATCTTTGATCAGAGGACCAAGAATATCCACTGCAGCACCTGCGCACATTCCCTTCATCACCCGCAGGGACACTCTCAATTGTTCGATCGCATAGATCTCGCGCCATCCATCCAACGGTTGAAATGCCCGCACACCCGCCTCCTCTCCGTGACCATCTGCCTTCACAGCGCAGCGGTTGTGCCCCCGCTACACACGCAGGGGGCGTGCATTCAAATCGCGGAAGAGCTGAATCCGATAGCAGAGGCGCGAGCCATTGAAATTCAGCCGTTCATATCTGATCTGACGGCCCAGAAGCAGGCGATGGACGCTATCGCGTGCATCGAACCCAGACGCGCTCGATGACGCACGCATAGCGCCCACGGGGCATGATCCTAAAGCGCTCTCACCACGCGATATCGACCGTCTGATCGTAGATTGGACGGTCCTCAGTGGTTGCACACTGATCGCCAAGAAGAGGAAGCATAGAGCGCGCGGACGACCGGTGGGCAGAGGGGCTTCACTGACATTTCAGGAAGGGTTTTAGCGACGTCCCGGTCGCTGCTAAAGCCCCTTCTTCATTTAGAAAGCCCTTCTTCCTATATAAACCTCTTCCAACCACCCATGTAAGTCATTCAATACACTTGCAAATGCTCTACCCTACTCCTAGCCACCATTAGCACACATTTGTAATCACCGAAGTCGACGAGCCGCCGACGGAGCCCTCCACTGTCGTGGTCGCCTCGCCGTCTCCTTTCTCTTTCTCTCTCTCCCTCTAGCTTAGCTTTACTTTACTTGTGCTTAAGCATTTATCTAGTGTTGTACTTGTAAAACTGAAGTGCATGTTAAATGAAGATATTTCTTTTCTAGCCATTGTCACTTTCTCTTCTTGACAAGTTTTTTTTCTGTATCGTGAGTTGCATGAATGCCATGACTTAAAAGAACTCTAACCCTACTTTCTCTCTCTTTCTCTTTCTCTTACTCGCTTTTCCCCCGCATTTTCTTGTGCAAGCAAAAACCCACCATTTCCGTGACACTAAGTGACAGAAAAACCCGATTTTCACGTCTCCCTGTGTTTGACACTCGGACTCACGTCCATTTCTTTATTTAAAAACGACGTAGTGAATGTGAACTACAACGATCGTTTTAAACAAACGCGTCTGTAGCGCGTCAGTTTTTTTGGCACCGTTGCCAAGGAGGCAACGGATTTATTTTGTCGCTTCCATTTGACATCCATGCTCACATCATCTAACGCATTTTCTCCCTCTACTTGATGGCTACAGGAACTCGACGCTTGGACGGCGAAGGAGTGCAACTCGTGACGGTGGAGATGGAGTAAGTGCAGCAAGGACCGGTTGTGAGTAGTTCTCTACCCGTGGTTGTTTGCTTGCCTTAAAAAAAAATCTAAAAAAATTTAAAATCAGAAAAAAATTGGCATGGTGAATGATTGCCTGATTCTCATCTGTAACTCATCACCCAACAAAAAAAATACACTTTAACATTCTTAAAGACCTCATCTTTTTTAATGTTCTTTTTCTTTGAGTGGTGTTTGCGAAGCCACTGTGGTTTGACTTGAGCCGCACCACTCACCCCTAAAATCAACTCATCTGGTAGAAATCGCATGAACACTAGGATGAGAACATTAGGGTTTTAGAACCTTATCACATTAAAGGAAATCCACTCTTACTGATTGTGTACAAAACTTGGCGTGCCCACTTGAAACTTGCCTGAAAACATTAAGACACGTCAGCCCTAAAAGACACGAAAGTAAGGACAAATATTAAAAGACACTACATCTTAAATCCTTGCTTGAAAACCATGTCATGTTAGGAGCACACACACTTGAATTGGATAACTAAGAGGCACCACCTCAATCAACGCCTCATCACATAACCCGAGCACAAGCACTATCTTAGCCCCATTAAAACAGAGTAGACGTGCCCTAGGCAGGACTGGGTTAAGTCTCAAGAGGCATGGTTTTGTTTGCTGGGCACTTAGCCTTCATTTCCTTAGTAGAATCTGGTGATTAGGCTGTGGAGAATTGTCAAACGACCACGGTTGTGGGGTCTACGGAACCAGCGGCGCAAGTCAAAGGAAGAACCTTCCCCACAATCCCCTCGTAATCAACTTGGCCAGATTAGCTTTGGGAAGGGCGGTCCCGTGCCTACAGACTTGATTGTTCCTTTGGAGATTTCTAGGTCCTCTAAGGAATACACTGTAAGGACTAGGCTTGCCTGCTTGGTTGTGCACACACACTTCTCGCATTTGTCTCTCTCCGCATCCCCTCCTGTTCTTCTCTAGTGTACGCACGGGAGACGATCACTTCATCCCGAGTTGTTTGTTTTGGAACGGGAATCCAGGAGACTTGATCTTGCTAGAGACATGGTTGAACCTAGAGTAGATGAGGTTGAGGACCAACCTCCACCAGATATGATGGCCATCATCCAGGCCCAGATTAATGCAAACCACCGACTTCAGCAGCAACAGATCTACACTATCATGCAAGCCATACACCGGTTGCAGAACCCACAGAAGCAACCACCACCACCTTTGTAGGATCCGCAAGGGCAATCACCACAATTCTAGGACCAACCTAGGCCCCTCCACGATTTCTACAATCCTTCTGCGATTCGAATTGAATCACACCTTAGGATCCCCGAGGGGGGAGATGATTTTGAGTTAAAACCAAACGTCCTGAGCTTGATTCAGAGCCACTTTCATGGAAGCTCAAATGAGGACCCCTTCCAACGCCTAAAAGATCTTGACCGGATCGCTCGAACTGTAAAACCTAGGACCATTAGCCTAGACATTGTTTTGATCAAGATGTTCCCTTTCTCACTGAGAGACAAAGCGTCTCACTAGCTTAGGACTTTACGAAGACCCATCTCCACCTGGGAAGAACTGAGGCATGCATTCTTAAAGAAATTCTTCCCCATAGAAAAGTCCAATGCCCTCAAAAGAGCCATTACCACCTTTACACTCCAGTGCGGGGAATAGTTCCATGAGGCGTGGGAGAGATTTAATGAACTATTGAGGAAATGCCCATACCACGAAGTACTGAGGTGGCAATTGGCACAGATCTTCTACCACAATCTGGACAGCAACCTTCAGAACTTTGTCGATGCCTCAAGCGGAGGAAACTTTCTGAACAAAGATGAGGAGAGCGTGTTTGAGCTCTTCGAATCTATGAGCAAAAATTCGCTCAACAATGCCTCTATGACCCAGTTTAGTCGATCCAGTCAACCCTGTGGTGGGATCTATGAGGTACAAGCAAATTCTGGAATAGTTGACATGGATATCATTGTTAAGAAATTGGATTGAGTGGAATTGGTAGGTAAGAAAATAGATGAACTGTTGAATCAAACCAGGAACTCGCTACAGACCCTCTCCCTAGAAAAGGGAGCTCACAACGTTGACTTGGTCCAACCACTAAGCTAGATGCACCTGGAACAACCCTTGACCATGTTCCAGGGAGGGACCTTTGCTCCCTCAACCCCTGATTATTCTCTTCCCTCTCCCTCGACACCTTCTATCTTTGAAGATGTTCAGGCTATCCAAGGTTATTCCAAACCTGACCCCTTCTCCAACACCTACAATGCTAAATGGCGTAATCCCCCAAACTTTGCTTGGACAAACTAGAAACTGCCTCAATTCCAGAACTAGACTAGGCCAAACCATCAGCCAAACCCACCCTCCTATCAGCAAGGTCCACCGGTTAGACCCCCTTATAACTCAAATAGGGTGGCTCTTCCCCCACAAAACCAAATGGACACCCTGATAAAAATGATGGCTGAAATGAACCAAAAACACCAGGAGGAAATGGCTTTAGTGAAGGGATAGTTGAGCCAGCTCTTGGATTGTAACAACAGGGATCCCTTCCTTCTCAGCCACAACCGAACCCGCGAAACGTGATTAACAGAGTCCCCAATTTGCAAGGGTTCCAAGGCAATCCCAGGCAGGCCCACATGGTCCATCCAGCCCCACAAACACCCCTTAGGTTTGGTGCTTCTTCTTCCTCGTCTTCTCAAGGATTGACCCATGGTCCCAACGCCTCTACAAATGCGGTGACCTTGAGAAGCGGCACCAAGACCTAGGATCCCAAATGGCCGACTCCTCTCGTGACTTCACCCCCTGAAATGCTCGACTTTGAAGAGGTGCAGGAAAAACCCAAGGACCCAAAAATTGACCCTATTCACATTCAGACACCATATCCCAAGGCCTTGGAGAAGATCAAGAAAAAGAAAAGTGCTATGGAGAATGAGGACCTTTTGGAGATCTTTAAGTAGGTTCAGATTAATATCCCGCTCCTCGAAGCCGTCAAGCACATTCTGGCTTACGCTAAGTTCCTGAAAGATGCCTGTACACCGAAGCGTAAGTCGAGACCTCAAGCACCTAGGAAGTTTGTGCTCTCAGAGTAAGCGAGTTCCGTGATATCAAGCAACCTTCCACTCAAACGAATTGACCTAGGAGCACCCCTGATATCCTGCAATATCGGGGACATGACATTTGATAGAGCGCTCCTGGACTTAGGTGCTTCCATCAATCTAATTTCGACGACCCTGTACCACCAATTGGATTCGAAGAATTAACGGCCACACCTGTGACCATCCAGTTGGCCGATAGAACTGTGAAGACCCCGAAGGGGGATGTCGAGGACGTGATTGTACGGGTCAAGGACTTCTATTTCCCAGTCAAATTCTTGGTGCTCGACATGGAAGTCCCTGAACAGCTACAGAACACACCCATCATCTTAGGTAGACCTTTCTTAGCTATGGCTAAGGCGAACATCGATTGTGACACGAGATGCATGGAATTCACCTTCAGAGACAAGAAGATGCAGTTGGATATCTTCCGGGCGACCAAGTCTTTCGATTGTGACTGGGTTGAGGAACACGATCCCGTGGAGCCTTTGGTCGAGGAATGCCTTACCCTTAGTTTTGTCTCAAACTGCCAGACCTAATCTTGTGATGACTATTCTGACCCGTTGTTCGAGGTGTAGATCGCGTAAAAGATGAATACACTGTAGTATAACGTGAAAAACATCTTGACAAATAAATTAACGGAACTGGGTGTTTCGGTCGATCACAAGGAGGTAGAAAAATGTTTTTGATTTCATGCACTTGTTCTAAATCTAATTACTAAATAGTAGAGATAATGAACCACAATATATATATCACATCATGAATTGCATACATGGAATTGAAACAAATTATAACATGAACATAAACTACTTATGTAACAGAATGAGGGCACCACAAGTGGTTTGTGGTGGCCTTTTGAAGAGGTTGAGAGGAGCAATGGCAATCCGACAGGGTGGCGGAACGGATTTTTCAGATGAAAATGCAGAGACGACTGGAAGAAGTGAGAGGTACAAGAAAGATTAAGAAGAGAATGAGAGAGTTAAGAGAGTTGGTTCTCTACTTGAATACTACTTGAATGCCTTTGACAGAGGACCCTTAGGTCCCTTTTATAATTTCTTGGAGGGGCAAATAGGGCCTTGCAGCCCCTTATTTTGTGCAACAAAAAGCCTTCAAAATCCTTCTCCACACTCGGATGTTCTCTGGTGCTGCCATGTGGTGCAACGTGCACCCCTGGATTGAAATCGAGCGGCTGTGCGCGCTCCGTTGCCTTTGCAATCCTTAGCGTGATTCACGCGCCTTCCTAATTTCACACAACCCGCGCAATCACGCGTCCCGCCCGAGCCAATGCGATATGCAGAGCCTTTGTAACATATACTTAATTATATTTATATTAATCTATTCTGGGTGGCGATGTGGCATGTTCGTGGTCGTTGGATGAAGATCCAATGGTCCACGCTGTGAGGCGAGGCACCTTCAGGGGTTGGGGGCGCGGTGAGGGGCGGCTGCGATGGTGCCACGTGGCACCATCGTGGCCGTCTATTCTTCTTCTCTTTATATCTGATGACGTTGGCCTCCGATTAAGTTGATTTTTGCACCATTGGACTGCGAACGTCGATCCGGATCCATCCGTACGGTTGGATTTGTCATTTGAGGTCTGGATCTTCTTCAATTTGCCCCTTGGCTCTTTCTCTTCTACGAACTCCTTAAGGTGCTACGGGAGTCTGATTGATGCGATCTTGGATGCGTTTGACTCCCGTCATTATTCCAAACAGATCCATATGGTTGGATCGATCATCTGCAGCCCTGGATTACCTGCAATCATTAATACCTCTCAAATAACATAGTTTAATACATAAAACACATATATCAACTACGATGCAGAATACGATGCGTATGCATGCAGAATGTTCATGTTAAGCTAAGTTCTAGCTTAATTCAGGCAAGTTAGGACCTATGATTGCTGCGCAATCATACCCCCATGCCTAAATCTTGCTAGTCCCTAGCAAGTGCAAGACTAAATACATTTTACCAAGAGTTAAACTAAAGTTCTATTTCTTTGTGCTGCATCCAAAAATTCAGAATCTAGATAGATATGAATATATAATGTTGTAGCTTCTGCAATGGATCCAAGCAAAGAGTTGATATACATTTAAATCTTGTACTAGATCCCTAGTAAAATTCTTTCAGGATAGGCGAATCTCTTCTCTCGGGGTTATAAAATATTTTCTGATTTTGGCCCTGGTGTTTGGTTTGGGTAGGAGATGTCTGAGTTAACTGGATTGTATTTGGTGGCACACTCTCTTCTGGTGCTTCTTAGAGACTAGTATTTCATAATTTAGATTTCCAGATTATTGAATAAATCAACTTAGGGGCTGGAAAAACTGTGCTCTCTTTAATCTTTTGTACTCTTCTCTCTCTCTTTTTTTTTTCTTCCTGAGGTCACATCTCACCAGATTTGCAAATGTATTTGGTGGTCTCACATGGCATGACACTTTAATTAGGTTCTGATAACCCTATGACTAAGTCAGACTCCTCAACCCGTATTCAGGCGGTCAGAAATATAGAAGTAGGTTAAGGCTGTATTTGGTGGTTCGTGAGGGTGGTAGGTGTTTTTTTTTTTTTGAAACCAGAAGGAATGATAGCTTTCCGGGAGGATAATTTATTGATAAAAGGCTAAGAAGATTTACAATTCAGATCCCCACCTATGTATGAGGGACCAGCACTCATTTACAATTTGCTCACAGCAAACCGATCACTCCTGAAAATGCCTCTCATTTCTTGCCCTCCACACACACCAAAGTGTTGCAGCCATACGCAGATGCAGCCTCTCCATCACTACAAAATTATGCCAAATGGAATCCCACGAGGGGAGTGGTTCCTGGTAGGTCCTCCTCCAAATTACATCAGTAATCAGGCAAGAAGAGAAAATGTGGCTGAGGTTATCAGTGTGCATTCCACATAGGCGACATTCATGAAGAGCAGCTCCCATTCTTTTGTGTCTTAAATCACCTGTTATCAAGCCCTCCCTCCTACACAGCCAAAGAAAAATTTGCACTTTGAGGGGGATCTTCAAGAGCCATATTTTTTTGTCAATATAATCACAGCTCCCACCTCTGCCTCCCTCCATAATCTTTCTATACCCACACTGCACTGTATATATCCCATCCCAGACATAGCTATCATCCACTCCAGGTCAAAAATCAGGTTCCTTCTTTCTTCCCACAGCCGGGTGCCCATCCTAGTGGATTTATCTTCATTCAGCTGCTAGCAGTCCTTGATTTCAAACCAGTAGCAGTTGATAGTTCCTGCTTTGTCTCTTGCTGCAGCAAAGACCCTCGGGTAAGCCTCCTTCAGAGCACCCAGCAGAGACCAGCCTTTACTCCAGAAGTTGAAAGTTCTGCCATCTCCTAATATTGGCTGCAGCAGGTGCCAATTGTCTTTCAGTGCTCAAACCACAGACTTCTAAAAGGGTGATGGACTGATAGGGTACAATCTCTTTAGCGCACTGTTGGACTGACCATATCTGTCCTTAACCAATTCAATCCAAGGTTTCTCTTCCCCTTGCAAAATTTTGATGGCCCATTTGAGTAGCAAAGCCTCATTGAATTCTTTTAAGGATTTGATTCCCAAATCCCCACTTTCCTTGGGCTGATAGATTTGTTCCCATTTTAGAGGCTGCATAAATCTGCCTTCATGTTTGGGGTCTCTCCAGAAGAACCTCTTCCTCATTACATCCATTCGCTTCCACATAGATTTTGGAGCCTTGAGAATAGAAAAATAGAAGATAGGGATGGAAGTAATAACTGAGTTTAGCAGAATGAGTCTGCGGCCCTTGGAGAGAAATTTGCTATTCCATCCAGCCAGCTTCACTGAGATCTTGTCAAATAAGTTGTTCTAGTCTCTTTTTTTCATTCTTGAACGTCTTAGGGGCAACCCCAGATATCTGATGGGGAGATTAATGCGAGGGGTCCTGAAAGTAGTAGAGATATCTTCTTGCTCTGTCTCAGTTAATCCAAAACACACCAGATTGGACTTCTCTCTATTCAGACTCAGACCTGAGATGTCCCTAAATATGTTAACCATATGGCCAAGTGCACGAGCTTCATCCACAGATCCTTCCACAAAAAAAAATCGTATCATCCGCATATTGAAGAATAGGGGCTATAGCACTCCTATTAGAGAGGGAGTATCATCTGATAATTCCTGACTCAGCAAGTTTGCAAGCATACCTTGCTAAATTATCAATAGCAAGGTTAAAAATCAAGGGTGAGAAAGGGCAACCTTGCCTCACCCCACATTGAGGTTGGATCCAGGCTCCACAGGGCTTCCCATTGATCAAGGGGGTGAAAGAAATAGTTGTAATGCACCTTTTCATCCATTGAATCCAGAGAGGGGGAAATCCTCTCCTCTTAAAAACTTCCCACAAGTAGGGCCAAGAAATAGAGTCATATGCTTTACGGAAATCAACTTTCCACATAAAAGCTCTACACTTCCTTTTTTGCCAACCACACACCATCTCCTGGGCCATGATGAAAGACTCTTGTAAGGACCTGTTGGGGAGGAATGCAGATTGAACAGGATGGATCACCTCCTGCAAGATTGGCCATAGCCTATTTGCCAAAACCTTGCTAATCACCAAATAGATAGAGTTTGAGAGAGCTATAGGTCTAAAGTCTTGAAATGTCTCTACGCCTTGTGTCTTTGGCAACAAGAAGAGGAAGGACCTGTTGATTTTATCAAAGCCAAAATTTCCCTCCTCGAACTCCTTAATCACATCCTTTACCTCTTTGCCCACTACACCCCACATCTCTTTGTAGAAGAAGACTTGGATGCCATCAGGACCAGGAGAACCTTCATTGTTTAGGTCCTTGATGGTAGCCATAGTTTCTTTCTCTGTAATGGCTGCAATCAGGCTAGATACTTGTTCCCCAGATAATTTAAGTAAGTCACTCGCTGCCATTCTCCATTGGCCTCTCCCTGCAGCCCTTGAAGAGTCTCTAAAATACTTGATGGCCTCAGCTCTTATATCTGATATTGATGAAATTCTATGCCCATCCTTGAGAATTGAAGAGATCAAGTTGAACCTTTTGCAAGAGCTGGCTACCAAGTGGAAAAATTTGGTATTGGCATCCCCCTCTTTAAGCCATAACTGTCTAGAACGTTCCCTCCAGTCCATCTCCAATTTCAGATCTTCTTCAGCCACCACATCCTGCCACCATCTTCTGTTCTTGAGTTCCTGTTCTGTTAGCAGGCCAGTGGCCTCTTTTGAATCAAGACTTTGGATTTCCATTAAAGCCTCATTGTGCCTCTGGTGTCTCACAACAGATACGACAACCCCATATTCCTTTAGCATTCTTCACATAGCTATCAGCTTGGAAGCTAGCTTGATAGTGGCAGTGCCATCAACACATTTGGCCCTCCACCATCCTTCAAGCATCTCTTTGAACCCCGGTTCTCTCAACCAAGATTTTTTTAACTTGAAATAAGAGCTGGCAAGCACTTGTTCTCCACTATCCCAAACCAAGGGAGTGTGATCAGAAAAGGGGCATTCCAATCCACACACAGAGGATAATTGGAACATATCCAACAGCCCAGCATTACCAAAGAATCTGTCAATTTTGGACATTAGGCCACTACCATTCCTCCATGTAAATTCAGTGCTAGAGGATGGGTACTCACTCAAGCCTAAGGTTTGAACCATTAGTTGGAATCCAGTGGTCGCACTGTCTATCAAGCCATTTGGTCTGTCACTCCCCATCAGTACATAGTTGAAGTCTTCTCCTACAACCCAAGCAGCCCCATTCACAAAGTCAGCAGCCACATTCCAGTCGTCCCACAATTCTTGCCTTCTGTAAGGGTCACAGGGGCCATAGACTCCTGTAATGTAGAGGTCACACCCTCCCTGGGTTCGTTCAAACTTACAAGTCAGCATGTGTCTAGCAATAGAGACCTCAGCCATTTGTAGCACATTTTTCTTCCACCATATAACTATACCCCTAGACCTGCCATTTGAATTAAGCATCACATAGTCGTTCGCATCCCCAGCCTTCATATCAACCCAAGCTCTATCATCTTCATTTTCTATATGTGTTTCTTGGATAATGGCACAATCAATTTCCCATTCTCTCATATACCTCAGAAGAGAAGCCCTCCGACTTCTATCGCGCAACCCATGCACATTCCATGAAAGAATCCTCATTTAGCTTCTTGGGTACCCCCCTTCTTTGCAGTAGAGATTCTGCTAACCTTCATCACAGCTACAATGGTACTCTCATCAATTTTTTGCGCAGTGTTTTGTTTCCTCTGTCTGAGTTTATAGGGGGGTCTACCCACACTGGTCTTGGAGACTGCCCCTAAGCCAAACTTCAGGCCCTCAGCTGTAGGTCGGCTATTTTGCAAAATCAAGGTGTTTACAAAGATCTCTTGTAGCGCACATTGATTAGGAGTATCGGCTCTTGGTTCCCCTACCTTCATATTATCTGCCATACCATCATTTACCAATGCCACACCCATCCCTTCCTTCTCTTCCTCTGCTATACCACCTTCTATCAAAGCTACATCCATCCCTTCCTCCATTTTCTCTACCATATCATCCTCTACCAATGCCACTTCCGTCACTTCCTCCATTTCCTCAGTGCAGTGATGATCCTTGCGCTTTTTTGGCTTAGGTGCCTCATCAGGTGTTCCACGACCAGGCTGCAGTGTTTTTGCCTCAGTTTGTAGCACCTTTCCATAGCTCAGATTGTTATGATGTGAGCCACCATCCCTGCTTTCCACAGAAAAATTCAATACCAACAACCAAGAGCTCCTCCCACATCGGAGGATCATCTTCTCTGGAATAAAACTTGCCTTGAACACATCAACCCAGACATTCATCACATTGCCATCTCCTTCAAACAGACCAACCTCAGCATCATTTGCCAATGTAGCAAACTCTACTATCATAGCTGCCACCACCTCTTTTGATCTTAAATGCAATGGCAGACCCCTGATTCCTAGTTTGCCCGATCTTGAGGCTGTTCTCTGGGGTGGTCCCTCAGGCAGTGAGCCATCAAAGGGAGAAACCAACCTCCAAATCACCATCAATCCGCCCAAATCACTCGAGCGAAAGCGCAAACGCTCAACATCCATCATCCCCAAACCAAAAGGCACAAATCGCGTAGGGGATACGGATGCAATCTTCCAGACATTTGTCGACAGAGATAAGGATCTTACCAACTGATGAACCTTCTCCAAGGATGGGTTGCCCGTCATCACCTCACCAATTAAGGCCCCTCGCAGCACCATCTCCGCCACCCTGATGTCCTCGTTCATAGGGATTTCCACGTCCATTGTGTGTCCCCCATAAGCAGAAGGAGGAAAAGGTGGAGGTGGTTGCGTTTCAGCCCTCTTCGCCCTATTGCCCATGCTCGTCCTTCCCCTTGGTTGTCTGTTGTTGGGCGTGTAGGTGTCTCGTTTGTGACCATATCCCCGACAAGCCAGACAGATCAGAGGAAGGCGGCACACCGATGCCATATGTCCTCAGCACTGACAACGAAAGCACACAACTTCCCTGTTGCTCCATGGTCTCCCACTATTAGCCCATCCTCTATCTGCAGCCCTAGCTCCATCAGCCACCGAGAAGCTTCTCTCCTTTCTCCTCCAAGACCTCGATCTCCAGGTTGTCCACCCTCCATCGCCGTCGACGCTCTCTCCTGTCGCCCTAGGGTTTGCCCTAGGGTTCTCCATCCCCTCTAGCCTTTGGTAGGTGTTTTTGCCTCAAAACATTTAACTTGACTCACATTACCCAACTGTTTCACATAATATATATATATTTTATCATTTATTTTTTTTCTTTTTTTTTCTTCTTTTTCCCCTTTTTTTTTCGAGCAAACAACTCTTTTGTATGCAATTCTATAGGCACAATGCCACAACACGACATACTGCTATATTTATTAGCACAACATAACACGACATACGTACTTTTATACGTGAGGCATTCTTGGGGAATTTTGGGATGACCAAGAGGATTTTGGGTGGCTTATTTGGTGGAAGTGCCTCTTCTCGGCACCGAGTAGGGGATGGATAGGACGACGTATTTCTGAGCTTGACATTTATACCCTCCTTCAACCGAGGATTCCATAGAGGACGATCGTGACCATCCACCTCAATCATAGTTTTATTAGAACCCGCTCTCTGTGTTTTTACCTTATTTGGTGGCTCTCGTATGGAATTTCTCACAAATTTAGTATGCAAGAACTGAGAGCGAAAACTATGCTCAACTCCAAGTGTCATTATTCAATTATTAAAGATTCCTTACACTAGCCTTAGAACACCAGTGATTAGCTCATATTCGTGGGCTATTTAAGTATCTAAATGTTTAGACATTAAATTAATTTTAACATTTAGGTAGCATACATTAGGATGTAAATAAATTAATTCATATTTTTAGCTTAAGTACATAATTCATGCATTAACCTAGGGTTGCATACATTTAATTAGTTAATTAATTAGATGCATTATTTTAATTAACATAGAAGTTAAGGTGTTATGTATAAATAACCCTAATTATTTCATTCTTTTATTCTTTTTCTCCTTGCATAGGTAACTCCTCCGGCTCCACCTCTTGCGCATCACATTCATGCTACAGCATTTTGAATTTGAAATCAGTGTGGTCGTGGCTACAAAAGGAGAAGGGAGAGCTGCCGTTGAGAGTAGGCACCCACCCCTATTCATCATTGTGTAGAGAGTGCACTGCTCTCATCCACTCCACCACCACCGGCCTCAACCGTGGCGGCAAGCCTCCACCACCGTGGGCATGTGGTGTGACAGGCCGCACCGCCATTTGGAGCTTGCTCGCATCACCATGAATGCACGCTACTCCACCATAAGCACACACAAGCATGCATGTTACCATCTTCACTGCCATCACCAGCATCCACCTCCATCTTCTTCCCCATCCTCTGTTTTTCCTTCACTCCACCAAAAAGAACCCAAAAACCTCGCTACTTCCACGTGCAGCTCCCAGCTGCTGCACACACTTGCCCGCTCCTCACCGCAGCCACCTTCAGCCCTGTCAAGTGAGCCACCACACTTCCATCCTCCAGCGCATCCACTTCTAGCGCACACGCCAACACCACGCGCCATCTGCCCGCGTACACCTTCACCGGCAGCACCTGCAACCCACCGCGCGCCCTCACTTCATCTGCAGCGCACCCTGCCAAGCACCTCAGCCATCGCACGCCTGCATCTCCTCGCCTTAGCGCCTGCACGAACCCACGCCATCATCTGCAGTGCCCTCTGCAGCACCTGCAGCGGCGCCAACAGGACCACCATGCATGCCTGTGCGCCCTGCAGAGCCCGCACCTCCACCCGCCCCCGCTGCAGCACCCACGCGCCTTCACCAGCAGCGCCTACAATTGCCCGGCCACAAGCTCCCGTGTGCCCAAGCGACCTGCAGAGTGCCTGCACGCCCACGTGCCCATGCCTTCGTGCGCCTGCAGTGCCCCCAGCACCCGCGCACGTTGCCTTCCTTGTGCCTGCAGCAAGCGCGGCCAGCAGCAGGCTCCTCCACCGCCGCCATTCCTTTCCTTCGGCAGGCCGGCTCCGGCCATCTCACGACGCACCACCGCCACCACCATGAAGGCCTCGCTTCAGCCGACCTCTTGTAGGAGTAGCTCCTCGAATGAGCCTCTCTCCCGATCGCGAGGAGGAGAGAGGTAGAATCCTCTGCTTTCACTCTAATTAATAATTACATTTCATGCCATTACTAGGAAAATGAATTTTGATTTATGATTACTTTATTGTGATGAAATTGCGACTTCATACTCATGCTTTCTTATAATTATGTGGCTTTTGTTATTCACATGTTTTAACATTGGTTTTGGATTAAAATGTGCATAAATTTTCTCTAATGCATGTCAATTGAAAATTGCATAGATTTAACACATATTTATTGAATATTTCAGAAAAGAAAAATTGCACATATACCCTTACATTTTTTAGTTATTGTGTGTCTCCTTTTCATTGCATTTCATGTCAGATTTGACTCGGGATTTCGCACTTGATTGAACGAATACGAGAAAAATATTCATGATTTTATTACATCATTGCCTCCCTGTGGACATGACCTACTCTTCTATGAGTGGTTAATTTTTATTGTAATTGTTTTGTTAAGCGATTTTCCACCACTTTGTTACTAAAACGACAAATCATCTTAATCACATTATTCGAAAGGGAAAATCGTCTTATCAAATGGTGTCGTTGCCGGGGAGGCAACAAGCTTAATTAAATCGCATTCATTCATTCATTCATTCGTTCACATTGATTTAAATTTTGAATCATATTTAACTCTGGATTTTTTTTTTCTGATGCGAGTGTAATGATTTGCGACACACATTCTACAACTCGCAATCACAACAGCCATCGTGAGAGGAGACCCTTGATGTTGCTAGAGGAAAAATTGTTTGAGCTACCTTGCAATGAACTAGATCACTAGGAGGAGAAGGACGAGGATGCGACGATCATCTCTGCACATTTAGTCGCTGATTTGGTTAGAGTAGAATTAAGACTTTAGACTTAATTTTTCATTGCACATTTGGTTTGAAACCGTTGTTCTGGGGTACAATTGAGGGGTTTGTTCCCCGATTTTGTTTTAGGCCCATGTTGGGTAATTTTTGGGAGCTTATTCCCTTTTCTTTAGATTTAGGTTTTTAATTTATTTTGTGGATTGTTTACCTTTAATTTGCTTATGCATAAGTAGCTAAAAAAAAACTAAAACAAAAAAATACATGAGCTACTTGCTAGAAGCTGCTTGCCCTTAGGTCGAATCATTTAGGACTGAATGAGAAGCATCTAGAACTAATTCTTGTCTTGCATATTGCATGAAGAATGCTAAAATAAGGTATGCACTTCTAACTTTGCATTTCTACCTGTCATGCAAATGCATTTGGACTAATTTCAAGACCACCTAATCTGTATTGAATAGATCTAATAAGTTGTCACATATTTTCTAGAAAAAGGACTAATTAAATGAGGGACATTTTAAAAACCAAGGATTTGATTTTCAAACTTGGTATGCGATTCAAAATTCAAAATGTTTTGCGGTGTATGCACTCTTATATCTCTTGCACCATGGCACTCTTTTAGACACTCCTTAGGTTTGGAAATACTAGGACAAGAGCCCTCCTATCGTTGGATTCTGAAGTGTTTAGAACTTGAGATCAAAGGTTTTGTAACTCCAAAGAAGGGGATACCCTGTCACGGATTTTTGGGGGTAGTTGAGAAGTACCACAAAAGCACAGCTTCAAAGGAAGGCTTAGGCCTACTTGCATCCCTCGATCTTCCATCTTTGGAGTTGCTCTACAATTTGAGATTTATGGAAGAACACCTAAGCTCCAACTAAGTCTTCTTAGGCAAGTCGTAGGTCGACAATAAACACGTAAATTGATTGAACAAATTGTATTGTCACCTACAATCTGACTTAAAATCAAAAGCCTAAATTGGGAAAGACCTAAAAAGTCCTTTTTGAATTATGTTTTGCTTGGGGAATTCTGATTGAGGTGTGAGTTAGAATGGACCACATTGATTTTCTTCCTTTCACATCTTGCCCACACCCTTCCCCCCACTCTGCACTCTTTGATCCCATACACCGAGATGGTCCATCCTTTGATGGACATAATGACAATCATTGGGATCCGTTTTACTCCTATTATAGGAGTATTAGCCTGGTTAAGCCTCAAATTAGTGAGCAAAACCTAGGAGCGGGATTTACTTTGCCCAATATCCTACACACCACAGAAATACCCAACCCACCCTCCCTGAATAATTATAATGGTTGGACAGACACTCCTGAGTACTATAAGCCTGAGCCTGACTTCTCTCATGATAGAAATGACCTCTCCTCCTTGAAGATGGAAATACATAAAATGCAAGATGAAATGATTGAATTGTTATTAGGAGAATCTTCGAGAGCAGGGCAACAAGAAAGAGATGAAATTAGCCACCCAATCTACCCCATTGAGGAAGACGTACACCCATCTACATTTGATGCATCTCCCGTGGGAGAGCTACACTTTAAGTTGGAGGGAAATTTTGGGGATTATGTAAGGGAGAATAGCTACTTTTCGAGGATCGATTTTGAAACCTCCCCATTAGATGACACTTCCTTGAGAGATCCATGCCTTAAGTGGGAGGAAGATACATATGAAAGTAGCTATGCATTGGATGAAGAAAGGTGGCAACCCGAGGAAGATGATGATAAGGTTAAGTATCCACCTGAATTATATTGGAGTCAAAAGAAGGGAATGATGGTACCATTGGAAGACCTCGACCCAAATAATAGTATTTTCGTGACATTTGATGAAGTGGGTCGAAGTCAAGTTGTTAATCCTACCCTCCCTTCTGATCACGAGATGGAACTCAAGCCCACCCTTAGGGAACCTAACCTTCAAGAAATTGACCTATCTGAGGAGTCCGATGTTACCTGTGTAAACCATTTACCTCAGATAGAGTACCCTAGGGGATCTGCTGAGATATTAATGATTCTAGACCTCGGGTATATGATGAATCATATGATGAGGAGAAAGATGAATTATATGAGGAACCTACATTCAAGATTTGGAGTGACACTAAGGGTGATTATGTCTTATTTGAAGAGTTAGCCCCTGAGGATGTCACAAATTTGACCAAATTAGGTTTCCTTAACACACCCATTGATGATATTTCTCCTCATGATGAAATGATGGAAAATTTGAAAGCAACTTCTAAGATTTATGTGGATTCACATATAGACTCCAAGGAAGATTTGAGTAAAGAACAAGAACCTGGAGATGACATTGATAGGATAATCCCTAGATCTATTGCTTCCAACCTGCCTTCATTTGTTTCGAAGTCACCCTCTGATTTGCTTATGTCTGAAGGTGAAATTTTGACTCCTGATGAAGTACAGGAAGATACTTGCGATAGTGCAAGGAATGCTAGGGATGTAATTGAGGATTTGGAAAGATTGTTAGGGATGGACACCGAGCTGATTAAACCCAACCTAGATCTTATGGCCATCCTGCAACCTCGAAACTTGGACACCCTAGACAATCCTTGCCTTAGAGATTTGCTCACTTTTGTTCTGACCGGGGGGCTTAACAAACCAATATTTCTTGTAATGGAGTATCAGGTATGGACTGATGATTTCTTTAGTCAGTCCATTGCCTTGGGGGTTTATCTCTGCACCATTCCTTCCCTATTCCTTTTGGAGGATCCTTGTCATCCTTGTCCTAGCCCTTTGGAGGTTGTTATGCCAGTTTATCCTTTAGAACCTCTTCTGGTGACTTGGGAAGATTTCATTCCCATCTTAGTTGGGCGAGCATTTGCTATTGGGATTCATCATCAGCTCACCAACATCCTAGGTTACCTATTTTCTAGGCCATAATTACTTTGCTCATTTTTAGGGCTTATTTCTGCAATCCTTGAACCTGATTTGCGGGTTCTTTGGCTACTCAGCTGCTAACGAAAGAACAGCAGCCCATCTCTGACCTAGGTAATATCCTTCTATGCAATGGGGACATTGCAGATTTTAGGCATGGGGGGGTGTACTTGGGGATATACATAGCATTTATATATAGTGCATTCATGCATTTAGTTAAAGCATTCCGCATTGCATACATTTGCATTAAAAAAAAAAAGAAGAGAGAACAAAGAGAAAAATATTTTGTAATTATTGAGCTTAATTGGCTAGGCCCTGCATTCTTAAGCAAATCAGAACTCTAGGTTAGACTAAGTTGATTCTAGGATCGAACTTTAGAAGCTAAGTGAGCTACTAGCTTTAGACCTTTAGGGTCCTTTGTGGACTTAAAAACTTAAGTAGGAGTTGTTGGTGCTAGAGCACCACGATCATTTGTTTTGATGATAACAAAACACGTGTCATTTAATATTTGCGCTTTGAGTCCTAGATTTCAGGTCAATCGCAAATGGATACGTGATTAGATGGAGTTCGAGCTCGCATCCAGGACGGATTGGACGAGCTTGATGGAAAATAGAAGAGATTCGCGAGGAGCGATAGATTAAAGATGGAAGGAGATGAAGAATAGGATAGATTTCCTTCTCTTGTACTCATTGTATTTTTCGTTTCTTTTCTTGCTCATTATTTCCTTAGATAATTCAAGTTAAAGAGCCTCAAAGTACCCTAACAGCAGTCCTAGGAATACCGGCACAACCCTAGGATACTTAGGTTTTCTGTAGAACACTTAGAAAACCAATATAGGGTTTAAACAGCATTTTCAGACGTCTAATTCCCAAATCAGACGTCTGATAAAGTATTTTAAGATGTCTGACTATTGTTTCAGACGTCTGATAACTATTAGGCTGGACATAGTTATTTCTGTCTGATGAAATCAGACGTCCAGACCTTAGACTAGACGTCTTAGGAGACATCTGATGGATTGGCCAGACGTCCAATTAGTGGACCGTTGGCTGGCTTAGCATACACTCAAGAATATGACCGTTAGAGCCTTATCAGACGTCCATAGGACTGTCCAGAAGTCTGATAATTGATCGTTTTGCCTCGGCTGACCCAAAATCTCTTCTCAGAGATTTTCTAGCCGTTGCAACGTTTGGAAATCCATTCCCACAGTAAAAGTAGGTTTCCAGATGTCCAGACATAGTGCCAGACGTCCTATATGTCGTCTGATGGACTTGCACTAGAACCCTGTTTAGATCTGATTCAAGTCAGGAAGAGACCCGCCCAAAATCAGACGTCTGACCTTGGAATCAGACGTCTTAAAGTGAACTTCTAGACGTCTGATGCCAGAATTAGACGTCTGATAAGCTTGTCAGAACAATGATTGTTCCTGATTTCGGGTTGATTCACTTGGGCTTTGTTCCCAACGACTATAGAACCTTTCCTAAGTCTTCCAAAGCCTTCCTAAGGCCTCTATAAATAGAGGGGAACCTTTGCAACACAAACACACACTAAGAGAAACACAAGACACACTTAAGCAACATAGTTCCACTCTCTTGTGTCCTAGATAGCTCTTGCTCTCGAAGCTTAAGCTCCATTCCCTTGAGAGCATCAAGCCTTCGCGCACCCGCTCTCCCGCCGTTGTTCACGAGAGCGACATTGCGCCGTTGCGTGGCTTACGCACCCGCGTCATCATCGACGCACTCCTTGCAAAGGGGAGTTTCCTAATTCCTATAGAAGCTTAGGTTTATTACTTTGTTGGCTCTTTAGGTTTGTTGTTTATTTTATCTTTGTTATTTGGTTGGGTATTCGCTTTGCGAATTCCTGTCTCCTTCGCGAGACAAAATCCTTCTCGTGAAGAGAAGGGGTTGAGGAATGCTACCCTCGTACTTGTAGCGTGGTTGTACTGAGGTTGAATCACCCTCGTTTTAAAGTGATTCGGTTAGTGGATTTGATCAACTAGGTTGATCGGAAAATCCTAACTCGAGAGGGTTAGGTGGTGGTTTTCACCCGGTTTGGGTTTCCACCTAAAAATCTTTATGTATTTGTGTGGTTGTCTATTCTGTGATATTGTTTATATTTATTTCTGCATTTTATTACGTCACCCCTCCTGGTAGGGCCGAAAAACTTTCAGGAGTTAAGTTGCGGACCCCATTCCTCAAGAGGTTAAGGAAAGCTAGGGATTGAGTTAAAAGGTTGGGGTAGTACCTGGAGTCTTGTTCTACCTTTTGGTTTACGGGTCCTTGTAACCCAAGCATCCAAATTTCACACACTTGGTCTTGTGTAAGTAAGTGATCACCTTAATTCTTTTCTTAAAAGAAATTTGGTTCTCTTAGTTTTGACTTAGGAGATGCTTGAAAACAAAATTTGATTGGAAGAGTTCCTGCCGCAGGAGAGGTGGAGTATATACTCACCTTGAGGATGCGATGATAACATATTACCTCCTCGGCGCTTGTCTCTTAGGATATCCATCATACTGGGGGCATGTAAGTGCATTGTGCAGTTCAGGTACCATGTGCAGCTCTATCTTGAAGCGCCAATTGCCACATGCCTAAATTCGCTTAAGAAATCCATGGGTGATACTATCTCGAAGTGTCGATTGCTAGGAGTTCTTGGGGTCGCTATGGGTGATGCTATCTTGAAGCACTGAAAGCCAGGCACCCTTCGAGGTACGGTGATGGGGACAATGAATCCGACACAAACTGTGTTGATAGCTGATCTAAGGTTAGACTTAGAGGAATCAAACAAAAAAATATATATTATTCAAAAAAAAAATCCTTTTTTCTTTAACTCAAATAACTCAGACCAATGCACATGCATAGATGCTTTAATCTCAGGGATCAATAAACCTTAAGGTAAAGTCAGAAATCAGGGAAACTTGTGCCAGCAACTCGTCTTTAGCCGACCTAGTCTGTAACTTAGCAACTACTTGGGAACCTTAGGTCTAAAGTCTGAACTTAATATGTTTCTAAAGGAAGACCGATTGAGTTGGCTAGTTTATTTGGAGTGCTAGGTTTTGCTTGATTTTGCTAGAGACTAGCAAAAACTAGGCATGGGGGTATTTGATTAGCCCATATTCGTGGGCTACTTAAGTATCTAAATGTCTAGACATTAAATTAATTTTAACATTTAGGAAGCATACATTAGGATGTAAATAAATTAATTCATATTTTTAACTTAAGTACATAATTCATGCATTAACCTAGGGTTGCATACATTTAATTAGTTAATTAATTAGATGCACTATTTTAATTAACAAAGAAGTTAAGGTGTTATGTATAAATAACCCTAATTATTTTATTCTTTTACTCTTTTTCTCCTTGCACAAGTAACTCCTCCGGCTCTGCCTCCTCCTCCTGCGCATCACATTCATGCTACGGCATTTTGAATTTGAAATCAGTGTGGTCGTGGCTACAAAAGGAGAAGGGAGAGCTGCCGTTGAGAGTAGGCCCCCACCCCTATTCATCACTGTGTAGAGAGTGCACCACTCTCATCCACTCCACCACCACTGGCCTCAACCGTGGTGGCAAGCCTCCACCACCGTGGACGTGTGGTGTGACACGCCGCACCACCATTCGAAGCTTGCTTGCATCACTGTGAATGCGCGCTGCTCCACCATAAGCACACACAGGCGTGCATGTTACCATCTCCACTGCCATCACCAGCATCCACCTCCATCTTCTTCCCCATCCTCTGTTTTTCCTCCACTCCACCAAAAAGAACCTAAAAACCTCGCCACTTCCACGTGCAGCTCCCAGCTGCTGCACACACTTGCTCGCTCCTCACCGCAGCCACCTTCAGCCCTGTCAAGCGTGCCACCGCACTTCCATCCTCTAGCGCATCCACCTCCAGTGCACACGCCAACACCACGTGCCATCTGCCTGCGCGCACCTTCACCAGCAGCGCCTGCAACCCACCGCGAGCCCTCACTTCATCTCCAGCGCACCCTGCCAAGCACCCCAACCACCGCACGCCCGCATCTCCTCACCTTAGCGCCTGCACGCACCCGCGCCATCATTTGCAGCGCCCTCTGCAGCACCTGCAGCGGCACCAATAGGACCACCGCACACACCTGTGCGCCCTGCAGAGCCCACACCTCCACCCGCCCTCGCTACAGCACCCGCGCACCTTCACCAGCAGCGCCTGCAACCGCCTGGCCACAAGCCCCCGCGCGCCCAAGCGGCCTGCAGAGCGCCCGCACGCCCAAGTGCCCACGCCTCCGTGCGCCTGCAGTGCCCCCAACACCCGCGCACTGCCTTCCTTGCGCCTGCAGCAAGCGCGACCAGCAGTAGGCTCCTCCACCACCACCATTCCTTTCCTTCGGTAGGCCGGCTCCGGCCATCTCACGATGCACCACCGCCACCACCGCGAAGGCCTCACTTCAGCCGACCTCTTGTAGGAGTAGCTCCTCGAATGAGCCTCTCTCCCGATCCCGAGGAGGAGAGAGGTAGAATCCTCTTCTTTCACTCTAATTAATAATTACATTTCATGCCATTGCCAGGAAAATGAATTTTGATTTATGATTATTTTATTATGGTGAAATTGCGACTTCATACTCATGCTTTCTTATAATTGTGTGGCTTTTGTTATTCACATGTTTTAACATTGGTTTTGGATTAAAATGTGCACAAATTTTCTCTAACGCATGTCAATTGGAAATTACATAGATTCATCGCATATTTATTGAATATTTCAGTGAGGAAAAATTACACATATACCCTTACATTTTTAAGTTATTTTGTATCTCCCTTTCATTGCATTTCATGTCAGATTTGACTCGGGATTTCGCACTTGATTGAACGAATACGAGAAAAATATTCGTGATTTTATTGCATCATTGCCTCCCTGTGGACATGACCCGCTCTTCTGTGAGTGGTTAATTTTTATTATAATTATTTTGTTAAGCGGTTTTCCACCATTTTGTTACTAAAATGACAAATCATCTTAATCACATTATTCGAAAGCGAAAGCCATCTTATCAACCAGTACTCTCTACTCTCACCTCACATATGTTTTGGTGGATCTACTAGAAGATAGTTTACCTGACTCCCTGATTGCTGTCCAAGGGTTCCAGAGAAGAAGTGATGCTTCTTCTCGACAAACTAGAGATGTCTTTCGGTTTTTACAGAGGATCCATTGCAAAATCTACATGCAAGTATGAAATTATACTGGATTCAATGTCTAGGAATCTATTAAAGAATAAATCTTTAATAAAACCTCTTGATAAAATGATCTAATCCCCCAATCGTTGGCAGAAAATTTTTAATTTTTATGAACTACCCCCCCATGCCTAAGTGTTTGCTTGTCCTCATGCATGAATAAAAGAAATAAGGCAAGGTGTATGTGGATAGAAATCACCTGAAACTGCTTCTGAGTTATCATTTAGCTCATGCCATTGCTGCAATGCCATACACAATATGCAGAACAATATGCAAAACATTATTGGAAAATGAAATATGCTATGTATATATGGTATGTATATATGTATACGTGATGAGTTTAACGCCTCCAGCTGGGCAACTCATCAGTCATACATCCTCAAGAAGATGTATCATTTCGTCAGTAGGAAGAGGTTTCTAGGCAAAGAATGGTTTGAGGCCCTGGCCATTAACCATAAAAACGTGCCTAGATTTTGGGTCTCTAATTTGGACCGCCCCATTAGGATATGGGTGGACCACCAAAAACGGCCTAGTCCACTTGGACTTGAGCTTTCTTGCAAAGAATTTGAGTCGGGAGTCAAACAACCAAACCTACTGGTTAGGTGCGAACTCCTTCCTTCGGATGTGTTGATCATGGAAAGCATTTGTATTGTCCTTGTATATTTTTGCATTCTCATATGCTTCCTGCTTAATCTCCTCTAACTCACTGAGATGGAGCTTCCTTTCATAACCTCCGACCTCGAGGTTAAAATTACACTTCTGCATCGCCCAAAAGGCACGATGCTCCAGCTCCACAGGAAGGTGAGAGGCCTTTCCATACACCATGCGGTATGGTGACATTCCGAGCGGGGCCTTGTACGTAGTCCGATATGCCCATAGTGGATCGATCAACCGATCGGACCAATCCTTCCTATCAGGTCTAACCGTCTTTTGAAGGATAAGCTTGATTTGACGGTTTGATACTTTAGCCTGCCCATTGGTCTATGGGTGATATGGGGTAGCAATGCAGTGCTGCACCCTGTATTTCTTCAATAATGATCTGAAATGGGCATGGATGAAGTGGCTTCCCCCATCACTTATCAGGGCGCGGGGAACTCCAAATCTCGCAAAAATAAATTCCCGGACAAAGGATATAACAATCTTTTGATTAGCTCGTCTTGCTGGGATGGCTTCTACCCACTTTGAGACAGTCTTTTGTGAGGAATATGTACTCAAAGCCATGTGAGTTCGGGAAGGGGCCCATGAAGTTGATGCCCCAGACATCAAACACTTCTACAACCAGAATGTATTGGAGAGGCATCATGTCTCTTTGGGTCATAGAACCGACTACCTGGCATCGCTTACAGCACTTGGCAAACTCGTGTGTATCTCTGAAAATGGTCGACCAGAAAAATCCCGACTGCAAAATCTTTGTAGCGATTTTTCGGCTTGAGAAATGACCCCCCACAAGCGTCGCTGTGGCAGAAGGATAGCACACTAGAGATTTCTGAATAAGGGGCGCATCTACGGATGATCTGATCAGCCCCAATGAGAAAGAGCAATGGGTCATCCAAAAAATAGAACTTAGCCTCTGATATAAATTTGAGTTTTTGATTCTTGGATAATCCCGCGAGTAGCCTACCTGCGACAAGATAATTTGCTATATCAGCATACCAAGGAAACTCCATAGAGTTGATAGATAGTAGAGACTCATCTAGAAATCGGTTTGATATCGGCGGGGAGTTTGGAATGTAGTCTGGGTCTAGCCGAGACAAGTGGTCCGCCACAACATTATGTGCTCCGGCTCTATCACGGATTTCAATATCAAACTCTTGGAACAGAAGGATCCATCTGATAAGGCGAGGTTTGGCGTCCTTTGCTAACAAATGTCGGAGGGCGGAATGGTCAGTGTAGATGATAGCTTTGGACCCGAGTAAGTATGACCTAAATTTCTCCAACCTGAATACTACGGCCAGCAATTCCTTCTCAGTGACTGTATAGTTACGCTGAGCCTCGTTCAGCGTTTTGCTGGCGTAGTATATTACAAATGGATGGCGCTCCCGACACTGGCCAAGAACAGCTCCGACAGCGAAGTCGGAGGTGTCACACATCATCTTGAAGTCGAGCGACCAGTCGGGGGGTTGGAGAATAGGTGCACTGGAGACATCATTTCGCAAGGTCTGGAAAGCACTGAGACACGAGGAGTCGAATTCAAAAGGCGTGTCGGTTACCAGAAGATTCGTTAATGGATGACCAATTTTCGAGAAATCTCAAATGAATCTTCAATAAAATCCGACATGCCCTAAGAATGATCTGATTTGCCTGACAGAGCTAGGCGGAGGTAATTGCGAAATGATTTCGGACTTAGCTTGGTCAACCTCGAGTCCATTAGAGGAGATCTTGTGACCTAGTACGATGCCATCCCTCACCATAAAATGGCTTTTTCCCATGAAAGTACTAGGTTAACTTCTATACATCTCCTCAGAATCTTTGTGTGGTTATTGAGACAAGATGAGAAATCATCTCCAAACACGAAGAAGTTGTCCATAAACACTTCTACGCAATCCTCGATCATGTCTGAAAAGATGGCCATCATGCATTGCTGAAAAGTAGCTGGTGCATTGCAGAGGCCGAAAGGCATCCGCTTAAAAGTGAATGTTCCAAAGGGGCACGTAAAAGTCATCTTGTCTTGGTCTTCCAGGTTGATTGCAACTTGATTGTACTTGAAGTATCCATCTAGAAAGCAGAAGAAACTACGCCCGGCTAGCCGTTCTAGAATCTGATCAATAAAGGGCAAAGGAAAATGATCCTTTTTGGTAACTGAGTTTAGCTTCCTGTAGTCAATGCAGACCCGCCAAGAAGTCGTGGTGTGGGTTGGGATGGATTCGCCCAATTCATTTCTGATTACGGTGAGTCCCACCTTTTTGGGCACTATCTGAATGGGACTCACCCATTGGCTGTCGGAAATCAGACAGATAATGTCTACGTCCAGCCATTTAATGATCTCCTTCTTGACAACCTCCAACATATTTGGATTTAGGCATCTCTGAGATTGTCTCGACGGTCTCACCCCTTCATCAGTGTAGATATGGTGAGTGCAATATGAGGGGCGAATTCCGTGGAGATCAGCAATGCCCCACCCGATAGCAGCCTTATGTGTTCGCAAAACGGAGATCAACCGGTGTTCTTGATTTGGAGTCAAGTGAGCATTGATAATCACTGGATATGTCTCACTTTCTCCCAGAAACATGTATTTGAGCGAATCAGGTAAGG
Source organism: Thalassia testudinum (assembly GCA_037157565.1). Taxonomy (NCBI): domain Eukaryota; kingdom Viridiplantae; phylum Streptophyta; class Magnoliopsida; order Alismatales; family Hydrocharitaceae; genus Thalassia; species Thalassia testudinum. The sequence continues at coordinate 7,555,479 of JAZHRO010000033.1, forward strand.
GCTGTAGCTTTAGTAGTAGAGTGGGGAGGAGGGTTATGCAGGGGAGGAAAGGAAACAATAGTGGAAATTTACTGATCCTAATTTATGAAGAATCCTTCTATAGTGGTCAGGTAATCCTATCTTAAGATATCAGTGTTGGATAGGATAGGATCGTCAGGATCAGGGGTGTTGGGAGCAGATGAACACCCATGCCAACCAAATCCATGGGATGAAATGTGTATATCAGTAGTCTTAGTCCCATGTGGATCATGATCAAGGACCCTTGATAGTGAGGATGAATGTGCCATTGGGTCACTGCAGAGGAGCCCAATGTTCCCACAGAAAGCTGAATCTTCATCATCACTATCCTCCTCGATCAAGTCACAATCAAAGTTCTTTGATGCCCTGAAAATGTCCAGTCTAAGCTTTTCGTTTCCCAGGGCAATCTCCATGCACCCTGATGCACAATCGATGTTTGCACAGGCGGTTGCCAGAAACGAGCGACCTAGGATAACCGGTGCATCACAGAGATTAGGAGGAACCTCCATATCAAGAACAAAAAAGTCCGTTGGAAAGCAAAATCCTTGGACTTTTACGATCACATTTTCAACCACCCCCTCGATGTTTTTACAGATCGGTCAGCCAACTGTATGGTAACCGAGGTGGGCTTTAACTCCCCAAATCAAAATCGATCAAATACTGCGATGGGAGTTAGGTTGATGGATGACCCCAAGTCAAGAAGGGCCCTATCAAAAGGGGAATCCTGCAACAAGCAAGAAATCAATGGTGTGCCTGGGTCCTTCTTGAGTAGTGATAGCGTTGGTGACAACCGGGTTTATTGTTATAGCGTTGTAGTATAGCCAGTTGTTGCCATCATATATAAATTTTTTACTCGGAAAATAAAAGAGTTCCCGAGGTCAAACTCAGGGAGCAAGTTGTATTCTAGAGATATACATGTTTCTTTTACAAAAATAAAGAAAGAGAGAGAAAGAATTTGTTGTCTTCTTTTCTCTTTGCTTCTCCTCGTCTCAGATCTTCTTTTATCTTCTTCTTCTTTGTCTGCAGAGGTGATGTTCTTCTTCTGCAGTGGTGATGTTCTTCTTCTTTCAGCTGTTCCTGCTATTCCCTTCTTTTTTTTTTCTTTCTTCAGATCTTCTTCTTCTTTGTTCTTCTTCTTTCAGTTCTTCCCTTGTTCTTTTGTGTTCTCCTCTGCCTCGCCTTCTTCTGTTGTTCTTCAGATCTCCTTCTTTCTTCTTTTCTTTTTCCAGTCAGGACGTCGTCCCTCCTTCTTTCTTCTTTTCCCTTCAGGACGTCGTCTGATTTTCCAATCAGACGACTTAAACTGCTTGCTGCTACAGTGTCTCCCTCAGCTTCCTTCTTCTTCCGCGGTCCTTCTTCTTCACCTGTGCCTGCACACTTCAGAGTTTACATCAGAGGACAAAACCTACTCTACCCTCTCCCCCCCCGCGTCTCTCTCTCTCTGAAACCACTCTTGGGAAAGCTCTCCCAGAGCTGCCGGGTAGTCGGGTACGGGTCGCGCCCGGGTCCAGGCCCACCGGCGTGCGTGGTGGGCGAGGAGTGCAGGTCAGTCTAAGTCGGGTCGGGTCAGGTCCGCGGGGCGTGAGCGCGGACGAGACCGGGTAACCGGGCGGGTGAAGGGGACCTCACCCCGTGTGCTGAGGCAGCAAGGCTTATTCACAAAATCAATTTAAACGGTGAAAAAGTTGTGAGGCTTACCGATGTGGGACTAAACGAAGGCCTCTCCTCGCGTGCGCCTGCTGGAAGACCGCGGCCTTGCTTCTGCAGCTGCAGCTTCGATTTGCGTCGGTTGCTGGCTGGCTGCCTTCGCAGGAATCCCCGTAATCCGCAGCAGCTGGAGACCTGGAGTCCTCAAGCCTGGAGCGCGGGAGAAGCTGCTTCAATGTGCGTTAATGGCGGTCGAGCCTCAGAACCTGTCGGACACGAATATGGCCTCTCGGCCTGATCAAACTACTGGGGAACCTTCGCCGTGGCACGGCGAAGGTGTGGAGCTGTGCGGCAAGCCGCAAGGTGGTGTCTGGCGGCAGCCCTAGGTTGGACTGCAACCGGAGAAATGGGTTTGTTTAGGGGAGCGTTATGGAGGTGTGGAGTGGCAGTGGAGGGGTGGGGGGTGCTCAGTGTGATGAGGCGGAGGTTTGGTGAGGGTCGGCGAGGCGTGTGAGGCTGTGGAGCGATGGGGGCATCTCGCCGGAGGGTGGCCGGAGACGAAGGGGGTGACGATGGTCAGGGTCAGTCGAGGGCTTAATTGAACAAATTGAAACCGGGGAAAGAAAGAGGAGAGGAAGGGAAGTAGTTCTAGCTTACTTGCAGGGACGAAGGGGGAGCAGCAGGGCGACAGTCGTATCGACTGTCGCCGGAGAAGAAGATGCCCAGGGGAAGGGGCGGCGGCGAGGAGAGGGCTGGAGAGGCGCCAGCTGGGTACGGCGTGGCGCGGGATGAGCAGGGGAGGAAGTCTCTGCTGCTGGTATTGCGGCAGAGCGAAGAGGAGGAGGAGGAAGAACCGCCGGAGCTGGTGGGCGTCTGCCGGAGTGAGAAGAGAGGAAAGTTGGGGGTTTTCTCCGTCAGATCCGAGCTGCCGAGGTCGGTGGAGCGACGGGGGTATTTATAGGGATCAAAACAGGGAGGAAGGCGGAGGGAGACGACGTGTCTCCCTCGCCGGAGGACGCCGGAGATGGAAACCCATACCGTCCGTGTGTTCGCATGGCCGGTATGGTGGGTTACAGCGACCAGGGGGGTGTCCCTGCGACGGCTGACGACGCAGGGCACCCCCGGTTTACTTGCCAGGCTCTCCCCCTCACCCTGCGCGGCGCCATGCTCCGCGCAAGGTCGCCGGAGCATGGTGCTGGTAGGTTTTGCAGGGGGGACCTGAACGCAAAGAACGAAGGAGAGTTAGGGGCCAAAATGCGAGGGTTCAAAAGTTGAGGGCCAAAAAGTAAATATATGAGGACCAAAGTGTAAAGTCGGTCAAGGAGGTTTCTTCTTAGGCTCAAGTTTTTATACATGATTAATTAGGACCTAAGAAATCTGATGGTGAATTTCATTTCTATATTAAACCTTGTTTGACCGGTCAATTTATGCGAAAACCCAAATTAAGTTATTAATTGGGCATGGTTCTCAATGTAGGTCAAAATGGGTTCTGAAGGCCAAATTGAAGGTTCTAAACCCTAGAGATTATTTTTCTATGAATTTTAGAGGGTTTATTCTATTTTTACTTTGTCTCGAACCTCGTGAATTGAAGTGGGTTGTTTTAGGGTTACAGATTATCATTTAGTTCCTTGGAATTGCTGTAGCCCTTGCTAGATCATCTCATCCCACTTTTATTCTTATTAAGTTGCTTTGACCTATGTTTGGGTCCTGAATTACCCTGTATGCAAATTATACTGGTAAAATTGCATTTTTACCCCTTATGACTTGTTTTCTCCTTAAACTCAGAATTCTCTGAGTTAAGCCTTTCCTTGAGTTATGTAGGAGCTTTTATCCTTTGTATTAGGTCAAACTGAGCTAGTTATGGCTCATGATGAGGTTCTCATCATACCCCCATACCTAGCTTTTGCTAGTCCCTTAGCAAAAACTTAAGGTTTCAACCCTTGTTCTAGACCATGAAGTTTTTAATAGTTTTAGATAAGTGCCTTTTTTTTATTTGAGCATAGATTAGGTTAGAATGCTGACCACAGGCCTAAAAGGTACTCTAGTATCAATCAAGATCCAAATCTGTCTAGCCTTAGCCTCAGTCTTTAGCAAAGGTTTTTAAGGTCCACAAGAACTAACCTAAGGTTTATTGGACTTTGTGGTTAAAGCACCCGTGCTTGAAATGATTTTAGCCCTGGCTCAGTTCGCAGTGTGTTTTGTAAGAGAGAGATAGAAAGTTTTTCTGTTTGGAGAGTTTTCTCTCTCTTTTTCTTTTTAGTTCTAGCCTAGGATTGGCTTTTCAACACGGTCTGTATCAGATTCCTTGCTCTCATCATCAATCCTCAAGGGTTCCTGGCGATCGATGCTTCGAGATAGCACCGCCCATGGCAACCCCCGGAACCCTGGCTATTGAGATTTCGAGATAATCCCATCCATGGTGTTCCGTGGCCGAATCCAGACCCTGGCAATTGACACTTCGAGATAATGCCATCCATGGAATCTGAACCAGCAGAGTGCTTACATGCCCCCAGTAGGATATGTAAATATCCTAAGAGACAAGCACCGAGGAGATGATATTTTGTTACGCATCTTCGAGGGGATTTCCCGCCTCTCCGCGCTGGGAACTCGTTCAAATCAACTTGTGTTGATCGTCCGCTCCTATTCTAGGTGTTCTTTTCAGAATTTTGCGACGCTTCTGCGTGATTCTGATTTTTACGCTTACTGAACCAGGCTGTGTGTGAGGTTAGGGTGCTTAGGTTACTGAGTCCCGTAAACCAAAAATTAGTTAACGAGGCCAAATACTCCCTAAGCCTTAGACCTAATACTTCAGCTTTCCATTTTCCTCAACCTCTTGAGGAGTGTCCAGATCTTAATGGGTACTAAGAGTCTATTCAAGAATACCTAAGGTCTGCATTCTTACTAATCTCATTGTGCACTTTTCAGTTATTTTCTTGAATGAGGTCTAGAACTTAGGTTAATTCCTTAGTTCCTTACTAATGACTATCACCCTTTCTCATAGTTTTGTGCTCCTTTTTCATTTTGTTTCTTTTCTTCTTCACAAAATTTCCTTCTCCTTTTATTCTTTTTCGAAAAATTTTTTAATTTTTATGGTGTTTTTGGCATATGTGAATTTTTTTTTTTTTTTAAACCTTTTCTTACAAGTTTTGCACTTTCATATCCCCCCATGCCTAAGATTTGCAATGTCCTCATTGTAACCTAGGGGGTTTTTATTTAACTTAGTTCATTCCTTAAGACAGAAATTTGGATGAGTGAATGGGTCGGGGTGACTGTTGCGGACGATTTCTAATCTCAGATGTACGCACCTGAGGTGGAGTCGGCTTGTCTTAAAGTGTGAACTTCAAGTGCAAAAATGTGTCAGAACAAGTTTCAGGTTTTCAAAGAGAATGACGGGCTGCCTCCCGTTAAGCGCTGAGTTTTACGCCATCGGCTGGGCGCAATAAGCTCAAGGGGAAAGGAGGATATAAGATGCTTCAGCCAAATCAGTAGAAGTTACATCAATGAACGGCTTGAGCCTCTGACCGTTCACGATGAAAGGTTCAGAATCGTGGCTGAGTGGACTGATTTCGATTGCTCCATTTCCAAAAGCCTGTCGGACTAAATATGGTCCGACCCACTTGGATCTCAGTTTTCCTGGCAAGAGTTTTAGTCGGGCATCAAAGAGTAGGACCTTTTGACCAGGATGAAAGATCTTTCTCGAGATGTGTTTGTCGTGGAAGGCTTTAACCCGCTCCTTGTAGATTTGCGAGTTCTCGTACGCGTCTAGGCGTAATTCATCGATCTCGCTGATTTGGAGTTTTCTGTGGGTCCCAGCCTTGGAAAGATCTAGATTACAGTTCCGTACTGCCCAATAGGCTTTATGCTCCAGTTCTACGGGAAGGTGGCATGCCTTTCCGTACACCAGTCTAAAGGGAGACATGCCCAATTGGGTCTTGTGGGCGGTCCTATAGGCCCACAATGCTTCCGGAAGTCGGGACGACCAGTCCTTCCTGTCAGGTCGAACAGTGACTTGCAGGATTTTCTTGATCTCCCGATTAGACAGCTCAGCTAGACCATTAGTTTGGGGGTGATAAGGAGTAGAGATTCGGTGAGAAACCCCATATTTGGTCATCAGTGACCTAAACTGAGCATTTGTGAAATGGGTCCCCCCATCAGAGATTATTGCACGAGGAATCCCGAACCTTGAGAAAATGTGTTGATGAATGAATTTGAGAACGATTTTGTGATCACAGGTTCGGGTCGGTATGGCTTCGATCCATTTGGACACGTAGTCCACAGCCAACAGAATGTATTCGAAACCATCCGAAACAGGAAAGGGGCCCATAAAATCAATCCCCCAAACATCAAAGATTTCGCATACTAGAATCGGTTGCATAGGCATCATGTCGCGATGGCTCATGTTGCCCAAAGTCTGGCAACGACTGCATGCCTTGCAGTGATTGTATGCGTCTTTGAACAGTGTGGGCCAGTAAAAGCCTCACTGGAGGACTTTTGATGCGGTTTTATGCCCGGCGAAATGGCCACCGCATGCCTGGTCATGGCAGAAAGAGAGGATATTGTTGAATTCCCCTTCCGTGACACATCTCCGGATGATCTGATCGGTACCTATGCGGAAGAGGTACGGGTCTTCCCAAATGTAATACTTGGCATCGGAGCGTAATTTGTCTTTCTTGGCCTTCGGCCAATCGGATGGGATCTGATGAGATGCCAAGTAATTTACTACATTAGCAAACCATGGAAGGCTAGTACCAATAGTCAGCAGGTGCTCATCGGGAAAATGCTCAGTGATGGGTCCGGAAGGGTCAATTATTTTAGAAGGAAGACGGGACAAGTGATCAGCTACCACATTTTGCTTTCCCGCTTTGTCGCGAATCTCAAGGTCAAATTCTTGCAACAGCAAGATCCATCGGATTAATCGAGGTTTCGCGTCCTTCTTTGCAAGGAGATGCCTCACAGCTGTGTGATCCGAGTATATGATGACACGGGAACCCAGAAGGTACGATCTGAACTTTTCTAGGGCAAATACTACAGCTAGCAGCTCTTTCTCAGTAACCGTATAGTTACGCTGAGCCTCATCGAGTGTTTTGCTGGCGTAGTAAATGGCCACAGGTTTCCTGTCAATTTTCTGCCCCAAAACCGCTCCTACAGCGAAGTCGGATGCATCGCACATGATCTCAAAGGGTTGAGACCAATCAGGGGACTGTAGGATCGGGGCTTGGGTGACTCGGTTACGCAGGATTTCAAATGCTTGAGTGCATTCCTTGGAAATTTCGAAAGGAACATCCTTGGAGAGAAGAGTGGTCAGGGGGCGCGCGATTTTTGAAAAATCAGGGATAAATCGCCGATAAAAACCGACATGCCCTAAAAAGGAACGGATGTCCCTGATCGAGCTAGGCATAGGAAGGTGAGAAATCAGATTAACCTTAGCTCGATCCACTTGGATACCTTTCTCCGAAATTGAGTGTCCCAGGACAATTCCCTCAGGCACCATGAAATGGCTCTTTTCCCAGGAAAGAACCAAATTCACATCAATGCACCGCCTGAGTATCTGGACCAAGTGTTGGAGGCAATTGTCGAATGATGCTCCGAAAACTGAAAAGTCATCCATGAAGACTTCCAGATAATCACCTACCATATCTGAGAATATTGCAAGCATGCATCGCTGAAAAGTAGCGGGTGCATTGCAAAGACCGAAAGGCATCCTTCGGAAAGCGTATGTTCCGAAGGGGCAGGTGAACGTGGTCTTTTCTGGGTCCTCAGGATGGATTGCCACCTGGTTATAACCGGAGTACCCATCAAGAAAGCAGAAGAACCTATTTCCCGCAAGTTTTTCGAGAATTTGATCAATGAAGGGTAGTGGGAAATGATCCTTCTTCGTGGAGGAATTGAGTCGGCGGTAATCTATACAGACTCTCCACGAGTTGGCTAATCGGGTAGGAATGATTTCTCTGGTCTCAGTCGTTATAGTGGTGAGTCCTGCCTTCTTGGGCACGACCTGAATTGGGCTCACCCAACGACTATCGGAGATCGGGTAGATGATCCCGGCATCTAACCACTTGATGATCTCCTTTTTCACGACCTCCTGCAGATTGGGGTTTAAGCGTCTCTGCATTTCACGAGAAGGTCGTGTGCCCTCTTCTGAATAGATATGATGAGTACAATAATAGGGACTTATTCCAGTCAAATCATCGAGAGTCCATCCGATGGCTCTGCGATGTTGCTGGAGGACAACAATCAGACGGGATTCCTGTTCAGGACTGAGGTTGGAATTGATAATCACAGGAAGGGGCTGATTAGAACCCAAAAAGACGTATTTCAAGTGAGCAGGAAGGGGTTTCAGTTCGAGGATGGGGTTTTCAGCAGCAGCGGGTGGTTCAGTATAGATGTGAGGTTCAAGGGTGGGAGTTACTGGGTTGTTCATATCTGGATTCGACTCCTCTGTTTGCGGGTCAAGATCCTTCTGTGGTTGATGAGGCATAATCGAGTCATTCTGGAGGTGTGATTCATCAACCAAAGTCTTGATGTCACCAATTTGTTCGATGACGCCACAATTAATTCCTTGTTGGGCCTTAAATATATCAATTTTTAGTGTTTGATCTCCAAACTTAAGCTCTATTTGGCCCTCCTCACAGCTGATGTTGGCTCTAGCAGTAGCCAAGAAAGGTCTCCCTAGAATGATTGGTGTATCCCTAGGGTTCTCAGGTGCATCCATATCTAAGACTATAAAGTCCACTGGAAAATAGAAATCCCGCACTCTTACGATAACATCCTCGAGAATCCCTTTTGGTGACTTTATAGATCGATCTGCTAATTGTAATGTCACCTCGGTTGGTTTTAGCTCAGATTCTTCTAGATGGTCAAGTAAGGATGTGGGTATCAGGTTTATGGATGCACCCAAGTCTAACAATGCTCTATCAAATTGGGTACCACCTATCTTACAGGAAATCAGGGGAGTCCCAGGATCTTTTGCCTTGGGTGGGAGCCTACTAAGGATTACAGAGCTGGCTTGCTCTGACAGAACAATTGGGCTCCCTCCCTTGGTTCGCGGCTTACGCTGGGGTGTACATATATTCTTTAGAAATCGTGCGTAAGCTGGTACGTGGCGGATTGCATCCATCAAGGGGATGTTTATGTGGACCTGCTCAAAGAGCTTGACCAGGTCCTCCTCAGGGGCCACGGGTTTGGTGGTCTTCTTTCCCTTGGTCAGGGCCTCGGGAAACGGGATCTTGGTTGGTTCTTCTAGGATAGGTCCAGGTTGTGGATCCGGAACAGCGGTATCTTGGATAACTATCCTAGGGTCATGGTTATCAGGCTTGGAGTGGTTTGGATAATGCGGGTCTTGAGTTGTTTTACCACTACGTGTTGTTACAGAATTTAATCCGGCCTGATTTTGGTTTGGGTTTGGTAAGAGGGGTGGCTGCTGCTGAAATCCCGCATAAGAAGTTGAGGCTTCCATCTCGTCTGGAGATGGAGCAGTAGGGGCCTGATAAATCCATTGAGCGTGGCCTAAATTTGGATTCATAACGCGCTTCTGGGTTGGCACGTTATTTGGGTTAGGAAGAGGTTGGGAAGGGAGTGTGCCTGGCTGGCGAGAATGTGCCAACTGGGCCAGTTGAGTTTTAACTTCTGTAAGCTCGTCCTTGTGCTGTTTTTGAATAGCCGCATTCGTTTTTTGAATGTCAGCTAGAGTCTGAAGGATTAGGGACATTTGATCCTGATTTGGCCCTGATGGATAAGTAGGGTTGGGCCGAGGCTGAGGCGGCTGGTAATGACGAGAGGGCTGTGGGCGGGACTGAAAAGGTGGTCTTTGGGTTTGGGAATTTCCCGCCCACTGAAAATTGGGATGGCTTCGCCATCCAGGGTTGTAAGTGTTGGAGAATGGGTCGTTCTGGATGGCGTTGAGGTCCTCGCAGGTCTGAGGAACCTCCTGAGAATCAGGGAAAGGGGGAATGGAGTTCCCCCGGATGGTGTAGCAAGGATCGGATGATCCTCCGATCCAAGAATCAGATGGGGGTGGATATGGATCCATCCCAGGGGAAGATCGGTGGAGGATGTTTTGCACAGTCTCCTGTGTGGAAGGAGGTTGTGCAAAGGAGTTACGCGCGGAGGTGGCTCGCTGCAAGTGCTGAGTCAGCTCATCCACCTTCTTTTTAATGATTGAGACCTTGTCCAATCGACTGGCCATTAATTCCAGGTCGACTGATGCGGACAGGCCCTGCGTCCCATGTGCTCCCTTAAGATTCGTCGCTGTGCGGGTATTCGTCCTGTCGAATAATCCCATGGAGTCATTGTTGATGGAGTTCTCGCACATGTTTTCGAGAATCTCCCATACGGTGTCTTCATGTTGACCCATGATGTTTCCTCCGCAAGTTGCATTGACGAAAAGGCGGATGTCCTCACGGAGTCCCTGGTAAAAAGATTGGACTTGTTCCCATTTAGGAACTCCGTGATGGGGGCATTTTCTCATGAGATCCTGAAAACGATCCCATGCCTCATGGAGAGGTTCTCCTGATTGTTGAGTGAAGTGTGTAATCTGATGGCGCAAGGCGTTGGTCCGACCAACGGGAAAAAACTTTTTCAAAAACTCGGATTGAAGTTCTTCCCAGGTGTTGATCGGCCGGGTCTGAGTTTGATACCAATGGGCGGCCTTGTCCATAAGAGAAAAGGAGAACATCTTCATGAGAAGAATATCCCGATTTTGCGCATCTGATCCAAAAGTGTGGGCCAGATGCTTTAGCTGTTTGATGTGCTGGAAGGGATCTTCAGAATTAAGCCCATGGAATTTAGGTATAGCATGAATCATGTTGGGCTTTAATTCAGAATCAGGTCCTCCAGTCGGGATTCTGACTCGAGGCTCAATGGGCACCGCAGCAGGATTGTAGTGGTCCCGCATCATAGGACGCTGTGGTGGGTGCACGAAGTTTTGGAAGAGGTCATTGAGTCGCTGGAGCTGGTGTTCCAGATTATTTTCTTTCTCAACTAGCTGAGCCATGATGGGGGAAGAAGAAGAACTTGGTTCTGAATCAGAAGAGAGAATAATGTGAGGGTGTTGCTGCACAAACACGGGCGTCGAGGCTTGGCCTTGACGAGAGCGAATTTCTAAAGGAGGTCTTAAGGGTGGTCTTAGGGACCTCCTTCCGTACATGCACTGTTGGAAGAGGTAAGTTTAGAAGGTGCTGGACCCAATCAAGACACCCAAAAATGTGTTGGGTGACTATAGAGGTGCGGGGCAGATGGACCCCTTGATCAGAAAGATCGTCCACCTGAGAATTACCTGGGCAGCCAGAGAGGGAGAGTCCCGCGAAGACCCCTACACGGTAGAGCGTCCCCACGGGTTACAGGGTTTCCCCCACCCGACCTCTCTTGTCACTGCGGTTCCAGGTAGACCAGAATGGGGATCTTGACCTCTTAAGTCTACCAATTTAAAGATCAGGGTGCTTAAGGTTTCACTTGAACTTTAGTCTTTTAAGTGCAGAGAGTGACCTAATTTAAGGTTGGTTGACCCAAGGGGTCAACTTTACCTCTTGTTTTCTTTGAGAGCTTTTAGGTCTTGTCTTTTAGGGTTCAAGTGTTTAGAGAGCCAATTGTTTTAGGTTTTCTTTTGAATAGGTATTTTCAATCAATGGTTTAGGCACACTTCTTTTGGATTTTCTCCATTCTTGATTTAAGTAGTGTGTCTCTAAAACCCTAATGTTGAATCTTATGTTGGCTCTACTTGGTCCAGTTAGTTCTTTGTTGGGTAATTAGGGCTCAAGCAAGAATGTGTTAGCCCTTAAATACCCTTAATAGTGTGCAGGACTAATGAGTTGAAAACATGCAACTTTTATGGTTACTAGGTATGGAAGACAGGTTAGCCCTATATTGCTTGTTCTTTTCTTTTCTTCCTCTTTAGAGTTTAGGGGTTAATAGCGAGAGGAAAAATTTACCTGTCCTCGGAGTGGTTGTCGTGCGGTTGCTTGTCTTCTTGATTTCCTGTAGTTTTTTTCTGCACAAAAGAGAGGAGATTATCAGAAATTAAAAAGAAACAGGAATGTTTACCTCTAGAATAGCCGTTGCTCCCCGGCAACGGCGCCAAAATGATAGCGTTGGTGACAACCGGGTTTATTGTTATAGCGTTGTAGTATAGCCAGTTGTTGCCATCATATATAAATTTTTTACTCGGAAAATAAAAGAGTTCCCGAGGTCAAACTCAGGGAGCAAGTTGTATTCTAGAGATATACATGTTTCTTTTACAAAAATAAAGAAAGAGAGAGAAAGAATTTGTTGTCTTCTTTTCTCTTTGCTTCTCCTCGTCTCAGATCTTCTTTTATCTTCTTCTTCTTTGTCTGCAGAGGTGATGTTCTTCTTCTGCAGTGGTGATGTTCTTCTTCTTTCAGCTGTTCCTGCTATTCCCTTCTTTTTTTTTTCTTTCTTCAGATCTTCTTCTTCTTTGTTCTTCTTCTTTCAGTTCTTCCCTTGTTCTTTTGTGTTCTCCTCTGCCTCGCCTTCTTCTGTTGTTCTTCAGATCTCCTTCTTTCTTCTTTTCTTTTTCCAGTCAGGACGTCGTCCCTCCTTCTTTCTTCTTTTCCCTTCAGGACGTCGTCTGATTTTCCAATCAGACGACTTAAACTGCTTGCTGCTACAGTGTCTCCCTCAGCTTCCTTCTTCTTCCGCGGTCCTTCTTCTTCACCTGTGCCTGCACACTTCAGAGTTTACATCAGAGGACAAAACCTACTCTACCCTCTCCCCCCCCCGCGTCTCTCTCTCTCTGAAACCACTCTTGGGAAAGCTCTCCCAGAGCTGCCGGGTAGTCGGGTACGGGTCGCGCCCGGGTCCAGGCCCACCGGCGTGCGTGGTGGGCGAGGAGTGCAGGTCAGTCTAAGTCGGGTCGGGTCAGGTCCGCGGGGCGTGAGCGCGGACGAGACCGGGTAACCGGGCGGGTGAAGGGGACCTCACCCCGTGTGCTGAGGCAGTAAGGCTTATTCACAAAATCAATTTAAACGATGAAAAAGTTGTGAGGCTTACCGATGTGGGACTAAACGAAGGCCTCTCCTCGCGTGCTCCTGCTGGAAGACCGCGGCCTTGCTTCTGCAGCTGCAGCTTCGATTTGCGTCGGTTGCTGGCTGGCTGCCTTCGCAGGAATCCCCGTAATCCGCAGCAGCTGGAGACCTGGAGTCCTCAAGCCTGGAGCGCGGGAGAAGCTGCTTCAATGTGCGTTAATGGCGGTCGAGCCTCAGAACCTGTCGGACACGAATATGGCCTCTCGGTCTGATCAAACTACTGGGGAACCTTCGCCGTGGCACGGCGAAGGTGTGGAGCTGTGCGGCAAGCCGCAAGGTGGTGTCTGGCGGCAGCCCTAGGTTGGACTGCAACCGGAGAAATGGGTTTGTTTGGGGGAGCGTTACGGAGGTGTGGAGTGGCAGTGGAGGGGTGGGGGGTGCTCAGTGTGATGAGGCGGAGGTTCGGTGAGGGTCGGCGAGGCGTGTGAGGCTGTGGAGCGATGGGGGCATCTCGCCGGAGGGTGGCCGGAGACGAAGGGGGTGACGATGGTCAGGGTCGGTCGAGGGCTCAATTGAACAAATTGAAACCGGGGAAAGAAAGAGGAGAGGAAGGGAAGTAGTTCTAGCTTACTTGCAGGGACGAAGGGGGAGCAGCAGGGCGACAGTCGTATCGACTGTCGCCGGAGAAGAAGATGCCCAGGGGAAGGGGCGGCGGCGAGGAGAGGGCTGGAGAGGCGCCAGCTGGGTACGGCGTGGCGCGGGAAGAGCAGGGGAGGAAGTCTCTGCTGCTGGTATTGCGGCAGAGCGAAGAGGAGGAGGAGGTAGAACCGCCGGAGCTGGTGGGCGTCTGCCGGGGTGAGAAGAGAGGAAAGTTGGGGGTTTTCTCCGTCAGATCCGAGCTGCCGAGGTCGGTGGAGCGACGGGGGTATTTATAGGGATCAAAACAGGGAGGAAGGCGGAGGGAGACGACGTGTCTCCCTCGCCGGAGGACGCCGGAGATGGAAACCCATACCGTCCGTGCGTTCGCACGGCCGGTATGGTGGGTTACAGCGACCAGGGGGGTGTCCTTGTGACGGCTGACGACGCAGGGCACCCCCGGTTTACTTGCCAGGCTCTCCCCCTCACCCTGCGCGGCGCCATGCTCCGCGCAAGGTCGCCGAAGCATGGTGCTGGCAGGTTTTGCAGGGGGACCTGAACGCAAAGAACGAAGGAGAGTTAGGGGCCAAAATGCGAGGGTTCAAAAGTTGAGGGCCAAAAAGTAAATATATGAGACCAAAGTGTAAAGTCGGTCAAGGAGGTTTCTTCTTAGGCTCAAGTTTTTATACATGATTAATTAGGACCTAAGGAATCTGATGGTGAATTTCATTTCTATATTAAACCTTGTTTGACCGGTCAATTTATGCGAAAACCCAAATTAAGTTATTAATTGGGCATGGTTCTCAATGTAGGTCAAAATGGGTTCTGAAGGTCAAATTGAATGTTCTAAACCCTAGAGATTATTTTTCTATGAATTTTAGAGGGTTTATTCTATTTTTACTTTGCCTCGAACCTCGTGAATTGAAGTGGGTTGTTTTAGGGTTACAGATTATCATTTAGTTCCTTGGAATTGCTGTAGCCCTTGCTAGATCATCTCATCCCACTTTTATTCTTATTAAGTTGCTTTGACCTATGTTTGGGTCCTGAATTACCCTGTATGCAGATTATACTGGTAAAATTGCATTTTTACCCCTTATGACTTGTTTTCTCCTTAAACTCAGAATTCTCTGAGTTAAGCCTTTCCTTGAGTTATGTAGGAGCTTTTATCCTTTGTATTAGGTCAAACTGAGCTAGTTATGGCTCATGATGAGGTTCTCATCAAGTAGTAAGTCAGCTAAAATAACTGCACTGGCTTCCTCAGATAATACCGCTTGTCGTCCGATCCTCTGCTGCCGCTTCGGAGTACAGTAGTCCTTAAAGAACCTAGTGACAACTGGGATGTGATCTATCGCTTTGAGGAGAGGGACTTGAATGTGAACTTCCTTGAACATAGATTTCAAGTCCTCGAAATTCCATGCGTCCTTTTTCCGTGCTGAATCTCGTGTTAGGGCTGCGGGAAAAGGGACGGGAATTTCAGGGTCTCAAGGCTTCTTTCCTTTATCTAATGAAGATGGCTTGTGAGAGGAAGAGGGTTGTGAGCCATCTCATGGTATGGCACAAGAAAAATCGTTACTCGCTTGCCTAGGTAGCAGGTCCTGTGTAGTCTTTTTGCTCCTTAAGGTAACAGCTTTTGCATTGGCGTGCCGTCCATGCAAAGGCAGAGGAGCGAGTTGGTCAGGATACACAAGGTTTAGCAATAGAGGTGGCTGACCGAGCCCACAACCAGGAGGTGCAGGAGGTGCTTGCATAACCGCATGTGCCTGCCCCTGTGGTGCTTGGAATCTAGGCAGGGCACCCTGATTCTGCACATATCTTGGGTTCGGGACAAGTTGGGAGGGTAAAGCTCCCTACGATCTATGCTCCTACATCATCTGGTTCTGCATGTTCTGTATGTTCTGTATTTGGTTAGCCATTGCCTTCATTATTTGGAGGTTGTCATGAGTAGATTTTCGAATAGATGCCTGCAGTTCCTCCTTCAGTGACTCCAAAGGGTTGGCCCGCTTTGGAGGGTAGTTGGCAGCTTGGTGCAGTGGCTGATAGATAGAGCGTGTCTGTTGCTACTGAGACGGGAGTGGCTGCTGCCTAAGATACGTGTTCTGCACATTCCTGTATTGTCTGGTCTGGTAGTGTGGAACTTGACTCGGTCTCTGTGGATTACCAGACCAGGTGAAATTGGGATGCTGGTGCCAACCAGGGTTATATGGTTCAGAATATGGGTTGTTACACCCGTATCCCTGAATGGCATTGACATCTTTGTAAGCCGAAGATGTCTCAGATGTGAATTCACCAAAAGAATACACACTTGCATCATCATGTGGTGCGAAACCCTGATTGTACGGTGTTAGATCCATATTGTTCACAGGTTCCTGGTATGCAGGATCCCGCGAAGATGGAGAGAAAACATCCTGAGTAATCGGATATGTACGAGAAGAGGGGGCTCGGGATGCTTGAGAGGAGTAAGATGGAGCAGTGTTGCCAGAAGATCCGGATCTCGCTCGCATCAATTCATCGAGCTTCTTATCGAGCAGATCCAACTTATCCAGCTTTTTGGTGATAATGTCCATGTCGGCTCAGGCAAATTCGGCTTGAGCTTCGTGGACATTAACTCGTTGCTGTCCAGGTCACTGGAATTGGTTCATTGAGGCGACGTTCATCGAGTTCTCTGCTAAGGACTCAACCAGTTCAAATGCATTGTTCTCGTCCTTTGCGAGAAAATTCTCACCGCTAGATGCATCGGCCAGGTACCGATATGTGTCATCCAGCCCATGGTAAAATACTTGCACAAGGTGCCATTTGGGTACACCATGATGTGGGCACTTCCTGAGAAGATCGTGAAACCTGTCCCAGGCATCATGTAGCTTCTCTCTAGGGCCTTGAGCAAAAGTCATGATTGTGCGCCTCATGGCATTTGTTCGACCGATCGGGAAGAACTTTTGGAGGAATTCGCGATGTAATTCCTCCTAGGTTCCAATTGACCTCCCGATGGTCTTGAACCAATAAGCAGCTTTATCCTTGAGAGAAAAAGGAAAAAGCTTCATGAGAACAATTCCAATATCAATATTCTTGGGTCGAACTAACTCTGCAATCCGACTCAGGTCTTCGAGGTGTTGGAAGGGATCCTCATTCGAGTTTCCATGGAAATGAGTCTGAATTAGACTTATGATATTTGGTTTTAACTCGAATGCATCTCCGCCTGTGGGAATCTGGACCTGAGGTGCTATGATTGTTGCCGCCGGATCATAGAAGTCCCGCAGTTCTCCGCGTGGTGGGTGCTGCATCCTGTCAAGTGGCGTGAGAATTCGGTCAATTCTCTACTCATATTTTTGTTCTGTTTCCTCAACCCTGCCTTCCAGACGAGCCATTGGGTCCTGATTTTCAGGGTCCTGACAAATTTGAGGACCAGGATTAGCCATCTCAGTTAATCGGGTGGAAGAAGGTTGAGATGAGAGGTTGGGCGAAAATCACCTCTGCTGCCTTGGGTTTGGCTCCTAAGGTCCTGCAAGGTTAGGTCTTAATGACCTTCTTCCTTGCATACATGAACTCAAAGGGTTGGTGTAGTCAAGTAGAACAAGGCTAAGGCCTTGTTAATCACAGTGGTCCTTAAAATCAGATGACCAAATTTTTTGTTAAAGTTCAAGTTGAAGAAAATTCGGCAAGAGACCGACTGCAAGGAATTCCCGCCTCTCAGGCTAACCTGGCTAGGATGGTTACGAGGGGACTACAAGGAAGGTTCTTCTTTCGGCTTTTGCCTCCGGTTCCGTTACCCCGCAGCCGTGGTTGTTTGACACTACCCTGCAGCCTTAAACACCAGGTTTTGCAAGAGAGGTTAAAACTACTTAGTAGTTTCAAGCCAAATGCATGTTATTTGATGTGTTCTTTGTGAATTTTAACCTATCTTTTCAATGTAGTATTTATGGTGGGTGATCCACAAGGTGACTCACCTCACTGACTAACCTTTTGGCTCATTAGGGTCCAAGTTAGTCCAATGTGGTCCTATTAGCTCATGCGCTTCTAAGTTATTTTAAATTAAAGACTACAAATCAAATATAAACTCTCAGGTAAATATGGAATCTAAATGATTTGAAACTTAGCAAAAAGATTCCTTCTTCAATAAGCTTTTTAGAGAGTATTTTTTCATAATTTTTACTATTCCTAACAATTAGTTATGAATTTTTAACTAGAAGGGGGTCAAATCTGGGATTTAGATCTCGTGTTGGTTTTTCTATTAGAAATAGTATCAAATATGCTTCAAAAATTTTGTAAAAATATGATAATTAAAGCTAATTTGATTACCTTTCAAACCCCACAAATTTGTGAGTAAATAAGATTTGTATGTTGGTAAGAATTGATTTTCAAAGTTCATAAAAGTTCTATTTTTAAGTAATCTGACACATATGTACTCCACGAATTTTTTAAAATTCCACAGATGGAATTTTTTTTGGGAATGGTGGCGTTGGAAAGATAATTTGAAAATCTAATTCTAGTCCAAATTTCAAGATTTTTGAAGCATTAGAAACATAGCTATTGAATTTGAAATAGAACACTTACTTTTTGGCCGAATTTCTAAAAGCAATGTGTGCACCTGATTTCCGCGGCGCTCACTTTGATTCGTTCGACGCTTCTCTAGTTTAATCCTGCACACAAAAATAGTATGTTACAGATAAAATCAAAAGTCGCCTTGCCTCCCCGGCAATGGCGCCAATTTGTTCTGGGCATAGATCGCGTAAACGATGAATACACCGTAGTATAGCGCGAAATACTTCTTGACAAATAAAATTAACGGAACTGGGAGTCCCGGTCGATCACAGGGAGGCAAAAAAATGCTTTTGATTTTATGCATTTGTTCTAAATCTAATTACTAAATAGTAGAGATAATGAACCACAATATATATATCACATCATGAATTGCATACATGGAATTGAAACAAATTATAACATGAACATAAACTACTTATGTAACAGAACGAGGGCTCCACAGGTGGTTCATGGTGGTCTTTTAAAGAGGTTGAGAGGAGTAGCGGCAATCCGACAGGATGGCCCAACGAATTTTTCAGACGGAAATGTAGAGACGACGGGAAGAAGAAGAGAGAGGTACAAGAAGGATGAAGAAGAGAATGAGAGAGTTAAGGGAGTTGGTTCTCTACTTGAATACTACTTCAATGCCTTTGAAAGAGGACCCTTAGGCCTCTTTTATAATTTCTTGGAGGGGCAAATAGGGCATTGCAGCCCCTTATTTTGTGCAACAAAAAGCCTTCAAAATCCTTCTCCATACTCAGATGTTCTCTGGTGCTGCCACGTGGCGCAATGTGCCCTCGAATTGAAATCGCGCGGCTATGTGTGCTCTGCTGCCTTCGCAATCCTTAGCGCGATTCATGCGCCTTCCTGATTTCGCACAACCCGCGCAATCGCATGTCCCGCCCGAGCCAATGCACTACGCAGAGCCTTTGTAATATATACTTAATTATATTTATATTAATCTGCTCTGGGTGGCGATGTGGCGCATTCGTGGCCATTGGATGAAGATCCAACGGCCCACGCTGCGAGGCGAGGCGCCTTCAAGGGATGGGGGCGCGGCGAGGGGCGGGTGCGATGGTGCCATGTGGCGCCATCGTGGTCGTCCATTCTTTTCTTTATATCTGATGACGTAGGCCTCCGATTAAGTTGATTTTTGCACTGTTGGACTGCGAACGTCAATCTAGATCCATCCGTACGGTTGGATAAGGTCCGGATCTTCTTCAATTTGCCCCTTGGCTCTTGCTCTTCTACGGACTCCCTAGGGTGCTACGGGAGTCTGATTGATGCGATCTTGGATGCGTTTGACTCCCCTCGTTATTCCGAACAGATCCATATGGTTGGATCGGTCATTTGTAGCCCTGGATTACCTGCAACCATTAATACCTCTCAAATAACATAGTTTAACGCATAAAACACATATATCAACTACGATGCAGAATACGATGCATATGCATGCAGAATGTCATGTTATGCTAAGTTCTAGCTTAATTCAGGCGAGTTAGGACCTATGATTGCTGCGTAATCACCCATCACCATCTGTGCACGCGGACCTTTGTAGGGCTGATTACCATCAACCAACACCGTTCGAGGGGATTGATGTTGATCAACTCCCGCCTTTCCCCTTTCCGTCAAACATTGTTCCACCCACACCCGAACTAAAGCTGTTACCCGAGAATCTCAAGTACATTTTCCTGGGACCTGACCAGACCTTCCCAGTGATTATCAATGCCCACCTAACCAAGGATCAAGAACTTAGGTTGACCGCGACCCTATCAGAACATAGGGTTGCCATTGGGTGGACTATTTCGAACTTGAGAGGAATTAACCCCACCTATTGCACCCACAACATTTACCTAGAAGATGGGGCCTGACCTTCCCGTCAGATGCAGAGACGATTAAACCTGAATATGTAGGAGGTCGTCAAGAAGGAGATCATCAAGTGGCTTGACGCTGACATCATTTACCCAATCTTTGATAGCCCCTGGGTGAGCCCCACTCAAGTGGTTCCCAAGAAAGCCGGGCTCACCGTTGTCACCAATGAGCATGGCGAATCCATCCCCACCTGCACCACCACCGCATGGCGGGTGTGTATTGATTATAGGAAGCTCAATGAGGTGACCAAGAAAGATCATTTCCCCTTGCCATTCATTGATCAGATTCTCGAGCGATTGGCAAGGCAGAAATATTTTTGCTTCCTGGATGGATATTCAAGATATAACCAAGTCACAATTGCTCCTAAAGATCAAGAGAAGACCACATTCACTTGCCCATATGGCACGTTCTCATTCCGTCATATGCCATTCAGGTTATGCAACGCACCCGCCACCTTTCAACGTTGCATGCTAGCCATCTTTTTAGAGATGGTGGGTGAATACCTGGAGGTCTTTATGGATGATTTCTCAGTATTTGGGAACTCATTCGACCATTGTTTGAGCAACTTGGAGAAAATCCTGAAGCGATGTATCGAGGTTAACTTGTTGTTGAGTTGGGAAAAGAGTCATTTCATGGTTCAAGAAGGAATTATCCTCGGTCACATCGTATCGCATAGGGGCATTGAGGTGGATCGAGCTAAAGTTGATTTGATTTCCAAACTTCCCTCACCTAGCTCGGTCCGGCAAATCCGCTCGTTCCTTGGACACATTGGCTTCTACCGAAGGTTCATTAAAGACTCCTCCAAGCTCTCTAAACCCTTGACCGACCTTCAGGCCAATGACGCCCTATTCCACATAACCTCTAATTGCATCCAAGCACACCATACCCTCAGGGGCTTAGTCTCCACCGCACCTGTACTTCAACCCCCGGACTGGTCTCAGGATTTTGAGATCATGTGTGATGCATCAGACTTTGCCATCGGCGCAGTTCTGGGACATAGACAAGACAAGAAACCTGTGGTGATCTACTACATGAGCAAGATGTTGGCTGAGGCCCAACGAAATTATACGGTCACAGAGAAGAACTGCTCACCGTAGTTTTTGGACTCAAAAAGTTTCGATCTTACCTTCTGGGATCCCACGTGACCATCTATACAGACCACTTGGCCATCCGACATTTATTGGCCAAGAAAGACGCTAAACCTGGGCTCATCAGATGGATCATGCTCTTGCAGGAATTTGACTTGGAAATTCACGACAAAGCCGGGTCAAAGAATGTTGTGGCTAATCACCTGTCCAGACTCCACCTGGACCACATTGGGCCATCCTTGCCCTTATCTGACACCATTCCCGATGAGCAAATTCTGGCTGTGCAAGACAGGAAACTACCTTGGTATGCTGACTTCGTCAACTACCTGGTACTAGGACAGACCCCGCACAGTTGGTCCTGACAGCAACGGGATAAGTTCTTGGCTGAAGCCAAGCACTATTTCTGGGACGATCCCATGCTGTTTCGCCTCTGTACCAACCAGATCATCAGGAGGTGTATTCCGAAGGATGAAATTCAAAGTGTGCTATCCTTTTGCCATGACCAAGCATGTGGAGGACACTTTTCGAGGAAGAAAACGGCTGTAAAAGTTTTGGAGTCCGGATTTTATTGGCCTTCATTATTCAAGGATGCACACAGCTTTGCAAAGACTTGCTCCCGCTGCTAGAGTCTGGGGACCATGACCAGGAAAGACATGATGACCCTTCAACCCATTCTGATAGTCGAGATCTTCGACGTTTGGGGCATTGATTTTATAGGTCCCTTTCCACCATCCAATGGCTTTGAGTACATCTTAATCTTTGTAGACTATGTCTCCAAATGGATTGAAGTCGTCGCCACCCGTTGTTGTGATCATAAGGCTGTCATAGACTTTGTTAAGCAAAACATCTTTTCTCGGTTGAGAATATCGAAGGCTATGATCAGTGATGGTGGAAGTCACTTCATCCACGCCTAATTTCGTGCTCTACTCAGAAAATACGGGGTTACTCACCGCATTGCCACCCCGTATCATCCACAAACGAATGGGTAGACTGAGGTCTCAAACAGGTAGATCAAGAACATTCTACAGAAGATCGTGAGACCTAACAGGAAGGATTGGTCCACACGACTGGATGATGCCCTGTGGGCATACAGGACCACTTTCAAGACCCCGATAGGTATGTCGCCTTATCGCCTGATCTTTGGCAAAGCTTGCCACCTTCCTGTCGAGTTGGAACACCGGGCTTACTAGGCCATTAAGCAATGTAACATGGATTCCCAATTAGCCGATGCGCAGAGGATGCTCCAACTCTCTGAGCTTGAGGAGATTCGTTGGGACACCTTTGAGAATAATTAGTTGTACAAGGAAAAGATGAAAGTCATCCATGACCGACTCATCTACAGAAAGACCTTCGAGTCCAATCAGCAAGTTTGGCTTTTTGACACCTGACTCAAACTCTTTCCCAAGAAACTCAGATCCAAGTGGATGGGATCGTATAGGGTAGTCAAACCCTATTCTAATGGGGCGGTTGAAATCGCAGATCCGAACACTGGGCACACTTTCACGGTAAACGGATAGAGATTGAAACACTTCCTCGCCCAGGTTCCCCCAAAGGAGGTTGTCACCCTCATTGAGGGCTGACACGAAGCATCGTCTAGCTGGAGGCATTAAACTCAGCGCTTCCTAGGAGGCAACCCAGAAGATTCAGACTGATCAGGTATATTGCTTTGCTCAGGTGATTTCTTTTTGAACCCCCGTTGCATCAATTTAATTGTCAATGAGGACATTGTTTAACTTAAGCATTAGGGGGTGGTAATTTGCATATTCTGAGTTCATTTTAATTAGTCTGAATAAAAAAAAATGATGAATTTAGGAAGAAAAACTTAGGCATTAGGAACTTGTCAACAGTGGAAAATAATACAAAAAGAACATGAACACTTAAACTTTTCAGGCCTTTAGGCTTAATCAACCCTGGTGTTCGTTAAAATATGGATTTAGCTTCGAATCCTTGCAAACTTAATTTATTTTAATCCACCAATAAAATAGGGTGATAAGTATACGACTTATCAACTCGCCCTCTAACTTGGAGGGACTTTTAGTCTAAGCATCTACACATATTTTTGCATTGACTCACTCCTTGGAGATTTTGACAGAAATTGGGTAGCTAATGAACCTTCTAGGGTGGTATGGCTGGCAAGTTGTCGTGGGTAACAGCCCATTGGCCGGTTCTCCAGAACCCAGCCATAAGACCACTTTCTTCTTATTGCCTCTATGTAAATTTGAGATCAGGGAAGCCACCTACTAAACAACAAAAGAAAAAAAAAAAGATGTAGAAAAGAAGAAAAAAGAGAACAAAATAAGCCATACTTCACCGCACGAGTATGGCTGGCAAGTTGTCGTGGGTAACAGCCCATTGGCCGATTGTCCAGAACCCAGCTCATTAAATGCACAAAAAGACCCAAAACACTTAAGGAAGAAGCGGGGAAGTAGAGCAATTCGGGGAGATATACACTAGAAACACCCTTGTGTTGGCCATAAATAAAATAAAAGTTGGAAGAAAGCTACTGATCAGACAAATACACCTTCAGGTAAAACACTTCCTTTTCCGGTCACCTAGAGGCATAGAAACCAGAAGTCTGTCTAAATTACTGCTGAGTGAGTCTATTACGATCTTCACACCAAGATGCTTAACACTTAGAGTCTTTTTCGAGTTTTGGGTGGGTTGGGTAGCCGTAAAAAGTTACTAACACACTCTCAACTCCAAAAATCCATAAAAATGAGAAAAGATGAAAAAGAAAAAATATATATGCCTTAAAGTGAGGATTCGGGTGATTCACATTTTGGCAAACACCCGGGTGCTGTTTAATCTCTGTAGATTAGGATCTTAGTATATTTCCTCCTATTGATAAGTAACAAAATGTCTAAGTAATCACTTCCTGAATTCTGACTGAGAATAACGGCTAGGATGAATCGTGCTAGGGACTAGCAAGGAGTAAGTATGGGGGTATGATAATGCTACATTTTATGTTGATAATTTTGTCGAATGGGGTCGGTCTTAAGGATAAAATGCACAGATAACATATCATAAATGGGCATGGGAGCATTGCATGCATCGCACATTGAGATTGCTTATAATGCATTATGAATGATCATTTGTATAAGTGCATGTTAAAATAGGCCTCAGATGAGTAATCGGACTGCACGGATGGATTCAGAACAACGAACGGAGTCCAATGGATTCAAAATCGACCAAATTCGACATCCAGAGCTTCCGCAATTGACCCAACAAGTTTTAGCCGTTGATTTGATGATCAACAACCCACAATGCGCCATGTGACGCCCGATCAACACCCGCTAGCCAACGCCCAGCCTCCTCTATCCACCATAGGACGAATCTTAGCTGTTGATCTTTGATCGGACGGCCGAAATATCCACCACAGCACCTGCGCACATTCCCTTCTTCACCCGCAGGGATGCTCTCAGTCGTTCAATTTGTGATTGAATGGCTGAGAGCAGATCTCGCGCCATCCATCCAACGGCTGAAACGCCTGCGCACCCACCTCCTCTCTGCGACCATCTGCCTTCACAGTGCAGTGGTCGTGCCCTCGCTACACGTGCAGGGGCACACGTTCGAATCGCGGAAGAGCTGAATCTAGAAGGAGAGGCCCGAGCCACTGAAATTCAGCTATTCATCTCTGATCTGACGGCTCGGAAGCAGGTGATGCGGCGCGATCGCGTGCATCCAACCTAGACGCGTGCGATGACGCACGCACAGCGCCCGCGAGGCACAATCCTGAATTGCTTTCATTGTGCGATATCGTAGATTGGACGGTCCTCAGCGGCTGCACGCGGATTGCCAAGAAGAGGAAGCATAGAGTGCGCAGACGACCGGCGAGCAGAGGGGCTTCACTGACATTTCAGGAAGGGTTTTAGCGACGTCTCGGACGTCGCTAAAGCCCCTTCTTCATTTAAAAGGCCCTTCTTCCTATATAAACCCCTTCCAACCACCCATGTAAGGCATTCAATACACTTGCAAATGCTCTACCCCACTCCTAGCCACCATTAGCACACATTTGTAGTCACCAGAGTCAACGAGCTGCTGACGGAGTCCTCCACCACCATGGCTGCCTCGCTGTCTCCTTTCTCTTTCTCTCTCTCTCTAGCTTAGCTTTACTTTACTTGTGCTTAAGCATTTATCTAGTGTTGTACTTGTAAAACTAAAGTGCATGTTAAATGAAGATGTTTCTTTTCTAGCCATTGTCGCTCTTTCTCTTCTTGACAAGTTTTTTTCCGTATCGTGAGTTGCATGAATGCCATGACTTAAAAGAACTCTAACCCTACTCTCTCTTTCTCTCTCTCTCTTACTCACTTTTCCCCCGCATTTTCCTGCGCAAGCAAAAGCCTACCATTTTCGTGACACTAAGTGACAGAAAAACCTGATTTTTACTCCTCCCTGTGTTCGACACTCGGATTCACGTCCGTTTATTTAAAACCGACGCAGTGAACACGAACTACAACGACCCTTTTAAACAACCGCATCCGTAGCATGTCACATTGCCCATGGCAACCCCAGAACCCTGGCTTTTGAGATTTTGAGATAATCCCGCCCATGGTGTTCTGTAGCTAAATTCAAACCCTGGCAATCAACATTTCGAGATAATGCCACTGGTGGGACTCAAATAGGTTTTGTTAATATGGTAATATTATCGTTGAAATTAGTATAGTGAGTTAACCTAAATCGAGTCTAACCAGCTTCACAGAATTTTTAACCTGGCCTACTTGATTTTATCTTGGTTGCTTTTAGGCCCAGGGTCGATCTCAGGAAGGCGGGAATTTAAAGGTCAAGGAATTTCTATACCTTTCCTAAAACGTATCTCTTCCTTGCATTTATTATGTTTTTGGTTTTTTTTTTTCTATTTTTTTATAAGATTTTTGTTGGTGATAATGTTGTCCTTAAGGTACACCCTCAAAAATGAAGTCCTTGGCCTTGAGCCAAATGGTTTTTGGCTTGTAGCCAACTTGGGGTTCTCAAAAATCGATCTTGTTATTCGCAAGATCAAGTACCTGCAAGACAAGAATTATTTTTTCTCTTTTACTCTTTTATTTATCTTTTTAATAGCAAGAAATAAAAGATAAATGAAAATAAGTTAAGTTGCTAGAAAAGAAAGAAACACTTAGCTTAGTATATGTATAGATATATAGTAGATACAGAATATGTATATATATATATATATATATGTATATAGTTACATATTATATATAGGGGTGGAGGTGGAAGTAGAAATGGAATGTAGCATAGTGTCAAGTTGGTTCATGTCTATTAAGACGCAATCAACAAGACTGAGTGTCGCTTGAAGTGTGAGCGGATGTGTGGGAATGTGTGTGGAAGTGCTTGCTTTGCGTGGATATCGGGGAATATCAGCAACTGGTGCAAATATTCCCGCGATATGATGCGCGGTGGAGGGACTAGTGTACGGGAGTATAGGTAGAGAAGTGTATATATGGATATGGGTAGGTAGATGTATATGTAAACATATGTATATATATATATCTATAACTATATATGTATAAAGATAGTTGTATATATATATATAGCTATGTATGTATATATATGTATATATATTTATGTATATATGTGAGTGGATATATATATGTGTGTGTGTGTGAGTGTGTACTAGTGTGTGTGAGTGTACAAGTGTGTGTGTACAAGTGAGTGTGTGTGTATGCTGGCGAAGGAGGGAAGTGCAGCAGATAAGCCGTCTGCTGCATTGCCCCATCGTCTGATGCGCACAGATGCACTTGCGCAAGAGAGAGAGCGCGCGCGGTGTGCTGGGGAGCGCCTGCACTCTCTTCGTACGCGGACGGGTGCGGGCGAGTGCAGCGCTGCCGGCGGGTGAGGCGCGGACGAGTGCGGGCGACCGACTGGCGCGGGTAGCGGGCGAGGAGAGAGAGTGCGAAGCCACCGGCTAAGTAAGAAGCGAGCCGATGGCTACAGTGTCGCGCTGAGAGGTGTGAACAGTAGCTACAGTGTTGCGCGGAGCGGGCAACCGGTAGCGGTCGGTTCTGTGTGCACGGGTGCGCTGTGGAGCGCCTGCGCGTGCAAGAAAAGCCTGTGCACATCCTGTAGGAGCGCGCGTGGTAGCCGGCGGAGCTACAGGTAGGCGTGCGGTGCTGCTAGAGCTTTTGAGCTTGTGAGCTTGAAGCTCTGGCAATGGCGGAGAAGATGATCGGTAGTAAAAGCAAAAGGGGAATTCACCACGCCCACTTGCTCACGAAAGAGCTGGGTGGTGGTGGAACTCATAGTGCTGGTCTGAGACCATTGTGGGTTTTCTCCTGCCCACGGTGTGTCTCTTCTCAGTGAGAAGAGATACTGTGCATGGAGAGGGAGAGGGGAGGAGGTTGGTCCAGGGTGATGGTGGATCTGAAGGTGTCTATAGGTGTATGAAAGTGCATGCCCGCACAAGGGAGAGAGCAAGGCATTATAAAGAGGAGAGGGCATGCCACAACCATGCTGCTGGCAGCGCACATCCTGCCATACTGTTGGCAGGAGGAGAGGCACGCATGCCCCATGCCCTGCAGCCGCGCGAGAGAGAAAAATTCAAAATAAATAAAAAAATGAAAATGGTGAAATTGCAATGTTGCACTTGAGGAAGTTAATTAATAGATGGCCAATTATTCACACTCTTCTCCCCTCTTTATAAATGCATGCAGGCATCTATTTACAAATGCAATTACGGTTACATAAGATGCAATGGCAGTGCTAGGAAATAACACAAGATGGCATATTTACTGGTGTATTTTTGCTGTACAAACATACCCCCATGCCTATCTTTTGCTAGTTCCTAGCAAAATATTTTGTATTGTATTTAGAAATGATCTTAAGCTAAGGATTCTTTTCTGAAGCGACATGGATGTGTTTATCCGTTGGATATTGTGAGAACCAATTGCAGAGAAGACTACCAGTACTTTAAGTCTTACATGACATAGACCATCTCCCAACTAACCTGGACTTTTTATATTTAAACCTTAAGTACGATTTCCAGGACTCAGAAAGTTTTTCCGTGCTCGAGAGCTCAAGATATTATGGTTTGTGCATAGTGAAGGATCAAGACTGACCAGATGAACATTAAGACTCAAGCCCAGGGTTTCACGAATTTTTTAAGTGCAAGTTGGTCCCAGTTTCAGCTCAT
This sequence comes from Thalassia testudinum, assembly GCA_037157565.1. Lineage (NCBI taxonomy): Eukaryota > Viridiplantae > Streptophyta > Magnoliopsida > Alismatales > Hydrocharitaceae > Thalassia > Thalassia testudinum. The sequence continues at coordinate 7,583,363 of JAZHRO010000033.1, forward strand.
ATCTTCGGATTGACCCTTAAAAAGATTATGAAAAACTCAACCCCTATTTTTATTACTTTTGTGGCTTAAGGAATATATGGTAGAAACAGGGTATTTGTAACGTGCTCTGAAAACTTTTTGGGGAGAAGAATTTACAGACATTTGAAAGACATACTGACTTATTTGCAGGATTTTTTTTCTCTCTCTGTTTTTTTTTTTTGAAACAAGTGTCAGTATATCTTTTACAACTTTATTTGGAGGAGCACACATTGTTGATGGGAGAGTACCTTTTTGGTGGAAAGAGTTTCTCCTAGACACAAGACTAAAGTCTGGGATAAAAAGTCTACCTGCGCGCACAGGTAAGGATTCCACCTTCCCTAACAGTTTTAGTTAATCGGGTTAAGTCTTCCAAATGGAGAAAGGGATCTTCGCTTGCAAGACCATGGAAGTGAAAGTTAATTAGGCTAATGACATTAGGTTTTAGTTCAAAATCGTCCCCGTCCATGGGGACCCGAATTTGCCCTATGGTCTCTGTAGCAGCGGGATTTTGATAAGAGCTAAGAGACTTAGGCTCCTCCCGTTTGGGAGGTTCTGCATTTCCTCCAAGGTTTCCCCAATGGCTTCAATCTGCTGATTATACATTTTCATTTGGGCTTGGAGGCGGGTTGTGGGGTCTACGACTCCACCACCACTTGGTGGGACTTGAGGGGGGTGGTTTCCTCTCTCGAGATTTGGGGGTGGGCGTGCAGCCATGTTTGTGGAGGAGGATGACGATTCAGTTTCTATTCTTCTAGAATTATCAGACAATTCAAACAATTCGGGGTTTTGTGACCTCCTACCAAACATGCACTACTGCAGGAAGAATTGGGGAGATAAGAAGGGAAATGGGGATGAGAGAAATAACGTCGAATGGGTACACTTGATGACAAATCAAAGCAATCAGTTTCCCAACCTCTACAATGTGCCTTTAGACCTAAAGATCTAAGTTACCTACTATCACAACCTACGGAACCAAATGAGAGCATCGTGGAACCATCGGGTCAGATTGAAAGGCCGTTTGCCCCAGTCTTAGACACTCGATAGCACGCGGGAACCCACACCAGCACGTAGGTGCTACATGTAGGTAGTTAGACCTCCAATCCTTAATAGGGGTCAAGTTGCTACCAGTTTTAATTTAGAGGCTTAGGATCAAGTGTTCCAGGAATGTGAAGGGCGTTGTATATGGGTAATGCCCAAGTGCATTGATTTTAACAGTGTGCAAACTAAGCATGAAAGGAGGAAATCTTCCCAAATTGGAGTTTTAGATGGTGAATGGCTTTTAGAATTTCAACCTTAAGTAGTATGGATTTTAGGATTCCACTGAGTTACCAATTCAACCAATCTCTGGGTTTTGAAAAAAAACACAAGTTCTTTTATGCCCAACAAATCCTTCTTCAATGTGAATTAGTTAATGCATGCTAAAAATGCAATGGGCTTCCTTAGATGGAAATTTCTATGTGTGGATGCACGAGTTTATTTTAAGTCAATGTGAAAGGAAGCCAAAACACTTCAATTCAAGTGCTCCCAATCACCAAAATGGTGTTCCACACAAGGCTCAACCACCAAATAATGTAAAGAAAATTAAAACGTCGGGGTTGAAATATTCGGGATCAAATCTAAGGCAATTGAAAAGTTGTGGTGGGGTTGGAATCAACTTAATTCCAAGTCTCCCCACTAAATATGTGATCCCAAAATGTGAATAAGTGAGGCAAGGAGGGATGGCAATCAATCAATTTTAACTTGCCTCGAAGAAAACTTCACACAATGAAGGATCCAAGAATCAAGATTCTTGGATTTTCGCTATGCGAAGTTTTGCGGGAAATCAAGGGCCAGTGGGGGTGATAGCAAAAATCAACAAGTGGTTTTTAATCCACTTGCCCCAAGAAATTCCCAAGAAGTGTTTTTAGGTTTTTTTTTTTTTAGGTGACAAGATAACCTAAGTTACTAAGAGGGAGACACCTACCTCTTCAGCAATATGGGCGAAGCTCTAATGCGACACTGGCGACTTCATGCTCTCGCTCCCACCTTGGATTTGGCAACATTTTCGAGCTCCTTTGCTTGTCTTTTCCTTGCAACCGGTTTACCTGCACACAAGCAAACAAAACACCCGTGAAGAGAAGGGTGTGAGAAGAGAAAATCAAAGGAATGAGAGTAGAAACTTACCTCAATTTGTGCCTCCCCAGCAACGGCACCAGAAAAAGCTTGATGGGACTCGAATAGGTTTTGTTACTATGGTGATATTATCGTTGAAATTAGTATAGTGAGTTAACATAAATCGAGTCTAACCAGCTTCACAAAATTTTTAACCTGGCCTACTTGATTTTATCTTGGTCGTTTTTAGGCCCAGGGTCGATCTCAGGGAGGCAGGAATTTAAAGGTTAAGGAGTTTCTACGCCTTTCCTAAAACGTATCTCTTCCTTGCGTTTATTATGTTTTTATTTTATTTTTCTTTTTTCTTTAAGATTTTTTTGGTGATAATGTTGTCCTTGAGGTACACCCTCAAAAATGAAGTCCTTGGCCTTGAGCCAAATGGTTCTTGGCTTGTAGCCAACTTGGGGTTCTCAGAAATCGATCTTGTTATTCGCAAGATCAAGTACCTGCAAGACAAGAATTATCTTTTCTCTTTTACTCTTTTTTTTATCCTTTTAATAGCAAGAAATAAAAGATAAATGAAAACAAGGTAAGTTGCTAGAAAAGAAAGAAATACTTAGCTTAGTATATGTATAGATATATGGTAGATACAGAATATATATATATATGTATATAGTTATATATTATATATAGGGGTGGAGGCGGAAGTGGAAATGGAATGTAGCACAATGTCAAGTTGGTCCATGTCTAGTAAGATGCAACCAACAAGACTGAGTGCTGCGTGAAGTGTGAGCGGATGTGTGGGAGTGTGTGTGGAAGTTCTTGCTTTGCACGGATATCGGGGAATATCAGCAATTGGTGCAGATATTCCCGTGATATGATGTGCGGTGGAGGGACTAGTATACGGGAGTATGGGTGGAGAAGTGTATATATGGATATGGGTAGGTGGATGTATATGTAATCATATATATGTATATATATATATCTGTATATATCTATAACTATATATGTATAAAGATAGTTGTATATATATATATATAGCTATGTATATATATATTTGTATATATATATATAAATATGTATATATATTTATGTATATATGTGAGTGGATATATATATGTGTGTATGTGTGAGTGCATTAGGGTGTGTGTGAGTGTGTACCAGTGTGTGTGTGAGTGTACGAGTGTGTGTGTGTATGATGGCGGAGGAGGGGAGCGCAGCAGATAAGCCGTCTGTTGCGCTACCTCATCCTTTGATGGGCATAGATGCACTTGCGTAGGAGAGAGAGCACGTGCGGTGTACTGGGGAGCGCCTGCGCTCTCTTCTTGTGCGGACGGGTGCGAGCGAGCGCAGCGCAGCGCGTAGCGCTGTGGGCGGGTGAGGCGTAGACGAGTGTGGGAAATCGGCTGGTGCGGGTAGCGAGCGAGGAGTGAGAGCGCGAAGCCACCGGCTAAGTGAGAAGCGAGCCGGTGGCTACAGTGTCGCGCTGAGAGGCTTGAACAGTAGCTACAGTGCTGTGCGGAGCGGCCTACCGGTAGCGGCCAGTTCTGCGTGTGCGGGCGCACTGTGGAGCACCTGCGCATGCAAAAAAAGGCTGTGCACGTCCTGCAGGTGCAAGCGCGGTGGCCGACGGAGCCGCAAGCAGGCGTGCGGTGCTGCTGGAGCTTTTGAGCTTGCGAGCTTGAAGCTCTGGCAAGGCGGAGAAGATGATCGGCAGTAAAAACAAAAGGGGAATCCACCATGCTCACCTGCTCACGAAAGAGCTGGGCGGTGGTGGTCTGAGACCACTGTGGGTTTTCTCTTGCCTACCGTGTGTCTCTTCTCAGTGAGAAGAGATACTTTGTATGGAGAAGGAGAGGGGAGGAGGTTGGCCCAGGGTGACGGTGGATCTGAAGGTGTTTGCAGGTGTATGAAAGTGCATGCCCGCACAAGGGAGAGAGCAAGGCATTATAAAGAGGAGAGGGCATGCCACAGCCATGCTGCTGGCAGTGCACATCCTACCATATTGTTGGCAGGAGGAGAGGTGCGAAGAGGCACGCATGCCCCATGCCCTGCAGTCGGACGAGAGAGAAAAATTCAAAGTAAATAAAAAAATGAAAATGGTGAAATTGCAATGCCGCACTTAAGGAAGATGTTAATTAATAGATGGATAATTATTCACACTCTCCTCCCCTCTTTATAAATGCATGCAGGCGTCTATTTACAAATGCAATTACGGCTACATAAGATGCAATGGTTGTGCTAGGAAAAAATACAAGATGACATATTTACTGGTGTATTTTTGCTGTGCAAACAGCCACCCATGGCATCTAAACTAGCACTGGGTGCTTACATGCCCCCGGTAGGATATGTAGATATCCTAGGAGACAAGCACTAAGGAGATGATATGTTATTGCACATCTTCGAGTGGAATTTCCTGCCTCTTTGCACCGGGAACTCGTCCAAATCAACTTGCATTGATCAGCTGCTCCTAATCTAGTTGACTTTTTCAGAACTTAAACGCATTTGCGTGATTTTGTTACTTAAGCGCATTGAAACAGACTGTGTGTGGATTGGGGTGCTTAGGTTATCGAGTCTCGCAAACCAGAGGTCAGTTAATGAGGCTGAATACTCCCTAAGCCTTAGACCTAATACTTAAGCTTCGCATTTTCCCCAACCTCTTGAGGACTATCCAGATCTTAGCGGGTACTTGAATTTTTAAGCCTAGGATTATAGTCCAAGAGGCCTAAAATCAGCATTCCTACTAATCTCTTCTGTATTTCATTAGCACTTTTTGCCTTTTCATTTTCTTTTGACATGGTATAGAACTAAGTCAATTCCTTAATTTCTTACTAATGACTATCTCTTTTTCTTTTCTTTCCAACTTGTGCTCCTTTTTGGCATTTTTAACTTCTCCCCTTTTTCTCCTCAAAATTGATATGCCCTCAAAATTTTCTCTCCTCTCAATCTTTTTTGTTCATTTTCAAGAATTTTTTTTTTTTGGTATTTTTGGGATATGTGATTTTTTTGATGAAACCCTTTCTTGTGAGATGATTTTCATGTCGTTTTGCCCTTTAATACCCCCCATGCCTATAATTTGCAATGTCCTCATTGTAAATTAGGTGGGTTCGAGTTTAGCTTAGATCATTCATTAGAACAAGTTTTTGGGTGGGTGAATGGGTCGGGATGACTGTTGCGAACGATTTCAAGCTCAGGTACGGGTACGAGAGGTGGAGTCGGCTATTCTAATGGATGAACCCTAAAGTGCAATATGAGTTTAGCATAAGAATGTGTCAAGAAAGGTTTTGGGTTTTTCAAAATGACGAGTTGCCTCCTGTTAAGCGCAGAGTTTTACGCCATCGGCTAGGCGCAATAAGCTCAGGGAGAATGGAGGGTAAAAGATGTCTCAGCCAAATTTGTATCGGTAAGTTCAATGAACAGTTTGAGTCTCTGACCGTTCACGACAAAATGTTCTGAATCGTGGTTGAGTTGATTGATTTTGATGGCTCCATTTTCAAAGATTCGTCGGACGAGGTAAGGTCCGATCCACTTTAATCTGAGTTTTCCTGGGAACAACTTGAGTTTGGCATCAAAGAGTAGGACTTTTTTACCAAGGTAAAAGATCTTTTTGGATATGTACTTGTCGTGAAAGGCTTTAACCCACTCTTTGTAAATTTACGAGTTCTTATACGCGTCATGACGTAATTCATCGATCTTGCTCATTTGAAGCTTTCTGTGGGTTCCTGCCTTAGAAAGATCAAGATTGCAGTTTCGTACTGCCCAATAGGCTTCGTGCTCCAATTCGACGGGGAGGTGACATGCCTTCTCGTACACCAATCTAATGGGAGACATACCACATTGGATTTTGTGGGAGGTCCTATAAGCCCACAAAGCTTCCGGAAGTCGAGATGACCAGTCTTTCCTGTTAGGTCGAAAAGTGACCTGGAGCATTTTCTTGATCTCCCGATTTGATAGCTCAGCTAGACCATTAGTTTAGGGGTGATAAGGAGTAGAGATTCGGTGTGACACCCCGTATTTGGTCATCAGTGACCTGAACTGAGCATTAGTGAAATGGGTCCCTCCATCAGAGATTATAACACGTGGAATCCCGAACTGAGAGAAGATGTTTTGATGAATGAATTTGATAACCACCTTATGATCATTGGTTCGGGACGGAATGGCTTCAATCCATTTGGACACGTAGTCAACAGCGAGTAGAATGTACTCAAAGTCTTCCAAAATAGGAAAGGGTCCCATAAAATCAATCCCCCAGACGTCGAAGATTTCGCATATGAGAATCGGATATAAGGGCATCATATCATGGTGGCTCATGTTGCTTAAGGTCTGACAACGAGTACATGCCTTACAGTGATTGTATGCGTATTTGAAAATCGTGCGCCAATAGAAGCCACACTGGAGGACTTTAGCTGCGGTTTTATGACAAGAGAAGTGTCCACTGCATGCCTGATCATGGCAGAAGAACAAGATGCCATGAATTTTCGCTTCCGAGACACACCGTCGGATGATTTGATCAGCACTGATGCGGAAAAGATACGGGTCTTCCTAGAAGTAGTACTTGTCATTAGAAAGGAATTTGTCTTTCTTGGCCTTCGGCTAATCGAATGGAATCTGATGTGATGCTAGGTAGTTTACTAGATCAGTAAACCATGGAAGCCCTATACTGATAGTCGGGAGGTGCTCATTTGGAAAATGTTCTGTAATGGGTCCGGAAGGGTCGATAATATCAGAAGGAAGGCGGGACAAGTGATCAGCTACCATGTTCTGTTTTCCCGCCTTGTCACGAATCTCAAGGTCAAATTATTGCAATAGCAAGATCCAACAGATTAGTCGGGGTTTCACGTCCTTCTTTGTAAGGAGATGCCTTACAGCTGTGTGATTAGAGTAAATGATAACATGGGAACCTAAAAGATACGATCTGAATTTTTCCAGGGCAAATACTACGGCTAGCAGCTCTTTCTCAGTAACTATGTAATTACGTTGAGCCTCGTCAAGTGTCTTGCTAGCGTAGTAAATGACCACGGGTTTCCCGTCAATTTTCTGCCTAAGTACCGCGCCTACGGCGAAATCAGAAGCATCGCACATGATCTCAAAGGGCTGAGATCAATCAGGGGACTGTAGGATCGGAGCTTGGGTAACTCGATCACATAGGGTTTCAAATGCTTGAGTGCATTCCTTGGAGATTTCAAAAGGAAATCCTTACATAGCAAAATAGTCAGGGGGTGTGTGATTTTCAAGAAATCAGGAAGGAATGAATCGACAGTAAAAATCGACATACCTTAGGAAAGATCTTATGTCCTTGATCGAGCTAGGCATAGGGAGTTTGGAAATCAGATTCACCTTGGCTTAATCAACCTAGATGCCATTTTCTGAGATGAGATGTCCTAGGACAATTCCTTCGGGCACCATGAAGTGGCTCTTTTCCTAGGAAAGAACCAGATTCACGTTAATGCACCACCTGAGGATCTGGACCAAGTGCAGGAGGCAATTGTCAAATAATTCGCCAAACACTGAGAAGTCATCCATGAAGACTTTCAAAGAATCACCTACCATATCTAAGTATATGGCAAGCATGCACCGCTGAAAAGTAGCAGGTGCATTGCAAAGACCGAATGGCATCGGAACTCATACGTCCCGAAGGGGCAGGTGAAAGTGATCTTTTCTTGGTCCTCAAGATGGATTGCCACTTGGTTATAATCGGAGTACCCGTCCAAAAAGCAGAAGAATCTATTTCCTATTAGTTTCTCGAGGATCTGATCAATAAACGGTAGTCGAAAATGATCCTTCTTTGTGGAGGTATTGAGTCTTCTGTAATCAATGCAGACTCTCCACGAATTCACCACACGGGTTGGTATGATTTCTCCAGTCTCAGTTGTGATCATGGTGAGTCCTGCCTTCTTAGGCACAACCTAGATTGGACTCACCCACCGACTGTCGAAGATTGGGTAGATGATCCTAGCATCTAACCACTTGATGATCTCCTTTTGCATGACCTCCTGCAGATTAGGATTCAGACGTCTCTGCATTTCACGGGAAGGTCGTGTGCCCTCTTCAGTATAGTTGCGGTGTGTGCAGTAAAAGAGGGGCTGATGCCAGTCAAATCATCGAGAGTCCATCCAATGGCTCTTCGATGTTGCTAGAGAACAGTAATCAGATGGGATTCTTGATCAGGTGTGAGTCTGAAATTGATAATCACAGGAAACGTCTGATTGGAACCCAAAAAGACGTATTTTAGATGATCGAGAAGAGGCTTGAGTTCCAAGACAGGGTTATCAGCAGCAGCGGATGGTTCAGGGTGTGTGTCAGGAGCAAGGGAAGGAGTAATAGGTGTGTCTAGGTTAAGTTCAGACTCCTCTGATTGCCGGTTTTGATCCTCTTGTGGTTGATTAGAAGTAGTCATGTTTTCCTCAATATACGAATTGTCAACCATAGCCTTGATATCACATATTTGTTCTATAACTCTGCAAATAATCCCTTATTGGGCCTTAAAGATGTCAATCTTTAATGTCTGGTTCCCAAATTTTAGTTTAATTTGGGCCTCCTCACAATTTATGTTGGCTCTAGCTATGGCCAGAAAGGGTCTCCCTAATATGATTGGTGTGTTTTTTAGATTTTTTGGAGCATCAATATCGAAGACTACGAAATCCACTGGGAAATAGAAATCCTGAACCTTAACAATGACATCCTCAAGAACTCCTTTAGGTGACTTAATAGATCGATTTGCCAATTGTAAGGTCACCTCTGTCGGTTTGAGCTCAGATTCCTCAAGATGGTCAAGTAGGGATGTAGGTATTAGGTTTATGGAGGCTCCTAGATCTAATAAAGCTCTATCAAATTGGATATCACCAATTGTATAGGAAATCAGGGGAGTACCTAGGTTTTTTAACTTAGGTGGGAGTTTGCTCAAAATTACAGAGCTGGCTTACTCTGATAATATGATTGGGCTCCCACTTTTGGTTCGCGGCTTATGCTTAGGTGTACACACGTCTTTCAGGAATCATGCGTAAGCCGGTACGTGGTGAATCGCATCCATCAAGAGGACGTTTATATGGACTTGTTCAAAGAGCTTGACTAGGTCCTCTTCAGGTGCCATGGGTTTGGTTGTCCTCTTTCCCTTGGTCAAGGCCTCGGGAAACGGAACCTTAGATGGTTCCTCTAGAATAGGTCCAGGCTCTTGATCAGGGACAGGGGTATCCTGGATGACTATCTTAGGGCTTGGGTTACTACCAGGCTGAAAGTGGCTTGGGTAAGGTGGGTCCTATGTTGCTTTGCCACTACGGGTTATTACTGAATTCAGTCCTTCCTGGTTCTTGTTTGGTGTGGGTAAAATAGGTGGCTGCTGCAGAAATCCCGAGTATGATGTCGAAGCTTCCATCCCGTCGGGTGATGGAGTAGAAGGGGCCTGATAAATCATGTGTGCTTGGCCCAGATTTGGGTTCATAGCGCGCCTCTAGTTCAGCACATTATTCGGATTTAGCAGAGGTTGCGAAGGGAGTGTGCCAGGTTGGCGGGAATTCTCCATCTAGGCGAGTTGATTATGAACCTCTGTGATCTCATTTTTTTGTTGTTTTTGCATAGCCACATTCATCTTTTGAATGTCAGCCAGAGTCTAAAGGATAAGAGTCGTTTGATCTGTTTGAGTTGGCCTAGATTGATAGGTGGGGTTGGGTCGAGGCTGAGGCAGCTGATATGGACGAGGAGCTTGTGGACGGGGTTGATATGGTGGTCTTTGATTCTGATTGTTTCCCACCCACAGGAAATTGGGATGATTCCGCCATCTAGGGTTATGGTATTAGAGAATGGGTCATTTTGGATGATGTTGAGGTCCTCGTAGGTCTGAGGAACCTTAGAAAAGTCAGAGTATGAGGGTTTAGAGTTCCCCCAACTAGAGTAGGCGGGGTCAGAGTTTCCTCCGACCCTAGAGTCAGACGGGGGTGGATATGGGTCCATCCCCTGAGAAGATAGGTGATAGATGTTATGCATGGATTCCCTCCCAAAGGGTGGCTGTGCGAACGGGTTTTGTGCAAAGGTGGCTCGCTGCAGATGTCGAGTTAGTTCATCTACCTTCTTCTCAATGATAGAGACCTTGTCCAAATGAATGGCCATCAATTCAAAGTCGACAGATGAGGAAAGGCCCTGCATCTCATGTGCTCCCCTTGGATTCGTCGATGCGCAGGCATTCATCCGGTCGAATAAGCCCATGGAGTCATTATTGATGGAGTTCTCGCACATATTCTTGAGAATCTCCCACGCAGTGTCTTCGTGTTGACCCATAATATTTCCTCTGCAAGTTGCATTGATGAATAAACGGATAGCTTCACAGAGTCCTTGGTAAAAAGACTGGAGTTGTTCCCATTTAGGAACTCCATGATGGGGGCACTTCCGCATAAGGTCCAGGAAACGATCCCATGCTTCGTGAAGTGGTTCTCCAGGTTACTGTGTGAAGTGCGTGATCTGGTGTCGGAAAGCATTCGTCCGACTAACTGGGAGGAACTTTTTCAGAAACTCGGATTGTAGTTCAACCCATGTGTTGATTGGACGCGTTTGAGTCTGATACCAGTGAGCTGCTTTGTCTATGAGAGAGAAGGAGATCTTCATTAGAAGAATGTCCCGATTTTGAACATCTGACCCAAAGGTCTAGGCCAGATGCTTAAGTTGTTTGATGTGCTGGAAATGATCATCTGAATTGTGCCCATGAAATTTTGGAATAGCATGAATCATGTTGGGCTTGAGTTCAGAATCAGGACCTCCAGCCGGGATTTGGACTCGAGGTTCGATCGCCACCGCAGTGGATTGTAATGATCTCGTATCATAGGACGCTGCGGTGGATTCACAAAGGCTTGGAATAAATCATTAAGGCACTAAAGTTGGTTCTCAAGGTTATTCTCTTCTTTTGCAGGTTGTGCCATGATGATGGATGAAGGAGAATTAGGTTCAGATGAATCAGAAGAGATGTCTATGTGATGGGTTGCTGCACAAACACGGAAGTCGAGGCCTGGCCTCGACAGGAGTGAATGACTAAAGGAGGCCTCAAGGATGGTCTTAAGGACCTCTTACCAAACATGCACCGATGGTCTAGATGAGAATAGAATGTGATGGACCCAATCAAGACACCCAAAAATTTTGGATGACTATAGAGGTTCAAGGCGGATGATATCCCTTAGTCAGAAAGCCGTCCACCTGAGAATTACCTAGGCAGCCAGAGAGGGACAGTCCCGCGATGACCCCTACACTGTAAAGGCCCCCCACGGGTTATAGGATATCCCCCACCCGACCTCTCTTGTCACTGATGTTCCAGGTAGACCAGAATGGGGACTTAACCTCTTAAGTCTACCAGTTTTTTTTTTTAAGAGCAAAGGTGCTTAGGATTTTACTTGAACTTTAGATGTATTGAGTGCGAAAGTGACCTGATTTCAAGATTGGTTGACCCAACAAGGTGGGTCAACTTCACCTATTTGTCCTTTGAGAAGTTTTAGGTCCCTCTTTTAGGATTCAAGTGAGATTAAGAGCCTGATTTTTAGGATTTTCTTGAATAGATCAATTCAACCAAGGCTTAGGCACACATCATTTGAAAAAGTTGATTATTGCTTATGTAAGTGTGTCTCTAAAACCCTAACTTGGAATCCTTAATTGTCTCTAATTTTGGTCCAAATTTTGTTTGCCAAATGTGGTATCTAAGGCTCAAACAAGAATGTGGTAGCCCTAGTTACCTTAAGTGGGTGCACAAATCAAGTTTTTGTTGTTGAAATCAAATCAAGCAACTTGATGAATTATCTAAGAATGCAAAGCAAGTAGCCTTAATTGATTTTTTTTCTTTTTAACCTTTTTCAGAATGAGGGGCTTAAGAGAGAGAGTAATTAGATTTTACCTGCCCCTAGTGTGTTTGATGTGCGACTGACTTTCTTCAATGTTTCTTCTCCCTAAAATAGCCACAGCAAAAGAGATATAGTAAGTTAGAATCTGTATCAGAAATTGTAATCAAGAATTCTAAATTGCCTATTGCTCTCCGGCAACAGCGCCAAAATGTTATTGAAAAGCGAGATCGATGTTTAAAATAATCGCGTTGCAGTATAGTCGAAATCGCTTTGAAAACAAATACAATTTTATTACTTGAAAAGATTTCCGAGGTCGAACACAGGGAGCAAATTGGTATTTAGAAATGAAGATCATAATTCAGAATTAAAAGAGTATGCAATAATATCAGTATCAGAGTGCAAAAGTATGGGAGTAAAATGGTGATTTAGATCACCAAATACTCCTACAATATCACTAAGGAACTCAATATATGAATGTGCAATGAGAACTAGAATCTGTCGTCTGATGAAGGAATCAGACGACTTAAAGTGTCTGATCCTTCCTTCTCTTTCTCTGCCTTTGCTTCTGCTGTTCACCTTTTCTCCTTCCTTTGCCTTAGCTTTCTTTGTCTTCTCCTTGGCTTTCTCTCCTTCTCTTTCTCTTTAGCTGATGCTCTGGCCTCTTCTTCTTCTTCTTCCTTCTCTATCTTTAGCCTTTCATCCTCTTCCTTTCTTCTTCTTCTTTCTTCTGCCTTAAGCCCTGCGATCCTCCTCTTCTTCTTCTCTTCTTCCTTTTTTGGCTCTCTTCTCTCAGAATCCGCTAAGTGTCGGCCAAGGATCCCCACAGCAAAACCCTCCCCCTACCCACGCGACTCTCCTCTCTTTCTCTCTTAGGATTCGCTCTCCCACAGCCACACAGGTAGTCGGGTTATTGGGTCGGGTGCGTACCCGGGACCAGGCCCACCATCGTGCGGTAGTGGGCGAGGAGTGCAGGTCGGGTCAGGTCAGCCAGGTCCGCGGGTGAGTGTCACAGACGAGACCAGGTTGGGTGAGTGGGACCTCACCCCGTGGTAACTGAGGCGATAAGCCTACACCACTTTTTCAATTTATTTGGGTGCAGTCACTCTTTCATATCTGAGGTGGGACTATCCGCCCACCCTTCTTCTCATGCACCTGCAGCAGAGACAAGGCTTCCAATTGTAGCAGCTGTGGAGGTCTTCGATTGGAATTGAGAGCCTGGATGCATGCGCGAGGGAATTCTGCGCAGCCTGGGACAGCAGCGCCTGGAGCGGCAGCACCTGGAACGGCTTCAAGCAAGCTTCAAGCTTGTGCGCCAATGGCGAATGGGGCCTGAACCTGAAAACACAAGAACGGTCTCACGACCACATCAAATCGTTCAGGGAGGTTCGTCGGAGCACGACGGATGTGCTGGGAGTGGTGGCGTGGCATGGTAGTGCTTGTGAGTGCATGCCTAGGGCACACTGTGTGCGAGTGAGTGGGTGTGTTCAAGGGATGATTTAGGTCAGTGACACGGTGAGTGAAGTGAGGGGAAGTGCTTAGTGAGGTGTGGCGGAGGTCGTGAGCTTGTCGACGAGGGTTTTGGTGGCCTGTGGAGGTGGGATGGCCTCGCTGGAGTTGGTGGTCAGAGATGGTGTGAGGGGCGGCAGTGGTCGATTTGAAGTGGAATAAATGTGAAAATAAGGTAGAGGTAAGAGGGAACTTATTTGGGTGGTCAAGGGACGAAGGAGGCGAGTGAGGGCGTCGAGTCTGGTATGGCTGACACCGGAGACGAAGGCAGCTCCGGTGAGGTGGAAACGGCGAGGACGAAGAGGAACAGGCACCTGCTGGTACGGTAGGGAGCGGACGAAGTCAAGGAGGAGGAATCCGCTGCAAGTATGATGGCCGCATGACGAGGAGGAGTAGGGAAGGTCGCCGAATGTCGAGGAGCCTACGATCGTGAGGAGAAAAGAGGATTTAGGGGTATTCGCGACCGAAATCGAGTGTGGAGGAGTCGGGGTGATCTGGGCTTCTTTAAATAGGTCTCTGAAGGGCGGTTAGGGCTTGGGAAGGAAGCTTCCCAAGCTTGGAAGGTCACCGAAGATGGAAGTTGTTGAGATACCCACATCTCTCATGCATTCGCATGAGAGATTGGGAGGGAATCAAATCTCAAAGATGGGTTCATACTGATGGGAATTTCTCAGAGGATCTTCTTTCCAATTTTGGAAGAGATCCTTCAAGCAATCAAGGAGAACTTCCAAGTTAAAGGTTGTCGAAGTAGGTTTCTTCCATGATAATGGCGGAGGGACCTACTTGTGAAGACAATGAGAAAGCTAGGGGGTTGTTAGCAAGGGTTTTTGAAAGTTAAGGGTAGAAATGTAATCAGACATGACCTTTTTGCAAACTAGGTCAAGATGAGTTCCCCTTAGGTCCAAATTTTGGTACAAATCTAATTTGGACCTAAGGAATCCAGCGGTGATGTTGGATTTTGGGTTTGATCACGTTTGACTGGGAAATTTATGCAAAAATTGAAATTTGGGCAAATATCTGTCTGGGATCCCATTCTAAGTCAAATGGGTTCTAATGACAAATTGAAGGTACTAAGCCCTAGATAATATTTTTCTATGATTTTTAGAAGTTTTAAGTAAATTTTACCCTGATAAGAACCTTGGTTAATCAAGTGGATCTGTTTTTAAGGTTTCAAGAAGTCATTTAATTCACAGAACACACACAAACCCTTTTCTGTTAAATCCAACCCACTTGTTATCTTATTAAGACCATTTGACCTTTGTTTAGCCCTTGAGAAAACACGTGGTTGTGCTGCATTAGTAAAATTGTAGGTTTACCCCTATTTTCTTGTGTTTCTCTCATAAAGGTTATGCAGTGAATTATGACCTTCAGTTGGTTATGTAGGAGCATTTATTCTCTTTATTGGGTCAAAATGAGTTAGTTAGGGCTCATGATGGTGTTCCCATCATATATTCATTTAATTACACATTTTAGATAGATATATACATGATTAATGTCTAAATACTATAACATAATACAAATACAGTATAAATAGGTCAGAAATACTTAAAATAATACTATATAAATATACATTATAGATTACTTTAGTATTAATTTAATTTACTAATTTACTTTATTTTAACTTAATAATTTACTTAATTAACTTACTAACTTAATTACCTATAATAATTACATAAATAAATTAATATACAAGTATGGTACAGTATATAATAATTAGTTATTCACGTATATGCAGTAATAGATATGGTTTTAGGTATGTACATAGTTATTTATAATTATTTAGTATTATATACATTTAATCTAATATAAATTAATATATAATTATATAATAAGGTTATATATATATAGTAAATCATCCTAAATATGTAATTAAATATATAGAGTAGAATTATAAGTTATGTATGTACATTATTTACATATATTACAATATCTACATATAGCTTAGTATTAAGTTATATTTACAAGTATAAATACAATATACAAGATATTTTTGAGTATTTTTGGATTTTTATGGTATTTATGTATTCTTTAGAGATAGGAGATGAGGGAGAAAGGGTGAGATGAGAAAGAGAAGAACTCCTTTTGGGATTTCTGAATTGGTTTCTTTTATTAAGTTTCAAGGTATATCGAACTGTTGACTAGTATGTTCTACCAAGGTAGGGGTTCAGAATACTTTGCAACTTGGCATACACTTAAAGAAATGCCTGATCTTACTCAAGTTAGGTTTATTTTATTTTTTTATGATTTTTTTATGATTTTTATTTATTTACAAAACTAACCCAATTTAGGCCTTGGAAGAGTTTTCAATAAAGAACCTAAGGCTCTAAAATGAGTTCTAAGGGTTGGAAAAAGTATGTGGAACTATAAATACATTCAGCACTTCATAAAAAGGGTGTTCAAATGTTTAAACATGATTTTCAATTCCATTTCATTCAAATTTACATTTTGGATAGTTTGGATCTTAATCATGTAGCTGACAGTGAATTTAAACAAGATTACATGCAATTAAAATTCAATCCAAGTATATGAATGCTTGTACATAAGTGTTCTAACCATATACACATGTTAGCTACATAGAATCCTCAAAATCCCAGCTAAAACTCTTTGAATCCAACTCAAGATAGTCCACAACAGTGGCTATTATTGCTGCTATCAAAATGGCAGCAACTACTGCCGAAATTTAGCAGCAAGGAGTTGCTGTTTCAGCTGCACATGGTTGTTGCAGCTATATCAGTGACAGAATCAGGCTTTGAAGCTTGATCAAATGCTCCAGAAGATCTCCTCAGATCTGAAAAATTAGATCTAAAGACCAGAAAAACCTTTCATCCACAAATCCATCTAAAATCAGGGATGCATATCAGTGGAAAAGCTCTTCAAACACAAGATCAGATTCCATCTTTGAAAATCCAAGTTTCACATGTTGTGAAATCTATTTGAAAGCTTTAGCATACGCTGAAAACTACATTAAGTGATTTCACACCCAATAAATATCCTAGTTAATCCCTTCCTCTTCATCATAGACAACAAAAAGGAAATAGATTACTCTAGATATCAAATTCACTTGTGAATCACTTCAAAATCTTCATCCAACTCTTTTTAAAACTCATTTCAAGTTCAAACAACCCATTAAAATCATTTTGAAGTTAAAAACAAATGTTTCCCAAATTGGGCTTTTTAATGTAAGATCGCCACTGTGAATTGATCACTTTGAACTCCTAAACACTATAAATCAGTGTTTAGGACCTCAAACGATCCTAGAAAAATCATTAGGTCATTGCTTAGGCCTTGAATCATTTCATATGATTCTCATTGGCCCAAACTACCTGGTAATCATCAAAAATTCAGAATCTGACATGAGATGAAATCCAGCAAATTTGGGCAATGAAAATCTAACCAAATGGATTTAAACAATTGCAGTATTTCCAATCAAACTCAGATAAACGCAATTTCAATGATTAAATGTAAATAGATTGCAATTGACTCAAAACTCATTCAATCAATCATCGACATCAATCCACACATAATCAGTCAAATCCGATTGATGCAAACCAAAAGGAAGGCATTAGTGGATATATGGGCTGAAAGGAATGCCCTCAATTTGATGTTTGAGCGCTCCAACATATCTGAAAGCCAATGAGCTTCAAATCTATTGAATGCTCTTTTGAATGGGTGATTAGTGACTAAATTGTACATCAAGTGAATAAACGTGAATTATGAGGTGAAGGGGAGAGTAATGGATCAAAATGGAGGTGGAAAAACACCTCTCTGATCTGAATTAATCAGAGAGGGTGAGATCGATTCTAACTATGCTACTCTTAATCTATAATAATCTATCACTAAATTTGGTGTTTAATCTACTCCTACTGATCTATAGTACACTAACTAACACTAAAACTAATCTAGAAAGCAAGAAATCCTAATCTAATGAGAAGAACAGGACCTTTGGATCAACAACCGACGGCTGAAGAGGAAGAATGGAGGGAGGTCTCCAGCGAGTGAAGAACCTTCTAGTGAAGCTCCTGGGACGTCCTCAGGCTTACGTCATCCCTAGCGACGTGGATGAATTGAGGAAGAACTCCACCTCTATCACCAATGGAGTGAGTGAAATGGCAAGAAGAAGCTGGAGAGGAAGAAGGATCAACTCCAGAGGTGTAGGAGGGGGTTGATAGCGTAGCGTGATGTTGTTCGCTCTGAAACGGGTTTTAAAATCAGTGTGTGTAGTATAGGTCGAATCAGTGCGAAAAAAAAATAGAATTTATTACTCGAATGAAAGTTCGAGGTCGAAAACAGGGAGCAATTGGCAAAAATGCTTCTCAAGATTGCAATTCAACACAAATATATAATCAATAGAATTCCAAGAAAATATGAATGAAAGTGAATGTCAAATAATGTAAAAAGAATGGGGTAAAATGGTGATTTGAATCACCAATTACCCCTAACAATTATATCAAATAACTCAATAGTACTAAGCAATTAAATTCCACGTAATAAAAGTGCACAGTGCACTTCAAATGATGCTCAGACGTCTGTTTAGCCGGTCAGATGGCTTAAATCACTCGTTGCTATAGTGCCAAGAGGGCACCCTTCCTCTTTAGCTCCTTCTCTGGTTTCTGTCTTCTTCCTCTTCTTTGTCTGTGCCTTCTTCTCTTCTTCTATAGCTGTGCCTTCTCTCTTCTTTCTCTGCTGCTCAGGCTTCCTCTCCTTCTTCCTTCTTCATGTGCAAGGGGAAGGTTCCTTAAATAGCTAAGTGTCGGCCGTTGGTTCTGAGAGCAAAACCCCCTGCCCCCACGTGCTCTCTCCTTCTCGGGTTATCGGGTATTCGAGTAGAGCGCACCCAGGACTAGAGCTGCCGGCCGAGAGTGGCAGTCGAGGAGTGCTTAGGTTAGGTGGATTATCGAATCGACCAGACCCGCGTGTAAGGTGTCGTGGGCGAGGCACGTGTGGGGCGCGGGGACCTCACCCCCTGTGACTTGAGGTGATAAAGCTATGCGACAAATTCAATTTATGCCGGTGCGGGCACTTGTTAGGTTCTGAGGTGGGACTATCCCACCTCCCTTCCTCTGCGTGCAGCTACAGTTGCTGCTTCCTGCTATTGTGGTCAAAGGGCCAGTCAAAGGGCCAAATTGGTCCCTAGGTCGTGATCCTAGAGACGCTCTGCTGCGCCTGGGACTTCTCCTGGGGTTTGCAGATGCTGAAGCGAGGCTTCAAGCTTTGCTCAAAGCTTTGTCAATGGCAGCGGAGGAGCGAAGACCTGAAATGAAGAACACGGCTTTGCAGCCTCGTTAGAAGGTTCATTAGGCTTCACCGTAGCACAGCGGACGTGGTGGTGTGTGCTACGTGTCGTGAAGGTGACTGTGGTGGCCAGATGGTGATGGAAAGTGAAGAGCGAAGGTGCGGTGTTCGGTGGAGGTTGTAGAGGAGCAATCGACCTAACCAAGTTAGGGCTTTTGCTCCTAGGGTCGAGTCAAAAGTTGTGGACTTGTTAGTGAGGTGTGTGGAGGTGTGTGGTGAGCAGTAAGCCTCGCCGGAGTGATGACCGGAGCAGAGGAAGATGATGGTGTTTGGCAGTGTCGAGGGTCGAAACAGGAATAAGAAGAGGGAAATCTAACCTAAAAGCGGAGAGGAATTAATCTAACCTAAGATAATCAAACGAAAGGGGAGGATTTTCCTTACCGAGGGTACGCCGGCTCTGGAGAAGATGAAGGCTCCGGTGAGAGGGAGACGGAGACGAAGACGTAGATTGAAGCAGCCGCAGGTATTGCGATGTGCGGAGGAAGAAGAGGAAGGTAGATTCGTCGTTGGTATTGCGAACATATGAGGAATGGAGTCGGAGGAGGTCGGAAGACGGTGTGGAGCTTCTTGGTCAGAGAGGAGGGAGGAAGGAAGGGTATTCCAGGTTGAGAACGAGCGTGGGAAGTTTGACTTGATCTGGCTGTGCTTATATTGGGCTTAGGAGGTCGATTTGAGCTTGGAAACCAAGCTTCTAAGCTAGGAATGTGCACCGAAATAGGAGACCCATATCTTTGAAGGATTTTCATGAGAGATTGGGCGAGATCTGGAGCTTGAGAATTGGCACAAAAGGAAGAGAATTCCTTAACGAACTTCCCTTTCAAATTTGAGAGGGATTCGTCAAGGAATTAAGGAGAACATGCCATTTTAAGGTCGCTAGAGTTTGTAGGATTAGGATTCATGGTGGCAGGGACCTTACTGTGAAGACGATGATAAAGTTAGGGGCCATTTGCATGGAATTCAAAAAGCTAAGGATCTAAATGAGATAAAAAGAGTCTGACTGGACCAAAATGCAAACTTGGTTAAGATGATCTCAGATTAGGCCCAAATTTTGGTACAAACCTAATTTGGATCTAAGGAATTCAATAGTGAAGTTAGATTTAGGTTTTGACCTTATTTGATAGGGTAATTTATGCAAAAACCTAAATTAGGGCAAATGTCTGTCTAGAACTCTATTTTGGGTCAAGACGGGTTCTGATGGTCAAATTGAAGGTACCAAACCTTAGAGAATATTTTTCTATGAATTTCAAAGGATTTAGGTGAATTTGATCCTAACCAAAACCTCAGTTAATTAAGCAGATCTGTTTTTAGGATTTCAAAAGTCATTTAATTCTCAAAATACGCGAAAACTCTTTTTTGTCTGTATTAACCTACTTGTTGAATATTTAAGACCATTTGACCCTTAATTACCCCCTTGAAAAATCTATGGTTGTTCTTTTTTTAAGATATGATGGTAAAATTACAGTTTTAATCCTATGTTCTTATCTTTCTCTCAGAATGATTATGCAATGAACTATGGCTTTCTGGCAGTTATGTAGGAGCATTTATTCCTTGATAATGACTAAATTGAGCTAGTTATGGCTCATGATGGTGTTCCCATCACGTGAGCTTAGAGGATGTTCTTAAATAGCTGCTTAAGTGGATTAGGTGACCAGTTAGGTGAGGTTTGGCATTTAGGGCTTGGACGGTGGGATTAGGGGAAAAGACGCATAAGAAATTTCAAACCAAACCTCTACCATCTGATTAGATCTAAAGGAGGTAGCGGTGCTCCATGCAAAGGTGCGCGAAGGATGGAGGACAATCGACCGTTGAATGGATGGATCACAAGATGGACGGTGCTTGTAGCTCGTGTTCTTCGCGAGCTATAGTGCTCTCGCATGGCATCAGGCGTAATGGGCTTTTTACGCAAAGAGCCCACAAAGGTGAATGGGTAGAGAATTTGCATATTAAACCCATAAGTGAGAAGAATCAATGTAGCGTGGACCAAAAGGCTTACAAATGGGTCCCTAGTGACTTTCAAAGAGGTCCCTAGCATGAATAAAATGTTATGCATGAGGACCTAAATATAATCTAATGAATATGGGATCCTATTGATGTCCAAATGCCGTGAAGTTTTTATTGGAGCATAATTGAACATTTAAGAAGTTAATTAAACCTTTGATTTGTACTTTTGAACTCAACCATGTGTTCAATTTGCAATTAGATCATCATTTTGCATTTATTAATAAAATATCTCATTTAGTGACCTAATTATACATTTTTAACACAAATTAGATGTTTTAGGTCATTTTCCTTAATTTTCACACTTAACCCATTTCTTGTGTTAATTGATAGTGTTTAACTTAATTTTTAGCTTAACTTGGGTATTTTAGCTATGATGAGCCATACCTCATCACACACCACCCCCACGGCCATCGGCCCTCTTCTTCTCCCTCAACGCCAGACCTGCTCTGTCCCTTAGCCAGCAATAGCAACCCTACCACCTCCCTCCTCTACCACAGCACCCACCACCCCCTCCACTCCCCTTAGCACCCCTGTGCCATTTGCTATGTGCTTCCAAATGGATAGAATATAGTTGCTTAATCTTGGTATCATGTATGCACTTAAGCTTATCAAGGCCAAATCTATATGGCTCTAGTTATTATTCTTATTGCTTGTATGCTACCATATTCAAAATTAGGTGTTATTTCCATCCAACAAAGTTTTAAAGAGGGAGAGCCCAACTGATGAGTTTACGTTTGAGGTCATCTAAGGATCTTGATTTTTGCTGGAGGACCTATGGGGATAAGCAGCCATGTGAGGCAATTAGTAATTAACGCTTTGAAATATTGAGATCAATGGATAAGATGGTAGTTGGCAATGCAAGTGGAATGGAGTTCTAATAGTGCATGAGCATAAGAAATGCACATGTGGGAGGGTGGCAGCCATGCTTAATGGTGGCATAATAGGGTCATCAGTAGCAATCTTGCTAGAAAAACTTATGAAGTGTAGGTGGTGGTGCATGCTTGAGTAGTGAAAAGATTGGTGATGGCCAAAGGGATGTTATGTTGGTATGTGGCTCTTCTGAGAACTTAGGAATTGGTTTAGCACATTGCTATCTTGGTCCATGTCAAAATATATACCTCCTTGTACAAATCATTTGATGACATAAATATCTCTCAAGTCTAGGATTTTGGTCTCTCAAATACAAGTGATACACTTCTTTGCAGTTTTTTAATTCATTTTACTTGAGTATGCATTTGATTGATTTATTTTTTGTCCAATTTATAGGTTTAAATTGTAAGTACTAATTGTAAGTAGTACTTTTTTTAACATGTGATAGATGCATACATTTTGTTTGTTATCATTGGAATGAAATTCCTGCAAGGTTGAGTTCCTTTTGACCCACAAGATCACACCTAGCCCCAAAGGCCTCTCAAGGAGATGCCCTAAGATCACTTTACTTTACATATTATAGCACTACACATAGTGGGATATGTTTGAATGTGAATATCTTTTAATGTCACTATTTGTAAGTACTATTTCTTTTTTAAATGGGCGTAATTTAGGTAATGAATAGAAGGGAAGAAGACACAATGATGGATACAATGTCTCATAGAACTAATGGTGATTAACCTTCCAATAATGACATTTTGGATCCAAACTTAAATGAGGTATGTGAAAAATAATTTTTAATAATGGAAAATGTCAATGCAATGTTAATATTATTTATAATTGATTTTACATCATTTTACATAGTCAATTTGAATCACATATGGTAAAAGAACCAAGACCATAATGATAGATGAACCCACTTCTTCAATAATGGATGAATCGATACTAACTATTGACGTGTTGTTTGATTCTATTGAAGAAGCTTGAATATTTTATAAAAGAAAATGAGCATAGTGTTGGTTTTAGTGTACGGAGATCGTCAGAAAATAAAGATAGTAAAATAAATGAGGTGATTCGTAAATATTTTGTATTCTCAAAACAAGGATTTAAGGAAGTAAAAAGAAAATTACATGGTGTTGAAGCCGAGAAAGGAAAGAATGCAAAAAGGACCAGTATTATTAGAGAGGATTGTGAAGTAGCTTTGGTGATAAAGAAAAATCCAAATCATAACCGAATGGTTTTTAAATTAATCAGAATCATAATCATGAACTAGCTATGCCACAAGAGTCATTTCTTAAGATCTAAAAGTCATGTTACTTCACATAAATCTTTGCACCGTGTATACTTTGAATCAAATGTGTCTTTGTCGGAGATGATGCATATCTGGAAAAAACAAATTGATGGTTATGAAAATATTGGTTGTTTAGAGAGAGACTTGAGAATTATGAGAAGCGCTTACGAGAATCTTTAAAGTAATCAAATGATCTTATCTTTATTAAAAATTTGGAAGAGAAAAAGAAAATACATCCATCCTTTTATTATACTTATGAACTAGATGAAGAAAATAAATTGAAGCACGTCTTTTGAGCAAATGGCATTTGAGGAAAAAATTATGGTCTTTTTGGAGATGTTGTAGTTTTTGATATAACATATGAGACAAACAAGTATTGCATGATTTTTGCTCCATTTATCGGGGTCAATCGTCATAAGCAATCAATTAATCATTTATATAGTTATTTTCGAAATTCTTAGAAGCCATGGATGGCTATCAAATGGATTCAATAATTATAGATTAAGATCTTGTCATGATGGCTGCAATAAAGATTGTCTTTGACAGGTCCACTCATAGATTTTGCATGTGGCACATTAAAAAAAGTTTCAAAAAAAGTTGGAGTAGCTTTAGCATCTAATGACAATTTCCAAAGTAAATTCAAATCTTGTGTTTGGAGTTTATAAACACCTAATAAATTTGAAAGGTCATGGAAGGAGGTGATCCAAGAATTCAACTTAGAAAATAAGGATTGGTTCACACAAATATATAACATACCCACTATGTGGATACCAACATATTTTAGGAAAATATTTTAGGATGGTATGAGGACAACTCAACGATTTGAAAGTATAAACTTCTTTTTCAATCACTTTGTGAATAAAAAATTCAGATTAGTTGAATTTTGGATGCATATTGATAATGCTATAGATCATCAAAGACAAAAGGAGTTAGAAGCTGATTATAAGACATTATATTCACACCTGAATTGAAATTTCATAATGAGATTGAGAAGCAAATGATAACTTTGTTAGCACGTGAGAAATTTTATTTATTTCAAGAGTTGCATGCATCTTACATGCATTGTATCACAAAAGAAATCAAAGAAGATGGGACACAAGTATTCAGTTAGTTACAGAAAAAAAGAAAGATTTTTCCTGGAAGAGGGAAGTTATTTATGATAATGTAAATAAAACGGCAAAATGCACCTGTAAATTCTTTGAGTGCAAGGGCATTCCATGCCGACACATACTATTCGTTTTGAGATGGGATTTGGTTGAATCATTACCAAGTTATTATATCACGAATAGATGGACCAAGAATGCTACAAAAAGATATATGTTTGACAAGAAAGGAAATAAGCTCATTGATTTTTCCATTGCTGTAAATCCACTAAATATAACTCAATTATGGGATGGCTTCTCAAGGTGTCTACATTTAATTAGCTGGAAAATCAACTGAGGCATATCTTATGGTAAAGGACATGGTCAATGATCTTGAGAAGAGATTAAAGGCCTAATAATAGAAGGTGATGGCGGAAGGTCAAAACAAAGTTTAAGAATCATGGCTTTTAAGGCTCCATTAGGAATAACTATTCTTCCCCTAGAAGTTTCAAAAACAAATGGAAGTGGCAAAACACTAAAATTGAAAAAGAAAAAGCCATGGAACAACAACAAAAGCATCCAAGACTGCAAAGCATGTGGAGAGTTATCCTTTCACAATAGTTGAAATTATCTACAAAAGATATAGATAATTATTACTTATTTATTTTGTCATATTATGTTTTTCTTCGTGCTAACATAATTGACTCATACCTTTTTCTATAACTTCCGGATGATGCATATAATGGTATTTTATGCAATGCATTGGATGGTCCTAGTATTCTCATTGTTAAATTTTGAAGAAGCATCTCAATTTTATTTAGGTATGATATTATATTCATCTTTAATTTACTTAATTTTTTTTCTATTGAGATCTAGTAATTGACTTTTAATTTAATTTCTACCCTCCACGAGGGGCTTGTTATGAACTAAAATATGTTGTTTCCATATTCTCATTCTCGACAATTTTGCTATTGCCTAGTGAATTTGCTCGAAGAGAGAGCTTGTTCGAATATTTTATTTGTAATTTCCTTTGGAGTTGAGCATATGTCTGGGCAAAAGAGATAGTGGTTGTTCATTACTTATCCAATGCTTCCAAAGATAGGCCCTACCGTCACCTGGTTACGCTGTGATGGCATTTTGTAACAAGTCGAGCTTTTCCAAAATTTCCTTCCAAATCTATGAATAATTTTGAGGTTTTATTAGCTTGGCCCTGATTGGTCCGTTACTAAAGTATAATCACCCTTGGACATTTTTTTTCCGATAACCCATAATCCCATTTGGATAATCATATATAGTTGTTAGTTGCATGTATTCTCAGGATACACAAAGCAATTGGTGGTTGGCCACGAGGAGTATCGACCATGTCATCGGGTATTGCCCTGCGAGGAACTCGACGATGCGTGCTACACCAACCGAATTCTCGCCTTGCAGGGACAAGGGGTTGGGATAACATTATCGACCCAATTGCCTATAGCAATGTACCGGAGTGCTACGGTGTTGGTGCGTACTAATACATCAGCAACGAGAGAATGCACCAATTCCGCTTTGGAGTTGTTGTCGGTGTTGCTGTGTTGGGTAAATATGTTTGGATTATATTCCAAGTCCGAGTCTAATGGTAGTTTCAGTGTTTATTGTTATGTTTTTTTTTTTTTCTTGCCAAGTGAGATGATCTCTTTGGTTTTATAAACTTTGATTTGTAATAGCATTTATCTTGACGTCTAATCTGGAAAAGGACTTTACCAATTTTTAGACTGATTTTAAAATAACTCAAATCTGCTAAGCAGAAAAGGCTTTTACTTATTTTAAAATAACTCATATCTGCTAAATGGAAAAGGCCTTTACTGATTTCTCAAGAGGGTGAAATTGGCACCCTATATCATTAAGGGAGGCCAACAACTAAATCAAGGCACCGTTTAAATGGACTACAGAAATCTCTCAATGTCGATTGATCAATCCAATAGCTCCTCCCAACCTTCTTGAGTTTATAGAGGCAGGAAACAAGATGCGATTGAAATTGCGGGCTAGATTATGATTACTTTTAAAAGATTGTGATAGTATTTTTCTAAAAGAAGATATTTCGACTCAACCAAATCAAATTTTTGCACTTGATCCTAGATGGAGCTGCAAGTACAAGAACTTGGGGCATCCTTTCCATAACTAGTCACTGCCTCAACAAAGACATGGCTTTGCTGAATATTCTATCCAAAAGCCAGAAAATCAGCCTTCATCTTGCGAATCTTCTTTTTCAAAGAAAACTTGCAAAACTGTTAATGCTACTCTCAATGCTTTCTCATATCAATTGGTCGAGACCTTGTAAACCTCTTCCTTGTTCCTAAAATGACCCACTAGTTCTCTACCATGGCATATGGTCAAACAACATATATTCCAATGGCTAAAGTTTGCATCTCATCTCATACAAGAAAGTGGAAGGGTTGATACATAAGTTATCAAAATAACAATATATTTCAAATTTTGGAATACCAGGACAACAAAATCATCCATGTGTTGTACATTTTATCTGCACCAAAGCCATAACAAGTTACTTCATATTGTACAAGCTTTAATGCCATTAAAGTAGGCTACCTAAACAACAAGAGACCATCAAATCATATACTCTTCATACGCTTTTAAATTACCAACCCTCACTGAAATTGAACATTTCTCCTCATTCTTTGTTCTGATGACAGGATAATCCTCTGATCTTGAAGCATGTTTAAGTTAGGAGCGAGAAATCGAGTGTATTGGTCAAAATATAGGATCTGCTTCATGAGGTGTGCAAACTCACATGGAAATTTCAGCCCATAAGACTCACTGACCCGAACCTACATCAGAACGTCATAGCAAAATTTAAGGTTGGTGACAGAAAAAATGTTCTAGCAGCAGTTGTTTCCAAAGAGAAGAAGAAAGAGAAAAAGTAAATGGAAATTGTTCTTTTGAAGGCTCATCTAGTCGCTGCTTGTGAAACAATTTTAATGGGGAAAGCTTTGGCAAGAGGATGATGAATTAAAAGTAAAGAGGGGTAACAAGAAAATAGTTAAAATGGATTGGCAATATAATTTAAATTCAGAATGCAGATAAAGAAATCTATAATTATGTTCCAAAAAGCCAAGTAACTTACCACATCCATAAATAAAGCATTCATTTGTCTGTCATAAAAAACCAAATTGGCAGAGACAGTCATGCGACTTACCAAATTGGCATGCTAATTTAAATTCAGTAAACCTTGTCAGCATTGCAAATGTATTCTGAGAGTCCTTTAAACGTGGGTCACTGAACCTAACAACAAAAGGAAAGATTGAATAAGGCCCATTTATAAATTCGGGGATGGGCAAGAAAAGATATCTCAAAGCTATTCTCAAATGACATGAAATGCCAAGCTCACTTGTCTTTCTCCTTCTTTGGGAGGAAGCTGAGGTTCTGAAGCTCAAAAAGGGAAAAAGCAAGTTCTTGAAATAGATACTAAGTTTTCAGTCCAGAAGAACAATTTAGGCACACAAAGCAATGCTTTGTGGTCGGTAGGTGGAGAGGGTGGTGGGGGTTGTTGAGGCTGGCAAGGGGGTGCTTAGGGGAATGGAGGGAGTGCTGGGTGCTGCAGTAGCCGACGGGCGGTGGTTGGGGTGGGGGTCCTATGGAGAGGGAGAAGAGGAGGGCTGGTGGAGGTGGTGGGGGTGTTGTTGCCGGCCGAAGGAGAGAGGAGGTGTGGTGTTTAGGGAAGAAGACGAGTGGCGGTTGCTATGAGGGTGCTGTGGTAGGGGGGTGAGTAGGGAGTTGTTCGGGGGGAGATGGGGGATGTGGGTAGAGGGGTGAGAGAAGGAGGGGAGGAGGTGCTAAGGGGGCATGGTAGAGAAGGAGGTGGTGGGGCTATTGTCTTCGGCCGAGGGAGAGAGGAAGTGTGGCGTTGAGGAGGAGAGGACGGGCCAGTGGTGGTGGTGGTGTTACCTGATGAAAATTCCCAACGGCGAGAGGAGGACGTTGACGGAGAGTTGCTGGAGAGCTGAGTGAGAGTGACAGAGAGATTGATGGTGGCGATGGTGGGTGTGGGAGAGAAGCTGCAGTCGTGGGTGTGGGAGAGACTGACCCATGATGGTGGGTGTGGGAGATGAACGGACGTATGGGTATTTGTTTAGTCTCAGCCATCCATTGGTGCAAAGGTAATTCAACAGTGAGTATTGATTTTTCTTACCTTCAAAAGGGTCTCCTCATAGATCATATATATATATATATATGCTACCGAGAGAACACGGTGATTCAAAAAATGAAAATGAGTTCTAAATAAGGGCCGCTTGATTTTGATTCTGCAGATCGGATAAATACCATCAATTGAAATAAGGATGATTTTGGGTTGAAGTAGAAACTATATATATATATATATATATATATATATATATATATATATATATATATATATGCTACCGAGAGAACACGGAGATTCAAAAAATGAAAATGAGCTCTAAATAAGGGTCGCTTGATTTTGATTCTGCAGATCGGATAAATACCATCAATTGAAATAAGGATGATTTTGGGTTGAAGTAGAAACTTAGGAATTTCTTAAAGTAAAAAGATTTTGTGGTTACGAAATCTATGTTTATTCTATCTCTATTTTATCTTTATTTGTAATATTCTCTCTTTCTTCTATTCATTATTCTTTAAGTAGATAGCTAGTTTAGATTTAATTCGACCAGTTAATCTACTTCGTGACAATAAAACAAACACGATTTTTAATCAAATGTCTACCTCCTTGTGTTTGATCCGGAATTCTTTTCGAGTTTCGGTAAAATTTATCTGTTGACGATTTTTCTTGCAAATCGCACTATAACGACAGGTTTTCCAAACTCAAATATATTTGCGTAGATTTTCCGCATCAACATTTTGGCATTGTTGCCATTCGACTGACCTCAGTAACACTGCAGTTAGCGGACTGTTCGGTCACAAATTCGATAGGCATTATTGAAGATGTTATTGTCAAGGTTAAGTACTTCTATTTTCCTGTATATTTCCTTGTCCTTGACATGGATGTACCTGAGAATTTCAGGAACACGCCCATCATTTTGGGGCGTCTGTTCTTGGCTACCACTAAGGCCAATATCAACTGTAAGAGCGGTAGCATGGAAATCGCTTTTGGGGATCGGAAATTGAAATTGGATATTTTCAAGGCAATTAATAAATTTAAGGATTGTGGATTTATAGAGGAACTCAAGGAAGATAACTTGAATATTGAGACATGTATGGTTGTTTCAGCAATTGAAAGTTCCTCTTATCTTAATGAATCTAACCCGCAACCCTCTGTGGCAAACCCGCCACATTTTGAAGAGGTTATTGATTTTGTTCACTTTCAACATCTTCCTCTTGATGAATCTTCATCAGCATCATCCTTACCTTCCATCTTAGACCCACCTTAGCTTGAATTGAAACCATTGCCTGAGAATTTGAAATATTAGTTTTTAGGACCTAACAACACGCTCCCTGTGATTATCAATGCCAGATTGATTAAGGAGTAGGAGATTAAACTGATCAAGATCCTCAAAGAACACAAGGAGGCAATTAGTTGGACCATCCATGACCTTAGGGGGATTGAGCCATCTTATTGTAATCATAGAATTTTCATGAAAGATGGATCCCACCCTTCTCGCCAGATGCAGAGGAGACTAAACCCTAATATGCGAGAAGTGATCAAGAAAGAAATAATTAAGTGGCTCAACGTAGGAATCATTTATCTGATCTCAGATAGTCCTTGGGTAAGTCCTGTGCAAATTGTTCCCAAGAAAGTCGGGATTATCGCTGTGACTAATGAGAAAGGAGAATCTGTCACAACTCGTTCAGCTTCCGCTTAGAGGGTCTGTATCGATTACAGGAAGCTGAACACAGTCACGAAAAAGGATCATTTCCCTTTTCCCTTCACCGATCAAATTCTTGAAAGACTAGCCGGGCAAAAGCATTTCTGTTTCCTAGACGGTTACTTGGGATACAATCAAGTCCCTATCCATCTCGAGGATCAGGAAAAAATAACTTTCACTTGTCCCTACAGAACCTTTGCTTTTCATAGAATGCCATTTGGCTTATGCAATGCACCTGCGACTTTTCAAAGGTGTATGCTAGCCATATTCTTTGACATGGTGGGAGAGTTTATGGAAGTCTTCATGGACGATTTCTCCATTTTCGGAGAATTATTTGATTCTTGCCTGGCTAATCTCAAATTGATCCTTAAAAGATGCATCAAAACAAGATTGGTCCTTAGCTGGGAAAAGAGCCATTTCATGACACAAGAAGGTATCATCTTGGGTCATGTAATCTCTAAACAGGGAATTGAAGTTGACAAAGCTAAGGTTGATGCTATTTCCAAACTTCCTCCTCCCACATCTGTCAAACAAATTCGATCATTTCTTGGTCATGTGGGATTCTATCAGAGGTTCATCAAGGATTTCTCCAAGGTTGCTCACCCTCTGAGCAACCTTCTTCCCAAAGAAACGCCGTTTGAATTTGATGAATTGTGCCACAAGGCATTCAATTTTCTTAAAACGGTAGTCACTTATGCTCTGGTGCTACAACCACCGATCTGGACAGCCCTATTTGAGATCATGACCGACTCTTCTGATTATGCAATCGGGGCTGTTTTGGGTCAAAAGATCGACAGAAAGCCCTCTGTCATTTACTATGCTAGCAAAACTCTAGACGAGGCCCAGAGAAATTATACCGTTACTGAGAAGTAGTTGCTAGCTGTAGTATTTGCTTTAGAGAAATTCGGGGCTTATCTTTTAGTGTCTCACGTCATAATTTACACCAACCACTTAGCCTTGAGACATCTCTTGGCCAAAAAGGATGCTAAACCCTGTCTCATTTGATGGACTCTTTTGCTTCAAGAATTCAATCTTGAAATCAAAGATAATCTGGGGCACAGAATGTGGTGGCAAATCATCTTTCGAGGCTTCTAAGTGATTCTCCTTGTCCGGATATTTTGATAGCTGATACTTTTCCGGACGAGACTATTCTTGCAGAGGCAGGTGTCCAAACCCCGTGGTTTGTAGACATAGTAAGCTATTTCGCTGTTGCTCAAAGCCCTCAGGATTGGACCAAGCAACAACGAGATAGACTCAAATCCGAGGCCAAATATTACTTTTCGGAGGACCCTGAACTGTACCGCATCGGCTTTGATCAGATTATTCACCGAAGTGTTTCGGAGAATGAATTCCAAAGTATACTTGAGCTCTGCCATGCATCTGCGTGTGGTGGCCATTTCTCCAAGATAAAGACGGTTGCAAAAATATTGAAATCTGGATTCTATTAGCTGTCTTTATTCAAGGATGCCCAGGAATTCTTGAGATCATTTTCCCGATGCCAGGCACTTGGGAGCATAACCAAGAGAGATATGATGCATCTAAACCCAATCCTTCCCGTTGAATCTTCGATGTTTGGAGCATTGATTTCATGGGACCCTTCCTTCATTTGGACACCAGTACATTCTTGTTGTTGTTGATTATGTGTCCAAGTAGATCGAGGCTATTCCCACCCGAACCAATGACCACAAAGTAGTCATCGATTTTGTCAAAAAGAACATCTTCAGTCGGTTCTGGATTTCGAGGGCTATCATCAGCGATGGTGGTACTCACTTCACAAATGCCCAGTTCCATAGTTTACTTACAAAATGCAGGGTAAATCACAGAATCTCCACACCTACCACCCTCAGACGAATGGACAGGCTGAGATCTCCAATCGGGAGATCAAGAACATCCTACAGAAGATGATTAGGCTTGATCGAAAAGATTGTACTCAAAAGCTTAAGGATGCTCTTTAGGCTTACCGTACGGCATACAAAATGCTTATCAGCATGTCACCGTTTCGTCTAGTGTATGGAGAGGCATGCCATTTACCCGTATAGATTAAACATCGAGCATTTTGGGCAATCAAGCAGTGCAACTTGGATTTGAGTTTAGTCGGAAAGACCAGGAAGCTCCAACTATCTGAGTTGGAGGAGCTTAGAAATGAAGCGTACAAGAATTCCAAGATCTATAAGGCTCGTACCAAAGCTCTTCATGACCAACTGATTTCCCGCAAGAGCTTTGAGCCGAACCAGAAGGTTTGGCTCTTTGATTCTCGACTTAAGCTCTTTCCCAGCAAGCTTAGGTCAAAGTGGGATGGCCTGTTCATCATCGATCAAATATTTCCCAATAGAGTCGTTGAGATCTCTGACCCAAAGACGGGTAATTCTTTTAAGGTCAACGGACAGCGTATGAAACCTTATGTTGACCGTGTTATTCCAAAACCCATATCCGATAAGGTTGCTTTTGTTGGTGCTAGAGCACCACGATCATTTGTTTTGATGATAACAAAACACATGTTATTTAACATTTGCAATTTGAGTCCTAGATTTCAGGTCAATTGCAAATGTGGATGTGTTTAGACGGAGTTCGAGCTCGCATCCAGGATGGATTGGAGGAGCTTGACGGAAAACAGAGGAGGTTCGCGTGGAGCAAAAGATTGAAGATAGAAGACAAGAAGAATATGATAGATTCTTTTTAATCCTTTCATGTACTTTTATCTTTATTTTTCTTGCTCTTTATTTTCCTTAGAAATTTTGTTAAAGAGCCTCAAAGAACCCTAACAGTAGTCCTAGGAACACCGGCACAACCCTAAGATACTTAGGTTTTCTGTAGAATATTTAGAAAATCAATATAGGGTTCAAACAGACTTTCCAGACGTCTAATTCCCAAATAAGACGTCTGATAATGTATTTTAAGACGTCTGACTGTTGTTTCAGACGTCTGATAACTATTAGGCTGGACATAGTTAGTTCTGTCTGATGAAATCAGACGTCCAGACCTTAGACCAGACGTCTTAGAAGACGTCTGATGGATTTGCCAGACGTCCAGTTAGTGGACCGTTGGCTGGCTTAGCAGACACTCAAGAATATGACCGTTAGAGCCTTATCAGACGTCCATAGGACTTTCCAGACGTCTGATAAATGACCGTTTTGCCTCGGCTGACCCAAAATCTCTTCTCAGAGATTTTCTAGCCGTTGCAACGTTTGGAAATCAATTCCCACAGTAAAAGTAGGTTTCCAGACGTCCAGACTTAGTGCCAGACGTCCTGTATGTCGTCTGATGGACTTGCGTAAAAACCCTGTTTAGATCTGATTCAAGTCAGGGAGAAACCCACATAGAATCAGACGTCTGACCTTTTAATCAGACGTCTTAAAGTGGCCTTCCAGACGTCTGATGCCATAGTTAGACGTCTGATGACCCTGTCAAATGCAATCATTGTCCTGATTTCGGCCTGATTCTCTTGGGCTTTGCACCCAACGGCTATAGAACCCTTCTTAAGCCTTCCAAAGCCTTCCTAAGGCCTCTATAAATAGAGGGGAGCCTTTGCAACTCAAAAACACACAAGATATACACCTAGAGAGACCAAGATACACTAAGATCAAGTATTTCCACTCTCTTGTGTCCAAGAAGCACTTGCTCTCTAAGCTCAAGTTCTACATCTTGAGAGCATCATTCCCTTCGCGCACCCGCTCTCCCGCCGTTATCTACGAGAGCGACATTGCGCCGTTACGTGGCTCACGCACCCGCGTCATCGTCGACGCACTCCTTGCAAAGGGGAGTTTCCTAAATCCTATAGAAGCTTAGGTTTAAATTACTTTGTTGGCTCTATAGGTTTGTTGTTTTATTTTACCTTTGTAATTTGGTTGGGTATTCGCTTTGCGAATTTTCGTCTCCTTCGTGGGACAAAATCCTTCTCGTGGAGAGAAGGGGTTGAGGAACGCTACCCTCGTACTCGTAGCGTGGTTGTACTGAGGTTGAATCACCCTCGTTTTAAAGTGATTCGTTTAGTGGATTTGATCAACTAGGTTGATCGGAAAATCCTAACTTGAGAGGGTTAGGTGGTGGTTTTCACCCGGTTTGGGTTTCCACCTAAAAATACCTGTGTACATTTTGTGATTGCTTATTTTTGTGATATTGCTTTATATATTCAATTCCGCAATTTTATTACGTCACCCCTCCTGGTAGGGAACTTTCAGCTTTAACATTAATGTGACTTCTTTGGCTGGACTTCACCTAGCTGATGGTATTAAACTCAGCATTTGTACAGTCTGACTCAGAGTTGACTCGAGCATCATGGAATACAGGCAGTATTTTCTTCGTTCTACCCTACTTCTCATGCATTTTATTTTCAATGAGGATATTGCATCAGCTAGGCATGGGGGGTGAATTTATTTCTAAATCATTTTGTTAACTCTGTGGAATTCTTGCAAATTCTACTTATTGCTCTCTCTCTCAAAAAAAAATTGAATTAGGAAAGAATAATTGGGCATTAGGACTTTTCAACCTTAGGGAATAATACAGTAGTACTTGAACACTTAGATCCTTCAGATCTTCAGGCTTAATTAGCTCAGGTGTCCACTAAAATGTTGATTTGTTTATCGAGTCCTCGCCATTCTCAATTTACTTTAATTTGGTTAAATAAGTTAGGGTGATAAGTATATGACTTATCAACCCACCCTCTGATTTGAGGGGATTTTAAGTTTAAGTATCTACACACTATTTGCACTGACTCACTTTTTAGCAGTTTTAATGGAAATTGGGTAGCTAATGAACTTTTTAGGGTAGTATGGCTGGCAAGTTATCGTGGGTAACAGCCCATTGGTATGTTGTCTAAAGCCCAGTCACACGACCATTCCTTTCCTGCTGCCTTTAGGTAAATCTTAGATTAAGGAAGCCACCTACTTATAAAAAAAGGAAAAAAATAGAAAAATATTCAAAAAAAAAAGAAGAAAAGAAGAAAAAAAAGGAAAAAAGAAATAAGCCACACTTCACCGCATGAGTATAGCTAGCAAGTTATCGTAGGTAACAGCCTATTAGTAGGTTGTCTAAAACATAGCTCAAGAAATGCATGTATAATTCCTAAACACTTAGGAAGAAGCGGAGAAGAATAAGCCAGAGAGATATACACTGGAGAGATATATCAGTGAGTCTATTACATTTTCACACATAAAAATGCTTAGAACTTAGGGTTATTTTCGAGCTTGGGTGGGTTGAGTGGTCGTAGAAAGCTGCTCCGAAACCCTAAATTTAAAAATCCAAAAAAAAAATAGAAAAGAATAAAAAAAGAAAAAGATCATTCTTTGAATAAGGCGAGGGCTTGAGGTAGTCTGCATTTTGGTAGACACCTGGGTGTTGTTCTGTCTTTATAGTTTAGGTTCGTAGTAAAAATCTCCTAGTGTTGAAGAATAACTTTTGCCCAAGAAATCTGACCTAATTCTTTTATAAATAGCATATAGTTTTTGCTAGGGACAAGTAAAAGATAGGAATGGGGGTGTGATGTGCATACATCGGAATAGCCAAAAATGTCTATTAATGCATGTTCTTAGTATCATATAAGCATCATGCATTGTAAATATTACATAACATGCATCATCATGCATTTAGGTCAAATTGTACAAATTGTATAGTAATTTCTTCTTCTTGGTGGACAGGGACAGGGCGACATTTAATCGAGGCCTCAAATTGAAGATCCAACCGTATGGATTTGATCAAGGTGACGATCGGAGTTCAACGACTCTAAGATCGCTGTGATCGGACTTCCATAGCATCAGATATAATCCGAGGAAGGTCAGAGATTAAGGGGCCAAGATGGTGTAAATCTGTACATCAGATGCCAAATCTGACTGCACGGATGGGTTCGAATTGACGATCGCAACCCAACGATACAAAAATCGATCCAATCTGACATCCGTGGCACCATCTACAAAATATAGAAGATGGACGGCCAAGATGGGGCCACGTGGTGCCATCCCAGTCGCCCAACCGACCTAAGGACCCATCGTTTTCCTCTCTCTCCTCAACCATGCGGACGATGTCAGCCGTTGGATCAAGATCCAACGGTTGAGAGAGCTCACGGCCAAATTCACAAATGCGCCTCAAGCGACCGCGTAGTTCAGTGGTTCGCGACTTTACGCGAAGAGGGAGGTGCGGGTTCGAGCCTCGCCTCGCCTTAAATCGAGCGCAAGCGCGGGTGCAGTTAAATTGAGCCATCGAATTGGAGATGAGCAGCGGCAGGAGCGCCATGTGGCGCACCCAGATGCGAGGAGCCCGTACGCGCGATTAGATGCACCTCAGCATGTGCCATCGCAAGCGGCGAGGCGTTACAAAGTCGCGGCGTGATGCATTCTCAGCCGTCGATCTCGCAATCAGACGGCTGAGGTTGTCTGGACATGCGTGAGCGTTGTTGAGTGTGGGAGAGGAAGAGGCAATGCATTTATGTGAGCTAAGGCCACGTTCAGGGTCTTTAGTGACGCTTAAATCTGTCATTAAAGGCCCCTACATTAATGTGTTTAATTTGAAATGACCTTTCTACCCCCAGCCTCTACACCTATAAAAAGGCCTACGCCCCCCACATTTCATTCATCCCTTCCTCTCTTCTCTCACCCCCACCAAAGCTCTAAGAGCTTGTCCAAACCCGGGATGCTCCATTAACATTAAAGTTAAAAATTCAATTTTTCCACCTTCTCACCTCTCTCGCGGAGTATCCTACGGTTGTCCTCTCACCGCTGTTTGGGACGCGAATCTCGTTGCGACGTCGCCCTGCCCCATTCTCCATCGTTCGTCGTCATTCTCCTTCGTCCCACATCTCACCACTTTCATCCGGGCACTCCATCAATACAGCTCGTCCTCCAAGCAGTCGTCGAGGAGGATAACTTCTCTCCACCTTCTCTTTACTGCTTTCTAGCGTAGATTTATCGCTTTCTAGTTGTAATCTTTCTAGCTTTCTAGTGTAGTGATTAGTTGTAATGAACATTACTCTGTGGTTATGAAATCCATGTTTATTCTATCTCTATTTTGTCTTTATTTGTAATATTCTCTCTCTCTCTTCATTCATTATTCTTTAAGTAGATAACTGGTTTAGATTCAATTCGACCAGTTAATCTGTTTCGTGATAATAAAATAAATGTGATTTTTAATCAAACATCTGCCTCCTTATATTCAGTCCGAAATTCTTTTCGAGTTTCGGTAAAATTTATCTGTTGACGATTTTTCTCGTAAATCGCACTACAAGATGAGTTTTCCAGACTCAAATCTGTTTGCATAGATTTTTGGCATCAATAATGCTCGTCATTATCATGATTTAACAATTTATTACATTAAGAAAATAGAAATTAGCATTGTAATGCAATTTACGTAATTGAAAGTGTGGTTGTACATTAGTTATTGTAATTAATGCAAAAATATAAACAAGAAAGTGGGAAAAAAATAAATAGTGTAATATAGAGGTAATATATTTCACACATTTATAATTAAAGTTGTAATACAAATGTGTCTATGCAATAAAAATGAATGATAATGTGGATTCTAAAATGTGCAATACAAAGTGTAATAAATTCTAGACTTCTTTGGGATCGTGGAGTCTAAAAGTTTAGGTATTGCATTTAAAAATGATTATCAAATATAACGTAACAAGAAAATTATCATAAAAATGAATTGTTAACAATGATAATTAGTAAAGTCACCAAAATCACAATACAATGTAGGGAATGATTTTATCAAGATTAATATAGAATCAGACATTGGAGGACTTGTGCTCATTGTGGTGTTTATGAGCACGTGCTCTTTAGATATATTTCCTATGTGTGTGTGTGTGCGCGTGTGATGCATTCCATTTTTGGATGATGTGGCTATTTTAGTGATAGTCCAAAATCATCTAAAATGTAAATCAAGAAATCACATTTATATCACTTTGATGTTTTGGTCACTCCTCGTGGTTAAATCTAAATGTTGACCCACTTATATTTTAGAATTTCATTATTTCTAGATAGATACATGCTTATAACCTCCATAAAATTTCATATGACAATCTACTAACTAGCTTGGTCAAAATAAACAAGTCGATAACATCACTTGTAGCTAATTGTGGCTACAAAACTGAAGACTAGAAAGTCAATCCACTAATCATGTTCATGCATAGATAATACTCAGGCAAAAGAGTTTATTATTCTAAAATATGCATGCACAGCATTTCATTTTTAAGGACGAATGGTGATTACATAAAAAAGCATTTAATAATCCATCTCAATATAAAATAAAAATGCTAGAGCAACTTATGACCACTACAACAACCAAATCATGACTTTCTAATGAGCTTACATTTTGTGGTTTCTGAGAATGTTTCTCCCAATTTCATATTCATTAAAAGAAAACAAAAAGAAAAATACAATATCAATCTTCATATTCGATCAAGGCAGTTACCATTGAAAGTAAAGAAAAAACAAAAAAAATGCCACCATATGAGCATATGGTAGTATCTTTTATTTAATTTGAAAAGTAATGCCATAACCCATCTGGACCAGCGGGAAGGAGACCCAAACCACCAGAGACATGCCTTCTTCCCTCCAAACGAAGGCTAAACCTTTCCCCACAGAAAGTTGTTGCAGGGCAGAGGCCAAGACTAGGTAGGTGGCTAAAGTGTTGGGTTGAAAAGTGATCGGATGAGCCAAAATATGAATACCCAGCCTCCTTCCCCTTCAAATACATTAAAACCCCATCGAAGCATACAACTATCCCCTTTCCTCTCGTAGACAAGGCTTGGCTCCAAGGTGATGGAATCCACCGTCGACTCCGATGAGGAGTTCCACCCATATTGCCACCCTCGATGGCTCCCTTGTCATTGACTTGCCGAGCATGCCACCTAAGGTGGTCCAAATCCTAAGGAGTTTCAGAAGTCTAAAACTACAAGGAAAGGGCTACATAGGGAGGCTGTACATCAAGGGCTATACCAATTGTTAGGCTTAGGAGATTATCTGATGCCATAGGTGCAGTGGATGCAGAAGCATCAAACGTGTAGTTGGTAACTCCTCCTTTCCTTCCTTCACTCTTAAAGCTTGTGCTTTGATGAACACAGTAGGGTATAGAAACCTTTTGGTGGTTGTTCTATATCTTGGAAGCAAGGAGGGGTGCCCAACCTTATATTTATATAAGTAATATGTGTCCCTTCCATCAAGGGAC
The DNA here is from genome assembly GCA_037157565.1 of Thalassia testudinum. Taxonomy (NCBI): domain Eukaryota; kingdom Viridiplantae; phylum Streptophyta; class Magnoliopsida; order Alismatales; family Hydrocharitaceae; genus Thalassia; species Thalassia testudinum. The sequence continues at coordinate 7,622,316 of JAZHRO010000033.1, forward strand.
ACATATCTATTAACTTCCTTCATGGCGTCAAGGGTTGCCATTCCAATGAATGGGCCACCTCATATACCCCTTGATGGGTGTGGTTCTAATAGTGATATATAAGTGTAGTGCTTATGGCTCTTTTACAAAGATCTGTAAAATATAAAAAATGAGCTCTTATCTTCATGATCCATAATTGAAGCTCTTCAAATAATCATTATGCGAATTCCTTCATGTTTTCTTTCAAGTATTAAGTCGTCATCATCATCAACTCTTCTTTAGATTTTGGTAGCTCATCAATTAAGCTCATCAAAAACATTATGGTATTGTAAATATCAAAATTAAGTTAATTGGTGCTTAGCACTAACAGACCTCATTGGCACCAAGACCCAGACGTGTCAAAGCCAAGACGATGACATAAGAATTGAAGCAACAACACGGGGATTGAGGTGCCATCATAGTTAATGAGGCAATACGCTAGAAGATAACACTCCATTGAGAATAAATGTTGTCTTTCCCCATAATAGAGAGGAGTCTCTTATAAAAGAGGATTCATGTATTCAAGAAAAGGATCTCTCTCCCCTTCTTTTAGAGGCATGAACTTGAGGGTCAGATCCCCTCCCCAAACGTACACTGATCTATACTTAAGTGATATAATTAACATTCCTTTTTTATGACTAGTTTTGGGTAAACATAGGTCATTATATATATAGGAAAAGTATCCATTGAGTACTGTGCTCATAAACCCACAAAAAAGTACATAGTTGTGACTGCTGGATGATATTTTCTGCTCATGAAAACCACTACACATGTCAAAAGGTGGTTTAAAAATCCACCCTTTGTATATGGAATGTAATCAATCAATTATTATGCTATTTCTGGAAAATATCTTTAAACATTAATGTCGAGTTGTATTATGAATTTATTAATAAATCATATTTGAAATATAATTAATCAAATATTACATTATTATTGGAAAGTAACCATATCACATTAATACTTACTTATATTACAACTTTCTCCTTAACCAAAATAAATTTGTATTACAAGATTTCGCATGTATTACAATTCAATTTTTCACTTTTAATACAAATTCTTACATTTTCACTACAATAAATGATTGTAATATAACTTCATCGTGTATATATATAGATCTATTTTCACTTGTAATACAAGTATTTGCACTTCTTTTATAGTACATATTTGTAATATAAGATCCATATGTAATACAATTCGTATTAAATACCATTACTATTAAGCATTAAGTGTTTGTCTGTGTTACAAGTGTAACACATTTGTATTATAAATTTAGCTATGCTTTTTATTTTCGTTGTATTATTATGTGTAATACAAATTTGATGCTTACTATTACAACATGTTATAACACCTAACATTTATTACAATCCATATGCTTATGCATTACAAACGTATTTATGCCAAATCACAACGATTGTTTTTTTGTTGTTACAATACTTTTTCGTTAATTTAACATGTATTCTTTGCTTGCTTTGAGCATTCGAACGTAGAAATTTTTTGGGTGTTTTTAGTTTTTTTTTTAAATGTATAGTATTTAAGTTTGTTAATTAATAATTTTCATATATCATTTTTGTATTATGGACAATAGCATCATGTTATTAATTAATTCACTATCTATTTTTAGAATGTATGTTTGGATTAGCTATAACCGCATCATACTTTTTAGGAATGTTTTATCATTCGAATGACCTATACATATTTTTTTGGCAACTTCCACTAATATTGATGTATTACAAAACCACTTTTATTACTTTAGGTGGTATTAGTTTTGATCGTGCAATCTTCATCATTTATTAACTTTTAAGCATTGTGATCAGAGGATAGGGCCCCTACATATATATACACACTGCATATCATGCATCTAGGCTTATTTAGGTATTGCATAGCAATTGTAAAAAAATTGTATTAATTATTATTCATTTCGAATAATGAAAGGTGAATGGGATTTGAGGAACTAAATTACAGATCATGAGCAAATTTAGGAATAAGCTAATAAGGACAAGCTCGAGGAAAAATTGAATTAAGCATGCAGACAATTTACACATTATTTGGAAGGTGAATTATGGAGGTTTTCACCTACCTGACCCTACACTACATCTAGACTCAAACCCAACCAAATAAATGTAGTCCAAATTCTTTTTTTTTTTTGACACACCACATATTCCCATCTACACCACATATACACATGTCACCATCACGAACCAACCATCCTATGCGCCACCTAAGCCCTCCATTTAAATTCAAGATCCACTTTTCACTCCAACTAATAACCACCTAAGCTCCATTCAAACCCATTCCCAATGACACCTTTGGTTTGAATCTCCACCTTGGATCTTCATCCTATATATGGTCATCCACTTACTTCTCCCCTCCTCCCTTGGATTAGAATCCTAAGGCTACTCCCATGCCATCCCTTGGATGCAATCCAAGGGATATAAGCCTACATGTCAAGAATAGTAGCCTATAATTCTATAAAAGAAGAGATTTCGCCAATGAAAGGCATCTTTGGCACCTTCATTCTCACCACAAAACTCTTGGCCAATCACCATTATGGCTTCACTTTAATACCTCTCACCCTCCTTTACGCTAAGGAAGAAAAGCTCCATGGATGTCTCCTCTCACCCCTCCTACAAAAGCTCTTGGTGGTGGCCTCTTCTCTTATCACCTCTACATCCATGCTAGGGATTGACCTGCTTCTAACCTACTTCCTCTAGGCATCTACAAGGCCATCTTTGAGAAGCTCTGGGGCTCGCCAAGTGTTACGACCCGATCCTAAATCCTTACAGGAGCCGAGATCGGCCCGTCTTGATTAATCCCAAGACCAATTCGTCCAACGAGAAATAACCAAAAGTAGGAAATAATTCACATCCACACATGCAATGTAACTAAGCAGAAAGAAAACAAGTGACAGTAAAAGAAATAGAGCGAATAGTCTATCAATATTACAGGCCATCATAACTACGACAGAGGGAAGTACAACAGAAAAGTAACTGAAACAGTATTTCATAGAACAAAAATACTCACTATTACAACAGAAGCTAGGGAAACAGTAAGAAACACAGCTAAGGCTAGGCTCGACTGGGCCTAGCTCCCTCTGCAGCCGGTGATGCTGGCTGCTCAACTCCCTGACCTGAACAAGGTTATAAAAGTTTTCGGAGTCAGTGAACGCTGAGTAAAGTGGTAATTTATCCATTTACATGTAATTAGGATAAGCTATTAATTAATGCAATTAAGTAATTATCTATTTTCATTTAGTTCAACCAAGTACTTTTAATTTGTTGTTCCTTTATTCACTTAAATCATTTCTTGATCTGGCTTGTTCCTCACGGGAATGATCTTGATTGCAGTCTTTTCCATGATATAGGAGGTATACGTGGTGCTCTTCTGGCCAGGAGAGTACCCTGTGGTAATCCTACACCCAGTCAACCACTCCAAAGTCACGGTCGCGACGTAGCGGAGACTACGGCACGCGTGATAAACATGCGGGTAGCTATCCCGCACTGGCACGCAGTTGGTCATTTTCACTAGTGGGTACGCCTAAAGGTACAACATGGAACAGTATATGGCCTTGCCCTCTCAGAACAGAATAGAACAGAACAGGGGTCTCGCTCCTCCACAATCTGCGTACCCTCGTTTGACTATCCCGATTTGCACAGTGGGCTTAACAAGAGTCAGTGTAGGGCAGCTAGTCCTAACCCTGGCCCCTTGGGGTAGCTAGCTCCCTCCCTACACTAAGTAGCTCACCTTGGTACCACGTACACGAGGCTCAAACAGAGTCGGTGTAGAGTGTCTAGGCCTGACCTCGGGGCTCAACCCAACGGGCAGTTAGTACCCCTCTACACTAAGTAGCTCCCCTCGGTACCACGTACATGAGGGCCAAACAGAGTCGGTGTAGAGTGTCTAGGCTTGACCTCGGGGCTCAACCCAATGGGCGGTTAGTACCCCTCTACACTAAAGGGATAGTGGCTTTCCTTGGTACCGCGTATACAAGGGCCAACTCACTTCCCGTCTATAGGAGTTTTCCTCCTAATTCCTCGTAGGGTTCATGCTAGTATTCATTTCGTTTCATATTCCAAACTTTTAAATCTCTCTATTTACATTTCCTGTTCCATTCTTAAAACAGGCAGCTCATGATTTTCTAACTGACAAAGCATCACATTAAAATAACCAATACATTTGCTAGCATTTAAAGTTTTACATGCATCTCAAGTAAACAGTGTAGCTCAAACCTACTCATTTGTTCCTACCCTAGGGTTCATTCTCATCCTAGGGTTCTACATGTATCTCAAGTATATAGCATAGCTCAAACCATACTCATTTGTTCTTGCCCTAGGGTTCATTCTTATCCTAGGGTTCATTCAAGTTATTATAAACATGCAGTTCATTTATTCAAATCATAATATTAATGTAAACCCCTCTACCGGTAAACACAGGAGGAATGGGGGCTCGGATTGCAGATCCCGTCGCCTCCGAGGCTCCCGCGTACTCGACTGGCTAGAGACCTATACAATTAACCAACTGCATCAAATGAGTCCAAAACTGTATACAAGTGACACCAACTCATATAGAAACTCAAGTGAAAAATAACGATAGTTTGTTTGCGAAAATCCAATTCCATTTGGGCCCTAAACGGGCCAAAAACACTCACATTGTCCAAAATCAGACGTCTGGGTTTAGTCCTAAACGTCTTAAAAGATGTCAATACTCACCTTGGGTTTCCTGCAGCTACCTCGAACATCCGAACCCTTCTGCGATCGTCTGAGGTGAGTTTCAAACGTCGTTCTCTCCTTCTGATGGTCTGGAGGTACGGTCAGATGTCTGGCGACGTGTCCAGATGTCCAAAAGTACCTCAAAGGGCACACCCTGCGCCTTTCCAATGCCCTGCCCCCTGCGTATGTACATGCAGACCTAAAAATGGCTAGACAAATCTCTGTGGTGAGGCCTGCTGTAACGAACGCGTGCCCTAGATGTCTTTTAAGACGTCTGGGAGGTGGCCCAGACGTCGGACCAGACGTCTGGGATCATTTCCAGACGTCTGGAAATCCGTTAATTTCGACACGCGCGGGTCGTCTGCGCGCCTGAGCGCGCAGACCGGATATTCGCTTATTCCCTCTTTCTCTGCGGCTGCAGACACCTGCCGCGTCCTCTCTCTCCTCCTCGCGCGGCCTTAAAAGGCCACGCGCTCCCTCCCGTTGTCTCCACCGTCTCCTCCCTCTTCTCCTTCAGCCAGTGAGCGTGAGCGCGAGGGCGGCAGCGGCGGCCGCAGTGAGCGCGGAGGAGGTGCGGCGTGCGAGAGCGGAGCTCTACCGTGAGGGCGAGCTCGTCGGGGCTGCTAGGGTCGGCCGGCAAAGGGTGCGGGGGGCGCGGAGTGACGCGGAGGGGGGACTGCTGCGGTCTGAGCAGCAGGTGTGCGGGGTGCGACGCGGGTGGCGTCGCGAGCGGAGGCCGAGTGGCGCCCTGATTCTGGAAGAATTTCCAGAATCAGACGTCTGGGTTGATAGCCAGACGGCGAGGACGACGTCTGGAAGACCTTCCAGACGTCTGGAAGACCTTCCAGACGTCTGAAAGGTGAGTTTTCCGTCTTCTTCTTCCTTCCTGTCGACTGACCGTACTGAGGGAGGGAGATGGGTGTGCGCAGGCTCGGTGATTCGCCATCCAACGCGAATCAGACGTCTGGCTGTTGTAACAGACGGCGGGAGCGACCTCCAGACGTCCGGGGTGACCATCGGACATCTGGGAGCTAGGCCAGACGTCCCCGCAGACTTCTGGACGTCTGGGAAACCACGCTGAACAAGTAATTCTCTGATCCACTTTTTAAGATGTCTGGAAGAAGTTCCAGACGTCTGATTTTACACAGTGTCGTCGTTTTCGACCCGTTTAGGGCCCGTTCGGGTTCTGTTTTCCGCTATTTGAGTTGCGTTCTTTTCATAATTAATTCCTCTACCCGTCTATAGTAGCTATACACTGTTTTGAGACACTCCTTGTGTTTGATCCTTGTGATAGGACCTCGTTCAGTTGCAGTCTTGGGAGTCGCGGAGGCACGCGGGATTCCCGATCACGCCCCCATTACTCCCGTTGTACCTGGTAGAGTGGCTTTAAGTTATTAATAAAATCTGTTAAATTATGGAACCATAAATAGAACCTAGGACATTGCATGAATCCTAGGAATGAGAAATAGATGGAATGATAGCTCCTAGGTGTTGCATGAATCCTAGCACTGGAAAACTAGATTGTATGATAGATCCTAGGATATGGCATGAATCCTAGGATGGGAAAACTGGTGGAATGTATAATACTGCAGTCTTGGAAAATGGAAAGAGATATAAAGCTGCCTGTTGTGAATAAATAACGTGGTTGAGAACATGGATTGTAAGAATGTGAAACTGGAAAGTGAAACCTGGATGTTTGAGTAAAAAGGATGGAACCCTACGGGGAAGTAGGAGTAGAACTCCTGGAAAGTGAATGGAATAGTATTGGGGAAGTGAGCTGGCCCTTGAGTACGGAGTACCAAGGAGAGCGACTGTCCCCCTGTTTAGTGCAGAGCGGAGCCAGCCGCCCCAGGGACCCGGGGTTAGGACTGGCCACTCTATACCGACTTGCTGGCCCTCGCGTACGTAGTACCGAGGAGAGCTACTAGTGTAGGGAGGTACTAGCTACCCCACGGGTCCCGGGGTTCTGCTAGCCTCCCACACCGACTTGTTAGGCCCGCTGGGGCAAACCAGGGTAGTCAGGCGAGGGTGCGCGGACTGTGGAGGGGCAAGGCCCCGGTTTGGTTATTGTGGAGGGGTTGGACCCCTGTTACTGAGAGGGCTCTACCCTGGACTAGTTCTGTGCTGTGCTTTGGGCGCACCCGTTAACGGAAACGACTGACCGCGTGCCAGTATGGGTTAGCTACCTGTGCGTTTATCGCGCGTGCTGTAGTCACCGTTACGTCTGTCAGTGACCTTGGGGTGGTTGACTGAGGGTAGGATCACCACGGGGAACTCTCCCGGCCAGGAGAGCACCACGTGCTACTTCTACCTTTTGGAAAAGACTGCAATCAAGATCGTTCCCACGAGGAACATTCGAGATCAAGTAAAAGATCTGAGGAATAAATGAAATAGTGAGACAATTGAAAGATGTGAATAAAGAAAGTAATAGAACATAACAGCTACTGTACACTCTACTGTTGTCTTTAGTTTTAGTTGCCACTCTACTCAGCGTTTTGCTGACGTGTTACACTCGTTACCTTTTTCAGGACCAGGTGTTGAGCAGCCAGGGTCAGCAGCTGTAGAGGACGCTGGGCCGAGTAGGGTCCAATAGAGTTACCACTGTCTTTTGTACCTCTTTGTTTCCGTTATAGTGAGTAGTTCTTGTTTCCGCTGTACTTTTCTTTACCTGCAGTTCATGTTATATGATAAATGTTGTTCTACTGTTGTGGTGGTATATACTGTAATAGTTTCTTTCCTTACTGCTGTACTTTCTTACTGTTAGTTATATTCATGCTGAATGTGGTTTATTTTACTGCTCTTTTGGTTACTTCCTCGTTGGACGACTAGGTCTTGGGATTAGTCGAGTCGGTCCGGTTCTCGTGTCTTGTAGGGACTCGGGAACCGGGTCGTTACAAGATGGTATCAGAGCAAGGTCGTCCCGAGAAGTGAATCAACTGACTGGAAAATAACCAATTCACATGTTTATAGCTATAGTAGCCACCACAACATATCTCTTGACATGAGCTCTTAGAAGTTTCGTTAGGTACCGTCTGTTTTGATGTTTCCATTTTGTTTCGCGTCTCCTTGCAGGAGATGCCTCGTCGCGGGACTGGCGAGACTGGCCGCGGGCGCGGCCGAGGGCGAGGTCGGCGAGGTGGACGTGCCGCTTTTGACGTCTCGGTGGACCAGCCACCACTCCCGGGCATCCAGGCCTAGGACCTCGCCAGACTGATACGAGATATTGTACGAGAGGAGCTCCACCCACCGCCCCGAGCACCTCCTCCTGGGGCTGTAGAGGGGGAGTCCTCTGTGGGACCACGCGACGGACACGGCGCTGGACACGAGGGAGGGGATGGGCCGTTGCCGCCCCCACCTTCCTCCGACACTTCTGTACACGAGGCACCTTCGCCTGAAGGTGCACCAGCACCTCCCATACAGCGCCACTTCGAGCTTTTTGGACAGTTCCGGAAGCTGAAGCCCCCCTCCTTCAAGGGGGATGAGGACCCGACCGAGGCAGAGGACTGGCTTGAGCAGCTGGAGAAGATCTTCGACACCCTTCGCCCCCCGGTGGAGTGCCGCGTGGCCTTTGCCACGTACCAGCTGGAGAGTGCGGCACACCGGTGGTGGAGGGCGGTCCGGGGACAGGAGAGGGAGGAGCCGACGTGGAACCAGTTCGTCACCCTTTTCTATGAGCAGTACTTTCCCCAGACATGGCAGGACCAGAGGAGGCGGGAGTTCCACACTCTCCGCCAAGGGACGATGACTGTGAGCGTGTACCGCACGCGTTTCTTGGAGTTGTCCCGCTTTGCAGCGACAGCGGTAGCCACTGAGGAGGAGCGCCTTTGGAGGTTCACCGAGGGGCTCCGGCATGCGATCCGGGGGTATGTCAAACCCCTGAAGCTGCCTACGTTTTCGAGGGTGGTAGAGGCAGCTATGACTTACGAGGAGACCAACCCGTCCGCGCGAGACATCGACGGCGGGCGGAAGAGGCCCTTTCAGCAAGACTTCTCACAGGGTCGGCGAGAACGAAGACACATGGCGTCCGCAGGAGAGCCGTCATGTTGTACAGGGCCATCAGTGGCCTTTGGGGGCCCTCGACAGGGGCCAGTCGCCAGCACCGGACCCCCGCCTAGTCGACAGCAGGGACCCACTGAGGGCGGGAGTCGGGTTCCCCTCTGCTACCAGTGTGGCCAGTCGGGCCGCGTCAGGAGGGACTGCCCATCTAGGGCAGGAGGTCAGCAGATACTTCCCGCGCAGAGTACTGGAGGGCGCGCAGGAGGCCGCGGTTCCCAGGCGCAAGGAGGAGGATAGCAGTCGCGAGGAGGGTACCGGCCAGCACCTACCCGTCCGACGTAGAGTGTGGCTGCTTCGTCTGCACCTAGAGCGGAGGGGCGTATCAACGCCCTAACACACAGGGACGCCAGAGCTTCGGGATCGGTGGTAGCAGGTATGGTTTCAGTTTCTGGCAGACTCGTTTACATGCTTTTCGATTCCGGCGCTACGCACTCGTTTGTCGCAGCCAGTTTCGCAGTTAGTTTGGACCAGGATTATACACTATTAGAGAATCCGTTTGTAATCAGAGGTCCGAGTGGTCAGTTGTTTGTAGCTGAGGAGGTGTACACGGATTGCGAGGTCAGCGTCGGAGGACATAGCCTGCTAGCTGACCTGATTATGATCCAGATGGAGGACTTTGGAGTGATTCTGGGGATGGATTGGCTGTCCGCTTACCACGCCTTGGTGGACTATTTTGAGAGGAAGATTGTCTTCTCCATTCCGGAGTTGCCTTATTTTGAGTTTCACGGACAGCCAGTGGACGGAGGTTTCAGGTGCATTTCGGCACTTCGGGCGGCGAGACTTTTGAGCCAGGGGTGTGAGAGCTTCCTAGCTTGTGTGGTGGTAGAGCCTAGCCCTGTGGCAGACTTCCAGAGCATCCCGGTGGTCAGAGAGTACCTTGACGTGTTTCCAGACGAGTTACCAGGACTACCGCCCGAGCGGGAGATCGAGTTTGAGATCTCACTAGTACCAAGGACCAGCCCCATCTCCACCGCGCCATACAAGATGGCACCGCTTGAGCTGCGAGAGCTCAAGTCTCAGTTGCAGGACCTTATGGAGAAAGGTTTCGTGAGGCCCAGTGCGTCTCCATGGGGAGCCCCGGTACTGTTTGTGAAGAAGAAGGATGGGACCCTACGTCTTTGTGTGGACTACCGACAGCTGAACAGGGTCACCATCAAGAACAGATATCCGCTGCCGAGGATCGACGATTTGTTTGACCAGTTGCGGGGTGCCACGGTGTTTTCCAAGATAGACTTGAGGTCTGGATACCACCAGTTGAGGATCAGGGAGACCGACGTCTCCAAGACAGCCTTCCGCACCCGGTACGGACACTACGAGTTTTTGGTCATGCCGTTTGGGCTGACCAATGCCCCCGCTGCTTTCATGGACCTGATGAACCGGGTGTTTAGACCGTACTTGGACCAGTTCGTGGTGGTTTTCATAGATGATGTACTCATCTATTCTAGAGATCGGACGCAGCACGGACAGCACTTGCGGATGGTTTTGGACACTCTGAGGCAACGCAGGCTGTACGCCAAATACAGCAAGTGCGAGTTCTGGTTGAGGGAGGTGACCTTCCTAGGTCATGTGATCTCTGGAGACGGCCTGGCGGTGGACCCAGCCAAGGTCGAGGCAGTGCTCAGGTGGGAGAGACTGCGTTCAGTCACTGAGATCCGCAGTTTCCTGGGACTAGCTGGCTACTACAGACGGTTCATCAGAGGATTTTCACAGATTGCGCATCCTATGACACAGTTGACCTGGAAGGACGTGCCTTTCGCTTGGACAGACGCCTGTGAGGCGTGTTTTCTGGAGCTGAAGGAGAGGTTGACCTCGGCTCCCGTGCTCACCATCCCTGACAGTAGTGGCGGGTTCGTTGTGTACACGGATGCCTCCTTGCAGGGGTTAGGAGGTGTGCTCATGCAGAGGGGTCACGTTGTCGCTTACGCTTCGCGGCAACTGAAGCCCCATGAGCATACCTACCCTACCCGCGACCTAGAGTTGGCAGCTGTTGTCTTCGCGCTGAAGACCTGGAGGCACTACTTGTACGGTGAGACCTTCGAGATTTTTACAGATCACAAGAGCCTCAGATACCTTTTTGATCAGAAGGAGCTCAACATGAGACAGAGATGTTGGTTGGAGCTCCTGAAGGACTACGACTGCAGCATCTCCTACCACCCGGGAAAGGCCAATGTGGTGGCTGACGCCTTGAGCCGTAGGGCGCCCGCACGCTTGGCCAGTCTACAGTTACAGAGTTGGAGCCTTTTGGAGGAGGTGGGCAGTTGGCGACCTCTAGAGTTACGAGGGTACTGTGGGGCAGTGACGGTGACACGGCAGACTAGTCCAGAGTTGATGGACCGCATCATCACAGGACAGATGGCCGATCCGTACTTGCAGTCTTTGCGCGACAAAGTACTGTCAGGAGATCCAGGTGACTTCTCTTTCACAGACCAGGTGCTACGTTTGAGGGGACGGTTTTGCGTTCCCAGAGACGAGGAGCTGTTGAGAGAGCTCCTGACTGAGGCACACGGTTCTAGATTCACCATACATCCCGGGAACACGAAAATGTACCACGACTTGAGACGCGAGTTTTGGTGGAGAGAGATGAAGCGGGATGTGGGTGAGTTCGCGCAACAGTGCTTAGTGTGCCAGCAGGTGAAAGCCGAGCATCAGAGGCCTGCAGGGCCGCTTCAGCCGCTTCCAGTGCCAGAGTGGAAGTGGGAGAGCATCACCATGGACTTGGTGGTGGGCTTACCTGTTACCCAGCAGGGACACGACACAGTCTGGGTAATAGTGGATAGACTGATGAAGACGGCGCGTTTCTTGCCGATCCGAGTCACTTTGGGACCAGCACAGTTGGCAGAGAGGTATATCCGTGATGTGGTACGACTACACGGAGTTCCGCAGGAGATCGTATCCGACCGGGATACCTTCTTTACGTCCCAGTTTTGGACTGAGTTTCAGCAGGCCTTGGGGACGAGGTTGAGGTTCAGCACGGCTTACCACCTCCATACGGACGGACAGTCTGAGCGCACGATACAGACACTTGAGGACCTTTTGCGTGCCTGTGTACTGGACTGGAGGGGCTCTTGGGAGGAGCACCTGCCCCTGGCAGAGTTTGCATACAACAACAGTTATCACTCGAGCATCGGCATGGCTCCCTACGAGGCTCTGTACGGACGGAAGTGTACGGCACCCTTGAGTTGGGTTGAGGTGGGGACCAAGTGGGAGGTTGGCCCCAGGTTGATCCGGCAGAGTCAGGAGGTAGTTGAGCAGATCCACAGATGACTCCGCACTGTCAGGAGCAGACAGAAGAGCTACGCGGATCGGAGACGCAGAGAGGTGTAGTTTGAGGTTGGGGACCACGTCTTCCTTCGTGTTTCGCTCATGAAGGGCTTACAACGGTTTGGGGTGAGAGGGAAGCTCGCGCCGAGGTTCGTGGGGCCCTTCGAGGTCCTGGAGCGGGTTGGACCCGTTGCTTACAGACTTGCCCTTCCCTCGCAGCTTTCTGGTGTTCACGACGTATTCCACGTGTCCAACCTCAGGAAGTACGTAGCCGATTCCAGTCACGTACTGAGTCACGAGAGCATCGAGGTGAGCGACGACCTGACCTATCCCGAGCGGCCAGTGCAGATTCTAGACCCAGCCGTCCGCAGTTTGAGACGAAAGCAAGTACCCTTGGTAAAGGTTTTGTGGAGGAGCCAGCGGTACGAGGAGGCTACCTGGGAGCCTGAGGCGGCAATGAGGGAGCGGTACCCGGAGCTTTTCGCGGGTACGTCTTTTCTGATCGGCTTCGGTCCTCTTTGAGTTTGTTATGGTTATTTGGACGTCTTTTCCCGCACCCTAGTTGGCGCAAGTTTCGGGGACGAAACTTCCTTTGAGTTTGTTATATTGTAATGAACACGTGCCCCAGACGTCTTTTAAGACGTCTGGGAGGTGGCCCAGACGTCGGACCAGACGTCTGGGATAACATCCAGACGTCTGGGATCGTTTTCAGACGTCTGAAAATCCGTTAATTTCGACATGCGCGGGTCGTCTGTGCGCCTGAGCGCGCAGACCGGATATTCGCTTATTCCCTCTTTCTCTGCGGCTGCAGACACCTGCTGCGTCCTCTCTCTCCTCCTCGCGCGGCCTTAAAAGGCCACACGCTCCCTCCTGTCGTCTCCACCGTCTCCTCCCTCTTCTCCTTCAGCCAGTGAGCGTGAGCGCGAGCGCGAGGGCGGCATCGGCGGCCGCAGTGAGCGCAGAGGAGGTGCGACGTGCGAGAGCGGAACTCTGCCGTGAGGGCGAGCTCGCCGGGGCTGCTAGGGCCGGCCGACGGAGGGCGTGGGGGGCGCAGAGTGACGCGGAGGGGGGACTGCTGCGGTCTGAGCAGCAGGCGCGCGGGGTGCGATGCGGGCGGCGTCGCGAGCGGAGGCCGAGTGGCGCCCTGATTCTGGAAGAATTTCCAGAATCAGACGTCTGGGTTGATAGCCAAACGGCGAGGACGACATCTGGAAGACCTTCCAGACGTCTTAAAGGTGAGTTTTCCGTCTTCTTCTTCCTTCCTGTCGACTGACCGTACTGAGGGAGGGAGATGGGTGTGCGCAGGCTCGGTGATTCGCCATCCAACATGAATCAGATGTCTGGCTGTTGTACCAGATGGCGGGAGCGACCTCCAGACATCCGGGGTGACCATCGGACGTCTGGGAGCTAGGCCAGACGTCCCCGCAGACTTCTGGACGTCTGGGAAACCACGCTGAACAGGTAATTCTCTGATCCACTTTTTAAGACGTCTGGAAGAAGTTCCAGACGTCTGATTTTACACAGTGTCGTCGTTTTCGACCCGTTTAGGGCCCGTTCGGGTTCCGTTTTCCGCTATTTGAGTTGCGTTCTTTTCATAATTAATTCCTCTACCCGTCTACAGTAGCTATACACTATTTTGAGACACTCCTTGTGTTTGATCCTTGTGATAGGACCTCGTTCAGTTGCAGTCTTGGGAGTTGCGGAGGCACGCGGGATTCCCGATCACGCCCCCATTACTCCCGTTGTACCTGGTAGAGTGGCTTTAAGTTATTAATAAAATCTGTTAAATTATGGAACCATAAATAGAACCTAGGACATTGCATGAATCCTAGGAATGAGAAATAGATGGAATGATAGCTCCTAGGTGTTGCATGAATCCTAGCACTGGAAAACTAGATTGTATGATAGATCCTAGGATATGGCATGAATCCTAGGATGGGAAAACTGGTGGAATGTATAATACTGCAGTCTTGGAAAATGGAAAGAGATATAAAGCTGCCTGTTGTGAATAAATAACGTGGTTGAGAACATGGATTGTAAGAATGTGAAACTGGAAAGTGAAACCTGGATGTTTGAGTAAAAAGGATGGAACCCTACGGGGAAGTAGGAGTAGAACTCCTGGAAAGTGAATGGAATAGTATTGGGGAAGTGAGCTGGCCCTTGAGTACGGAGTACCAAGGAGAGCGACTGTCCCCCTGTTTAGTGCAGAGCGGAGCCAGCCGCCCCAGGGACCCGGGGTTAGGACTGGCCACTCTATACCGACTTGCTGGCCCTCGCGTACGTAGTACCGAGGAGAGCTACTAGTGTAGGGAGGTACTAGCTACCCCACGGGCCCCGGGGTTCTGCTAGCCTCCCACACCGACTTGTTAGGCCCGCTGGGGCAAACCAGGGTAGTCAGGCGAGGGTGCGCGGACTGTGGAGGGGCAAGGCCCCGGTTTGGTTATTGTGGAGGGGTTGGACCCCTGTTACTGAGAGGGCTCTGCCCTGGACTGGTTCCGTGCTGTGCTTTGGGCGCACCCGTTAACGGAAACGACTGACCGCGTGCCAGTACGGGTTAGCTACCTGTGCGTTTATCGCGCGTGCCGTAGTCACCGTTACGTCTGTCAGTGACCTTGGGGTGGTTGACTGAGGGTAGGATCACCACGGGGAACTCTCCTGGCCAGGAGAGCACCACGTGCTACTTCTACCTTTTGGAAAAGACTGCAATCAAGATCGTTCCCACGAGGAACATTCGAGATCAAGTAAAAGATCTGAGGAATAAATGAAATAGTGAGACAATTGAAAGATGTGAATAAAGAAAGTAATAGAACATAACAGCTACTGTACACTCTACTGTTGTCTTTAGTTTTAGTTGCCACTCTACTCAGCGTTTTGCTGACGTGTTACACTCGTTGCCTTTTTCAGGACCAGGTGTTGAGCAGCCAGGGTTAGCGGCTGCAGAGGACGCTGGGCCGAGTAGGGTCCAGTAGAGTTACCACTGTCTTTTGTACCTCTTTGTTTCCGTTATAGTGAGTAGTTCTTGTTTTCGCTGTACTTTTCTTTACCTGCAGTTCATGTTATATGATAAATGTTGTTCTACTGTTGTGGTGGTATATACTGTAGTAGTTTCTTTCCTTACTGCTGTACTTTCTTACTGTTGGTTATATTCATGCTGAATGTGGTTTATTTTACTGCTCTTTTGGTTACTTCCTCGTTGGACGACTAGGTCTTGGGATTAGTCGAGTCGGTCCGGTTCTCGTGTCTTGTAGGGACTCGGGAACCGGGTCGTTACACCTGCATGGTTGTAAATCACACAGAAGCACGTACCTTGTCACTGAGTATGCTTTTCGACATCTGGCTTCAGCTCCAGACGTCCTTCTGCTACTCCAGACGTCTGGGAGATGCTCCGGACGTCTGATACTGGAAATGTACAGTACGCAAAACTCTTGCAAGCCTTCTCTTCCATGCGGCCCCTCTGCACCGCCTGCAACTGCTACACCGGCAGCTTCAGGAGGCCTCAAAGCCCACCTTCGCGAGCTCCTCCTCCTCACGCACGAGCTCCTCCGAGCTCCTCCTATGCTCTCGAGGCTCCCTCGCGAGCTCCCCTCTCCTCCTTCTCCGCGTCCCGTCCCTCTCTCTCTTCTTCCTCGCCACACGCCACGCTGGTGGCTAGAAGGAAGGTGGCGGCCGGCAGGAGGGAAGGATGAAGGTGGTGGTCGGTGGAGATGGAGATAGTGGCGTGGGGGGGGAGTGGGGATTAAATAGGAGAGGGTTAGGGTTTGGGGTGAGGAGAGAGAGAGGTGTGTGCGTGTGTGCATGCATGGAAAAAGAATACAAGGTATGATTCTTTTACTTTCAGACGTCCAACCCTCTATCTAGACATCTAACAGACATTTTAAACAATCCAAAATGACAGCGGATCATTTCACCAAGGGAATTTCATCCCCATTTTTCATTTTGTTACATTTATTTGTAACATTATGTCAACATTATTTCTTGTAATAGAAACTTATAGTTCTTGATAGTTAAATCATTATCCACGTCCTTCTTTTTAATTGCTTTTATTATCTGTCATCTCACTCCCATTCTCTTATATCTAAAAACAACTATTAAAATAGAAAAACTCAAAAAACAAAATAAAAGTTTGTGAAAAACGATCTCGTTTGTGTGTTCCTTGTCTTTCACACCTGCACTTGCCACGGTACGGAATTTTTTCTATATTTTTTATCCCCGTTTTTCATGCTACGATGATTTCAAACCCTTTTTAAAATGAGTAAAACATTAAAATTAAATGGTGCTCTTGTGGGGGAGGCACAAAGCTCAATAAGTGCAAATGGTGCTGGTTACCTACACAGTAGACCTTATAGAGATCTGATTTTGGGATAGATATTCATCTAATTTTTGATCTAGTTTATGAGAGACCATGTTCCCAATTTGGTACATAGAGCATTTGTGTCAACCTTCTAAGCTAGAGTTATCCTCAATTTCATATATTCCTACTTTATGTTGCATAGATTTGTCAAAAGTATCAATGGAGGTATAATTCAAAGAATTTTCACTTAATTCCTTAAATAATTGGTGTGCACCATCTGCGTCCTTATTCAATAAATTGTCTCCATAAGAAATAACCACATACTTATTCTGTGTTATTAGCCCATGATAGAAAATTTGGACTAACTTCCATTTAGGTACCTCATGATGTGGACACTTCCTAAGTAGCTCCATAAACCTCTCCCAAGATTTGTGAAGTTGCTCCCTAGATTTTTGAGAAAAAGTGGTGATAACCCTCTGATTGCATTGGTTCGACTAGTTGGGAAAATTTTCTTTAAGGCACTCTTCAGTTTAGCCCAAGTATAAATAGGCCTTCCTAGTCATGTACCAATGTGCAACCTTATCCAGGGGGAGTGAGGAAATAACTTCATCATCATATCTTCCACATTGGTATTCCTAGGTTTAGTGGTCTTAGCTAAAGTAAGATTTTCCAAGTGTTGGAGTAGATCTTCATTGTTGTGTCCATGAAAGTGTTTAACGAAACCCAGCACTTAAGGATTAACCTCATAGTCCCCATCAAGAATCGTAACCCTAGCCCCAACTTGATGATTGGAGGGATCATCAAAATCACGGAGTTTAGGTTTATTGGCTTGGGCCATTTGTGCTACAATCAACTCCTATAGATGTTGCATCTACTCTAGAAGTCTTCTCATATTAGCATAGGGATCAGGTGGGTTTGATCCAGATGGTCTAGATCCAGCTTGGTCAATGATCCGTCGGAACTGCAAAGTAAAATAGAAAGAAATCATCATAGCGTAATTTTTTCAAAATAGAGATAAAATAACCAAGACTCTTGGTGAATCCTAGGTCAAACATGGGAAGGTGTAGGATTTTTCTAGCTAAATGCGAAATACAAAACAAATATGAACTAAATAATAATAAGGAGATAAGAAGAAAGAGATCTCAATTAGTCAATCAAATAGAGAAGGGGGGTCAGAAGCAAGATTTGCAAGTAATCTAGATGAAAGCTAAACTTCATTAATACTAGAAATAATGTCAAGAATACAACTAGAAAAGACTAGAACAAATAGAAATCTACTAGAACAAAAACTAGAAATCTACTAAAAAAAGAAAAGACTAGAAGAAGAAGATGGGATGGAGCTTTGTCCGTTGATGCAGCTGCCTTGAAGGTGAGATGGAGATGAGGTAGAGGTAGAGGCAAAGGATGAGGAGGACAACCACTAGAGAATTCTGCAGAGTTTGGATGTGGAGATGAGAGGGAGAAAGGTGATGAGGGTAGACTACTTGGGGGGACTATGGAGAAGGTGGTGAGATGTCGGAATTATTCTAAACTAAGGAGACTTAATGAAGGGAAGGGGGTGTAGGCCTCTATTTATAGAGTTTCTTAGGTTCTAAATGGAAGGCTAGGATCTAATTATTTTGGGATTAAGTGCTAGGATTAAGGCCATGACTTTAGGTTTTGTTGGAAATAAATTGAGGGCTAAGATTACATAAGGATGGTGTATGGTGTAGATTTAAGGAGTGGGGTGGCACCTAAGGATTTGTTTCTAGGTTGTTGGCCGACCATATGGTAGGGGGTTTAAGGTCCTTGGATCAAGTGTGGAGGGTTAGGGTTGATAGGAAAGGGATATGCACTAAATTGGAATTGTTGGAACTAAGGGATAAGATTTAAATGGTGGCCTAAGGATGATTGTTCGACGCGTGATCGCGATTAAAAGTTATTTAGTTGTAGTATAGTGCGAAACACAACGACAAATAATATTTACAAAACCGGTGAGTATCGGATCGTTCGTAGGGAGACAATCTCGATTTTTAATGGAAGCTTTTCAATGAAACTAGTTCTAACAAGATATTTATATATGTATATATGTCTAGAGATGTATAAGATTAGATTTCATTGCATTGATAAAGAGTTTTTCATAATAGAAATTGCTATGCAAAAAGTGAAGATAGATAGGGAGAAAGAGAGAGAGGGAGAGAAAGAGAGATAGAAGAAAGTGGCAGAGAAATGACGTCGCTGGAGAGATGCGGCAACACCTCAGATTTAGAGTGCCGGGACAAAGTTGGAGCGGAGTTGCAAAGGGACAGAGAGTTGCAGAGAAGACAGAATATGTCTGGAGTTGATGGAAGAGAGAGGTTCTAAGTGGATGCCTCAACTGGGGGGGGGTCCTGGGCCTCCTTTTATAGCTTTTGTGAAGAGCAAAAAGAGTATTTCAGGCCTTAAAACTGTCTAACAACCCCTGGTTGATCAGATCCGCTGATCGGGAGATCAACGACTCTGATTTGGTCTTAAAACTCCTTCAATTTTCTTCTTATTGTGCTAATTCACTCTGATGGAGACATGTGGCAACTTCTGGACGCTTGGATGATGATCGCATGGCTCCGTTGCTTCCTCGCCTTCCTCTACTTTCTTCACATGCACCTGCATGCCTCATTTTAGTGCCTGATTCCTGACCGTTCGATTTCAAATCCTACGCGCGCTTCTTGCACCTTCCTGATCTCGCAACAACCAGCACAATCGCACAATTGCGCCTACACGCGCCCGCTGATGCCGCATCAATTTTGCGTAGCTCAAGGCTTAAAGCCGCATCTTGTGCTTACGTGCGCGCGCGTGCGAGCCAATGCACTGTGCAACCTCTTTGTCATATATACTTGCTTGTTTATATTTATACTGATCAAATCTGGGTGGCGACGTGGCGTGCTCGTGGTCATTGGATGAAGATCCAACGGCCTACGCTGCGAGGAGAGGTGCCCTCAGGAGTTGGGGGCGTGGCGAGGGGCTGCTACGATGATGTCACGTGACGCCATCGTGGTCGTTTGTTCTTCTTCTCTTTATATCTGATGACATAGGCCTTTGATTAAGTTGATTTCTGCACCGTTGGATTGCGAACGTCGATCCGGATCCATCCATGCGGTTGGATTTGTCATCTAAGGTTCGGATCTTTGCCCTTTGGCTCCATGATCTCCATTCTTCTATGGACCATACACGATGCTCTGGTTGTCTGATCGGGACGATTTCGGAAGAGTTGAACTCCTGTCGTCGTTTTGATTAGATCTGACATCCACAGTTTCAAATTATCTGCGATTAAAATCATCTACCTTTTAAGTCATAAAATGAAGATATTATCTATACGGTTACTCAAACTAACTAGTATGCAATTTATGATGCTTATGCATGCATTGACTCGAAGTTATGCTAGAATCTAGCTCATTTCATGTGTTTTAGGTTGCATGATTGCTGTGCAATTACACCCCCATGCCTAAATCTTGCTAGTCCCTAGCAAATGAAAGATTAAATGCAAAATGATTCTACATAACAGGTTCCTATCAAGAGTTTGACTAGAGATTTATGTCTTTTGTTTTCATCCAATACTTTAGTAATCCAGATAATCGTGAATGTGTTTTGTTGTAGTTTATGCAGCGGATCCAAGTGAAAGCCAATCTACATCTAAAGCTCGTACTTGACCCGTAGTAAAAATCTATTAGGCTAGGCAAACTTCTCCCTTCGGGGTTATGAAGTAATCTGTAAATTCAACCCCGGCTTTTGGGCTAGGTAGAAGATTTTTTTGAGTCAAGTTGATTTATTTTTGGTGGCTCACACTCATCTGGTGCTACATATAGACTAGTACTTTAGAACTTAGATTTTCAGATTATTAAATAATTCAACTTAGAGAGAGGCAGAGAAATTGTGCTCTCTTTAGTTCTTTTGTATGCGTTCTCTCTCTTTCTTTCTCTCTTGTTTTCTTTTCTTTCTTTCTGAACTCACAATTTCACCAGATTTATCAGTATATTTGGTGGTCTCTCCTGGCACTAACACTTTAATTAGGTTCTGATAACTCTATGACTAAGTCAACATTCCTCAGCCCGTATTCAGGTGGCCATAAATACAGAAAAGTAGGTCAAGGCTGTTTTTGGTGGATCGTGAGGGTGATGGGTGTTGCAGCCTTAATTCACTTGAAATAAACTCTAAAAACACTTATGAACTTTTTTTTTCTTTTTCTTTTTCTTTCTTTCTTTTCTATTCCTCTCTCTTTTTTTTTATATATGCATATTTTTTTCTATATGCATAGACATATATACCTTCCCTCTCTCTTTTTTTTTTCCAGACATCTACTAACGCAACACAGTAACACATACGACTTTTATTCAGGAGTCATTATTCGGGATTGTGGGTGTTCAAGAGGATATCGGGTGGCTTATTTGGTGGAAGTGCCTATTCTCAGCACCGGGAAAGTAATTGATAGGACAATGTATTTCTGACCTTGACATTAACACCCTCCTTCAGCCAAGGTTTCCATAAAGGATGGTCGTGACCATCCACCTTAGTCATAGTTTTATCAAAATCTGCTCTCTGCGTATTTTACCTTATTTGGTGGCTCTCAAAAGCTGTTCGCATTAAGAACTTGTACATAGAAACCGAGAGCGAAAACTATGCCTAACTCCGAGTATCATTATCTCATTATCCGGAAGTTAAGATTCCTCATACTAGCCTTAGAGCACCAGTAAACTTTCTACTCTCATCTCACATGTGTTTGATGGATCTGTTAGAAGATAGTTTGCCTGACTCCCTAATTACTATCCAAGGGGTTAGGAGAAGAAGCACTGCTTCTTCTCGACAAACTAAAGATGTTTATTGGTCTTCACAAAGGATCCATTGCAAATTCTACGTGTAAGTGTGAAATTATACTAGATTCTAAACTTAGGAATCAACTTAAGAATAGATCCCTAATAAAACCTTAATAAAAATTCTTTATGCTTAAATGCATTTCTTTTTTAGACATAAAGATAAGACATGCAATGTCCACCCCCCCATGCCTATTCATTACAATGTCCTCATTGAAATGTATGCATGAAAATCAAAGTATAATAAGCAAGAAGAGAGGATATCACCTGACTATGCTTGTTAATCTAGGTCAGTATCGATGCAGAGGATGCAGAGCTACCTGTACAGAGTACTGGGTTGCCTCCCAGCCCGCGCTAAGTTTAACGTCATTTGCCAGACTTAAACCCAAAAATGAATGATTAGATTGATGGGTTGGGTCAGGATTAAAATAAATATATGGTCATGTAGTGCAAGGATCAGTGATCCACAAATGCGCACCAGCTGATGGTGAATACCAAGCCCAAAGGGTCGGAAAAATAAAGTGAACGGGCTTGGAACTAATTGCAGCCAGATGCTACAACAGAGAGAAACATTAGTGCGGGTGCTAGAATGGAAAGTAGATAGTGGCAACCTCAAGAAGTGATGCATGAGGAAGGCAGATGAGGTGCATACAGGGTGGTTCGTAGGGAATACATCATATGGGTTCTGAAAGTGATGGGAAATGAAAGGAGGAACCCGAGTGGTGTAGTCCGTAATGGTATAAGAAATCACTTCGCAAGTCAAATCAGGTATGGATGGATGTTGAGTAGGTGAGTCAAATAAGATCTAGTGATCCATTTCAATAGTTCCAGACTTATCAGAGTCCTCAATATTATCCCAGGGGTGATCAACAGTCTCAGTTGAGTTGCCCAAATCTTATTGTAATTCATTTTTCCTTAGAACCATAAGTTAGGGGTTTGGATTAGTCAACACCACAAATCCTTTTTGGACAACAGTCTAGTGAGAGAATATCTTCTTGTTTCTCATCAATCAAGTCAAATTCTTCCAGATCCCATGATTCAGCTAAAGTCTTTGCTTCCTCAGATAGATCTTCATAAGTCGTCCCCAGTAATTCTACAATTTCTTGAACATCTTTTTCATAAGGGGATTGTCTATTTTCTTCAATCTCGAGATGTTGGGGATAATGGTTAGTTTTTCCTTAGGACTCTGGTGGATGGGATCGTTTAAGCACATCTGATCATGGTAATCTTCAGACAAGATGACATTAGAGCCATCCAACCGTGCTTGGCTTGGAGTGTCATTGTCCTCAATCTTTCTCTCTCCTTGATCTTGCTCTAATTCTCCCAAATTATCCATGTTGTCCAATTGTGTGTCTTTAAACATAAAAGACTCATACTCTAGCTCACTATGAATTGGCTCCTCAAAATAGAATGGTTGCAATTCAGGGCCTAAATCAAGATATACTTCCTCAAGTGAGCCTTCCTCCTCAAAGTCAGCTTTTGGGATAAAAAGGATCTATTTTGCATAATCACAAGGCTGGTGGGTGGGCTTAGTGTATGTGGAGGTTGGGATTTGATAAGATGTCATACTTAAGGTTGGATCCTCAACCTTGAGTGGCTTACCACCAACTTGTTCCATACTCAAACCAATTTTATCACCTTGTGCTTTCCGGATTCTATTGAGCTGTTTTGTCAGATTATCTATATTTCTTTTATTAGCTTCTCTCATCCCCTAGACTACTTGAAGTAATTGGGTGATCTTAGGATCATCGCCATGGTTAGGGATTTGATCAGGATGAGGATAATAATTTTTAGAGTTTCTGACCTCAATCAAATCAGAATATCCATCATTTGAATACCTAGGGTAAGAATCATATCCTTGGTTGGTTGGTGTAGGGTTATCCCAATGAGAAGGTGAAGTTGTTTAGGTGGGATTGGGATAATTTAAACAGTGATTTCGAGGATAGGATTGGTATTCGAGGTATTGGGATTTTGAGGCATATCCATGATCTGCTAAGAGATGAGTTTGGCTAAACCGATCAAGATAACTGGTCATGTCAGCCAAGTGCTGGTCCTGTATGGAGAGTGTCTCTTTAGACTATATAGATCCTTGAAATCCATAGATTCGTGTGGGATTCGAGATGGGCCTGGCTATACCCGAGGAATATGAGGTATAGGTAATGGAATCAAGTCCCGGGTATTGAGGAGAGTTCTCCCAACCTGAAGAAGTTGATGTAAGGGAAGGGTTGGGATAGGGAGAAAAGGAGGAATAGTGTAAGGCAAAGGAGTATGGGTTCATGATTTCCTCCTCAGTCAGTTCTTCCTCATGGCAATTGAATATTGGAGTGTATTCAAAAAAATTGGGTCTTCTCTTTAGTTTACTCTCTAAAGGTGGTACCAAATTAGGGTTCAGAGACCTTTTAGCATCCATGTACCAGAAGAAACTTAATAGATGAGGAAGAGAAGACAGATGAGAGAATATCCTGCCCTTTCAATACAAGCAATCAAACTAGTCCTTAGAGTGTCAACCCTAATTAGACCTGATCCTAGCTCCCCAAAACACGACTGGGTTAGATTAACCCTTGAATTACTTGGCTGGCCAGAAAGGTGGGACCCCTTAGGACACCCCACACAGTAGGACACCACTAAAGGTTAACGCGATTATCGTACCGACCTTTCTTGTCACCAGTAGGTCCAAGTAGATAAGGCCTTGACCTTAGCCCAATCTAGTTTCAAGTCCCAAGTCTATTAGTCCTGCCTAGGGCACGTCTACTCAATTTTAGTTTTAGGTTTGATGTGCTTTTGAAATATGATGGGCGTTAGGGGGTGTTTGCCCTTAAAGTTGATTTCAGAGATGTGAAGTGTGCAGGCAAAGGGTTCACAAGCAAATTTTTATGATGAAGTATCTTTTAAGATTCAATTGCTTGTGTTAGCGTATTTTAGGGTTCACTTGATTAGATAATTTCAATCAAAGTTCTGATGAGGCACACAAAAGTTTTGCAAATCCCAATTTATTTGATAGATTTCCTTTAAGTATGGAAATGCAGGTGTGCTCTATCCTTAGAGTGAAACCCTATGCACAGATATTTCTAAATGATTCTTTTAAGTTCAAAATGATGAGTGGTGCGACCCAAGCAATGCAATCAATTGGTCTTCTTGCACCACTAACTAGGCACTCATAAAATATTTTTTTCAAGAATTTTAATACACGTTTTCTATTTTTTTCAGATTTAAACTGTATTAAGGGTTTTGTAGTCTGTTTTGACCCCCAGTTCCTGATCAGATAATTTGTGCAATCAAACAAGAAAAAATATTTTTCTCAGATTTTTATAAAATTCTTTACTTTCTCAGAAATTCATTGCCAAAAATTTCACTTCAATCGGAGTTATATAAAAATTTCTATGATATTTTTATCTCTAAAAAATCAAGAACAAATTCCGCATTGATAACAGATCATTAAAATTTTTCTGTAACTTTGATTGCCACAAAGTTTAGATATGTTGTTCCTGACTTTGAAAGCTACGTCTAGTAAATATTTGAGAATTTTTGAACATGCGGATCTTCAGGAATTGAATTTTTAAGATAAAGTTTTATTTCAGCCCGAAATCAAGAGAAATATATATTTTTCTTTTTTCTTTTTGTTTTTAATAAGCAAACAAATTCTAACTAATCCTAGGCTTCAAGTAAATCCTAAATCTAACTAATCTAAACTACGGGTACTTATTTGGTGTTCGAACCTGCACTTTCTCTGTTGTTTTGTTTGGTTCAGATTTCTTTGTTTCCTGTACACACGAAATCAACGAAAAATGTGGCGAGTTAAAAATCTCAAATACGCACCAAAAAGCTTCAAAAATTTTCATTCCCTCCCCAACGACGGCACCAACTTGTTCGGCATGTGATCGCGATTAAAAGTTGTTTAGTTGTAGTATAGCACAAAAACACAACGACAGATAATATTTATAAAATCGGTGAGTACCGTGTTGTTCGCAGGGAGGCAATCTCGATTTTTAACGTAAGCTTTCCAATGAAACTAGTTCTAACAAGATATTTATATATGTATTTATGTATAGAGACGTATAAGATCAGATTTCATTACATTGATAAAGAGTTTCATAATAGAAATTGCTATGAAAAAAGTAAAGATAGATGGGGAGAAAGAGAGAGAGGGAGAGAAAGAGAGATAGAAGAAAGTGGCAGAGAAATGATGCTGCTTGTGGGATGCTTGTGTGAGATGTGGCAGCACCTCAGATCCAGAGTGTCGGGACAAAGTTGGAGTGGAGTTGCAGAGGGACGGAGAGTTGCAGAGAAGATGGAATATGTCTGGAGTTGATGGAAGAGAGAGGTTCTAAGTGGATGCCTCAACTAGGGGGGCCCTGGGCCTTCTTTTATAGCTTTTGTGAAGGGAAAAAAGGGTATTTATGGCCTTAAAACCATCCAAAAGCCCCTGATTGATCAGATCCGTCGATCAAGAGATCAACGGCTCTGATTTAGCCTCAAAACTCCTTCAATTTCCTTCTTATCGTGCGGATTCACTCTGATGGCGACATGTGGCAGCCTCTAGATGCTTGGATGATGATCGCACGGCTCGGCTACTTCCTTGCCCGCCTCTACTTTCTTCACGCGCACTCGCATGCCACATTTTAGTGCTTGATCCCTGACCGTTCGATTTCAAATCCTATGCGTGCTTCTCGCACCTTCCTGATCTCTCAACAACCCACGTGATTGCGCCCACCCACCGACGCCACATCAATTTTCTGCAGTGCAGGGCTTGAACCCACATCCTATGCTTATGTGCGCACGTGCGCGAGCCAATGTGCTGCACAAACTCTTTGTCATATATACTTGCTTGTTTATATTTATACTGATCTAATCTGGGTGGCAACGTGGTGCGCTCGTGGCTGTTGGATGAAGATCCAATGGCCTATGCTGCAAGGAGTGGTGCCTTCAAGAGTTGGGGGCATGGCGAGGAGTGGCTGCGATGGTGCCACGTGACGCCATCGTGGCTGTTCGTTCTTCTTCTCTTTATATCTGATGACATAGGCCTCCAATTAAGTTGATTTTTGCACCGTTGGACTGCGAACGTCGATCCAGATCCATCCGTGTGGTTGGATTTGTCATCTGAGGTCCAGATCTTTGCCCTTTGGCTCCATGATCTCCGTTCTTCTATGGACTATTCACGATGCTCTAGTTGTCAGATCGGGACAATTTCAGAAGCGTTGAACTCTTGTCGTTGCTCTGATCAGATCTGTCTGGTCTGATCTGACATCCGCGGCTTCAAATCATCTACGCTTAAAATCATCTCCCTTTTAGGTTATAAAATGACCATATTATCTATACAGTTACTCAAACTAAGTAGTATGTGAATTATGATGCTTATGCATGCATTGACTCGAAGTTATGCTAGAATCTAGCTCAATTCAGGTGTCTTAGGTTGCATGATTGTTGTGCAATCAATGATCATCTAAGGGTGCAAAGGGGTTCTATAGTGGACAGCTAGAGTGTGGAGAAACACTAGGGGGGGTGACACATAGTGGATAAGGTAGGGTTAGGGTCTTGCTAAGGGTTTGTTTTAGGAAAGGATAAGGTGGGTTTGTTTTTTTTTTGGATTTAATTGGGTTCATTTAGCCAAGCAATGTAGGTCTACAAATAGGTCCATGGTTAGCCAAATTAGGTTAGTAAATGGGCTATGTGGGTGGTTCCTAGGTTAGGAAAATTTAGGTCCCTAATTAGGTTAGCCTAATTGCTAAATAGGTTATGGTCTAAAGAATTAAGCTTTTCCTCTTCTCATAAGTGAGCTCAATCATAGAAATCCACTCTCCAAGTCTTAGAATTGCTCCAAACCTGGTACCTGCATATATCACAACAAAGACATTAATGTATCAAATATAGATTAGGGAAAATTGCAGAAAAATCAAACATAATGCAATATTTACAAAATGCACCTATATGACTATTCTAACCTAACTAAATGCTTTCTAACCTAATTAACCCTTAAACTAGCATTGGCTAGGTATAATTAATGTAAACATATATAGAAATATCAGTCAACCATAGATTTAGAGTCAAATTTAGATCTAGGTTTCCCAAAGTCAAGCCTCTTTTTAGATTTAGGTTAAAAAGGTCCAAATAGATGAGGTTTTTGGGATCTCCTCCTGTGCATACACAGTAGAAGAAATGAAGGAGATGCAAAGGGAGCAGATGAGAGAAAGTGTGTGCATAATACGAGAAAACAAGTCTAGCCCTATTGGTTTCACTTATTGGACCTAATCTAAGCCCAACTAGCCTTGATTAAATTAGCCCGACCTTTAAATTACTTGGTCGGCTAGAAGGATGGGACCCTCTAGGACACCTCGCCTGGTAGGACATCCTAAAGGTTAATGCAGTTATCGCACCGACCTTTCTTGTCAACGATTTGTCCAAATAGGCAAGGTCCCAGACAAACCAATTAAGTCCAGATTAACTTAGGAAAAATTCCAACCTAGTTGGCACGTCAATCAAATTGATTAGGGCATAGGCTCTACAGTGCAAGGGATTAGATGACGTATGTGAGGGGAGTAGTTTCCCAATGAAACCAATTTAGAAAGTGTGTGCATGTCAAACAATTGGTTTGCAAACAAGACAATTAAATGCGTAGCTTTCAATGTTCAAGTCTTATTAAGCCTTCTTTTAGGGTTTGGAATTAAGTGGACTCAATCAAGTTCGTGTTGGCACACAAGGTTCTACAATCACAAGTGATAGTAATTTTCCTTTGAATTTCAATAATATATATGCCTATTCCAAATCCTAAGAGTTGACCATAATTTCAAGTAGCTTCTAATGATGAATCAATTTTAATTGAGTCAAGTGGTACGACCCAAACAAAGCAATCAATGGCTTCTGAACACCACTCAAATAGGTACACAAAATATTTTTCTATAATTTTCAAGGCCCAAGAAATATTTTTCTCCCAATTTATTGTGTATTGGGGCTCAAAGATTAGAAATGACCCCTAGTTAATATTTTTCGTGAATTAGGAAATGCAAATTGTCCAAAAATTCCCATAATTTTTCCAGAGAATGCTAATTTGAATAGGAATCCAGTGCAAGTGACTTCACTCAATTTGATTAAGTAGAAAAAATATGAAAATTCAAATAGTGCACAAAATTAGGAGAAAAATCAATACTGGATATTGGTATAATCCGTGAAATTTTAAATTTTTTTCTACTTGGAGTTAGGGTGAGAAATTTTCAAGGATTGTTCCTAACTTCAAAATGCACATCCAGGGCAAAATTTGTGATTTAAAAGCAATAAATCTCCCATAATAATTTTTTGAATCTAAAGATTGTAATTTGCCTAAAAATTCAGATTGGTAGTTTTAAAAGATAACTCTAACAAACCTCAAACTACCAAGGAGATAAGATTTTTTTATGCAACTAATCTAGATACAAATCAACCTAGGGTTCACGAATGTGCCTAGACCTAAGATAGAAAGACCTACCTAGTGATCTTCACCTGCACTTCTCCATTTTCGCTTTGCGATCCGATCCTGTGTGTATGTCTGGTTTCGTTCACATAATGCAACAAACATAAAAGGAGTAAGTTAGGATTAATGAATGCAAACAAGAAATGAAAAGCGAAAGCGTAGAAAATTGTCGTGCCTCCCCGAAAATGGCACCAAAAAGTGATCTAATGTGAAGATGTAAGTGCAAAAGCACATTCATCGTAGTAAAAATCGCATAGATACTTTTACAATTTATTCGTATTGAACTCGAGGATATGGAAATGTTACTCACAAAGTGGAGTTTGAGCCGTCTCACAGGGAGCCAGTCGGATTATTGGATAAGTAGGTAAACTAAATAGCACAAAGAAAAGTTGTGAGAATTGAAACTAGAACGAAGATGAATATGAAACTAGAAATAGAGCAAGTACTTGAAGACAAGTAGAAATAATGCAACTAGAACTTTTATTCAAAATGTAATGTTAACTTACAAGTAGAACTAGAAGATTACAACTAGAAGTAGAAAGAACTAAAACTAGAAATCTAATAAAAAAAAACTAGAACAAGTAAATTAAGTATAAAATTGGATGGTGGCCTCGAAGACAAAGCCTCGACAATGGGGAAGAAGCGAAAGTGAAGGCATTCCCGGAGAGCCACCAAAGGGGGCGTGCACTTTGGGAAGAGGAGAGGTTAGAGTCTAAAGGAATTTTTTGGAAGTTAAAAGATGCTACAAGGGGGGGAGGTTAAGGTTTATATAGAAGCTAGGAGGGTTTAGTTGAATGGCTATGATTTCATCTAAAGAAATGAAGGGCTAGGATTAAAGATAGAGGTTAGGTTTGGTTGGAATCAATGGAGGGTTAGGATGTCATTAAGGGAAGGATGAAGGGTGAGGATTTAAGGACACATGGCTGGCCATATAGTTTTGGTTTGGAGTCAAGTGGCCCGCCATAGTAGGTGGGGTTTATGGCCACTAGATCATGATCTTAAGATGGAGGGTGGTTGTTGTTAAACGCTTTGAATCAGTGTTTTAAAAGTAATGCGTAGTAGTATAGCTGATAAATCGCATAGAACACTTAAATTTTATAGCTCGAAAGAAATTCCGAGGTTGAACGCAAGGAGCAATATAACAATTTATCTCAAGATCACAATTGTAAGCAAAAATATAGCAATGTAATAGCAATTTCAAGCACAAATGATATAGATATAAATTCAAGAGTCAATGTGGCAAAAAGATTAGGGTAAAAATGGTGATTTGAATCACTAAATTACCCTGTTACAATTATACTTAAATAATGCAATAGTATCAATCAACCAAATGCCACATATGATGAGTGCACAGTACACTCTCTCTGATGCTACAGTGTCTCAGAACTAGCTCCTTTTCCTTCAGGCCTCAGGGAGAGGCACAGGCATAGCACAACACAGCACCAACACCAACAGAGGCGAAGGCCTCTTCAGATTTTGACTAAATGTTCAGAGATAGGAAGTCAGGCAAAACCCCCCCTCTCTCTCTTTCCCTTTCTTTCCTTCTTTTCTTTCTCTCAAAGACCTAGGCTTAACTGGGTAATCAGGTAGGAATAGTAACTAGATCCAAGTGTAGGGCTGTGTGCATGGGGTCACAGCCGAGCAGTGAAACAGGTTGGGTCAGGTGAGCCGGGTGCGAGGATCTCACCCCCAGTGTGTCGAGGCGATAAAGCCTCAGCACAAAAATAACTTATGTGTTGCAAGAGTCACTTTGATTCACGATGTGGGACTATCTTCCAGCGCTTCCTTGCATAGCAGCTGCAGCAGATGTTATCTCTAATTGAAGTCGAAGGCGAGCTTGTGGTGTGGAATTGAGGGTCTGGGAGGATGCCTAGGAGTCACCTGTGAAGCCTGGGACTGAAATATGGAGCGGATGTGGTCAGAGGACTGAAGGCGTAGTTAGAGGATCGAGGAGGCGGTGGAGGTTCGGTGAAGCACCTGAAAGCAAGAATATAGCCTTGTGGCCAAGTAAACGCACCCAGAAGCTTCGCTATGAGCGGCGAGTGTGATGGTGGTTGTGGCATCGCATGAGGGTGTGTAAGGTGGTCTGATGACCTCGGGGAGGTGGTGCGGTGAGGTTGGTGTCGGGTGGAGGTGTTAAGTGACCAATCCTCTCAATTGCTTGAGGGGTTTTGGTGGGCGAGGAATGGCGAAGCTTATGAGGTCTTTGGTGAGGTGTTTGGGGTGGTGGAGCATGCGGGAGACCTCACCGCAGTGGTTGCCGGAGAAGAGGAAGATGAAGTCGCGGATGGTGTAGGAGCAGTCAAAATAGTAGCGTAGTGGCATGTTGATGATGTGGGGAAGATAAGGAGTCGAGGAGACCAAGTGGTGGTCGACGAGGGGGAGGAGCGACGTCGGGTTTGGTGTGGCCGGTGCCAGAGATGAAGGGAGCTTCGGTGGTGTAGAAGCGACAACGACGAAGAGAATTGGTGCGTTCGTTGGTATGGCGCGATGCGGAAGAGGGAGAGGAAGAAGAATCCGTCACTGGTATTACAAGCAGATGACGAGAGTGGTCGGAGAGAGTCGCCAGACGTCATGGAGCCTTTTGGCCGGAGAGGAGGGAGGAAGGAGGGGGGTTGTCCATCCAAAAATGAGCGTAAGGAGATCAGCGTGCAACATGGGTCTTTATATAGGCCTTAGAGGGAGGTTTAAAGCTTGGAAACCAATCTTTCAAGCTTGGTAAGCTTGATGCACAAGAGATACCTGACTCTTTGAGGATTCGCACGAGCTTTTTAGAGAAATTTGGAGACTTGGACATGGCTCAATAGGAAGGAGATTACCTGACGAATCTCCCTTTCAATTTTGAGAGGGATTCGTCAAGTAATCACAGAGTTCTTGCCAAAAGAAGCTCGTCAGAGTAGGATTCCTCCACAACAATGGCGAAGGGACCTCTTTGCAAAGAGTGACGACAAAGATAGGGGGCATTTGCATGGAATTTCAATTCCTGAGGGGTTGTATGAGAGAGAAAGAGTCAGAATGGACCAAATTGCAAACTGGGTCAAGACAATCTTTGATTAGGCCCAAATTTTGATACAAGCCTAATTTAGACCTAAGAAATCCAATGGTGAAGTTGGATTTTATTTTTGACCTAGTTTGCTTGGGTAATTTATGTAAAAACCTAAATTAGGACAATAATCTGTCTGAGACTTTGTTTCAGGTCAAAATGGGTTCAGATGGTCAAATCAAAGTTGTCAAACCCTAGAGAATATTTTTCTATAATTTTTAGAGGGTTTAGATGAATTTTATCTTGAACAGAGCCTCAGTTAATTAAGCAGGTCTATTTTTGTCACTTATTAGGCATTAATGACTAAATGGCCTTTAATAAACCCCTGGCATGCCTCGTGGTTATTTTGTATTTGTGATAAGATGGTAAAATTGCATAAATAATCTTATTTTCATCTTTTCTTCTCAAAACAACTCATCTTGCTTAAGGGACCTTCTGATTGATATGTAGGAGCTTTTATTGATTTTATAAGACCAAATTGAGCTAGTTATGGCTCATGATGGTGTTCCCATCATACCCCCATTCCTAGCTTTTGATAGTCCCTTAGCAAAATTCTATGTATCAAACCAGTTATCTAGGTCGGATGTAACTGTCAGGATGCCCTACTAAGCCGCATCTCTAGGAATCAGATCTTAATACCAACAATAGGCCTAGAGGTACTCAAGTACCAACCTAGATCCAGACCTAACTAGCTTTCACCTCAGTTAGTCGTGAAGGTTTCTAAGGCTCACAGGAACTAGCCTAAGGTTCGTTGGACCCAACGGTTAAAGCACCCGTGCTTGAAACATAGTTAGCCCTGGTTCAGTTTGCCAATGCATTTTTTGTAAGAGAGATATAAAAGGTGATTTTTATTTACGGAGAGTTTTCTCTCTCTTTTTCTTTTCATTATATTTTTCCTTAGATCCATCTTCGGATTGGCCCTAAACATGGTCTGTATCGGATTCCTTGTCCCCACCAGTCAATCCTCGAAGGGTCCCTGGTAATTGATGCTTCGAGATAGCACCGCCCATGGCAACCCCCAAAACCCAGGCTTTCGAGATTTCAGGATAATCCCGTCCATGGCATTCTGTAGCTAAATCCAGACCTTGGCAATCGACATTTCGTGATAATGCCGCCCATGGCATCTGAACCAGCACAAGGTGCTTACATGCCCCCAGTAGGATATTTAGATATCCTAAGAGACAAGCATCGAGGAGATGATATATTATTGAGCATTTTCGAGGGGAATTTCTTGCCTCTCTGCGTCGGGAACTCGTCAAAATTAATTTGTATTTTTGAGTCGCTCCTAATCTAGATCTTAGGACCATTTTTAGAACAGAAGAAATGTCCTTTGGTATGATTTCATTATTTAAAGTGCACTGAACCAGACTGTGTGTAATTTAGGGTGCTTAAGTTACCGAGTCCCGCAAACCAGAGGTCAGTTAACAAGGCTGAATACTACCTAAGCCTTAGACCTAATACATAAGTTTTGCATTTTCACCAACCTCTCGAGGACTAATCCAGATCGTGACAAGTACGTGAGTGTTTAAATCCAATTAGATCCAAGAGGCCTAAGGTCGGTATTTGCCACTAATCCCTTAAGTTTTAGCCTTCTAGATCTTAATTCATCATTAGATCCAACCTAGAAGTTAGGTAAGTTCTATATTACTTTGAAGGGACTCAATTTCTTTTATCTTTTTGCACCATTCTTCTCTTTTCAATTTTTCTTCCCTCCTTTTCTCGTTTTTCAAAAATAGCTCTCCTTTTTCCTCAATCTCCTTTTTTTCTTTTAATAGCATATATAATTTTTTTGATGAAACCCTTTTTGTGAATTGATTCTCACGGTGTTTTACACTTTAATACCCCCCATGCCTACGATTTGCAATGTCCTCATTATAAATTAGGTGGGTTCGAGTTCAGCTTAGGTCGTACATTAGAATAGGTTCAAAGGGTGGGTGGACAGGTTGGGATGATTGTTACGTACGATTTCAAACTCTGGTATGAGTACCAGAGGTGGAGTCGGCTGTTCTAATGGACGAACCCTAAAGTGCAATATGAGTTCAGCAAAGAGATATGTCAAAAGGGTTTTGAGTTTTTTAAAAAAAATGACGGGTTGCCTCTCATTAAGTGTTGAGTTTAACGCCATCAGCCAGAATCTGAAATGTGTATTTGTAAAATGGGTCCCTCCATCATAGATAATGGCATGTAGGACACCAAACTAAGAAAAGATGTGCTGATGAATAAACTTCATTACCACTTATGATCATTGGTTCGGGTCGGGATAGCTTTGATCCATTTAGACATGTAGTTTACAGTGAGGAGAATGTATTCGAAGCCGTCTGATGTAGGGAAGGGTCCCATAAAATCAATCCCCCATATATCAAAGATTTTGCATACGAGAATCGGCTATAAAGGTATCATATCGTAGTGGCTCATGTTGCCCAAGGTCTGGTAATGAGTGCATGCCTTACAGTAGTCGTATGTGTCCTTGAAGATCGTGGGCCAATAAAAGCTGCATTGGAGGACTTTAGCTATGGTTTTATGTCCGAAGAAGTGTCTGCCGCAGGCCTGGTCATGGCAGAAGGACAGAATGTCCTGAATTTCCTCTTCCGGAACATATCGTCTGATGATCTGATCAGCACCAATGCAGAAGAGGTATGGGTCTTCCCAGATGTAGTACTTGGCATTAGAAAGCAACTTGTTCTTCTTGGCCTTCAGCCAATCATACGAGGTCTGATGTGACACCAAGTAGTTAACCCAATCAGCGTACCAGGGAAGTCCTGCACCGATAGTCAGGAGGTGCTCATTAGGAAAGTGTTCTTTGAATGGTCCAGAAGGGTCGATGATATTATAAGGAAGGCTTGACAAGTGATCAGCTACCACGTTCTATTTTCCCACCTTGTCGTGAATCTCGAGGTTGAATTCTTGTAACAACAAGATCCAACGGATTAGTTGAGGTTTCGCGTCCTTCTTCGCGAGGAGGTGTCTCACCGCAATGTGATCCGAGTATATGATGACACGGGAACCCAAAAGATAGGATCGAAAATTTTCAAGGCCAAATACTACAGCTAGTAACTCTTTCTCAGTAACTGTGTAGTTACGCTGAGGCTCGTCAAGTGTCTTACTAGCGTAGTAGATGACCACAGGTTTCCCATCTATTTTTTGCCCAAGTACTGCACCTACTGCATAGTTAGACACATCGCACATGATCTCAAAGGGTAGAGATCAGTTAGGGGATTGCAAGATTGGTGCTTGAGTAACTCGATCACGCAGGCTCTCAAATGCATGAGTGCACTCCTCGATAATTTTGAAAGGGACATCCTTTGAGAGAAGATTAGTCAGGGGGCACATGATTTTCGAGAAATCAGGAATGAAACGACGGTAAAAATCAACATGCCCTAGGAAGGAACGAATGTCCTTGATCAAGCTAGGCATGGGTAGTTTGGAAATCAAATTAACCTTAGCTCGATCAACCTGGATGCCTTTTTCAGAGATGAGGTGACCCAGGACAATTCCCTCAGGTACCATGAAGTGGCTCTTTTCCTAAGAAAGAATCGGATTCATGTCGATACAACACTTGAGGATTTGGACCAAGTGCAGGAGGCAATCATCAAAAGATTCCCGAAATACCAAGAAGTCATCCATGAAGACTTCAGAGTACTCACCTACCATATCTGAGAATATGGCAAGCATGCACCTTTGAAAAATAGTAGGTGCATTGCAGAGACCGAATGGCATCCTACAGAATGCATATGTCCCGAAGGGGCAGGTGAAGGTAGTCTTCTTTTGGTCCTCAGAATGGATTGCCACCTGGTTATAACCGGAGTACCCGTCCAAGAAGCAAAAGAATCTATTTCCTGCCAATTTCTCAAGTATATGATCAATAAATGGCAGTGAGAAATGATCCTTTTTCATGGAGGTATTTAGTCTTCGGTAATCAATACAGACTCTCCATGAATTTGCTATACAGGTCGGTATAGTCTCTCCAGTTTTAGTCGTAAT
Organism: Thalassia testudinum; assembly: GCA_037157565.1. Lineage (NCBI taxonomy): Eukaryota > Viridiplantae > Streptophyta > Magnoliopsida > Alismatales > Hydrocharitaceae > Thalassia > Thalassia testudinum. Next base: position 7,657,936 of record JAZHRO010000033.1, read on the forward strand.
GATGGTGAGTCCTGACTTTTTGGACACAACCTGGATTGCACACACCCAACGACTGTCGGAGATCGGGTAGATGATACCTGCATCTAACCACTTGATGATCTCCTTTTTCATGACATCCTGCAGGTTCAGATTCAGGCGTCTCTGCATTTCACGGGATGTTCATGAGCCCTCTTCGGTGTAAATGTGGTGTGTGCAATATGAGGGGCTGATGCCAGTCAGGTCATCGAGAGTCCAACCAATGGCTCTTCGATGCTGCTGAAGGACAGAAATCAGACATGTTTCCTGTTCAAAGGTGAGGAGGGAATTGATAATCATAGGAAATGTCTGATTTGAACCCAAAAAGACATATTTGAGATGGTAAGGGAGGGGTTTCAACTCCATGATTGGATTTTCACCACCAGCAGGTGGTTCAGGGTGACGTTCAGGAGCATTGGCAGCAGCTAAAGGTATCTCTAAGTCTAGTTCAGGCTCCTCTAGGTGTGGGGTTTGATCCTCTTGTGGTTGATCATCAGAGATAAGCAGGTTTTCCTCGATACATGGGTCATCAACCACAGACTCGATGTTGTAAATTTGTTCGACAACCCCACAATTAATTCCTCCTTGGGCCTTAAAGATATCGATCTTTAGTGTCCTGCTCCCAAATTTTAACTCAATTTAGCCCTCCTCACAATTGAAGTTGGCCCTAGCTATGGCCAGAAAAGGTCTCTCCAAAATGATCAGTGTGTTCTTCAAGTTCTCAAGAGCATCCATGTCTCAAACTATAAAGTCCACGGGGAAGTAGAAATCACATACCCTAACTATGACATCCTCGAGAATTCCTTTTGGTGACTTAATAGATCGATCAGCCAATAGCAATGTCACCCCTAGTGGTTTAAGCTTAGATTCTTCAAGATGGTCAAGTATGGACCTTGGTATTAGGTTTATGGAGGCTCCTAGATCCAATAATGCATGGTCAAATTGAATATCACTGATTGTACAAGAGATCAGAGGGGCACTAGGATCTTTTGCCTTAGGCAGGAGTTTACTCAAAATGACAGAGTTGGCTTTCTTTGACAATACGATCGGGCTCCCGCCCTTGGTTCGCAGTTTACACTTTGGTGTACATACATCTTTCAGGAATCTTACGTAAGCCAATACGTGGTGAATTGCATCCATCAACGGGATGTGTTATGACCCGGTTCCCAGATCCCTACAAGACCCGAGACCGGCTCGCCTCAACTAATCCCAATACCTAGTCGTCCAACAAGAAATAATCAAAAGCAGGAAAGTAAACCACATTCACATATGTAATATAACTAAGCAGAAGAAATGTACAAAGCAGTAAAGGAAATAGAATAGCTGTCTCAGTACATACCACCACAACAACCATAACAAAGGAAAGCGGAAAGTAAACAGTAGTAGCAGAATAGTAACTAAAAGTCTATTACTTACTACAATAGTAGAGAAAAAGGAAGGAAGTGCTGAAGAAAACTATGGCTAGACTCGACTGGGCCTAGCACCCTTCGTAGCCGAAAACTCGGGCTATCAACTCCTGGTCCTGAATAGTGATAACACTGCACATGGGGGTGATAACTCTGTTGAATAGGGCCCATCTTAAGAATAAAAGGCACAACATAAGTAGAATGGGAGCATTGCATGCATCATGTACCAAGATTGCTTATAAAACTTTATTAATAGCCATTTGTGTAAGCTCTTGTCAAAGCAGGCCTCAGATGAGCAATCAGATTGCATGGATGGATTTAGAATGATGAATGGAGTCCAACGGACTCAAGATCGGCCAAATCCGACATCCGGAGCTCCTACAATGGGCCCAAGAAGTTCTGATCATTGATCTGGTGATCAACGGCCCTTGTTGCGCCACGTCACCCTCGCTCCACCGCTCGCCACTTCATCCATCAGCTGAGATCAAATCTCGGTCGTCGATCTTCTATCGGATGGCCGAGAACCGCTCAATCGACGTGATAAAGCACAGGCGTGGCGCAACGGTTAGCGCGCATGCTCGCACGCACGCGACGTGGGTTCGAGCTGCGCGGTGCGTAAAATTGAAGATGAAGGAAGCATGCGGCGAAATTGGGCTGCCCAATCAGCAGTGGGCGGCCGAGATCGTGCCACGCGGCACGCCCACAGATCGCGAGCGCTCACACGCGCACACACACCGGGCGACGACGCCTGCGCACACGCGTGTCCGGGGCACGATCCGAGCGCATCACGCAGCAGCCACGGATCGAGCACGAAGAAGAACGGCATGGGCGGTTGACCGGTGGGCTGGAGGGCTTCACCGACGCTTTTGGAATGGTTTTAGCGACGTCCTGGACGTCGCTAAAGCCCCTTCTTCTTTTAGAAAGCCCTTAACCCTATTTAAACCCCCTCCAACCACTCATTTAAGGCATTCACTTTCCTTGCAACTACTCTACCCCTCTCCTAGCTAGCTTTAGGTCCTCTTGTAATCGTCGGAGATGACGAACTGCCGACGGAGCCTCCTCCACCGCCGTGGCTGCCTCGCCGCTCTCCCTCCTCTCTCTCTCTTCCTCTCTTTTAAGCTTTCCATTACTTTTGTTTGAGCGTGTATTTAATGTTGTAAGCTATGAACTAAAAGTGCATGATTAATGATGTTACTTTCTGTTCAGTTGTTTACTTTAATTTATGTTTAAGTTGCATGATCAAGCAAGAAACAACTCTAACCCTTATCTCTCTCTCTCTCTCTATCTCTCTCTTGCTTTTCAAATCGCACCTTTCGTAAGCAAAACTCCACGCTTTCCGAGACAACAAGTGATAAGAAAAATCCGATTTTCACGCCTCCCTGAGACCGATACTCGAACTCACCTCCGTTTCTTTACTTTAAAATCGACGTTGCAAGTGCGACTATAATGACACTTCTTAACACACACGCACAAACGCATGTCAAATAGTGTTATGAAAAGACAGAGTCAGTGAATGCTGAGTAGAGTGGTATCTATATTATTTAAGTACAGAACAGTAAAAAAAACAAGTTTAATTCTCATTTCCATTTATCTGTTTTATATGTTCCACTTTTACTCATTTCTCAAAGTATCTAGATATTTCTTGATCTTGCATGTTCCTTATGGGAATGATCTTGATTGTAGTGTTTTCCGTAGAGTAAAAGGTACACGTGGTGCTCTCCTGGCCGATAGAGTCCCTCGTGGTAGTCCTACACCCAGTCAACCACCCCGAGGTCACTGTCAAGATGTAGCAGTGACTATGGCACGCATGATAAGCGCATGGGTAGCTACCCCGCACTGACATGTGGTCCGTCATTTTCGCTAGCGGGTACACCCAAAGTACAGCACGGATTAGTATAGGGCCTTGCCCTCTCAGAACAGGGGTTTCGCCCCTCAAAACCAAATAGGGGTCTCGCCCCTCCACAGTCGGTGCACCCTTGTCTGACTACCCCAGTTTGCCCAGAGGGCCTAACAAGTTGGTGCAGGGTGGCTAGCTGAATCCCGGGCCCCGTGGGGTGGCTAGCTCCCTCCCTACACTAGTAGCTCGCCTCAGTACCACGTATATGATGGCCAATAGGAGTCGGTGTAGAGTGGCCAATCCTAAGCCCGGGTCTCAAACCAAGGGAGGCTAGCTTTACTCTGCACAAAAGGGGACAGTTGCTCTCCTTGGTACCACGTACTCAAGGGCCAGCACACTTTTCGTCTACATTCCAGGTTTCCGTCTATCCACAGGAGTTCTACTCCTAATTCCCCATAGGGTTCATGCTCATGTTCACCTCATTTATCCCGATCAAGATTTCATCTTTCATAATTCATTTCCCATTCGTATACAGGCAGCTCGTGTTTTTATAATTCAATTCTCAATACATGCATCTGGTGATTTCATAGGTAATTGTTCATTAAATACAGGCAGCTCATATTCTAATAGCCAACTTATAATTATAATACAGGCATTTACTGACAATTTATCTTAATCACACATGCAAGTGAACCATACAGTACAAACAGGCTCATTCATTTCTCTACCCTAAGGTTTATGCCACATCTTAGGGTTCCATTCGGCTATTTCCACAAGCACATTCTTATTTAAGTATTATTAACGGAATTGAACCACTCTACCAGGGAACATGGGAGTAATGGGGGCTTGAACTGCGACCCAGACGTCTCTGTAATTCCCAAATGCGCAGCAGGCTAAAACCCTATAACAGGGAATACATCACAAAAGGAGAGTTAGAACAGTGTAAAATAGGGAGTACGTAGAGGAACTCGAGAGGAATGTACAGGTATTTCGTTTGCGTAAAATGGACCCTGATCAGACCCTAAACAAGTCAAAAAAAAGGCATTAGATCTTACCTTATTCTTATGCTCCTACGGTATCCTTAGACGTCCTGACCTTCCTACGACCGTCTGAAGGCAGTTCCAGAAGTCGAACAATGCCGCGGTCGTCTGGACGCACCTCCTAATGTTTGGTGATGTAATCAGATGTCCAAAAACACGTGGAAAAGAGTTTTGTGCACCTTCCCAAGGGCCTTTACCTGCATACGAAATCGAAGGTCCAAATTAGGCCCGACCAGCTTCTGCGGTGAGGCCTGCATGGCCGTAACCGCGGAAAAGAACGTACCTTGCGATATAAGTGCTTTCAGACGTCTGGTCTCAGACCGGATGTCCAGCTGCCACCACGGTCGTCTGGTCGACTCTCTAGATGTCTAATACTGGATAAGTCCCAGTATCAGAAACTCCCTGCAGCTTGCTCTGCTCGCTCGCCACACACCGCAGCAGCTCCAGCTGCTGCAGAGGACTGGGGGGCCGCCTCCCCGAGCCCTCTCCTCCTCCTACATGCGCCCGCCATTGGCCATGCGAGCTCTGCCGAGCTTCCATCAAAGCTCCACCGAGCTTCCATCAAAGCTCCACCGACCTTAGGCCTCCTCCTCCTCTTGTGCTTTCCTCCCTCTCACTCTCCCTCCCTCACCCCCCTCTTGCCTCTCCCGCACAAGAACTAAAGGTGGTGGTGGTTGTGGTGTGTGGAGTGGAGAGGAGAAAGGAGGGGGGTTTATATAAGAGGGTGAGGGGTTTAGGGTTCGAGGGAGGTGAGGAAGAGAGAGGGGAAGGAATGGTTCTACGTGCCGCCTGCGAGCAGAGTGCAGTGTGCAGTACAAAAATTCCACTTTTAGACGTTTGGGAACGGGTCCAGACGTCTGGACAGACGTCTAATTGAGACTCCAGACATCTTAAGAGGCTAAAAAGTGTGACGGGTCATTACATCATAACAAACTTAAAGGAAGTTTCATCCCCGAAACTTGAGCTAGCTAGGGTATGGAAAAAAGGAACATAAAGCACATAACAAACTTAAAGAGGACTGAAGTAGGTCCAAAAAGATGTACCATCAAAAAGCTCCGGGTACCGCTCTCGCATCGCTGCCTCAAGCTCCCAGGTAGCCTCCTCATATTGCTGGCTTCTCCATAAGACCTTCACCAGTGGTACCTGCTTCCGTCTCAGACTCTAGACGGCTCTATCTAGTATCTGTATAGGTCTCTCAGGGTAGGTCAGGTCGTCACCCACCTCGACGCTCTCGTGGCTCAGAACTTGACTAGGATCAACAACGTACTTCCTGAGGTTGGACACGTGGAACACGTCGTGCACTCTAAAAAGCTGGGGAGGAAGGGCAAGCCAGTAAGCAATAGCCCCACCCGCTCCAGGACCTAAAAGGGCCCTACAAACCTCGACGCAAGCTTCCCTTTCACGCCAAAATGTTGCAGACCCTTCATGGGTGAAACACAAAGAAAAACGTGATCCCTAACATCAAACTGTACCTCTCTGCGTTTCCAGTCAGCGTAACTCTTCTGCCTGCTCCTGACAGTGCGGAGCCGTCTGTGAATCTGCTCTATCACCTCCTGACTCTGCCAGATCAACTTGGGTCCAACCTCCCACTTGGTCCCCACCTCGACCCAACTCAAGGGTGCAGTACACCTCCATCCGTACAGAGCCTCGTAAGGTGCCATGCTGATGCTCGAGTGGTAACTGTTATTATAAGCAAACTCTGCCAGGGGTAAATGCTCCTCCCAGGAGCCTCTCCAGTCCAGTACACAGGCAAGTAAAAGGTCCTCAAGTGTCTGTATGGTGCGCTTTGATTGTCCGTCCGTTTGGGGGTGATAAGCGGTACTAAACCTCAAACGTGTCCACAAAGCCTGCTGAAACTCAGCCTATAACTGGAAAGTAAAATGAGTATCCCTGTCGGATACAATCTCATGCAGAACTCCGTGCAGGCGTACCACATCTCGAATGTACCTCTCTACCAACTGTGCTGGTCCCAAGGTGACTCGGATCGGCAAGAAATGCATCGTCTTCGTCAACCTGTCTACTATCACCTAGACTGTGTCATGTCCTCGCTGGGTAACCTGTAGACCCACCACCAAGTCCATGGTGATGCTCTCCCACTTCCACTCTGGCACAGGAAGTGGGTGCAATGGCCCTGCAGGCCTCTGATGCTCGGCCTTCACCTGCTGGCATACCAAACACTACTGCATAAACTCACCAACATCCCACTTCATCCCTCTCCAACAAAAGTCACGTCTCAGATCATGATACATCTTTGTGTTCCTGGGATGTATGGTGAACCTGGACCTATGCGCCTCAGCTAGGAGCTCTCTCAATAACTCCTCATCCCTTGGAACACATAAGCGTCCCCTCATGCGCAGTATCTTGTCTGTAATGGAAAAGTCTCCTGGGTCCCCTGTCAACACTTTGTCTCGCAGTGTCTGTAAGTACAGATCTGACATTTTCCCTGCAATGATGCGATCTATTAGCTCTAGTCGCATCTGTTGTGTCACTGTCATTGTCCCACAATACCCCTGTGACTCCCGAGGTCGCTAACTGCCCAACTCCTCCATGAGTCTCCAACTTTGTGCCTGTAAACTGGTCAAGTGGGCGGGTGCCTTCCGGTTCAAGGCATCAACCACCACATTGGCCTTCCCTGGATGGTAGGAGATGTTGTAGTCGTAGTCCTTTAGGAGCTCTAACCAACGTCTCTGTCTCATGTTGAGCTCCTTCTGGTCAAACAAGTACCTAAGGCTCTTATGATCCGTGAAAATCTCGAAAGTCTCACCGTAAAGGTAGTGCCTCCATGTCTTCAGCGTGAAGACAACAACTGCCAGCTCTAAGTCATGGGTAGGGTAGTTATGCTCATGGGGCTTCAGTTGCCACGAAATGTAAGCGACAACGTGACCCCGCTGCATGAGCACACCCCCTAACCCCTGCAACGAAGCATCTGTGTAAACCACAAGACCGCCACTACTATCTGGGATGGTAAGTACAGGAGCTGAAGTTAGTCTCTCCTTCAACTTCTGAAAAAATGCCTCGCACTCATCTGTCCAAGCAAAGGGCACGTCCTTCCGAGTCAGTTGGGCCATAGGATGCGCAATATGAGAGAATCATTTGATAAACCACCGATAGTAACTTGCCAGATCCAAAAAGTTGCGTATCTCTATCACTGTACGTGGCCTCTCCCACCTGAGTATGGCCTCAACCTTGGTTGGATCCACAGCCAAACCATCCCTTGAAATCACGTGGCCCAAGAAAGTCACCTGCCTCAACCAAAACTCGCACTTGCTGTACTTGGCATATAGCCTGCATCACTTCAAAGTGTCCAGGATCATCCGTAAATGCTGTCTGTGCTGCGCCTGATCCCGCGAGTAAACGAATACGTCGTCGATGAACACCACCATAAATTGGTCCAAGTACGGTCTGAAAACCCGGTTCATCAAATCCATAAAATCAGTGGGGGCATTGGTCAAGCCAAATGGCATGACCAAGAACTCGTAGTGCCCGTGCTGGGTACGGAAAGCTGTCTTGGAGATGTCAATCTCCCTGATCCTCAACTAGTGGTAGCCCGACCTTAGATCTATCTTGGAGAACATTGTGGCATCTTGCAACTGGTCAAAGAGGTCGTCAATCCTTGGCAACAGATACTTGTTCTTGATGGTGACCCTATTCAGCTGTCGGTAGTCGACACAGAGTCACAGGGTACCGTCCTTCTTCACAAATAGCATAGGGGCTCCCCACGGGGACGCACTGGGCCTCACAAAGCCCTTCTCCAACAGGTCCTATAGCTGTGACTTGAGCTCTCGTAGCTCAAGCGGTGCCATCCGGTACGGTGCAGTAGAAATGGGGCTGGTCCTCGATACCAGTGAGATCTCAAACTCAATCTCACGCTCAGGCGGTAGTCCTGGCAGCTCCTCTGGAAAAACGTCGGGGTACTCGCAAACCACCAGAATACTACAAAAGTCAGCCACAGGGCTAGGCTCTGCCACTACATAGGCCAAAAAGCCCTCACACCCTTGGCTCAAAAGCCTCGTTGCCCGAAGCACGGAGATGCATCTGAAACCTCTGTCCACCATCTGTTTGTGAAACTCAAAGGGAGGCAACTCCGGTATAGAGAAGACGATCTTCCTCCCAAAATAGTCCACCAGGGCATGATAGGCGGACAGCCTGTCCATCCCTAGGATCAAGCCAAAATCCTCCATCTGTATCACAATCAAGTCAGCGGGGAGGCTGTGTCCCCCTATAATGACCTCGCAGTCCATGTAGACCTCCTCAGCTATAAACAGCTGGCCACCTAGGCCTCTGATCACAAATGGATCCTTCAATAGTACACTGCCCTACTCTAAACTGATGGCAAAACTCGTAGCAACAAAAGAATGTGTGGCATCGGAATAAAAAAGTACGTACATTAATCTTCCAGAAATAGTAACCATACCTGCCACCACCGAACTTGAAGCCTTGGCGTCTCTGTGTGTCAGGGCGTTGATATGCCCCTTAGTCCTCGATGCAGACGAAGCAGCTACACTCTGGGTCAGGCAAGCAGCCGTTAGCCGGTACCCTCCTTGTGACTGCTGCCCTCCCCCACGTGCCTGGGAACCACGACCACCAGCTCGGCCTCCAGCGCTCGGTGCGGGGAGCATCTACTGTGCTCCGACCCTAGATGGGCAGTTCCTCCTGATGTGGCCTGGCTGGCCACACTGGTAGCAGAGGGGGACACGACCTCCTCCCTCAGTAGGTCCCTGCTGGCGGCCGGGCGGGGGTCTGGTGCTGGCAACTGGCCCTTGTCTGGGGCCCCTAAAGGCCATTGATGGCCCCACAAAATGAGACGGCTCTCCTGCGGGTGCCGTGTGCCTCCTCTCCCGATGACCTTGAGAGTACTCTGGCTGATAGGGCCTCTTCCGTTCACTGTCAGTGTCTCGCACGCCCGGGTTGGTCTCGTCGTAGGTCATGGCTGCCTCAACCACTCGTGAGAAGGTGGGAAGCTTTAGGGGTTTGACACACCCTCGAATGGTAGGTCGGAGCCCCTCGGTAAACCTCCACAGGAGCTACTTGATCGTGTCGATCTTTCGCTTTTAAGTCGTTTGTAGTTTAATGTGGTGGAAAAATCGACTAATCAATTTTTAATAAGAAATAACCACTCGCAGAGGAGCGGGTCGTTTCCACAGGGAGGCAATAACGTATTAAAATTCGCGCCACTTAAAAATGTTTGTTCGGAGTCAATTTGGACAAGAACCAAGCCAAGATTGCCTTTAGATTAAGGTTTAAGCAAGAAATAATGCTGAAATGGCAATTATGATAAACTACAGGATATTTTCCGCAATGCAGACTGAATAGAATATGAATAAAATCTGGCAATGGCAGAAAATGTAAATTTTAATCAATGCTTTACTGTAGCAAAACAGGGGAATTCTTCCCCGTTGTCTTGCGCGACGAGGAGCCGATGGCTGGGCGCGGGAAGCTCGGCGGAGGTCCCTTGGATCAAGGGCTTCGAATCGGTGGTGACGGCGAGTCGCGCGGCTGCCGGAGGTGGCCGGACGAGCTCCGGCGGAGGTGCTGCAGGCGGTTGTGCGTGGGCGCGTGGAAGGTCTGCGGAAGGCGCTGGCGCGCGGAGGCGTGGCTGCGGTGGTAGCTGCAGAGGTCGGTTGCTGGCGGTTCTGCAGGTGGCTGTGCGTGGGCGCGCGGAAGGTCTGCGGAGGGCGCTGGCGCGCGGTGGTCTGCAGGCGGGCGTCTGCAGGCGGGCGCTGGCGTGTGCGGTGGAAGCTGCAGAGGGGGCGCTTGCGCGGTGGAAGCTGCAGGCGGCTGTTGGAGGATGCTGCAGGCTGGTCTGCAGGCGTTGGAGGAGAGCGCGGGCTGATCTGCAGGCATGCGCAGGTCAGCAGCCAGTGAGCGGTGGAGGGCGCAGAGGTCGGTTGCTGGCGGTTCTGCAGACACAGTGGTGAACGGCGTGGACTGCAGGCGGTTGTGCGTGTTTGAGCTGAAGGTTGACGGACGTGGGTGCGCTGAAGGTTCTGCAGGTGCGGGAAGGGGTCTGCAGGCGACTTCAGGCGTGTGCGGTGAAGTGAGCGGGTAACTTCAGACGTCTGGGAAATTTCCCAGACGTCTTAAGTTACTGAGAGGGTGGCTGATCAGTAGGTTGGTGACGGTGGTCGGCGACGACGGCGAGGGAGTTGCACGCTAAGGTGCTCACGGTAATGCGGGCGAGCTCCGGATGGCGGTGTGGCCTGTCACACCACACGCCCACGGTGGTGGAGACTCGCCGCCACGGTAGAGGCCGGCAGTGTGGATGGAAGAGAGAGGATCTCTCTGCACAGTGGTGAGTCGGTGGCGGAGGCCTGCTGCAGCCGGCAGCTTCCGTGCTCCTTTTATAGTGTCTTGAACAATTTTGAAATCAGCCGCCGACCAGATCCACCACATCCGCTCCCCCTTGAATGGCTTCATCACTGCAGCAGCCGGGCGTTGGAGCGGCAGCCAGCCGTTCTGAAAGAAGACGAATAAAGAAAATATTATTAAAATATTAGGGTTATTTATGTATAGACCCTCAACTTCTATGTTAATAAAAATAATATACCTAATTGGTTATCTAATTAGATGAATGCTATTCTAAGCTAATTCTAAATGCACTTAAGATATGAATGCAATGTATGGATTATGTAATTAGATTAAAACTATGAATTAATCTATTTACATCCTAATTTATACTAAATAAATGTTAGAATTAACCTACTGTGTAGGCACTTAAGTACTTAAATAACCCACAACTATGGGCTAATCAAATACCCCCATGCCTAGTTTTTGCTAGTCCCTAGCAAAATTAAGCGAAACCTAGCACTCTAAGTAGACTAGTCAACTCACTTAGTCTTCCTTCAGAAGCATATTAAGTTTAGGTTCTAAACCCAAGGTTCCTAAGTAGTTGCTAAGTTACAGACTAGGTCGGCTAAAGACGAGTTGCCAGCACAAGTTTCCCTGATTTCTGACTCTACCCTAAAGTTTATTGATCCCTGAGATTAAAGCATCCGTGCTTGTGCATTGGTCCGAGTTATTTGAGTTAAAGGAATTTTTTTTTTTTTTTTTTTTGATTCTTCTAAGTCTAACCTCAGATCAGCTATCAACACAGCCTGTGTCGGATTCATTGTCCCCATTACCATACCTCGAAGGGTGCCTGGCTTTCGATGCTTCGAGATAGCCCCGCCCATAACGACCCCAAGAACTCCTGGCAATCGACACTTCGAGATAGTATCGCCCATGGATTTCTTAAGCGAATTCAGGCCTATGGCAATCGGCACTTCGAGATAGGGCCGCCCATGGTACCTGAACCGCGCAATGCGCTTACATGCCCCCAGTAGGATGGATATCCTAAGAGACAAGCGCCGAGGAGGTAATATGTTACCATCGCATCCTCAAGGTGAGTATATACTCGACCTCTCCTGCGGCGGGAACTCTTCCAATCAAAATATGTTTTCAAGCCTTTCTTAAGTCAAAACTAAGAGAACCAAATCTCTTTTCAGAAATTAAGTTAATTACCAGACCAAGTGTGAACAATTTGGATGCTTGGGTTACAAGGACCTGTAACCAAAAGGTAGAATAAGACTCCAGGTACTACCCCACCTTTTAACTCAAACCCTAGCTTCCCTTCCTCAACCTCTTGAAGAATGGTCCGCAACTTAACTCCTACTTAAGTTTTTAAGTCCACAAAGGACCCTAAAGGTCTAAAGCTAGTAGCTTATTTAGCTTCTAAAGTTTGACCCTAGAATTAACTTAGTCTACCCTAGAGTTCTGATTTGCTTAAGACGGCAAGATCTAGCCAGTTAAGCTCAAAACCTCTTTTTTTTTTTTTTTTTTTTTTTTTTTATATGTACAAATGTATGCAATTATGCTATGTATATCCCCAAGTATACCCCCCCATGCCTAAAATCTGCAATGTCCTCATTGCATAGAAGGATATTACCTGGGTCAAAGCTGGGCTGAATAGCCGAAGAACCTGCAAATCAGGTTCAAGAATTGCAGAAATAGGCCCTAAAAATGAGGAAAGCAAAGTTGGCCTAGAAAATAGGTAACCTAGGATGTTGGCGAGCTGATGATGAATCCCGATAGCAAATGCTCGCCCAACTAAAATGGGAATGAAATCTTCCCAGGTCACCAGAAGAGGTTCTAAAGGATAAACAGTTAAAATAACCTCCAAAGGGGTAGGGGTAGGATGACAAGGATCCTCCAAAAAGAATGGGGAAGGAATGGTATAGAGATAAACCCCCAGGGTAATGGACTGACTAAAGAAATCATCAATCCATACCCGATACTCCATTACAGAAAATATTGGTCTGTTAAGCCCCCTAGTCAGAACAAAAATGAGCAATTCTCTAAGGCAAGGATCGTCTAGGGTGTCCAAGTTACGAGGTTGTGGGATGGCCATAAGATCTAGGTTGGGTTTAATCAGCTTGGTGTCCATCCCAAACACTCTTTCTAAATCCTCAATTTCATCCCTAGCCTTCCTTGCACCATCACGTGGATCTTCCTGCTCTTCATCAGGAGTCACAATTTCGCTTTCAGATATAAGAGAATCAGAGGGTGACTTCGAAGTGAATGAAGGCAGGTTGGAAGCAACAGATCTAGGGATTATCCTATTAATGTCATCCCCGGGTTTTTGTTCTTTACTCACATCTTCCCCGGAGTCTATATGTGAATCCACATAAATCTTAGAAATTGCTTCCAAATTTTCCATCATTTTATCATGAGGAGAAATATCATCAATGGGTGTGCCAAGGAAACCTAATTTGGTCAAATTTGTGACATCCTCAGGGGTTAACTCTTCAAATAATACATAATCACCCTTAGTGTCACTCCAAATCTTGAATGTAGGTTCCTCATATAATTCATCTTCCTCCTCATCACACAATTCATCATGTACCCGAGGTCTAGAATCATTTAATATATCAGCAGATCCCCTAGGGTGCTCTATCTGAGGTAAATTATTTACATTGGTTACATCAGACTCCTCAGATAGGTCAATTTCTTTAGGGTTAGGTTCCCTAAGGGTGGGTTTGAGTTCCATATCATGATCAGAAGGGAAGGTAGGATTAACAACTTGACTTTGACCCACTTCATCAAATGTCACGAAAATACTATCATCTGGGTCGAGGTCTTCCAATGGCACCATCATTCCCTTCTTTTGACTCCAATATAATTCAGGTGGATACTCAACCTTATCATCATCTTCCTCGGGTTGCCACCTTTCTTCATCCAATGCATAGCTACTTTCATGTGTATTTTCCTCCCACCTAAAGTGTAGATCTCTCAAGGAAGTGTCATCTAATGGGGAGGTTTCAAAATCGATCCTCGAAAAGTAGCTATTCTCCCCAGAATTTCCCTTCAACTTAAAGTGTAGCTTTCCCACGGGAGATGCATCTATTGTAGAGGGGTATACGTCATCGTCAATGGGGCAGATTGGATGGCTAATTTCATCTCTTTCTTGTTGGCCTGCTCTCAAAGATTCTCCTAACAATTCACTCATTTCATTTTGCATTTTCTGTATTTCCATCTTCAAAGAGGAGAGGTCATTTTTATCATAAGAGAAGTCAGGCTCAGGCTTATAGTACCCAGGAGTGTTTGTCCAACCATTATAAGTTTTCAGGGAGGGTGGGTTGGGTATTTCTTTGGTATGTGGGATATTGGGCAAAGAAAATCCCGCTCCTGAGTTCTGCTTACTAATTTGGGGCTTAACTAGGCCAATACTCCTATAATAGGAGTAAAACGGATCCCAATGATTGTCATTATGTCCATCAAGGAATGGACCATCTCGGCATCTGGGATCGAAGGATGCAGAGTGGGGGTGAGGGTGTGGGCAAGATGTGAAAGGATGAAAATCAATGTGGTCCATCCTAACTCACACTTCAATCAGAATTCCCCAAGCAAGACACAATTCAAAAAGGACCTTTTAGGTCTTTCCCAATTTAGGCTTTTGATTTTAAGTCAGATTGCAGGTGACAATACAATTTGTTCAATCAATTTACGCGCCTATTGTCGACCTACGGCTCGCCTAAAAAGACCTAGTTGGAGCTTAGGTGTTCTTCCCTAAATCTCAAATGGTCAAGTAAATCCAAAGACGGAAGATCGAGGGATGCAAGTAGGCCTAAGCCTTCCTTTGAAGCTGTGCTTTCGCGGTGCTCCTCAACTACCCCCAAAAATCCGTGACAGGGTATCCCCCTCTTTGGATTTACAAAACCTTTGATCTCAAGTTCCGAACACTTCAGAATCCAACGAAAGGAGGGCTCTTGTCCTAGTATTTCCAAACCTAAGGAGTGTCTAGAAGCGTGTCGTGGTGCAAGTGAAATAAGTGTGCATACACCGTAAAAGATTTTAAACTTTGAATCGCACGCCAAGTTTGAAAATGAAATCCTTGGTTTTTAAAATGTCCTTCCTTTAATTAGTCCTTTTTCTAAAAAAAAATGTGACCACTTGTTAGATTTATTCAGTACAGATTAGGTGGTCTTCGCATTAAATCCCAAATGCAATGCGTGATCAAAAATAGGATGCAAAGTAAGAGAATGCGTACCTTGCCTCCAGCGATCTTCGATGCAAAAATGTACGCAATGCAGAAAAGCAAATCTAGAGGCTGCTCATACAGACCTAAATGGTTCGTCCTAGGGCAGGCAGCTTCTAGCAGGCAGCTCGTTTTTTTTTCTTTTTCTATTTTTTTTTAGAACTACTTATGCACAAGCAAATAAAAGAAATAATAAAAAAAAATAAACCTAAATCTAAAGAAAAGGGAACAGGCTCCCAAAAATTACCCAACACGGGTCCAAAATAAAATCAGGGAACAAACCCTCAAAATATGCCCCAGAACAAGGGTTTCAAACTAACTGTAATGAAAAATTAAGTCTTCAGTCTTAATTCTATTCTAATTAAATTAGCGATTAAATACAGTGGTGTCCGTCGCGTCCTCGTCCTTCTCCTCCTTTCAAAATTGCTTGTCCACTTCTCGTCTGGCGACGTCAAGGGTCGCCTCTCACAGTGGCTGATTCTTGCACAAAATTTCTCGCACAGAAAAGAAAATAATAGATGGTCAAATTTCTGTGCAATTGACAAATAATGAAGATAAAATTAGGCGAAATTATTGCGTCTGTTGCCTCCCCGGCAACGGCGCCATTTGACCGAGTCGATCTTTCGCTTTTAAGTCGTTTGTAGTTTAATGTGGTGGAAAAATCGACTAATCAATTTTTAATAAGAAATAACCACTCGCAGAGGAGCGGGTCGTTTCCACAGGGAGGCAATAACGTATTAAAATTCGCGCCACTTAAAAATGTTTGTTCGGAGTCAATTTGGACAAGAACCAAGCCAAGATTGCCTTTAGATTAAGGTTTAAGCAAGAAATAATGCTGAAATGGCAATTATGATAAACTACAGGATATTTTCCGCAATGCAGACTGAATAGAATATGAATAAAATCTGGCAATGGCAGAAAATGTAAATTTTAATCAATGCTTTACTGTAGCAAAACAGGGGAATTCTTCCCCGTTGTCTTGCGCGACGAGGAGCCGATGGCTGGGCGCGGGAAGCTCGGCGGAGGTCCCTTGGATCAAGGGCTTCGAATCGGTGGTGACGGCGAGTCGCGCGGCGGCCGGAGGTGGCCGGACGAGCTCCGGCGGAGGTGCTGCAGGCGGTTGTGCGTGGGCGCGTGGAAGGTCTGCGGAAGGCGCTGGCGCGCGGAGGCGTGGCTGCGGTGGTAGCTGCAGAGGTCGGTTGCTGGCGGTTCTGCAGGTGGCTGTGCGTGGGCGCGCGGAAGGTCTGCGGAGGGCGCTGGCGCGCGGTGGTCTGCAGGCGGGCGTCTGCAGGCGGGCGCTGGCGTGTGCGGTGGAAGCTGCAGAGGGGGCGCTTGCGCGGTGGAAGCTGCAGGCGGGGCGCTTGCGCGGTGGAAGCTGCAGGCGGCTGTTGGAGGATGCTGCAGGCTGGTCTGCAGGCGTTGGAGGAGAGCGCGGGCTGATCTGCAGGCGTGCGCAGGTCAGCAGCCAGTGAGCGGTGGAGGGCGCAGAGGTCGGTTGCTGGCGGTTCTGCAGACACAGTGGTGAACGGCGTGGACTGCAGGCGGTTGTGCGTGTTTGAGCTGAAGGTTGACGGACGTGGGTGCGCTGAAGGTTCTGCAGGTGCGGGAAGGGGTCTGCAGGCGACTTCAGGCGTGTGCGGTGAAGTGAGCGGGTAACTTCAGACGTCTGGGAAATTTCCCAGACGTCTTAAGTTACTGAGAGGGTGGCTGATCAGTAGGTTGGTGACGGTGGTCGGCGACGACGGCGAGGGAGTTGCACGCTAAGGTGCTCACGGTAATGCGGGCGAGCTCCGGATGGCGGTGTGGCCTGTCACACCACACGCCCACGGTGGTGGAGACTCGCCGCCACGGTAGAGGCCGGCAGTGTGGATGGAAGAGAGAGGATCTCTCTGCACAGTAGTGAGTCGGTGGCGGAGGCCTGCTGCAGCCGGCAGCTTCCGTGCTCCTTTTATAGTGTCTTGAACAATTTTGAAATCAGCCGCCGACCAGATCCACCACATCCGCTCCCCCTTGAATGGCTTCATCACTGCAGCAGCCGGGCGTTGGAGCGGCAGCCAGCCGTTATGAAAGAAGACGAATAAAGCAAATATTATTAAAATATTAGGGTTATTTATGTATAGACCCTCAACTTCTATGTTAATAAAAACAATATACCTAATTGGTTATCTAATTAGATGAATGCTATTCTAAGCTAATTCTAAATGCACTTAAGATATGAATGCAATGTATGGATTATGTAATTAGATTAAAACTATGAATTAATCTATTTACATCCTAATTTATACTAAATAAATGTTAGAATTAACCTACTGTGTAGGCACTTAAGTACTTAAATAACCCACAACTATGGGCTAATCACTACTCCTCCGTAAACACGACTGTCGAGGCAAAATGTGACAGCTCCAGAAAACGCATGCAGTACGCGCTAACAGTCATCGTCCCCTGGCGAAGAGTGTGGAACTCCCGCCTCCTCTGGTCTTGCCAAGTCTGCGGAAAGTATTGCTCGCAAAAGAGAGCCACGAATTGGTCCCACGTCGACTCTCTCCCCTCCTGGCCTCTAATTGCCCTCCACCACCTGTGTGCCGCGCTCTCTAGCTGGTACGTGGCAAAGGCCATGCGGCACTCCGTGGGAGGGCGAAGGGTGTTGAACACCTTCTCTATCTGCTCCAGCTAGTCCTCTACCTCAGATGGGTCCTCATCCCCCTTGAAGGAGGGGGGCTTCAGCTTCCGGAACTGTCTGAAAAGCTCGTGGTGCAGTTGTAGTGGGGGAACGGGCACGCCACCAGGCAAGGAGGGCTCATGCTCGG
Source organism: Thalassia testudinum (assembly GCA_037157565.1). Taxonomy (NCBI): domain Eukaryota; kingdom Viridiplantae; phylum Streptophyta; class Magnoliopsida; order Alismatales; family Hydrocharitaceae; genus Thalassia; species Thalassia testudinum. Next base: position 7,675,554 of record JAZHRO010000033.1, read on the forward strand.
AAGTGTCAGAGTGAGGTGGGGGCGGTGGAGGACCACCCCCTCCCCTTCCTGTTCGTCTGACGCTGCGGCGGTCTTTCTGTCCCACCGAGGACTCCCTCTCCACCTCCTCAGGGAGAGGTGCCTGTGGAGGCTGGTGGAGCTCCTCTCACACAATATCTCTGATCAGCTGGGTGAGATCCTGGGCCTGAATGCCTAGGAGAAGAGGTGGGTCAACTAGTACCTAAGGCCTGGCACGTTCGCTCCTTCGACCTCGCCTACGACCGCAACCATGGCTCGCCTCGAGAACTCCCCAACAAGGTATCTCCTGCAAGGAGACGCAAAAGATAGAACAAGAGGGTCAACGATACCGAATTACTTTGAGAAAAGACTTGGAACGAATATCAAGGTGATACGTTGTGGTGGCTATCCTAGTTATATGCACGTAAATGGTTATTCTTAAGTCAATTGGTTCATTTCTCGGGACGACCTTGCTCTGATAGCATCTTGTTATGACCCGGTTCTCGGATCCCTACAGGACCTGTGACCGGCTTGCCTTGACTAATCCTAAGACCTACTCGTCCAACAAGAAATAATCAAAAGTAGGAAAGTAAACCACATTCACATATGCAATATAACTAAGCAAAATAAACGTATAAAGTAGTAAAGGAAATAGAACAGCTGTCTCAGTACATACGACCACAACAACCATAACAATGGAAAGCGGAAAGTAAACAGTAGCAGCAGAACAGTAACTAAAAGTCCATTACTTACTACAACAGTAGAGAAAAAGAAAGGAAGTGCTGAAGAAAACTATGGCTGGGCTCAGCACCCTCCGCAGTTGGAAACTCGGGTTGCTCAACTCATGGTCCTGAACAGTGTTATGAAAAGATAGAGTTAGCGAATGCTGAGTAGAGTGGTATCTATATTATCTAAGTACAGAACAGTAAAAATGACAGGTTTAATTCTCATTTCCATTTATCTACTTTGTATGTTCCAGTTTTACCTATTTCTCAAAGTATCCAGATATTTCTTGATCTTGCATGTTCCTCGTGGGAACGATCTTGATTGTAGTCTTGTCCATAGAGTAGAAGGTACACGTAGTGCTCTCTTAGTTGGGAGAGTCCCCCGTGGTAGTCCTACACCCAATTAACCACCCTGAGGTCACTGTCAAGACATAGCGGTGACTACGGCACGTGTGATAAGTGCATGGGTAGCGACCCCACACTGACACGTGGTCCATCGTTTCCGCTAGATGGTACGCCCAAAGTATAGCACGGAATAGTATAGGGCCTTGCCCTCTCAGAATAGGGGTCTCGCCCCTCAGAACAAAATAGGGGTCTCACCCCTCTACAGTCTGCGCACCCTCGTCTGACTACCCCGTTTGCCCAGAGGACCTAACAAGTCAGTGTAGAGTGGCTAGCTGAACCCCGGGCCCCGTGGGGTTGCTAGCTCCCTCCCTACACTAGTAGCTCGCCTCAGTACCACGTACGCGAGGGCCAACAGGAGTCGGTGTAGAGTGGCCAATCCTAACCCCGGGTCTCAACCCAAGGGAGGCTAGCTCCGCTCTACACAAAAGGGGACAATTGCTCTCCTTGGTACCACGTACTCAAGGGCCAGCACACTTCTCGTCTACATTCCAGGTTTTCATCTATCCATGGGAGTTCTACTCCTAATTCCCCGTAGGTTTCATGCTCATGTTCACCTCATTTATCCCGATCCAGATCTCATCTTTCATAATTCATTTCTTATCCATATATAGGCAGCTCGTGTTTTCATAATTCAATTCTCAATACATGCATCTGGTGATTTCATAGGTAATTTTTCATTAAATATAGGCAGCTCATATTCTAACAGGAAACTCATAATTATAATACAGGTATTTACTAGCAATTTATCTTAATCACATATGCAAGTGAACCATACAGTACAAATAGGCTCAATCATTTCTCTAACCTAGGGTTCATGCCACATCCTAGGGTTCCATTCGACTATTTCCATAAGCACATTCTTATTTAAGTATTATTAATGAAATTGAACCACTCTACTAGGAAACACGGGAGTAATGGGGGCTTGAACCGCAGACCCAGACATCTCTGCGAGTCCCAAATGTCCAGCAGGCTGAAACCCTATACCACGGAATACATCACAAAAGGAGAGTTTAGAACAGTGTAAAACAGACTCTAGTACGTAGAGGAACTCGAGAGGAAAGTACAGGTATTTCGTTTGAGTAAAATGGACCCCGATCGAACCCTAAACAAGTCAAAAACTTGCCTACTGTTCAAAATCAAACATCTGGGAATAATCCCAGATGTCTTAAAAGGCGTCAGATCTTACCTTGTGCTCCTGTGGTATCCTCAGACGTCTAAACCTTCTCTGCGACCGTCTGAAGGCAGTTTCAGACTTCGGACAATGGCTCCAGTTGTCTGGACGCACATTCGGATGTCTGGTGACGTAATCAGACGTCCAAAAATACGTGGAAAAGAGTTTCATGCACCTTCCCAATGGCCTTTACCTGCGTACGAAACTGCAGGCTCAAATCAGGCCCGACTAGCTTCTGCGGTGAGGCTTGCATGGCCATAACCAGGGAAAAGAATGTACCTTGCGATATAAGTGCTTTCAAATGTCTGGGCTCAGACCCTGACGTCCAGCTGCCGCCACGGTCGTCTAGTCGACTCTCCAGATGTCTGATACTGGAAAAATCCTAGTATCAGAAACTCCCCGCAGCTCGCTCCTCTCACTCGCTAGAGGATCGGGGGGTCGCTTCCTTGAGCCCTCTCCTCCTCCTGCACGCACCCGCCGTTGGCCGTGCGAGCTCCGCTGAGCTTCCACTGAAGCTTCACCAACCTTAGGCCTCCTCCTCCCGTGCTCTCCTTCCTCCTTCTCGCTCTCCCTCACTCCCCCCTCTCGCCGCTCCCGCACAAGAACTAAAGGTGGTGGTGGTTGTGGTGTGTGGAGTGGAGAGGAGAAAGGAGGGGGTTTATATAAGAGGGTGAGGGGTTTAGGGTTCTAGGGAGGTGAGGAAGAGAGAAAGGAAGGAACGGTTCTGCATGTCACCCGCGCGCAGAGCACAGTGCGCAGTACAAAAATTCCACTTTCAGCTGACTGAGACTCTAGATGTCTTAAAAGGCTAAAAAGTGTGACGGGTCATTACAAGATGTTTATGTGGACTTTCTCAAAGAGCTTGACCAGGTCCTCCTCGAGATCCACAGGTTTGGGTTTCTTCTTTCCCTTGGTCAAGGCCTCGGGAAATGGAACCTCTGCAGGTTCTTTTAGAATTGGTCTAGGTTCTTGATCTGGGACAGGAGTATCTTGGATGACCAACCTAGGGTTTGGGTTTGAACTACCAGGTTGAGAGTGGCTCGGGTAAGGTGGTTCCTGAGTTGTTTTGCCACTACGGGTGGTAGCAGAATTCAGTCCTGCTTGGTTCTGGGTTGGGGTAGTCAAAAGAGGTGGTTGTTGCTGATAACCCGCGTATGATGTCGAAGCCTCCATCCCGTCGGGTGATGGAGCAGAAGGGGCCTGATAGAAAAAGCGAGCCTGGCCCTGAGTCGGGTTCATAACGCACCTCTGGTTCAACACGTTATTTGGATTGGAAAGAGGTTGCGAAGGGAGTGCACCAAGTTGGCGAGGATTTGCCATTTGGGCGAGTTGATTGCGAACCTCTGTGATATTGTCTTTGTGCTATTTTTGCATAACCACATTTGTCTTCTGAATGTCAGCCAGAGTCTGAAGGATAAAAGTCATTTGATCTTCTTGATTTGTCCCAGTTTGGAAAGTCGAGTTGGGCCGGGGCTGAGGCGGCTGATATGGATGAGAAACTTGTGGTCAGGGCTGATATTAAGGTCTCAGATTTTGATTGTTCCTTGACCACATGAAATTAGGATGATTTCGCCATCCAGGGTTGTAGGAGTTTGAGAAAGGATCGTTTTGGATGGCATTGAGATCCTCGCAGGTCTGAGGAATCTCAGAGAAATCAGAAGACAAGGGCTCAGAGTTCCCCCTACTAGAGTAGGTGGATCCGGAGTTTCCTCTGAACCCTAGATCAGATGGGGGTGGATATGGATCCATCCCTTGAGAAGGTCGGTGATAGATATTGTGCATAGTCTCCCTCTTAGAGGGTGGTTGTGCGAATGGGTTTTGCGCAGAGGTGGTCGTTGTAGATGTCGAGTCAGCTCATCCACCTTCTTCTCAATGATAGAGATCTTGTCCAGGCAACTGGCCATTAACTCCATGTAGACGTTAGAGGATAGGCCCTACGTCTCATGTGCTCCCTGCGGATTCGTCAATGCACGGGCAGTCGTCCGGTCGAACATGCCCATGATTCATTGTTGATGGAGTGCTCACACATGTTCTCGAGAATCTCCCACACGGTGTCTTCGTGTTGACCCATGATGTTTCCTCCACAGGTCGCATTGACGAATAATCAAATATCCTCACGGAGTCCCTGGTAAAAAGACTGGACTTGTTCCCATTTAGGAACTTCCTGGTGGGGGCACTTTCTCTTGAGATCCAGAAAGCGATCCCATGCCTCATGAAGCGGTTCTCCTGCTTGCTGCGTGAAATGTGTGATCTGGTGCCACAGAGCATTTGTTCGACCAATAGGGAAGAACTTTTCAGAAATTCGGATTGTAGTTCAGCCCATGTGTTGATTGGATGAGTTAGGGTTTGGTACCAGTGAGCAGCCTTGTCCATGAGAGAGAAGAAGAACATTGTCATGAGCAAGATATCCTGATTCTGAGCTTCTGACCTGAAGATCTGGGCCAGATGCTTGAGTTGCTTGATGTGTTGTAAGGGATCTTCGGAATTAAGCCCACGAAATTTAGGAATAGCATGAATCATGTTGGGCTTGAGTTCATTATTAGGACCTCCAGTCAGGATTTGGACTCGAGGTTCGATCGCCACCGTAGTGGGATTGTAATGATCTCGCATCATAGGGCGCTGTAGTGGATTCATAAAGGCTTGGAATAGATCGTTGAGGTGCTAAAGTTGATTCTGGAGATTGTTTTCTTCTTTTGCTGGTTGTTCCATGAGTATGGATGAAGGAGATCTAGGCTCAGATGAATTAGAAGATATGTCGATTTGGTTGGGTGGTTGCACAAATAGGGAAGTCGAGGCTTGGCCTCAACAAGAGTGAATAGCTAATGGAGGCCTCAAGGGTGGTCTTAGGGACCTCCTCCCAAACATTCACCAATGAAGAAGATGAGGGATAAAAAGTGTGTGATGGACCCAATCAAGACACCCAAATATCTTTGGATGACTATAGAGGTTTGGGGCGTATGATACCCCTAGATCAGAAAGTCATCAACCTGAGAATTACCTAGGTAGCCAGGAAGGGAGAGTCCCACAAAGACCCCTACACGGTAGAGTGTCCCCATGGGTTACAGGATTTCCCCCACTCGACCTTGATTGTACAATAATTATGCAACCTAAATCACCTGAATTAAGCTAGATTCTAGCATAATTTAAGAATAATGCATTCATAGGCATCATAATTTGCACAATAGCTAGTTTATTAGTCATATAAATAATATCGTCATTTTATTACCTAAAATCGTCTCGATTCTAATTGCAGATGATTCAAAGACGTGAATTTAAAATCAGATCGTACAGATCTAATTAGAACGACGACGGGAGTCTAACGCTTCCGAAATCATCTCAATTAGACAACCCGGGTACCTTATGCAGTCCATAAAAGAACGGATGAATCCGGGTCAACGATTGAAGTCCAACAGAGCAAAAATTAACTCGATCGGAAGTCTACATCACCAGATGCAAGGAAAATAAGATAGATGGCCATGATGGCACCACGTGGCACCATCACAGCTGCTCCCTCACCACCGCCCCATCTAGGAAGGCCACATCGCATGATGTGGGCCATTGGATCATCATCCAACGGCCAAGAGGATGCCATGTCACCCATCCAGCCGGAGAAGTATACATAGAAACAAGTAAGGAAGTACAACAGAATGATTCGCACAGCGCGTTGGCTCACGCACTCACGTGGAAGTGCATGACTCGCATTCGAGCCACGGCTTACGTGAAATTGAAGCGGGTGCAATTGCGCCATGGGAGGGCGAAGGCTTGACCACGTGGCACGATCGGAGCGCGCTGTGGCCGGATGCGTGATCTCACGCATTTTGCAAAACCGGGAAGTTGCGCACGCGAGTGAGCTGTTCGATCGTAAGATCGGACTGCTGAGATCGTTGGGCATGATTTGAATTCACGCAGGCGTGCGAGCAGAGAGAAGCGGCGAGCGAGCGTTGGGCAGGCGTGAGGTTCCGAGTAGGGCCGTCATATCACAATACAAGGCACGAAAGCAAGCCACGTGTCACCACCAGGTTGAATCCACGCGTAGAGGGCAAATTTGAAGGTGTTTTGAGGCTAGATATGATCTGTTGATCTCCTGATCAACAGATCTGATCAAATAGGAGTTGTTACATGAGATTAAGAGCTAAAATACCCTTTCTATCCTCCACAAAAGCTATAAAAGAAGACCCAGGGCCCCCCAGTTGAATCATCTCTCTCTTCCATCAACTACAAACATCTTCCACCTTCTTTGCAACTCTATGTCCCTTTGCAACTCTTCCCCGACCTTCATCCTGACACTCTGGATCTGAGGTACTGCTACATCTCGCACAAGCATCCCACAAGCGGTGTCATTTCTCTGCCACTTTCTTCTCTCTCTCTCTCCCTCTCTCTTTCTATCTATCTACTATCTATCTATCTATCTCTATTAGCATTTTTTATTGTGAAAAACTCTATCTAATTGCAATAAAATTCTGATTCTTTGGATATTTTCTTTATACATATATACATATCTAGTTAGAATTAGTTTTATTGAAACACTTCTGCATAAATTGCGATTGCCTCCTTGCGAACGACTCGGTACTCACCAGAGTTTTATAAATTTATTTGTCGACGTACTTTTGCGCTATACTACAACTAATTAACTTTTAAAATGCAAATTACGCACCGAACAAGTTGATGCTATTGCCGAGGAGGCAACGGAAATTTTTGAAGCATTTCTTCATAGTGCGTATTTGAGATTTCTAACCTATTCTATTTGCGTGTGTAGGAAGCGCAGAAATTCAAGGGAAAGACGCAACAAACGGAGAAATCGCAGATTCAAATCTCAGGTAAGTACTCGTAGGTTAGATTAGTTAGATTAAAAAAATGGTCAAAAAAAAAGGTGTTTGCTTGAACCTTAGGATTAGTTAGAATTTGCTTCATTATTGTAGAAAAAAAATTCTCTCTTGATTTTCGGGATGAAATAAAGTTTTATCTTAAAAATTCAATTCCTAGAGATTCGTACGTCAAAATATTTTTAAATTTTTACTGGACATAGATTTTAAAGTCAGGAAGAACATAGCAAAATCTCACGAAAATTTAAGTTATACAAAAATTTTAAAAATTCACGCACTTACCTATTATCAATTCAGTTATTGTTCCTAACTTTTCGAAGTTAAAAATATCATAGGAATTTTTATACAACTCCGATTGACTTAAAATTTTAAATACTTAATTTATGAAATAATCAAGAATTTAGGAAAAATCTAAAAAAAAAATTTCTTGCATGTTTGATTGCACTGATTATCCAATCACCAACTGGGAGTCAAAATAGACTACAAAACCCCTAATACACTTTAAATCAGAAAAAAATAGAAAATGTACATTAAAAATTCTTAAAAAATATTTATGAGTGCCTAGTTAGTGGTGCAATAATACCAATTAATTGTATTGCTTGGGTCGCACCACTTCTTTGAATTTGACTTAAAAAAACATCTAAAACTATTTGCGTTTAGGATTTCACGCTAAGTATAGAGCACACTTGCATTTCCATACTTAAAGGAAATCTATCAAACAAATTGGGATCTGAAAAGCTCTTCTGTGCCTCATCAAAACCTTGATTGAAAATATTAACTCAAGTGAACCCTAAAACGCATTCACACAAGCATTCGAATTTTAAAATTCACTTCATCATAAGAAATTGCTTGTGAATCCTATTTGCTTCAGTACTTCACACATTTCAAAATCAATTTTAAGGGCAAACACCCCCTAACACCCATCATATTCCAAAAGAACATCAAACCTATGCCTAAAACTGAGTAGACATGTCCTAGGCAGGACTAATAGACTTGAGGACTTGAAACTAGATTGGGCTAAGGTCAAGGCCTTGTCTACTTGGACTCACTGGTGATAAGAAAGGTCGGTGTGGTAACTGCGTTAACCTTTAGTGGTGTCCCGCCATGCGGGATGTCCTAAGGGGTCCCATCCTTCTGGCCAGCCAAGTAATTCAAAGGTTGATCTAACCCAATCGTGTTTTGGGGAGCCAGGATCAGGTCTAATTAGGGTTAACACTCTAAGGACCAGTTTGATTGCTTGCATTGAGTGGGCGAGGTTTCTCTCATCTGTCTTCTCTCTCGTCTACAGACATTCTTCTAGTGCATGAAAGGTAGAAGATCTCAAAATCCTGATTTGCTACCACCATTAGAAAGAAATCTTTGGAGAAGACCTATTTATCCAGAATCTGAATCTAAACCCTCTGTAATGGCTAGTCATCACAAGGAAGAAGAGATTGATGAACAAAATATGGATCCTATGACTCTCTTACAAAAGCAAATCACTAAGCAGTACTGATGAGAAGCTCATCATGGTCTCTAATTACCCCTAATTCACTAGTCTTCCTAGTTAATTAGCGAGAAATATGTAAATATATGGGTTAATTATTAAATAAGAGATAAATAGTAAAGAACCTTAAAATAAGTTAAAAATTCTATATTATCATCCAATTAATATTATTAATAATTTAATTAATAATTATACTCTAAATATTATTAATAATTCATCTAATTAATGTGTTAACTAACTTAAGTATAATATATACCTAAGTATGTAATAACTTAAGTAACATTACTTAATTAAATAAATTAATCTAAAAAGGTAAAAAATGTAAATTCAAAGTCTAAATATAATAATTGTCTTATTTATAATCATATATAAAAAGTTGAAAAGGATTTAAATTAAAATAAACCTTGAAAACCTGAGTTTACATTTTAATCCTTAAATTTTATTTCAATCAGGTCCTTATTCTTCATTCAGGTCCTCAACTTTCACTACAAACAAGACCCTGAAACTTCTTCTTCTTCTTTCCTTCTTCAACCGTCTGGATGATTGACGACAGGAGGTGCGTCCATCGTCTAATCACCACGCATCTGACGTCATACCTTCTTCTCCAAGCTCCTGGAGCTTGGGCTCACCATCTCCTTTTCATCCACCGATCTAGATGATGCTAAAATCCTATTTTAGGGTTGGAGATAACCTCAACAGCTTTGGAGAAGACACCGGTGGTTACTCTCCTCCTAGCCGCTTCTTCGCCCAGATTCCACCCCCATCTCAGCCGCTGCCACCTATAAATACCCTTCCATACCCTCGATTTCCACCAAGTTGGCTCCCTTCCCTCTTTTTCACTGAGCTGACCCAATAGGCTATTCTCTGCAAACTCCAGCGAACTTCCTCCGCCTCATCCGTCTTCCTCCATCCATCTTTAATAGCTCTGGACCTCCGCCGAAGTCAGCCCAATCTTCTGACACAAGTGCTGACTAGGAGCTCTCCTCTGCTTCACCTCACAACCGCCCACTGGAGATCTTTCAACAACCCTTTGATTTATTCCTCCGTCATGAGCCATTGATGGAGATCTCCTATCCCCTTCGTCCAGGTAACAGTAGATTAGGTAGGTAGTTTAGTTAGGTTAGTTAGTTAGGTAGATTAGGTAGTGTAATGTTAGATTTCTCACTCGTCTTCCTCAACTTCGGCGAGCTCCTTGAGCTTGTCAGGAGCAATTATTTTTGTCTTTTTAAGTCACCGTTCACCTTCTTGAATCTTCCATGAACATTTCTATCGTTTTTAATTACTAAATAGATCATTTAATTACCTAAACAACCTTCACCTCTACCAACTACTCCTGCTGTCTATGGCAGCAGTAGTTGAGCTAATTCCACCTTCACTGGGTCCACCACCATCTATTCATCACCTAAGGACCCTAATCCTCACTCTAATTTGAATAATTACCACCTATAACGTAAATGCCCAATTTTAATTAAGCTCCTGAGCTCGTGTCAATGGCGGCTCAAGAGTAGTTCAAATCATTAATTATATATATATATCATCGCAAATATCTGTTGACTCGTTTTCTCCACTCAATTGAGTGGGAAAACAAGTCTTGAGCCTAATCCAACTTAGATCTTGTTCAAAATGAATTCACTGTTTAATCTTTACTTTAATGGACAATTAACGAAATTAATTTGTTCCTAAGGTTCCTTGTGACCTCAGGAAGCTTTTTGAATCTTTAATGGCACAATTTCACAATGTTTGTACACAATTTACCTTTTTCTGGACTCACCGGAGCTTCGGCGAGCTTCGATGAGTCAAAACAAATTCTTCAGCCTGTTAAACTCAGTGTGAAGCTCCAGATCAACAATTTGAGGTTTACTGATCATGCTGAGAAATTTTCTTTAAGGTTCTAGTGTCTGATGTTCTTGTTAGGTCTTCATCTTCTCCAACTCCGGCAGAGTTGGAGATGATTGACAGTTAGGTTTTAGTCGCAATTAAAAGGTCTAAAAGCTTCAGTGTTGTGCCCTGAGTTCATCTCCATAAGTAAACCACTGTAACAAACCTTGGTTTGTCCTGAAGAACAAACACCTTTTCAAGTTCAGGCGACAAGCTTGGAACCCTAGGAACTTTAGTAGAATCACCTTTCTAAGGGTCTGAATTTGTTCCTGTGATTAAAGAGATGTTTAAAGCTTTAATTCCCTCTGAAAAGGTTTAACTCAGAAAGTCAACATTCGAGGTTAATTGGTCAAACTAAAGTCTGATCCTGGATTTTGAATTCAATCAGACAAGTTGAGGAGTTTAAATTGTTGCTGAGTTGTTTGTGAATGAATTAGATAAGATTTAGATGAGCTCTGATGGTTTATTTGGTAGAATTTGATTTCTGTTCAGTTTGGGTTGTTTTTGAACCCAAACTAACGACAGTAACTTTTTGATGAGATTTGAATGAATAACTTGCCCAGATGGATTCGCAACAACCTCTAGAGGTTGTTTAATTTGATTCAAAAGGACTTTAGCTATCTGTTAGGATCTTTCAGAGTTTAAATTGAAGTTCTCAAGCTCCCTGAGAAGCTTTTAGCTTCTGCACCTTTCCTGAAGCTCCCAAAAGCTTAATATCTCCACCAACAGCCATGGAATCAACCTCTGAATCTATTTAACACTTCATCTAGAAGTCCAGTTTGTGGACTTTAGAACCATAACTCCACTCTACAGGCCATTTTAACTATAGATAGACCCAATACTTTCGCCCTTCAAATTGAAGAGCTTAACTTCCCGTTTGTATCAAATTAACACTTCAATTGTGTAGAACTACTCAAGAGCTTTCCAACAAGCTTTTATTTACTTGGAATGGAGCTCTGAGCTGGTAGGAATCAACGTTTGAAGTTTGGACTGGGAGGGGGAAACTTAGTCCCACCTCGGTAGAACCTGAGTGGCCGCATGGGTATAAAACATTTTTGTGTTATGGGCTCTTCAGTCGACAGCGCACGACGCAAGGAAACGAATGAGCATTGGGTGTGTGTGTGGGCGCGTGCAGCATGCCCGGGTGTGTGTGCGCCTGTGTTGGCATGCGAGTGTGGGCCCGTGAGGGCGTGTGCATTGGCTTGGGAGGGCGTGTGCATGGGCTTGAGACTATGAACTGAAAATAAATCGAAAATAAAAAAACTAGGCTTGGACCTAGTAGGGTCTGGTCCCACCCTGAGAGGGGTGCTGTGTATCCCCGATTGATCCAAGCCGCTCATTAAAAACCTAATTTTTGGTTTAAATAGATAAACCGGTTCGAGCAAAGGCTCAGAAGAGAAGGAGATGAAGCAAAGGAAAGGAAAAGAAGAAGATGCTAAGGCTGAGAAGAGAAGAAAGAGAGAGCTCGTAGAGAGAAATGAAGGTTGAACAGGCAAGTGCTAAAGAGAAAAGGTAGAGAAGAGAAGAGAGGAAAGAAAGAAAAGAAGACTTGTAAAAGAAAGAGCTCGAGAAAGGTTAAGGAAAAAGATTAAGAAGAAGAATAAGAAATAAGTAAAAAGAGAAAGAAAGAGAAAAAGGTAAAAGAAGAAGAGAAAGGAAGAGGCTGAAGACAAAGAGGAGAAAGAAATGTTTAATTTGTGTTTAATGTTGTAATTTTCAATTCATTTTGAGTTTAATGTTGTAATAAGACACATTTCCATTAGTAATACTTTTTATTGCCTTAATCACTTGAAATGAAAAGAAATAAACATGTTTACTTGTTGTTAAAGAAGATCATTTGTGTAAATATGTTTTCTTATGGAATTTTGCATATTCTTTTAATTTGAAATCCTTAAGCAAAGTTCATGTTCTTAAAGTAAACTTAATTATACTCTCTATAAGTAGCTTAGACTTAATGGTGAATTCTAAATAAGCTATGCCTCCCAGTGAATGACCTGGACTCAACCAGTTAAAAGAAATAAAATCTAAAATGTTAGTTTAACTTGACCTATACTACTCAATCGACAAAAATTCAAGTTGACCTAAGTTACTTTCTTATGTACTTAATTAAGCACAATTAACTTAATTAACTGAGTTGAGAAGGCGACACATCAAGTACCAGCATCATGACCGACAGATGGAAGTCATATTGCAGGCCATCACTCGACTCCAAAATGAAAGGGCAGACCAGCCCCTCCGTGACTTTTATAACCCTCCTAATGCCTAACTTGAACCCTTTGTTAGGGTACCTCAAGATTGGGAAGATTTTGAACTCAAACCTCGGATTATTAACTTGATTCCCCACTTCCATGGCTGTGAGTCATATGACCCCTTCCACCACCTTGAAGAGCTCCTACACATAGGAAGAACTTTTGGTCCTAGGAACATGAATGAAGGTACCCTAATGATGAAAATGTTCCCATTCTCCTTGAAAGATAGAGCTGCACATTAGTTGAGAACAATTGGTAGACCAATCCTAACTTGGGAAGACCTGAGAAGCACATTCCTAAAGAAATTCTTCCTCGTAGGAAAAACTAATGCCCTTAGATGTGTCATAACAACCTTTAACAAGAACCCTGGGGAACAACTACATGAGGCTTGTGGGAGGTTCAATGATTTAGCTAGGAAATGCCCTCATCATGGGATCCGAAGTGGCACTTGGCCCATATTTTCTATTATGGGTTGAGTGATAATCTGAAGAATTTTGTTGATGCAGCATGTGGGGGCAATTTCTTGAGTCGAGATGCTGAGGGAGCCTTTCAATTGTTCAAGAATATGAGTGAAAATTCCCTCAACAATGCCTCAATGTCCACCTTTAATAGAGCTAATCAACCAAGGAGTGGAGTTTATGAAGTTAATAATAATTGAAACTTGGTTAATTTAGAGCTAATTGCACAACGATTAGATAAGGTGGAACTCGTGGGACAGAATGTGGAGAATTTGGATAAGAAACTGGATAACCTTCTAAAGGGCGGGAATTCCTTAGGTACACAATCCAGATTAAATCCTATGCCTACCTAAGGAGTGCGTATATTAACCCACAACCAATTCCCCAACCCACTAGGTTAGGAATCAGTGCACGACATTAATGACCTAACCATGGTTCCACCTATGAGCCAATTGTACTTGGACCCATCTCTTTCTGGGTACCAAGGAGGGACCTTAATGCCCTCGAATTTTGAACTAGGCAGTCCGATGCCTAGTTATCCTGAGGATGTGAATGCACTCCAGGGTTACACTAAAAATGAGGTTTATTCAAACACTTACAACCCTAGATGGCGCAACCATCCTAACTTTGCTTGGTCAAGTCAGAAACCTGCCTAGGGTCCTAACTAAACCAAGCCAAACACATATGGGCAACCTAGTAGGTACACACAACCATAGACATATCAGCCACAATCTACTTAGGAAAGCCAACCCACTGATTTGAGTCTAGTCCTCAAAGAAATGCGAGAAATGAATCTAAGACATAAAGAAGAAATGAATCAATTGAGGATAGATTTGATGAGACGATTAGACCAACTACTTAATGCTAGACAACATGGGATGTTGCCATCCCAACCAGTCCCAAACCCAAGAAATTTCAATAGGGTTAATCAGCACAACACACAGGAGCAACAAGCACACCTAATTCAGCTTGCTCCCCAGCACCTACCGGGTTTTGTTAACCCTAACCCAACCCAGGCTCAACCTATTTTGCAAAACACACCTTACCCTTCTAACCCTAATGCACATGCCTATACTGTCACTTTGAGAAGTGAGAAACAAATCGAAGGTCCTTCTACATCAAAATCTTATCAAGATCGTGAGGAGCCTGAATCTGACTTAGGAGACCAAACTAATCTAGAAAACAAGACTCTAAATTTGAATACTGATGATTTTTCTCAAGCACCTTTTCCTGAAGCCTTGATCAAACCCAGGGAAAAGAAAACTGATCAATCCAAGGAGTGGCTTGAGATTCTAAAGCAAGTCTAGGTGAACATACCACTCCTTGAGGCTATTGAGAACATTCCGGCCTGTGCGAAATTTCTGAAGGAAATTACACACCTAAACGCCAAGCCAAATCATAAAAAAGGGTAGTGATTTCTGAACAAGCCAGTGCTATCATCCTAAATAAGCTCCCTCCTAAAAAGAAAGATCCAGGAACCCCCTTAATTTCATGTGAAATAGATGGATTCATCCTGGATCGAGCCTTCATCCTGGATCGAGCCTTACTCGACCTTGGTGCCTCCATCAACTTAATCCCCACAGAATTATATGAAGAATGGAATTTAGGCCCCTTGCAACACACTGATGTGACCCTTCAGCTTGCTGTTAGGTCAACCAAAATTTCGAAGGGCCTTCTACAGAATGTGATTATAAAAGTGAGGGATTTTGAGTACCCTGTGGACTTCCTTGTTCTGGATATGGAGGCATCAGAAAACCTAAACCATATACCAATAATCTTAGGGAGACCTTTCTTGGCCACTGCCAAGGCTCTAATCAACTGTGAGATGGTGATTCTGCACATCACCTCTAGAAGGAAAAATTGTCAACTCAATATCTTTAAAACTTCCCAAAATAATAAGGTCAAGTGTGGTTCCATTGAGGTTGTAGGAATAATTGAACAAGTTTTGGCAATTCACACTAAAGATGATCCAAGTCCTACCAAAGCTCAAGACCAGCACGAAGGGAAAGAAGGGGATATACTTGAGGATAATTCTGATCTACCATCTCCCATGGAACACCAAATTGAACAAGACATTGGTGAGATTGAGAAACTCCTGGGAGTAACTTATGATGAATTAGATGATAATATAAAGAATCATCAATACATCCACCCTGAAATCCAAGAAGTTTTGAATTCTGAGGGAGTTCAAGAAAATGGACAATCTAAAGACATGAACCAGGAAGTAACCCCAAAAGAAGTTCAACACATAATGGACTAGGGAAGAACTTATAAGCCAACTGGTTCAAATGAATGGCTTGACTCAGAAGAAGTGACTTCGGATGAGGAAGAGGAAATTTCTGATGAAGATTTTGACGAATTCCACACAATTCTACCTCTATCCTCATATGACCCAGAGCCTGGAGAACTCATGATTTTTGATATCAACTACCATTATGAAGACCCTTATTACTTTGATTCAAAACCAAATTCAATTCTAAATCATGATCTCAATCCAGACGCTATACCACCTCTTCTTGCTTTGTGGAACTAGATTGACAGACAGGCTCTGCAATTTGAACCTCATCCACTTGACCCTATTTCATATTTCAAATCAGAAACTCTTTGGAATAGAGATGCATCATCAGTTGGTCCACATTTGTGGATCACTGATTCTGGGACCAAATGATCATATCTTTCTACTAATCTTAAATTCCTCTGCAACAGTCATTACTTCTCTTAACCTACAGTATTGAACTACATATTTTTGGGTTTAAGTATGACAAATGATATTAAACTTAGCGCTGGCTGGGAGGCAACCCAGTATTCATTACAGGTAGCTTTGCATCCTCTGCATTCATGCTAACCTGGATCAACAAGCATAGTCAGGTGATATCCCATCCTCTTGCTTATTATATTTTGATTTTTATGCATATATTTCAATGAGGACATTGTAATAAATAGGCATGGGGGGGTGGACATTATGTGTCTAATTTTTATGTCAAAAAAAAAAAATGCATTTAGGCATAAAGAATTTTTATTAAGGTTTTATTAGGGATTTATTCTTAAGTTGATTATTGAGTTTAGAATGTAGTATAATTTTACATTTACTTGTAGAATTTGCAATGGATCCTCTGTGAAGAGTGATAAACATTTTTAGTTTGTCAAAAAGAAGTAATGCTTCATCTCCTAAACCCTTGGACAGTAATTAGGGAGTCAGGTAAACTATATTCTAATAGATCCACCAAACAAGTGTGAGGTGAGAGTAGAAAGTCTACTGGTGCTCTAAGGCTAGTATGAGGAATCTTAACATCTGGATAATTAGATCATGATACTCAGAGTTAGGCATAGTTTTCGCTCATGATTTTTGCGTACAAATTCTTAGTGTGAATATCTTGAGAGCCACCAAATAAGGCAAATACGCAAAGAGAAGGTTTTAATAAAACTATGACTAAGGTGGATGGTCACGACCATTCTTTACGGAATCCTCGGCTGAAGGAGGGTATTAATGTCAAGGTTAGAAATACACTGTCCTATCCATTCCCTTCCGGGTGCCGAGAATAGGCACTTCCGCCAAATAAGCCACCCAATATTCTCTTAAACACCCATAATCCCGATTAATGCCTTGTAAATAAAAGTACGTATGCTGCATTGTGTTAGTAGATATTTGGATGCGAAGAAAAAAGAAAATATATATATATACAAAGAAAAAATTTTAGAAAAATAAAAAAATGAGTTTATGAGTTAGAATTTATTTCAGGTGAATGAGGCAACATCTACCACCCTCATGATCCACCAAATACAGCCTTGACTTACTTTTCTGTATTTCTAGCCGCCTAAATACGGGCTGACGAATTCTGACTTAGTCTTAGAGTTATTAGAACCTAATCAAAAGGTTAATGTCAGGAGAGACACAAAATATATTGATAAATCTGGTGAGATTGTGAGCTCAAAAAGAAAGAAAAGAAAAGAAAAGATAAGAAAAAGAAAAAGGAAGAGAAAGAAAGAGAGAGAATGGGTACAAAGGAACTAAAGAGAGCACAGTTTCTCGCCTCTCTCTGAGTTGAATTATTTCATAATCTGGAAATATAGGTTCTAAAGTACTAGTTTATATGTAGCAACAGATGAGTATGAGCCACCAAATACAAATCTACTTAACTCAGAAATCTTCTACCTAAGCCAACAGTCGGGGCTGAATACACAGGTTACTTTATAACCCCAAGTGAAAAAGTTTGCTTATCCCAATAGATTTTTACTAAGGATCAAGTACGAGCTTTAGATGAGGATTGGCTTTCACTTGGATCTGTTGCATAGGCTACAACAAAACACTTTCACGATTATCTGGATTACTAAAGCTTCGGATGTAAACAAAAGGCATAAATCTCTAGTCAAACTCTTGATAAAAATTACTCATGTAGGATCACTTTGCATTTAGTCATGCATTTGCTAGGGACTAGCAAGATTTAGGCATGGGGGTGTGATTGCACAACAATCATGCAACCTAAATTACTTGAATTAAGCTAGATTCTAGCATAACTTAGGAATAATGCATTCATAGGCATCGTAATTTGCACAATAGCTAGTTTATTAGTCATATAAATAATATCGTCATTTATTATGTAAAATCGTCTCGATTCTAATCGCAGATGATTTGAAGCCATGGATGTCAAATTAGACCGGACAGATCTAATCAGAATGACGACGGGAGTCCAACACTTCCGAAATCGTCTCTATCAGACAACTAGGGCACCTTGTGCAGTCTAAAAAAGAACGGAGATCATAAAGTCAAAAGACAAAGATCTGAGCCTCAGATGAAGAATCTAATCGCATGGATGAATTCAGATTGACGATTGCAGTCCAACAGCTCAAAAATCAACTCGATCGATGGTCTACATCACCAGATGCAAGGAAAAGAAGATAGACGGCCATGATGGCACCACGTGGCACCAACACAGCTGCTCCCTCACCACTGCCCCATCTAGGAAGGCCACACTGCACACTGTAGGCCAATGAATCTTCATCCAACGGGTACGAGTGTGCCACGTCGCCCATCCAGCCGGAGAAGTATAAATAGAAACAAACAAGGAAGTATAACAAAATGATTTGTCGAGCGCATTAGCTCACGCACTCGCATAGAAGCGCATGATGTGCATTCGAGCCACAGCTTGCACGAAATTGAAGTGGGTGTAATTGCGCCATTGGAGGGTAGAGGTGCGACCACGTGACGCGATCGAAGCGTGCCACGGTCTGATGCGTGATCTCAAGCGTTTTGCGAAATTGGGAAGTTGCGCACACGTGTGAGCTGTCCGATCGTAAGATCGGACTGCTGGGATCGTTGGGCGTGATTTGAATTCGCATAGGCACACGAGGAGGGAGAAGCGGTGAGCAGGCATTGGGCGGGTGTGAGGTGCGAGTGGGGCCATCAGATCATGATCCAAGGCATGAGAGCGCGCCACGTGTTGCCACCAAGTTGAATCTGAACGTAGAGGGCAAATTTGAAGGTGTTTTGAGGCCAGATCTAATCCGTTGATCTCCCGATCAACGAATCTGATCAAACAGGAGTTGTTACATGAGATTAAGGTCTAAAATACCCTTTTTTTCCTCCACAAAAGCTATAAAAGAAGGCCCAAGGCCTCTTAGTTGAAGCATCTCTCTCTTCCTTCAACTCCAGACATCTTCCACCTTCTCTGCAACTCTCCATCCCTCTGCAACTCTGCTCCGACCTTCATCCTGACACTCTGGATTTGAGGTGCTGCTGCATCTCGCACAAGCATCCCACAAGTGGTGTCATTTCTCTGCTACTTTCTTATCTCTCTCTCCCACTCTCTCTCTCTCTTTCTCTCTATCTGTCTTTATTAGCATTTTCTATTGTGAAAAACTCTATCTAATTGCAATAAAATTCTGATTCTCTGGATATTTGCTTTATACATATATACATATCTAGTTAGAATTAGTTTTATTGAAACACTTCTGCATAAATTGCGATTGCCTCCCTGCGAATGACTCGGTACTCACTGGAGTTTTATAAATTTATTTGTCGACATGTTTTCATGCTATACTCTAACTAATTAACTTTTAAAACGCGAATTACGCGTCGAACAGACCTTCCTTGTCATTTAGGGTCCAGGTAGACTAGAATGGATAACTTGACCTCTTAAGTCTACCAATATTAAGTTTAAAGTGTGGGTGCTTTGGATTTCACTTGAACTTTAAGATGCTTTTGTGAGTGGTCACCTAATTTGAAGATTGGTTGACCCTGCAAGTTAGGTCAACTTCACCTAATTTGTCCTTGATTATTAGGTCCCTACTTTTAGGATTCAGGTGAGATTTAGAGCTTGATTCTTAGGGTTTGCTTCTTAGGTAAGTTCAATCAAGGCTTAGGACACATAGTTTGAGAAGACTAATTCTTGTTTTAAGCAAGTGTGTCTCTAAACCCTAGAATGGAAACCCTAATTGGCTCTTAATTGATCAATCAATTAATTCCAAATCTGACACCTAGGGCTCAATCGAGAAGGTGGTAGCCTTAGGTGTCTTAAATCCCTAAGTAGGTGCAAGAATCAGGTTTGGGATGTTTTCTAAAAAGAATGTATCAAATTAGGCAACTTGTGATGATTAATCTAAGAATAGAATGCAAGTTAGCCTTAATTGATTTTTTCTTCTTTTAGCTTTTTCAGAATCAGGGGCTTAGGAGAAAGTGGATGGAGTTTACTTGCCCCTGGAGTGTTTGGTGCTTGTCTGACTCTCCTTGATTGGATTCCCCTACACAGATCACAACGAAATAGATAGAGTAAGTTAGTATCAAATCAAATATTGCAATCACGAGATCAAATTGTGTGTTGCTCCCCGACAACAGCGCCAAAATGTTAAATGCTCTAAATTGGTGTTTTAAAAGTAATGCACTGTAGTATAGCCGATAAATCGCATAAAACACTTAAAATTTATAGCTTAAAAGAAATCTGAGGTCGAACGTAGGGAGCAATATAGAAATTTATCTCAAGATCGCAATTGTAAGCAAAAATATAGCAATGTAATAGCAATTTCAAGCACAAATGATATAGATATAAATTCAAGAGACAATGTTGCATAAAGATTAGGGTAAAAATGGTGATTTGAATCACCAAATTACCCTATTACAATTATACTTAAATAATGCAATAGTATCAATCAACCAAATGCCACGTATGATGAGTGCACAGTGCACTCTCTCTGATGCTACAGTGTCTCAGAACCAGCTCCTTTTCCTTCAGGCCTTAAGGAGAGGCACAAGCACAACACAACATAGAACCAACACCAACAAAGGCGAAGGCCTCTTTAGATTTTGAGTAAATGTCGAGAGATGAGCAACGAGGCAAACCCCCCCTTTCTCTCTTTCCCTTTCTTTCCTTCTTTTCTTTCTCTCAAAGACCTAGGCTTAACCGGGTAAACGGGTAGGAATAGTAACCAGATCCGGGTGCAAGGTTGTGTGCGTGGGGTCGCAGCTGAGTAGTGAAATGGGTCGGGTCAGGTGAGCCAGGTGCGGGGACCTCACCCCCAATGTGTTGAGGCGATAAAGCCTTGACACAAAAACAACTTTTGTGCTACAGGAGGCGTTTCGATTCACGATGTGAAACTATCTTCCCACGCTTCCTCTCATAGCAGCTACAACAGATGTTATCTCCAATTACAGTCGAAGGCGAGCTCGTGGCGTGGAATTGAGGGTCAAGGAGGATGCCTGGGAGTCACCTGTGAAGCTTGGGACTAAAATCTGGAGCGGATGTGGTTGGAGGACTGAAGGCGTAGTTGGAGGAGTCAAGGCGACAGCGAAGGTCCAGTGAAGCATTTGAAAATAAGAATACAGCCTTGCGGCCAAGTTAAAGGCACTTAGAAGCTTTGCCGTGGAGTAGCGAGTGCGATGGTGGTTGTGGCATCGCGTGAGGGTGTGTGAGGTGATCTGACGACCTCAGGGAGGTGGTCCGGTGAGGTTGGTGTCGGGTGGAGCAGTTGAGTGACCAATCCCCTCAATTGCTTAAGGGGTTTTGGTGGGAGAGGAATGGAAAAGCTTATGAGGTGGTTGGCGAGGTGTTTAGGGCAGTGGAGCATGCGGGAGACCTCACCGGAGTGGTTGCCGGGGCGAAGGAAGATAAAGTTGCCGTAGTGGCATGGTGATGATGTGCTTAAGATAAGGAGTCGAGGAGACTAAGTGATGGTCGACGAGGGGGAGGAGCTACGCCAGGTCTAGTGTGGCTGGTGCCGGAGACGAAGGGAACTCCGGTGGTGTAGATGCAGCGACGACGAAGAGAATTAGGGTGCTCGTTGGTATGGCGCGATGCGGAGGAGGGAGAGGAAGAAGAATCTGTTGCAGGTATTGTGAGCGGATGATGAGAGTGGTCGGAGAGAGTCATTGGATGTCGTGGAGCCTTTCGGTCAGAGAGGAGGGAGGAAGGAGGGGGGTTGTCCGACCAAAAATGAGAGTAAGGAGATCGGCGTGCAACATGGGTCTTTATATATGCCTTAGAGGGAGGTTTAAAGCTTGGAAACCAAGCTTTCAAGCTTGGTAAGCTTGATGCACATGAGATACCCGACTCTTTGAAGGATTCGCACGAGCTTTTTAGAGAAATTTGGAGACTTGGACATGGCTCAATAGAAATGAGATTACCTGACAAATCTCCCTTTCAATTTTGAGAGGGATTCGTCAAGTAATCACAGAGTTCTTACCAAAAGAAGCTCGCCGAAGTAGGATTCCTCCACGAAAATGGTAGAGGGACCTATTTGCAAAGAGTGATGACAAAGATAGGGGGGTATTTGCAAGGAATTTCAAAAGTTGAGGGGTTGTGTGAGAGAGAAAGAGTCAGACTGGACCAAATTGCAAAATGGGTCAAGACAATCTCTTATTGATCCCAAATTTTGATACAAACTTAATTTGGACCTAAGGAATCTAATGGTGAAGTTCGATTTTGGTTTTGACCTAGTTTGATTAGGTAATTTATGCAAACACTCAAATTAGGGTAACAGTTTGTCTGAGACTATTTCAGGTCAAAATGTTCAAATGGTCAAATCAAAGATGTCAAATCCTAGAGAATATTTTTCTATGATTTTTAGAGGGTTTAGATGCATTTTATCTTGAACAAAACCTTAATTAATTAAGCAGGTTTGTTTTTAAGGTTTCAGATGTCCATTAATTCTTAAAATGCGTGAAAACCCATTTTTATCTGCATGGACCCACTTATTAGGCATTAATGACTAAATGACCTTTAATAAACCCCCGGCATACCGTGTGGTTATTTTGTATTTCTGATAAGATGGTAAAATTGCAGAAATAACCATGTTTTCATCTTTTTTTCTCAAAACAACTCATCCTACTCAAGGGACATTCTGACTAATATGTAGGAGCTTTTATTGACTTTATAAGACCAAATTGAACTAGTTATTTCTCATGATGGTGTTCCCATCAGTTGTGTATAGTCAGCCATAGGTACTTAGGTTTGAAAGGGTTATGGGCAGCTATAGTGGGTGGTTGAAGGGGATAGTGGGTGGTGCTTTAGGGCCTTAGGATGTAGGATGTATGGTCTGGATTTAGGGAGGTATGGTGGTTGACCATAAGGGGATAAGATAGACTAGTTGTGGCGGCTTGAAGAGGGTTAGGTAAAGAGGATAGGTTCTAGGTTGACTTAAGGTTTTTGTTAAGTGGAGGATTTAACCTAAGTTGGCCGGCCATAAGGTATGGAAATCAAGGTGAATGTCCACTCACTAAGAGGTGGGAAATTGGACTAAGTGGCTAGGTCCTAGGTGGGGAAAAATAGACTCTTAAATAGGCTAGGGTTTGGAGTCAATTGAGTTAAGAAATAAGTCTAGAAAATGACTTCCCTTTGTCATGCTCTAGTTAGTCTCATATCTAGCACCTGCACACATATAAATAAGGACATCAAGGTACCAGATATAGCTAAGTGGAATATTGCATAAAAACCCAAAAATATACACTATTTACAAAATGCTACGAAATGGCTAATCTAACCTATACAAATGCGGTAGGACTTAATTTACCCTTAAACTAACAATAGTTAGGCATAAATTATGTCAATAAATATATAATTCTTAGAGACTCTTCTGATATTCATGCCCTAAATGCGAAGATGTGGAGATTTGCCAAGAAGCAAAGACAAAGGTGCATGTTCATAGGAGGAAGAGGAAGATGTAGAAAGGTGTAGGAAGGTGTGTAGAAGAATTATGGACAAGGGAGGCATCCATAGGGTCTATTTATAGGCACTAGGGTCGACTTGATGAAGGGCTAGGATTTGATCTTAGAATCAAGGGTTAGGATTTGAGGATAGGTGGATGGATCAAGGTAGTGGTTGTTGGAATAGATCAAGGGCTAGGATGCAATTAAAGGGATGGATGGATTTCCAAGATTAAAGGACCTAAGGCTGGCCAATTGAGGTGGTTTTGGAGGTACATGGCCAGCAACTATGTGGTAGAATTAAGGCCATTGGATGATAAACGTAGAGTTGAGATTTAAGTAGATGATGTGGCCAACTAAGGTATAATTAGGTAGGGTTTAGGATAGGGTTTTTAGGAGTAGATGATGTGCCCAACTAAGGTGCAATTAGGTAGGGCTTAGGATAGGGCTTTTAGGAAGGTAATCAAGGTGATGGGATCAATATCTAACAAATGGGATTTAGCCACCTTAGTGACCAACTAAGGGGTTGGATAAAAAGGATCTGAGCAGCACCTAAAGGGATAGAGTAGGGTGGGGATATGGCCTAAGTTTAGGAGTAGCTAGTATGGTGAAGGATTGAAAGCCCTAGGATCTAGATCTAAGGGTGGAGATTTAGGCTGGTTTTGGATGTCTAAATATAGTGTTTAAAGGGCAAGGGGGGCAACCAACTAGAGGATTTAGGTTGTTGGGTTGGATTTAGGAGTAGAGTAGTAGCCTTTGGATATTGGATGTGAAAATTAAGGTGAAAAATCAAGGTTGTTGGCCAACCACTTTAGATAGTAATTTTAGGGGCTTTGGCTGGCCAAATAAGGTCTAATTGGGTTAGGTTAGGTGGGGCTAGGGAGTAGGAAATTGGGTTCCTAAATAGGCTAAGGTCAAGGGTTCAATTTGGCTAGGGTCAGCAAATAGGTTCAACCCAATCAAAAAATATGAGCTCAAGTTGATTTCTCATTATTGTGGAGCTCCAATCAATTCTAAATCTGGTACCCACATACACATAAACAAATCTCATTAAGGCACTAGACATAAGTAGCAGTAAAATTACAACTAAACCCCTAAAAATGCAATATTAATAAAATGCTACAATATGACTAATCTAACCTAATGCAATGCAATATGACCCAAATCACCCTCAAAATAGCAATAATTAGGCAAGAATTAAGTAATTAAATTGAAATATATCACTAGATCACATATCAAAATGATCCCAATACTCCTCAAGTCCATGCAAACCTCAGTGCCAAATCCCACAAAATCCCAATCAATCAATTCCAATAAATCTCTAAATTCCTAAACCTATGATTACATGCCATATAAGTCCAACTCCAAGACCTCCCACCATATACATTCTAGGCAACATGTAACACCCCCACATGGTGTTCACGCAAACACACCCTCCATTCCACAAAATCCAATGTGCACCAACATGCCTACATTCTATAACCATCCAATCAAATCCCACTTAGGATTCCCAATTACCTAATTAGCTAAACCAAAACCTAATTTCTAAAAACACCACCACCATGCCTTGGCATCCAAGAACCCTACCTAATAACCTATTTGCCCTCCTAATTCTATTTAAACCCAAGCCCCCACCATGTTAGAAATAATCATCTTCCTCCTCCAAGTAGCTCCTTCCTCTACGTCCAAAACCCTAATCCCCCCCCTCCCTCCCAACCTTCTTCTCCATCTTCTAGTGATTCCCTTAGGTCCATCATACCCTTAGGTTTCCCTTAAACTAGTTAGAATTCCATTTACCTCCACCTTCTACTTCATCTCCTCCATCTTCAACAACTTCTTCAAGATCTACGTTGAGTTCTTTGCTTCAACAACTCTTTAGGCTTCTCCAATTTTCTTGGCTTCTTGGAGGTTATGGAAACTCTCTCTCCACCATCGTCACGAGACTCCACCTTCATCGCAATCTTCATGTCTATCTCTTTCTTCTTTCTCTTACTCTTCTTCTTCTTATGTTTCTTCTTTTTTTTGTTTTTATTTTGTAGTTATAGAAACTCTTTCTCTTATACTCAATAAATTCATGTTTGGTTTGATTCTCTCTCTCTTTTTCGCTTGCTTTATTAATTAGTTTATCTTGCTTTCTTTCTTATATAAAAACTCCAAAAAAAATAGAAAATCAAAAGAAAAAAAGAATGTTGTGTTGATTTTGTTCTTCACTTTTGCAATCACCCGATATCGCACAAAATTGCTTTTTCGTCTTCCAAAAGCCACTCCACAAAATACATGTTTCCACAAGTCACTAAACTTTGCAAATAACATAGGATACAAGTAGGGAAAAATTATACAAATTTTGGCAAAATCGATTCATATATTTTTTATAAAATTCACGTACTATCACGGGGTCTTTTGCAAAATAGAATCTGATTTTTAGATACTACTAGAATTTTAAAAAATTATATACACCTCATATTTAAGTGAAATCAATTATCGTGGTTTACTTACTTAGGCATCTTAGGAAAAATCATAAAAATTTTGTAACACCTTTAGGGCTATGTTAGGCACACACTTTGCATAAGGGATCAAATTAGCTAATCTACCCTGCTCTTGGAGGAAAATTCTAAAAAAATGTCAAAGCATCTTCAAAAATACCAAAAAAATTTATGCACACCTAAGATTAGCTAGGAAGTAATCTACCTAAAATCCTTCTTGAGATATGAACAATACTCCCATTAACTATAATTTTTTATTCGATTCGAATTTAGAACTTAATTTAAGCAATTGTGTAAATTCGTGCTACAATGACATATTAACCTTAAGCAGTCTTCGTGAGTCATCTACTTGGAAGAGAAGGGGTAGCTTAGTGCTCCACTTCTTCCTTTCTCTTCTTGGCAGTGATGGATCTCTCGTAAGGTTTTGGGGATGATTGCAATTGATTAGGTTTTGAAGCTTGCCTTTGGGATCTTTATACAGATTCAAGTAATCTTAACATGATGTGAGCCATTAGATCAAATCCAATGGCTATGATCTCTTCCTACTTGAATAATTATATCATTGGCCCTTAAAGAAATTAAGCCAATATGATTTTAGTACCAAATGCTCATTTAATTACCATCCACCCTTTTAGATCAAGACCCAACATTTTAGGCCTAATTAAATGCTAAATCAAATACTAATCAACTCCTTGATTAGTACCTGATTTCTTTTCAAGTAGGAATCCATTAAAATCACTATTGATTCCATCATGCCAATGGCAAAGCATTTATGATTCATGAATTACAAACTACATCTCCCTTAGGTATTCCAAATACCCATGAATCCTTGATATTGGAGGATAATATTAATCTTGAGGATCAATCCCATCATATGGATGTCATCCCTCTTTAGATTATATCATTTCAAATAACTCTTTACATCACTTTACATCATTGGGATGAGAACAAAAACTAAATCCTTTCCCCAAAGGTTTATCTTCTTCTCATTCATACTTTAGTCTAATTAGGACTCTACGACTCTACGTGGAATTTGTCTTTCCTAATGCACCCAGAGCAAGCTTTTCCCTCCAACCTGCCACATAGACATATGAAGTAAATTTGCGTGATTCCTTTGAAAAATCATGTGTCTTCTATTCCCTCCCACATACACAAGCTTTTCAATATTGGCACCAAGGTGGGTGCATCTACTAGTGGAATACTAAATGCATGTATTCATGAGTAGAGACATATTTGTCTCATGTCAAAGGATACGCCATCTCTATGACAACATTGAAGATGGACTTTCTGTTATCTCCTATTTCATTAAGTCAACTCCATGGCACAACTCATGTGACAGTTTTGAATCCGTATTTGATAACATCAATCAAGTGACAACCTCTAGAGAAGGTTGCCATCCCAACCTAGATCGAAAACAAATGATCGAATTTGATAAGATGGCTTCTTGATGTGCTATCGAATCCTTTAAATCGTTTGGACCTCCAAGTCAACACACACTGGGTTTATTCGATCTGCCTATGTCACCCTATTCGTATTAAGGGATCTAATTCATGCATTGAAGTTTATTTGATTCTTATTTAGATGAAGTGATCAAATCAATGTACGTCATTACATTATTCAGATGGCTCTTCAAATGCACACAAAATCCAACACTCTCTTCATTGGAAGTCTTTTGGAATTTACTTTGCATAATGAATTAGCTTTTAAAACTCAATATGAATGGGCTTTACTATTTGTTATACTTTAGGTGCATTGGTTGGGAAAAAAAAGTCTTAACTTTAAGGGGTTCTTACATATATACCCTTAAAAACTTTCAATAAGATGCATATACCTCCATATGCTTGATATTTACGTATATATCTCTATAAGGTTACTCCGTTACGATCGTATACACTTGCTTTGTTAGATCCAATGAAAAATGTTTTAAAAATAAAAAAAAAGAAAAATTATATTTATCGCCCTTCATTTATCTACTTATTTATTTCAACTCCTCCACCTTTCTTCCTCCTCCTCCACCTTTTCCTCCTCAACCTCCTCTTCCTCTATAACGACCCGATTCCCGAATCCCTACGAGACACGAGAACCGGACCGACTCGACTAATCCCAAGACCCAGTCGTCCAACGAGGAAGTAACCAAAAGACAGTAAAATAAACCACATTCAGCATGAATATAACTAACAGTAAGAAAGTACAGTAGTAAGGAAAGAAACTACTACAGTAGGTACCACCACAACAGTAGAACAACATTTATCATATAACAAGAACTGCAGGTAAAGAAGGTACAGCGGAAACAAAAACTACTCACTAGAACAGAAACAAAAGAGGTACAAAAGACTGTGGTAAACTCTACTGGACCCTACTCGGCCCAGCGTCCTCTGCAGCCGCCGACCCTGGCTGCTCAACACCTGGTCCTGAAAAAGGTAACGAGTGTAACACGTCAGCAAAACGCTGAGTAGAGTGGCAAGCTAACTAAAGGCAACAGTAGAGTGTACAGTAGCTGTTATGTTCTATTACTTCCTTTATTTACATCTTTCAATTTTTCTCACTATTTCATTTACTTCTCAGATCCTTTACTTGATCTCGGATGTCCTCGTGGGACGATCTTGATTGCAGTCTTTTCCAAAAGTAGAAGTAGCACGTGGTGCTCTCCTGGCCGGGAGAGTCCCCCGTGGTGATCCTACCCTCAGTCAACCACCCCAAGGTCACTGACAGACGTAACGGTGACTACGGCACGCGCGATAAACGCACAGGTAGCTAGCCCGCACTGGCACGCGGTCAGTCGTTTCCGTTAACGGGTGCGCCCAAAGCACAGCACGGAACCAGGGCAGAGCCCTCTCAGTAACAGGGGTCCAACCCCTCCACAGTAACCAAACCGGGGCCTTGCCCCTCCACAGTCCGCGCACCCTCGCCTGACTACCCTGGTTTGCCCTAGTGGGCCTAACAAGTCGGTGAAGGAGGCTAGCAGAACCCCGGGGCCCGTGGGGTAGCTAGTACTCTCCTAACACTACTAGCTCTCCTCGGTACTACGTACACGAGGGCCAACAAGTCGGTACAGAGCGGCCAAGCCTAACCCCGGGTCCCTGGGGCGGCTGGCCCCACTCTGCACTAAAACAGGTACAGGTACTTCCCTTGGTACTGCGTACCCAAGAGACAGTACAAACTACATCTCAGTTCCATTCCTTTTCTTTCCAGGAGTTCCACTCCTAATTCCCCGTAGGGTTCCAGCTCTTTATCTCAGAACATCATATGTTTCACTTTCCAGATTCACGTTCTCAAATTCCATGATCTCAAACATGATTCTTTATGCATAACAGGCAGCTGTTAATTAAATTTACAGGTAGCTTTATATATATTCCTTTCCATTTTTCCAAGACTGCAGTAATATACATTCCACTAGTTTTTCCATCCTAGGATTCATGCCATATCCTAGGATCTATCATACAATCTAGTTTTCCGGCCCTAGGATTCATGCAACACCTAGGAGCTATCATTCCATATATTTCTCATTCCTAGGATTCATGCAATGCCCTAGGTTCTAGTTATGGTTCCATACTTTAACAGATTTTATTAATACTTAAAGCCACTCTACCAGGTACAACGGGAGTAATGGGGGCGTGATCGGGAATCCCGCGCGCCTCCGCGACTCTCAAGACTGCAACCGAACGAGGTCCTATCACAAGGATCAAACACAAGGAGAGTCTCAAAACAGTGTATAGCTACTGTAGGCGGGTAGAGGAATAAATTCTGAAACGAACGCAACTGTGCAAAATCAGACGTCTGGAACTCCTTCCAGACGTCTTAAACGGTGGATCAGAGAATTACCTGTTCGGCTTGGTTCCCCGGACGTCCAGAAGTCTGCAGGGACGTCTTTCCTAGATCCCAGACGTCCGATGGTCACTCCGGACGTCTGGAGGTCACTCCCGCCGTCTGGTACAACTTCCAGACGTCTGATTCGCAAAGATGACGAATCAGAGGACCTGCGCACAGCCAACCCCCCTCCCTCAGTACGGTCAGTCGACAAAAAGAAGAAGAAAGCGGAAACTCACCTTTCAGACGTCTGTATGATCTCACAGATGTCGACCTTGCCGTCTGGATATCAATCCAGACGTCTGATTCTGGAAATTTTTCCAGAATCAGAACCTTGCTCAGCCTCCACTCGCGACGCCGCCCGCGTCACACCTCGCGCGTCCGCTGCTCCGCCCGCAGCAGGTCCCTCTCCGCGACGCTCTGCGCCCCCCTGCGCCCTCCGCCGGCCGGCCAAGCCGCTCCCGGCGAGCTCGCCCTCACGGCAGAGCCCCGCCCTCGCACGCCGCAGCTCCTCCGCGCCTACTGTGGCTGCCGCTGCCGCTGCGCCCTCGCGTCCGCTCGCTCTCGCGCACAGGCAGGAGAAGAAGGAGGAAGATGGTGGAGACGGGAGGGGAGGCGCGCCCCCCTTTTAACGCCGCGCGGAGAGGAGAGAGAAGGCGGTCGCAGTCGCCTGCAGCCGCAGAGAAAGAGGCAGGATCGCAGGTCTGCGCGCACAGGCGCGCAGACGAATATCCCGTGCGAGCATAACTGTTCGCCAGACGTCTGTAAAATATCCCGGACGTCTGGTCAGACGTCTGGATGTGATCCCAGACGTCTTTACAGACGTCTGGGCCACCTCCCAGACGTCTTAAAAGACGTCTGGGGCACGCGCTCGTTACATCCTCCATTGTTGGCTACCATCACTGGCCACCATCACCAACCTCCTCCTCAACTCCTCATGCGCTCATCTTGGATGGAGGGCCCATCATTGGCTTAGTATAGATCTGCTTGCCTTGGAGGGAGTGGACGTACTTGAGGAGGTCTACACGAGTGTGGAGGGTAGAGATGGAGGAGGGGTCGATGGTGAGGGCACAATTGCAGTTGGCGATGGTGTTGACGAAGTGGTCCAAAGCATTGTGGGCGGTGAAGCAACCGAGGAGGTAGGTAGCAAGGAAGAGGTAGGGGAGGGTGGTGTGACTGATGTCGAGGATTTTGGAGAAGTGGCGAACGAAGTTGACGAGGTGGTCGACATCGAGGGTGGCGTGGGCGACAACACGATGGAGGAGGAGCTTGATGTTGATGAGGGCGGTGGTGGCCTCGAGTATAAATGTAGGGTAGGATGGAAAGATGAGGGAGGAGATAGAGAGGGGGTGGTGGTTGAGGTCGACGAAGAGGGTGTCAGAGAAGCTATCATCATGGAGGAGATGGGAGATCGAGTTGAGAAGCAGGCTGGTGATGATGGTTGGTGATGGTGGCCGATGATGGAGGAAGAGGTGCTCAGGGAGGAGGAGGTGGAGGAGGAGGAAGGAAGGGGGAAAAGGAGTTGGAATACATAGGAAAATAAAATTAGGGAGATAAATATAAATTTTATTTTATTTTTTTTAATTTTTTACAACATTTTGAATTAGGTTTAACGGAGCAACTTTATAGGGGCATATACGTAAATACCAAATAAATTGAGGTATATGTGTCTTATCGAAAATTTACATGGGTATATATATGTAAAAACCCCAAACTTTAAATGGGAAAAGGCATATGCTAAAAGTGTTTGTAGGGGTGTGATTTGCATTTGAGGAGTTGTAGAGCTTCTTGTAACTACACCTTGTACTTTTTGCATATTCTATGAATACAATGGATGATCACTATTCTTATGTGATCATTCTTTTTTTTGTTTTAAAACGAAAAAGGAGTTACATGATGGCGCCGTGCTTTCTATATTTTGCATGGGATAATTGTTTCCTTACCCAAAAGATCACCTAACATCCTACACCCTCCCTCTATCAAGAATCCATGCAGGTGACGAGACTAGGGCCTTCACCCCAATCTCTTTCTCCGTAACGAGACTTGACGCTGGGTAAGAGGTGGCTAGGATGAGGGATTGAGAAAGTAGTTGTAGTTAGAACAACAACAGTACCTCATTTTGATTCTTAGCATGTTGGTTGGAAGAAATTCATTAGTTTAGCTTTTGAGTCCATAATAGTTAAACCCTAGATTTCAATACTCCTTCCAACAAAATTTTGAAGGGAATTAATAAAAGCTTGATGAATTCAATTAAAGTCGATTTCTTATTGAAGATTGATGGTAAGGGCATGGAGAAGATCCTTGTGCCAATAAGGCTGTTATATGGCATGGGCATCTTGAGAAGTTGACTATAGTAAGTCCTTTCCAAGTACTTGTTGATGCAAATAGAATGATAAAAGGAAATTCATATCCAAAGGAAGAAATATCAGTTAGCACCCTATGGTATAGCCTTGAAAGCCATTTACCTTCTATCATTTTTATGGCCATTGTTTAATTAAGTCCTTGAAGTTTCTTTCTTGAATCAAATTAACTCCTTCCTCACTAGTTTAAGAGGGCTATCATCAAAGAGACTCCTGATTTTTGCTTGTCCATTTGGACAATACTTCCCCCAACTCTTGCACCACCCACTTCAGTTATAAGAGCAATATACAACAGTACTAAAGCACACAAAATGAATCGTTAAGAGAGCAATTGAAGCAAATGGGTTGGAATTTAACATTACCCTGATTTTATGCATTTCATAACTGGATCTATGATGAGAGGCATGAGCAAATGAGGGTACTCCTATCAAATAATGAACCGTACTTGTTAACTTAAGATATAGGACAGGAGATATTTGATTGAAGATGAAACTTAAGAAGGTAAACTGATACCCTATAAAAGGAGATGGGGCAAATTGGTTCCATTGTTATACCCCATTAATCCAAAATAGTTTTTTTTTCCTAATTTTAAGTGGTAAGGTATAGAGTGGCACTCGTGTAAAACAATTGTAAGGTTATTTACGAAGGTATTAATTGAAAATTTAAAAATGATCGTTGAATACCATACCTTGAATTTACGCAAGAATCCCCTTCAACAACGGTAAATCGTGATTTTGCATTACTGATTATATAGCAACATGCTTCTACAGGTGGCAAAGTAGATGCTAAAAAGCGGGAAAAGTTCAAAAGGCAATCCCGTGGATATCGTTCTCCAACACCCATTGAATTATTCTTCCGAAGGATGGGGTCAGTTTCGAATTTTCGATAACCACCGGAAAAGCGAAATAAAAATAAATAAATAAATATGGAAGGACGGATTTTTTTAACGACGCGGCGGTGGCTTTTCGTCTTCCCGTCGTCCCGCCTGCGCGCCACCCACCCACCCCATACGGCTGTACGTTTACCGATAGATGGTGAAACGAAACCCACATCCACACCACCAACAACCCACCCCCCCCCGCCATAGTCTATCGAATCTAACAACAATGGCACCTTCCACTACCACCCGCATCACCCACTCCCAAGTGGACGACCTCTACTTCTCGGCGCTCTCCGCCACAAAGGAATCTGTCTTCCCCATCTCCGACGAACGCTACGCGGAGGAACTCCAGTTTCAAGAAGTCCTCGCCTCCTCCCTCCTCGTTGCCACCGACGGCGACAACAGCAACAGCGGGGGCACCGTCCATCATCAACTCCACCACGACTCGCGCGCCTCCTCTTCCTTCCAGATCAGCCTATTGGCAGTACCATCATCCTCGCCTCTGAAGGTCGGAGAGTACTCCAACTCTACCACAGTCTGCTACTACTGCGAGATCTGCGCGGAGAGCAAACCCCGGAGGGAGATGTTCGAGAGCAAGAGGTGCCACCATCTCTTCTGCAGGGACTGCATAGGCCGCCACGTAGCGGCGAAGGTGGGGGAGAACATATTGATGGTTCTGTGCCCCGACCCCAACTGCAGGGGCGTCCTGGAGCCGGAGCACTGCAGGTGGGTTATACCGGAGGAGGTCTTCAACAGGTGGGGGGATGCTCTCTGCGAGTCCACTCTTCTTGGGTCGCGGAAATTCTACTGCCCCTACAAGGAGTGCTCCGCTCTCTTCCTCGTTGGTAACAACGACACCGACGATGATAATGTTGCATGGGAAGAAGAGATAACGCAGTCCGAGTGTGGCAACTGCAGGAGGCTGTTCTGTGCAAAGTGCGGCGTGCCATGGCAAGCTGGGATTTCGTGTGAGGAGTATCAGAGTCTGCGGGGTGGAGAGAGGGCCAGGGAGGATCTTATGCTGATGGAACTTGCCAAGAACAAGCAGTGGAAGAGGTGCCCTAATTGCATGTTCTTCGTCGAGAGAGTTCATGGTTGTCTGCACATGACCTGCAGGTACTATTATTTATTTATTTATTTGTAATTAATTCATCATATATGTACGTAGTCCGTTTTTTTTTTCTTATAGTCGACCTTTACTGCATATTAATTAATCAATTACTTACTTAATTAATCGCTTTATCCTCTTCTTCTATGGATTTGGTACGCTACAAGGGTCATGGTAGGCTGGAAGAACCAACAGCCTTTTCGAGGAATAAACGTCTTCTCGTTCATTAATTGTTGACAATGGTCACGGTATGTATCGACGCTTCGTCTAACGTCAGCATAGATCCCTTCCGATGTTAAGATAATGTTCATATGTGTTTAAACATCGAGAAGATAATTAACTAAATATTAGATCGATAGAATATCTTCATGCATCAAGATACCGCTATATCGAGCCCCTAGTGATTTCGCATCGGGCCGGTCGACGGATTGGTTACTTGGTCAAACTGCATACCTCCGGTAGCTCCGTAAGGAACAAATAGAGTGGGTAGGAACAACCACCACAAAACGCATAGATATGCGAATCTGCAACGTTTCAAAGATGGTTGGCATCTCAGAGAAATTGATGTAGCACACGTTATTCATGCTTTGACGTTGAAATTATATATATATGGGCATAAGTTGACATTTAAATGTTGTTGAATGTTATTTATATTGATGTCTGATGTTAACATAAGAGAGAATATAACAACATGAATGTAAAAAGAAAAATCAACATTTAAATGGCTATGCATCCTAAGTTGACATTTAAATGCAAACTAGCTAAAATCACCTAATTAACTCTATTTCTAAAGGTCAACTTAAACAAAGCGCTTATCTAAGTAGCAATTACACTAAAATGAACATGACATACATAGATAAGTCGATGTTTAATGCTCAGATAATCCGTATATCTAGGTTGCAACAGCAACTGCATATCATGTTTCCTAGATGACTCTTCAAGCTGCAAAATTACATATAAACTATAATGAAAATGGAATTAAGCTACACCATGTTCCTTTTCCGAAGTAAGGCATACCACATCCTTCACATATTTGCACATCATTCCAACTCAAGGAGGTAGAACATTAGTCGATACATGTGTTTTTGAATGATTTATTTGTGACTTTTTGTTGTTTCGATTTGGAATCCAAATGAAAAATCCAAAATCACACGTATAGACTTTCTAGCTATTCCATTTACATGGAATATGGCATGACGGTGCCATGCAAAACACTAACAAGATTTTTTTTAGATGTAGTTTTCATTTAATTGAAGTAATTTTACTTTTTCTTTTTTATTTGTAAAATTCCAAGAGATGTTACCCATGGAAACATTCTTTTGTGTGGGAATGTTCCTTTTGAAAGATATCTATTTTCTTTGACGACCTTCATAGTTTGCATTTATTGGAGCCTAAGAACGAAGAAACGTGTTTTAAGTATCCAAAAAGATTGGGTGGATTTTAGTTATCCCCTTTGTACTTTCCATGGATTTGAGTTTCTTGTTTCCATCTTCCTCTTTTAAAGACAATGAAACATTTTTCCCACCTTCAACAATGACAACAACATCAATGAGCATATCATTGTTGCTCTTCTCGTTCCCCATTTCTCTCGCTCCCAATATGGTCGCAAAGCGTGATGAATTTCATGACTCAATTCGTCAATTGCCGTCATTATCTTACATCTCACCATGAACACAACCAAATAACCACACTCAAGCTGCACATAGAAGAATATATTAACATAAGTGCATAGCAACAATTAACATCATTTAACACAACAATTGTCATCATCTAGATATCAATGTAACCGTATTATCATGTAATATAGCATTATATTAGATGATATAATATAACACTCTATAAGATGACATGCACTACAAATCTAAGCTAATCGAGTTTTTTGAATAAATAAAGTGATGGAATTTAGTATACAATATTGAGGGGAACAAAGAAACTGACTAATATATAAAATTTCATATTGAGAAACTAACACAAGTTACCTACATGCTACTAACTCTCAGGTGTGGAATCCATCCCCATGTGCAGTGTAGTGTCTTGTGTTACCGGCATAACTGGTTGTTGGGTAGTACTTGGGACACCTAATGTGGGAGCTTGCTTCTTGTGTGATGACCTATCCCTTCTTTCCTTTCCCCTAAAATACAAGAAAGTGGAATAGACCTCTTACCATCTCTATTAGAAAGACATCAAGCATGCCGTAGGACCTTATGTGATATTGTAAGAAACAAATTTACAACAAAATAGGGAAATATTTAGCAAAAATGTCAACTTTACGGTGATTAACTAAAGTTAACGGTTTTGTGTCATCCTAGTTGCCATTCAAAATTATAAATAATTAAAGAATGATATTAATTGGCAACTCTACGTAATTAGAGAACCATTTCAATGGAAGAAGTGTCATGCGAACCGTCACATATTCCCTTGTTTTCTTGTACATAACCTTATCAATGATCTAAGGGATGGCATTGTTCATGATATTGGACCATGACTTCATCTCTTAACTAGGCAGCATATTTGCCATTCTTCTTCATGAGATCCAATTCAAGCATTACATCTTCCTTACTATGGCCTATGACCTTAGTAGAAGTGTTTGAGACCAATGGGTGCAGTTGATTATGCAACTTTTGTTATTGATTGTAAAGAAATACCAACCCCTTTTATATAGAGAATGGGGAGATAACAAATCCTAATAGAAATATAACAAAAATAGAAAATAGAAATAGAAGTACCAAAAATACTATTTCTGACAATCTCTTTGTATCATTAATACGAGAACGAAGAGCAACTTCTTTTATTAAAGGATTGTGTTATTCTCTTTTATGCTTGAGTCTGATCAAGACTTTGTGACCACATATGGAATTATCTTCCTTAACATACTCGAAGTGATCTCTTTTCTCCAACCTACCACATATATTTATGGGACACATTTGTATGATTCTCTTGAGAGATTATGTACTTCTTGTCCCTTCTCATATACACTAACTTTCATGAACATAGACACATATCTATCTGTAACGACCCAGTTCCCGAGTCCCTACGAGACACGAGAACCGGACCGACTCGACTAATCCCAAGACCGAGTCGTCCAACGAGGAAGTAACCAAAAGACAGTAAAATAAACCACATTCAGCATGAATATAACTAACAGTAAGAAAGTACAGCAGTAAGGAAAGAAACTACTACAGTAGGTACCACCACAACAGTAGAACAACATTTATCATATAACAAGAACTGCAGGTAAAGAAGGTACAGCGGAAACAAAAACTACTCACTAGAACAGAAACAAAAGAGGTACAAAAGACTGTGGTAAACTCTACTGGACCCTACTCGGCCCAGCGTCCTCTACAGCCGCCGACCCTGGCTGCTTAACACCTGGTCCTGAAAAAAAGTAACGAGTGTAACACGTCAGCAAAACGCTGAGTAGAGTGGCAAACTAACTAAAGGCAACAGTAGAGTGTACAGTAGCTGTTATGTTCTATTACTTCCTTTATTCACATCTTTCAATTTTCTCACTATTTCATTTATTTCTCAGATCCTTTACTTGATCTCGAATGTCCTCGTGGGAACGACCTTGATTGCAGTCTTTTCCAAAAGTAGAAGTAGCACGTGGTGCTCTCCTGGCTGGGAGAGTCCCCCGTGGTGATCCTACCCTCAGTCAACCACCCCAAGGTCACTGACAGATGTAACGGTGACTACGGCACGCGCGATAAACGCACAGGTAGCTAGCCCGCACTGGCACGCGGTCAGTCGTTTCCGTTAACGGGTGCACCCAAAGCACAGCACGGAACCAGGGCAGAGCCCTCTCAGTAACAGGGGTCCAACCCCTCCACAGTAACCAAACCGGGGCCTTGCCCCTCCACAGTCCGCGCACCCTCGCCTGACTACCCTGGTTTGCCCTAGTGGGCCTAACAAGTCGGTGAAGGAGGCTAGCAGAACCCTGGGGCCCGTGGGGTAGCTAGTACTCTCCTAACACTAGTAGCTCTCCTCGGTACTACGTACACGAGGGCCAACAAGTCGATACAGAGCGGCCAATCCTAACCCCGGGTCCCTGGAGTGGCTGGCCCCACTCTGCACTAAACAGGTACAGGTACTTCCCTTGGTACTGCGTACCCAAGAGACAGTACAAACTACATCTCAGTTCCATTCCTTTTTCTTTCCAGGAGTTCCACTCCTAATTCCCCGTAGGGTTCCAGCTCTTTATCTAAGAACATCATATGTTTCACTTTCTAGTTTCACGTTCTCACAATCCATGATCTCAATCATGTTTCTTTATTCATAACAGGCAGCTGTTAATTCAATTTACAGGCAGCTTTATATTCCTTTCCATTCTTCCAAGATTGCAGTATTATACATTCCACTAGTTTTTCCATCCTAGGGTTCATGCCACATCCTAGGATCTAGCATACAACTAGTTTTCCAGCCCTAGGATTCATGCATCACCTAGGAGCTATCATTCCATACATTTCTCATTCCTAGGATTCATGCAATGTCCTAGATTCTAGTTATGGTTCCATACTTTAACAGATTTTAATAATAAACTTAAGCCACTCTACTAGGTACAACGGGAGTAATGGGGGCGTGATCGGGAATCCTGCGTGCCTCCGCGACTCTCAAGACTGCAACTGAACGAGGTCCTATCACAAGGATCAAACACAAGGAGTGTCTCAAAACAGTGTATAGCTACTGTAGACGGGTAGAGGAATTAATTCAAAAAAGAACGCAACTCGAATCGCCGAAAACGGAGCCCGAACGGGCCCTAAACGGGTCGAAAAAGACGATACTGTGCAAAATCAGACGTCTGGAACTTCTTCCAGACGTCTTAAACAGTGGATCAGAGAATTACCTGTTTAGTGTGGTTTCCCAGACGTCCAGAAGTCTGCGGGGACGTCTGTCCTAGCTCCCAGACGTCCGATGGTCACCCCGGACGTCTGGAGGTCACTCCCGCCGTCTGGTACAATTTCCAGACGTCTGATTCGCAAAGGATGGCGAATCAGCGAACCTGCGCACAGCCAACTGCCTCCCTCAGTTCGGTCAGTCGACAAGAAGGAAGAAGAAGGCGGAATACTCACCTTTCAGACGTCTGTATGGGCTACCAGACGTCGTCCTCGCCGTCTGCCTATCAACCCAGATGTCTGATTCTGGAAATTTTTCCAGAATTAGGGCACTACTCGGCCTCCGCCCGTGATGCCGCCCGCGTCGCACCTCGCGCGCCTGCTGCTCAGACTGCAGCAGGTCCCTCTTCGCGTCGTTCCGCGCCCCCTACGCCCTCCGCCGGCCGGCCAAGCCGCTTCGGCGAGCTCGCCCTCACGGCAGAGCTCCGCTCTCGCACGCCGCACCTCCTCCGCGCTCACTGCGGCCGCCGCTGCCGCCCTCGCGCTCGCACTCACGCTCTGGCTGAAGGAGAAGGGAAAGGAGACGGTGGTGACGGAGTGAGGGGAGGCGTGCCCTTTTAAGGCCACGCGAGGAGGAGGGAGTGACGCGGCAGAGCGTCTGCAGTCGCAGAGAATATCGGATATTCGCGGGCCTGCGTGCTGAGGCGCGCAGACGAAGACTCGTGCCAGAATAACTGATTTCCAGACGTCTGGAAACGATCCCAGACGTCTGGGGCATGCGCTCGTTACAATATAACAAACTCAAAGGAAGTTTCGTCCCCGAAACTTGCGCCAACTAGGGTGCGGGAAAAGACGTCCGAATAACCATAACAAACTCAAAGAGGACCGAAGTCGGTCCGAAAAGACGTACCCGCGAAAAGCTCCGGGTACCGCTCCCGCATTGCTGCCTCAGGCTCCCAGGTAGCCTCCTCGTACCGCTGGCTCCTCCACAAAACCTTTACCAGGGGTACTTGCTTTCGTCTCAACCGGCGGACGGCTCGGTCTAGGATCTGCACTGGCTGCTCGGGGTAGGTCAGGTCGTCGCTCACCTCGACGCTCTCGTGACTCAGTACGTGACTGGAATCGGCTACGTACTTCCTGAGGTTGGACACGTGGAACACGTCGTGCACACCAGAAAGCTGCGGGGGAAGGGCAAGTCTGTAAGCAACGGGTCCAACCCGCTCCAGGACCTCAAAGGGCCCCACGAACCTTGGCGCGAGCTTCCCTCTCACCCCAAACCGCTGTAAGCCCTTCATGGGCGAAGCACGAAGGAAGACGTGGTCCCCAACCTCGAACTGCACCTCTCTGCGTCTGCGATCCGCGTAGCTCTTCTGTCTGCTCCTGACAGTGCGGAGTCGTCTGTGGATCTGCTCAACTACCTCCTGACTCTGCCGGATCAACCTGGGGCCAACCTCCCACTTGGTCCCCACCTCAACCCAACTCAAGGGTGCCGTACACTTCTGTCCGTACAGAGCCTCGTAGGGAGCCATGCCGATGCTCGAGTGATAACTGTTGTTGTATGCAAACTCCGCCAGGGGCAGGTGCTCCTCCCAAGAGCCCCACCAGTCCAGTACACAGGCACGCAAAAGGTCCTCAAGTGTCTGTATCGTGCGCTCAGACTGTCCGTCCGTCTGGGGGTGGTAAGCCGTGCTAAACCTCAACCTCGTCCCCAAGGCCTGTTGAAACTCAGCCCAAAACTGGGACGTAAAGTGGGTATCCCGGTCGGATACGATCTCCCGCGGAACTCCGTGTAGTCGCACCACATCACGGATATACCTCTCTGCCAACTGTGCTGGTCCCAAAGTGACTTGGATCGGCAAGAATCGCGCCGTCTTCGTCAATCTATCCACTATTACCCAGACTGCGTCGTGTCCCCGCTGGGTAACAGGTAAGCCCACCACCAAGTCCATGGTGATGCTCTCCCACTTCCACTCTGGCACTGGAAGCGGCTGAAGCGGCCCTGCAGGCCTCTGATGCTCGGCTTTCACCTGCTGGCACACTAAGCACTGCTGCACGAACTCACCCACATCCTGCTTCATCCCTCTCCACCAAAACTCGCGTCTCAATTCATGGTACATTTTCGTGTTTCCGGGATGTATGGTGAATCTGGAACCGTGTGCCTCAGTCAGGAGCTCTCTCAACAGCTCCTCGTCTCTGGGAACGCACAACCGTCCCCTCAAGCGTAACACCTTGTTTGTGAAAGAGAAGTCCCCTGGGTCCCCTGATAGTACTCTGTCGCGCAAAGACTGCAAGTACGGATCAGCCATCTATCCTGTGATGATACGGTCTATCAGCTCTGGCCTGGTCTGCCGTGTCACCGTCACTGCCCCACAGTATCCTCGTAACTCTAGAGGTCGCCAACTGCCCACCTCCTCCAAAAGGCTCTAACTCTGTAACTGTAGACTGGCCAAGCATGCGGGCGCCTTACGGCTCAAGGCGTCAGCCACCACATTGGCCTTTCCCGGGTGGTAGGAGATGCTGCAATCGTAGTCCTTCAGGAGCTCCAACCAACGTCTCTGTCTCATGTTGAGCTCCTTCTGGTCAAAAAGATATCTGAGGCTCTTGTGATTTGTAAAAATCTCGAAGGTCTCACCGTACAAGTAGTGCCTCTAGGTCTTCAGCGTGAAGACAACAGCTGCCAACTCTAGGTCATGGGTAGGGTAGGTATGCTCATGGGGCTTCAGTTGCCGCGAAGCGTAAGCGACAACATGACCCCTCTACATGAGCACACCTCCTAACCTCTGCAAGGAAGCGTCCATGTACACAACGAACCCGCCACTACTGTCAGGGATGGTGAGCACGGGAGCCGAGGTCAACCTCTCCTTCAGCTCCAGAAAACACGCCTCACAGGCGTCTGTCCAAGCGAAAGGCACGTCCTTCCGGGTCAACTGTGTCATAGGACGCGCAATCTGTGAAAATCCCCTGATGAACCGTCTGTAGTAACCTGCCAGTCCCAGGAAACTGCGAATCTCAGTGACTGAACGTGGTCTCTCCCACCTGAGCACTGCCTCGACCTTGGCGGGGTCCACCGCCAGGCCGTCACCAGATATCACATGACCCAAGAAGGTCACCTCCCTCAACTAGAACTCGCACTTGCTGTATTTGGCATATAGCCTGCGTCGTCTCAGAGTGTCCAGAACCATCCGTAAGTGCTGTCCGTGCTGCATCCGATCTCTAGAATAGATGAGCACATCATCTATGAAAACCACCACGAACTGATCCAAGTACGGTCTAAACACCCTGTTCATCAGGTCCATGAAAGCAGCGGGGGCATTGGTCAGCCCAAACGGCATGACCAAAAACTCGTAGTGTCCGTACCGGGTGCGGAAAGCTGTCTTGGAGACGTCGGTCTCCCTGATCCTTAACTGGTGGTATCTAGACCTCAAGTCTATCTTGGAAAACACCGTGGCACCCCGCAACTGGTTAAACAAATCGTCGATCCTCGGCAGCGGATATCTGTTCTTGATGGTGACCCTATTCAGCTGTCGGTAGTCCACACAAAGGCGTAGGGTCCCATCCTTCTTCTTCACAAACAGTACCGGGGCTCCCCAGGGAGATGCACTAGGCCTCACGAAACCTTTCTCCAAAAGGTCCTGCAACTGGGACTTGAGCTCTCGCAGCTCAAGCGGTGCCATCCTGTATGGCGCGGTGGAGATAGGGTTGGTCCCTGGTACTAGTGAGATCTCAAACTCGATCTCACGCTCGGGCGATAGTCCTGGTAACTCGTCTGGAAACATGTCGGGGAACTCTCAGACCACCGGGATGCTTTGGAAGTCTGCCACAGGGCTAGGCTCTGCCACCACACAGGCTAGGAAGCCCTCACACCCCTGGCTCAAAAGTCTCGCCGCCCGAAGTGCCGAAATGCATCTGAAACCTCCA
The DNA here is from genome assembly GCA_037157565.1 of Thalassia testudinum. NCBI lineage: Eukaryota > Viridiplantae > Streptophyta > Magnoliopsida > Alismatales > Hydrocharitaceae > Thalassia > Thalassia testudinum. Next base: position 7,718,263 of record JAZHRO010000033.1, read on the forward strand.
TCCACTGGCTGCCCGTGAAACTCGAAAGAAGGCAACTCCGGAATGGAGAAGACAATCTTCCTCTCAAAACAGTCTACCAAGGCGTGGTAAGCGGACAGCCAATCCATCCCCAGAATCACTCCAAAGTCCTTCATCTGTATCATAATCAGGTCAGCTGGCAGGCTATGTCCCCTGATGCTAACCTCGCAACCCGTGTACACCTCCTCAGCTACAAACAGCTGACCACTCGGACCTCTGATTACGAACGGATTCTCTAACAGTGTATAATCCTGGTCCAAACTAACTGCGAAACTGGCTGCGACAAACGAGTGCGTAGCGCCGGAATCAAAAAGCGTGTAAACGAGTCTGCCAGAAACTGAAACCATACCTGCTACCATGGATCCCGATGCTCTAGCGTCCCTGTGTGTTAGGGCGTTGATACGCCCCTCAGCTCTAGGTGCGGACGAAGCAGCCACACTCTGCGTCGGACGGGTAGGTGCTGGCCGGTACCCTCCTCGCGACTGCTGTCCTCCTCCTCGTGCCTGGGAACCGCGGCCTCCTGCGTGCCCTCCAGTGCTCTGCACGGGAAGTATCTGCTGACCTCCTGCCCTAGATGGGCAGTCCCTCCTGACGTGGCCCGGCTGGCCACACTGGTAGCAGAGGGGAACCTGACTCCCGCCCTCAGTGAGTCCCTACTGTCGGCTAGGTGGGGGTCCGATGCTGGCGACTGGCCCCTGTCGAGGGCCCCCAAAGGCCACTGATGGCCCTGCACAACGTGACGGCTCTCCTGCGGATGCCACGTGTCTCCGTTCTCGCCGGTCCTGTGAGAAGTCTGGCTGAAAGGGCCTCTTCCGCCCGCCGTCGGTCTCTCGCACGGACGGGTTGGTCTCCTCGTAAGTCATAGTTGCCTCTACCACCCTCGAAAACGTCGGCAGCTTCAGGGGTTTGACATACCCCCGGATCACAGGCCGGAGCCCCTCGGTGAACCTCCAAAGGCGTTCCTCCTCAGTGGCTACCGCTGTCGCTGCAAAGCGGGACAGCTCCAAGAAACGCGTGCGGTACGCGCTCACAGTCATCGTCCCTTGGCGGAGAGTGTGGAACTCCCTCCTCCTCTGGTCCTGCCACGTCTCGGGAAAGTACTGCTCGCAGAAGAGGGTGACGAACTGGTCCCACGTCGGCTCGTCCCTTTCCTGTCCTCGAACCGCCCTCCACCACCGGTGTGCCGCACTCTCCAGCTGGTACGTGGCAAAGGCCACGCGGCACTCCACCGGGGGGCGAAGGGTGTCGAAGATCTTCTCCAGCTGCTCAAGCCAGTCCTCTGCCTCGGTCGGGTCCTCATCCCCCTTGAAGGAGGGGGGCTTCAGCTTCTGGAACTGTCCGAAAAGCTCGAAGTGGCGCTGTAGGGGAGGTGCTGGTGCACCTCCAGGCGAAGGTGCCTCGTGTACAGAAGTGTCGGAGGAAGGTGGGGGCGGCAGGGGCCCATCCCCTCCCTCGTGTCCAGCGCCGTGTCCGTCGCGTGGTCCCACAAAGGACTCCCCCTCTACAACCCCAGGAGGAGGTGCTCGGGGCGGTGGGTGGAGCTCCTCTCGTACAATATCCCGTATAAGTCTGGCGAGGTCCTGGGCCTGGATGCCAGGGAGTGGTGGCTGGTCCACCGAGACGTCAATGACAGCACGTCCACCTCGCCGACCTCGCCCTCGGCCGCGCCCGTGGCCAGTCTCGCTAGTCCCGCGACGAGGCATCTCTTGCAAGGAGACGCGAAACAAAATGGAAACGTCAAAACAGACGGTACCTAACAAAACTTCTAAGAGCTCATGTCAAGAGATATGTTGTGGTGGCTACTCTAGCTATAAACATGTGAATTGGTTATTTTCCAGTCAGTTGATTCACTTCTCGGGACGACCTTGCTCTGATACCATCTTGTAACGACCCGGTTCCCGAGTCCCTACGAGACACGAGAACCGGACCGACTCGACTAATCCCAAGACCTAGTCGTCCAACGAGGAAGTAACCAAAAGACAGTAAAATAAACCACATTCAGCATGAATATAACTAACAGTAAGAAAGTACAGCAGTAAGGAAAGAAACTACTACAGTAGGTACCACCACAACAGTAGAACAACATTTATCATATAACAAGAACTGCAGGTAAAGAAGGTACAGCGGAAACAAAAACTACTCACTAGAACAGAAACAAAAGAGGTACAAAAGACTGTGGTAAACTCTACTGGACCCTACTCGGCCCAGCGTCCTCTGCAGCCGCCGACCCTGGCTGCTCAACACCTGGTCCTGAAAAAAAGTAACGAGTGTAACACGTCAGCAAAACGCTGAGTAGAGTGGCAAACTAACTAAAGGCAACAGTAGAGTGTACAGTAGCTGTTATGTTCTATTACTTCCTTTATTCACATCTTTCAATTTTCTCACTATTTCATTTATTTCTCAGATCCTTTACTTGATCTCGAATGTCCTCGTGGGAACGATCTTGATTGCAGTCTTTTCCAAAAGTAGAAGTAGCACGTGGTGCTCTCCTGGCTGGGAGAGTCCCCCGTGGTGATCCTACCCTCAGTCAACCACCCCAAGGTCACTGACAGACGTAACGGTGACTACGGTACGCGCGATAAATGCACAGGTAGCTAGCCCGCACTGGCACGCGGTCAGTCGTTTCCGTTAACGGGTGCGCCCAAAGCACAGCACGGAACCAGGGCAGAGCCCTCTCAGTAACAGGGGTCCAACCCCTCCACAGTAACCAAACCGGGGCCTTGCCCCTCCACAGTCCGCGCACCCTCGCCTGACTACCCTGGTTTGCCCTAGTGGGCCTAACAAGTCGGTGAAGGAGGCTAGCAGAACCCTGGGGCCCGTGGGGTAGCTAGTACTCTCCTAACACTAGTAGCTCTCCTCGGTACTACGTACACGAGGGCCAACAAGTCGGTACAGAGCGGCCAATCCTAACCCCGGGTCCCTGGAGTGGCTGGCCCCACTCTGCACTAAACAGGTACAGGTACTTCCCTTGGTACTGCGTACCCAAGAGACAGTACAAACTACATCTCAGTTCCATTCCTTTTTCTTTCCAGGAGTTCCACTCCTAATTCCCCGTAGGGTTCCAGCTCTTTATCTCATAACATCATATGTTTCACTTTCTAGTTTCACGTTCTCACAATCCATGATCTCAATCATGTTTCTTTATTCATAACAGGCAGCTGTTAATTCAATTTACAGGCAGCTTTATATTCCTTTCCATTTTTCCAAGATTGCAGTATTATACATTCCACTAGTTTTTCCATCCTAGGGTTCATGCCACAACCTAGGATCTAGCATACAACTAGTTTTCCAGCCCTAGGATTCATGCATCACCTAGGAGCTATCATTCCATACATTTCTCATTCCTAGGATTCATGCAATGTCCTAGATTGTAGTTATGGTTCCATACTTTAACAGATTTTAATAATAAACTTAAGCCACTCTACCAGGTACAACGGGAGTAATGGGGGCGTGATCGGGAATCCCGCGTGCCTCCGCGACTCTCAAGACTGCAACTGAACGAGGTCCTATCACAAGGATCAAACACAAGGAGTGTCTCAAAACAGTGTATAGCTACTGTAGACGGGTAGAGGAATTAATTCTGAAAATAACGCAACTCGAATCGCGGAAAACGGAGCCCGAACGGGCCCTAAACGGGTCGAAAAAGATGATACTGTGCAAAATCAGACGTCTGGAACTTCTTCCAGACGTCTTAAACAGTGGATCAGAGAATTACCTGTTCAGTGTGGTTTCCCAGACGTCCAGAAGTCTGTGGGGACGTCTGTCCTAGCTCCCAGACGTCCGATGGTCACCCTGGACGTCTGGAGGTCACTCCCGCCGTCTGGTACAATTTCCAGACGTCTGATTCGCAAAGGATGGCGAATCAGCGAACCTGCGCATAGCCAACTGCCTCCCTCAGTACGGTCAGTCGACAGGAAGGAAGAAGAAGGCGGAATACTCACCTTTCAGACGTCTGTATGGGCTACCAGACGTCGTCCTCGCCGTCTGCCTATCAACCCAGACGTCTGATTCTGGAAATTTTTCCAGAATCAGGGCTCTACTCGGCCTCCGCCCGCGACGCCGCCCGCGTCGCACCTCGCGCGCCTGCTGCTCAGACTGCAGTAGGTCCCTCTCCACGTCGTTCCGCGCCCCCTGCGCCGTCCGCCGGCCGGCCAAGCTGCTCCGGCGAGCTCGCCCTCACGGCAGAGCTCCGCTCTCGCACGCCACACCTCCTCCGCGCTCACTGCGGCCGCCGCTGCCGCCCTCGCGCTCACGCTCTGGCTGAAGGAGAAGGGAAAGGAGACGGTGGTGACGGAGTGAGGGGAGGCGTGCCCTTTTAAGGCCACGCGAGGAGGAGGGAGAGACGCGGTAGAGCGTCTGCAGCCGCAGAGAATATCGGATATTCGCGGGCCTGCGCGCTGAGGCGCGCAGACGAAGACTCGTGCCAGAATAACTGATTTCCAGACGTCTAGAAACGATCCCAGACGTCTGGCCCACCTCCCAGACGTCTTAAAAGACGTCTGGGGCACGCGCTCGTTACACTATCTCAAGTCAAAGGATATCCCTTACCCATAATAGCATTGGAGATAGATTTTGGCTATCTTCTATTTCATCAGGTTAACTCCTTAAGCTGACCTATGTGATAATTCTAAATCCCCATTCGAGAACATTAGTCAGGCAACAACCTCTTTAGAAGGTTACCATGTCAACTCAAATCGGAAATAAATGATCGAATCAGATGGTTTCTTAATATACTGTTGGATCCTCTGAATCGATTAGATCTTTGAGTTAACATACATTCGTATGTCACCCTATTCGTACTAAGGGCTCAAATTCATGCATTGCAAAATAATCTAATTATTTTATTCATATGAAATGTAACTGACATTACTCGAATGGCTCACTCAGCACATACAAAATCTAGTACTGTTCTACTAGTCAAACCACTTAGACTTGGCAAGTTTTATGTACATCGATCAGACATCAGGTCATATCGATGACTACATGTAGCTAATCCTTGATATAATGATTTCACATGTGGTCCATGTCCATTCTTTTGCTATGAATTATTCTACCATGATTTGCATGAGCTACTGTCTTTAATGGCTAATTTATGTACAACTTAACATGTTGGGACTAGTCAAGTCGGTGGGGAGCTCTGCTAGGGTTTTTTCCCCTCTTGGTGTGCTTCTAGCACACTCTCTTCAGCGAGGATGGGTGCCACCCTGCCGCTACCGATGCTCCCTCATGGAGTGTCGGCTAAGGCACCCTTCGCCTCTCCACCTCCATCGTCCTTTGCCCTCCATCTCGTGGTGGCCCTGGTTTGCTGGTGGACTCCTTGTCCTGGAGTCGCGAAGATAGTCGCGAGCATGGCATCTCCGGCATCTTCCCCGACCGTGGAGATCCCTCGATCTGCTTCCTCCCAGAAGCTTTGTTTGCTTCTGTGGTGGTAGATCAGCGCGCTGCTGATTTCACGTCCTACTTTGAGTTTTCCCTTTTGGTTCGTCTCCCAATCCAACCCCAGGTCATGGCTTGCACCTCGTTCACTTCCTCGGAAGTCGACGAGCTGGCCAAGAGCTTCGAGTCCGCAGTTGTTATCTGGGCGATGGGTCCTAAACCTTCTTTCCAGGTGGTGAAGGACTTCCTCTCCCTTAAGATCCGAATCTCGGATTTTGCTCTGGTCTCGTTGGACATGAGACATTGGTTGGTGCATTGCGCAACTTACCTCGATTTCTGCAAGCTCTTCTCGGTGGGCTCCTCCGTCAGTTCACTTTGCCTTTGGTTCATTCACTGGTCCCCCAGCTTCCGCACGGACTCCCCAGTGACCATAGCCCCTATTTGGGTTGGCTTCCCGGGGTTAAACCTACACCTTATCCATCCCAATGCCCTGTTGTCGCTGGCCTATCAATTGGGCTCTCCTGTTTGCGTTGATCTGAGGATGGTGCAAGGCTTCCACCCTAGTTATCCTAGGGTGTGCGTTAAACTCGATCTACTGGTGTCGTGGTCGAACTCGGTTCAGATCCTGAATGGAGATGCATTGATCAAACAAAATGTGGTTTATGAAAAACTTCCCCTCTACTGTGCTTACTGCCTTAAGATTAGTCATTCGCTCCTGTTGTGCTCCTCCTTTTCTCTTTCAGGTCATTCTGGTGAGGCTTCTCCTGGCTGTCCTAAGGCGGAGTGATGGGAACACCATCATGAGCCATAACTAACTCAATTTGGTCATTATCAAGGAATAAATGCTCGTACATAACTGCCAAAGAGTCATAGTTCATTGCATAATTATTCTGAGAGAAAGACAAAAAACCAGGGTTAAAATTACAATTTTACCATCATATCTTAAATGTAGAACAACCACAGGTTTTTCCAGGGGATAATTAAGGGTCAAATGGTCTTAAAAGTCTAACAAGTGGGTTAATACAAACAAAAAAGGGTTTTCACGTGTTTTGGGAATTAAATGACTTCTGAAACCCTAAAAATAGACCTGCTTAACTGACTGAGGTTCTGGTTAAGATAAAATTTACCTAAATCCTCTAAAATTCATATAAAAATATTCTCAAGGGTGTGGTACCTTCAATTTGACCATCAGAACCCGTCTTGACCCAAAATAGAGTCTTAGACAGACATTTATCTTAATTTGGGTGTTTACATAAATTACCTAGTCAAATTAGGTTAAAACCTAAATCTAACTTCACCATTGGATTCCTTGGGTTCAAATTAGGTTTATACCCAAATTTGGACTTAGTCTGAGATCATATTGACGTAGTTTGCAATTTGGTCCTATCTGAGTCTTTTCTCTCACACACATGCCCCTAACTTTCAAAATCCTTTCAAAAAGGTGCCTATCTTTTGTCACCTTCCTTGCATGTAGGTCCTTGCATAATTTTTGAAAGGTTGAACCTTCACCATCAAGTTTCGAGCAAGGATTTCTCGTTTGATTCTCAATCAATCTCTCCCAAATTTGAACCGAAGATTCCTAGGGAAGTTACCTTCCATTTGAACCATTCCTTGGGCTTTACGTTTTTCCCAAATCCTTATGCGAACCTTTTGAAGGTATGCATGTCAAACGTGTGCGATAATCATGGAGTTTGTAAGCTTGTTTCCAAGCTTGAAACCCCTCCTTGTAACCTATAAATGGATCCCAGAGGTCAAGCTGACCTCTTGAGCAAGTTTTGGCCTGAGAAATCCTCCTCTACTCCATCGAGTCAGAAGCTGAAAATCGGGATGTCTTACTCATGAAAATGTTCTCCTTCTCTCTCATGGATAAGGCTACTCACTGGTACCAAACCCAAACACATCCAATCAACACTTGGGCAAAACAACAATCTGAGTTTCTGAGAAAGTTCTTCCTTGTTGGTCAGACAAATGCTCTACGACACTTGATCACGCGTTTTACGCAGCAAGCAAGAGAACCGCTTCACGAGGCATGGGATCGTTTTCTAGATCTCATGCGAAAGTGCCCCCACCACGGAGTTCCTAAATGGGAACAAGTCCAGTCTTTTTGTCAAGGACTCCATGAGGATATTCGATTATTCGTGAATGCGACCTGTGGAGGAAACATAATGGGTCAACACAAAGACACCGTGTGGGAGATTCTCGAGAATATGTGTGAGAACTCTATCAATAATGAATCCATGGCATGTTCGACCGGATGAATGCCCGTGCATTGATAAATCCAAAGGGAGCACATGAGACGCAGGGCCTGTCCTCTTCCGTCGACTTGGAACTGATGGCCAGTCACCTGGACAAGGTCTCTATTATTGAGAAGAAGGTGGATGAGCTACCTCGACACTTGCAGCGAGCCACCTCTACGCAAAATCCATTCACTCAACCGCCCTCTGGTAGGGAGGCTGTGCATAACATCTACCATCGATCTTCTCAGGGGATGGACCCGTATCCACCCCCGTCTGATTTAGGGTTCAGAGGAAACTCTGGACCCGCCTATTCTAGTTGGGGGAACTCTGAACCCTCGTATTCTGACCTTTCTGAGGCTCCTCAGACCTGCGAGGACCTCAATGCCATTTAGAATGATCCATTCTCAAACACCTACAACCCTGGATGGTGTAATCATCCTAATTTCACATGGTCAGGGAACAATCAAAATCAGAGACCTCAATATTAGCCCTGACCACAAGCTCATCATCCATGTCAGCCGCCTCAGCCTCGACCCAACCCAACTTATCAATCTGGGCCAACTCACGTAGATCAGATGACTTTTATCCTTCAGACTCTAGCTGACATTCAGAAAATGAATGCCGCTATGCAAAAATAGCACAAAGATGAGATCACAGAGGTTCACAATCAACTCGCCCATATGGAAAATCCTCGCCAGCCTGGTGTACTTCCTTCACAACCTTTGCTTAATTCAAATAACGTGCCAAACCAAAGGTGCGTTATGAACCCGACTCAGGGCCAAGCTCACTTTGTCTATCAGGCCCCTTCTACTTCATCACCTGACGGGATGGAGGCTTCGACATCATACACGGGTTATCAACAGCAATCACCTCTTTTGCCTACACCAAACCAGAACCAAGCAAGTCTAAATTCTGTTACTACCATAGTGGCAAAGCAACACAATACCCACCTTATCCAAGCCACTTTCAGCTTGGTAATGCAACCCCAACCCTAGGATAGTTATCCATGATGCCTTTATCCTAGATCAAGAACCGAGACCCATTCTAGAGGAACCCACAAAGGTTCCATTTCTCGAGGCCTTGACCAAAGGAAAGGGGACAGCCAAACCCGTGGCAGCTGAGGAGGACCTGGTTAAGCTCTTTGAGTAGGTCCAAATAAACATCCCCTTGATGGATGCTATATGCCATGTACTGGCTTACGCACGATTCCTGAAAGATGTGTGTACACCCAAGCGTAAGCCGCGAACCAAAGGTGAGAACCCGATCGTACTATCAGAGCAAGCTAGCTCCATCATTTTGAGCAAACTACCGCCTAAGGCAAAAGATCCAGGCATACCTCTGATCTCCTGTGCTATTGGTGATATACAGTTTGATCGAGCCTTACTAGACTTAGGAGCTTCCATCAATTTGATACTTACATCCCTACTAGACTACTTTGAGAAATTTGAGCTTAAACCGACAGAAATGACTTTGCAGTTAGCCGATCGATCTATTAAGTCACTAAAAGGAATTCTCGAGGATGTCATAGTTCGGGTACACGATTTCTATTTTTCGATCGATTTCATTGTCTTAGACATGGATGCTCCTGAGAACTTGAAGAATATACTGATCATATTAGGGAGACCCTTTCTGGCCACTAATAAGGCCAATATTAATTGTGAGGAGGGCCAAATTGAGTTAAAATTTGGGACCAAGATGCTAAAGATCGACATATTTAAGGCTCAACAAGGAATTAATTTTGGAGTAATAGAACAAATTTGTGATATCGAGGCTGAAGTTGACGACTTATGTATCGAGGAAAACCCAAATATTTCTGATCAACCACAAGAAGATCAAAACCCGCAATTGGAGGAGCTTGAACCTAAACTAGACACACCCATAACTCCTTTCTTTGCTCCCAACACTCACTCTGAACCACTTGCTGCTATTGACAACCCAGTTATGGAATTAAAGCCTCTTCCCAATCATCTGGAATAAGTTTTTTTGGGTTTCAATCAGACGTTTCCTGTGATTATCAATCCCAAGTCACACCTGATCATGAAACACACCTGATTTCTATTCTCCAGCAGTATCGGAGAGCCATTGGATGGACTCTCGATGATCTGACTGGTATCAGCCCTTCATACTATACACATCACATCTATACCGAAGAAGGCTCACGACCATCCCGTGAAATGCAGAGATGCCTAAATCCAAATCTGCAAGATGTCGTGAAAAAGGAGATCATCAAGTGATTAGATGCAGGGATCATCTCCCCAATCTCCGACAGTCGATGGGTGAGTCCAATCCAAGTTGTGCCTAAGAAGGCAGGGCTCACTGTCATCACAACCAAAACCAGAGAAACCATATCGACCCGTATAGCGAATTCAGGGAGAGTTTGCATTGATTACAGAAGGCTCAATTCCTCCACGAAGAAAGATCATTTCCCACTATCGTTCATTGATCAGATACTCGAGAAACTAGTGGAAAATCGATTCTTCTGCTTTTTGGACGGGTACTCCAGTTATAATCAAGTCGCAATCCATCATGAGGACCAAGAGAAGACTACCTTCACCTGCCCCTTCGAGATGTACGCATTCCGAAGGATGTCATTCGGTCTCTGCAATGCATCCGCTACTTTTCAGTGGTGCATGCTTGCCATATTCTCAGATATGGTAGGTGAATACCTTGAGGTCTTCATGGATGACTTCTCAGTATTTAAAGAATCTTTTGATGATTGCCTCCTGCACTTAGTCCAAATCCTCAGGCGGTGCATCTACATGAATTTGGTTCTTTCTTGGGGAAAGAGCCACTTCATGGTACCTGAGGGAATTGTCCTGGGACATCTCATCTCTGAAAAAGGCATTCAGGTTGATCGAGCTAAGGTGAATCTGATTTCCAAACTCCCTATGCCTATCTCGGTTAAAGACATCTGATTCTTTCTGGGGCACGTCGATTTTTACCGTCGATTCATTCTCGATTTTTCGAAAATCACTCTCCCCTTGACTGATCTTCTATCTAAGGATGTCCCCTTTGAAATTTTCGGGGAGTGCACTCAGGCATTTGAGATCCTACGTGATCAAGTTACCCAAGTACCTATCCTGCAGTCCCCTGATTGGTCTCAACCCTTTGAGATCATGTGCGATGCATTTGATTACGCTGTGGGTGCAGTACTTGGGCAGAAAATAGACGAGAAACCCGTGGTCATCTACTACGCTAGCAAGACACTTGACGAGGCTCAGCATAACTACACAGTTACTGAGAAAGAGTTGCTAGCTGTAGCATTTGGCCTGGAAAAATTTAGATCTTATCTTTTGGGTTCCCATGCCATTATATATTCGGATCACACTGCAGTGAGGCACCTCCTCGAGAAGAAGGACGCGAAACCTTGACTAATTCGATGGATCTTGCTGTTGCAAGAATTCGATCTCGAGAATCATGATAAAGTTGGAAAACAGAACGTGGTAGTAGATCATTTGTCCCTTCTTCCTTCTTTTGTCATTGACCCATCTGGTCCGATCATTGAGCATTTTTCGGATGAGCACCTACTAGCCATTCACAGTCTCCCATGGTTTGCTGATATTGTAAATTACTTGGTTATGGGGAAAGTTCCGCTAGATTGGGTGACTTCCAGGAAGGACAAATTGATTGTCGAGGCCAAGTACTATATTTAGGAGGAACCATACCTCTTTCACATTGGCAATGATCAGGTGATCCGGAGATGCATTCCTGACAACGAGGTCAATGACGTGATATCATTCTGTCACGACCAGGACTGCAGTGGCCATTTCTCTAGGCATAAAATTGCAACGAAAATTCTCCAGTGTGGGTTCTTTTGGCCCACTTTGTTCAAAGATGCATAAATGTATTGTAGGGCATGCGCTCGTTGTCAGACCCTCGGCAACATGGGCCCGCGGGATATGATTCCCTTGAACCCGATTATTGTGTGCGAAGTCTTTGACATATGGGGAATTGATTTCATGGGACCCTTTCCCAGATCTAACGGCTTTGAGTACATTCTACTCGCTATTGATTATGTCTCTAAATGGATCGAAGCTGTTCCCATGAGAACTAGTGATCATAAAGTTGTCCTCCAATTTATCCAGTAGAACATCTTTACCAGATTTGGGGTTCCTAAGGCCATCATCAGCGATGGAGGGTCTCATTTTAACAATGTGCACTTCTAGTCCTTGATGAAAATATACGGGGTGTCGCATCGTATCTCGACTCACCACTCCCAGACTAATGGATTGGCAGAACTATCGAATCGAGAGATCAAGAAGATCCTTCAGGTCATTGTTCGGCTTGTTAGGAAGGATTGGTCTACTCACCTTCCAGAAGCCTTGTGGGCCTATAGGACTGCCCAAAAGACCTAATTAGTCATGTCTCCCTTTAGATTAGTGTATGGAAAGGCATGTCAATTTCCTATCGAGATGGAGCACAAGGCTTATTGGGCAATACGAAAGTACAATCTGGATCTAATGAAAGTTGGAATACATCGCCAGTTGTAATTGAGCGAGATTGAGGAACTACGCAATGATGCGTATGAGAACTCGCTATCTACAAAGAGTGGGTCAAAGCCTTACATGACAGGCACATTGTACGAAAATCTTTTCACCCTGGTCAAAAAGTTTTATTCTTTGATGCCAAACTCAAACTGCTCCCAGGAAAACTCAGATCAAAATGGATTGGACCATTCTTGGTGAGACGAATCTTTGGAAATGGAGCCATTGAAATTAGCAAACTGATGGGAACACCATCATGAGCCCTAACTAGCTCATTTTGACCCAATGAAGTGAATAAATGCTCCTACATAATCAATTGAAGATTATAATTCATTGCATAACCTTTCTGAGAGAAACACAAGAAACAATGGGTAAAACTGTAATTTTACCAATGCAGTAAAACCGTGGGTTTTCTTAAGGGCTAAACAAAGGTTAAATTATCTTAATAAGATAACAAGTGGGTTTGATCCGACAGAAAAGGGTTTGCGTGTGTTCTAAGAATTAAATAACTTTTGAAACCTTAAAAATAGACCTACTTAATTAACCAAGGTTTTGGTTAGGATAAAATTCACCTAAACCCTCTAAAAATCATAGAAAAGTATTCTCTAGGGTTTAATACCTTCAATTTGGCTATTAGAACCCATCTTGACCTAAAATGGAGTCTCAGATAGATATTTACCTTAATTTGGGTTTTTGTATAAATTACCTAGTCAAACATGGTTAAAACTAAAATCCAACTTCACCATTGGATTCCTTAGGTCCAAATTATGTTTGTACCAAAATTTGGATCCAAGAAGAGTTTTCCTTGACCTAGTTTACAAAAAGGTTCTGTTTGATTACATTTCTACCCCTAACTTTCAAAAACCCTTACATTTAGCCCCCTAGCTTCTTTGTTGTCTTCACAAGTAGATTCCTCCGCCATTATCGCGGAGGAAACCTACTCCGGTGACCTTTGACAGAGAAGATCTCTTTGATTTCATAGAGAATCTCTTCCAAATTTGGAAGGGAGATCCTCTGAGAAATTCTCTCCCGTTTGAACCCATTGATGAACTCTGATTTCCTCCCAATCTCTTATGCGAACGGATGAGAGATTTGGGTATCCTAACAGTTCTCATCTTTGGCAACCTTCCAAGCTTGGGAAGCTTGCTTCCTAAGCCCTAACCGCCCCTCAGATCTCTATTTAAAGAAGCCCAGATCGTCCCGCATTCTCCACGCTCGAATTCGGCCGTGCATGCCCTCAATTCTTCTCCTCCCCTCATGGCCAAAGGCTCCTCGACGTTTGTTTGCACCTCAAAACACGCCTATAAGAACGCCTTCTTGTGCTATTTTCTAGCATTAACTATGTATATTATAATCCTGTAGTTGCATTTGTAAAAACGCTTGCATGCATGCACTTAATTGAGAGGAGAAGAGAATGGAATAAATGGCTTGCATTTTTACATTTTTCTTCAAGTGTCTCTTTGCAAAAGTCCCCTCTCCATATTTTATTTTCATCTTTCTTTCTTCTTCCAACGGTTTTTCTCATTCCCGCGGCTGCCTTCTTCCCGCGCCCACATCCACGCCATGCTGCATGCAACGCCTCTCCCTGCTGTCCTTCCCGCACCTCTCCCTGCAGCTGCCATTCTCCCCCATTCCCCGCATGCTCCACGCCATGCTCTCCTCCTCTATAAAGCCGCAGCTCTTCCTCGCGATGAAGAGGGGGGGCAGCTGCTGAAAAACGCCACGCTGCAGTCCACCACCTTCCTCGCCCGTTCTCCCCTCCCATACGCCGGCCCTCCATCGAGGAGGCACCCGACGAGCAGGAGAACCCACTGTGGTGCTCACCACCACAGTGGGAACACCACCGCCCAGCTCTTCAACGAGCAGGTGGGCGTGGTGTTTTCTTTTCTCTTCGTTTTCATCTCCACGCCATTGCTGTCGCTTCAAGGTCCGAAGCTTGAAGCAGCAGCAGCAGCAGCCCAGCGGCGACAGCAGCAGCAGCAGCACCCCCGCCTCCTTTGCGACCTTCCCCGCAGGCGCGCAACCCTCCGCGCGCGCCTGCAGGCCCGTTCCCCGCCTCCGTCTCCGTTCTGTCCACTCCACAGTTGCACCCGCAGCAGGCCGCTGCGCGCACTGCAGCGGCCGGCTACGGCCTCGCGCCAACCCCCGCGACCCTCCGCGACCGACTGCAGACTCCCCGCCGCCCTCTCCGAGCACGCCATCGCCCGCTCTCCTTCCTCGCACCCGGCCTGCAGACGCCTCACCTTCTCCGCGCGAAGACGCGCCTGCATCCGCGATCTTCAGACGTCCGCCTCCGCCTTCAGACGACGCGGCGTCAGACGTCCGCCGCCGCGAGCAGACGCCTTAACTCGCTGCCATCGTCCGCGCTCGCGATCTCTCCCGCCCACGCTTTCTCTCTCTGGCGCTCTCTCTCTCTCTTTTTTCACTTACAGCAACACACACACACCCATTCACCGACACACACACACACACACTCATAGTAACATATATACATATATATATATATATATATATATATACATATATCTATATATATATACTTATATATACATAGTATATCTATATAGTTATGTATACATACATATAATATAATATATATATACATATACATATATAATATATATATATATATATATATATATATATATATATATATATATATATATATATACACATACTCATATACATATATATATATATATACATATCTATATACTTATACATATACACATATATATATACATATATATCTAGATACATATATACTTATATACATATATATATATATATATATATATATATATCTATATAGTATTATATATATATACTTATATACATATATACATAGCTATATACATATATACATACATATATATATATATATATATACACCTATATATATATATATATATCTATATATATCTATACATATATACTTATACATTTATATACATACATATGTACATATACTTTCATGTTATTTATTATACGCTGTATCGCGGGGATATCTGCACCAGTTGCTGATATTCCCTGATACACGCGTACAAAAAAAAGCGTGGTCCCATACATCATCCATCCTCCATCCACACTCCACGCGGCACCTAGTCGTGTTGGTTGCGTCTCTCTAGACGTCGGCTGACTCGACATAGTGCTACACTCCATCGTCACCTCCACCCCCACCCCTTTATATATATACTACATATAAATCTATAGCTACTATATTTACTTTCTATCTGTTAGCTTCCTTCTTAGTAAAAAGATAAAAAAAAAAGGTATAAAAGTGAAAAGATAATCTTTGATTTGCAGGTATTTCGTCTTGCGAGTAGCAAGGCGTGTTTTGGAACTCTGTTTTGGCTAAAAGCAAAGGACACAATTTTGAGGGTGTGCCTCAAGAACAAGGATTACCAGAAAAAAACCTAAATAAGAAAAATACCAAAAACAGAATAAACGAACGGAAGAGACGCGTTTTAAGGAAAACGTAGAAACTCGACTTGAACCCCACTTCCCTGAGTTCGACCCTGGGCTTAAAAGTGACAAGATAAAATCAATTAGGCCAGGTTAAAAATTTTGTAAAGAGATGGTTAGGTCTGAATTAGGTTAACCACTATACACATTTCAACGGTAAAAATATCATATTAACAACCTATCCGGGCCGACCATCATAACTTTTCTGGTGCCGTTGCCGGGGAAGTGCGCTTTCGAGTAAGTTTCTATCCAATTCCTTTAAATTTGTCTCTTCTCTCTTCACGGGTATTGTTGTTTTTGGTGTGCAGGTGAACCTGGTGGAAGGAGAAGAAGGCTGACGAAGTCGAGGACGTGAGCAGATCCAAGGCGGGAACGAGAGCATGAAGACGCCGACATCGCATTGGAACTTCGCACACGTTGCCGAACAAGTAGGTTTTCTTTTCTCATCAAATTAGGGTTAACTTGCCACCACACAAAAAAAAAAAATTTTAAAACTAAAAACTAGAAAAACTTTTTGGGATTTCTTGAGGGCAAGTGGATTAAAATTCACTTGATTGATTGGTTATCTTCACTCCCACTGCCCCGGGATTTCCTGCCTTACTTCGCATAGCGAAAATCCTAGAATCTTGATTCTTAGATTTTTCGCCGTGGGAAGTATTCTTTGAGGCAAAGAAAAAGATTGCTTGTATCCCTCTTTTGCCTCACTTATCTTTAATTCAGGATCACATTTTTGGTGGGGAGATTTGGAATTGAGTTGATTCCAACCCCACCACGACTTTTCAAACTTGCCTGTGATTCGATCCTGAATACTTCAACCCCAACAATTTTACTTTCTTTATCTGTTGGTTGAAGCCTTGTGTGTGGATATCTTTCTGGTGATTGGGAGCACTTGAATTGAAGTGTTTTGGCTCCCTTTCACATTGGTATAAAATTGATTCGCGCATCTACACATAGAAATCTCCATTTAGGGTAGCCCATTGCATTTTAGCATGCATTAACTAACTGATAATTGAAGAAGGGTTTCTTGGGCTTTAGAAAGAAAACCTGTATTCTTGCAAAACCCGGAGATTGGTTGAATTGGTAATTTAGCAAAATCCTAAAATTCATACTACTTAAGGTTGAACACTAAAAACCATTCACCAATTAAAACTTCAATTCGGGGAGATTTCCCCGTTGCATGCTTGTTCTTACACACTCTTAAAATTAATCACTTGGGCATTACCCGTAAACAACGCCCTTCACATTCCAAAAGCACTTGACCCTAAGCCTCTAATTAAAACTAGTAGTAACTTGACCCTTACTAAGGATTGGAGGTCTAACTACCTGTGTGTAGTGACTACGTGCTGGTGAGAGTTCCCGCGTGCTATCGGGTGTCTAAGACTGGGGCAAACGGCCTTTCAATCTGGCCCGGTGGTTCCGCGGTGCTCGCATTCGGTTCCGTAGTTCGTGATAGTAGGTAACTTAGATCTTTAGGTCTAAGGGCACACTGTAGAGGTTAGGAACTTGACTGTATTGATTTGTAATCAAGTGTACCTTTGCGGCGTCATTTCTCTCATCCCTTTTCCCTTCTCATCTCCCCAATTCTTCCTGCGGTAGTGCATGTTTGGGAGGAGGTCACAAAACCCTGAATTGCTTGTATTGACTGATAAATCTAGAAAAAGAGCCGAATCATCCTTCTCCTCCACAAACATGGCACACACCCCCGCCTCACCACTTCGTCACAATTTCAATTCTTTCAACACCAGGCTTATCCCGAGAAACCCTGCAAGACCTTCCTTATCGAGTGTCGCGCCAAGCGACTCGGTAAGTCATGTGGAACTGGCTTCTGTGAGCCAGTATTTCAACACGGAGGACCAAGCCTCCGTGTACTCGGACACATATGCGGACACGTCTTCTGGCATAGAAGATGCCTGCACCCTGGGGAATAACCCATTTTCTGCCACGTATAACCCAGGGTGGCACAATCATCCCAATTTTGCATGGTCCAACAACCCGCAGCGTCGAAACCCCGCTGGTGGACCAATGCGAGCGTCTGCACCCGTCATCCCAAGGGCCCAGTCTAATCCTATGGCAACTCTGCCATCAGGCCCTTGTGTACAGAAAACCAAACACGCATCAAAACCTCTTGATAAATTGATGCGAATGATGACGGAAATGTCAAAGCGCCATAAAGAAAACATGACCTCTCTTCAGCATTTGGCGCAGCAGAATGCTGAGATCAGTCAACTAAGCATGGTGACTCGATCTCAGGGCACTTTTCCCGCCCAACCTGTTCCAAACCCGCAAAACTTTGTACCCTGTGGTCCGCAACCACAGGTACAACCTTCTCAGGAACAGGTTCATCAAATTCTGCAAGCTCCGAGTATTCCTTCGGGATTTCAGGTTAATCCCGCTGCAGCACCGCACTCTTATGATGATAGTGATCACATCAAGGATGACACGTCTGACGAGGACGTGACTGTCAGTACGTGTATCGAACTAATTGGAGCCGATTCAGACTGCTGCAAATTACCTGACGACTGCCTGACCAACACAAACTGTGACGTTCCCCAATCCCTCCCTATTCCTGTACCTTCTCCTGACCAGACTTCTGACGAGGTTTTCTCCGCTTCCCATACCTCGTGGTCTGAGTCATTGCCGGGCTGCTTACCGCCGGTCCACACTATGGAAGACCGGATTGCCCTTTCTTTCCCGCTAAATCAGGCGGATTTGCAAATCCACACTGGGACCTTGAGCCCACAGCTTACTCACCGGGGCTATTCCCTTTTGGATCCATCTATCCAAAAAGCCCCCCTTCTTGGCCAATCTAAGGGCCAACTTCCTCTTCCTGATCTGTTTTCTGATCCGCCTGGGACACTCTCGTCCCAGAAAACGCCAAATCTCTCACCATCCACCATTACTTTTCACGCCTCTATCGCGATTACTTCGCTTTTCTCTTCACCACCCACCATCCACCCACCCTTCCACCCTGATTTATACCCTGAACCTCAGCTCCTGTTACCCGATCTGTCGTCCGTTCTCTGCCTTTCCCTGCATGCATATGAGGACATAGCATTGTTTGGCATGGGGGGGTGGATAGGCATCCATAGGATCCGGGTATTTTATGGTATCAGACAATTACCACCTATTTATAAATATGCAAGAAAAAGAAAAAGAAAAAGAAAAAAAAAGAAAAAAAAATATATATATATATTAATAATAAATGGTGTTTAGTAATGATTTGAAAGCTGAAACAAAAAAATACAATAAGTTTTTATGGAAATTCAACCTCTGTTTTGAAGACTTTCCAGGCCACAAAAGCTTGATTCGCTCAGGCTCGGCTTAATTCACTTAAAGCATTGACGAAATAGATCAAAATCTCTCCTAACTTAGAACGTTTCTTGTACCTGAGACACCAGTACAGGATTCGTTGGTTTACTTTTTCTTGAGAGCTTAAGTAAACTTGGTTCACACTACACATATCAGGAAAGACCAGGTGAACATAAGATCCAACCCTAGTGTTCATTAGGAAAGGTGGAGTCCTTACCTGTGCGTGCAGGTAGACTTTTTATCCCAGGCTTTAGTCTTGTGTTTAGGAGTGACTCTTTCCACCAAAAAGAAACTCTCGCACAAAAAAAAAAGTGTGCTCTTTCAAAATGTGTTGTAAGAGATACTGACATATGTTTCAAAAAAAAAAAAAAAAAAAAAAAAAGATGTTGCAAAAGAGTCAGTATATCTCATAAATGTCTGTATAATTTGTTTTTCGGTGAGCCAAAAAAAAAAAAAAAACAAAAAAAGAGAGAAGGGGGAGTTGAGTTTTTCGTCATCATCTTAAGGGTCAATCCGAAAACACGAGCTGAAATTGGGACCAACCTGTACTTAAAAATTCGTGAAACCCTGGGAGTGAGTCTTAAGGTTCATCTGGTCAGTCTTGATCCTTCACTATGCACAAACCATAACCTCTTGAGCTCTCGAGTATGGCAAAAACCTCCTGGGTCCTGGAAATCATACTTAAGGTTTAAATATCAAGAGTCCTGGTTAATTGAGGGATGATCTATGTCATGTAGGACTTAAAGTACTGGTAGTCTTCTTTACAATTGGTTCTCAGAATATTCGATAATAAACACACCTATATCACCTCAGAAGAAAATCTTCAGCTTAAGATCATTTCTAAATACGGTTTTGCTAGGGACTAGCAAAAGATAGGCATGGGGGTATATGTTTGCACCTCAAAACACGCCTATAAGAACGCCTTCTTGTGCTATTTTCTAGCATTAACTATGTATATTATAATCCTATAGTTGCATTTGTAAAAACGCTTGCATGCATGCACTTAATTGAGAGGAGAAGAGAATGGTATAAATGGCTTGCATTTTTACATTTTTCTTCAAGTGTCTCTTTGCAAAAGTCCCCTCTCCATATTTTATTTTCATCTTTCTTTCTTCTTCCAACGGTTTTTCTCATTCCCGCGGCTGCCTTCTTCCCGCGCCCACATCCACGCCATGCTGCATGCAACGCCTCTCCCTGCTGTCCTTCCCGCACCTCTCCCTGCAGCTGCCATTCTCCCCCATTCCCCGCATGCTCCACGCCATGCTCTCCTCCTCTATAAAGCCGCAGCTCTTCCTCGCGATGAAGAGGGGGGGCAGCTGCTGAAAAACGCCACGCTGCAGTCCACCACCTTCCTCGCCCGTTCTCCCCTCCCATACGCCGGCCCTCCGTCGAGGAGGCACCCGACGAGCAGGAGAACCCACTGTGGTGCTCACCACCACAGTGGGAACACCACCGCCCAGCTCTTCAACGAGCAGGTGGGCGTGGTGTTTTCTTTTCTCTTCGTTTTCATCTCCACGCCATTGCTGCCGCTTCAAGGTCCGAAGCTTGAAGCAGCAGCAGCAGCAGCAGCACCCCCGCCTCCTCCGCGACCTTCCCCGCAGGCGCGCAACCCTCCGCGCGCGCCTGCAGGCCCGTTCCCCGCCTCCGTCTCCGTTCTGTCCACGCCGCAATTGCACCCGCAGCAGGCCGCTGCGCGCACTGCAGCGGCCGGCTACGGCCTCGCGCCGACCCCTGCGACCCTCCGCGACCGACTGCAGACTCCCCGCCGCCCTCTCCGAGCACGCCATC
The DNA here is from genome assembly GCA_037157565.1 of Thalassia testudinum. Lineage (NCBI taxonomy): Eukaryota > Viridiplantae > Streptophyta > Magnoliopsida > Alismatales > Hydrocharitaceae > Thalassia > Thalassia testudinum. The sequence goes on from JAZHRO010000033.1 coordinate 7,738,940, forward strand.
GCCCGCTCTCCTTCCTCGCACCCGGCCTGCAGACGCCTCACCTTCTCCGCGCGAAGACGCGCCTGCATCCGCGATCTTCAGACGTCCGCCTCCGCCTTCAGACGACGCGGCGTCAGACGTCCGCCGCCGCGAGCAGACGCCTTAACTCGCTGCCATCGTCCGCGCTCGCGATCTCTCCCGCCCACGCTTTCTCTCTCTGGCGCTCTCTCTCTCTCCGCCGATCTCTCCCGCCCGCTCCCTCTCTGTCTGCCGCTCTCTCTCTCTCACGTATTCTCTATCTCTCTCTCTCTCTCTCTCTCTCTCTTTTTTTTCACTTACAGCAACACACACACACCCATTCACCGACACACACACACACACACTCATAGTAACATATATACATATATATATATATATATATATACATATATCTATATATATATACTTATATATACATAGTATATCTATATAGTTATGTATACATACATATAATATAATATATATATACATATACATATATAATATATATATATATATATATATATATATACACATACTCATATACATATATATATATATATACATATCTATATACTTATACATATACACATATATATATACATATATATCTAGATACATATATACTTATATACATATATATATATATATATATATATATCTATATAGTATTATATATATATACTTATATACATATATACATAGCTATATACATATATACATACATATATATATATATATATATATATACACCTATATATATATATATATATCTATATATATCTATACATATATACTTATACATTTATATACATACATATGTACATATACTTTCATGTTATTTATTATACGCTGTATCGCGGGGATATCTGCACCAGTTGCTGATATTCCCTGATACACGCGTACAAAAAAAAGCGTGGTCCCATACATCATCCATCCTCCATCCACACTCCACGCGGCACCTAGTCGTGTTGGTTGCGTCTCTCTAGACGTCGGCTGACTCGACATAGTGCTACACTCCATCGTCACCTCCACCCCCACCCCTTTATATATATACTACATATAAATCTATAGCTACTATATTTACTTTCTATCTGTTAGCTTCCTTCTTAGTAAAAAGATAAAAAAAAAAGGTATAAAAGTGAAAAGATAATCTTTGATTTGCAGGTATTTCGTCTTGCGAGTAGCAAGGCGTGTTTTGGAACTCTGTTTTGGCTAAAAGCAAAGGACACAATTTTGAGGGTGTGCCTCAAGAACAAGGATTACCAGAAAAAAACCTAAATAAGAAAAATACCAAAAACAGAATAAACGAACGGAAGAGACGCGTTTTAAGGAAAATGTAGAAACTCGACTTGAACCCCACTTCCCTGAGTTCGACCCTGGGCTTAAAAGTGACAAGATAAAATCAATTAGGCCAGGTTAAAAATTTTGTAAAGAGATGGTTAGGTCTGAATTAGGTTAACCACTATACACATTTCAACGGTAAAAATATCATATTAACAACCTATCCGGGCCGACCATCAACGTTCGGCGACCTTCCCTACTCTTTCTTGTCGTCCGGTCGCCATACCTACGGTGGATTCCTCCTCCTTGCTATCGTCCGCGTCTCGCCGTACCAGCAGTCGCCACTCCCCCTTCATCCTTGCCGTTCCCACCTTACCGGAGCCGCCTTCATCTCCGATGTCGGCAACACCAGACCCAACGCCCTCTGTTAAGACCCCTGCTGTTTAAGCCTTTTAAGACAGCTAGATTGTGGGTCAGACGTCTAGACACCTTCTCAGACATCTGGAAATCAAAAATTTTGAGTACGAGCTTGCGTCTGCGCACGTGCTGTGCACAGACAGTACCCCCCTCGTTTTCCTCCTTCTCTCTCTTTCCGCCCTAGCGAAACCCTAAACCCTCACCCTTATAAAGCCCCCTCCTCCTCTCTCGTTCCCCCCACATCTCAAGCCACCTTCCTTCTTCCCTCCAGCGAGAGCGACAGAGCGAGCGAGAGCGTGGGAGTGGCGTGAGGAGGAGAGGAGCAGCTAATAATACAAAATGGTTATAATGATGTGATAATGATTGCATTGTAGTATGTTGTGATTTGAAACATCATGAGTGTCATTGTGGTGAGTTGTATGGAGTACTAGTCATTACAACCATTATTATTATTTACTTATCTAATTTTTACTGGTTTTATTCCAGGTCGTTCACTGGAAGGCAATTTATTGAATTACATCCGCTCTTTGATCTCAAAATTATTCTCTAATTCCAAAAAGAAACTTTGTCTCATTAAAGAATGAATAAATGTGGACATGGTTTGCCTACTTAATAAGAATCAATTGTAATGCTTGCAAAAACTAACTATAAACAAGCATCAAACAATTTATTACTATACTATAAACTATGTCTTTACAAGTTGTAGTATTAATACTTACATGAAAGTACACAATAGACTAAGATTACATAGTATATTAACCTAACTTACTAGTCTGATATCTACAGTAACACATACAACAGCTTTAGTGACAGACGCAAGCGTCGCTAGATCCCAGAAAACACTATATACAAACCTAAGGAGGGAAACTGGGGTCTATAGCGACACTTAGGGTGACATTTTATTCTGTTAGTAAAAATATATTGGTTTCATTTATACAAATAATTGGCTATAATACGTATACATATATATTTATATTTTTATTGTATATGTATTTATTTACGTATGTACATCATCTCTCTTGTATGTACGTCTTCTCTCTCTCTCTTACTCCTCACTAAGCTTCTTCTGTTCTTCTTTTTCTCCTTTGTTTCTGCCTTAACAAGTTTCAGATACAGCGGCGTAAAAGTGATTAATCAACCGTCATTAGTTCTCTTTAAGCAGTTAGAACTATGTTTAATTTGCGGGCGTGCTTTTCGAGGGATACACTACACCCAAAGGGCGGGACTAAACCTCTACTAAGCGCGCCCTAATTCTCATTATGCCACTTAATTATGTTTTCTTAACTCAGCGCAGAGCCTACAAGCCCCACGCACACACGCATCTCGGGGCCCCGACCCCCACACAATGTTCGTATATTCACCACATATGCTCAGACAGAATGCTCAATCGGATCGGGTATGCATGAACTGTTCCCCGATTTCGGGCACCCAGCGCCCGTGACGACTGAACATACGGAAACACGAATTCATGTTATACCGCTGCGTGCAGTTTACAGCGCACGATGTGGCGCTATTCTAGCACCACATCTGCGCTGGAAACCTGCACGCAGCTGCGGCTGGAAGCTATTTTGGCCCTCAATTCGAGGGCCATAACTTATTAAAAAAAATAAAATAAATTATGGAATATAAAGTATTTACATAATACTATATAATTGTTCAATTAATTTTGAATTTTAAATAGATTTACTATATAAATAAATTCATTAAAGTGGGCTATTTTTACATGCTGATTTAGGTTCTTTCTTGGTTAATTACTTATAAATTAGCTAGCATATGGTCTAATTGACCTTATACAGAGTTAGATTACATACATAAGTATTTTATACATATTTTTATTATATTTTTTTTTCGAATTAATTTCTGTTTTATTTATGTTTAAGTAGCAGTTTTTGGCTGTTTAACTTATAAACTAAGTTAAAGTAGTATAAAAAAGGTATAAATATACTTTAACTAGTTTAAATTACTTAAGATATATTAAGCTAAGTCTACATATTCAATTAACTTAATTATAACCCTAAATTACTAATTTATCTAATTTAATTTAACAATTTAGCTGTTGGCTTAATAAATTCATTATTTATTATATATAAAAGATTTAATTAAGGTACAGGATTTAATATACTTATAATCTACATATATATAGATATATACAATTTTATACAATATACAATATGCTACATATATACTTATAGAGTAATATACTATTTCTATACTTACTGCCCATATCCATATATATATATATATAGATAGTATTTTAATTCAGATTTCAGTATACAGTATACTTACATAGTTATTATGTACATTATAGTTATAGTTAGTTGTATATGTATATATACAGTATCAGATTTCAGTATACTTATAGTTAGATTTCAGTAGGAGGTGAGAAAGGAAGGATTAGTTATGTTCAATTTTCTTTTCTAACAGCAGCCGAAGCTACTGTCCAAGAGATGAGAAGGGGAATGGTGTTTAATTTTCTCTTTTCTACAGCATCTTAAGCCACTATCAAATGGGCTAACTGCTACTGCAGTTAGTCCATTTGAGAAGGAAGGTGAATCCAAATGGTGAGAAGGGAAGGGTTTGGGAAGAAGGAAATATGTAGCTGCAAGATGCAGTAATTTACTGTGTTACTGGGATTAAAGTCAATCAAAATCAACTGAAAGGCAAATAAGTAAATCCCAAATCTGACAAGGGTTCAATTTCTCACAAAAATCAATAAATGTCTCAATTCAGATGCCCAAAAACCCTCATCAAAAACTTCATTTCAGATTAAATCCACAAATATCACTGAATTAATTCTTCCTAATGCTATAGACAGCATGAAGGAAGGATTAATTCAGTCAATTAAAACCATAAGATCAAATCCCAGTTTCTTGCAACCTTAAGGAGTATTGAGTACTCCTTAGGTTAGTAAATCACCATACAAATTACCACAGTAATTATTACAGTAATTGTCAAAACAGATAATGTATGGTTCTTCTGAATTATCAAAACAGTATTGAGAACTCATTAAAGGTTTCACAGTAACTTGTGAATGCAAGATCAGACTAATGGATGGCTCTTCTGAGATGATTTCTGTCACCAGAAATCCTCTCAGAATCCTTGCCAACAGGGAATTCAACTCAGCTTCAATCTGTCAGATCAGGCAGTAAATCCAGAAAGCAATAAATCCTTAAAATCCATGTTAAAAAGAAATCTGACAAACTGAAAAATTCGACCCATAATCAAGGGGCTTTTGTGACCAAAGATGAGGTGAGTGAGAAGCCCCTTAGGTGCTTGTGATGCCAATTTCAGATCTGAGGTTGAAAACCAACCAGATCTGAAATTGGATCAGAGTGTGTGGGTGAAAGGTGAGAAAAATCTGTCGTGAAAAAATCAGAACTGGATTGTGAAAAAAAAATGGAGAGGGAGATAATTTGAAACATGGTTTGATGAATTCTTCCCCTCTGATCTGGACTGATCAGAGGAGGTGAGGGGAGGGAATTTAAGCCTAATTCTATTACTACAGCTGCTTTAACCTACAGCGAAAATTAAACATTAACAATTATGCTAATTCTACTCTAAACTATTTAACTATAGCTAAAACTAATTATGCATAATTAAAAACCTAATCTAACAGGAAGAATGGGACCTATGGGTCCTTAGCCGGTGGCTAAGGAGGAAGAAAGGAGGAAGATGACTCCAGCGGAGGGAAGAGTCTGCTAGTGAGGCTCCAAGGTCGTCCTCAGGTGCTACGAAGTCCTTAGCGACGAGGAGTGTCGAGAGAAGGTGATGATTTCACAGCCGGTGGCTGTGGAATCAGAGGCTGGATGGGGAGGAGAGACTGGAGTGGACGAATTGATCGCTAAGAGGTGTAGGAGGGAGCGATCCCTTGCGCGCGACACCACTAAGGTGCTTAAGTAGCATGCTCAATGGTTGAGATCACCGCGCAGGTGAGGATAAACAAGATGTAACCGGCGGCGAGGATGAGAGCGGCGGAGCGCGTGGTGAGCTAAGCATAAAATCTGACCGTCAGATGAGATCTGGGGAGAGAGGTGAACGCAAGCACCAAATTGCGTGAAAGTTCCATTCGAATCCAATCGCAGATCAAGATCTGAAGAGCGACGGACGGTTGAGATTGGACGTGTTCTTTACGCGCTACAGTGCGCATGAAGAGCAGTAGGCCTCTCTTTGAAATGAGGGAAAAATTGCAGGAAGACCCTTGAACGAAGGGATAGAAGAATTGCGTGCAGGCCCATAAGTGAAAAGAACTATAACTGGAAGGGCCCTGCAGCCTTTCAAAAGGGTCCCTGCTGCTTACAAGTAGGTCCAAAGAGGAGTTTTTAAGGGTAAGAGTGTAATGCATGAAGGACCTAAGTGTAAACTACCTATTTCATAACCTAAATGATGTCCAATTGCCTTTAAATTTTTATATGTGCTTAATTGAACATTTAAGACATTGATTTTACTTCTGATTTGGCCTTTCAAACTTATTTGTGTTCAATTGACGCATGGATCATCATTTGTGTTTTGCATTCAGAATATCTCATTTTGTGACCTAATTATGAAATTTTAACACAGAGTAAAGGTTTTAGGTCTTTTTTTTAATTCCCACACTTAACCCTTTTTATCTGTTAATTTGATATTATTTTACTTAGTGTCTAGCTTAATTTCAGCTTTTTAGCCATGATGAGTAGCCACTCATCAGCAGTGTGAGAAGGAGAGGAGTTGAGCTTGCAAGCTCACGTGGGAGCTCACCGGTGAGCGCACGGCCGGAGCGGCGCGTGCACGAGACGGAGGAGTGCGTCGGGGAGGTCCTCCCCGACACTGCTGCAGCCGAAGCTACAGGTGAGAGGGCGTAGTGCGGCCATGCGCGGTGCGAGAGGGCGGAAGCAGGGTCTTGTTCTGGGTTTTTCCCAGAATCAGATGTCTGGAGCGACGTCCAGACAACGCAGCCGACGTCAGGAGGAGATTCCAGACGTCTGAGGAGGAAGTCTCGCGAAGGTACGTCATCTTTGCAGATACGGCCATGCAGGCCGCTCCGCCGAGACACTATTGCATGTCTTTTTGAGGAGATTTGGTGGATTTCATGCAAGTTTCGCTTCGGGAAGGCACGGGACACACTCTCCCACGCATTTCAGACGTCTGGGCGACATACCATATGACGGGAAGCGCTTTGAGACGTTCGGAGAGGTGGTCGAACGTCTGGAGCTATGTCCAGACGGTCCAGAAGAGTTCCTAGACGTCTGAGGATTGGCACAGAGGCTTAGGTACATTACTGGACCCTTTTAAGACGTCTGGAAGGTATTCCAGACGTCTGATTTGAGTCAGAAACACTGTTTTTGACCTGTTTAGGGTCCGTTTGAGGTCTGTTTTCCGCAAATAAGATATCGATGTTTTCCGTATGAATTCCTCTACTTGTTAGAAGACTTTCTATACTGTTCTGAGTGTTCTCTTATGATTGATCCTTGTGATAGGACTTCATTTCATTGCAGGTTCGGGGCTTGCTGGGGCACGTGAGCCTTCCGTTCAAGCCCCACTACTCCTGGGTTTACTGGTAGAGTGGCTTCCCCTAATTTAAATACAAACCTGAATGCATGTGTGGAATGAATGATTAGAACTTAGGATACGGCATGAATCCTAGGACTAGAAATACTGGAATGTCTGTATTGAATGAATGGATTGCAGTCTTGAATGAGTAGATAGAATGATAATAATTGCCTGTAAATGAATAACAGTTGCTTGCAAAATATGTAGTACTTGTGCTAGTTAACTGTTGAATGTAACTTTCCTGTCGCACATGTGAAATGACATAATATGAGCTGCATGTATATAATTTGGAAATGGAAAGGTGAATGTTGGAAACACGAGATACCTGTGAATAACCTGAATATGGAAATGTGAACGATAGAATTACAATTTGCATGTGTATAACCTGAGAATGGAAATAGAAATGATGAAACTTGGTATGGAATGGCCTGAGGAATATGAGCATGAACCCTACGGGGAATTAGGAGTAGAGCTCCTGGAAATAAATGGAATGGAACTGGAAATATGAGTGGGGAAGTGAGCTGGCCCTTAAGTACGGAGTACCAAGGAGAGCGACTGTCCCCCTGTTTAGTGCAAAGCGGAGCTAGCCGCCCTTGGGTTGGGACCCGAGGTTAGGATTGGTCACTCTATACCGACTTCCTGGCCCTCGCGTACATAGTACTGAGGAGAGCTACTAGTGTAGGGAGAGAGATAGCCACCCCACAGGGCCCGGGGTTCAGCTAGCCACCCTACGCTGACTTGTTAGGCCCTCTGGGCAAACCAGGGTATTCAGGCGAGGGTGTGCGGACTGTGGAGGGGCGAGACCCTTGTTTGGTTCTTAGGAGCTAGACCCCTGTTACTAAGAGGGCTAGGCCCTATATTGGTTCTGTGCTGTGCTTTGGGCGCATCCGCTAACGGAAACGACTGACTGCGTGCCAGTGCGGGGTAGCTACCCGTGCATTTATTGCGTGTGCTGTAGTCACCGTTACGTCTATCCGTGATTTTGGGGTGGTTGACTGGGTGTATGACCAACACGGGGGACTCTCCCAGCCAGAAGAGCACCACATGCAACTTCTACTCTTCGGAAAAGACTGCAATTAAGATCGTTCCCACGAGGAACATTCGAGATCAAGAAAGAGACCTGATAAATAAACCAAGTGGTGGAAAAGAATAAGTAGTTAAAGAAAGTAATTGAAAAACAATAGCTACCTGTCCACCTTTACTATTTTAGTTAGTTGGTTGCCACTTTACTCAGCGTTCGCTGACATTTTGTACTCATAACCCCTTTTCAGGTATAGGTGTTGAGCAGCCAGAGCCTACGGCTGTAGAGGGTGCTTGGCCTAGTAGAGCACAGTAGTTGTAGCTTCTTTGTTACTTCTTTCTGTTGTAGTGAGTAGTCTCTTGCACCTTTGTACTCTTACATTCTGAACTTTATATTCTTGTACCTGGTTACTTTTTTACTGTTGTGGTGGTGTGTATTGTAGTAGTTACTTCTTTACTGTTGTACTTTTGTTACTGTTAGTTGCTTAGCATAGTGAATGTGGTTTACTTTCCTACTTTTTGGTTACATTCTCGTTGGACGAATGGGTCTTGGGATCAGTCGAGTCGGTCCGGTCTCGTGTCCTGTAGGGATTTGGGAACCGAGTCGTAACACCCTCGCTGCCCCCCTTCGTCCCTTAACGGCCTAGTTAAGTTCCCTATTCCCTCTATTTTTTTCCCCTCTCTTTATTTCTCAAAATCCGCCATTGACGCCCTTCACAACTCCATCTCCTCTGTCTCTGACCACCACCTCCGGCAAGGCCATCCCACCTCCACAGGCCACCAAAAACCTCGCCGACAAGCCCACAACCTCTGCCACACTCCACTGATTACTTCCCCTCTATTCACTCACCACGCCACTCACCCAAATCACCCCCTAACACACCCACTCACACGCACACAATCTGTCTTAGGCACACACTCACGGCCACTGCCACGCCACACCACACACCACCCCCAGCACATCTACCGTGCTTCGGCGATCCTCTCTGAGCAATTTGACGTGGCCATGAGGCCATTCTACTGATTTTAGGTACAGGCCTTGGCCGCCATTGGCGAGCGAGCTCAAAGCTTGATTGAGGCTGTCCCAGGCTGATGATCCTAGAATGTGCGGAAGAGTCTCACGCATGGTCCTATGTCTTCAATTGGAGTTGCGAGCCTTAGCAGCTGCTACAATTGGAAGCATCACCTCTACTACAGGTGCGCGAGAAGAAGGGTGCACGGATAGTCCCACCTCGGAAAGTTCTACGGCCGTGCACCCGCATAAATTGATTTTGTGCCATTAGCTGTTCGCCTCAGTTACCACGAGGTGAGGTCCCTCTCACCCGACCCAGTCTCATCCGCGACATGCCCCCGCAGACCTGGCTGACCTGACCCGACCTGCACTCCTCGCTCACCACCGCACGTCGGTGAGCCTAGACCCAGGTATGCGCTAGATTCGATTACCCGAATACCTGTGTGGCTCTGGGAGAGCGGATCCTAAGAGAGAAAGAGAGGAGAGTCACACAGGTAGGGGTATGGTTTTGCTAGAGGGATCTTTCACCGATAATTAGCAGATTCTGAAGAAGATGAGGAGGTCAAGGTTGAAGGCAGAAGAATGAAGGAGAAGAGAAGGAAGAAGAGAAGGCTTGCAAAGGCCAAGGAAGAAGAAGAAGAAGAGGAGGAGGCCAGTGCCAAGGAAGAAGAAAAGCAAAGGCCAAAGACAGAAGCTGAAGAAGAAGAGAAGGCTCTTGCAGGGTTGAAGGCAGAGAAAGAAGAAGAAGAGGAAGCCAGAGCAGAAGAAAGACAAGGCAAAGGAAGAAGAAGAAAGGAGAAGACAGAGAAAGCTAAGGATAGAAAAAGAAGAGTGGAAGAGAAGAGAACAACAGAAAGGCAGAGAAGAAGAAGAAGCAAACACTTTAAGTCGTCTGATTCCTTCATTAGACGACAAATTCTAGTTCTCATTGCATATTCATATATTGAGTTATTTGGTGATATTGGAGTATTTGGTGATCTACATCACCATTTTACTCCCATATTTTTGCACATTGCTACTGTAATTTCTTTCAGTTTGAATTGTGATCTTGACTTCTAAATACTAATTTGCTCCCTGTGTTCAACCTCGGAAACCTATTCAAGTAATAAAAATTGTATTTGTTTTCAAAGCGATTTCGACTATATTGCAACGCGATTATTTAAAACCTTATGATCTCGCTTTGTGACCAAACATTTTAGCGCTGTTGCCGGGGAGCAATGGGCAATTTAGAATTCTTGATTACAATTTCTGATACAGAATCTAACTTGCTATATCTCCCTTGCTGTGGTTGTTTTCAGGAGAAGATACATTGAAGAAAGTTCATCCGCACAACAAACACACCAGGGGCAGGTAAATTTTGATTACTCTCTCTCTTAAGCTCCTCATTTTGAAAAGGTTAAAAAAAGTAAAATCAATTAGGGCTACTTGCCTTCCATTCTTAGATAATTCATCAAGTTGCCTGATTTGATTTCAACAACAAAACCTGAATTGTACACCCATTTAAGGTAACTAGGGCTATCACATTCTTGTTTGAGCCCTAGATACCACATTTGGCAAACTAAATTGGACCAAAATTAAAGCCAATTAAGGATTCCAAGTTAGGGTTTGAGAGACACACTTACATAAGCAAGAATCAACTTTCCAAAATGATGTGTGCCTAAGCCTTGGTTGAATTGATCTATTCAAGCAAATCTTAAAAATTAGGCTCTTAATCTCACTTGAATCCTAAAAGAGGGACCTAAAACTTCTCAAAGGATAAATAGGTGAAGTTGACCCACCTTGTTGGGTCAACCAAACTTTAAATTAGGTCACTCTTTGCACTCAATACATCCTAAAGCTAAAAAGAAATCCTAAAGCACCCTTGCTCTTAATTAAAATTGGTAGATTTAAGTGGTCAAGTCCCCATTCTGGTCTACTTGGAACATTAGTGACAAGAGAGGTCAAGTGGGGGAAATCCTGTAACCCGTGGGGGCACTCTACCATGTAGGGATCTTTGCGGGACTCTCCTTCTCTGGCTACCCAGGTAATTCTTAGGTGGACGACTTTCTGACTAAGGGGTATCATCCGCCCTGAACCTCTATAGTCATCCAAAATTTTTGGGTGTCTTAATTGGGTCCATCACATTCTATTCTCATCCAGACCATTGGTGCATGTTTGGTAGGAGGTCCTTAAGACCATCCTTGAGGCCTCGACTTCTGTGTTTGTGCAATAACCCCATCACATAGACATCTCTTCTGATTCATCTGAACCTAATTCTCCTTCATCCATCATCATGGCACAACCCGCAGAAGAAGAGAATAACCTTGAGAATCAACTTCAGCGCCTTAATGATTTATTCCAAGCCTTTGTGAATCCACCACAGCATCCTATGATGGGAGATCATTACAATCCCGCTGTGGTGGCGATCGAACCTCGAGTCCAAATCCCAGCTGGAGATCCTAATACTGAACTCAAGCCCAACATGATTCATGCTATTCCAAAATTTCATGGGCTCAATTCCGAGGATCCCTTTCAGCACATGAAATAGTTCAAGCATCTGGCTCAGACCTTCGGGTCAGATGTCCACAATCGGGATATCCTTCTCATGAAAATGTTCTCCTTCTCTCTCATGGGCAAAGCAGCTTACTGGTATCAAGCTCAAATGCATCCAATCAACACATGGGTTGAAATACAATCCGAGTTTCTGAAAAAATTCTTTTTAGTTGGTCGGATGAATGCTTTATGACACCAGATCACGCACTTCACACCGCAGCCTGTAGAACCACTTCACGAGGCATGAGATCGTTTCCTGGATCTCATGCGAAAGTTCCCCCATCATGGAGTTCCTAAATGGGAACAAGTCTAGTCTTTTTACTAGGGACTCTATGAAGATATCAGTTTATTTGTCAATGCAACTTGCGGAGGAAATATCATGGGTCAACACGAAGACACTGTGGGAGATTCTCGAGAATATGTGTGAGAACTCCATCAATAATGACTCCATGGGCATATTCGATCGGACGAATGCCTGCACATCGATGAATCCAAGGGGAGCACATGAGATGCAGGGCTTGTCCTCATCTGTCGACTTGGAATTGATGGCCAGTTGGTTGGACAAGGTCTCTATTATTTAGAAGAAGGTGGATGAGCTAACTCGACATCTGCAGCAAGCCACCTCTGCGCAAAACCAGTTCGTACAGCTGCACTCTGGGAGGGAAGTTGTGCATAACATCTACCGCCGATCTTCTTAGGGGATGGACCTGTATCCACCCCCGTCTGACTCTAGGACCAGAGGAAACTCTGACCCTGCCTATTCTAGTTGGGGGAACTCTGAACCCTTGTATTCTGACTTTTCTAAGGTTCCTTAGACTTACGAGTACCTCAATGCTATCCAGAATGACCCATTCTCTAATACCTATAACCCTGGATGGTGGAATCATCCTAATTTCCTGTGGGCGGGAAACAATCATAATCAGAGACCACCATATCAACCCCGTCCACAAGCTCCTCATCCGTATCAGTTGCCTCATCCTTGGCCCAACCCCACCTGTCAATTTGGGCCAACTCAGACAGATCAAATGACTCTTATCCTTCAGGCTCCAGCCGACATTCAAAAGACGAATGTAGCTATGCAAAAATAGCACAAGGATGAGATCACAGAGGTTTGCAATCAACTCGCCCAGATGACGAATTCCTGCCAACCTGGAACACTCCTTTCGCAACCTCTGCCGAATCCGAATAACGTGCCAAACCAGAGGCATGTTATGAACCCAAATCTAGGCCAAGCACACATGATTTATCAGGCTCCTTCTGCTCTATCACTCGACGAGATGGAAGCTTTGACATCATACTCGGGATTTCAGCAGCAGCCACCTACTTTACCTACACCAAACTCGAACCAGGCAGGACTGAATTCAGTAACAACCCATAGTGGCAAAGCAACACAAGACCTACCTTACCCAAGCCACTTACAGCCTGGTAGTGCTAACACAATCCCTAGGATAATCATCCAGGATACCCCTGTCCCAGATCAAGAACCTAGACCTATTCTAGAGGAACCATCCAAGGTTCCATTTCCCGAGGCCTTGACCAAGGGAAAGAGGGAAACCAAACACGTGGCACTTGAAGAGGACCTGGTCAAGCTCTTTGAACAAGTCCATATAAACATTCCCTTGATGGATGCGATTCATTACATACCAGCTTACGCATGATTTCTGAAAGATGTGTGTACACCTAAGCGTAAGCCGCGAACCAAAAGTGGGAGCCCAATCGTATTGTCAGAGCAAGCCAGCTCTGACATTTTGAGCAAACTCTCACCTAAGGCAAAAGACCTAGGTACTCCTTTGGTTTCCTGTACAATTGGTGATATCCAATTTAATATAGCATTATTGGATTTAGGAGCCTTCATAAACCTAATACCTACATCCCTACTTGACCATCTTGAGGAATCTGAGCTCAAACCGACAGAGGTGACTTTACAGTTGGCAGATCGATCTATTAAGTCACCTAAAGGAGTTTTTGAAGATGTCATTATTAGGGTTTGGGATTTCTATTTCCTGGTGGATTTTGTAGTCTTGGATATGGATGCTCTAGAAAATCTAAAAAACACACCGATCATACTAGGGAGACCCTTTCTTGCCACTACTAGGGCCAACATAAATTATGAAGAGGGCCATATTGAACTGAAATTTGGGAACCAGACACTAAAGATCGACATCTTTAAGGCCCAACAAGGGATTAATTGCAGAGTTATAGAATAGATATGTGATATCAAGGCTGTGGTTGACGATCAGTATATCGAGGAAAACATGACTACTTCTGATCAACCACAAGAGGATCAGAACCCGCAATCAAAGGAGTCCGAACTCAACCTAGACACACCCATAACTCCTCTTGCTCCTGACACATACCTTGAACCACCCGCTGCTGCTGATAACCCTATTTTGGAACTAAAGTCTCTTCCTGATTATCTAAAGTACGTCTTTTTGGGTTCCGATTAGACGTTTCCTGTCATTATCAACTCCAAACTCACACCTGATCAGGAATCCCGTCTGATTTCTATTCTCCAATAACATCGAAGAGCCATTGGATGGACTCTCGATGATTTGACTAGCATCAGCCCCTCTTACTGCACACACCGCATCTATACTAAAGATGGCACACGACCTTCCTGGTGACCGATGGTGAAGCGTGTTTTGTCATTATGATTATTTATGGTTTACAATCATTGCAGTACATGACAAAACAGCTACCAGATTACTACAAAATTTTTTTATTCGGAAAAAAGTTTTCCCGAGGTCGAACTCAGGGAGCAACTAGAATTCTAGAAGTGTAAAAATTCTCAATTAGGTTACAAAAATAAGAGAGAGAGAGAGAGGGAGCTAGAGTTCTTTTGGCTTCTTCTTCTTCTCTCTTCCTCTTCGTTCTGTCCTTTTTCTTCCAGCTGATCTCCTTCTCTTCTTTTTCCTGCAGAGTCTTCCTTTCTTCTTCTTTCTTTTCTTTTCTTCTTCTTCTGTGGATGTGGTGATCTTCTTCTTCTTTCTCTTTCTTCTTTCTCTTCTCTGCTTCCTTCTTTCTTTTCTTCTCTTACAGTTCCTCTTCTTTTCTCTTCTTTCTGTTCTGGCCGCTGCCCTTTCGTCGTCTGACTTGATGCTCAGATGACTTAACTGTGGGTTTGCTACAGTGCGGCTTCTTCTCTTCAGCTCCTCTCCTTCCTTTCTCCTTCAGCTCCTCTGTGTGGCTAAGGCTTCGGCCGCTCCTCCTCTCTTCTTCTTCCTTAGCTTGCTTCTTCTTCTTCTTTCTTTCTTCCCTACATGCACGCATAGTGGTCAGTGCAAAACCTACCCCTACCCTTCCCCGCGTCTCTCTCTTTCTCAGAATCTCTTTTAGGACTACTCTCTCAGAGCCGGGTAATCGGGTTCGGGTAGCGCGCCCAGGACCAGGCCCACCGGTGTGCGGTGGAGGGCGAGGAGTGCGTGGTAGGGTAGTCGGATTCGGCCCAGACCCGCGGGGCGTGAGCGCGGGCGAGGGCGAGCGAGCGCGTGGCGCGTTGCGTGCGGGTGAGAGGGACCTAACCCCTGTGTATCGAAGGCAGTAAGCCCGATACACTTTTTTAATTTAAGCGTGGGCGCTTGGCCGCACACTTACGAGGTGGGACTCAATCCCACCTCCAAATCTCGCGCCTGCAGGCGAGGGAACTGCAGCCAATTGGGGCAGCTGTGAGGCTTGCGACCCAATTCGCAAGCCTGGGCTCCTTCGCAGCAGCAATCCGCGCTGCCTGGGACTCACGCCTGGGCTGGAGAATGCCTGGAGCTGTGAGCGAAGGAGCTGCAGCAGCTTAGCAATGGTTGCGAGGGGGCTCCGACCTGAAAGCAGAAAGACGGCCTCTCGGCCACATCAGAAAACGGGGGAAGCTTCGCCGGAGTGCGACGAAGAAAGTGCGGGGGTCAGCGAGGCACGAGGGCGCGTGTGGAGGTAGCCCTAGGTCAGACTGTGTGCGGGAAGATGGGTTTGTTCGGGGGTGGTTGGGCGGTGATTGGCAGTGAATGGAGAGGGGGCATCGGTTGAGTGGAGTGAGGGGAAGCTCCTGGGGTAGTCGGCGAGGAGTGTGGTGGTCTGTGGAAGTGGGATGGACTCGTCGGAGAAGGTGATCGGAGACGGAGTAGGTGGAGGTGGAACTTGCATGCGGTGGAGTAAAAAGGTAAATTAAGAGAGGGAAAATGTAAGGGAGAGAGAGAGGAAACTCTGTACCTATTTACTCGACGAAGGGGAAGAGAGCAGCGCCCGGCTCGTGCCTGCCAGAGCTGGGGACGAAGATGCCCTAGAGGCGGGTATCGGTGATGAGGAGGTAGACGGAGGGCACCAGCTGGTACGGCCTAGTGTGGACGACAGGGCAGAGTAAACTCTGCTGCAGGTAAGGCAGCAGAGCGATGAGGAGGTGGAGGAGGAGATCGCCGGAAGCTTCGGGCACTCTGACCAAAGGGGAAAAGATGAGAGGTGGGGTATTTCTCCGCCAGAGGAAGCTTGAAGGAGTCGGCAGACATTGCCACTCCTTATAAAGGCCTTGGCTCGGAGAAGGGGCCGAGGTGGCGACGTGCCAGCCTTGTCGGAGAGTAGCCGGAGAGGATACCCATGCCTTTCGTGCATTTGCACAAGAGGCATGGTTGATGGTAGAGGGCAGGGGAGGGTCCCTGCGATAGAGGACGTCGTAAGGAACCCCTCATCTATTTTAGAGGATGGCTGCCCTACCCTGCGTGGCGCAATCCTCCGCGCAAGGTCGCCGAAGGCATGGCGCTGTGCAGAAGTGGCAGGGAGGACCGTTTTGCAAAGAACGATGAGAAGTTGGGGGCCTAAACGTAAGGATTTCAAAAGATAAGGGTCAAAAAGTAAATAAAGAGGACCAATTTGTAAAGTCGGTCAATATAGTCTTTTCTTAGGCTCAAGTTTTTATACCAGACTAATTTGAACCTAAGGATTTTAATGGTCAATTTTGATTTTAGGTTGGACCATGTTTGACCGGTCAATTTGTGCAAAAACACAAATTAAGTCATTAATTGGGCATGGTTCTCATTTTAGGTCAAAATAGGTTTCAAAGGCTAAATTGAAGGTTCTAAAACCTAGGGGATATTTTTCAATGAATTTTAGAGGGTTTAGTTGATTTTTATCCTGCCTCAAACCTCGTGAATTAAAGTGGATTTATTTTAGGGTTACACAATGTCATTTAATTCCTAGAAGTTGCTATAACCCTTTTCAGATCAGATCATCCCACTTCCCTTCTTATTAAGCTTGTTTGACCTAGGTTTGGACCCTTAATTACCCTATTTGAATACTGCATTGGTGAAACTGCAGTTTTACCCCTGATGATTTATTTTATTCTTTAACTCAGAATTCTCTGAGTTAAGCCTCTCTTTGGGTTTTGTAGGAGCTTTTTCACACATATTTGGATTAGATTGTGCTAGTTAGAGTTCATTATGAGGTTCTCATCACTTCCCGTGAAATGCAGAGACGTCTGAATCCTAATCTACAGGAAGTCATGAAAAAGGAGATAATCAAGTGGTTAGATGCTGGGATCATCTACCCGATCTCCGACAGTCGGTGGGTAAGTCCAATCTAGGTTGTGCTTAAGAAGGCAGGACTTACTGTGATCATGACTGAGACCGGAGAAATCATACCGACCCGTGTGGCAAATTCATGGAGAGTCTGCATTGATTATAAAAGACTCAATACCTCCACAAAAAAAGATCATTTCCCACTATAGTTTATTGATCAGATCCTCGAAAAAATAACGGGAAATAGATTCTTCTACTTTTTGGATGGGTATTTCGGTTATAACCAGGTGGCAATCCATCCTGAGGAACAAGAGAAGACCACTTTCACCTGTCCCTTTGGGATGTACGCATTACGAAGGATGCCTCTCGGTCTCTACAATGCACCCACTACTTTTCAGTGGTGCATGCTTGCCATATTCTCAGATATGGTAAGTGATTATCTAGAAGTCTTCATGGATGACTTCTCAGTGTTTGGCAAATCATTTGATGATTGCCTCCTGCACTTGGTCCAAATCCTCAAGCAGTGCATTGACGTGAATCTGGTTCTTTCTTGGGAAAAGAGCCACTTCATGGGCCTGAAGGAATTGTCCTGGGACATCTCATCTCAAAAAAGGCATCCAGGTCGATCGAGCCAAGGTGAATCTAATTTCCAAACTCCTTATGCCTAGCTTGGTCAAAGACATCCGATCTTTCCTGGGACACGTCAATTTTTACCGTCAATTCATTCCTGATTTCCCAAAAATCACGCGCCCTTTGACTAATCTACTATCTAAGGATGTTCCTTTTGAAATCTCTAAGGAATGCACTCAAGCATTTGAAATCCTACATGATCGAGTTACCCAAGCTCCGATCCTACAATCCCCGGATTGGTCTCAACCCTTTGAGATCATGTGCGATGCATCTGATTTCATTGTAGGAGTGATACTTGGGCAGAAAATTGATGGGAAATCCATGGTCATCTACTATGCTAGCAAGAAACTTGACGAGGCTCAGTGTAACTACACAGTTACTGAGAAAGAGCTGCTAGCCGTAGTATTTTCCCTGGAAAAGTTCACATCGTATCTTCTGGGTTCCTGTGTTATTATTTACTCTGATCACACAGCTGTGAGGCATTTCCTTGCAAAAAATGACGTGAAACCTCGACTAATCCACTGGATCTTACTGTTATAAGAATTTAACCTCAAGATTCGCGACAAGGTGGGAAAACAAAATGTAGTAGTTGATCACTTGTCCCGCCTTCCTTCTGACATTACTGACCCTTCCGGACTCATTACGGAACATTTTCCTGATGAGCACCTCGTAACTATCAGTACAAGGCTTCCATGGTTTGCTAATCTAGTAAACTACCTAGCATCACATCAGATTCCATCCGATTGGTCGAAGGCCAAGAAAGACAAATTGCTTTCTGATGCTAAGTATTACTTTTGGGAAAACCTGTATCTCTTCCGCATTGGTGTTGATCAAATCATCCGACGATGTGTCCCGGAAGCGGAAATTCAAGACATCTTGTCCTTCTACCATGACCAGGCATGCGGTGGACACTTCTCAATGTAAAATCGTAGCTAAAGTCCTCTAGTGTAGCTTCTATTGGCCCACGATTTTCAAAGATGCATACAATCATTGTAAGGCATGCTCTCGTTGTCAGACCTTAGGGAACATGAGCCACCATTATATGATACCCTTACAGCCGATTCTCGTATGCGAAATCTTCGATGCCTGGGGGATTGATTTTATGGGACCCTTTCCTGTTTCGGACGGATTCGAGTACATTCTACTTGCTGTTGACTACGTGTCCAAATTGATCGAAGCCATTTTGCCCCAAACCAATGATCATAAAGTGGTTATCAAATTCATTCATCAGAATATCTTTCCTCGATTCGGGATTCCACATGCTATAATCTTTGATGGAGGGACTCATTTCGCTAATGCTCAGTTCAGGTCACTGATGGCCAAATAAAGGGTATCATACCGAATCTCTACTCCTTATCACCTCCAAACCAACGGTCTAGCTAAGCTATCAAATCGGGAGATCAAGAAAATCCTCCAGGTCACTGTTCGACCTAACAGGAAAGACTGGTCATCCCGACTTCCAGAAGCTTTGTAGGCTCATAGGACCGCCCACAAAACCCAATTAGGTATGTCTCCTTTCAGATTAGTGTAAGAGAAGGCATGTCACCTCCATGTCGAATTGGAGCATAAAGCCTATTGGGCAGTACGGAACTTCAATATCGATCTTTCTAAGGTCGGAACCCACAGAAAGCTTCAATTGAGAGAGATCGATGAATTATGCCACGACGCGTATGAGAACTCGTAAATTTATAAAGAGCGGGTTAAAGCCTTTCACGACAAGCACATATACAGAAAGATCTTTTACCTTGATCAGAAAGTCCTACTCTTTGATGTCAAACTCAAACTATTCTCGAAAAAACTCAGATCAAAATGGTTCGGACCTTACCTTGTCCGACGAATCTCTGGAAATGGAACTATCGAAATCAGTCAACTCAGCCACGATTCAGAACCTTTTGTTGTGAACGGTCAGAGACTCAAACCATTCATTGAACTTACCGATACAAATTTGGCTGAGACATCTTTTACTTTCCATTCTCCCTAAGCTTATTGTGCCCGGTCGATGGCATTAAACTCAGCGCTTAACGGGAGGCAACCCGTCATTTTTGAAAAACCTGAAAACTTTCTTGACACATTCCTATGCTGAACTCATATTGCACTTTAGGGTTCATCCATTAGAACAACTGACTCCACCTCTGGTACCCGTACTCGAGCTTGAAATCATCCGCAACAGTCATCCTGACCCATACACCCACCCAACACCTGTTCTAATGAATGATATAAGCTGAACTCGAACTCACCTAATTTATAATGAGGACATTATAAATCGTAGGCATGGGGGGTATTAAAGTGCAAAACACTGTGAAAATCATCTCACAAGAAGGATTTCATCAAAAAAATCACATATCCCAAAAATACCAAAAAAATAAAAAAAATTTGAAAAAAAGCAAAAAAAAAATGAAAGGAGAGAAAATTGAGGGCATATCAGTTTTGAGGGAAAAAAGGAGAGGAGTTAAAAATGTCAAAAAAGGAGCATAAGTTGAAAAGAAAAGAAAAGAAATAGTCATTAATAAGAAATTAAGGAATTGACTTAATTCTAGGTCATATCAAAGAAAGAGAATGAAAGACAAACAGTGCTAATGAAACAAGAAGAGATTAGTAGGAATGCTGATTTTAGGCCTCTTGGGCTATAATCCTAAGCTTAAAAATTCAAGTACTCGCTAAGATTTGGATAATCCTCAAGAGGTTGGGGAAAGTGCGAAGCTTAAGTATTAGGTCTAAGGCTTAAGAAGTATTCGGCCTCGTTAACTGGCTTCTAGTTTGCGGGACTCGATAACCTAAGCACCCCAATCCACACACAGCCTGGTTCAGTGTGCCTAAGTATCAAAATCATGCAAATGTGTTTAAATTGTTTTGAAAAAAGTCACCTAGATTAGGAGCGACTGATCAACACAAGTTGATGTGGATGAGTTCCTGACCCGAAGAGGCAGGAAATTCCCTTCAAAGATGTGCAATAAAATATTGTCTCCTCAGTGCTTGTCTCCTAGGATATCTACATATCCTATCGGGGGCATGTAAGCACCTTGTGCTAGTTCAGATGCCATGGGTGGCATTATCCCGAAATGTCCACTGCCAGGGTTTGGATTTAGCTATAGAACACCATGGGCGGGATTATCTCAAAATCTCAAAAGCTAGGGTTTTAGGGGTTGCCATGGGCGATGCTATTTCGAAGCATCGATTGCCAGGGACCCTTCAAGGATTGATGATGAGGACTAGGAATTCGATACAGATCGTGTTGGGAAGACAATCCGAAGCTAGAAATAAAAAGAAAAGAGAGAGAAAACTCTCCAAAAATAAAGAAAAATTCCTTCGTCTCTCTCTGACAAAAATGCACTACAAACCGAACCGAGCCTAAAATATGTTACAAGCACGGGTGCTTTAACCGTGGAGTTCAACGATCCTTAGGATAGTTTCTGTAGGCCTTAGAAACCTTCTCGACAAAGTGAGGCTAGAGCTGGTCAGGTTCGAATCTTGGTTGGTATTTGAGTACCTCTAGGCCTATTATCGACATTCTAACCTAATCTACAAAAGAAAGCACACAACATAGTTTTTGAACAACAAAAGATTGCATGGTCTAGAATAAAAGTTAACACCTTGAAAATTTTGCTAAAGGACTAGCAAAAGCTAGACATGGGATATGATGGGAACACCATGAGCCCTAACTAACTCATTTTGACCCAATGAAGTGAATAAATGCTCCTACATAGTAAACTGAAGATCATAATTCATTGTATAACCTTTCTGAGAGAAACACAAGAAACAAGGGGTAAAACTACAATTGTACCAATACAGTACAACCACAGGTTTTCTCAAGGGTTAAACAAAGGTCAAATGATCTTAATAAGATAACAAGTGGGTTTGATCAGACAGAAAAGGGTTTGTGTGTGTTCTGAGAATTAAATGACTTTTGAAATCTTAAAAATAGACCCACTTAATTAACCAAGGTTCTGGTCAGGATAAAATTCACCTAAATCCTCTAAAAATCATAGAAAAATATTCTCTAGGGTTTAATACATTAAATTTGGCCATTAGAACCCATCTTGACCTAAAATGGAGTCTCAGACAGATATTTTCCCTGATTTTCAGTTTTTGCATAAATTACCCAGTAAAACGTGATCAAAACCAAAATCCAAGTTCACCATTGGATTCCTTAGGTTCAAATTAAGTTTGTACCACAATTTGGACCCAAGATGAGTTTGCCTTGACCTAGTTTGCAAAAAGGTCCTGTTTGATTACATTTCTACCCCTAACTTTCAAAAACCCTTAAATTATCCCCCTAGCTTCTTCATCATCTTCACAAGTAGGTCCCTCCACCATTATCGTGTAGGAAACCTACTCCGGCGACCTTTAACAGAGAAGATCTCTTTGATTTCTCAGAGAATCTCTTCCAAATTTGGAAGGGAGATCCTCTGAGAAATTCTCTCCCGTTTGAACCCATTGATGAACTCTGATTCCCTCCCAATCTCTCATGCGAATGCATGAGAGATTTGGGTATCCTAAAATTTCCCATCACCGGCGACCTTCCAAACTGGGAAGCTTGCTTCCCAAGCCCTAATCGGCCCTCAGATCTCCATTTAAAGAAGCCCAGATCCTCCCACATTCCCCACGCTCGAATTCAGCTGCGAATACCCTCAATTCTTCTCTTCTCCTGACAGCCAAAGGCTCCTCAACGTCCGGTGACCTTTCCTGCTCTTTCTCGTCATCTGACCGCCATACCTACGGCGGATTCCTCCTCCTTGTTCTCATCCGTGTCTCGTCGTACCAGCAGACTTCACTCCCCCTTCATCCTCGCCGTTCCCACCTCACCGGAGCTGCCTTCGTCTCCGGCGTCGGCCACACCAGACCCGACGCTCTCACTACCCCCCTTCGTCCCTTAACGGCCTAGCTAAGTTCCCTGTTCCCTTTATTTTCTTCCCCTCTATTTATTTCCCAAAATCTGCCACTAATGCCCTTCGCACCTCCATCTCCTCCATCTCCGACCAACACCTTCAGCGAGGCCATCCCATCTCCACAGGCCACCAAAACCCTCGCCGAAAAGCCCACAACCTCCACCACACTCCACTTATTACTTCCCCTTTATTCACTCACCTCGCCACTCACCCAAATCACCCCCCGAACACACCTACTCACACGCACACAGTTTTCCCTAGGCACGCACTCACGGCCACTGCCATGCCATGCCACCACCCCCAGCACATCCGCCATGCTCCGACGATCCTCCCTGAGCGATTTGACATGGCTGCAAGGCCGTTCTACTGATTTCAGGTACAGGCCTTGGCCGCCATTGGCGATCGAGCTCAAAGCTTGCTTGAGGTTGCTCTAGGCCTTGCTGTCCCAAGCTGACAATCCCAAAACACGCGGAAGAGGCGAGCACGGTCCCAGGTCTTCAATTAGAGTTGCGAGCCTTAGCAGCAGCTGCAATTGGAAGCATCACCTCTGCTGCAGGCATGCAAGAAGAAGGGTGTGCGGATAGTCCCACCTTGGAAAGTTCTGAGGCTGTGCACCCACATAAATTGATTTTGTGCCATCAACTGTTCGCCTCAGTTACCATGGGGTGAGGTCCCTCTCACCCAACCCGGTCTCGTCCATGACACACCCCCGCGAACCAGGCTGACCCGACCAGACCTACACTCCTCACTCACCACTGCATGCTGGTGAGCCTGGACCCGTGTATGCACTATATCCGATTACCCGAATACCTGTGTGACTCTGGGAGAGCAGATCCTAAGAGTGAAAGAGAGGAGAGTCGCGCAGGTAGGAGTAGGGTTTTGCTATAGGAATCTTTGGCCGATACTTAGTAGATTCTGAAGAAGAAGAAGAGGTCAAGGTTGAAGGCAGAAGAAAGAAGAAGGAGAAGAGAAGAAAAAAGAGAAGGCTCGCAAAGGCAAATGAAGAAGAAGAGGAGGCCAGAGCAGCTAAGGGCCAAGGAAGAAGAAAAGCAAAGGCCAAAGACAGAAGCTGAAGAAGAGAAGGCTCTCGTAGGGTTGAAGGTAGAGAAAGAAGAAGAAGAGGAAGCTAGAGTAGAAGAAAGCCAAGGCAAAGGAAGAAGAAGAAGAAGAAAGGAGAAGACAGAGAAAGCTAAGGATAGAAAAAGAAGAGAGGAAGAGAAGAGAATAGCAGAAAGGCAAAAAAGAAGAAGAAAAGAAGAAGTATGCACTTTAAGTCGTCTGATTCCTTCATCAGACGACAGATTCTAGTTCTCATTGCATATTCATACATTGAGTTACTTGGTGATATTGGAGTATTTGGTGATCTACATCACCATTTTACTCCCATATTTTTGCACATTGCTACTGCTATTATTGCAATTTCTTTCAGTTTGAATTGTGATCTTGACTTCTAAATACTAATTTGCTCCCTGTGTTTGACCTCGGAAACCTATTCGAGTAATAAAAGTTGTATTTATTTTCAAAGCGATTTTGACTATACTGCAACGCGATTATTTAAAACCTTATGATATCGCTTTGCGACCAAAAATGAACTCAGCCTTGATTCTGAATCATTTGTCATGAACGGTCAGAGACTTAAACCGTAGTCGAACTCACTAACTCAAACTTGGTTGAGGTACCTTTTGCCCTCCATTCTCCCTAAGCTCATTATGCCTGGTTGATGGTGTTAAACTCAGCGCTTAACCTGAGGCAACCTGTAATCTTTTTGAAAAACTCAAAACCCTTCTTGCCACATCTTATGTTGAACTCATATTACACTTTAGGGTTCGTCCATTAGAACAGCCGACTCTACCTCTGGTACCCGTACCCGAGCTTGAAATTGTCTGCAATAGTCACCCCGATTCATCCACCCACCCAAAACCTTTTCTAATGTACGATCTAAGTTGAATTTGAACCGACTTAATTTACAATGAGGACATTGCAAATCGTAGGCATAGGGGGTATTAAAGTGTAAAACGCTGTGAGAATCACTTCACAAGAAAGGGTTTTATCAAAAAAATTACATATTCCAAAAAACCAAAAAAATAAAAAACTGAAAAAGAAAAAAAAATGAAGGGAGGAAATTTTGAAAGAGCAAGGTGCATATCATTTTTGAGGAGGAAAAGGAGAGGTGATATAAATGTAAAAAAGGAGCACAATTTGAAATAAAAAAGAGAGTCATTAGTAAAAGATTAAGAAATCGACTTAGTTCTAAACTAAATCAAAAGAAAGAAATAAAAAGACAAAAGTGCTAAGGGACAAAAGAAATTAGTATGAACGCTGATCTTAGGCCTTTTGGGCTGTGATTTTAGGCTTAAAAATTCAAGTATCCGTTAAGATCTGGATAGTCCTCAAGAGGTTGGGGAAAATGCGAAGCTTAAGTATTAGGTCTAAGGCTAAAGGATTATTCGGCCTCGTTAATTGACCTTTGGTTTGCGGGACTCGGTAACCTAAGCACCTCAATCCACACACAGTCTGATTCAATGCACTTAATTATCAAAATCATGCAAATGTGTTAAGTCTGTTATGAAAAAGCTACCTAGATTAGGAGCGGCTGATAAACACAAGTTGATTTGGAAGAGTTCCCAGTGCGGAGAGGCGGGAAATTCCCTTCGAAGATGCGTAATAACATTCCGTCTCCTCAGTGCATGTCTCCTAGGATATCTAAATATTCTACTGGGGGTATGTAAGCACCTTGTGCTGGTTCAGATGCCATGGGTGGCATTGTCACGAAATGTCGATTGCCAGGGTCTGGATTTAGCTACAAAACACCATGGGTGGGATTATCCCGAAATCTTGAAAGCCAGGGTTCTAGGGGTTGCCATGGGTGGTGCTATCTCGAAGCATCGATTGCTAGGGACCCTACGAGGATTGATGGTGGGAGCTAGGAATCCGATACAGACCGTGTTGTAAAGCCAATTTAAAGCTAGAAATGAAGAAAGAAAAGAAAAAGAAAACTTTCCAAAAAAAAAAATCTTCTGTCTCTCTCTTACAAAAACGCACTATAAACTAAACCTGGGTTAAACATGTTACAAGCACAGGTGCTTTAACCGTGGAGTTCAACGAACCTTAGGATAGTTTTTTTGAAAGAGGAAAGGGTAGTTATCCAGGGTGATAACTACTCAAATATATTAATTAGAGAATCAACAGCCTCCGCCAATACAAAGGGCAAACCCCAAGGTCCCCCACTCATAGAGATCCACTCCAAAGATAAACAAAGAAATTATAGACTCTACAAAATTCTCCACATAAGGTCTCTGACCTCTGAAGACCACAGCATTCCTGCCCAGCCAAATGCCCCATAACACAGCCAATGGCCTAGCCCTCTCTTTTGTAAGGAAGACAACCTGTCCAACATCACCCCCTCCACCTCTGAAACTGTGCCAAAACTCTTCAAAAGACCGGCATTTCCACCACCCTACTCCCACCCGGCTTCATATCTGCACCACAAACGGGCAGGTGAAAAAAAGGTAGTCAATCTCTTCCTCCCCACCTCCACACAACGGGCAAACCTTATTCTCTCCAGGAGCCCACCTCGCCCTCCAAACCTTTGTCACAAGTCTCCTCCTAAGCAGCCAGACAAAGATCTTGACCCTTAAAGGACATGCAGCCTTCCAAATCTATCTGCAATCCCTCACCAGATCCAAATCACCTGTGAAGTCTCCGCTGGACAATCTCCTGTAGGTAGCCCCCACCAAGAAATCACCTTCATCCCAGCCAAACATATCAGTACCGGAAGCCAGTTGCAACCCTTCTAACTCTTCAAGTAGCCTCTGGAAATCATGAGCTCTCTCATCTGAAAGGTTTCCTACAAAGCACGGGCACCAGCTACCCTCCGAACCTTAGGATAGTTCCTGTGGGCCTTAGAAACCTTCGTGGTGGACTGAGGCTACAGCTGGTTAGGTCCAGATCTTGGTTGGTACTTGAGTACCTCTAGGCCTACTATTGCCATTCTGAAAGCACACATCTAAGCATAAAAAGGCATGGTCTAGAATTTGAGTTAATTCCATGAGATTTTGCTAAGGGACTAGCAAAAGCTAGGCATGGGGGTATGATGGGAATACCATCATGAGCTATAACTAGCTCAATTTAGTCATTATCAAGGAATAAATGCTCGTACATAACTGCCAGAGGGCCATAGTTCATTACATAATCATTCTGAGAGAAAGACAGGAAACCAGGGTTAAAACATTAATTTTACCACCATATCTTAAATGCAAAACAACCACGAGTTTTTCCATGAGGTAATTAAGGGTCAAATGATCTTAAAAGTCCAACAAGTGGGTTAATACAAACAAAAAAGGGTTTTCACTTGTTTTGAGAATTAAATTACTTCTGAAATTCTAAATATAGTTCCGCTTAACTAACTGAGCTTCTATTTAAGGTAAAATTCATCTAAACCCTCTAAAATTCATAGAAAAATATTATCTAGGGTGTGGTATCTTCAATTTGACCGTTAGAACCCATCTTGACCCAAAATAGAATCCTAGATAGACATTTGCCCTAATTTAGGTTTTTGCATAAATTACCCAGTTACACTAGGTCAAAACCTAAATCTAACTTCATCATTTGATTCCTTGGGTTTAAATTAGGTTTGTACCAAAATTTGGACCCAATCTGACATCATATTAACCTAGTTTGCAATTTGGTCCTATGTAAGTCTTTTCTCTCACACACATGCCCCTAACTTTCAAAAACCTTTCAAAAAGGTCCCTATCTTTTGTCATCTTCCTTGCACGTAGATCCTCACACCATTTTTGGAAGGTTGAACCTTCACTGTCAAGTTTCGAGCGAGGATTTCTCACTCGATTCTCAATCAATCTCTCCCAAATTTGAATTGAAGATTCCTTAGGAAGTTACTTTCCATTTGAACCATTCCTTGGGCTTTACATCTTTCCCAAATCCTCATGCGAACCTTTCAAAGGTACGTATGTCAAATGTGCGCGAGAATCATGGAGTTTGTAAGCTTGTTTCCAAGCTTGAAACCCCTCCCCATGGCCTATAAATGGATCTCAGAGATCAAGCTGACCTTTTGAGTAAGTTTTGGCCTGAAAAATCCTCCTCTAGTCCATCTCCAGCCACCTTCGAACTTAGCTCCAGCGACTCCTTTCCCCTCTCCTCCTCCAACCGTCCAACCATCAAATTGGATGGCCGACTAGCTTCCCCTCATCCTCGCGAACCTCTCCGATCAAAGAGAGGTCGTGCCTCTGCCTCAGTCGATGTCACCGCCTCGCCGATCTCTTCTCCTTCTCTAGCGCCAGTCTACCACCATCGGCTGCCTCCGCCCCTCTACCTTGTCCCTAAGTTTCTTTATCTCTCCCTTTTCCTCCCTATATTATTTTGCCACTCTCGCAACACACACACGACTACTGATTCTCCCTCAACACCATCACCTTCCTCCACTCCGGCGACCACTCCGGTGAGGGTTCCCGCCTGCTACACACAACCAGCCCCCTCACCAACTATTCCACAAGCTCCGCTAGCTCACGCCCCACAAAACCCCTATCCTATTCCATCCTATTGCTCATCCAAATACCCCACTGAACAAACCCATCACCAACTTCCTTCCCTGACTCCGACCGTCCACTACACGCTGCCATCCTCCACAAGATCATCACCATCACCTTTGTTGTGCTACGGCGAAGCTAAGGAGCAATTTAACTGGGGCCTTTGAGCCCATTTTTGTGTTTCAGGTCTTCGCCGGTCCGCCGGCACTGCAACCTCCATCCTTGACCACGACCGAGCTCCTCTGGCATTGAGATGACCTGATGCCACTGTCACTCGACATGGCTACGTCCCAGGATTTGCTCCAGGTCTTGGATTAAAGACCCCAAGCTGCAGCAGTGCTCCAATTGGCGAAAAACGATCAATGCTGCGCACGCAAAGAAAGGGTGGGACTTTAGTCCTATCTCGAAAGCTGAGGAGCAGTAGAAGTCTCTTATATTGATTTTGTCCTATAGCCTTATCGCCTCAGTAGCACGGGGTGAGGTCCCCTCGCATGTGCCCACTCACACCCTCGCCTGCGGCCACGCCATGCCGGTCTGGGCTTTGAACCGATTATCCGTATACCTGCCTGATTTGAGGGAGGAAGAAGAAAAATGAGAGGAGAGAGGGGGGGTTTTGCTCTGTCGCCCTCCTCTCAACACTTGTGAGATCTGAGAGAGGCCTTTGCCTCTACTAGCATGCTGAGTTCTGTGCTGTGCCTTCTCTGAAGCTAAGGGAAAAAGAGAAAAAGAAGAAAGAAGAAGAGAAGAACTTGAAGAAGTAGAGGCCTTTGCCTTTGTTAAGGCATCTGATATCTGCTGATACCTTGGTTCAGTTGATTAAATTGCTTTGAGTCGCTTGCAAAGCTTAACATTCTAGGGTAATTTAGTGATTCAAATCACCATTTTACCCTCTCTTCTTTTTTCATTATTGACATCATATTTCATTTATATATTATTCTTATTTGAAATTCTTATATTGCATTAGAATTGCGATCTTGAGAAGTATTTTGTCAATTGCTCCCTATGTTGGACTTCGGATTTCTTTCGAGTATAAATATTATTTATTTTTTCGCACTGATTCGATCTATATTACAACACGATGATTTTAAACCCGATTTAGAGCAGATAGACACAGAGCTCCGCCAGGCTGCTATCTTTCTTCCCTCTGCCTCCAAGCCCCCACCGAGTCAAGGCTCTTCTCCTTCCCCGCTAGTGGTTCAGGGGGAAATGGCTACTCCGACCTATCCTTCTTCTCCCTCGACTGCTTTAGGGGGCCCCAATTCTGTGGTTACCTCTGTGCAGCTCAAGAAGAAAAAGAGGAAAAAAAGGAAACTCCACCTCATAGCTAAACATCCTAAGTCCCCTCTCTCGATACAGAACCTGAAGGTTGTGGATGGTCAAGAGATCCTTGAGTTTGCGGCTGCAAAAGCCATGTAGGTATATCATTCCTCTCCTCTCCCTTCCAATAGCGTCGGTACTGTGCTCGATGTGAAGCTTGCTTCATCGCTTGAATCGCTGGTTGTCAATGGGCCCCCTGATGTGCCTTTGCTGGATTCGCGGTTTTCTCATTTTTTTTCCAATCCGCTTGCCAATCGTGTTTGCGTGGATTTGCTTTCCTGTCCTTATGATTTTTAGCTGCGAACTGCTAATGTGGTGGATACTTGTATTTCCATATCTCTTTCCAAGTTCTCTGTTGATTTTCCCTCAATCTGCCTATATGGATCGTGCCCCTGATTCCCCTCTTCTGCTTCTACTGTCCCCAAGCCAACTGTCGTTGAGCCTGATGCTGCTGGATCTTGCTTGCTTGCCATCCTCCTCCTATTCCTTCTTGCAATCAGCCTTCTGCTCGAAAGAAGCTGGTATTTCCTCCTGGGGAATTTACCGTCCCCACCCCTCTTCCCCCCCCCCCCCCGGATCCTAATCTCGAGCTTCCTAAGATCATGGAAATATCTAATTTGGAAGGGCACACTCTTGCGAGCAATGATGCAAACTTCATTGAAATTTCAGACATCAACTCTCAAGGTTCCCTTGATTACCTTGCCCTCGCATCTTGCCCCACTCACCCTGTCGCATACTAGGCACACTCTCCATTGCGTACCAGAGGAGCCCGTGGTGGTGATAGTGTGAGTGTTGTTGGTAGGATGACTAGAAGCCGTTGTAAATCACTTTCTTGATCTAGTTCCAAATGAAGGGTCTCTTCTGGAATTGTAGGGGTGTCATGAATCTCCCTACCATCAACCGCCTTAAATCTTTGATCCATGATTTTTCTCTGGAATTCTTGTTCCTCTTTGAGCCTTTTGCTGATAGATCTCTTGCCACAGTTTTTAAGGACTATATTGGGTTCAACAACATCCTAGTGGACCCCCTCTTTCCCAATATCTATTGTCTTTGGCAGAATTCTATTGACCTCACTCTTTTACATGCCATGCCTCAAGCCATCTCTATCAGTTGCAAAACCCATTCCTCCATGGTTTGTCTTATTGGTGTTTACACCTCTTGTTCGGCGGATTCCCGCAAAGACCTTTGGGACCACCTGTCACTCATCCATTCCTCGCTCCCTGCCCCTGGCTGATAGGTGAGGACTTCAACTATATCCTTAGGGTTGCTGAGAAAAGCAGGGGTAATCGATTCCGTGAGTGCCAAGCTACTAATTGCCGCTCATGGAATGACTCTCTTAGCCTTCTTGAATTCTCTACTGGTGGCAATCAATTCTCTTGCACTGGGATTTACCAAAAACTGGACCACATTCTTGTTTCTTCGTCCTGTCTTTCCCTCTTGCAAGAAGCTAGATATCTTTCCAGAAGGAATTCAGACCATGCCCCCATCCTCTTCTCGTTTCAAAAGACTTCTCCCACCAAACCCCGACCTTTTCACTTTCAAAACATGTGGATTCGTGATTCCGATTTCAAAACTCTTGTCTCCAACATATGGTCCTACTCTAGTACTAGATCTTCCTCTAATCCCATTGACCTTTTCTATTTCAAGCTCTATTCTCTTAAGAGGTCCCTTCAACATTGGAACAGATCAACCTTTGGCGATATACATGATTTGGTTGGGTCCCTTGAGACTTGTCATGATGACCTTGAGGCTAAATTCGTTTCCCTTTAGGACGAACCCTCTGCTGCTAAGCTCTCGGATATTCGTATCCAGCTTGACGATGCCCTTGCCAAATTATCTGACTTCTTTGCTTAAAAAGCCAAAATTCGCTGGATTCATCCTAGGGAGGGGAATAACGCCTTCCTTTTTGCTTCCATCAAGTTCGTGAAATGTAACAACTCTCTCACCTCTTTGATTAGGGATGGCTCCTAGGATTAGGCTATGTCTAAGGCGACCTCCTTCTGTACTCTTCTCTTGTCGGATGGGATTGGTGATATAGACCACCTGCTTCAAGCGATTCCATACACAATTTCCTCTATGGACTTGGCTCTTCTCACCCAACTACCTTTGGAAACTAAGATCTTTGATACCCTTTCCCATATGCCTTCTAATTCCACGTCGGGTCCTGATGGCTTTAATGCAGAATTTTACCATTCTTGTGGGGATATTATCAAAGGGGACGTGGTCAAGGCCATAGGCCATTTCTACTTTAATCATTCCGCCCTGAGATCCTTCAATTCTAACTTCATTGCCCTCATTCGCAAAAAATCCACTGCCAATGACCTCACGAACTTCAGGCCCATTAGTCTTTGCAATGTTCTCTACAAGATTGCTTCTTCCATTCTTGCATCCAGATTATCTACCCTCATGCCGAAAATCATTTTTCCCGAACAAGTTGGCTTCATCTATGGTTGTTCCATCTTTGATCACATTTCTACCACCTTTGAGCTTTCCCAACACTTGGACCGCAAGGTCCACGGCTCTAATGTGATTTTTCAGTTAGACTTGAGGAAAACTTTTGATTGAGTGGAATTGGAAGCACTTTTTCGTATTTTCAGTAAATTTGGCTTCTCCGTTTATGCCATCAACCTCATCAAACAATTTGTTTGGTACAACAACTCTTTTATCTTGGTTGATGGCTACTCCGCTCCTTTTTTCAAGGTTTCTTGGGGCTTGAGACAAGGTGACCCTCTTTCTCCCTTCCTCTTCGACATCTTCATGGAACCTTTCATTCGGGGCATCAAAGAGTTAGCTTTCAATGGCTAGATCTCCCCCTTCTCCATCAAGAGAGGAGTCCCTTCTCCTATGACCCTACTTTATGCGGATGACATTATTTTTTTTATAAATGGGAACCATAGATCCATATCCAACCTCAAAGTCTTCATTCAGAATTTTGAATCTCATTTTGGCTAAAGGCTCAACTTGTCTGAGTGCTTCTGCTTCGTTGGAAAGCACTTCCCTCTTGGCTAGCTTTCTCGGATTCTTGATATTACTAGTTTCCAATTGGGTTCTTTCCCCTTCACCTACCTTGGATGTCCTATCTTCACAGGCCGTTCCAAAATCTCTTATTTCCAGCCTCTCATCGATAAAGCTCTCTAAACTTGCGGGTTGGAAAGCTAATCTCCTCTCCAACATAGCCAGACTCCTCATCAAACATGTTCTCACTTTTATCCCCATACACATCCTGGCTACCATTGAGGTCCCCAAAACTGTCATCAGGAGACTAGAGTCTGCTCTTGCTAATTTCTTTTAGGGTTCTTCTGATTCTTCTAAGCACCACCACTGGATCGCTTGGAGTCGAATCTGCCATCCTACCCACTGTGGAGGTCTTAGGGTCCGTAATATCTCCCTGGTCACCCATGCCTTCAGAATGAAACGCCTGGGACATTCTCTTTGGCGACTCTCCGTATGCCACCTTGATGAGAAATCTTTATGGCCACCTTTCCATCTCCTCTCCTCGTCTCCCCCCCAGACTCAAGCCTCTGGCGAGGGCTTATCGGGAAATGCTTCCTTTCCTTCGTTGGAATGTGAAGGAGGGTATGATCGATTTCTGGACGGATCTTTGGATCAACAACTCTCCTCTCAGAGATTTTCTTCCCCTGGACGTCTCTCCTAAGCCTGTTTCGGTTAAAGATGTCATCTTAAATCCCTCTCAGGTCCAAAATCTTCATCATCTCCCCAATCACATAGTGTACCAAATTTTGCATACCCCTCTCGTGGACTCCAAGGACGAACCTATTTGGTCTCCTCCCCATGGAAACTTCTCGATCTCCTCTGCCTATCCCCTCAACTTCACCAACCCCTCTCACCACCTGATCTTCAAAACCCTGTGGAGCCTCAAACTGGTATTCCCTTGGCCTCTAAGTGTCTTTGCTGTCCCAACAACCCCAAAGTTGAAACCTTGCACCATCTCCTTTACTTCAGTGACATCTCCTCATGCATCTCTTCTTATGTCTTCCATCTTACGCATCTTCATCCTATTCCCCCTAACCTTCACCTGGGCATTCTTAAAGAGGACTGCCCTTAGTATGGTTTCCAAGGAATCAAGGGCATCATCTTATTCATTTGGCACCACATTTGGTGGGCCAGGAACAAATGTAGAAATGAAGGTTTTGTCTTTGAGGGGATCCCTTCTTTTCTAGAGCGTAATTGGAGGAGGTTCAATATGGTCTCTTGGTTCCGTCTCTTCCATCTCGCTCGTTTTGCCCTCTCTTGGGTTCGCCCCTCACTAGGATTTAAGGTTAATTTTTCCGCCTTCCGATCCAGTTCTTACTCCTTTTCAGCTTGGGTTGCTCATGACTCTTTGGGTAACGTCTCTAAGGCAGTCGAGGCTAAAATTCCCGCTCTCAACAATGATTTAGCCATTCTCAACTCCATCCATCACTTCCTTAGTTTTTGGCCCCACAGAAGCACCCCTGTTATCTTAGAGGTAGATTCTTCCATGGTTTACTTCTGGTGGAAAGGTAAGTTGAAAGTTCCTTGGAGGGCTCGATGGAATTACAATCATGCTCTTCACCTCTTAAACCCCCACATGTCATTGCAATTCATTCACCCCTGCGTGAATAGCCTGGCTAACTTGCTTGCTCTTTCGGCTAATGGGCCTTGGTGTTTCATCAATTTGGATCACCTTGACCCCATATCAAAAGGTCTCATCAGGTTGGATAAAATCCATCGTCACCGGTTGAGCTTTGGCTTGTTCCGTTCTACTTTCCTCTTTTTTGTTTGTTGGTATTTTCTGTACTAGGCCATGAGTCGTGGTCCTCTTTCATTGTACTTGGTAGGTCTTGGTCTAAGTCCCCTCTCTTTTTGTTGCCTCCAGTGACTTCCGCTTTTCTTGGAAAAAAAAAAAAAAAACATGTTGGGACTAAATGACATATTTCTTTTTCCCATATGATTTGTGCAGTTATCTTAGTTTGAACTAGGCCTCCACCCGTTTTATTGTAAGTTTTCTTGGTAGTTGTTGTAATTGGAATCTTTAGAGAGTAGCCAAATCTTTCCAGTGCTTAAAGATATTAGTTTGATACAAACATCGCAAATTTCTAGGAAGAAGAATCACCTTCCTGCTACGCGTTCCACCTGCCATCAGTAGTGCCCCTATCATCTGCAAATAAATGCAAACAAAGCACATCTACTATGATATTATGCACTGAAACGACTCCATAATTAAGTGTGTCAAGAAAGTTCCTGATGTCCTTTTTTAGTTGCCAACATTATGCATAATGTTGAAGATTAGTTAATTAGTCAATTTCTTCAACGAATTTCCTTCCCATTGAGAGATATATTGACCGGTCCTCCCCTAAACGAAACCGCTAGTTAATCATTATTTTCCCGGTTTTGTCGATTAGCCTAACTAGGATATTCTTAATTGGAAGGCAGTCTGAAGTTTCAAATCGTGGCAGAACCATTGCAAGTTTCCATAGCTGCCAAATATAACTGTTTACACACCAAGACTCAAAATTACTCCACTGAGAGGATTTCTGGATCACGTAATCAAAAATAATATCAATGTTAAAAGTTTAACAGCATCATCTTTCAGTGGTTGGTTTCAACATTACTTAGACGCTGAGATTGCTTTGAATGTCTGGTAAAATGAAACATGGAAAAATGTGCTAATTCCTGCAGCGAAAAGGGAAATTTACAAGTTTTTGGTGTGGATGCATGCATCTTGACCTATGTTTCTCATTACACCAAGATAATTAGGTTCCTTTCATGGGGAAACTCTTGCAAATCCATATGGTCGGTGAAACTCAAAGTTCTCTCAATCAATGGAACGGGGAAAGTTGTAAATGTGAATTGATTTTGCTATGCATAAGTTCAGTTTATTGCTCTTCTTTAATCCGAAATTTCACCTTTTAGATAGATTGCCCCCTAG
Source organism: Thalassia testudinum (assembly GCA_037157565.1). NCBI lineage: Eukaryota > Viridiplantae > Streptophyta > Magnoliopsida > Alismatales > Hydrocharitaceae > Thalassia > Thalassia testudinum. Next base: position 7,774,513 of record JAZHRO010000033.1, read on the forward strand.
CTTGCATACATATCTATTATGACTCTTTTCTCGTGACGTATGCAAGTTTCAGTTCTGCTATGGCTGCGGAGAGAAGTGGAGCGAAAGACATCAGAGTTGTCACACCTAGACAAGGGCGTATTCCGTTTCCACGATTTTGTGGATATTTAATGGTGATGGGTGGGGGGATGGATGGGTAAACTTGGCACCTTTTTGTGTTTTCCTTTTTGTGGCCTTTCTGCAATGATCGGATGGAGGAAAATCCTATTTTGCTTGTTATGTCTTACTCGATCAGCTGCATACATGTGGTTTATTAGACGCTCTATCCAGTATTTGGTTTTTTGGCCGGAAATGTTCCCGTCGATCCTCATTGTGCATATACTTCAGGTTAGCAATATACTTGTGTTGATGCACATGATATATAGATGTGTTATCTATTATTGTCTACTTATCTTTGATGCTTGCTCCTGCCTTAAGGCATATATGAAATTAAATTATATTGGGATGGATTCTTGAACTATAGTAAGGTCATTCGAACGGCTCTGTTTAATTCCACAACTTTCGTATGGTAAGAGCTTTATTTGGCTGCTTCTTCTTCCCTTTTACGTCTTCCTTGAAAATGCAAGATTTTCGGCGGATTTTACAGAAGACCTGGTTAACGGAAAAGTTAAGCAAAACCCGTTATGAATGGAGGTTAAGGAAAAAAAAAGGAAGGTTGCGAGCAAATCAGCAGAAGGGCCCGAGTTGGACAACTTGGCAAGCTGCTAAAGCCCCTGAAATATGATAGAAAATGTTCGGGGCAACCACAGCACTTCTCATGACTTGACACCCCTCCTACGTGTACCGTGCATGCAGCTGCTCTGCTTTTGTAGGGATACAAATGGATTGGATTACGATAAATTTATGTCTATATTTATTTATAAAATTTGTATTTATATCCTATTTATTTATTTATTAGATATAAAAATTTAATTCATATTCATATCTATCTATCGATCAGTACTCATTTATTCATCAGCTATTTATTTATAAATTAATCTTATAATTAAATTGTGTCAAATTAAAATAATAAAAAAAAAATTTATAACATCAAATTATTTATTTTTAATAAGCTCTCAACATAATAACTATGGTTACTCTAATTTTATTGATCTCCATCAAAATTATTATAAAAAGAACCTTTCAAGAGGAATACATTAAAAATAACAACACAAAAAATACAAAGAAAGACTAAATACAAATACATTTCAAACAAAAAATCTCCCTCTCCAAAATAAATGTTTAATGAAAATTTTAGAAGCATTTCCAACTTTCAAAATCATGGAGGGAATCATGAAGATTAAGGTTGGAGGAATGGGGGACTTAGGGTGAGACTGATATATATCTTGGGTAAATGAGGATTTTATTTGGATATTCGGATAGGGTAATCGGGTATAGATTAATACCCATACTCATACCTAGATAAAACCCATACCTGAACCCGATCGGTTGGGGTTAGGTTTTATCCATTCTTTTCAGGTTAGGTTGGGTCAGGTTCAGGTCGGACTTACCGAAACTTGCATCCCTATGCTTACCTTTGTGTTCCATATGGTGGTAGGTTGGAACATCGAGTTGCTGATGGGATGGACTAGTTCATTGCCTAATTATACGTGGGAGTAAAGTTGCATGTCAGATTGTCGTGACATGCTGTAAGCATGTTTGTCTTGTCTAGTATGGCATGAACGCTCTTTGATGAGCAATGGTATATAGAAGCTCACGTCCACGACTAATTCCATGCTATCGGAGGTCTATATATAGGGTCGCTCAGGTGCGACGTGCGCATATGGCTATGCTCGGTGTTCCAGGTGTCGTCAATGTGCTGTGTGCTGACCCATTAGAACACAAAGCACTACCACACCGTAGTACAAAGCACAACACTGGCAACGTGTGCTGAGCAATGATGAAGGTGCAGCAGCAACGTGTGCACGCAGCGCCTCCAGCAGACAGCAACAACACCGGCAACATGTGGTAAGTAACCCTGTGATCTAAACCGAGCACATAGCGAAGCACAAATCAAAGCATGTAGTGGGCAAAAAAAAACCAGAGCTCAGCACCTACTGCTAAAGTCTGTAGATGGTAACCAGCATAGTTCGGCATGGTACTATTCAAGCAGCACACAATTTCAAGTATGCGGGGGTTAAAAATGAATGTGCTTCTTTGTCATTAGGGATACAATGGTAGGTGGAGGAGTTCATGTGGGAAGCAGTGCACCGGTAATATGTGATTGCAACTACGTCGCTAAACTCTACCTTGACAAGAAACAAGCGGCAAACTGGGATATGCATCCTCTGAGTAGAATCGAATTGCGTTGCCCACATACTGAAGAGGTACAAATAGAGTAATTACATTGAAGTATACCTTTGTAACTTTGAATCACGATATGTTTTCACGATACAGTTGGGAGCAAAATCGTGCGACTTCAAAGTTAGTGTTTGGGCTAAAGGGGTATTGGGGAGTGATCCAGCTACTCACAAGGAAAGGAGAATGAGGTATGTGATGTACATGCTGTGTAATGACCCATTACTTTTTAGCCTTTTAAGACATCTGAAATTTTAGTTAGACGTCTGTCCAGACATCTGGACACGTTCCCAGACATCTGAAAGTGAAATTTTTCGTACTGTGCCTTGTGCTCTGTGCGCGGGCGACGTGCAGAGACCCGCTCTCACCTTCTCCCTCACCCTGTAAAACCCTAAACCCTCTGATATATACCCCCCCTCCTTTCTCCTCTCCACTCCACACACCACAGCCACCACCACCCTCAGTTTCTTGTGCGGGAGTGGCGAGAGGGGGCGAGCAAGGGAGAACGAGAGAGTGGAAGGAGGAGAGTGTGGAAGGTCGAAGGACCTTCGGGAGCTTGGTGGAGCTCGCACGGCTGACGGAGGGTGCGTGCGTGAGGAGGAGAGGGCTCGGGGAGGCGACCTCCCTGCCCTCTACATCGGCTGGAGCTACTGCGGCGCATAGCGAGCGAGCGGAGCGAGCTGCGAGGAGTTCCTGATACTGAAAGTTTTCTAGTATCAGACATCTGGAATGGAGTCCAGATGACTAGCGAGGCATCTGGATGTCTGGAGCTAAGGCTGAACGTCTGAAACACGAGTTTGCACGAGGTATGTACATTCCTGCGTTGATCTCCGCTATGCAGAGTATCTCAACGCAGGAGCTATGGGACTGATTTCATTGCTGCGTCTTTCGCATGTAGGGCAGGCTTTGGGAAGGCACACGGTGCGCTTTCCTAGGCACTTCCGGACGTCTGATCACATCACCAGACGTTCGGAGGTGCTTCAGACGACTGGAGACATTGTCCGACATCTAGAACTATCTTCAGACGGCCGTAGAGGAGGTCTGGACGTCTGATCAGCCGCAGGAGACACAAGGTAAGATCTGACGCCTTTTAAGACATCTGGGATTATTCCCAGACGTCTGATTTTAAACAGTAGGCACGTTTTTGACCTGTTTAGGGTCTGATCGGGGTCCGTTTTACGCAAACAAAATACCTGTATTTTCCTCTCGAATTTCTCTACGTATTAGAGTCTATTTTACATTGTTCTGAACTCTCCTTTTGTGATGTATTCCCTGGTATAGGGTTTCATCCTGCTGTGCATTTAAGGCTCGCAGAGACGTCTGGGTCTACGATTCAAGCCCCCATTACTCCCGTGTTTCCTAGTAGAGTGGTTTAATCCAGTTATTAATATTCGAATAAGAATGTGCTTGGTTGAATTAGCTAAATGGAACTCGATGATGTGGAATGAACCTGTTTATACTGTATGGCTTACTTGCATGTGTAGTTGAGATAAATTGTTAGCAAATGCCTGTAATATAATTGTGAGTTTCTTGTTAGGATATAAGCTGCTTGTATTATAATTACGAGTTCCCTGTTAGAATATAAGCTGCCTGTATTTAAAGAATAATTACCTGTGAAATCACAAGTTGCATGTATTGAGAATTGAATTATGAAAATACGAGTTGATTGTATATGGATGAGAAATGAATTATGAAAGATGAGATCTGAATTGGGATAAATGAGGTGAACATGAGCATGAACCCTATGGGGAATTAGGAGTAGAACTCCTGTGGATAAATGGAATCTGGAATGTAGACAGGAAGTGTGCTGGCCCTTGAGTACGTGGTACCAAGGGGAGCAACTGTTCTCTTTTAGTGTAGAGCGGAGCTAACCTCCCTTGGGTTGAGACCCGGGGTTAGGATTGACCACTCTACACCGACTCCTGTCAGCCCTCACATACGCAGTACCGAGACGTGCCACTAGTGTAGGGAGGGAGCAAGCCACCCCATGGGGTCCAGGGTTAAGCTAGCCAACCTACACTGAATTTTTTTTGGCCCTCTGGGCAAATCGGGGTAGTAAGACAAGGGTGCGTGGACTATGGAGGGGCGAGACCCCTGTTCTGAGAGGGAAAGGCCCTATACTATTCCGTGCTGTACTTTGGCATAATGCTAGCGGAAACAATTGACCGCGTGTCAGTGCGGGGTAGCTACCCATGCACTTATCATGCGTGTCGTAGTCACCGCTATGTCTCGATAGTGATCCTGGGGTGGTTGATTGGGTGTAGGACTACCATGGGGGACTCTCCCGGCCAGGAGAGCACCACGTGTACCTTCTACTCTACGAAAAAGACTACAATCAAGATCGTTCCCATGAGGAACATGCAAGATCAAAGAATACCTGGATAGTTAAGAAATAGATGGAACAAAATCACGTAAATGAGATAAATAAAAATGAGAAATAAACCCACTATTGCTTTTACTGTACTTGCACTTAAATAATGTAAACACCACTCTACTCAGCGTTCATTGACTTTATCTTTTCGTAACCCTGTCCAGGACCAGGAGTTGAGCAACCCAAGTTTTCGACTGCAGAGGGTGCTGGGCCCAGTCAAGTCCAGCAGTAGTTTGTCTTCAGCACTTTCTTTTCTCTGCTGTTGTAGTAAGTAATAGACACTTAGCTATTGTTCTGCTACTTCTATTTCCTTTCCGCTTTCCGTTGTTGTTGTTGTTGTTATGGTGGTATGTACTGAGACAATTGTTCTATTTCTTTACTGCTTTATACGTTTCTTCTACTTAGTTATATTGCATGTGTGAATGTGGTTTATTTTCTTACTGTTAGTTATTTCTTGTTGAATGACTAGGTCTTGGGATTAGTCGAGGCGAGCCAGTCTCTGATCTTGTAGGGATCCGAGAATCAGGTCGTAACATGCTGGCTGATGAGATCGACAAGCTGGAGACCACTAACAATAAGATGGAAGCTGTAATTAATGACTTGCAAGAGACCCTTTCTATCAGTGAGGCAAAGATGGTAGATCTTAGGGATGAGAAGCGAGATTTCATCTGTAAAATGGAGTAGATCCTTAGCTTCTACCATGAAGGAAGTTTGGGTCAGCAATCCTAGATGGCACTAAATACCTCGGCATGTATTAATATGTATGGTCTTGTTATGTTATCTTTTTGGTTGGACCTTCTGATGATGTATTAATATAAAGTACATCCAAAGGCTAATATTACTCTATGGACTTTTGTTGATCGATGATAAATTTATACTGATGGGATATATAGATCGTTGATATTCCATATGCTTTAATTTCCTTCTCCAATAGTTATCTACGCCCAAACCAATCCTAGGCGACGAACGCGGAGAATCGGAGGTAGAGCACACAACTCATGCAGCATCGAAGGCAGAGTAGACTATGTACCATGCTGCAATGCTAGATATGTGAAATGAACCTTCCCAAGGGTCGTTTGGGTTTTTCTGGAATTCTAGGGGTTTTCTCGTAATTTTCCTGTATGCCAAAAAGACCCCGTGCGGAGTTTGTGACTTTCGGGAGGGGTCTTGCGCAATTCCAACACCCTCAAGATTTTTCTGCGGGGTCGGGTGCAAATTTTCCCAACTCCACCATACCCCACCTTACCCAACAGCATACCCCTCAAACCCCAAACCTTACCTTCTCCCTATAAAACAACCCCCCTTGTCCTTCACTATCTCCATCCCCCAACGACACATATTCCTTCCCCCCTCCACCTTCTCCTTCGTTTTCCCTGTAGTCGGCATGAGTAAGGGAGGAGAGGGAGAGTAGGGAGCAGGAGGAGTGCGGAAGAGGTGGTGAGATCATGAGTGAGGAGCAACTGGAGGAGCTCGTGAGGGAGAGCTTCGTGAGCTCCTGAAGTTGTTGCGAGCACCATTGTGGTAGCTGCTACAGCTCCAGGGGCGAGGAGGAGGGCTTTGTGAGGAAAGAAGCATCGTGAGGAGTTTCTATGTGCAGATATTTCTGCAGTATCAAACATCTGCGACATTCGCTAGACGTCTGGAGGGGTTGTTGGACGTCCGATGCACGCTCAAGATGTCTAGTAGCGCGCAGAATACAAGGTATTTTCCTTGCTTGAGCTTTTGTCGCTCGTAGACCCTGCTGTAGCAGTCGTAGGGCATTAGGTGTCTGTTGTGCGTGCCTGCAGGTGCCAGATGAAGGTTCCCTACCAGGAGGGGTGACGTAATAAAATTGCGGAAATAAAAATATAAAGCAATCTCACAAAAATAAGCAATCGCACAATGTACACAAAGATTTTTAGGTGGAAACCCAAACCGGGTGAAAACCACCACCTAACCCTCTCGAGTTAGGATTTTCCGATCAACCTAGTTGATCAAATCCACTAACCGAATCACTTTGAACGAGGGTGATTCAACCTCAATACAACCACGCTACAAGTACGAGGGTAGCGTTCCTCAACCCCTTCTCTCCACGAGAAGGATTTTGTCCCACGAAGGAGACGGGAATTCGCAAAGCGAATACCCAACCAAAATACAAAGATAAAATAAAACAACAGTCCTATAGAGCCAACAAAATTAAACCTAGCTTCTATAGGAAATAGGAAACTCCCCTTTGCAAGGAGTGCGTCGACGATGACGCGGTGCGTGTGCCACGCGATGGCGCTACGTCGCTCTCGTTATCTACGGCGGGAGAGCGGGTGCGCAACCTGAATTTAGCTCTCAAGATGATGGAGCTTGAGCTTGGAGGGCAAGAGAGACACAAAAGTGTGGAAAGTATGTTGCTTAGGTGTGTCTTGTGTTTTTCTATGTGTATATGTTGTGTGTTTGTGTTACAAAGGTTCCCCTCTATTTATAGAGGCCTTAGGAAGGCTTTGGAAGGCTTGGAAAAGCTTCCATAGCCGTTGGGTGCAAAGCCCAAGAGAATCAGGCCGAAATCATGACAATGATTGCATTTGACAGGGTTATCAGACGTCTAACTATGGTATCAGACGTCTGGAAGGCCACTTTAAGACGTCTGATTTCAAGGTCAGACGTCTGATTCTATGCGGGTTTCTCCCTGACTTGAATCAGATCTAAACAGGGTTTTTGTGCAAGTCCATCAGACGACATACAGGACGTCTGGCACTACGTCTGGACGTCTGGAAACCTACTTTTACTGTGGGAATTGATTTCCAAACGTTGCAACGGCTAGAAAATCTCTGAGAAGAGATTTTGGGTCAGCCGAGGCAAAACGGTCATTTATCAGACGTCTGTAAAGTCCTATGGACGTCTGATAAGGCTCTAACGGTCATATTCTTGAGTGTCTTCTAAGCCAGCCAACGGTCCACTAACTGGACGTCTGGCAAAGTCATCAGACGTCTCCTAAGACGTCTGGTATAATGTCTGGACGTCTGATTTCATCAGACAGAGCTAGCTATCCAGCCTAACAGTTATCAGACGTCTGAAACAACAGTCAGACGTCTTAAAATTCTTTATCAGACGTCTGATTTGGGAATTAGACGTCTGGAAAGTCTGTTTGAACCCTATATTGGTTTTCTAAGTATTCTACAGAAAACCTAAGTATCCTAGGGTTGTGCAGGTGTTCCTAGGACTACTTTTAGGGTACTTTGAGGCTCTTTAACATAATGTTCTAAGGAATCAAAAAGAGCAAGAAAATAAATACAAGAGATACATGAAAGGATAAAAAAGAATCTATCCTATTCTTCTTCTCTTCCATCTCCAATCTTTCGCTCCACGCGAACCTCCTTTGTTTTCCGTCAAGCTCCTCCAATCCGTCCTGGATGCGAGCTCGAACTCCGTCTAAACACGTCCTCATTTGCAATTGACCTGAAATCTAGGACTCAAATTGCAAATGTTAAATAACACGTGTTTTGTTATCATCAAAACAAATGATCGTGGTGCTCTAGCACCAACAATCTCCCCCTTTTTGATGATGACAAAACCGTAAATAATAATACATAAAAATCCTCCCCCTTTTTGACATTATCAAAAAGGTTTGATTGGTTTAAAATTCCTATAACTCCCCCTTAAAACATGCTCTTCTATGAGTTTCTTTTAACAAAGGTAATGTCCTCCCCCTTTTTGTAACAATGAGATAGCTATTATTTTTCTCCCCCTTTCTAAAGGAAATTTAGCTACCTTATATCTCCCCCTTAAAAATTGACAATTAGCTCATTAATTTTTAACTCCCCCTATCTAAATGCTTATAAAGAGATAGGGTTAAGAATTTTACCTCACCTACCATGGCCAATAAAATGGCCCGAATGGTGGTGGTGGATGCCACATCGGATGGGGCTCCCATCCGTAGCTTGGAGGCTCGGGCATTGGCGCCGGTCTCCAATCCGGTGGTCGACGTGCGGCGGGTCCGTCGTTTGTTCGCCGTCTCGTCGGTCTTCTTCTTCTCCTCCTTGGTCTACTCCTTAGTTCTCCTAACTCGAGTTGACCAGCCTTGAGCTTGTAGGTCCAGTCCTGTGTATTGTAGTTATCCCTGAATCCTACAAAACAAGATTCTAATTTTTTCTTCGGTATCCAAGTGGGCTTGGATCCGGATCTGTTAGAGGGTCTCCTTGATGGAGATCCTTTCTCAACCTTAGGGCTATAAAACTTATCTACTTTGTTGATTAATTTGTTAGAATTTTCCCTAAGACATGCGATTTCTTTTTCTATAGTTTGCATCTTAGTCTTTAAATCAGAAATTTCTAATTTTAGACTAACATTTTCCTCAATCAATTTATTATTTTCATTGATTAAATTTTTATTTTCTAAAAGCAGGTTATTAGGACTAGAGCTACTTTCTAGGTCCCTAAGCTTTATTTCTAACCTATCATTTTCACATCTAAAAAAACTAAGGTTCTTCTTCATGCTTTTGTTTTCTATTTTAAGTGATTTACTAATCTCGAATAATTCATTAAAAGCTTCTTGTAAATCAAAATTTACCTCGTCGTCGGAGTCGCTTCCGCTTTCACTGTCGCTATTGGTTCCTCTGGCCATGAAACCAAAGCAAGCGATTTCTTCTTCTTCTTCTTCCTCCGAGCTTGTCTCCTCATGAGTGCCTTCCAACCTCCTCCATATCTCGTGGGCGGTGGTGCACTCTTGGATTTTCTCGAACTCTTCCGGACCCAACGCGCAATACAGGGCATTCATTGCCTTTGCGTTGAGTGAAAGCTCTCGAATCTGCTGCTGCGAGTATCCTCCAGCGGGTTGCTTCAAGATCTTGTATGGGGTTTCGCAACATCCCCATACCTCGAATTCAGTGGCTTGGAGCCACATCTTCATCCTCAGCTTCCAGTAGCTGTAGTTGTTCCCGTCAAAGTAGGGCGGACGGGTTGTGGACTGCCCCTCAGAAATCCTGCTTGTGGAACAGCTTCCCTCCATGTGATCTTTCCGCGGATGTTACTCCTGTCGGCGGAAAACCTGCTCTGATACCAATTGAAGGTTCCCTACCAGGAGGGGTGACGTAATAAAATTGCGGAAATAAAAATATAAAGCAATCTCACAAAAATAAGCAATCGCACAATGTACACAAAGATTTTTAGGTGGAAACCCAAACCGGGTGAAAACCACCACCTAACCCTCTCGAGTTAGGATTTTCCGATCAACCTAGTTGATCAAATCCACTAACCGAATCACTTTGAACGAGGGTGATTCAACCTCAATACAACCACGCTACAAGTACGAGGGTAGCGTTCCTCAACCCCTTCTCTCCACGAGAAGGATTTTGTCCCACGAAGGAGACGGGAATTCGCAAAGCGAATACCCAACCAAAATACAAAGATAAAATAAAACAACAGTCCTATAGAGCCAACAAAATTAAACCTAGCTTCTATAGGAAATAGGAAACTCCCCTTTGCAAGGAGTGCGTCGACGATGACGCGGTGCGTGTGCCACGCGATGGCGCTACGTCGCTCTCGTTATCTACGGCGGGAGAGCGGGTGCGCAACCTGAATTTAGCTCTCAAGATGATGGAGCTTGAGCTTGGAGAGCAAGAGAGACACAAAAGTGTGGAAAGTATGTTGCTTAGGTGTGTCTTGTGTTTTTCTATGTGTATATGTTGTGTGTTTGTGTTACAAAGGTTCCCCTCTATTTATAGAGGCCTTAGGAAGGCTTTGGAAGGCTTGGAAAAGCTTCCATAGCCGTTGGGTGCAAAGCCCAAGAGAATCAGGCCGAAATCATGACAATGATTGCATTTGACAGGGTTATCAGACGTCTAACTATGGTATCAGACGTCTGGAAGGCCACTTTAAGACGTCTGATTTCAAGGTCAGACGTCTGATTCTATGCGGGTTTCTCCCTGACTTGAATCAGATCTAAACAGGGTTTTTGTGCAAGTCCATCAGACGACATACAGGACGTCTGGCACTACGTCTGGACGTCTGGAAACCTACTTTTACTGTGGGAATTGATTTCCAAACGTTGCAACGGCTAGAAAATCTCTGAGAAGAGATTTTGGGTCAGCCGAGGCAAAACGGTCATTTATCAGACGTCTGTAAAGTCCTATGGACGTCTGATAAGGCTCTAACGGTCATATTCTTGAGTGTCTTCTAAGCCAGCCAACGGTCCACTAACTGGACGTCTGGCAAAGTCATCAGACGTCTCCTAAGACGTCTGGTATAATGTCTGGACGTCTGATTTCATCAGACAGAGCTAGCTATCCAGCCTAACAGTTATCAGACGTCTGAAACAACAGTCAGACGTCTTAAAATTCTTTATCAGACGTCTGATTTGGGAATTAGACGTCTGGAAAGTCTGTTTGAACCCTATATTGGTTTTCTAAGTATTCTACAGAAAACCTAAGTATCCTAGGGTTGTGCAGGTGTTCCTAGGACTACTTTTAGGGTACTTTGAGGCTCTTTAACATAATGTTCTAAGGAATCAAAAAGAGCAAGAAAATAAATACAAGAGATACATGAAAGGATAAAAAAGAATCTATCCTATTCTTCTTCTCTTCCATCTCCAATCTTTCGCTCCACGCGAACCTCCTTTGTTTTCCGTCAAGCTCCTCCAATCCGTCCTGGATGCGAGCTCGAACTCCGTCTAAACACGTCCTCATTTGCAATTGACCTGAAATCTAGGACTCAAATTGCAAATGTTAAATAACACGTGTTTTGTTATCATCAAAACAAATGATCGTGGTGCTCTAGCACCAACACCAGAGACCTTGGGAAGGCACGTTGGCACGGCGATCAAGGCACTTTAGGACGTCTAGAAGCATTGTCAGATGTCTGTCTACCCTCCCAGACGACTGGGAGTAGTGCCAAACATCTAGAGACACCCTCAGACGACTGTAAGGGGATTCAGATGTCCGAAACTGAAGTAGGAAAGCAAGGTGTGGTCCTACGTACTTTTAAGACGTCTGGGACTCACCCCAGACGTCTGATATTGTTCTGAATGTCCTATTGCAGGCACTAGGCAACCGATCCAGCTAGACCAGCCTGCTTGGTCTAGTTCAGGTGAACCTGGAAGAGTGTTTGGGTTGTATCAGGGCCCAAACGAAGTCGATTTTACATAAATGATGTACCGTTGGTTTCCTGTCATAATTTCCTATGTGTCGAAGTCATTCCCATACTGTTTTGAGCTGGTTCTGATGTGTTGCTATGTTAGTCAAGTTATTAATGTTTGGTTTGACCAACTATTTGGAATAGGGTTTTAGTCCGTGATATGCACGAGACCTGTGGAGGCTTTGGGATCCGTCGTTCGTGCCCCCATATCTCCCGTACGCCTTGGTAGAGTGGTCCTTTCTACTCCAATGGTTTAAATTATTAAAGTGGATCCTAAATTAAAAATATCTGCTTGAAACCTAGGACATGAGATGAACCCTAGGATTGAGAATATGAATGTTTATATTCGACACATGAACCTTGCTTGCTATAAATTGAGAATGCATGTGGTTAAATTCCCTACTGTGCGTAATTGCAAACTTAATTTGATGTGATGATTGCTTGTCCTGTTGAATCACGAGCTTCCTGTTATATGAATAAGAAACCAGAATGTGAACAGAGATACATGCTGTGTGATGAAATGAGATGAGTACTATGAACAAACCCTATGGGGAACTAGAAAGATAGCTTAAGTACTGTGACATGGAAACTCTGATGGTTACGGAATAATTCGCTTACTGTGAGGCATGACGGTTAGTTGAGCTCTAACTTGGGCGTAGCTAGCCCTCGTGTACACACGTACCAAGGAGAGCTAATTACCCTTTTTTAGAGGATACGCTGGCCCTTGTGTATGCACGCACCGAGGAGAGCTAATCACCCCTTGTGTAGAGAGAATGAGCTGGCCCTCATGTACGCACGTACCGAGGAGAGCTAATCACCCCTTGTGTAGAGAGAATAGGCTGGCCCTCGTGTACATGGTACTAAGGAGAGCTACTGTCACTTTTGTATGGGGAGAGGGCTAGCCACCTGAAGTGCATACATTTGAATAGCCAAAAATGTCTATTAATGCATGTTCTTAATATCATACAAGCATCATGCATTGTAAATATTACATAACATACATCATCATGCATTTAGGTCAAACTATACAAATTGTATAGTAATTTCTTCTTCTTGGTGGTCAGGGACAGGGTGACATTTAATTGGGGCCACGATTGAAGATTCAACCATACGAATTTGATCAGGGTGATGATCATAGTTCAATGACTCCAAGATCGTCCTGATCGGACTTTCGTAGCATCAGATATAATCCAAGGAAGATCAGATATCAAGTGCCAAGATGATGTAAATCCACACTTTAGATGACAAATCTGACCACACGGATGGGTTCGGATCGACGATTGCAACCCAATGGCACGAAAATCGGTCCAATCCAACATCTGTGGCACCATCTACAAGAATAAAAGATGGATAGCCAAGATAGTGCCACGTGGTGCCATTCTAGCAGCCCAACCGGCCCAAGGCACTCGCTCCCTCTCTCTCCTCAACCATGCGATCAGATCTGGGCCATTGGATCTTAAAGCAACGACCAAGGACGCCTGGCCCTTAAAACATAAGTGCGTCACAAAGGCAAGGGTTGCGCAGTGGTTGAGCGCTCAATGTGCGAGAGGAGGGCACGGGTTGAAAGCCCCACGTGCCTCAAATCGAGAGCAAGCGTAGGTGTGCGCGAAATTGGACCGTTGGATGAAGCATGGGTGGTGCAGATGCGAGCGACGTGGTGCGAGGGATGGGCGAGGATCACGCACACGTGCAATGACGCGCGATCCAACACGCCATCACACGTGGGCGGGCGAAGGCGTTGAAGAAGTGATGGTGCGCGTCTCTCAACCGTCTGATCTCACGATCGGACGGTTGAGATCATGTGATCGTGCATGAGGCATTGAAGCACGAGGATAGGAGGAGGCGCGAGCATGCGTGCACGTTCAACGACACTAAAGATCCCTTCATTTTATGTTTTTAACTTGAAATGAACTTTTTACCCCCAACCTCTACACCTATAAAAAGGCCTACACCTCCCACATTTCAATCATCCCTTCTCCTCTCTCTCTCTCCAAAGCCTTAAAGAAGCTTGTCTCAAACCCTGGATGCTCTTTTAGAGTTAAAATCAAAGTTTTTCTCGCCCCCATTCTGGAAGTGGATCCCGCGACGACAACGCCCTGCCTCGCCCTCGGTTCTTCCTGCTTTGTTCTCTGTCTTCCATCTTCGCCCTTTGTCTTCCAGGCGTCGCCCTGTCCGGTTCGTCCTCCAAGCAGTCGTCGAGGAAGATAACTTCTCACCTCCCTTCTTTTTACTACTTTCTAGAGTAGATTTTACTGCTTTCTAGTTGTAATATTTCCCTCTTTCTAGTTGTAAAACATTATCCATATTATAAAGTGTTTGTTCTCTCTCTCTCTCTCATTGTTAATATCGAATTTACTGTTATTATCTCACTTTCTAAACAAAATAAAAAAATATAATCACGAATTTCAAAACGACGTAGCCTCCCTGTGTTTGACCCAGAATTCTTTTCGAGTTTCAATAAAATTTATTTGTTGACAGATTTATTCACAAATCACACTATAACGATGGGTTTTCAAAACTCAACTTCCATTTGCGACGATTTTCCGCTCCAACATTTTGGCACCGTTGCCGGGGAGGCAATGAATCTTGATTTTCTTTCTGCATTTCATGCACTTAATTATTTTCTAGCTTGCTTTTATTTCTCTTCTATTGTTTTGAAGGTACCTTAATAGGGAATCTTCAAGTGGTAGAAAGGAGTAAAGTGTAGTTGAAGACAACTGTAAGTGCTCCCCATTCTTGCCCCCTTCGTAGATTTCATTCCACAACCCTGATTCAAACCCTAATTAACCTAGGTGTTCGCATAAACCCTAGGATTAGTTTAGATGCTTTGATTTCCACCCCCACTCATCTCACCCTCATAAAAAAAATAAACAAAAAGATACTTGTTGTGGGAGAAATTAGCATTCACACTACATACACCCACATTCCAGGCACATAACCTAACTTGATTTTTATCTACTTAACCGGGATTCCAACCTGTGGAATTGGTACACACACCCAAACACATAATCGAGTAGAAATCAGAATAGGTATCCACTTGTGTGCCTAACTCAGTGGTGCATTAAGGCTAATTGTTTGAGTTGTTTGGGTCGCACCACTCCATCTAAAATCAACTCATCAAGTAGCTTCCCCTTAGGGTTTACAATTTAGGTCAATACCAGGCACTCCACTTTACTTTTGATTTCAAAAGGAAAATATCTTCACCCGTGTTTTGAAAACCTGGTTTGCCTCTTGAACTTGATTGAATTTACCTAATTTTAAACCCTAAAAGCTACTTAAGCAAGATTTGAACCTTAAAATCTACTCATCCAAATAATCTTACTTGAAAACCCTGGTTGTGCACGTACTCACACATATTCAATCAATTATTAAGGGCACAACCCATTTTAAGGGCCCACCACATTCCATTAGCATTACAATCTTAAGCCTAAGTTAAAATTGATTAGACGTTGGCCTTAAAAATTGATTCGCTCTTCGGAGCTCAAATTGAGATTGTTCATGATTAACCTACTTGTACTAGTCAATCTAATGTCTAGCTACGGGAGTAGAATCAAATGATCGCGGCTGGGGGGTACACTAGGAACCGAAGGCACAAGCCGAAGGAAGAACCTTCTCCTCAGCCCCTGCTTCTAACTGGTTGAATTGATTGGATACAAGTAGAGTAAATTGTCTATAATCTTAAGATAGATTCTAAGAGTCTGTAGATCCTTAGGCTATCCAACATAAGGACAGGCTTATTTTATTGTACTGCAGGATTCTTATCCCTAGTCCTTCCGACCTGTTCCTAGTTTATGCCTGGAAGGAGGTCATTAAATCCCCAATTGAAAGGACCATTAAATCATTCTAGAAGGCGTAGATTGAATTTTGGCCAAATTGATCCCATGCTCGATCAACAACCTCCTCTGCTTCAGAATCAACAAGAGATGTTTCAAAGGCAGCTAGAACAAATGCAGAGAATGCAGGGCGCTCAGCCGATTTTTATGATCCTTCAAATTACGAGGAACATCCCGGTGTCCAGATTCCATCCGGAGACGTTGAAATCAAGCCCTAGGTGTTAAGCCTGATCAAACATTTTCATGGGCTTGGCTCTGAAGACCCGTTTCAGCATTTGGAGGACTTCACCACTTTGGTCCAGAACACCAAAGCAAGAAACGTGAATGAAGAGCAAATTATCACGAGGCTCTTTCCTCACTCTCTTAGGGATTAGGCTACCCATTGGTACAGGACTATAGGAAGGCCGATAGCAACTTGGAACGATCTTAAATCGGCTTTCTTAAAGAATTTCTTTCCAGTTGGGCATACCAATGCACTGAGGCGGGCGATTACTACTTTCACCCAGCAGTTGAGGGAGCAGTTTCATGTTTCCTAGGAGCGATTCTAGGACTTATTGCGAAAGTGTCCACACCACGAGGTGTCGAAATGGCAACTCGTGCATATCTTTTACCACGGGTTGACTGAGCAACTCAGAAATCACGTGGACGCTTCTTGTGGAGGCAATTTCCTCAACATAGACGCAGATAGTGCGCATGATTTGTTTGAGGAAATGAGTGAAAATTCAATCAATCATGCCTCTATGGATACGTTTAACTGGTCCCAACAACCCATATCGAATGTTAATGAGGTCCATGACTCTCATCCATTCGATATGGAGCTGATTTGTAATAAATTAGATAAGGTGGACCTAGTTACCAAAAGGATGGAGGAGTGGATGGCTAGAAACTCTGTGAACAATTCTCGATCCACTCAATCCCAGAATTCAGGATTCCATTCTTCGCAAGCTCCTTCTGGATGAGAGTTCATGAATCAACTAGATGCGACTCAACCTGTGAGCCAGCATTGCTCGGAACTCCACGGGTTCCAAACTGGGGCATTTGATCCCAGTTTCTCTTATCCCTCTCTTTCTTTCTCTCCATCTTTGCCCTATAAGGATGTCTATGCTATACAGGAGAACGTTAGGTCCAACCCATATTCTAATGCTTATAATCTGAGTTGGAGGAACCACCCTAACTTCTCCTGGAAAAATCCAAGGCAGTAAACCCAATTCCAACCCAGCAACTATGCTCCACAAAGACCAATGGGTCAGGGTCATGTTTATACTCAGCTACCCCCGAATCAGGTCAATCAACTAGTTTGGAATGCTCACCAACCCGTAGGGTAGGCTAATTTGAACCATCATATGGTAGAGATGCAAGGATTTATGCTCCAGCTCATGCAACAAATGAAAACCTCGCTCGGGCTCATTGTTAACACCTGTCAGCCCGGATCTTTGCCATCTCAACTATACCCAATCTGCACAACATACAGAATCCAGGCAATCAAGCCAAAGGGTATGGGAATTAGAGGGACCCACACACACATGCTCAGGTGGTTGAGCAGGGTCCTTCCTCTTTTGCTTCTTCATCAAATCTGGGGTTTTTGGCTAATTAAGCCCTTTCGATCTTTCCTAACCCTCCCCAAGACCCAGACCCGTACGCATCTGCCAACTCTGTTACTTTGAGGAGTGGAAGGCAAACCCAGAACCCACACCTACCCTGCTTTAGTCAAGAAAATCCTAGTGAGCCTGAGGAAAGAAAGGAGAATTCTGAAGAAGAAATCAAGGCTCAGGAACCTAATTCTGAAGTTCTTACTCATGTTCCTTTTCCTGAGGCCTTGATTAAACCTAGGAAGAAGAAACCTGTTGATAGCAACGAGGAGATCTTGAATATATTCAAGAATGGTGAAATCAATATCCCCCTCCTCGATGCTATCAAGCACATATCGGCTTATGCTAAATTCTTAAAGGATTTATGCACCCAGAAGCATTATCCGAGGGAATCTGTTCCAAGGAAGGTGATACTCTCTGAGCAAGCTAGTTCTGTTATCCTGCATCACATTCCTCCGAAAAAGAGAGATCTAGGTGCCCCTTTGATTTCATGTGTTATCGGAGATTACACCTTTGATAGGACACTCTTGGATCTAGGTGAATCCATTAACCTAATTCCGACTTCTCTTTACGAGAAGTTCAGATTAGGTGAACTTTAGCTGACCTCGGTAACGCTGCAGTTAGAGGACTGTTCTGTCACAAATCTGAGAGGCGTTATTGAGGATGTTATTGTCAAGGTTAAGGACTTCTATTTTCCTGTAGATTTCCTTGTCCTTGACATGGATGTACCTGAGAATTTGAGGAACACGCCCATCATTCTAGGGCATCCGTTCCTAGCTACCGCAAAGGCCAATATCAACTGTGAGAGTGGTAGCATGGAAATCGCCTTTGGGGATCGAAAACTGAAATTGGATATTTTCAAGGTGATTAATAAATTTGAGGATTGTGGATTTATAGAGGAACTCGAGGAAGATAACTTAAATATTGAGACATGTATGACTGTTTCTGCAATTGAAAGTTCCTCCTATCTCAAAGAATCTAACCCACAACCCTCTGTGGCAAACCCGCCACATTTTGAAGAGGTTATTGATTTTATTCACTTTCAACCTCTTCCTCTTGATGAATCTTCGTCAGCATCATCCTTACCTTCCATCTTAGACTCGCCCCAGCTTGAATTGAAACCATTGCCTGAGAGTTTGAAATATCAGTTTTTAGGACCTAAAAAGATGCTCCTTGTGATTATCAGTGCGAGATTGACTAAGGAGTAGGAGATTAAACTGATTAAGGTCCTAAAAGAACACAAAGAGGCAATTGGTTGGACCATCCATGACCTTAGGGGGATTGAGCCATCTTACTGCAATCACAAAATTTTCATGGAAGATGGATCCCGCCCTTCTCACTAGATGCTGAGGCGACTAAACCTTAATATGCAAGAAGTGGTCAAGAAAGAAATAATTAAGTGGCTTGACGCAGGAATCATTTATTCGATCTCAGATAGTCCTTGGGTAAGTCTCATGCAAATTGTTCCTAAGAAAGTCAGGATTACCGTTGTGACTAATGAGAAAGGAGAATCTGTCACAATTTGTTCAGCTTCCACTTGAAGGGTCTGTATCGATTACAGGAAGCTGAACACAGCCACCAAAAAGGATCATTTCCTTTTGCCCTTCATCAATCAAATTCTTGAAGGACTAGCCAGGCAAAAGTACTTTTGTTTCCTAAACAGTTACTCGCGATACAATCAAGTCCCTATCCATCCTGAAGATCAGGAAAAGACGACTTTCACCTATCCCTACAGAACCTTTGCTTTCCGTAGAATGCCATTCAGGCTTTGCAATGCACCTACGACTTTTCAAAGGTGTATGCTAGTCATATTTTCTGACATGGTGGGAGATTTTTTGGAAGTTTTCATGGACGATTTCTCCATTTTTGGAGAATCGTTTGATTCTTGCCTAGCTAATCTCGAATTGATCCTTAAAAGATGCATCAAAGCAAGATTGGTCCTTAGCTAGGAAAAGAGTCATTTCATGACACAAGAAGGTATCGTCTTGGGTCATGTAATCTCTGAACGGGGAATTGAAGTTGACAAGGCTAAGGTTGATGCTATTTCTAAACTTCCTCCTCCCACATCTGTCAAACAAATCCGCTCATTCCTCAGTCATGTGGGATTCTATTGGAGGTTCATCAAGGACTTCTCCAAGGTTGCTAGCCGTCTAAGAAACCTTTTTGCCAAAGATACACCGTTTGAATTCGACCAATCGTGCTGCAAGGCATTCGATTTTCTTAAAACGACAGTCACTTGTGCTCCGGTGCTGCAACCACCGGTCTAGACAGCCCCATTTAAGTTCATGACCAACGCTTCTGATTATGCGGTCAGGGCTGTTTTCGGTCAAAAGATCGACAGAAAGCCCTCTGTCATCTAGTACGCTAGCAAAACTCTGGACGAGGCTCAGAGGAATTATACCGTTACTGAGGAGTTGCTAGCTGTAGTATTTGCTTTGGAGAAGTTCAGGGCTTATCTATTAGGGTCTCATGTCATAATCTACATCGACTACTCGGCCTTGAGACATCTCTTGGCCAAAAAGGGTGCCAAACCCCAGCTCATTCAATGGATTCTTCTACTTCAAGAATTCGATCTTGAAATCAAAGATAAATCCGAGGCACAGAATGTGGTGGTGGATCATCTTTCGAGACTTCTAAGTGATTCTCCTCGTCCGGATATTCCGATTGTTGATACTTTTTCAGACGAGACTATTCTTGCAGTGTCAGGTGTCCAAACCCCGTGGTTTGCAGACATAGTAAACTATTTGGCTGTTGGTTAAATCCCTCAGAATTGGACCAAGTAACAATGAGATAGACTCAAATCTAAGGCCAAATATTACTTCTGGGAGGACGCTGAACTATACCACATCGGCTCTGATCAGATTATTCGCCGATGTGTTCCGGAGAATGAATACTAGAGTGTACTTGAGCTCTGCTAAGTATCTACGTGTGGTGGACATTTTTCTAGGAAAAAGACAGCTGCTAAAATATTGCAATCTGGATTCTATTGGCTGTCTTTATTCAAGGATGCTCAGGAATTCTCAAGGCACTTGGGAGCATAACCAAGAGAGATATGATGCCTTTAAACCCAATCCTTCCCATTGAAATCTTCGATGTTTAGGGCATCGATTTCATGGGACCCTTCCTCCCTTCATTTGGACACCAGTACATTCTTGTTCCTGTTGATTACGTGTCCAAGTGGATTGAGGCTATTCCCACCCGAACCAATGACCACAAAGTGGTCATCGATTTCGTCAAAAAGAACATCTTTAATCAATTTGGCATTCCAAGGGCTATCATCAGCGATGGTGGTACTCCACAAATGCCCAGTTCCGTAATTTACTGGCAAAAACAGGGTAAATCACAAAATCTCCACACCGTACCACCCTCAGATGAACGGACAGGCTGAAATCTTCAATCAGGAGATCAAGAACATCCTGCAGAAGATGGTTAGGCCTGATCGAAAAGATTAGACTCAAAAGCTTAAGGACGCTCTTTGGGCCTACCGTACAATGTACAAAATGCTTATCGGCATGTCACCATTTTGTCTAGTGTAGGCATGTCATTTACCCATAGAGATTGAACATCGGGCATTCTAGGCAATCAAGAAATGCAACTTTGATCTAAGTTTGGTCGGAAAGACCAGGAAACTCCAACTATCTAAGCTGGAGGAGCTTAGAAACGATGCATACGAGAATTTCAAGATCTATAAGGCTCGAACCAAAGCTCTTCATGACCAACTGATTTCCTGCAAGAGCCTTGAGCCGAACCAGAAGGTCTGGCTCTTTGATTCTCGACTTAAGCTCTTTCTCAACAAGCTTAGGTCAAAGTGGGATGGCCCATTCATCATCGATCAAATATTTCCCAAAGGAGCCGTTGAGATCTTTGACCCAAAGACGGGTAATTCTTTTAAGGTCAACGGACAACGTCTGAAACCTTATGTTGACCGTGTTATTCTAGAACTCATCTCCAATAAGGTTGCTTTAACCTTAATGTGATTTCTTTAGCTGGACTTCACCTAACTGATGACATTAAACTTAGCACTTGTACAGTCTGACTCAGAGCTGACCCGAGGATCATGGAATACAGGTAATATTTTCTTCATTCTACCCTGCTTCTCATGCATTTTATTTTCAATGAGGACATTGCATCAGCTAGCCATGGGAGGGAGGATTCATTTCTGAATCATTTTGTCAGCTATGTGGAATTCTTGTAAATTATACTTACTTTTCTCTTTATTAAAAAAAATGAATTAGGCAATAGGATTTTTCAACCTTAGGGAATAATACAGTAGGATCTGAACACTTAGACCTTTCAAGTCTTCGAGCTTAATTAGCCTGGGTGTCCACTAACATGTGGATTTATTATCGAGTCTTCATCATTCTGAATTTACTTCAATTTAGTTAAATAAGTTGGGGTGATAAATACACAACTTATCAACCCACCCTTTGATTTGAGGGGATTTTAAGTCTAAGCATCTACACATTATTTGCACTGACTCACTTTTCAACAGTTTTAACAGAAATTGGGTAGCTAATGAACCTTCTAGGGTGGTATGGCTGGCAAGTTATCGTAGGTAACAACTCATTGGTAGGTTGTCCAGAGCCCAGTCACACGACTATTCTTTTCCTACTGCCTTTAGGTAAATCTTAGATCAGGGAAGACACCTACTTAGAAAAAAAAGAGAAAAATTTTCAAAAAAAAAAAAGGAAAGGAGAAAAGAAAAGAAAAAAAAAGGCATACTTCACCGCACGAGTATGCCTAGCAAGTTATCATGGGTAACAGCTCATTGGTAGGTTATCCAAAACCTAGCTTAAGAAATGCATGTATAATTCCAAAACACTTAGGAAGAGGCGGAGAAGTAGAATAAGTCGGGGAGATATACACTGGGTTTGCCCTTGTGTTGATCTCATAAAAATAAAAGTAAGGAGAAAGCTACCGGTCGAATAAATACACCTTTAGACAGAATTTCTTTTCAAGGTCACCTAGGGGCGTAGAAACCCGAAGTCTGTTCTAATCGTCGATCAGTGAGTCTATCACATTTTCACACATAAAGATACTTAGAACTTAGGGTTCTCTTCGAGTCTTGGGTGGGTTGAGTGGCCATAGAAAGCTACTCCGAAACCCTAAACTCAAAAATCCAAAAAAATTAGAAAAGAAGAAAAAGATCCTTCTTTCAATAAGGCGAGGGCTTGAGGCAGTCTGCATTTTGGCAAACACCAGGGCGCTGTTGTCTTTGTAGTTCAGATCCTTAGTAAAAATCTCCTAGTGTTGAAGAATAACTTTTGCACAAGAAATCCGACCTGATTCTTTTATAAATGGCATATAGTCTTTGCTAGGGACTAGCAAAAGATAGGCATGGGGGTGTAATGTGTACACATCTGAGTAACTAAAAATGTCTATTAATGCATGTTCTTAGTATCATACAAGCATCATGCATTGTAAATATTACATAACATGCATCATCATGCATTTAGGTCAAACTATACAAATTGTATAATAATTTCTTCTTCTTGGTGGCCAGGGACAGGGCGACATTTAATTGGGGCTTTAGATTGAAGATCCAACCATATGGATCTGATCAAGGTGACGATCGGAGTTCAATGACTCCAAGATCGCCCTGATCGAACTTCCGTAGCATCAGATATAATCCAAGGAAAATCAGAGATCAAGGGCCAAGATGGTGTAAATCCACACTTTATATGACAAATTGGACAACATGGATGGGTTCGAATCGATGATCGCAGCCCAACAACATAAAAATCGATCCAATCTGACATCCGTGGCACCATCTACAAGTCATAGAAGATGGACGGCCAAGATGGTGCCATGTGGTACCATCCCACCCACTCATTTAATTCACTTTTTGCAGTCGAAAATCCCACCTCAAATCCTGCTGTTGATTCTACTCCTGTATTAGAATTGAAACCATTGCCTGATAACCTTAAATATGTTTATCTCGAATCTGATCAAACATATCTTGTAATTATCAACTCTCATCTTTCTGAATCACAAGAATCAGAATTGATCAAGGTTCTAAGAGATCACAAGAAGGCAATTGGGTGGACTCTATATGATCTCACCGAGATTAGCCCCAATTTTTGTACTCATCACATCTATATTGAAGATAGGGCACGACCTTCAAGGGAAGCTCAAAGACATCTAAATTCGAATTTAAAGGAGGTCGTAAAGAAAGAAATAATCAAGTGGCTAGATGCTGATATTATATATCCCATATCTGATAGCCCTTGGGTGAGTCCAATTCAAGTGGTACCTAAAAAGGCAGGACTCACCATAATTAAGACTGAATATGGAGAAATCATTCCCACACGAATTGCGAATTCGTGGTAGGTTTGTATTGACTATCGCAAGCTTAACACAGTTACAAAGAAGGACCATTTTCCTTTGCCATTCATTGACCAAATCCTTGAGAGATTAGCTGGTAATAGGTTATTCTGCTTATTAGATGGTTACTCCAGATATAATCAAGTAGCAATCTATCCCAAAGATTAAGAGAAAACAACTTTCACTTGCCCCTTCGGAACTTTTGCTTTCCGAAGAATGCCATTTGGGCTTTGCAACGCACCCGCAACTTTTCAGCATTGCATGTTAGCCATTTTTACCGAAATGGTGGGTGAATATATGGAGGTTTTTATGGTTGATTTTTCAATCTTCGGGGAAACATTTGATATTTGTCTGGATAATTTGTCGAAGATTCTTAAAAGATGTATAGAAGTGAACCTTATCCTCAGTTGGGAGAAGAGCCATTTTATGATTCCAGAGGGCATTGTACTTGGCCACCTTGTGTCTGAGCGAGGTATCCAAGTAGATCGAGCTAAGATCAATCAAATTGCAAATCTTCCAATTCCTGACTCAATCAAAGGTATTAGATCTTTTCTCGGGCATGTGGGATTTTATAGAGGATTTATATTTGATTTTTCAAAGATTGCCTGACCACTCACAAACCTCCTCACAAAGGATACTACTTTTGAGATGAGTGAGGAGTGTATTTTTGCATGTGAAGCATAAAGAGACAGAGTTACACAGGCTCCGATCTTGCAACCACCTAATTGGGATTTACCATTTGAGATCATGTATGATGCATCAGATTATGCAATTGGAGCTGTTTTAGGATAGAAAATTGAGAAGAATCGGGTAGTAATTTACTATGCTAGTAAAACTTTGAATGAGACACAAAGGAATTACACAGTTATAGAAAAGGAATTACTAGCAATAGTATTTGGATTAGAAAAGTTCAGATCTTATATACTCGGATCTCGAATCATTATGTACTCTGATTACTCAGCTATCCGACACCTTCTATCCAAAAAGGACACGAAACCTAGGTTGATCAGATGGATCTTGCTTTTGCAAGAGTTTGACCTAGAAATTCGTGATAAGGCGAGACGACAGAATGTTGTTGCCGATCACCTTTCCCACCTTCCTTCTGATACTATTGAGTCATCTCCTCCAATTACTAAACACTTTCCTGATGAACATCTTTTGACTATATCCTCAGATCTCCCTTGATACGCAGATATTTTTAACTATTTGGTTACACATCAATTCCCGCCAAACTGGGACGGGAATCGCAAATCATGACTCAAATCAAAAGCCGAATACTATTTTTGGGAAGATCCGTATCTTTTCTGACTCTGTAATGATCAAATCATCAGGCATTATGTTACTTCTTTTGAGATTGATTCTATCCTCTCGTTTTGTCATGACCAGGCTTGTGGTCATTTTTCTGGTCGAAAGACCGTTGCAAAAATTCTACAATGCGGGTTTTATTGGCCCACTTTATTTGCAGATTCACATACATATTGTAAGGCATGTAGTTGCTGCCAAACTCTTGGTGGCATGTCACGTAAAGACATGATGCCTCTGAATCTGATTGTTGTCTGTGAAATCTTTGATATTTGGGGCATAGACTTTATGGGTCCGTTTCCATCCTCTTTTGGCTTCGAATATATTTTACTTGCTGTTGATTATGTTTCTCGTTGGATTGAAGCCATACCCACATGCACAAATGATCATCAAGTTGTCATTCCTTTTATACAGAGTCATATTAT
Organism: Thalassia testudinum; assembly: GCA_037157565.1. NCBI lineage: Eukaryota > Viridiplantae > Streptophyta > Magnoliopsida > Alismatales > Hydrocharitaceae > Thalassia > Thalassia testudinum. The sequence continues at coordinate 7,799,770 of JAZHRO010000033.1, forward strand.
CGCTCGTTTTGGGGTACCTCCGCCATCATTTCTGACGACGGTTCCCATTTTAATAATGCCCAGTTTAGAAATTTACTTAGAAAATATGGGGTTACACATTGTATTTCCACACCTTATCATCCCCAGACTAATGGGCAAATTGAGGTCTCTAATCGGGAGATTAAAAAGATCCTTCAAATGACAATTCGACCTGATAGGAAGGATTGGCATTCCCATTTAGACAAGGCTTTGTGGGCTTATAGGACTACCCACAAAACACCAATAGGCATGTCACCATACAGACTTGTTTACGAGAAACCCTGTCATCTTCCCATAGAAATTGAACACAAGGCCTATTGGGCAATTAAAGCCTGTAATTTAGACCTCAGAAGGCTGGTGATCATCGTAGGTTGCAGCTTAGTGAACTTGAGGAATTGCATCATGATTCCTATGAGAGTTCAAAGCTGTATAAAGAAAAACTCAAAGCCTTCCATGATAGATACATTTCCCGCAAATCTTCTACACCTGGTCAGAAGGTGTTGCTTTTTGATGCCCGTATGAAGCTCTTCCCTGGGAAACTTAGGTCTAAATGGCAAGGACCATTTATTGTTGTTAGAGTCTTTGACAATGGAGCTGTCGAAATCACCGAACCCAACAAGTATCAACCCTTCAAAGTTAATGGTCAACGTTTAAAACATTTCTTGGAATCACATGCTTTGGGTCTTGTTGGAGACTGTTACATGCTCCATTACGGTTTGTTAACTTTCCATCCACATTTTGTTTATAGTTATTTCCTATTTTCTACACTTTTCTCTTCCTATACACTTGAATCTGTATCTGATTTTTTACTTTATCCTACACTGATTACCTTCATTTAGTCCGACTGTCCACTCTGACCTTTGGTTAGAATTGAAATCGTCTGCATTGAGATCTTTGATCTCCTCTATCCGATTCCTTACGTCACCCTACACGAAGTGAAGTATAATATCTTTTCACCATTCTTACAATGAGGACATTGTAAAATCTTGGCTTCAGGGGTGTGAAGTGAAATTTTCACTTCAAGTGTATTTGCAGAGAAAATATAAAAACACATAAAAATCAAATACCCACACATTTTTTTAAAAATTGGAAATACCAAAAAAATTAAAAAATTTTAAAATAAAAAATATCATAAAAATTTGAAAACTTTTAAAAAGAATTCATAAAAATTGGAAAATTTTATAAAAATATATATATAAATACAAAAATTTGAAATTGCAAAATTATAAAAATAATAAAAGGGGTTTTATATCTAGAATAAAGAAAAGAAGAAAGAAAAAAAATATATTTATATAATTAAGAGCTTAATTTTTCTTTTAGGTCAGAAACCAATAATATAGAATATATTTAGTATAAGAGCATTAAATCCTTATTTAGATTTTTACTTACAACATTTTGTAAGAACACATTGTTGTTTGCAAAATCTTAAAATAAGATTTTATTTAAGTTAGAATCTTTAAACCTTAAGACTTTGTTTTTCTATTCTTATCCTGAAATTAAGTAACTAAGGTGTATTAAGTTCAAAACTTAAGTTTTGGAATTAAATTGTAACTTTTTAATCAATTAGATTAAGTAATCATTTTGCTTTTTGAATATTTGATTTTATCATCAAGTTAAGTAAAAAAAGGCCAGATACTCAGAGTTAATTAAGTAAAGAGTTAGTAGAACCTTAGTCTTTAAGTCTATCAGGCTATAGTTAGCTTAATCAACTAAAGGACATTTGGCTAGACTTGGCGAGTTTTTGTCTTGACAAATCCTATAAGAGGAAACTAAAAGTTTGAAGAACCTGAGAGTGAATGACTTTATTGTCCAAGCTCTGGTTTGAGAGCTAAGTAACCTAAGCATCCAAAAATCACACACATAGAATTGTCTTGATGGTATCTGAGACCATGAAAACACAGAGGTTAAGAGATTGATTCTAAATCCTCTTTAGTCCAAGGATTTTCACAGGGCGGTTCTTGAAAGGGAGAAGGATGTGCCACTCACCTAGAAAAAGGATTTGGAGTATAATGATGTAAGAAAAATGAGAAGAGGGAGAAAAATAAATAAATAAATATATATAAAATAAAACACCCTGCAGTTAAGTACCTTACTACAAATGGGTACTTATGCAGTTTTTCCACAAAAAACAAATAAAGAATCTCGGTATAAATAGATGCTACCTTTCCTTCTATCAAATAAAAGAATACCTTGCTGCATATGGGTGTTCTAACCTATAGAAAAAGCTGAAAAAAATATGGAGTTAAAAATTAGGAATAAGAGACCCAATGGTCCACCGGGGAGATATACACAAAAAGTATTGACCTCGGGATAGAAAACTGGTGAGGAGAAAGCAACCAAACCTGAGTAAGACCAAGCCAAAGACTTGAATTGGAATAATCTGAATTGGAAATTGATGTCTTAAGATCTGGATTTTGGCAAATTTGGATGCCTTTAGGACAATTCTCTTCACAAGCATGGATGTTTTAAAATCATAGCTTCTGAACCTTTGTATTGGGCAGTGAAGCCTAAGAAATTGGGTTTTGAGGATTTGCAGTTGAGACCTAAAGGAGAAGGATTGACAAAATCCTAGGTCTAGAAGTCTGTCCTTAGTGTTGTAGGCTGACAGATTAAAGTTTTACTACTCTAAGTTTGGTTAATGATGAATATCTGGCTAATTTGCTAAAACTTAGATTGATAAAAATCAAATTTCATAAACAAAGGACTAACTTAAGTCTATTGAGTTTTTGAGTTAAAATTTAATTCCCAACTCTTAGGTTTTGTTTTCTTAAAATACTTTGCATTCTGAGCTGTTAGGGTTAAGAATAATTACAAAGAATAAATGATTTTTGAGATTCTAATTTTTGATAAAATTCTTGTTAAAAACTCTATTTTTAATAGAGTGTGTTTTGAAGATGTTTGAGTTTTAAGTCTAAGGAAATTTTCACAGAATGCTCTGTATATTGGGTACTTATTTATATATATATAATCTAAAAAAATTAATTCTGACCTAAGCATTCCTCTACTTAGTTCTTATTGATATTAATACCCAAGTGTTTTAAATCATCATATTTCTAGTTAATTTTGCTAGGGAGTAGCAAAACTTTGGCTTGGGGGTATGATGAGAAGCTCATCATGGTCTCTAATTACCCTAATTAACTAGTCTTCCTAGTTAATTAGCTAGGAATATGTAAATATATGGGTTAATTATTAAATAAGGGATAGAATAGTAAAGGACCTTAAAATAAGTTTAAAATGTTATATTATTATCTAATTAATATTATTAATAATTTAATTAATAATTGGACTCAAAATATCATCAGTAATTTATCTAATTAATGTGTTAACTAACTTAAGTATAATTTATACCTGAGTATGTAATAACTTAAGTAACCTTAATTAAATAAATTAATCTAAAAAGGTCAAAAATGTAAATTCAAGGTTTAAATATAATAATTATCTTATTTATAATCATATATAAAAAGTTGAAAAAGATTTGAATTAAAATAAACCTTGAAAACCTTAGTTTGCATTTTAGCCCTTATGTTTTATTTCAGTCGAGTCCTTATTCTTCACCTAGGTCCTCAATTTTCATTACAGGTAAGTCCTTGAAAACTTCTTCTTTCCTTCTTCAGCCTCTTCAACAGTTGACGACAGGAGGTACATACACCCACCGATCATCGCGAATCCGACGTCCTTCCTTTCAAAGCTCCTAGAGCTTGTGCTCACCATCCTCTTTTCATCTATTGGTCTGGATGAAGTTGCAATCCTATTTTAGGGTTGAAGTTAACCTCACCAGCGTCGGAGAAGACGCCAGTGGTTACTTCACTCCTAGACCTTTCTCCGTCCAAGTACATCCTCCTCCTCAGCCGCTGCAACCCATAAATACCCCTCCACACCCTCGATTGCAGCAGTTAGCTCTCTTCCCTCTTCTTCCACTGAGCTAACCGATAGACTATTCCCTCCAAAATCCGGCGACCTTCCTCCGCTTCCTCCGTCTTCCTCCGTCCACCTTTGCTCGCTTTGGATCTCCATCGACGTCCACTGAGTCTTTTGACGTAGCGCTGACGCTGGATTTCCTCTGCTTCACTCCACCTACACCTGCCAGACTTCTTTCCTCGCCCCTCTGATTTCCTCCTCCGTTAAGGACCTTCGACGGAGATCTGCTGTCCCCTTCGTCCAGGTAACAGTAGGTTAGGTAAGTAGTTTAAGTAGAGTAGTTAGTTAGGTAGATTAGAAAGACTTAATGTTAGATTTTCAGTCATCTTCCTCAGCTCCGGCGAGCTCATTGAGCTTGACTGGAGCATTCTTTTGTCTTTTTAAAACATCGATCACCTTCCTTAATCTCCCATGATCACTTCTAACACCTTAATTCCCTGATTTGAACACCTAATTGCCTAATCCTTCTCCACCTTCACCGGTTGCTTCTGCTATCCATGGCGGAGGTCACCGAGGGTAATTCACCTCCACTGGGGCCCTCCATCACTTAGTCATCATCTTAGGGCCTATATCTTCACTTTAATTTGAATAATAATCATTTATTTAATAAACGCCTAAATTCCACACTCTCCTGAGCTCGCTATCAATGACAGCTCAGGAGTTCCTCCACCTAATTAATCACATAAACACTATCGCCACACTCTACTAATATGATTTCTCCACCCAATTGAGTGGGAGATCATGTTTTGAGTTCCATCAAACTCAGATTTCACTCACTGCCAATTCATTGCATATCTTCCAGTTCAATTGTTAATTGAATGAATTGCTAATTTCTTGAGGTTCCTTGAGACTTCAGGAGACCTTTCAGATCTCCCTTGGCCTATTTTGACAACTTTTGCACTTATTTAGCCATTTTCTGGACTTACCAGAGCTCCGACGAGCTTCAAGGAGTCAAAAACACTCTTCAGCCTAAGGAACTTCTTGAGAAGCTCCAGATTGCTTATTTGAGGACTAGGGATTCTATCTTGATGGTTATTTTGATGACTGGAAGTCTGGAGTTAGATTTAGACTATTGTCTTCTCCAAATCCGGCGGAGTTGGAGAGGTGTCTCCGTTAGGGTTTAAGAAGTTTTGAGAGGTTCAGAAGCAAGAGTAAGGATCATAGAATTCATCCCAACCCTTTGATTTATTAGAAGATCTTTAGTTTGTTCTGTTGAACAAACCCATCTTAGATCTCAGGCGACAGACCTGAAACCCTAGGTTTCTTGGGTGAAATTCCTCTCTGATATCCTGAACATATTTCTAAGGTTAAACAGGAATGACTTGAGGTGTTTAATTCATCTAATAATGTTCAATTTAGAAAGTCAAATATCAAGGTTTAATGGTCAACCTTAGGTCTGATCTGTGGATTTAGGATTCAGTGAGAAGAATTGATGAGTTCAATTTGTTCCTGGGATGAATTTAAATAGATCAAATTCAATTTGGATGAATTCTGATCAGTTTTATAGAAGAATTCGATTGTTGTTCAGTTTGGCTTGTTTTTGAACCCAAACTGACGACAGTGTGTTTTTGGTGAATTTCAAATGAAAAATTTGGACAAATAGATCCTTAACAACCTTTAGAAGTTGTTTGAGTTGGTGAAGTAGATCTTTAGCTGTCTATTGGACTAAACAGACTAAGAAATGGAGCTCTGAAGCTCCTTAGCGAAGCTCTTAAGCTTCTTTGCCTTCCTGAAGCTCCTCAGAGTCCCTTTCCTTCACCAGTAGAAGCGGAAATACCTTCTGGACCTAGTCAGTGCCTCGTTTGAGGTCAAAGAGTCATCCTGCAGGTCTTTAGACTTGAGATTCACCTCTGCAGACCAGAATGGCGTGGTGATCCAGCCTTTTCGCCCTTCAAATTGAAGAGCAAGACTTTCCCTGAGTATCAAATTAATACTGTAATCATGTAGAGTGTCCTTAGAGCTTTCCAGTAAGCCTTTATTTGCTCGATTTGGAGCTCTGTGCTGGCTGGAATCCTTAACCAAGGTCTGGTCTAAAGGGGAAGACAGTCCCACATCATCAAAGGAGAAGCGTCTGCCTGTGAATAAAAGCAAAATGTGTATAGGGTTGTTCGGTCGTCAGTGCTGGGTGCATAAATGAGCATGAGTGTGTGTGGGTGCGTGCAGTGCGCGTGCTCGGGTGTGTGTGCGCTTGTGGGCGTGCAAGCATGGGCCGTGAGGGCGTGTGCATGTGGGCCTGGGAGGCCGTGGGCCGAAGAGGCTAGAAACTATGCTAAACCGAAAATAAACCAAACTGAATAAAAACTAGGCTCGGACCCAGTACGGTCTGGTCCCACTTTGAGAGGGGTGCTGTGTATTTCCGACCGATCCGAGCTGTCAACCATAAAACCAAATTTTTGGTTCAGATGGGTTCAAATCGGGTCGGTTCAGCTCTGTTGCAAAGGAAAAGGAGAAGAAGAGATCTCGTTGGGTTGAAAAGCAAAGGAAAGGTAAAAAGAAATGAAAATGATAAGAAGAAAGAAAAGAAAGAGAATAAGAGATGTTAAGAGAAGAGTTCAAGACAGAAAAGGTTAGAGAAAGATAAAAAGAGAAAAGAGAGAGAGAGAAAGGTAGAAGAAGAAGAGAAGAAGGATTGAGGCTGAAGATTAAGAAGAAAGAATGGAATTTATTTTTGTAATATTTTCTTAAATACAATTTCTTGTTGAGCTTAAATGATGTAATAAGGCATATGTTCATTTGAATTCCTCTTTTCTTGCCTTAATCTCTTGTAAATAAGAAATTAAAGAAATAAACATGTTTACTTGTTTGTAGTAGCAATTCATATGTGTAAATATGTTTTTCTTATGGAATTTTGCATGTTTTTCAATTGGAAATCCTTAAGCAAGATTCATATTCTTAAAGTAAATTTAATTATAATTCTCATAAGTAGCCTAGGATTTAGTGGTGAATTTAAACTAAGTTATGCCTCCCAGGGAACGATCTGGACTCAACCAGTTAAAAAGAATTAAAATCTAAAATGTTAGGTTAACTTGACCCTATACTACTCAATTGGCATAAATTCAAATTTCCTAAGTTACTTTTTTTTGTACATAATTAAGCATAATTAACTTAATTAACTGTGTTGAGAAAGTTAACCACCAGAAGACTACGCTATCGGAGTTGGTTTTGAAAACCTATCATTGTAGTTTGAATAGCGAAGAACTCGGGTTCAACAAATAAAATCTATACTGGAAAAGAAATCTCGGGTCGAACTCAGGGAGGCTACGTCGATCAAAATTCGCAATTATATATTTTTTTGTTTTTGTTTAAAGAGTGGAGTAATTACAATGCAATGGAATCAATATAAACAATCAGAGAAAGAGAGAGAGAGAAAACATCCACTTGAAGTTGCAAAATGTTTGTACATCTAAGAAAGAGAGAAATTACACTAGAAAGCAGGAAAACTATTACAGCTGAAAAGCAGGAAAATTCTACCCTAGAAAGTAGGAAAAAGGAATGGGAGAGAGAAGTTATCCTCCTCGGCGATCGCTTGGAGGACGAGCCCGACGAGACAATGCTTGGAAGATGAGGAACGGAGCGGGAAGAAGGAGGTCGAAGCAGGAGGAACGGGAACAAGGCAGCACATCATCATCGTCGCGGGATCCGCTTCTGGAATGGGGGCGAAAAATTGATTTTATCTCTTGAGGAGCATCCCGGGTGTGGGACAAGCTTCTCTTGAGCTTTAGAGAGGGAGAGAAGAGAAGGAAGGGATGAGAAATTCGTATGGAGGGGGTCTCCTTTTATAGTTGCAAGGAGTGGGGGCATTTTGGACATTTTAATTTGAAAATCATTAATATGGGACCTTTAGTGACGGATAAATCTGTCACTAATGGCCTAAAGGTGGCCTCCTCACCTCCGCATCCTTCAACTCACGCGCACGTCTGCATGTTTACAGTAGTCCGATCAAGAGATCGGACGGCTTAAAATCGTCTACGCTTGCGCCGCACGCCCACGTGCGATCACGCGTCAGCGCCGCGCGTCTGATCGAACGTGGGCGTTATCGCCCACTCTGCACCACACGATCTTCATCGCACGACTCTGCTCGCTATCCCGCTCCACGTGCCCACTCTTCAATTTGAGGCGTCGTGGCTCAAACACGCGACCTCCTCTTCTCGCGAAGGCGCTCAACCAACGCACTGTAGGCGACTTTGTGTTGCGCGGAGGATTTGTGCGCGCTGGAATGCAGTCATTGGATGAGCATCCAACGGTGGAGAAGCATCGATCAGATGAAAGGAAAGGCAGAGGCGGGTCCTTGGGGCCGGTTGGGCGGCTGAGATGGCGCCACGTGGAGCCATCTTGGCTGTCCATCTTCTGAGTATTGTAGATGGTGCCACAGGTGTCGGATTGGACTGATTTTTGCGCTGTTTGGCTGCGATCATCGATCCAAATCCATCCGTGCAATCGGATTTGTCATCTGAGGTGCAAATTAACACCATCTTGGCCCTTGATCTTTAGGATTCCTCGGTCTCTATCTAGTGCTACGGATATCCGATTAGGGCGATCTTGGAGTCGTTGAACTCCAATTGTTGCCCTAATCAGATTCGTATGGTTGGATCTTTGATCCGAGGCCCCGATAAAAAGTTACTTTGTCCCTGACCATAAAAAGGAGACAATTACTATACAATTTATACAACTTGATCTAAATGCATGATTATGCATGTTATGCACTATTTACAATGTATGATGCTAATGTGACACTAAGAACATGCATTAATAGATATTTTAGGTTGATCAGATGTATGCACATCACACCCCCATGCCTATCTTTTGCTAGTCCCTAGGAAAAACTACATACTATTTATAAAAGAATTTGGTTGGATTACTTGGGCATAAGTTATTTTCAACATTAAGAAATTCTTTTACTCAGGATCTGAACTTTCAAAGACACAACAGTGCCCAGGTATCAGCCAAAATGCAGACTGCCTCAAGCCCTCGCCTTATTCAAAGAAAATTTTCTTTTTCACTTTTTCTTCTTTTCTAATTTTTTTGGATTTTTGAGTTGAGGGTTAAAGAGTAGATTTCTACGACCATTCAACCCACCCAAGATTTGATGAGAACCCTAAGTTCTAAGCATCGTATTGTGAATGTGATAGACTCATTAATCGACAATTAGAATGGACTTCGGTTTCTACGCCTCTAGGTGACCTTAAAAAGAGAGTTCTACCTAAAGGTGTATCTTTACGACCAGTAGCTTTCTCTCTACTTTTATTTTTATGGGGTCAAAACAAGAGTGCATCCAGTGTATATCTCCTCGGCTTATTCTACTTCTCTACTTCTTCTTAAGTGTTTTGGGAATTTTTAGAGCATTTCTTGAGCTAGGTTCTAGATAATCAGTCGATGAGCTGTTACCATCGACAACTTACCAGCCATACTCGTGCGGTGAAGTGTGACTTATTTCTTTTTTCTTTTTTGTTCTTTTCTCCTTTTCCTTTTCTTTTCTTTTTGACTTTCTTTTTTTCCTTTTTTTTTAAGTAGGTGGCTTCCCTAGTCTAAGATTTACCTAAAGGCAGTAAGAAGAGAATGATCCAGTGACTGGGCTCTGGATAACCTACCTATGGGTTGTTACCCACGATAACTTGCCAACTATATCACCCTAGAAGCTTTATTAACTACCCAATTTCTATTAAAATCGCCGATCAACAAGTCAATGAAAAGATAGTGTGTAGATGCTTTAGACTTAAAGTTCCCTCAAATCAGGGGGCGGGTTGATAAGTCGTGTACTTATTACCCAAACTTATTTAATCAAATTACAAAAGAATTCAAGATGGCGATGACTCAAAAAATAAATCCACATTTTAGTAGATACCTAGGCTGATTAAGCCCAAAGACCTGAAGGGTCTGTGTTCAGATCCTAATGTAATATTTCCTAAGATTGAAAAGTCCTAATGTCTAAGTATTCCTTCCTAATTCAAATTTTTTTTTCTTCTTTTTCTTTATGTATATATAAGAAGAGAAATAGAATTTACAAGAATTTCACAGAACTGACAAAATGGTTCAAAAATGAATCCACCCACCATGCCTAGTTGATGCAATGTCCACATTGAGAAAAAGAGACATGAAAGAAAGGGTAGAGTATGGAAGATATCACCTGAATATGAAGCTCGGGTCAGCTCTGAGTCATATGTACAACTGCTGAGTTTAATGCAATCAGCTAGGCGAAGTCCAGCCAAAGAAGTCACAACATGGCCAGAGTAATCGTGTCTGAGACGGGTTCTAGAAGAGTACGGTTAATAATAGGCTTCAGACGTTGACCGTTGACTTTGAATGAATTATCCATCTTCGGGTCAGAGATTTGAACGGCTCCGTTTGGAAAAATTTGGTCAATAATGAACGAGTCGTTCCATTTCTACCTAAGTTTGCCGGGAAAGTGCTTAAGTCGAGAATCGAATAACTAGACCTTCTAGTTCGGCTCAAAGCTCTTGCGGGAAATTAATTGGTCATATAGAGCTTTGGTCCGAGCCTTGTAGATCTTGGCATTCTCATATGCATCATTTCTAAGCTCCTCCAACTTAGATAGTTGGAGTTTCCTGGTCTTCCCAGCTAAACTCAGATCTAAATTGCACTACTTGATTGCCTAGAATGCCCTATGTTCAATCTCTACGGGTAAATGGCATGCCTTTCCATACACCAGACGAAACAAAGACATGTCGATGGGCGTTTTATATGCCGTACGATAAGCCCAAAGAGCGTTCTCAAGCTTTTGAGTCCAGTCTTTGTGATCAGGCCTAACCGTTTTCTGTAGAATATTCTTGATCTCTTGATTGGAGATCTCGGCCTGTCCATTCGTTTGGGGATGATAAGGTGTGGAGATTCGGTGATTAACCCCGTATTTAGCCAGCAAATTACGGAACTGGGCATTAGTAAAATGAATGCCACCATCACTGATAATGGCCCTCGAAATCCCGAACCTACTGAAGATATTCATCTTGACAAAATCGATGACCACCTTGTGGTCATTGGTTCGGGTGGGAATTTCCTTAATCCATTTGGACACGTAATCAATAGCGACAAGAATGTACTGATGTCCAAATGAAGGGAGAAAGGGTCCCATAAAATCGATGCCCCAAACGTCAAAGATTTTGATAGGAAGGATTAGGTTTAGGGGCATCATATCTCACTTAGTTATGCTTCCGAGTGCCTGGCATCGGGAACATGACCTTGAGAAATCCTGGGCATCCTTGAATAAAGACGGCCAATAGAATCCAGATTGCAAAATTTTTGCAGCCATCTTTTTCCCAGAGAAGTGTCCACCACACGCAGATGCATGGCAAAACTCGAGTATACTGTTGAATTCGTTCTCCGGAACACAACGATGAGTAATATGATCAGCGCCGATGCGGTACAGTTCAGGGTCCTCCCAAAAGTAGTATTTGGCCTCAGATTTGAGTCTATCCCATTGTTGCTTGGTCCAATCCTGGGGGATTTGACCAACGGCCAAATAATTAACAATGTCAGCAAACCACGGGGTTTGGATGCCTGAAACTGTAAGGATGGTTTCATCCGGAAAAGTATCAGCAATCAGGATGTCTAGATGAGAAGAATCACTCAGAAGTCTCGACAAATGATCCACCACCACATTCTGTACCCCGGATTTATCCCTGATTTCAAGGTCAAATTCTTGAAGCAAAAGAATCCAATGAATAAGTTGGGGTTTGGCATCCTTTCTGGCCAAGAGATGTCTTAAGGCCAAGTGGTCAGTATAAATAATGACATGGGACCCTAAGAGATAAGCCCTGAATTTCTCCAAAGCAAATAGTACGGCTAGTAATTCATTCTCAGTAACAATGTAATTCCTCTAGGCCTCGTCCAGAGTTTTACTAGCGTAGTAGATGACAGAGGGCTTCCTGTCAACTTTCTGACCCAAAACAGCCCCGACTGCATAATCAGAAGCGTCAGTCATGATATCAAAAGGGGCTGTCCAAACTGGTGGTTGCAACACCGGAGCATAAGTACTTCTATTTTAAGAAAATCAAATGCCTTACGGCATGATTCGTCGAAATCAAACGGCGTTTCTTTGGCGAGAAGATTGCTCAGAGGACGAGCAACCTTCAAAAAGTCCTTGATGAATCTTCTGTAGAATCCCACATGACCAAGAAATGATCGAATTTGTTTAACAGATGTGGGAAGAGGAAGTTTAGTGATAGCATCAACCTTAGCTTTATCCACTTCAATTCCCCATTCAGAGATTACATGACCCAAGACAATGCCTTCTTATGTCATGAAATGACTCTTTTCCCAGCTAAGGACCAATCTCATTTTGATGCATCGTTTAAGAATCATTTCAAGATTAGCTAAACAAGAGTCAAATGATTCTCCAAAAATAGAGAAATCGTCCATGAAGACTTCCATAAACTCTCCCACCATGTCAGAAAATATGGCCAGCATACACCTTTGAAAATTGCAGGTGCATTGCATAAATCGAATGGCATCCTATGGAAAGCAAAGGTTCCATAGAGACAGGTGAAAGTAGTTTTTTCCTGATCCTCGGGATGGATAGGAACTTAGTTGTATCCCAAGTAGCCATCAAGAAAATAGAAGTACTTTTCCCCGGCTAATCTTTCCAAGATTTGATCAATGAAAGGCAGAGGGAAATGATCCTTTTTTGTGGTCGTGTTCAACTTCCTGTAATCGATACAAACCTTCCAAGTGGAAGCTGAACGAGTTGTGACAGATTCTCCTTTCTCATTAGTCACAACGGTAATCTCAGCTTTCTTGGGAACAATCTGCACGGGACTTACCCAAAGACTATTAGAGATCGGATAAATGATTCCTGCATCGAGCCACTAAATAATCTCCTTCTTGACCACTTCTCTCATATTTGGATTTAATCTCCTTTGCATCTGGCAAGAAGGGAGGGATCCATCTTCCAAAAATATTCTATGATTGCAGTAAGATGGCTCGATCCCCCTAAGGTCATGAATAGTCCAACCAATTGCCTCCTTGTTTTCCTTCAGGACCTTAATCAGTTTAATCTCATGCTCCTTTGTTAATTTAGCACTGATAATCACAGGGAATGCCTTGTGTGGTCCTAAAAACTGATATTTCAGATTCTCAGGCAATGTTTCAATTCAAGCTAGGGCGGGCTGATGATTGAAGGTAAGGAAGATGCTAATGACTCATCAAGAGAAAGAGGTTGAGAGTGAACAAAATCAATAACCTCTTCAGAAGATGGTAGTTTGCCATAGAGGGTTGTGAGTCCAATTAATCATCAAAGGAGGAACATTCAAATGTAGAAACCATCATACAGGTTTCAATATTATCGTCCTCAAGTTCCTCAATAAATCCACAATCCTCAAATTTATTAATCGCCTTAAAAATATCCAATTTCATTCGTTGATCCCCAAAGGCGATTCCATGCTACCGCTTTCACAGTTAATGTTGGTCTTAGCGGTAGCCAGGAACGAATGCCCTAGAATGATGGGCATGTTCCTCAGATTTTCAGGTACATCCATGTCAAGGACAAGGAAATCTACAGGAAAATAGAAATCCTTAACCTAAACAATAACATCTTCAATAACGCCTCGTGGATTTGTGACCGAACGGTCTTCTAACTGTGGCATTACTGAAGTCGGCCGAAGTTCACCTAATCCAAACTTCTCATAAAGAGAAGTTGGAATTAGGTTGATGGATGCACCCAGATCCAGCAATGCTCTATCAAAAGTGTAATCTCCGATGACACAATAAATCAATGGAGCACCTGGATCTTTCTTTTTCTGAGGGAGGTGGTGCAGGATAACAGAACTAGCCTGCTCAAAGAGTACCACCTTCCTCAGAACAGATTCTCTCGACTTACGCTTCTGTGTACATAAATCCTTTAAAAATCTCACATAAGTTGGTATATGTTTAATAGCATCGAGGAGCGGGATATTGATCTCGACATTCTTGAAAATATTCAGAAGCTCCTCATTACTATCAACATACTTCTTCCTTGATCTGATCAAGGCTTCAGGAAAAGGAACATGAGTCAGATCTTTGGAATTAGGTTCCTGAGCCTTGATTTCTTCTCCAGAGTTCTCCTTTCTCTCCTCAGGTTCTTCAAGATTTGGTAAATCAGAACAGTGTGGTTGTGGATCCTGAGTTCGTTTACCACTCCTCAAGGTAACAGAATTTGCGGATGCATACGAGTTTGGGTCTTAGGGAGGGTTAGGAAAGATTGGAGGGGCTTCATTAGCCAAGAATCGTTGATTTGCAGAAGAAGAGGAAGGACCCTGCTCAACGACCTGAGCATGTGCGTATGGGTCCCTCTGATTTTTGTACCCATGGGCTTGATTGCCTGGATTCAGGATATTTCACGGGTTCGGTACAGGTTGGGGTGGTAGAGATCCAGGTTGATGAGAGTTAGCTATGAGCCCGTTTTGCAAGTTGTCCAGCGAGGTTTTCATTTGCTGCATGAGCTGGAGCATGGATCCTTGCATCTCTACCATTTGTCGGTTCAAAGCAGCCTACCCTATGGGTTGACGGGCATTCCAACCTGGCTGATTGATCTGATTAGGGGGTAACTAAGTATAAACATGACCCTGACCCATTCGTCGTTCGGAGCATAGTTTTTGGGTCGGAATTGGGTCTGCTGCCCCAGGTTTTTCCAGGAGAAGTTAGGGTGATTTCTCCAACCTGGATTATAAGCATTGGAGTAGGGGTTGGATCTAACATTCTCTTGTACATCACAAACATCCTCATAGGGTGAGGATGGAGAGAAAGAAAGAGAAGGATCAGAGAAACTGGGATCAAAAGCCCTAGTTTGGAACCCGTGGGGTTTCGAATAATGCTGGCTCACAAGGTGAGTCGCATCAAGTTGATTCGCGAACTCCCATCCAGAAGGAGCTCGCAATGAATGGAATCCCGAATTCTAGGATTGAGTGGATCGAGAGTTCATTGAATTTCCAGCCATCCACTCCTTCCTTCTCTTAGCAACCAAGTCCACCTTATCAAGTTTATTACAAATCAATTCCATATCGAATGAATGAGAGTCGTAGACTTCATTAACATTCGATTTGGGCTGCTGAGACCGATTAAAAGTATCCATGGAGGCATGATTGATCGAATTCTCACTCATTTCCTCAAACAAATCGTGTGCGCTATCTGTGTCTTTGTTGAGGAAATTGCCTCCGCAAGAAGCATCCACATGATTTCTGAGTTGCTCAGTCAACCCATGGTAGAAGATCTACACGAGTTGCCATTTCGGCACCTCGTGCTGTGGACACCTCCGCAATAGGTCCTAGAATCGCTCCCAAGCCACATGAAACTGCTCCCCTAGCCGCTGGGTAAAGGTAGTGATTGCCCATCTCAAAGCATTAGTACATCCAATATGGAAGAATTTCTTCAGAAAGGCCGATTTCAACTCATTCCAAGTTACGATTGGTCTTCCTATAGTCCTGTACCAATGAGCAGCTTTATCCCTAAGAGAGTGGGGGAAGAGCCTCATGATCATTTGCTCCTCATTCACATTTCACACCTTGGTGGTCTGGACCAAAATGGTCAAGTCCTCCAGGTGCTGAAACGGGTATTCAGAGCCAAGCCCATGGAAATGTTTGATCAGGCTTAACACCTGGGGCTTGATTTCTACATCTCTGGCAAGAATTTGGACACCGGGACGTTCCCCATAATTTGAAGGATCATAAAAATCCTTCAAGGGCTGAGGGCCCTGCATTCTCTGCATTTGATCCAGCTGCCTTTGAAATACCTCCTGTGGATCTTGAGGCAAAGGAGGCTGTTGATTGGCCATGGGAGCAATTTGGCCAAAATCCAATCCACGCCTCCTAGAATACTCTAGTGGTCCCTCCAATCGGGGATTCAATGACCTTCCCAGCATAAACTAGGAAAAGGTCGGAAGGACTAGGGATAAGAACCCTGTAGCATAACAAAGCAAGCCTATCCTTACGTGGGGTAGCCTAAGGATCTACAGACTCCCAGAACCCACCTTAAGATTATAAACGATTTACTCTACTTGTGTCTGCTCAATCCAACCAGTTAGGAGGGACTGGGGAGAAGGTTCTTCCTTCGGCTTGCGCCTCTAATTCCTAATGTACCCCCCAGCCACGGTCGTTTGACGCTACTCCCCTAGCTAGACATCAGATTAATCACTACAAGTAGGTTAATCGTAAACAATCTCAGACTAGGCCCCGAAGAGCGAATCAGTCCTTAAGGCCAATGTCTACTCGATTTTATTGAGGCCTGGGATTGTAGTGCTTATGGAATGTGATGGGCCCTTAAAATGGGTTGTGCCCTTAATGATTGATTATGTATAAGTGCGTGCACAACCAGGGTTTTCAAGCAAGATTATTTGTGATGAGTAGATTTTAATGTTCAAATCTTGCTTAAGTAGCTTTTAGGGTTTAGAATTAGGTTGATTTCAATCAAGTTTGAGGCAAACTAGGTTTTCAAGCACAGGTGACGATTGCTTTCCTTTAAAATTAGAAATAAAGTGGAGTTCCTGGTATGAACCTAGATTGAAAACCCTAAGAGGAAGCTACTTGGTGAGTTGATTTTAGGTTGAGTGGTGCAGCCCAAACAACTCAAGCAATTGGTCACAATTGCACCACTAGGTTAGGCACACAGAAATGGTTAACCAAGAATGGTTTCTACTCTTTTATGTGTTGATTTGTGTGTACCGGTTCCACAGATCAAAATCTGGTTGAGTAGAAAAAAAAAATCAAGTAGGTTAAGTGCCTTGAATGTGGGTATATGTTGAAAATTACCCCACAAAATTACCTTTTTATTTTTTTTATATAAGCGAGGGTGAAATGTGAATGTGAGTGGAAATCCAAACAACCAAACTAATCCTAGGATTTATGCAAATACCTAGGTTAATTGGAATTTGAATTTAATGTGATGAAATGAAATCTATGGAGGGGGGAAGAATGGGGAGCAATTACATTCATCTTCAACTACACTTTACTTCGATCTACCTCTTGACGATTCCCTGATAGAGGTATCTGCAAAATAATAGATACAAGAGAAAGCAAGTTAGAAGACAGTAAAGTGCGTGAAATGCGAAAAGATCGGAAAATCGTTGCCACCCCGACAACGGTAGCAAAATGTTGAACGTCAGAAGACTATGCTATCAGAGTTGGTTTTGAAAACCTGTTGTTGTAGTTTGAATAGAGAAGAACTTGGGTTCAACAAATATAATTTATACCAGAAAAGAAATCCCGAGTCAAACTCAGGGAGGCTACGTCGATCAAAATTCGCAATTATATTTTTTTTGTTTTTGTTTAAAGAGTGGAGTAATTACAATGCAATGGAATCAATATAAACAATCAGAGAAAGAGAGAGAGAGAGAACATCCACTAGAAGTTGCAAAATGTTCATACATCTAAGAAAGCGAGAAATTACACTAGAAAATAAGAAAACTATTACAACTAAAAAGCAGGAAAATTCTACTCTAGAAAGCAGGAAAAAGGAATGGGAGAGAGAAGTAATCCTCCTCGACGATCGCTTGGAGGACGAGCCGGACGAGACAACGCCTCGAAGACGAGGAACGAAGCGAGAAGAAGGAGGTCGAAGTAGGAGGAACGGGAACGAGGCAGCACGTTATCGTCATTGCGGGATCCGCTTCCGGAATGGGGGCGAAAAATTGATTTTATCTCTTGAGAAGCATCCCAGGTGTGGGACAAGCTTCTCTTGAGCTTTAAAGAGGGAGAGGAGAGAAGGAAGGGATGAGAAATTCGTATGGAGGGGGTCTCCTTTTATAGTTGCAAGGAGTGGGGGTATTTTGGACATTTTAATTTGAAGATCATTAATATGGGACCTTTAGTGATGGATAAATCTGTCACTAAAGGCCTGAACGTGGTCTTTGTGTGCCTGCGCCATGCGGCTCCTCGCCTCCACGTCCTTCAGCGCACGTGCACATCCGCGCGCTTACAGCCGTCCGATCAAGAGATCAGACGACTTAAAACTGCCTACACTTGTGCCGCGCGCCCGCGTGCGATCACGCGTCAGCGCCGCGCATCTGATCGCGCGTGGGTGCTATCGCCCACTCTGCGCTGCACAATCTTCATCGTACGACTTCGCTCACTCGCCCGCTCCATGCGCCCACTCTTCAATTTGAGGCGTTGTGGCTCGAATGAGCGACCTCCTCTTCTCGCGAAGGCGCTCGACCAACGCATTGCATGCGGCTTTGTGTCGCACGGAGGATTTGTGCGCGCAGGCCTACAAATGTTGGATGAGCATCCAACGGAGGAGAAGCGTCAATCAAATAAAGAGGAAAGGCAGAGGAGGGTCCTTGGGGCCGGTTGGGCGGCTGAGATGGTGCCACGTGAGGCCATCTTGGCTGTCCATCTTCTCAGTATTGTAGATGGTGCCACAGGTGTCGGATTGGACTGATTTTTGTGCTGTTTGGCTGCGATCGTCGATCCAAATCCATTCGTGCGATCAGATTTGTCGTCTGAGGTGCAAATTAACACCATCTTGGCCCTTGATCTTTAGAATTCCTCGGTCTCTATCTGGTGCTACGGATATTCGATTAGGGCGATCTTGGAGTCGTTGAACTCCAATCATCGCCTTGATCAAATCCGTACGGTTGGATCTTCGATCCAAGGTCCCAATAAAAAGTCACCTTGTCCCTGACCATAAAAAGGAAACAATTACTATATAATTTATACAACTTGATCTAAATGCATGATTATGCATGTTATGCACTATTTAGAATGTATGATGTCAATGTGACACTAAGAACATGCATTAATAGACATTTTAGGTTGATCAGGTGTATGCACATCACATAGCTATGTTGCATGTGTGGTTTGTGGAAATGTTTATCCTTACATTTGGTTTGTTTCTTGTTGGCTGACTAGGTCTTAGGGTTAGTCGAGGCGAGCCATTCCCAAGTTCCACGAGAGGCTGGGTTCAGGTCGTAACAATATGATAGTAGGAACTACCTTTATTATATATAGAAATCTACACTATGAAACCTCTAATTTTTGTTTTCGGTCGAACTATTTAGTCACGTTAGTAATATCCTATGGTGTATGGATATAGCACATACCTTCGTAGTTTAATGATTAGCTATAAGTTTCAGATTTTAAATGTCTATACTCATTATTTTCCATGGTAATATTTCTCGTGTAAAATAGTATTTCCCACGTAAAGACGTTGCTTGCCTGGTATATACTGTGCATCAAAGGTCTTTGCAAGCGATCCTTCCCAAGGCAACCTGGTCTTGTCAAACAACTATGTCTATGCAAAGCAAAACTTCGCCAAAGGTCCACCATACTCTACCACCACTCCAGCAGAAGTTGGCATAGTCCACCATCTGTAGATATGACAAAGTTAGGGTCCCATACTGATGGCCATAACACTAGGTGCATAACCTCCACCATGCTAAGCCACACACCCAAAACACGCTCGCTCATAGAGGGAACTTTATCAGACCTTCAGCGTCGAGGGAGAAAGGCTCTCGTGCGAGGGCCCTCAAGATTAAGGGAGAAGCGATTAAAGATGGAAGGATACATAGATCCGTTTGAGCATGGATACAGGTACTTCGGCTGCAGGATTATACAAAACCCAAATCATATTTCGTGAATGATACTATCTAACGTTTGTTTAAAAAAAAAATGATACTATCTAACGTTTGGTATTCCCTTTCCATCCGTAACTCAAAGATCCCAATTTGAAAACAAACAGTAGGGCACTTCCCCAGAACATTAACAAACACTCAAAACATTGTATTCATATAGGGAATCCCTAAGAAAAATCAACATATTACTTACCTTGTCATTTTGAGCACCGTACATTTTCTAATTCACACAATGTGCATTCCCTTCATAATGTGCCTTATTTACCATTTTGCCAATCTAACTGCTTGTCCATTTCCACAAGTTCCTAAGTTTGCTTGCAAATGTAGAATCTTACAATAGAAATTACACTTGAAAACATTTCTCAAGAGCATTTGAAATCACATTCCCTATGTGTAACCGCAAATTGATTCTTTATTTGCCCATCTTAATACATTCATGACAATTTGTACGTGATCTCGTTAGAACTCCCAGTGTTGGAGGGAACTCAGTATCATATGCAAACCCAATGCCATATATATCACCCAGTGATTCTAGCCTATGAGTCCTTTTATGCCTGTCCACAAAATATATACAAATCAACTTGAGATGATGGTGCTTCTAGTATAACCAAAAAGCACAATTACAATCTTACACAGGAGGAGGAGAGGAAGACTTATTCCTTTGGAATATCCATATAAAACTAACTCACCATCTCCACCTCTTAAACTTCACTCAACATGCACTATTTGTAACATACATTACATTTTCAACAATTACAGGGATGAAATGAACATTGATGAATCCAATGAACATATGTACCTTCGCTCCAATACCCCAACCAGGTTCTACTCTTATTTGTCTAAATTGCAAGGACAAAATCAATTATACAATCAATGCAAACATTGTATTTGCAGGACACATGTAGGAGAAGCTCACCATGACAGGCAAATTGCACCGTACTCACTATTTTGTACAAATTACATGATGCCAAGGTTGTAAACAGATATGGTGATTTTCTACCTAATATAACATGCTCTCTAGTCATGTACATTTTTATCGTATTACATTTCATAGGAGAAGCCCAAGGTTGAATCCTCAAAACACAGAGAACACATACAATAGAACACCACACAAAGGGCCAACTCCAAGGACTACTGGTAGAACACCACGGCAAGAACAACAATGCTTCTGCCCAAATAGAAGGCAATGGGGGAAGCAACCAACACATAGGTGCAAAACCCACATAGAACTCATTTGTCACATTTTCTTAGATACAACCAATCCACTAATCATTTTTGTAATGACCCGTTGCCCTTTAGTCGGATAAGATATCTGAACTGTCAGTCAGACATCTGTCCAGATGTCTGGACATATGTTCGGACGTCTGAAAGTAGAAGAATATCACATATTCCTTTTGCTCTGCACGTGGGTGGCAGGCAAAGACCTGCTCTCTCTCCTTCACCCCCTCACCCGAACCCTAACTCCCCTCCTATATAAACCCCCCTTCTCTTCTTCTCTTCTCCTCACACTACTCCAGCCACCTCCACCTTCTCCTGCAACAGCCACGTCCCCCTCCTGTCTCTGCTGCAGCCGCGGCGAGGAAGGAGAGCCACCAGTGAGGGGAAAGCAGGGAGGAGCGAGAGTGAGAGAGTGTGAGGGAGTGAGAGCGGGGGAGGAGGATGACGGCCACGGGAGCTTAATGGAGCTTGAGGAGGAGTCGTGGGAGAGAGGAGGACACCGGTGAGGAGCTGCTCAAGCTTCTGCAGCTGTTGGAGCTACCACTGCGGGTGGAGGGCGAGCGGAGTGAAGAAGTTCTGATACTGGAAGTTTCCAATATCAGACGTCTGGAGTGAAGTCCAGACGACTGGCGAGGCACCAAGACATCCGAAGCTGAAGCCAGACGTCTAAAAGCGCAATATTGTGAAGTACGTATCTTCCTATGCTACTTTCTTTTCTGCCATGCAAATCGTAGCGCAGGGGATGTTGACTGATTGTTGTGTCTGCGGGTGCTCGTACATAGGTGCAAGCTTTGGGAAGGCACGCGGTGCGCTTTCACAAGTACTTTTGCACGTCTGATCACGTCGTTAGATGTCCAGAGGTACTTCCAAACGACCAGAGTCCTTGCCCGACGTCTGGAGCTGCCCCCAGATGGTCGTAGAGGGACTCTGGATGTCAGAATCAGTCGCAAGAAGGGTAAGGTGAGTTCTGACGTCTTTTAAGACGTTTGGGACTAGTCCCAGATGTTTGATTGTGGTTAATAACCACATTTTTGGCATGTTTAAGGCCCAAACGGAATCAAATTTTCGCAAACAAAGTACCATTGTTTTCTACTCGAGTTCCTCTACGAGTTTGTATTGAGTATCTACTGTTTTGAGCTCGTTTAATGTACATTGGTCACTGGTACAGGTTACCAACCGGTGGCGTGTTCAAGGCCTGCGGAGACGACGAGATCTGCAGCATAGGCCCCCATTCCTCCCGTGATACCCGGTAGAGTGGTTTAATTCAGTTGTTAATATTTAAATAAGAATGTACTTGGTTGAAATAATCGGATTGAACTCTAGGATGTGGAATGAACCCTAGGGTAGAAATGAATGAGTCTGTTTGAGCTATCCTGTTTACTTGAATGCATGGTTAAAATAAATTGCTAGCAAATGCCTTTAATATATTTACGAGATGCATGTCAAAATACAAGCTATCTGTATGTAAATGAGAAATTGAACTGTGAAACCACAAGTTGCATGTTTGTGATTGAGAACTGAATCATGAAAACACGAGCTGCCTGTATATGGATGAGGAACGAGTTATGAAACATGAGATCTGGATATGGATAAATGAGATGAATATGAGCATGAACCCTACAGGGAATTAGGAGTAGAACTCTTGTGCATGAAAGGAATCTGGAATGTAGTTGAGAAGTGCGTTAGCCCTTGTGTACGGGGAGAGCAATTGTCCCTTTTTAGTGTAGAGCGGAGCTAGCCTCCCTTAGGTTGAGACCCGAGGTTAGGATTAGCCACTCTACACCAACTCCTGTTGGCCCTCGCGTACGTGGTATCAAGGCGTGCTACTAGTGTAGGGAGGGAGCTAGCCACCCCACGGGGCCCGGGGTTCAGCTAGCCACCCCACGGGGCCTAGGGTTCAGCTAGCCACTCTACATCGACTTTGTTAGGCCCTTTGGGCAAATTGGGGTAGTCAGACGAGGGTACGTGGATTGTGGAGGGGCGAGACCCCTATTTGGTTCTGAGGGGCAAGACCCCTGTTCTGAGATGGCAAAGCCCTATACTGTTCCGTGCTGTACTTTAGGTGTACCCACTAGTGGAAATGACTGGCCACATGTCAGTGCGGGGTAGCTACCCGTGCACTTATCACGCATGTCGTAGTCACCGCTACGTCTTGACAGTGACCTTGGGGTGGTTGACTGGGTGTAGGACTACCACGTGGGACTCTCCCAGCCAGGAGAGCACCACATGTACCTTCTACTCTATGGAAAAGACTGCAATCAAGATCGTTCCCATGAGGAACATGAAAGATCAAGAAATACCTGGATACTTTGAAAAATAGATAAACTAGAAACACATAAATGAGATAAATAGAAATGAGAAATGAACCTGTTGTTGTTTTACTGTACTTGCATTTAAATAATGTAAACACCACTCTACTCAGCATTCACTGACTATCTTTTCGTAACCCTGTTCAGGACCAGGATTTGAGCAGCCCGAGTTTCCGGCTGCAGAGGGTACTGGGCCCAGCCTAGCCCAGCCGTAGTCATTCTTTCGACTCTTTCATTTTTCTATTGTTGTAGTGAGTAATTGACACATATTTTACTGTTCCTGTTATTTTCTGTTTTCTTTCCATTTTTTGTTGTTGTTGTGGTGGCATGTACTATGTTTTGAGACAGTTGTTCTACTTTCTTTATTGCTTCGTTCTTTTCTTCTGCTTAGTTATATTGCATGTGTGAATGTGATTTATTTTTTCTGCTTTTGGTTATTTCTTGTTGGACGAGGAGGTCTTGGGATTAGTCGAGGCGAGCCAGTCTCGGGTCTTGTAAGGATCCGGGAACCGAGTCGTAACAATTTTCATGTCTATCACTTAGGGGAAATGAAAGGACAGATCAACCATCTACATTTGATTCAAGAAGTGCAATAAAGGACTTCCTTATTGCTCTTAGGACATGCTTTGATCGTGTAAGAATCAGGTTTAAAAGAACATTTGGATTTTTCGATGGATACGACAACCCAATCAAGGACAAGAGGTTATGTGCTAAGCTAGTTACAGCTTATGACACTGAGAGTGGGGACTTCTTCATAGCAGGACGATGAGTGCCTTTCACAGCAGAACACATCGCAAAGATCACGGGCTTACCATTGGATTCTCATGAGATTGACCTCAGAGCTTATGCAAACAAGAGGCACCCATTCAGAATGAAGTACTTCCCTACTGGGAACCCAACTATCCTTCAAGCAAGAAAGTCTCTTCATGAACTTCAGCGGGTAAGGGACAATCACAATGTCGATGACCAAGTTAGGCTCCTCATATGCCTCCTTTATGGAAATTTCTTGTTGGAACATGGTTCTCATTCCATATACCGAAAGCTCTTCCATTACATCGAAGAGATTGATGAGTTGCATGAATATGCGTGGGCACAAGCTGTTCACCAAGTGCTAATAGTCGATGGACTCTCACAAATGGCACACAAGATGTACATATCATGAGATGGAGGAGGATTTGGATACCTCAAAGCTCTGCACCCCTTCTCACTGTATGCAAGTATTTCATTTCTTTTAAATTAGATAGCATTCTTATATTCAATAGTAAGTGGGTATGCAAATTGCAGATATGGGCTCTAGAAGTACTTGCTATTGATGAGCCAATTATACCAATTGCATACCCAATCATCGCAAGATGGAGCTACAAGAAACCATTATCAAGACAACTTGAAGAGAAAGACCTAGATCTTGATGACTTACCCACAAGATACTTAAGAAGAAATGCTTTCAGAATCTTCCCTGGCGAGTCCACTAATATGGGTAGCCAACATCGTCCTACCAAGAATTGTACAGCATCCTCATCGGCACATGAACCATCACCACCTATAAACAACACAACAACTAAACATTCGCCAAGACAGGAGCAGAATGATCATGATCTAGGACCTTACAACATAAACAGAGACAATAGGACAGAGATTGACAAATTGAAAGGAGAGTTAGCACATGTCAGACAAAGATGTGAATAACTCAAGTGGTGCTATGAACAATGCAGAATAGAGATTGAAGAGATTAAATCTCAGGTAACTCAAACACGTTGTCTTTTACAATGACCAATAGCGCTTATATAGAACAACATTGCCTTTTAGATTCATCAAAGAGCAACTCCATCAGAGAAAATTATCCATTTTGAAACAGACAGAAGAAGCAACGAATGTGTTGCAAAAATGCAGGACACGTGAAATGTAAGTAGGGCATACATCTTTGTACTAATATAAGCACCTAATTTACATAATTGAGGATTGCAAATCATTGCAGTTTAAGGAAACCAATCCTAACAAGGTTGCTGGTACTATTGCTACAATCTAGCAACAACCATTTATCCAAATAGTGCAAGGGAAGGTAAATCATTCATCCACTTCCCAGCATATTAGTAACACTGGAAAGCACACAACGGTACCTTTTACAAAAATGTGTGACGAACAAAACCAAGTAAACGAGTTCGTCTTTACCGATTCCATTATTCGAGTCAGTTATCGAACATAAATCAGCAAATTCTTTAAAGGCTGACGCACACGTACAGATGACATATATACCTAATAACAATCAACATGATTTAATAGGAGATTGACAAAGTCGTTGAAGATAAAATGAAACAATCCAGAAGTTCCTCATCCATGAGTGAAATGGTATACTGAAAACAGCAACATCATTTAAATAACTCCCCTATCCTTACATATTCTGATTTACTTAATTCTCATTGCAGCGTAGCTTTGATCTTCTACCAGATTTTGATAATACACCTCAGCATAGAGACATTACGAAAACCACACACACTGAAAGCATGGTATTCGAATAGGAAAACACTCTCTATACAATTAGAGTAAGTGTGCTCTAGAAATAACAAGGTACATTAACCCTTACAGGCAAGTTTCGAAATTCTTGCAAATGAACAACAGTAATGTCACAATGATATCAACCTCTCCCTGGTATTATCTCATTGCAAGTGTATAATCCAATATCTAATTAGGTTGATAATGAACCTTTAAACATTGTAGGACAAGTGGATGCCGAAGGCAGAATCCCCAAAATTTTTTCCCAAGCAGCAACAACATCAAACTGTCCAGACGGAAGCTGAGGTAAAGTAAACACATTGAACAACACGTTGAGTACATTGCAATTGGCTATTCCTAATTCACGATAAGTTTAAGAATAAATAAAATTTCAGGTAGCCATACAAGTCAACCATCCAAAGAATGAAGTGGCTCTATGGAAAGGGATATAAAGCTTATACCAAGGCAAAGAATGCTAACAGAGAAAATGAAGCTAAGGGAATCTACGATACCACAACAAAGGGAATAGAGGGGAGTAAAAATGAACTCCTTCAAATGCTTGTGCAAGTTGGAAAATGCAAAGATGACCTACTGTGGCACAAAGGGATGATAAGCACCCATAGGCAGGACTTCTCTGAATCACTCAAAGCCATAAGCTTCACCAGTAGCTCCGTAAGTTGTACACATAATAAGTACTAATCTTTGCTCATGTACATTGAAATCATATTAACAGCCAATATTCAAATCAGATCATAGATGCCCATGGGATGCTTCTTCTGGAACAATCATTCAGAACGGGTAACCCACACAATTATCACCTCCTGCCCACAACCATCTCCACGGCAGTGACACAGAACCAGCAAGGAATCTTCAACAAGATAATTACAAGGCATACTTTTAGGCTCCAAACATGTGATCTATTTGCTTTGCCACTAAATACTAACAATCATTGGCATATGCTACTTTTCAATTGGGATCAAGCATCCACAAGTCACTACAATAGCTTACGCAATGTATCAAGTATAGCAATGGCCAATCGATTTGCAAAGACGGTGGTAAGAAAAAAATCATTTGTCATTATCATTCAAATCTCCGTAACAAATGCATTCCATCTATGAGTAGGAAACAAGGATTCATGAAGAAATGACAAAGATCCGTGGAGCAACAAACAGACAATGGACCATTATTCATGACCTCAACACACAATAACAAAAGTCCGGCAACAACAACTACGGCGTACATGTCATGCATTGGATGGAGATCCTTATGAATGGATTGGAGCTTACAAAGAGCAAGCCTGACAAATACATCCACACACTTCTCAGTGAATATGTCCTCCGCCTTCTCACAAGCAAGTACGTAGTTCCAGATTCAATATGATTTCACCCGACGGCAACGCATGCAGCTGCCATCACCCCAGAAGAATTCCTTCCTGCAATACCCTTTTGAAGAATTTAACCTTCCATTCACTATGGTTTCATAATTTATGGAAGAACACATTCCAATCGTTTGGCTATGTGACAACTTTCTTATAAATTATCCTTTACCTGTAGACATTTGACTATTGGGCTATTCTATTGTATGAAATTGTATGCTCTAATTAGATCTTCCTATTCTGCAATGCAACACTACCCTTTTGACAAATGCAACCTTCCATTCATGATGTTATTGTAATTTGAGGAGTTCACCTGTTATATTGTATGGAATTCTCGTCATATATGCATTCCAGCTATTAACAGCGTAAGAAGGAATGCTATGTGCTGTAGCTATACTCCACATTCCAATGCAATTACATTGTATATGCAGCACAAAACATTCATAAGTAATCCAAGTACTTCTCTTCTAATGCGTTGAAGCACACTTATAACACCCACCCTTTCAGCGACACAGTTATATTCCACAAACATTGTGTGCTTGTAGATATTTTGAACATCCCAATCCAATTACGTTAGATCTGACAATGCACAAATAAGTCTACCATACAACAATGGCCAATTGCAAATGTTGTGTGCTTTACATATATTCCACATTCCAATGCAATTACATTGTATATGCAACACAAAACAGTAATAGGTAAACCAAGTACTTCTCTTCGAATGCGTTAAAGCACACTTACAACAGCTGCACTTTCAACCACACCATTATATTTCACAAATGTCAAAATCCAGGTTGCTCAGATAAACTAACATACAATTACATGTACAAACACTGTGTGGTTCCAATATATTCAACATCCCAATCCAATTACATTAGATCTCTACGACAAAACATTCATAACAAATCCAGGTAATTTTATTCAAAGGAATTAAACTACAAGTATAACAGCCACACAACATTATCGACAACACTTAGAATAACATAGCATAAGGTTATCAAAAATTCCAATGAACCTACTTACGGGCATTTCAAATTAGTCAATTACACAGTGTAATTACAGGATATCATTTTCCACCTAGCCAATACATCCAATGGGGATAATTTGTGAATGACAATGGTGGGTCCTGAGACACAGAAGTGGTGTCAACTTCATGTGATGAAACCATTATGCTACATGACACAACACTCTCAAAAACTCCAAAAGTAAATCCTCTGTTAGATGATCCCTCCTAAATAACATAAATGTTGAAATCAGCACACAATATATTATAGAATGAAACTTAATACATAAGCAATACAGCACAATTGGTAGTAACAAAATTATGAATAAATGAGTTGAGGATCTGAACGAAAATTTCACTTGCATAATACGTCCACGATGTCTCCTGCAAGCTGCAACTTCCCTACTCGATTTCTTCCTTTTTTCAGGAGGCCTCCCAACCCTTTTAACATGCTTAGGATCCTTAATGGAGGCCCTATCAGTCCTCCCACTAGATTTTAAATCAGTCTGCAAGAGAAGATTAAAACATGCATTTACCACATGACTGAATACATTTACTCAGTAGAACATACCATTCTAGAAGATGCAGAAATCATATCCATGTATGTTCTCTCTATTACCTTCACACACAAATCGTACTTCTCAACAGAAGCATATCCAAATTTGGCAAACTTAAAAATCTGGGAGCATATGTCCTCGTAGTGATCCCCAACATTAGCCAATGGTAGTGGTAGTGATCCACGACACCTATTTGCGGGAAGTCTTATCTCCTTACACCAGAGTCTCAAGATATACTTCTCCGATATTTGATCGGCACCTTTCTCTATTAGCAAACGTAGAATATGACAGCAAAGAACACCATTAGTCTGAAAGTAGCGACAACTGCAAAATAGGTCACATGTACCTCCACTAAAATGAACTTCATATATAAGGCTTCCATGCTTGCTATATTCACAAATCACAGCATCAATATAGCTACCTGCAGAATTCTCATTGCAATGGTGGACAAAACAATTCATAAGCAATTTCAATTCATCATGAAACAACTTAAATATTGTAGACGTGTAGCACCCACGAAGTTGTTCGTCCATATAAAAATCAGATATCAGTGGCACAAGCTTGTAGGTGGTCTAGAAATCCACCTTAATTTCTCTTGCTTGGCCTACATTGCAAGCTCAAATTGTTGGACAAATTACTTCAGCGTTGTCTTCAAGTTTAAATATCCATCAAAGTATGAGTTCATGCTCTCGCTTCTCTGCGTGGTTGTCATCCCAGCCCAAAACATCTCATCAATAAAAGCAGGAACCCACAACTTACGAATGTCATACATATTCTTCACCCAAGCATTACTCTCCAAACAACGATTATGAACCACATGGGACCATTGCATCTCAAACATCTCCATTGACCGAGATTGATAAACAATTCTTTTCAATTGATCTCGAGTCGTTGTATCACTACCAAACCTATGGGGTAATTTCATCATTATATGCCATAGGCACATCCTATGACATGTGTTGGGAAAGACAATCGAAATAGCCCTCATTATCACTTGAGACTAATTCATTATTATTCCTAAAGAAGGTACATCATTCATGCATGACAACCATGTACGAAACAACCATACAAAATTATCTGTTGTCTCCTTACTGATCAAGGCACATCCTAACAGTACGAACTGCCCATGGTTGTTGACCCCAACAAAAGTGGCAAACAACATATTATATTTGTTTGTTAAGTAGGTCGTGTCAAATGATACAACATCGCCAAAGAATTTGTAAGCCACATAGCTTGTTGAATCTACTGAGAAAACATTACGTAGGCGCCCATCATCATCGAGATCCATTAGGTAGAAAAAACTATCGTTTAAACTTTGCATTCTACAGAAGTAATTCTGTAAAGCAACTGCATCGCCAGATCCCATTCTCAACTTCCTAAGCTTTCTCAACTCATTTTAGCATCCTCTTGGGTGAAGGGAATATTGTCATAACCACCACACTCTGGGACAAACGAACCCATCGTCTTTGATAACCCATCCTACAACGATCGTTTACATCTATCCTCCACTTTTTGCTAGAGGATAAATTCTTTCTTGCACACAGCTATCACGTCAATGGTCTATCCAGCAACTTATGATTATGCTCTAGCTGCAACCCAACAATAATATACTTCTTAGTGTACAGATTGAGATTCACTTGGCAAGCACAGTTCGTTTTGTTAGTTGACCACTTTGAATAAAAACAATCCTGAGGTTTGGAAGGCCCCAGCCCAGCCGTTGGGCATCCTAACCTTGCTCTCACCAGTACGTCCTTATCATACTTAGCATACTTGGACCAAATTATAAAGAACTCAAACCCATTCGTGTGTGCATATTCTCGACTGTACTCATAGAATTAACCAAAGGATTTAAACTCCATACCCAAAACAAGACCCTCAAACATTTCAGAAACTACTGCAGTACAATTTTGTGAAAGAAGGTTGTGCCTTGCAGTATATCGTAACTATCAAATGGGTACCTACTCAATCAATGGGAACATTAGATTAACATTAACTTCATTAACAAATACTCCACATACCTCCACATGGAGGAGCAGCAGGCCCATCTTCGAGAAATTCTTCACATCTCTCCTCATTTGGATGGCAGCCACGATCAATGGAGACTGCAGCAGGATGACCTAAACATGACATACTTGTTACATGGCACTAATAGTTACATGAGCATAGAAAATTGCAGCTACCATAGTGAACATGACGTCCACATTAACTTCATTTACATCCACCTTCACCAACAACACCAACACTTTTGAAAACCTCCTTCAAATGTGAAGAGGGAGCACCAACATCTAGAGCAGGCCACGTTACCATAACATTACCGGACAATGGCCACATTACCATAACATTAAATTCATTAAAAAGTAATACACATACCTCCATATTCAACAGAAGCAGGCCCATCTTCAATAGATTCTTCATCTCTCTCCTCCTTCAAATTGTGCTCCTTCAGATTGAAGGCACAATCAATGGCGACTACAGGTGGATGACCTAAACATTAGATGACCGTTACGTAACAGTAATAATTATATGAGGCACAAAGTTTATAGTTCCCATCATCAAAATGATGTACACATTAAGTTCATTTACCTCTACCTTCTACAGCAGCATCACCGAAAGCTGGAGGACCATCCAAATTTACCTCCTTCAAATGTGAAGAGAGAGTTCCACCATCCACAATGACCTCCTTCAAATGTGAAGAGGGAGTAGTAGCATTACCAATAAAAGCACCAGCTCGTGCATAAGAGGATTAATTCCATAAGCATAAATAATTAATTGGAAAATAAAGCATAAAGAAATGATTTAACATGTGAATTGGCATAAAGTTACATGAACCTTCCAAACAACCCTACTCGTATTCGGGGTGATCTAATTTAATTTAAAGCTTACACCATCAATACCATCACCACAGTCAATTGATGCAAGAAATTCATCCATATTGGCAGGCAGATATTCTATAGGAAGATAGATCATTGATTACGTGTGTAAATTATGCACAAGTTCAAATCATATTGAGAGCATACCTTCGATTCCAATAATATGAGAAGGCTCATTAACACTCCCAAAGGTAACATTCAAATAGAATTCCATCACTGTAAGTGCTCTTTAACTGGAGCACACTATGCTATACACTCGATGGCCTGCGCAACAGAAGCACTCCACATATGAGAAGAAAAATCGGGACATGTGAAGCCAATGTGTAGCACATCGGTCAAAGCATAAAGCAATCATTGGGCGGCACATTCAAATGAACTCCATATAAGAGAGAGAAACGAAGCTTCGATGTGTAGCCCATACGCCCGTATGCAACACATTGAACAAGTAATAAGGAATTGGAAAATCACCAAGTGCTCTTTAATGTTCTCATGCTATGGTATATGCTCAATGCCCTCCACAACAAAAGCACTCCACATAAGGGATCGAAAAAATATATGCGAATCCCATGTGCAGCACAACAGTTGAATCATAAAGCAATCAATCGGCAACACATTCAAAGGAAAACGATGAATGCATCACATCGAATGACGAGCACAAACCAAAGAGAAAAAGTGGAAGACTAACCCAGTATGAAATGGCAGACATGGTGGAGAAAAAAGTGGGAAATGCCCTATTGTTCTTGTACGTCACTAGAGTCCTTGTCACGTGCTACACACATGACAACTTTATTCGGCAGCACACAACACAAAGTTTAAGCGAAGGACAACACATCTACACCTTGGGAAACTGCGAGCATCAAAAATGGCCTCCAAAGGAGCATGGCGAACCCTTTTTTCTTGATAATTTAGTTCGATGGGTAGGTAACTCGAAGAAGGGGGCAAGCACTAGGATAGAATTGTTGGTGCTAGAGCACCACGATCATTTGTTTTGATGATAACAAAACACGTGTTATTTAACATTTGCACTTCGAGTCCTAGATTTCAGGTCAATCGCAAATGGATACGTGATTAGATGGAGTTTGAGCTCGCATCCAGGATGGATTGGAGGAGCTTGATGGAGAACAGAAGAGATTCGCGAGGAGCGATATATTAAAGATGGAAGGAAATGAAGAATAGGATAGATTTCCTTCTTTTGTACTTGTTGTATTTTTCGTTTCTTTTGTTGCTCTTTATTTCCTTAGATAATTCATGTTAAAGAGCCTCAAAGTACCCTAACAGTAGTCCTAGGAACACCTGCACAACCCTAGGATACTTAGGTTTTCTGTAGAACACTTAGAAAATCAATATAGGGTTCAAACAGAGTTTCCAGACGTCTAATTCCCAAATCAGACGTCTGATAAAGTATTTTAAGACGTCTGACTGTTGTTTCAGATGTCTGATAACTATTAGGCTGGACATAGTTATTTCTGTCTGATGAAATCAGACGTCCAGACCTTAGACCAGACATCTTAGGAGACGTCTGATGGATTTTCCAGACGTCCAATTAGTGGACCGTTGGCTGGCTTAGCATACACTCAAGAATATGACCGTTAGAGCCTTATCAGACGTCCATAGGACTATCCAGACGTCTGATAATTGACCGTTTTGCCTCAGCTGACCCAAAATCTCTTCTCAGAGATTTTCTAGCTGTTGCAACGTTTGGAAAATCCATTCCCACAGTAAAAGTAGGTTTCCAGACGTCCAGACATAGTGCCAGACGTCCTATATGTCGTCTGATGGACTTGCGCAAAAACCCTGTTTAGATCTGATCCAAGTTAGGAAGAGACCCGCCCAAAATCAGACGTCTAACCTTTGAATCAGATGTCTTAAAGTGAACTTCCAGACGTCTGATGCTAGAATTAGACGTCTGATAAGCCTGTCAATGCAATGATTGTTCCTGATTTCGGGCTGATTCTCTTGGGCTTTGCACCCAACGGCTATGGAACCTTTCCTAAGCCTTCCAAAGCCTTCCTAAGGCCTCTATAAATAGAGGGGAACCTTTGCAACACAAACACACACCTAGAGACACCTAAGCAACATAGTTCCACTCTCTTGTGTCCTAGCTAGCTCTTGCTCTCCAAGCTCAAGCTCCATTCTCTTGAGAGCATCAATCTGTTGCACACCCGCTCTCCCGCCGTTGTTCACGAGAGCGACGTTGCGCCGTCGCGTGGTACACGCATCCGCGTCGTCGACGCACTCCTTTCAAAGGGAAGCATCCTATTTCCTATAGAAGCTAGGTTTAAAATTACTTTGTCGGCTCTATAGGACTTGTTGTTTCTTTTATCTTTGTTATTTGGTTGGGTATTCGCTTTGCGAATTCCCGTCTCCTTCGTGAGACAAAATCCTTCTCGTGGAGAGAAGGAGTTGAGGTACGCTACCCTCGTTTAAGTAGCGTGGTTGTATTGAGGTTGAATCACCCTCGTTTAAAGTGATTCGGTTTAGTGGATTTTGATCAACTTGGTTGATCGGAAAATCCTAACTCGAGAGGGTTAGGTGGTGGTTTTCACCCGGTTTGGGTTTCCACCTAAAAATACTTGTGTACTTGTGTGATTGACTTTTTGTGAGTTTGTTTATTTTATTTTCGCAATTATTACGTCACCCCCTCCTGGTAGGGCCGGAAACCTACAAGAATTTGGTTGAAGGGGCATGGATCGAATAAAATTTGAAAATGGGAGGGGGGGTACTAAGTCATTAGGGGTTAGTTTACTTTGGAGTTATGAAAATGGTGTTAACAAATGTGAAATTGATGTTAACACTCAATTGTATTTACTTGTAAAGTGGTGTTAACATTAATTTGTGTTTACCTAAATTGGTATTAAGTTGGAGTGTTAATCCTTGTAGTATTTACTTGATAGTGGTATTAGAAATTTGAATGATAGTTATGTTTGTTAGGATAATATATTTAAATATGAAGGTGGTTGCGGTAGTTATAATTGTTATTTTGTATTATGTATTGGTAATTATTTATATAAGTAATGTTTTGATGGTAAATATATAATTATTTTTAGGGTAGTATAAACAATGTGTTATTAAATATATTTAGGTATCATTTTATATTGATGATTATCAATTTAATATTAAATTAAATTAGTTCAATTAATTACTAATTAAATTATTCTAGGTATTTTAAATTGATTATTAGCTATGTATGCAACCTAAATTGGGTGAATTTAATTATGTTATTAATAGCAATTAATAAAACAAAATCCAAATAACATGAAAGAAATCTACATAGCAAGTTCCCACCATTGCCTTGAAGTGTGGAGACCATGTTTGTACATGTTCATTTCTTTTGCAATATCTTTGGACACCCATGAAGGCCTTTTTTTTTACTGGTATATAGATTCTAAAGCAGGTTTGAAGGATGCATATTTGAGAATTTTTCCAAAAAGAAAAAAGAAATGATGCAATTTGAGCGTTTGAAATAAGACTTGCAGACAATACTTTGTCCCTAAAAAAGAAATGCATATTTGAGTGTTTGAAATAGGATTAGATAGTATTATAGAAAGAAAATACTTTAAACAATATGCTTGTAACTCATGAGAAAACCTTGGGAAAAATGTATGAAAATGCTTTGGATCTTGCTAGTGTCAACTCTTCACACTTGGCTATAGCTCTTGTACATGAATATTCATAATGTTCACAAGGACATCAATGGGCAAAAACACCCCCAACGCCTCAATTATCCCCAACTAAATTGACTGCTGAATGGTTTAACCAAAATAATATCTTGAAATTATGTAGAAGCTAATATGAAATTGCATAGAGTTGTAGTTAAAGAGATCCACCTCAGCATTATTAGGTCGTGCTTTCTCAAAAATAGAAGTCCAACTCTAGTTAGTAACTTGTAAAACTAACTCAATTACTTGATGTAAATTATTATTCCAAAACGTGTCTTTCTTTGAGCAA
This sequence comes from Thalassia testudinum, assembly GCA_037157565.1. Lineage (NCBI taxonomy): Eukaryota > Viridiplantae > Streptophyta > Magnoliopsida > Alismatales > Hydrocharitaceae > Thalassia > Thalassia testudinum. The sequence goes on from JAZHRO010000033.1 coordinate 7,835,026, forward strand.
AAGGTGGTTGGTTTCATGTAGCAATCAGACTAAATCCCATTTAACCCAACTAGTCCAATTCTTATAACCTGATTTAACAAAATTAAGAGCTAGTTCAGGTTAGTTGCTTACAGTTGGATGTAACTTGGTCGACAGTCCTTGACTTTTTGAACCTTGGAAACAATAATAAGAATCCAAAAGTACTCGTACAACAAGTGGTCAGCATGTTTAATTCTTACATCCTTTTATATTCCATTGGTGTATATGCTTTTTGTTGTAGAGATAAGATTTCCAATAACAGCAACTAAAATCACAGTCATCTAAATATACATTATTTCTCAGTCCCCAAAAGAATGGACACTTACTAGATTCCAAGTTTCATAGTTCTAGAGAAACTAGTGATAGCTAAACAATGAATTTGAGTTAGGAGAATTGGTATCAGGTAGAAAATTTTATTCTCGATGTCGAGCAGAGAGAATTTCATGGGCAAGAATAAATGTTTAGGGACAGAGCTCATTTCCATGCAACGTTTTTACATGAAAGTATAGAAAACAAAAAAAGCTAAACATATGAAGTATAGAAAACAACAAATGATATCTCTCCATAATTATTTTTCCATTGAATTGTTTCCCATTTGTGGGGTAGAAAGACATTTGTAGGTCCATTGTAGAGGGAGGGTTGGGTGCTCTGGATCTTAAGACAATGAATCATGCTTTATTGATGGAAGGGAGGACACGAGTTATGGGTATTGGTATGTATTGGTTTGGACCTATTTAATAGGGTGATCTTTGGTTGCCATTGGAGAAAGTTGCATTGAAAGTCAAGATTAGCACAAGTGAACACTGAATGCATGCAGATGCTAATACTTATAGATGGATGATTAGCGCAGGTGTTGTATGTACACAAGCATTTACACATTCATGCCTAAAACAGTAATGGATAACCAGATGGTAGGCTGGCAAGAGGGATATCAAGGAACCCAACATAACAAACAAGCAAGGTAACAAAGACAACCAGTAATTTGATTTAAAACAACTTCATAAGCAACCTTCTCACACATTCATCATAGAAATAAACATAGGGAAGCCAAGAAACCTGTGGAATCACATAAAAAAAAAAGCGTATGACGAACAACTTTGATGCAAAAATAATATTATACAAAAGAGTTCACCTGGTAACACCACGAGAACAAAATATTGATTGGACATACAAATAACAACCTTTATTTATAGTAACACCTGGATCCTCAAGATCAAGTACATAATAGTGTACCATTGATTAGTATATCATTGACATAAATATTAAGAAAAGAGCGATTACAATTATAAAGTACAGGACAATCTTATTCCTCAAGTCCACATTCTTGTCTAGCAAGTCTAGCATAATCTCCTTCGTATAACATGTTGAGGGATCAAACCATTCAAAGTAGTTACATTCGTCTTTTGGAAACCAAGAAATCGACGCCTGGGGTTATCTTGCATCCATGAAGTTCGTACTTGTGCTTTCAAGCCATAGTTGCAGAACCTATATACTTGGACTCCATCGAGTTGAGGAGATCACCTCGAAGTGGATTGAGAAGAATGTGACGTAGACATATTGACCTATGTTAAAGAAATACCTAAGTCAATGGTGGGTTCCATTTGCGTAAAACGTAAATGGTATGAAGTGGATGATCATACTTGTAACAGCAAACTCCTCTTTTTACTAACAGCAAACTCCTCTTTTTACCTAAGTCAATCATAAGATCATTTTGATTACTCATAAAGAAACTATCATCTAAATTACAAACACATAATCGATCACATAATTTCGTACAAGTCATGCAACCAAAGTCTAGCTAAATAGATAATAAATGGTTCAATTATACAACTGAAGTATATCTAAATAGATAATTCAGTCATACAAATACCATAACAACAGGAAAAAAAAACTACCTAAAGGGATGACAACTGCATCAATCGGTTTGCAGAATGAAATTTAGTAGTCCCTTGATTGGGAAGTGATAGTTGTGTAGCCACCTTAGCCATGGATCAACCTGAAATCAGTTGAATGAAGATCATTCACAAGTTTTCCTTCCGCAATGGTTATGAACTAGCGTGTCAAGATTATCATCTCAGTGCCGATCATCATCCATCATTGCGTGGATTGAGCAATAAGTTGACTTAATAAACATCCACTTGTGCACTACATCAGCTTTGGAGTACTCAGTTTGCAGTTGTCGGTTGAGTTCTGCAAGGCATCGATGCCATGTAGCTCTAGTGAATGCCCCATGAATGTATTGACCTTCAGCCTTTAGCTCATATAGAATGAAGACCAAAGTCCATTCGCAGTGTACGTTCCAATTCTCGGAGTTGCAAGTCATTACTAAGTAAGAAGGAAGAAAAGTTAATAGTAATACATATATGTATGTAATGGGCTCAGATTTGTTGATGATATCTATCATTGGGTGTAAACATTGAATCGTAATTCCCACGCTTAATGAAAGGATCCACTCACATGAGTAGTCTTTGGGGTAGCTAATTACAATGTCAAAATAATTCTCCACTCACCTAGATAGCCATCCAAACCAAAAGCTAATCATGGGCAAATCACTTTGTATATCATACATCCCACGTGCAATTAAAGGATCCACAAACATTGGTAGCTTGGGGTTGGTTATCTAGAGTGTCAGAATAAATGTTGACTCATGCAAATAGCCATCCAAACCAAAAACTACCCATGGGCACATCACTTTTTATATTTGACATTTACACTCCTAAAATAGAACATCAATGAATTTCATCATTGCCCACTAGTATGTAAAATATGTTCCCACCTTCATATTAAAGGAAAGTAATATAGATAAAATTTAGGTTTGACTTCCCTAAACAAATTTTTAGCAAACTATGACATAACATAACAAAAAATAGAAAAGAAAAAAATTAACAACAAACAAACAACATAAAGTAGCAAATCAAAATGCGAATGCAAAAAGTGTCTAAAGAGTAGAAATGTGTTAACTACATGGTAAGCCACAACTAATAGCCCCTCTATTGAAAGCGCTCCCACATCGCATCAACAATAGCCTCCCAGACTTGTGTACCTCTTCTCACTTATTCCTGGGTAATGGTGCACGAGTGTGTTTCGTTTGGAGTGTTGTCTGGCTCAACATCACCCGGATTATTAGTATGTGCTCATCCATGGTTTCTATTATCTTCACTCGAATTCCCTTGCTCCAAACTTTTGTTGTAATACTCATCCCTTCCTCCATCCCTAAGAAGGAAGTTTTGTATTACACAACATGCGACTACGACATCTGCACGAATCTGAGTTGTGGTAGAAGGATTGGTAGCTTAAACAATGAAATATTTTCTTCAATACCCCAAATGCCCTCTCAACACAACTATGAATTTTTGCATGACGGTGATTGAACACTCTTTCTTATTCCAGTACTTGTTACAACACCGAGCATTGTATTCAGGTATGTGGTAACTAACATTTCTATATGGAGCCATATAAAAGTCCGTATTTGCATAACCACAATCCACCAAATATTGTCATCGTCTAGGTGGCTTGAAGTGGTCATCTTGGATTGCCCATTGAAGAACCTTCATGTCAAAGACGATGACTCCTCCCAACCGCTTGCTACATACAACAAGGCAAGATCTAGTGAAACAGTGCACATCACATTCAATGATGTCCAATGATGCCTGTTGCGAAACTTGGGAGCCTCACTTTGAGGAACGACGACCTCCACATGTATCCCAGAAAAATTTTGATAACTAAAATAATCAAAATGATTTCTCACTTAAAAGGATTCCTATTGTTTCCATAACATTGATAGTAGAGTGGGGTGGGACATATATCAACCAATGATTATATGCATCAATTGTGAGATTTAAGGGGTGACCCACTAAACATGATAAAGCTAATTACTAAAACATTCATTGGTAATGAGACCAATTGAATGCATTCAACATCTTGCCTTTTTAATATGTTTGCTCCTTACTTTATTTGTGGTTACTTTTATATCTTGATCAATGGGACTTTGACATATTTCTTCTTTCTTTTTGGAACTGTGGTGCATTGGAACTTTTTTAGAACTTTCATGTTTTATCCACTGTCCTGTGAAGGTGATTTAATGTAAGTCCAATGAAGGTCCTTTATTAGCAGATTCATGTTTTTAGCAGTTTCATGTTTCAATAGGTTCTACTTATCTCCCCACCAAGATTTGAAGTCCAAATGATACATGTTCTATATGTTGATGTTAGAATCATAATGCGAACCTACATATATTATTATTACAGAATTATACGTTAAATGCATACATATATTTAAACATCACATTTATGGTCATTAAAGTGGTCTAATTATGTAAATTGATCATTTATGTCTCATTAGGGTATGAGATTTAATGCATAGAAACCTCAAGGGTAAATGCAATTCCGTGATGGATGGAATTGTCATTTTTATTTTAAACGGTTATATCCCTAGAGGGGTGAGGGTGAAGTGGGCATTCAATTTTCTGCATCCCATCACAGAAAATTTATAAATAGAGCCCATAACAGAACCCAAAGGTTACACCCCCATTCAGTTCTCTTCCGCTCTCGCACTTTGAACCCTCTGGAAGTACCATTACCACCACCTCTCATTGGAGAAGCAAGCCCATGGCTCTAGAGGATCTCCATGATCTCCTCATCGCTTCCGCTATGATGGCTTCAGGTATCCCTCCATCATTTTCATTACATTTTCATTTTGGTTGATGATATGGGGAATAGATAGTTCTTGGAATTATAAAATCATATGTTTCTAATTTTATTCAGCATTAAATTTCATCAAGTGGTATCAGAGCTTTTCTATTCATCATATCATTGCCTTAATGATTCGTTTCTTAAGAAAAATAATTTTCCATTCGATTTTGGGGATTGTTCTTCATTTAGTTTTTTGGATTGATTAACTCCTATCTTCATGAATCAATAAAACTCGTGTTTGTATTTCAATTTTCATGATTGTTTGTATCCCATATATGATCATAGAATCGAGTTTTTCAATCGAAATTGTGATTTGGGGTTTTTCCCTAAATCTCGATTTCAGATCGTCGCCCTGGAATTGGGTCATGGTCGGTCCAATACCGGTACTTATGATGAGTACCGGTACATGTGGGATACTAGACACATTACAGGAGTACTGCCGGTATCGATGGAGTACCGGTACTCATCATGAGTATTGATTGTTGTCACACGAAATCGATATTATAAAGTCGTTGCATTGTAATATAGTCGAAATCGCTTGTCAACAAATACAATTTATAACTCAAATATCTAGAAATGAAGTCCGAGGTCCAATACAGGGAGCAAGTAGGAATTCACACACTAATCTTGATTAATATATAAATGAGCGCAAAAATAAGCCAATAACGATATTCAATGAAATGCTAATCTATCACATTAGATATTCAATGAATAATATAAGTATTTCAAGAGTTAAAGAGACCAAAAAGATTTCTAGAACAAAATAATGGTGATTTAGATCACCAATTATTAGCCTAAGCACATGTATATCAATTACTCAATTGATGTTCAATAACTGAACAATACTCAGACGTCTGATATTCAAATCAGATGACTTAAATGTTCTGTGCTATAATACTCTTCTTCTATTCTTCTTCTTCTTCTCTGATCTTAGCTTCCTCTCTTCTTCTACCTTCCCTTTATCTTTTTCTTCTTCTTCTTCTTCTTCTTTCTCTCTCTTCCTTAGCCTTTCTCTTCTTCTCAGGCACGGCAACCTTCTCTCCTTCTGCCTTTCCAAACCTTCTCCCTTTCTTCAGTTCTTCCTCTTTCTTTCTCACGCACAAGGGTAGCAAACTCTTCCTCACGACTAAGTGTTGAGTATCTTTCTTCCAAGCAAAACCCTCCCCTTCCCCGCTCTCTTTCTCTACCTTCCTCCTCTCTCAGATAGTTGGGCTAATCGGGAAAATGGATCGCGTGCCCGGGTCCAAGGCTGCAGGCGTGGGTCGTAGCCGAGGAGTGAAGGCAATAGGTAGGTCAGGTTAAGTGAGTGGTGAGCAAGACCTCCCCCTAGTGTACTTGAGGCAGTAAGCCCAGGTGAGAAATTCAATATATGCGTTGCGGTACGCTCTTGTCCTCACGATGTGGGACTATCCCACAAGCCTCTTCTTGCGAGTGCCTGTAGCTAAAGGCATCCTCGATTGGAGTAGTAGCAGGTGGTGTGGTCTCCAATTGACCACCTGGGAGTGGTCTTGGGGTTTTTCCGCGTAGCCTAGGGGTGTCACCTGGGGCGTGCGTGACCTAGAGCTTGAAGAGCGTGGTGGTGGTAATGGCGGTGATAGCGGAGTGATGACGGAGCTTGAAAATCACAAACACAACCTTTCGGCCACATCAGAATAGCTCATAAGCATCGCCAGACCATGGCGAGTGTAATGGTAGTGGTGTCATGGTGTGAGAGTGTGTGTGGAGGGTGGATGGTGACAGAGAAGGAAGAGTGATGGTGCGGTGTTCGGTGGGAGGTTCGAGTGAGTAATCCCCTCAATTTCTTGAGGGGTTTTGCTTGCGTGGACACGGCGGAGGTGTGGGAGTTATTGGTGAGGTGTATGGACAGGTGTAGCGAGTGATGACCTCATCGGAGTGGTGGCTGGAGTAGAGAATGAAGGTGGCGTGTGTTCGGTCGAGGGATTCTTTTTAGGTTTTTGGATAGCAAAACTAACCTAAGGAACTAAAGGGACCTAACTAACTACTCTAACTAGTCTAATGGGATGAAGGGGTAAGGATTGGCACCGACGTTGGCAAGCCGGTGTCGTGGAAGGTAAAGATCTCTGGAGGGGGATGGCAACGAGGACAGGGAGAGGATGCCCTCGCTTTGATTGGCGAGGCACGAAGGAAGGTGAGGAAGATGATGGGTCACTCGATTTGACTATCTAATGGCAAGAAGAATGGAGTCGAGGAAGCTCACCAGAGCTTGGTTGGAGAGAGGCCGAAGGTAGGGAAGAAGAGATTTTGGCCCCAAACCTAAGGATGTAGGACTATGCATGGGGGCTTTTCATAGGCCATTGGGTCGAGCTTCAAGCTTGGAAACCAAGCTTGAGAGCTTCACAAATCAAGAAATAGGTTTAGGGCTTCCAAGAGTTCGCATGAACTCTTGGATGAATTAGTAAGGTCATGAAAGAGCTCAGATGGAGGGGGATCTCCTCAAGAGTCTCCCTTTCAATTTTGGAATGGTTTCTCCATGAAATCAGGGAGATCTTCCTAATTGAAGATCAATTCTAGGTGGGTTCACACAGCCATGGTAGCAGGGACCTGCGTGCGAAGAAGATGAAGTTGGGGGGGTCCATGCAAAGAATTAGAAAGTTAGGGACATGTGTGTAAGAGAAAAAACTAAGACTAGACCAAAATGCAAACTAGATAAAGATGATCTCTGATTGGACCCAAATTTTGGTACAAACCTAATTTGGACCCAAGGAATCTAATGGTGAAGTCAGATTTAGGTTTTGACTAAGTTTGATTGGGTAACTTGTGTAGAAACCCAAATTAGGGCAACTATCTATTCGAGACTCTGTTTTAGGTCAAAATGGATTCTGATGGTCAAATCAAGCATACCAAACCATAGAGATTATTTTTATATGATTTTTAGAAGGTTTAGGTGAATTTTATCCTGACCAGAACTTCAGTGAATTAAGCGGGTCTGTTTTTAGGGTTTCACATGTCATTTAATTCTCGAAAAGAGTGAAAACCCATTTCTGTCTGCATGAACCCACTTATTAGGCACTTATGACCATTTGACCTTTAATTAATTGTTGAGAAACCCTGTGATTGTTCTGCAATTAAGATATTCTGTTAATTCTGTAGTTTTACCCATGTTTTATTGTTTATCTCTCAGAAAGGATGTGCAATGAATTATAGCTTTCTGGCTATTATGTAGGAGTATTTATCAATGGAATATGACTAATTAAAGCTAGATATGGCTAATGATGACGTTATCATCATACCCCCATGCCTAACTTTTGCTAGTCTCTTAGCAAAATCTTATGAAATTAACTCGAATTCTAGACCATGACTTGATGTTCAAAGTCCTAAATTTCTTTCTCTTTGGAACTTAGGTCAGAGTGCCAATGATAGGCCTAGGGGTACTTAAGTACCAACCAAGATACAAACCTGACCAGCTTTAGCCTCAGTCTACCGTGAAGGTTTCTAAGGCCCACAGAAAACTATCGGAAGGTTCGTTGGACCCAGCAGCTAAAGCACCCGTGCTTGTAACATGATTAGTTCAGGTTCAGTTTGCAGTGCATTTTTATAAGATAGAGAGATAGAAGAATTTTTTATTTTTGGAGATCTTTCTCTCTCTTTTTCTTTCTTTATTTCTAGCTTTGGATTGGTTCAAAAACATGATCTGTATCAGATTCTTTGCTCCCACCATCAATCCTCACAGGGTCCCTGGCAATCGATGCTTTGAGATAGCACCGCCCATGGCAACCCCGAGAACCCTAGCTTTCAACACTTCGAGATAGTGCCGCCCATGGCATTCTGTAACTAAATTCAAGCCCTGGTAATCAACATTTCGGGATAATCCCGCCCATGGCACCTAAACCAGCACAAGGTGCTTACATGCCCCCGGTAGGTTATTTAGATATCCAAGGAGACAAGCGCCGAGGAGACGGTATGTTATTGCGCATCTTCAAGGGAAATTTCCAACCTTTCCACATTGGGAACTCGTCCAAATCAACTTGTGTTGATGAGCCGCTCCTAATCTAAGTAGCTTTTTCAGAACAGAACAAACGCTTTTGCGTGATTTTAATTATTAAGCGCAATGAACCAGATTGTGTGTGGATTAGGGTGCTTAGGTTACCGAGTCCCGCAAACCAGAGGTCAGTTAACGAGGCCGAATAATCCTTAAGCCTTAGACCTAATGCATAAGCTAAGCAATTTCCTCAACCTATTGAGGACTATCCAGATATTAACGGATACTTGAATGTTTAAGCCTAAAACAAGCCTAAGAGGCCTAAGATCAGCACTCATACTAATCTCTATGTCTCACTGTTATTCTAGGACTTAATTTTTTCTTTTGATTTGGTCTAGAATCTAAGTAGATTCCATAATCATTTACTAATGACTATCCCTTTTTTGTTTCAAATTGTACTCCTTTTTGACATTTAAATCACCTCCTCTTTTCCTCCTCAAGAATGATATGCAATTAATCTCACAAAATTTCCTCACTTTTTCCATTTTTTTGTTCTTTTTCAATTTTTTTTGGGAGAACCCTTCAGAAAGTTGAATTTTTGTGTTTACACTTTAACACCTCCACATGCCTAAGTTTTGCAATGTCCTCATTGTAAATCAGGGGGTATGGAATCAGCTTGGTTCATGAGTTAGAACAAGATCAAAAGGGTGGGTGAACGGGTCAGGATGACTATTGCAGATGACTTCAAGCTTTGATACGAATACCAAAGGTGGAGTCTGCTGTTCTAAAATTGAACTTAGAGTGTAGTAGACGTGAAGCTCAAAAGGATAATCAGAAGGATCTCGGGTTTTTGGAATGATGGGTTGGCTCCCATTGAGTGCTAAATTCAATGCCTTCAGCTGAGCAGAAAATGGTCATGGAGAAGGAGTGGTCAAATCAGATGAATTTTGTAAAACAAGCACCTTAATCAATAGCCTGGTTGGTTCAACCAGGTGCTTGTTCATATCAATAGGCTGATGATGCAGCCCAAACTCAATTAATCTGTTGGGTTGATGGATGTGGATCATGAGATGCGATGCCCACCAGTTACTCTAAGGCTCAAGAAGATATGGAAGGGAAAATTGCAGGTTTGGCTGATTACAATAAGCCTGGTCATAGTAGGGATCCTCAAATGAAAATGGATTTATGGAGGATATGAGATCCCTATGAGAGTGATCAAAAATAGATGGGACATGATTAGTAGTCTGATCGATGTCCAAAACGTAATCGAAAGATGGAGGAGAATCATATACAACCGGATCATCAAGAGGAGAATCAAAGTAGAAGTTGATTCTAGTTGCGGGTTGAGGTTGGGTTCGAATTTGAGAAGGTCCTATATGTGGTGTAGAAGAGGTGGCTTCTTTGAGAACTATGTGAGTTGAGGGCTCTTCTAGAAAGGATGCAAAAGTAGGTTCATTTAAAGAGTCCTCATAATAGCCATTAAAATCAAAGGTAAATGCATGAAGAGTGTTTATAGGATCATCAAAATTTAAGTCAAGAAAAAATTCAAACTCAGGATTGCAGATACTCTCGGCCTTGTTTCTGATTCCTGAAGATAAAAAAGGAATGATTCCATCTCAATGGAACCTAATTTTGAATCAATGATCTTAGGATCAGGGACCTCAGAGTTAGAGTCAAAAAATGAGTTATGGATGCTAAGGTCGTAGATTGGTTCAAAATCGTCAGGAAACAAAGGTTCTCTGAAATCAAAGTAGGATTTGAAATGTTAGAGAACTTGCAATGGTCATTTCTGAATTCAATTCCAAATCCGAGGTTCCACCACAAAAATGATCAAAAGATGTAGAATCAGCAACCTGACTTGGATCTAACCTAATTTCAGATTTCGAGCTTAAAAAGGTGTTCTGATTAGGCATGGGCTAAGGTTCTTGGCTCTTAGGATAGACCCAATCAAGTCCCAACTCTTCCAAGTCCTCGGTTTCTGAATCGTAAATTGGCGTGACTTTTGAAAAATCAATTTGTGCCTCTAAGGAGGTTGGAGAGGTGTATTCATCAAATACGGACCTAGAATCGTAATTCAAATTTGAAATCTTTATTTCATCACATGGGGCCTCATGATTATCCAAAATAGGCTCGAATCCAAATTCTAGGTTAAGGGTAAGGATTAGATTACTAGAATCTAGGCTGGGCTCTACAGGGATGTCAGAATCATTCTCGAGAATCACCTTAACAGGATAAGGCTCGGGATTTACATTCTTGAGAATGTTGTTTTAAGCACATCATCACAGATGTCGAGGAAATATAAGCTTGGTGAACCAGGCACTTGATTTTTTAGGGTTGGCTCGAAATCAGGAACACCTGCAATTGGATCCTCCCCACCCTCATCAAGATTAGGTATGTCAATTGTTATGAAGTTTGAATCTGAATTCATTTGGGTTGGGGATCCACAACAACCTTGATTCTTGAACCCAGGATTTGGGAAATTATGTTGATCACTAGAATCACTCCAAGATGTTTTATTAACTTCTGATGGGTACTTTTGATCAATGGATCTATATAACCTATTCAGCAATTCTCCTTATTTTGCTAAAAAATTATGGAGTTCTTCTGGAACTGAAGGATTTAACCAATATTGCAGACAATCATTGTTGTGTAATTTCACCAATTCAATGTGTTCTGTTAAAAGATCATCCCGGGTTGAACTGTGGTTTAGTCGAATCCATATCATCTCTATACGGTTCAAAATGTGGTCCATTGTTTTCTTGAATATATCCTGAATGTCCCTTTGAAAATATTCTTCGTGGTGTTTATAAGCATTCTCAATCATTTTTTCTTTCATGCTCATTTGGGACTCAGGTTTCCTAAATAGTCTTTCTAGATTGCCAAGTTGCATTTTCAAATCAGGTGGTGGAATCAAGATGTAGAGTCAAACTCAGGTTAAATTGAAGTTGATCATATCTGAAAAGAGTTTCTCAAGAAGATCTAATATGGTCTCTTAGGTTAAAAACCTAAGGACCTTCCTCTGTGTGTGCTTTAGAGAAAAGATGAGGGACTGGATGTTATTTGGACCTAATCAAGTCACCTAAAGATTTTTGGATGACTAAGGCAATTTCGAGGCAGATGATACCTCTGAATCAGAAATCCACACAACCGAGAAATACCTAGGCAGCCAAGAAGGGAGAGCTCCTTAAAGACCCCTACATGGTAGAGCATCCCCACGAGTTACAGGGTTTTCCCCACCTGACCTTCCTTGTCACTGCAGTTCCAGGTAGACCGGAATGTACAGACTTAAGACCTTAAGTCTACAAATTTTATTCCTTATTTGTGCCTTGGATTTCACTTGATTAGAAGTTAATTTGACTTGTGACCTAATTTGGAAGTTGGTTGGCCCACAAAGTAGACTAACTTCACCTGACCTATCCTAAAGATGGAAGAATGAAATCTAGGTCAAAATCTAGAAATCACCTTGAATTGACTCTTAGGTTATTAGGTTCAAGATTTTAGGGTTCAAGTGAAATTAGAGCCTGATTTTTGGGGTTCTTCTTGATTAGATATTTTCAAACAAGGGTATGGGTAGCACACAAATGTGTAAGGATTTATTCTCTTTAATGCAGGTAAGTGTGAACTAACACTTGAAACCTTAATTGGCTCTATTCCAAGTCCAATTTGATCTCCAATTGTTCACCTTGGGCTTTAAGCAAGAAATGTGTTAGCCCAAAGTGATTTACAAATCAAGCGTAGTCCCTAATAGGTACTGGCAATTTGGGTGGGGAATTCTAAACAGAATCGCCTCAAACTTCAATCAGTTATGGAAATTTTCGCAAATCAAAAAATCTTGCCTTTTAAATGATGATTAACTAAGAAATTAAGGTAGGTGAATCCTAATTTGATTATTTCCTTTTTATCTTCCTAAGGTTAGAAGGTTAGGGAAGAAGAGAGATTACCTGCCCTGGGAGTAGCTGTTTTGCACAGAAGATAGCCTTGTGATGTATCTCGCAAAATCACAAGAAATCAAACCGGGCAAGTTAATGCTCAAATATAATTAGATAAAGCAAAGAATGAGGTGAATTGCGTGTTGCTCCCCGGCAACATCGCCAAAATATTGACGCGCGAAATCGATGTTATAAATTCATTGCGTTGCAGTATAGTCAAAATTGCTTGTTAACAAATACAATTTATAACTCGAACACAAGGAGCAAGTAGGAATTCACACACTAATCTTGATTAAAATATAAATGAGTACAGAAATAAGCCAATAATGATATTCAATGAAATGCTAATCTATCACATTAGATATTCAATGAATAATATAAGTATTTCAAGAGTTAAAGAGACCAAAAAGATCCCTGGTGATTTAGATCACCAATTATTAGTCTAAGCACATGTATATCAATTACTCAATTAATGTTAAATAAATGAACAGTACTCAGACGTCTGATATTTAAATCAGACGACTTAAATGTTCTGTGCTACAGTAATTTTCTTTTATTCTTCTCTAATCTCAGCTTCCTCTCTTCTTCTGCCTTCCCTTTAGCTTCTTCTTCTTCTTTCTCTCTCTTCCTTAGCCTTTCTCATCTTCTCAAGCACGACAACCTTCTCTTCTGCCTTTCCAAACCTTCTCCCTTTCTTCAATTCTTCCTCTTTCTTTCTCATGCACAAGGGGAGTAAACTCTTCCTCACGACTAAATGTTGAGTCTCTTTTCTTCAAAGAAAAACCCTCCCCTTCCTCGCTCTCTCTCTCTCTCTCTACCTTCCTCTCTCAGATAGCTGGGGTAATTGGGAAAATGGATCGCGTGCCCAGGTCCAAGGCTGCAGGCGTGGGTCGTAGCCGAGGAGTGAAGGCAATAGGCGAGTCAGGTTAAGTGAGTGGTGAGCGGGACCTCACCCTAGTGTACTTGAGGCGGTAAGCCCAGGTGAGAAATTCAATATATTCGCTGTGGTGCACTCTTGTCCTCACGATGTGGGACAATCCCACAAGCCTCTTCTCGCGAGCACCTGCAGCTAAAGACATCCTTGATTGGAGCAGTAGCTGGTGGTGTGGTCTCCAATTGACCACCTAGGAGTGGTCTTGGGGTGTTTCCACGTAGGGTGTTTCCACGTAGCCTAAAGGTGTCACCTGGGCATGCGCAACCTGGAGCTTGAAGAATGTGGTGGTGATAATGGCGGCGATGACAGAGCCTGAAAATCACGAACACAGCCTCTTGGCCACGTTAGAATAGCTCATAAGCAGTGTTGGACCATAGCGAGTGTAATGGCAGTGGTGTCGTCGTGTGAGAATGCGTGTGGAGGGTGGATGGTGACAGGCCGGTGCCGTGGAAGGTAAAGATCTTCGGAGGGGGACGGCGACGAAGACAGGGAGAGGATGGCCCTCGCTTTGATTGGCGAGGCACGGAGGAAGGTGAGGAAGATGATGGGCCACTCGATTTGACCATCTAATGGTCGGAAGAATGGAGTCGAGGAAGCTCACCGGAGCTTGGTCGGAGAGGGGCCGAAGGTAGGGAAGCAGAGATTTTGGCTCCAAACCTTGCTAAGGATGTAGGGCTATGCACAGGGGCTTTTCATAGGCCATTGGGTCGAGCTTCAAGCTTGGAAACCAAGCTTGAGAGCTTCGCAAATCAAAAAATAGGTTTAAGAGTTCCAAGAGTTTGCATGAACTCTTGGATGAATTAAGAAGGTCATGGAAGAGCTCAGGTGGAAGGGGATCTCCTCAGGAGTCTCCCTTCCAATTTTGGAAGGGTTTCTCCATGAAATCAGGGAGATCTTCCTAATTGAAGATCAGCTCTAGGTGGGTTCACATAGCCATGGCGGCAGAGACCTACATGCGAGGAAGATGAAGAAGTTGGGGAGGTTCTTGCAAAGAATTCAAAAGTTACGGGATGTGTGTGAGAGAAAAGACTCAGATTGGACCAAAATGCAAACTAGGTCAAGATGATCTCTAATTGGGCCCAAATTTTGGTACAAACCTAATTTGGACCCAAGGAATCTGATGGTGAAGTTGGATTTAGGTTTTGACCAAGTTTGACTAGGCAAATTGCACAGAAACTCAAATTAGGGCAACTGTCTGTCTGAGACTCTATTTGAGATTAAAATGGGTTCTGATGGTCAAATCAAGCATACCAAACCTTAGAGAATATTTTTCTATGATTTTTAGAAGGTTTAGCTGAATTTTATCCTGACTAGAACCTCAGTGAATTAAGCGGTTCTGTTTTTAGGGTTTCAGATGTCATTTAATTTTCAAAATGCGTGAAAACCTATTTTTGTCTACATGAACCCACTTAGTAAGCACTTATGACCATTTGACCTTTAATTAACTTCTGAGAAACCCCGTGATTGTTCTACAATTAAGATATTCTGTTAAAACTGTAGTTTTACCCCTAGTTTACTATTTTTCTCTTAAAAAGGATATGCAGTGAATTATGGCCTTCTCGTGGTTATGTAGGAGCATTTATTAATGGAATATGACTAATTAAAGCTAGATATGGCCAATGATGATGTTATCATCACCGGTGCATGTAGGATACTGTCATGTCCTAGGATCGGTTCAGTATCGATGGGTTACTAGTACTTATCATTAGTACCAATACATGTATGATACTTGACATGGTTCCAGAATTGGTCCAGTACTCATGTAGTATCAGTATAAGGTCAGTACCAGCACATATCATTCTGGTACTGGTACAGAAGGACCAGTACCGATACTTGGTCATTACTATTGGTACCTGTATTTATCATGAGTATCGGTACTGGCATGTTGATTGGGATACATTGATCATGATTATTTTGGTACAAACATTAGTAATACGTTTTAATGTATTAAGTACTCTATCACATTTATTAATTCTTGGTGCCATTTTATTTGAAACATTAAAGCAATTGTGTATGTTGCATTCCTGTATGGGGCGCTTAACCCAAAGGTGAATCGCCTCATGACTGAATGCATATGTACACATTTATTGATAAATTATCTATTGAATTATTAGGTTTCGTGTGGGTAGTTAGGTTAATCAAAAGATGACTTAATTACTTACATGAGTGTTTTCAATAGTTATTTATCATTCTTAAGACTGCCCTTTACAATATTAATGTTTATTGTCCAAAGACAAAATATTAATGATTGTATTATTTAGTTTACTTTATTTTGAGCATGTATTTGGTTTATTTATTTTGTTTTCTGTTAACTCCTCTGCATCTGCCATAACTGCAAACTTAAATTCTATTCCAGAACTAAATGGATCTAATGTTAAGTTCTGGAAAGAAAGTGTCCTCATTGTTCTGGGATGCATAGATCTGGACTATGCACTTCGGGTTGATCCTTCCTCCCCTCTTACAGATAAGGGTTCTTCTGATGAAATAAAGAACTTTGAGAGGTGGGAGAGATCAAATCGCATGTGTCTGATGATCATGAAGCGTGTTATTCCAGAAAACTTTAGGGGTGCTATCTCAGAGGAATTGAATGCTAAGAAATTCCTTGATGAGATTGAGAAAGGTTTTGCTAAGAATGAGAAAGTTGAGACAAGCAATCTCCTTAGTAAACTTGTCTCACTTAAGTACAAGGGTACTGGAAACATTAGGAAGTATAATATGGAAATGTCCCATTTAGCCTCAAAACTAAAGGCACTTAAGTTGGAGTTGTCAGATGACCTCCTCGTACATTTAGTTTTGATCTCCCTCCCTGCACAATATGGGCAGTTTATGGTCAGCTATAACTGCCAAATGGAGAAGTGGACTCTTAATGAGCTCATTTCTCATTATGTGTAAGAGGAAGAAAGGCTGAAACAAGACAAACTAGAAAGTGCTCATCTGGTTTTTGGGCCCAAAAGGAAATGGGCTAATGATACAGTTGCTACCAGTTCATCCTCCTCCAAAGGGAGTCAGAAGAAGCCTAAGACATCCTGCTTTTTCTGCAGGGGAGGACATGAAGAAGGATTGCACCAAGTATCACGCTTGAAGTGAAAAGAAAGGTACATCACTCTCCTTGGTTTATTCAAAAGTTAATTATACTTCTGACCCTCATACATTTGGTGGATAGATTCGGGAACTACTATTCACATCAATGTGTCTGTGTAGGGTTGCCTAAGCTGCCGAATGCCAAGTGATGGTGAAAGATACATCTATGTGGGCGATGACAAGAAGGTGGAGGTAGAAGCCATTACAGATTTCAGGCTGTCACTGACTACTGATTAACAGTTAGATTTGAAAGAAACGTTTATTGTACCATCATTTAGACGGAATTTAGTTTCTGTTTATCTATTGGACAAATTTTGTTATTCTTGTTCATTTGGAGATAGACAATTTCAGTTATTTCTTAATTCAAATGTAGTTGGTTCTAGTTCTTTGTATGTTAGTGATAAATTATATATGCTGCATACTTTTTCCTCTAATTTAGAAACCTTCAATGCAACTTTGAGTGGTACAGAGCATAAAATAACTCAGGAGAATTCCTCTTTACTGTGGCATAAGCATTTAGGCCATATCTCTAAACAGAGAATGGATAGGCTTATTTTGAATGGAATTCTTGATTTCCTTGATTACACGAATTTGGATGTTTGTGTAGACTGTTTAAATGGGAAAACAACAAACAAAAGAGGTATAGGTGCCACTAGAGCTACAAATGTCTTGGAACTAATACATACAGATATCTGTGGTCCATTCGCTACCGCTTCCGGGAATGGGCAATAGTATTTTATTACGTTCATAGATGACTACTCTAGATACGGGTATCTATTTCTTCTCCACGAAAAGTCATAGTCTTTGGATGCGTTCAAGTCCTATAAGGCCGAGGTGGAAAACCAACTCAGAAAAAGGATTAAGGCCGTCAGATCTAATCATGGTGGTGAGTATTATGGCAGATATGATGGATCAGGAGAACAACATCTAGGACCGTTTGCTTCTTTTCTAGATGAGTGCAGCATAGTGCCTTAATACACCATGCCTGGGACACTAAGCATGAATGGTGTTGCTAAACACCGCAACATGACCCTTAAGGATATGGTACGAAGTATGATTAGTCATTCTTCTTTACCTGAGTCTCTATGGGGAGAAACACTCAAAACAGATGTATGTGTTCTCAATCAAGTATCAACTAAAGTAGTACCTAAAACCTCATATGAAATGTGGACTAATAAGGTACCTAGTCTGAAACATTTTCATATTTGGGGGTGTTCAGCTGAGGGTAGGCCATATAGGCTTACTGAAAGGAAATTGGACTCTAAGACAGTCACCTGCTATTTTGTAGGATACTCTGAGAGGTCGAAGGGTTATAAGTTTTATGACCCAACGACCCACTCATTTTTTGAGACCAGGAATGCTTACTTCTTTGAGGATGTTGGTTTGGGAGGTGATAGTCACCACATTACATTTGCAAAACCAGATCCTATCCATAAGGAAATCATTGAGCAGAGTCAAGTTCTTATTCCAAACGTTGTTCCAACAATATCAGGGGAAGAAAGTAATGAGGATAATCTTCCCATCAATCAAACCGAACAACCTTAAAACATTTCAGATCCTGCACCCACTAAGAAATCCAGTAGGAAAAGGAGAAGTGCAATATCTAGTGATTACATTGTATTTCTTTAGGAACTAGTGGCAAACCAAATGAATACGGATCCCATTTCGGTCACTCATGCCATGAGGAGTTCCCATTCTCAAGACTGGATCAATGCCATGAATGAAGGGATGAAATCCATTAGTGTTAAGACCCGTACTGTTTGAGCCTTTTAAGACGTCTGCACTATGGGTCCGACGTCTGGATACCTTCCCAGACATCTGAAAATCAAAAATTTTGAGTACGAGCTCGCGTCTGCGGGCATGCTGCACGCAGACAGTACACTCCTCTCATTTTCCTTCTTCTTCTCTCTCCTTCCGCCCCGACGAAACCCTAAACTCACACCCTTATATAAAGCCCCCTCCTCTCCCTCGTTCCACCCCACTTCCCAGCCACCTTCCTCCTTTCCTCCAGCGAGAGCAGCAAAGCGAGCGAGAATGGCGGAGAGAAGGAGCGACGTGAGAGGAGAGGAGCAGCGTGAGGAGAAAAGAGAAAGCTCGTGAGCTCACGGCCGGAGCTGCGCGTGTGCAAAGCGGAGGAGTACGTCGGGGAGGTCCTCCCCGACACTACTGCAGCCAGAGCAGTAGGCGAGAGGGCGCAACGCTGCCACGCGCGACGCGAGAGGGTGGAAGCAGGTTCTGGTTCTGGGTTTTCCCAGAATCAGACGTCTGGAGAGACGTCCAGACAACATAACCGATGTCTGGAGGAGGTTCCATACAACAGAGGAGTATACTTCACGAAGACACGTCTTCTTTGCGGATACGACCATGTAGGTCGCTCCGCCGAGGCACTGTTGCATGCCTTTTTGAGGAGATTTGGTGGATTTCGTGCAGGAGTGGCTTCGGGAAGGCGCAGGACACACCCTCCCACGCACTTCGGATGTCTGGGCGAGGCACCAGACTACGGGAAGCGCTTCCAGACATCCAGAGAGGTGGTCAGACGTCTAGAACTGGGTCCAAACAGTCCAGAGGAGTTCCTGGATGTCTGAGGATTGACGCAGGACTTGAGGTATGGCACTGAATACTTGAGGTATGGCGCATCCAGACGTCTGATTTGAGTCAGAAACACTATTTTTGACCCGTTTAGGGTCCGTTTGAGGTCTGTTTTCCACAAATAAGGTACCGATATTTTCCGTATGAATTCCTCTACTTGTTAGAAGACTTTCTATACTATTCTGAGTATTCTCTTATGATTGATCCTTGTGATAGGACCTTGTTCCGTTGCAGGTTCGAGGCTTGCTGAGGCACATGGACCTGCCGTTCAAGCCCCCACTACTCCTAGGTTTACTGGTAGAGTGGCTTCCCCTAATTTAAATACAGACCTGAATGCATGTGTGGAATGAATGATTAGATCCTAGGGTATGGCATGAATCCTAAGACTAGAAATACTGGAATGTTTGTATTGAATGAATGGATTGCAGTCTTGAATGAGTAGATAGAATGATAACAATTGCCTGTAAATGAATAACAGCTGCCTGCGAAATATGTAGTGCTTGTGCTAAATAACTGTTGTATGTAACTTCCCTGTCGCACACGTGAAATGACATAATATGAGCTGCATGTATATAATTTGGAAATGGAAAGGTGAATGTTGGAAACACGAGCTACCTGTGAATAACCTGAATATGGAAATATGAACAATAGAATTACAAGTTACATGTGTATAACCTGAGAATGGAAATAGAGATGATGAAACCTGGCATGGAATGATACGAGGAATATGAGCATGAACCCTATGGGGAATTAGGAGTACAGCTCCTGGAAATGATTAGAATGGAACTGGAAATGTGAGGGGGGAAGTAAGCTGGCCGTTGAGTACGGAGTACCAAGGAGAGCGACTGTCCCCCTGTTTAGTGCAGAGCGGAGCTAGCCGCCCTTGGGTTGGGACCCGGGGTTAGGATTGGCCACTCTTTACCAACTTCTTAGCCCTCGCGTACACAGTACCGGGGAGAGCTACTAGTGTAGGGAGAGATCTAGCCACCCCACGGGGCCCGGGGTTCAGCTAGCCGCCCTACACCGACTTGTTAGGCCCACTGGGCAAACCAGGGTAGTCAGGGGAGGGTGCGCGAACTGTGGAGGGGCGAGACCCCTGTTTGGTTCTGATGTAAACATATTTACACTACTTAAGATGTCTATTTATGCATGTTCTTAAGCATAGGATTGCATTGCATGCTATAAATATTGCATAACATGAATCATCTTGCATTTAGAGTAGCTTGAATAAAATGGAGGTTAATTGTCTCCTTTTATGTGCTTGGACAGGGCAAACTTTTTATCGGGGCCTCGGTTCGAAGATCCAACCGTACATATGTGATCAGGGCGACGATTGGAGTTCAATGACTCCAAGATCGCCCTAATCAGGCATCTGTAGCATCTGATAGTGACCGGGGAACCCTAGAAGATCAAGGGCCAAGATGGTGTAAATCTGCACTTCAAACGACAAATCCGACCGTACCGATGGATTCGGATCGACGATCGCAGCCTAACGACGCAAAAATCAAGTCCATCCGACACCTGTGGCACCATCTACAACATCCAGAAGATGGACAGCCAAGATGGCGCCACGTGCCACCATCTCAGCCGTCCAACTGGCCCTCAGCATCGCCGCACCTTCTCTTCTTCAATCAGAGCGCCGCTTCTCCGCTGTTGGATCAAGATCCAACGGCTGTGGATGCGGCGCCATGAATTCATCCGCGCGACCATTTGCGCTCCGCAGCATAGTGGACGAGGGAGTTATTGCGAGCAACGGGCGCGAGTTCGAGTCACAGCAAGTGGGCGAGTGGCGCGGAATCACGCGAGCGAGCGTCAGATCTTGATCGGGCGGCCGTCTGCACTCAATAGCGTCGACGCGCTATCGCACGTCCGTGCTTCACGCAGCATCACACGCAGGCGGGTGCGCGTTGAGGAGGGGGGAGGCGCATCTTAAGCCATCAGATCTTGCGATCGGACGGCTGAGATTCGTTGAACGTGTGGCGAGCGTTAGGCGCGAGCAAACGGGCGGGCGCGCGCAGGCATCAACCACCACGCCCACGTTGGGGCTTTAGCAACGATTTTATCTCTCACTAAAGACCCCTTATTTAATGTTTTAAAGATGTAATGACTAATTTGCCCCCACTCCTTGCAACTAGAAAAGGAGACCCCCTCCACACGAAATTCTCATCCCTTCCTTCTCTTCTCTACCTCTCCAAAGCTCAAGAGAAGTTTGTCCCACATCCAGGATGCTCCTCGCGAGATAAAGTCCAAATTTTCATCCTCATTCAGAAGTGGATCCCGCGACGACGACAATGTGCTACCCCGTTCCTGTTCGTTTGCTTCGTCCTCCTTCGTCCAGGCATCATTCCGTCCGGCTCGTTCTCCAAGCGATCGTCGAGGAGGATAACTTCTCTCTCACATTCTTCTTTACAACTTTCTAGTGTAGAATTTTCCTATTTTCTAGTGTAGCTGATTTCCCGCTTCCTAGTGTAATTCTTATTTGGTTTGATTGTATAAACATTTTGAAATATTGAATGCATGTCCTCTCTCTCTCTCTATCTCTCTTTAGTCTAATAGCTTCATTGTAATTACATCACCTCGCTTTTCAAAAATTCTAAAAAAAATATAATTGCGAATATAGATCGACGTAGCCCCCTGTGTTCGACCTGGAATTTAAATTTCGGTATAAATTTTATTTATTGAACATGAGTTCACTTTCAAGCTCCAACAACAAGGTTTTAAAAAAACCAAACACGTTAGCGTAGCAATTCAGTCATTCAACATTTTGGCACTATTGCCGGGGAGGCAACGATTTTCGATCTTCTTTTCGCATTTCTTGCACTTTATTGTTTTCTAACTTGCTTTCTCTTGTGTCTATTGTTTTGCAGAGACCTCCATCAAGGAATCAACAAGCGGTAGACTGGAGTAAAGTGTAGTTGAAGACAACTGTAAGTGCTCCCCATTCTTCCCCCTCCATAGATTTCATTTGCCACATTAAATCCAAATTCCAATTAACCTAGGTGTTTACATAAATCTTAGGAATAGTTTGGTTGTTTGGATTCTCACACACATTCATTCCACCCTCATTTATAAAAAAAAAAAACAAAAAGATAATCTTGTGGGGTAATTTTCAACAAACACACAACATACACCCACATTCAAGGCACTTAATCAAATTGATTTGTTTCTACTCAACCGGGTTCTGATATGTGGAACTGGTACACACAAAGCAACACATAAAAGAGTAGAAATCATTCTAGGCTAACCATCTTTGAGTGCCTAACTTAGTGGTGCATTTGTGGCCAATTGTTTGAGTTGTTTGGGCCGTACTACTCTATTTAAAACCAACTCATCAAGTAGCTCCTCCTTAGGGTTTTCAATCTAGGTCTATTCCATGCATTCCACTTTCTTTCTGGTTTTAAAGGAAAACAATCTTCACCTGTGTTTTACAACTTGGTTTGCCTAGAAACTTGATTGCAATCCACCTAATTTGAAACCCTAAAAGCTACTTAAGCAAGATTTGAACATTAAAATTCATGCATCACAAATAATCTTGCTTGAAAACTCTGGTTGTGCACGCACTTACACAAATCTCAATCAATCATTAAGGGCACAACCCATTTTAAGGGCCTCTCACATTCCATAAGCACCACAATCCCAGACCTTAATAAAATTGAGTAGATGTTGGCCTTAAGGTCTGATTCGCTCTTCAGGGCCTAGTCCGAGATTGTTTTTGATTAACCTACTTGTACTGATTAATCTGATGTCTAGCTAGGGGAGTAGCGTCAAACGACCGCGGCTGGGGGGTACACTAGGAACCGGAGGCCAAAACCGAAGGAAGAACCTTCTCCCCAGTCCCTCCTTCTAACTGTTGGATTAAACAGACGCAAGTAGAGTAAATCATTTACAGTCTTAAGGCGGGTTTTGGGAGTCAATAGATCCTTAGGCTACCCCACTTAAGGACAGCCTTATTTTGTTATGCTGCAGGGTCCCTATCCCCAGTCCTTCCGACCTTCTCCTAGTTTATGCTGGGTAAACGGTCATTGAATCCCCGATTGGAAGGACCATTAGAACATTCTAAGAGGAGCAAGTTGGATTTTGGTCAAATTGATCCCATGGCAGAACAACAGCCTCCTCTACTTGGAAATCCACAGGAAGAATTTCGAAGGCAGCTGAAACAAATGCAGAGAATGCAGGAATGGTTCCAGAGAATGCAGGGCGCTCAGCCCTTGAAGGATTTTTATGATCCTTCAAATTACGGGGAACGTCTCGGCGTCCAGATTCCAGCCGGTGACGTAGAAATCAAGCCCCAGGTGTTAAGCCTGATTAAACATTATCATGGGCTTGGCTCCGAAGATCCATTTCAGCACTTGGAGAACTTGACCACTTTGGTCCAGACCACCAAGGCTCGAAATGTAAACGAGGAGCAAATGATCATGAGGCTCTTCCCCCACTCTCTTAGGGATAAGGCCGCGCATTGGTATAGGACAATAGGAAGACTAATTACAACTTGGAATGAGTTGAAATCGACCTTTCTGAAAAAATTCTTCCCAGTCGGACGTACCAATGTTTTGAGACGAGCAATCACTACCTTTATCCAGCAGCTGGGGGAGCAGTTTCATGTGGCCTGGGAGTGATTCCAGGACTTATTGCGAAGGTGTCCACACCACGAGGTGCCGAAATGGCAACTCGTGCAGATCTTCTATCATGGGTTAACTGAGCAACTTAGAAATCATGTGGATACTTCTTGCGGAGGCAATTTCCTCAATAAAGATGCAGATAGTGCACATGATTTATTTGAGGAAATGAATGAGAATTCAATTAATCATGCCTCCATGAATACTTTTAACCGGTCCCAGCAACCCAGATCAAATGTCAATGAAGTCCATGACTCTCATTCATTTGATATGGAATTGATTTGTAACAAACTTGATAAGGTGGACTTGGTAGCTAAGAGAATGGAAGAGTGGATGGCTGGCAATTCTATGAACAACTCTCGATCCACTCAATCCCAAAATTCGGGATTTCATTCCTCACGAGCTCCTTCTGGACGAGAGTTCGTGAATCAACTCGATGCGGCTCAACCTGTGAGTTAGCATTTTTCGGAACCCCACGGGTTCCAAACTGGGGTCTTTGATCCCAGTTTTTCTGATCCCTCCCTTTCTTTCTCTCCATCCTCACCCTGTGAGGATGTCTGTGCCATACAAGAGAATGTTAGATCCAACCCCTACTCGAATGCCTATAATTCAGGTTGGAGAAACCACCCTAACTTCTCTTGGAAAAATCCGAGGAAACAAACCCAATTCCGACCTAGCAACTATGCTCCGCAATGACCAATGGGTCAGGGTCAAGTATATACTCAGTTGCCTCCGAATCAGGTCAATCAGCTAGTTTGGAATGCCCGTCAACCCGCAGGGCAGGCTGATTTGAACCGTCAAATGGTAGAGATGCAAGGATCCATGCTCCAGCTCATGTAGCAAATGAAAAACACGCTGGACAACTTGCAATCCAGGCTCATTGCTAACTCTCGTCAGCCCGGATCTCTACCATCCCAACCCGTACCCAACCTGCGAAATATTATGAATTCAGGCAACCAAGCCCATGGGTACGGAAATCAGAGCGACCCACACACACATGCTCAGGTGGTTGAGCAGGGTTCCTCGTCCTCTTCTTCTTCTTCTGCAAATCAACAATTCATGGTCAATCAAGCCCCTCCAATCTTTCCTAATCCTCCCCAAGACCTAAATTCTTATGCTTCTGCAAATTCTGTCACTTTGAGAAGTGGTAAGCAGACTCAGGATCCACAACCAAAATATTCTGATCTTTTGAATCCTGAAGAACCTGAGGAGAGGAGAATTGTAGAGGAGAAATCAAGGCTCAGGAACCTGATTCCAAAGATCTGACTCATGTTCCTTTTCCTGAAGCCTTAACCAAATCAAAGAAGAAGTCTGTGGATAGCAATGAGGAGCTTCTGAATCTATTTAAGAATGTTGAGATCAATATCCCGCTCCTTGATGCTATCAAGCACATACCGAAATATGCAAGATTTTTAAAGGAATTATGTACACAAAAGCGTAAGTCGAGAGAATATGTTCTGAGGAAGGTGGTACTCTCCGAGTAGGCTAGTTCTGTTATCCTGCATTACCTCCCTCAGAAAAAGAGAGATCCTGGTGCTCCATTGATTTCTTGCGTTATCGGAGATTACACATTTAATAGAGCACTTTTGGATCTGGGTGCATCCATCAACCTAATTCCGACTTCTCTTTACGAGAAGTTTGGGTTAGGTGAACTTCGGCCAACTTCAGTAACGCTACAGTTAGCGGACCGTTCGGTCACAAACCCGAGAGGCGTTATTGAAGATGTTATAGTTAAGGTCAAGGATTTCTATTTTCCTGTAGATTTCCTTGTCCTTGACATGGATGTACCTGATAATCTGAGGAACACGCCCATCATTCTGGGGCGTCCATTCCTGGCTACCGCAAAGGCCAACATTAATTGTGAAAGTGGTAGCATAGAAATCGCCTTTGGGGATCAACGAATGAAATTGAATATTTTTAAGGTGATCAACAAATTTGAGGATTGTGGATTTATTGAAGAACTTAATGAGGATAATGATAATATTGAAACTTGTTAGATGGTTTATTCAATTGAAAGTTCCTCTTTGGATGATGAAATTGACCCGCAACCCTCTATGGCTAACCTGCCATCTTCAGAAGAGGTTATTAATTTTGTTCACTCACAACCTCTTCCTCTTGTTGAATCTTCAGCATCTACCCTACCATCAATCATCAACCCGCCGCAGCTTGAATTGAAACCATTGCCTGAGAATTTGAAATATCAATTTTTAGGACCTCAGAAGACGCTCTCTGTGATTATCAGTGCTAAATTGACAAAGGAGCAAGAGATTAAACTGATCAAGGTCCTGAAGGAACATAAGGAGGCAATTAGTTGGACCATTCATACCTCAGAGGGATCGAGCCATCTTATTGAAATCATAGAATATTTTTGGAAGATGGATCCCGCCCTTCTCGTCAGATGCAGAGGAGATTGAATCCAAATGTGCGAGAAGTGGTCAAAAAGGAAATCATCAAGTGGCTCGATGCAGGAATTATTTATCCAATCTCTGATAGTCCCTGGGTAAGTCCCATACAGATTGTTCCGAAGAAAGTCGGGATTACCGTTGTGACTAACGAGAGAGGAGAATCTGTCACAACTCGTTCAGCTTCCTCTTGGAGGGTTTGTATTGATTATGGGAAGCTGAACACAGCTACTAAAAAGGAACATTTTCCCCTGCCCTTCATCGATCAAATCTTGGAAAAATTAGTCGGGCAGAAGTACTTCTGTTTTCTTGATGGCTACTCGGGGTACAACCAAGTTCCTATCCATCCCGAGGATCAGGAAAAAAGTACTTTCACCTGTCCCTACAGAACCTTTGCTTTACATATAATGCCTTTCAATTTATGCAATGCACCTGCGACTTTTCAAAGGTGTATGCTAGCCATATTTTCTGACATGGTGGGAGAGTTTTTGGAAGTCTTCATGGATGATTTCTCTGTTTTCGAAGAATCATTTGACTCTTGTTTGGCTAATCTGAAAATGATTCTTAAGCGATGTATCAAAACACGATTGGTCCTTAGTTGGGAAAAGAGTCATTTCATGACCCAAGAGGGCATCATTTTGGGTCATGTAATTTCTGAACGGGGAATTGAAATGGATAAAGCTAAGGTTGATGCTATCGCCAAACTTCCTCCTCCCACATCTGTTAAACAAATTCGATCATTTCTTGGCCATGTGGGATTTTATCGAAGATTCATCAACGATTTCTCGAAGGTTGCTCGTCCTTTGAGCAATCTTCTTGCCAAAGAAACGCCGTTTGTTTTTGACGAATCATGCCGAAAGGCATTTGATTTCCTGAAAAAGGTAGTCACCTGTGCTCCAATTTTGCAACCACCAATTTGGACAGCCCCTTTTGAGATCATGACCGACGCTTCTGATTACGCGGTCGGGGCTGTCCTGGGTCAGAAAATTGATCGAAAGCCCTCTGTCATCTACTACGCTAGTAAAACTATGGATGAAGCCCAGAGAAATTACACTGTTACTGAAAAGGAATTACTAGCTGTAGTGTTTGCTTTGGAAAAATTCAGGGCTTATCTCTTAGGATCTTATGTTATCATCTATACCGACCACTCGGCCTTGAGACATCTTTTGGCCAAAAAGGATGTTAAACCCCAGCTTATTTGTTGGATTCTTCTTCTTCGGGAATTTGATCTTGAAATCAAGGATAAAATCAGGGTACAAAATGTGGTAGTGGATCATTTGTCGAGACTCGTAGGTGATTCTTCTTGTCCGGACATTCCGATTGCTGACACTTTTCTGGACGAAACTATTCTTACATTTTTAGGTGTCCACACCCCATGGTTTGTTGACATTGTTAACTATTTGGCTGTTGGTCAAATCCCCTAGGATTGGACCAAGCAACAACGGGATAGACTCAAATCTAAGGCCAAATACTATTTCTGGGAGGACCCTGAACTGTATCGCATCGGCTCTGATCAGATTATTCACCGATGCATATCGGAGAATGAATTCAACAGTATACTCGAGTTCTGCCAAGCATCTGGGTGTGGTGGACATTTCTCCGGGAAAAAGACGGCTGCAAAAATCTTGCAATCTGACTTCTATTGGCCGTCTTTATTCAAGGATGCCCAGGATTTCTCAATGTCATGTTCTCATGTCAGGCACTCAGGAGCATAACTAAGAGAGATATGATGCCCCTAAACCCTATTCTTCTTGTCAAAATTTTCGATGTTTGGGGCATCGATTTTATGGGACCCTTTATCCCTTCATTTGGACATCAGTACATTCTTGTTGCTGTTGATTATGTGTCCAAATGGATTGAGGCGATTCCCACCCGAACCAATGACCACAAGGTGGTCATCAATTTTGTCAAGAAAAATATCTTCAGTAGGTTCGGGATTCCGAGGGCTATCATCAGTGATGGTGGCACTCATTTTACTAATGCCCAATTCCAAAATTTATTGGTCAAATATGGGATTAATCACTGAATTTTCACACCTTACCATCCCCAAATGAATGGACAAGCCAAGATCTCCAATCGAGAGATCAAGAACATTCTACAGAAAACGGTTAGGCTTGATCGCAAGGATTAGACTAAAAAGCTTGAGGACGCTCTTTGGGCCTACCATACGGCGTATAAAACTCCCATCGGCATGTCTCTATTCCATTTGGTATATGGAAAGGCATGCCATCTACCCGTAGAAATTGAACATAGGGCATTCTGGGCAATCAAACAATGCAATTTAGATCTGAATTTAGCTGGAAAGACCAGGAAACTCCAATTATCTGAGTTGGAGGAGCTTAGAAATGATGCTTATGAGAATGCCAAGATCTACAAGGCTAGGACCAAAGCTCTACATGATCAATTAATTTCCCGCAAGAGCTTTGAGCCGAACCAGAAGGTCTGGTTATTCGATTCTACACTTAAGCTCTTTCCTAGCAAACTTAGATCTAAATGGAATGGCCCATTCATAATTGACCAGATTTTTCATAATGGAGCCATCAAGATTTCTGACCCAAAGACGGGTAACACATTTAAAGTCAACGGTCAACGTCTGAAGCCTATTGTTGACCGTATTCTTCTAGAACCCGTCTCAAACTCAGTTGCTCTAACCATTCTGTGACTTCTTTGGCAGGACTTCGCCTAGCTGACGGCATTAAACTCAGCAGTTGTACATATGACACAAGGCTGATACGAGCTTCATATTCAGGTGACATCTTTCATATTCTATCCTTTCTTTCATGTCTCTTTTTCAATGAGGACATTACATCAGCTAGGCATGGGGGGGCAGATTCATTTTTGAATCATTTGGTCAGCTTTGTGAAATTCATGTAAATTATTTTTTCTCTTCCTATTTATACATTAAAAAAAAATTAAAATTAGGAAGGATTAGTTGGACATTAGGACTTTTCAATCTTAAGAAATTTTACATTAAGATTTGAACACAAAGACCCTTCAGGTCTTTGGACTTAATTAGCCTGTGTATCCACTAAAATGTGGATTTGTCTTTCGAGTCCTCGCCATCTTAATTCTATCGTAATTGGAATAAATAAGTTTGAGTGATAAGTACATGACTTATCAACCTACCCTCTGATTTGAGGGAATTTCTGAGTTTTAAGCATCTACAAACTTTCTTTGCACTGACTCGTTGTTCGGAGACTCTAACGGAAATTGGGTAGCGAATGAACCTTCTAGGGTGATATGGCTGGCAAGTTATCGTGGGTAACAGCCCATAGGTAGGTTGTCCAGAGCCCAGTCACTGAACCTTTCTCTTTTTGCTGCCTTTAGGTAAATCTTAGACCAGGGAAGCCACCTACTTAAAAAAAAAAAAGAAAAAAAAATCAAAAAGAAAAGGAGAAAAGAAAAAAAGAAATAAGCCACACTTCGCCGCACGAGTATGGCTGGCAAGTTGTCGGTGGTAACAGCTCATCAACCGGTTGTCCAGAACCCAGCTTAGTAAATGCACTAAAAATTCCTAAAACACTTAGGAAGAAGAGGAGAAGTAGAATAAACCGGGGAGATATACACTGGATTCACCCATGTGTTGACCCCGTAAAAAAATAAAAGTAGGGAGAGCTATCGGTGGTAAAGATACACCTTTAGGCAGAATTCTTTTTAGGTCACCTAGAGACGTAGAAATCCGAAGTCCGTTTTAATTGCTAGTCAACGAGTCTATCACATTCACAATAAGATGCTTAAAACTTAGGATTCTCATCAAATCTTGGGTAAGTTGAATGGCCGTAGAAAGCCACTCTTAAACCCTAAAATTTGAAAATCCAAAAAAATCAGAAAAGGAGAAAAAGAGAAAAAGATATTTTTCTTTAAATAAGGCGAGGGCTTGAGGCGGTCTGCATTTTGGCAGATACTCGGGCACTGTTGTGTCTTTGAAAGTTCAGATCATAAGTAGACAATTTCTTAATGATTGAAAATAACTCATGCCCAAATAATCCAACCTAATTCTTTTATAAATAACATATAATTTTTGCTAGGGACTAGCAAAAGATAGGCATGGGGGTATGATGTAAACACATTTACACTACTTAAGATGTCTATTTATACATGTTCTTAAGCATAGGATTGCATTGCATGCTATAAATATTGCATAACATGCATCTTCCTGCATTTAGAGTAGTTTGAATAAAATGGAGGTTAATTGTCTCCTTTTATGTGCTTGGATAGGGCAAACTTTTTATCGGGACCTCAGATCGAAGATCCAACCATATAGATGTGATCAGGGCGACGATTGGAGTTCAACAACTCTAAGATCGCCCTAATCAGGCATCAGTAGCATCTGATAGTGACCGGGGAATCCTAGAAGATCAAGGGCCAAGATGGTGCAAATCCGCACTTCAAACGACAAATCCGACCACACGGATGAATTCGAATCGACGATCGCAGCCTAACGACGTAAAAATCAAGTCAATCTGACACCCGTGGCACCATCTACAACATCCAGAAGATGGACGGCCAAGATGGCACCATGTGGCGCCATCTCAGCCGTCCAACCGGC
This sequence comes from Thalassia testudinum, assembly GCA_037157565.1. Classification (NCBI taxonomy): domain Eukaryota; kingdom Viridiplantae; phylum Streptophyta; class Magnoliopsida; order Alismatales; family Hydrocharitaceae; genus Thalassia; species Thalassia testudinum. Next base: position 7,865,775 of record JAZHRO010000033.1, read on the forward strand.
CCCTAGCATCGCCGCACCTTCTCTTCTTCAATTAGAGCACCGCTTCTGCACCGTTGGATCAAGATCCAACGGCTGTGGATGCATTGCCCTGAATTCATCCGCGCGACCATCCGCGCTCCGCAGCACAGTAGGCGAGGAAGTTATTGCGAGCAGCGGACGCGAGTTCGAGTCGCGGAAAGCGGGCGAGCGACGCGGAATCGTGCGAGCGGGCGAGCGTCAGATCTTGATCGGGAGGCCGTCCGCACTCAATAGCGTCGACGCACTATCGCACGCCCGCACTTCATGCTGCATCACACGCGGGCGGGCGCGCGTTGAGGAGCGAGGGAGGCGCATCTTAAGCCGTCCGATCTCACGATCGGATGGCTGAGATTCGTTGAACGTTCGGCGACCGTTAGGCGTGAGCAGGCGCACGCGGGCAGCACCCATTACGCCCACGTTGAGGCTTTAACGACGGTTTTATCCATCACTAAAGACCCTTTATTTAATGTTTTAAAGATGTAATGACTAATTTTCCCTACTCCTTGCAACTACAAAAGGAGACCCCCTCCACATGAAATTCTCATCCCTTCCTTCTCTTCTCTACCTCTCCAAAGCTCAAGAGAAGCTTGTCCCACACCCGGGATGCTCCTCGCAAGATAAAGTCCAAATTTTCGTCCTCATTCAAAAGTGTATCCCGCGACGACGACGATGTGTTGCCCCGTTCCCATTCTTCTGCTTCGTCCTCCTTCGTCCTGCTCCGTCCTCCTTCGTCCAAGCATCATCCCGTCCGGCTCATCCTCCAAGCGATCGTCGATGAGGATAACTTCTCTCTCCCATTCTTCTTTACAGCTTTCTATTGTAGAAATTTCCTGCTTTCTAGTGTAATTCTTATTTGGTTTGATTGTATAAACATTTTAAAATATTGAATGCATGTTTTCCCTCTCTCTCTCTCTCTCTTTCTATCTCTTTTTAGTCTGATAACTTCATTGTAATTACATCGCCTCGCTTTTCAAAAATTCTAAAAAAAATATAATTACGAATATAGATCGACGTCGCCTCCCTGTGTTCGACCCGGAATTTAAATTTCGGTATAAATTTTATTTTTTGAACACGAATTCTTCGCTTTCAAGCTACGACAAGGTTTCAAAAAAACCAAACATGTTAGCATAGCAATTCGTTCGTTCAACAGGTTCTTAGGGGCTAGACCCCTGTTACTGAGAGGGCTAGGTCCTATACTGGTTCCAAGCTGTGCTTTGGGCGCACCCGCTAATGGAAACAACTGACCGCGTGCCAGTGTAGGATAGCTACCTGTGCGTTTATCGTGCGTGTCATAGTCACCGTTACATCTGTCCATGACCTTGGGGTGGTTGACTGGGTGTAGGATCTCCACGGGAGACTCTCCTAGCCAGGAGAGCACCATGTGTGCCTTCTACTCTTCGGAAAAGACTGCAATCAAGATCATTCCCACGAGGAACGTTTGAAATCAAGAAAGAGACCTGATGAATAAACTAAATGGTGAAAAAAAGAATAAGTAGTTAAAGAAAGTAATTGAAAACAATAGCTACCTATCCACCTTTACTGTTTAGATAGTTGGTTGCCACTCTACTCAGCGTTCGCTGACGTTTTATACTCATAACCCCTTTTCAGGTCCAGGTGTTGAGCAGCCAGAGCCTATGGCTGTAAAGGGTGCTGGGCCCAGTAGAGCCCAGTAGTTATAGCTTCTTATTGTACTCCTTTTCTATTGTAGTGAATAGTTTATTGCACTTCTGTACTCTTACATTTTGAACATTATATTCCTGTACCCGTTTACTTTTCTACTGTTGTAGTGGTGTGTACTGTAATAGTTTTACTTCTTTACTGCTGTACTTTTGTTACTGTTAGTTGCTTAGCATAGTGAATGTGGTTTACTTTCCTGCTTTTTAGTTACTTTCTCGTTGGACGACTGGGTCTTGGGATCAGTTGAGTCGGTTCGATCTCGTGTCCTGTAGGGATTCGGGAACTGGGTCGTAACAATTAGACAACGAGGTTTGGGATGTTGTCCCGTTGCCTGAAGGTGTGAAGCCCATTGGTTGTAAATGGATATTTAAAACCAAACGGGATTCACAAAGTAATGTAGACAAATATAAGACTTGTCTTATTGCTAAGGGATTTACTGAAAAGGAAGGCATAGACTATAAAGTGACATCTTCGTCATTTTTATCTAAGGATTCATTTGGAACCATAATGGCTTGAATAGTTCATTTTGATTTAGAGCTGCATCAAATGGATGTAAAGACAGTGTTTCTTAATGGAAACATTATGAAATAATTTACATGATACAACCAGAAAACTTTACATTAGGAGATGCAAAGAAAATGATTTGCAAATTAAAGAAAGGTATTTATGGACTAAAGCAAGCTTCAAGAAATGGTATTACAAATTTCATCAAATAATTATCTCATTTGGGTTTAAGACAAATTCAGTTGATGATTGTGTATACCACAAATTTTTTAGTGGAAAATATATTTTCCTGATTTTGTATGTGGATGACATCTTCCTTGCCTGTAATGACAATGGGTTGCTTCAAGAAATTAAAACATTTCTCTCTGGTAATTTTGAAATGAAAGATCTTGGTGATGCCTTTTTTGTATTAGGAATCCAGCTACAACGAGATCATTCTCGAGGTATCCTTGAATTATCATAAAGGAGATACATTGATACCATTTTAAGACATTTTGGCATAGAAAATTGCAAACTAAGAGATACTCCAGTGGCTAAGGGAGATAAATTCTCTCTTAACCAATGCCCCAAGAATGAGTTTGAAGCTAAAGAGATGGAAAATATTCTTTATGCATCGGCAGTGGGAAGTTTGATGTATGCCCAAGTCTGCACGCGGCCAGACCTAACATACATTGCTGGCATGTTAGGTAGATATTTAAGCAAACCTAGACCTGTCTACTGGAAGGCAACCAAACGGGTCATACGCTACCTACAAAGAAAAAATAATTTCATGCTCACATATAGGAGATCAGATCATTTGGATGTCTTCGGATATTCTGACTCTAACTTTACAAGATGTTAGGATACCTGAAGATCTACTTTGGGATATATTTTTTTGCTAACTGGAGAGAATATCTTGTGGAGGAGTGTAAAGCAAACCTTGATAGCTACATCCACTATGGAAGCAAAATTTATAGCATGCTTCAAGGCCTCAAATCATGAAGTATGGCTTAAGAATTTTGTCACACCACTTCAGCTTTACTGTGACAATAATTCAGCGATGATGTACTCCAACAGCAACAAAAGTTTTTCGTGGTCGAGGCACATTGACATCAAGTATTTAGCTGGTAAGGAAAGGGTTCAAAGTGGACTGGTGTCCATTAAGCACATTGAGACCAACTCTATGGTAGTAGATCTGCTCACTGAAGGGCTAACACCAAAGATTTTTTATGAGCATGTTGTCTATATGGGTGTTGTATCTATTATGTAATACAAAAATTCAGTGGGAGTTTGTTCTATTTTGGTGTTTCATGTATAGACATGTTTTGGATTATGCGCATAATAATCAAGTTTTCATTCTTTGAACTCATTAGTCCTTGCCATGTGATCTCTTCTATGATAAGGTTTTTAGACCAGTTGAAAGTAGGCATGTCTAGATCATACTAGCATATAATTTTCATGCTATGTACCTATATCAGATCTATGTCATTACTTGTGTTAATGTATGTGATCATTATTTAGTCTAGTCGATTTCATAATGGCGAAATCAACTTTGGTCATATGTTAACCGAGTATGGACGAGATTGTTGGAGATGTGATTTATTGTGATGTTGTATTAATTAACTCATACAGATATATATGAACCTATGATTATAAGAATAATATATGCGGTTCGAGTGGGAAATTGTTAGAATTATAAGGCGAACCTACATATATTATTATTACAGAATTATACGTTAAATATATACATATATTTGGATATCACATTTATGGTCATTAAAGTGGTCTAATTATGTAAATTGATCATTCACGTCTCATTAGGGTATGGGGTTTAATGCATAGAAACCTTAAAGGTAAATGTAATTCCGTGATGGGTGGAATTGCCATTTTTATTTTAAGCAGTTATGGTCACTGGAGGGGGTGAGGGCGAAGTAGGCATTCAGTTTTCTTCATCTCATCACAGAAAAGTTATAAATAGAGTCCATAACAGAATCCAAAGGGTATGCTCCCATTCAGTTTTCTTCCACTCTCACTTTCTAAATCTTCTGGAAGTACCATTGCCACCATCTCTCGTTGAAGAAGGAAGCCCACGGCTTCAGAAGATCTCTGTGATCTCATCGCTTCCGCTACGATGGATTCAGGTATTCCTCCATCATTTTCTTTACGTTTTCATTTTGGTTGATAATATGGGGAATAGATAATTCTTGGAATTATAAAATCATATGGTTCTTATTTTATTCAAAATTAAGTTCCATTAATTGACACTAAGATTTAGTGTAGGAGTATCATGGTGTTCGAGAATGAAAGAATCTGATTAGTTACAAAGGCATAATCAAACCCCTTTATAGTTCTGTTGATGCTCTTTGAGATGAAGTGAGAAATGGCACTTCAATTTGCTGGTATGAAAAAGAAATAATGACAGGCAGGTGTATGAACAAAATGCTGCCAGTTCAATCTCTGCTGATAGAATTCACTGGAAGAATATCCATCATAAACGTGTTTTCAGGTGTATGTCGAGGATGGATGCTTTTCTGAAGCAGCCATCTGCTCTTTTGTGTGAAGGAAAACAAATTATTACATGTTTTATTTAAAGGAGAATATCTATGATTGGCTTTATTTGTATAAGTGGTCTAGATGTTCAGAAACCTTATTGTTAAGTATGTTAAGCACCATCAAACAGTTTAACTTTAACCAAGCTATAATCAAATAATAAATATTCTCTGATAATATATTCAAAAATTTCAAAAAGTTTTTCTTCTTCCTTTCCTTTTTTTGTCTTTAAGTTGGCAGAAGCAAAATGCTCTAGTACGCCCAAGGGGAAGTTACACTTATACGGAAAGTTTCCCATTGGAAACCCAACCCAAGTTTGGCTTCTTATTTCTGTGCATACATGTATCTGGATTTTTGATGTTCTTATGATTCCGTATGCATCTTATGAAACAATAAAAAAACCTACAGGTTTCTTATACCTCGAGGCAATATAGATTGGAGCTTGAGTAAAGATTGTAGAGTTATTGGAAAATTGCAATGATGTTGAAAGTGAAGATTTTGCTTGGCTCTTAACAAAAACCTATAGGTTGAAGACTGCACCTCAATCAAATCCTACTTGTGTCTTCTATGGTGACGCATCTAAGGATTGTGAACACTTGTTTTTTTAGGTGTCCTTTTGCTGCAATATACTCCAAGGCACGCAGGGACCATCTCACTCAACTTAAGAGCAGCTTACCCTATTAGTCCACTATTTTGTTTTGACAATGATGCATCTAAATTTAACTTAGACGATCTTTCTCAACTCTAGAAATTTCTGCCGTTTGATTGCAGAGTTTTTCTCCTTGTAGGTATGAAAACGATTGAGAAGGTGATCCGGTTCAACCAATGGTGCTGATTCACTTGTGATTTTGTGGGAATTCGGATGTCAGCTTTTGATAAGCATCCCACTATGGTCATGTTTCGTGAAGAAAACAATGAATTCTATCATGAACTGAGGTAGAAAGCATAAATCAAAATGTGCTAACTGAGGTAGTGAAGGTCCCCCCACACTACATAAACCTAGAGCAAGCTCACAAACACTGTTCCCAATTACTCTTTCTCGTAAATAAAGATCATTCTTTCCCACCACAAAGACCATGTCCTAACCGTGTCTTCCACTAAATCCAAAAGACACCAATGGAAAGGAATTGTTTCTCCTAATAAGGAACTCTGAATAACCATGAAATATGACATGTTCATCTAATTGCAAAATAAACATGACGTTCAGCAAAAATTAATGGCAGGGAAGAACCGACAAAGAAAAATGGTGATCAGGATCATTCCCTGAAGCAGTAAAGATGGATTCAAGTCTATATTGTCAACCACACGTTGCGGTGCAGGACCCTTCCCTTTAAGGAGCTGAGAATGAAGCTTCCCTTTTTTTTTGGCTTTGAGATGGAATCTTCGATTCCCTACTCAGACATATTAGAAGAAAGATAGGCTTGAGTGATTATAGCAGCTACTAATAGATGACACTAACTGACCCAAGTTCAGAAATTCTAACTGTCTTGTTAAAACAATAAATTATAAATAAACAAATCCTCCTCGGTAGGCATTGCCTTCAAATTGGTTTCAATTCTAACTACTTGCTAAATTGATGATCCATGTTGAAAATTTCTTCCTAAAAGGTATATATTTCACAAGGGTAGTGGAATAACCTCGGCAAAACACTACAACAAAATACACTTGTAATGACGGTATTTGGAGATGGAATTAAAGGTTATGGGGACAGATTTTAGGATAGGTGACGGAAAATCCATCCTAAAAATCTGTCCCCCAAATGAGAGTCCCTAAAAGTTTTGGGGATAGATTTTCCATCCTCAAAATTATTATGATGGAAAATTGGTCACAATATATTGGACATAAAAAAAGGTAATGACTTGGCATTTAATTCTTTTAAGGATGAATTTCTCTGTCTCTAGAAGTTTTAGGAACAAAAATAAATACTTCTCGTAATCTTTTAAGGATTATGTAATTGTGAATGTAAATTATTAAGATAAAATATCAAAACCTTCTTAATTTTAGTAATATATATAACATGAATAGCTAACAAAAGTGATCTTTGACATAAGACATCATTTTTATTGATATTAAAATACAAAGTAATTGTTACAATGTTATGAAAAAATTACAAAAAAGAACAATAAATAAAATACATCATAATTCAAAAGAACACTCAACTCTTATTTTTTTTCCTCTTTACAATAGAAATCTAAACTATTCCAATCTAAGTCCCTTGATTGACCAAAGCTTAGGGAATTCATTCTTCCATTTGGTAGAGTCAAGTTCATTGTTGCTCCTGGGTGCTACAATAACCTTGGCATGCTCCTCCAAAGAGAAATTCTTGTAAGTGAAACTTGGGTCGATATACTCCTTGTGCATCTCTGGCAAACGTGCATTTGTTTGTGGTGGAGAGAACTTCACATCTAACTCATTGCATTTATCTAGGAGATACTTGTTTGCTTCTCCACTAGAAGGATCCTTGGGTATGTTGAGGTTGGCCAATTTCTCCAAGGTTTCAATCATGTCCATCCCCCTGTAATAATGCTAATGTAGGAACTTTGAAACTGGTACAGCTTACTGATTCTCTTTGTATTCTCCTACATAAAGAGTACCCAAAAGGTGGAGTGAAATCAATCTCTATTAGCTCCTTGTCTAACCCATGTGCATGATATTTTATTTTATAGCCTCCAATCAGCTCCTTGACCATTCCTATTACATAGACCACATTACGAGCAATCAAGGGCTGTCTACAATAATTATTCATACTAAGAATTATTATGCATATCAGATACATACCAAATACATTACAAGTAGTCAGGATTGCTTGCACCCCTTGTTAGTTGTGAGAAGGTCTTGTTATGGTGTAAAGACCCATCCCACTTTTAGCCTTTTAAGACATCTGGAAGCTCAGTCAGACGTCTGTCCAGACGTCTGGACCCTTTCCCGAATGTCTGAAAATGAAATTTCTGTATGCGTACTGCACCCTACGCGCGCACAGCACGTAAGACCTTTTCTCTCTCTCCTTTCTCCTCCTCTCCCTACCGAACCTTAAACCCCCAGCCTCTATAAAAGCTACCCTGCCCTCCTCTCCTCTATACTTCGCACACCACCACCACACCCCACCTTCACCTTCAGAGCTGTAGGAGCCGCGAAAGGAGGTGAGCGAGGGAGAGTGAGAGGGCGCGAAGGAGAGTGCGGTAGGAGGAGGCCGAGGTTGGGAGCTTCAGTGGAAGCTCGGCGGAGCTCGCAAGGCCACTGCGGGTGCGTGCGGGACAAGGAGAGAGTCCGGGAAGGCGTCCTCGACCACCTACAGCGACTGGGGCTGCGGCGACGCGAGGAGGTGCGTAGCGGAGAGCGTTGGTAGCGAGTTCTAATACTGGAAATTTTCCAGTATCAGACATTTGGAGCGAAGTCCAGACGGCTGGCAGAGCATCTGGACGTCTGGAATCAAGACCAGATGTCTGAAAGCTCCTTTATCGCAAAGGTTCATTTTTTTCGCGGTTACGGCCATGTAGGCCGCACCGCAGAAAGATTTGTTGCACCTGATTTGGGTGGCTGCAACTGTCGTACGCATGAGCATCCTTGGGAAAGAGCGTAGAATGCCCTCCCACGTACTTCCGAACGTCTGATCAGCTCACCAGACGACCGGAGGAGTGGTCCGACATCTGGAACTACCTTCAGACAGTTGCAGAGGAGGCCTGGATGTCTGAGGACACCGCAGGAACTTGAGGTGAGGTTCTGTATCTTTTGAAACATCTGGACTTGTTCCCAAACGGCTGATTTTGATCAGTAGACACGTTTTTGACCCATTTGGGGTTCGATCGGGATCCGTTTTACACAAACGAAGTATCTGTAGCTCCCTTACGAGTTTCTCTACGTACTAGAAACCTTTGTACACTGCTCTGAACCTTATTTCTGTGATGTATTCCCTAGTAGAGGGTTTCGGCCTGCTACGTATTTGGGGCTCGCAGAGATGCCTGGGTCTGCGGTTCGAGCCCCCATTACTCTCGGATTATCTGGTAGAGTGGTCTACTTCTGTTAATCATATTAAATAAGATTGTGCCTGTGGAATTAGCTAACTGGAACTCCTAGGATGTGGCATGAACCCTATGACAGAGAAATGAATGAACCAATTGTACTGCATGATTGTATTTGTATACATGATTAAGTTAAACTGCTAGCAATTGCCTATAATATAGTTGTGAGCTACCTGTTAGAATATGAGTTGCCTGAGATAAATGAACAATTACCTGTGAAATCATCAGTTGCATGTATTGAATTATGGAAACACGAGCTGCCTGTATATAAACGAGAACTGAATTATGAATGGTGGAATCTAGATCGAAATAATGTGGTGAACATGAGCATGAACTCTACGGAGAATTAGGAGTAGAGCTCCTGTGGTCAGATGGAAATCTGGAATGTAGACGGGAAGTATGCTGGCCCTTGAGTACGTGGTACCAAGGAGAGCGACTGTACCCTATTCATGTAGAGCGGAGCTAGCCGCCCTTGGGTTGAGTCTCGAGGTTAGGATTGGCCACTCTACACCGACTCCTGTTGGCCCTCGTGTATGTGGTACCAAGGCAAGCTACTAGTGTAGGGAGGGAGCCAGCCATCCCACGGGGCCCGGGGTTCAGCTAGCCACCCTACACTGACTTGTTGGCCCTCTAGGCAAACCGGGGTAGTCAGACGAGGGTGCGCGGACTGTGGAGGGGCGAGACCCCTATTTCGTTTTGAGAAGTGAGACCCCTGTTTCTAAGAGGGTTAGGCCCTATACTGTTCCGTGCTGTACTTTGGGCATACCCGCTAGCGAAAACAACTGACCGTGTGTCAGTGCGGGGTAGCTACCCATGCGCTTATCACGCGTGCGTAGTCACCGCTACGTCTTAACAGTGACCTCAGGGTGGTTGACTGGGTATAGGACTACCACAGGGGAATTCTCCCGGCTAGAAGAGCACCACGTGTACTTTCTACTCTTCGGAAAAGACTGCAATCAAGATCGTTCCCACGAGGAACGTGCAAGATCAAGAAAATCTGAAAGTTTGAGGGAAATGGGTGAGAAAAAAGGAAATACGTATAAAATAAAATAACTAGAAAAGAGAATTAAACATGTTGCTTTTACTGCTTTAGATAGTATAGATACCACTCTACTCAACGTTCGCTAGCTCTATCTTTTTTATAACACTGTTCAGGACCAGGAGTTGAGTAGCCTGAGCTTCCGAATGCAAAGGGTGCTGGGCCCAATCGAGTCCAACCATAGTTTCAGCACTTTCTTGTTGTTTCCCTTTACTGTTATAGTGAGTTTCAGACTTTTAGCTACTGTTGTTACTGTTACTTTTGCTTCTGTTATTTTTGTTCTTGTGGTGGTATGTAATGGAACAACAGTTTTACTTTCCTTTACTACTTTGTACGTTTTTACTACTTAGTTATATTGCATGTGTGAATGTGATTTACTTTCTAGCTTTTTGGTTATTTCTTGTTGAACGACTGGGTCTTGGAATTAGTCTAGGAGAGCCGGTCTCGGGTCCTACAGGGATCAGGGAATTGGGTCGTAACAAGATGGTATCAGAGTAAGGTCGTCCCGAGAAATGAAACAACTGGCTTGAGAATAACCGTTCACGTGCATGTAGCTAGAGTAGCCACCACAACGTATCACTTTGATATCCATTCTGAGTCATTTTTCTAAGAAATTCAATAGCATTGACCCTTTTGTTCCATCTTTCACATCTTCTTGCAGGAGATGCCTCATCGGGGAGTTCTCGAGGCGGTGATGAGTGGCTACTGATCATGGCTAAAAAGCTGAAGTTAAGCTAAACACTAAGTAAAACAACATCAAATTAATAAATAAAAAAGGTTAAGTGTGGGAATTAAAGAAAAAAACCTAAAACCTTTACTCTGTGTTAAAACTTCATAATTAGGTCAGAAAATGAGATATTCTGAAAGCAAAGTACAAATAATGATCCATGCGTCAATTGAACAAAAATAAGTTTGAAAGGCCAAATCAGAAGTATAATCAATGTGTTAAATGTTCAATTAAACACATAAAAATTTGAAGGCAATTGGATATCATTTAGGTTATGAAATAGGTAGTTTACACTTAGGCCCTTCATACATTACACTCTCGCCCTTAAAAACTCCTCTTTGGACCTACTTGTAAGCCGCAGGAACCCTTTTTAAAGGCTGCAGGGTCCTTCCTGTTGTAGTTCTTTTCACTTATGGGCCTGCACGCAATTCTTCTACCCCTTCGTACAAGGGTCTGTCTGCAATTTTTCATTATTTGAGAGAATGGCCTGCTGCTCTTCGCACACACTGTAGCACGCGAAGAACACGGCCAATCTCAGTCGTCCGTCGCTCTTCATGATCCTGATCTACGGTTAGATTTGAATGGAAGCTTCGCGCGATTCAGCGAGTGCGATCACCCCTCTCCCCAGATCTCATCTGACGGTCATATTTTGAGTATAACTCGCCGCGCGCTCCTCTCCTCTCATCCTCGCCGCCTGTTGCATCTTGATTATCCTTACCTGCGCGATGATCTCAGCCACTGAGTATGCTACTTAAGCACCTCAGTGGTTTCCCGCGCAAGGGATCGCTCCCTCCTACACCTCTTAGCAATCATTCGTCCACTCCAGTTCTTCCTCCCCATCCAACCTCTGATTTCACAGCCACCGGCTGTGAAATCATCACCTTCTCTCGACCTCCTCATCGCTAAGGACTTCGTAGCACCTAAGGACGACCCTGGAGCCTCACTAGCAGACTCTTTCCCTCCGCTGGAGTCATCTTCCTCCCTTCTTCCTCCTTAGCCACCGGCTAAGGACCCATAGGTCCCATTCTTCCTATTAGATTAGATTTATAATTCTGCAGATTAGTTTTACCTGTAGTTAAGTAATTTAGAGTAGAATTCATGTAATTGTTAATGTTCAATTTCGTTGTAGGATAAAGTAGCTGTAGTAGTAGAATTAGACTTAAATTCCCCCCCCCCCCCCCCCCCCTCACCTCCTCTGATCATTCCAGATCAGAGGGGAAGATTTCATATAACCATGTTTTCGAATTATCTCCCTCTCCATACTTTCATATCCAGTTATGATTTTCCACGACCTGTTTTCTCGCTTTTCACCCATACACTCTGATCCAATTTCAGATCTGATTGGTTTTCAACCTCAGATCTGAAGTTGGCGTCAACGAGCACTTAAGGGGCTTCCCATTCACCTCATTCTTGGTCACAAAAGCCCCTGATTTGTGTTGAAACTTTCAGTTTGTCAGATTTCTCCTAAATTTGGATTTTAAGGATTTTTCTTTCAATTTGGTTTTATTGATCTGACAAATTAAATGAAGTTTGATTTGAATTCATTGTTGGCAAGGAATCTGAGAGGTTTTCTGGTGAAAGAAATCATCTCAAAAGAGACATACATAGATCTGATTTGATTTTTTTTTTTTTTGAATGCATTGAATGCAAGTCAGATCTAAGGATAATCACTGTAGTGATTTGAAGTCTGATCTTGCATTCATGAGTGTGTTTTGAATGGCTATTTGGTGATTTCCTAACCTAAAGAGTTCTCAATACTCCTTAAGGTTTCAGAAACTGGGATTTGAACTAAGGACTTTAATTGACTGTATTAATTCTTCCTTCATGCTGTCTATAGCATTAGGAAGAGTTAAATCAGTAATATTTGTGGATTTAATCTGAAGTGAATTTTTTGATAAGGGTTTTTGGCATTTGAATTGGGGTATTTAGTGATTTTAGTGAGAAATTAAACCCTTGTCAGATTGGGGATTGAGAGAGATTTTCTTTTTCAGTTTGGATTTGTGATTCTAATCCCAGTGGACACAGCAAAGTGCTGCATCTTGCAGCTACATTTTTCTTCTCTCCAACTCACATCTCATCTCAAATGGACTAACTGCAACAGCGGTTAAACCATTTGGACATTTGATCTGAGCTGCTACAGGGTCTGAAATGTCATGTTGCTGCTACTGTCTAATTGTTCTAAGTTGTAGTAGATAGATTCTAATGTAAAACCCTGTAGATTTTATTTTGAACATAGCTGACATTTGATTGTATTTCATTCCCTGTGTATACAAACTCTCTTGTTTAAATAACTGAACTCTAACTTCTGTGCATACATGTCTATTCTTTCTCAATTGTGTCAGCTAGTTTAGTCAAAAATAACCATCCAAACAAGATTTAAAATAGGAAACTTAACTGATGACAGTATTAAGGTGGGTAAACACATCCTAAATTTCATGCTATATAGAAAGAAGGAAATCATAAACATGATAAAAAGGGTTAAAACTTTAAAAGACAGTTAAACAAGCCTCTTTCTCTCCTCAATCAACTCTTCCTTTCTCTCCTAATTCTGTCAGATCTGTAACAACAGTAAAAAAAAAAATAGAATGAAACACCCAAAAGGACCAAAAATAAATATATAAATATATATATATATATATATATATATATATATACATATATATATTACTTTGTATATTAGGTATACTCATATAGACATAAGATATATACTAAGCCACATATGTAAATAGCTAAGTTGTTAAATTAAATTAGTTAAGTTAGTAGTTTAAAATTATAATTAAGTTAATTGAATCTGTATACTAAGACTAATATACTTTAAGTAATTTAAGCTAATTTAAGTATATTTATACCTGATTATATTAAGTTTAACTTAATTTATAAGCAAAATAATTAAAACCGCTATTTAAATGTAAATAACACATACATTAATTCGGAAAAATATAATAAAAATGTCTATAAAATACTTATATATGTATTCTAACTCTGTATGAGGTCAATTAGACCATTTAGTAACTAATTTATAAGCAATTAACCAATAAAACACCAAAATCAGTGTGCAAAAATAGTCTACTTTAATGAATTTATTTATATAGTAAATTTAATTAAAATTTTAAATTAATTGAATAATTATATAGTATTATGTAAATACTTTATTTACCATAATTTATTTTTATTTTTAAATAAATTATGGCCCTCGAATTGAGGGCCTAATTCTCCTTCAGCCCACAGCTGCACGCGTTTTTCAGCGTAGATGTGGCGCTCGAATAGTGCCACATCGTGCCCTGCAAAACGCGTGCAGCGGTTTTTATTGAATTCGTGTTTATGCCGTTTAGTCGTCACGGGTGCCGGGCTCCCGAAACAACACATACTGAGCATACCTTTGAGCATACTAAGCATGATCTGTGTGGGGCCGGGGGCCCGGAGAGAGGCGTGTGTGCGTGGGCTGAGAAGGCCCTGAGCTGAGTTATCAAAGACATAATTAAGCGGCCTAATAAGAATTAGGGCGCGCTTAGTAGAGGTTTGGTCCCACCCTCTGGGTGCTGTGTATCCCTCGAAAAGCGCACCTGTAAATTAAACACATTTTAAATTAATTAAAGAAAGCTAATGACGATAGTTAAACGCCTCGCAGCAACGGTGTGTTAAATTCACTAAGGCAGAATGAAAACACAGAAGAAAAACATCTGATGATAATTAGTGTGAAGGAGAAGAGAGAGAGAAGATGTACATACGTAAGTAAATACAAATACAAGAGAAATATAAATATATATATATATGTATACGTTGTATAGCCAATTACTTTTATGTAAATTAACTCATACTTTTACTAACAGAATAAGACGTCACCATAATCGTCGCTACTGACCCCAGTTTCCTTCCTTAAGTTTGTATATAATGTTTTCTGGGATCTAGCGACGCTTACATCTGTCACTATAACTATTGTATGTGTTACTGTAGGTATCAGACTAGTAAGTTAAGTTAATATGCTATGTAATCTTAGTTGATAGTATACTTTCATGTAAGTATTAATACTATAACTTGTAAACACATAGTTTAAAGTATAGTGATGAATTGTTTAGTGCTTGTTTATAGTTAGTTTTTGCAAGCATTACAATTAATTCTTAGTAAGTAGGCAAACCATGTCCACATTCATTCATTCTTTATTAAGATGTAAAGCTTCTTTTTGGAATTAGAGGATAATTTTGAGATCAAAGAGCGATGTAATTCAATAATTGCCTCTCAGTGAACGACCTGGAATAAAACTAATAAAAATTACATAAGTAAATAATAATGGTTGTAATGACTGGTATCCCATACAACTCACTACAATGACATTAATGGTGTTTCAAATCACAACAAATCTCAACAAACCTAATTACCGCCATTACAGCACATTCATAACATACCATTAGGCGAGCCGTGGTCGCGGCCGTGGACGAGATCGGAAGGGCAGACGTGCTGGGCCTATGGTGCCAGTTGACCCATCTCTTCTCCTGGGCATTTAGGCCAAGGATCCCACCCAGCTGATCAGAGACATAGTGCGAGAGGAGCTCCACCAGCCTCCACGAGCACCTCTCCCTGAGGACGTGGAGGGAGAGTCCTCGGTGGGACAGAGAGATCGCCGCAGCGTCGGAGAAGCAGGAGGTGGAGGGGGTGGTCCTCCATCGCCCCCACCGCACTCTGACACTTCCGAGTATGAGCTCTCCTTGCTTGGAGGCGTGCTCGTTCCCCCACTATAGCTGCACCACGAGCTTTTCGGACAGTTCCGAAAGTTGAAGCCCCCCTCCTTCAAGGGGGATGTGGACCCATCTGAGGCAGAGGACTGGCTAGAGCAAATAGAGAAGGTATTTGACACCCTTCGCCCTCCTGTGGAGTGCCACGTGGCCTTTGCCATGTACCAGCTAGAGAGCGCAGCACACAGGTGGTGGAGGGCAATCAGGGGCCAGGAGAGGGGTGAGTCGACGTGGGACCAGTTCGTGACCCTCTTCTGCGAGCAGTACTTTCCGCAGACTTGGCAGGACCAGAGGAGGCGGGAGTTCCACACTCTCCGCCAGGGGACAATTACTGTCAGCGTGTATCGCACACGCTTCCTGGAGTTGTCACGTTTTGCTTCAACAGTCGTGGCTACAGAGGAGCACCTGTGGAGGTTTACTGAGGGGCTTCGACCTGCTATTCAAGGATATGTCAAACCCCCTGAAGCTGCCCACCTTCTCACGAGTGGTTGAGGTAGGTGACTTTCTTGGGCCATGTAATCTGAGGGGATGGTTTGGCTGTAGACCTAACAAAGGTTGAGGCCATACTCGGGTGGGAGAGGCCACGTACAGTGACAGAGATACGTAGCTTTTTGGGACTAGCAGGTTACTATCGGTGGTTTATCAGAGGATTCTCACAGATTGCGCGTCTTATAACCCAGTTGACTCAGAAGGACGTGCCCTTTGCCTGGATAGATGCATGTGAGGCATGTTTTCAGGAGTTGAAGGAGAGACTGACTTCAGCTCCTGTGTTCACCATCCCATACAGCAGTGGTGGTTTTGTGGTTTACACAAACGATTCGTTGCAGGGGTTAGGGGTGTGCTCATGCAGTAGGGTCACGTTGTCACTTACGCTTCGCGACAACTAAAGCCCCATGAGCATAGGTACCTTACACATGATTTAGAGCTGGCAGCTGTTGTCTTCGCGCTGAAGACATGGAGACACTACCTTTATGGTAAGACTTTTGAGATTTTCACAGATCATAAGAGCCTCAGGTACTTGTTTGATCAAAAGGAGGTTAACATAAGATAGAAACATTGGTTAGAGCTCCTGAAGGACTACAACTGCAGCATCTTCTATCATCCAAGGAAGGCCAATGTGGTGGCTGATGCCTTGAGCCGGAAGGCACCCACCCACTTGGCCAGTTTACAGGCACAGAGTTGGAGACTTATGGAGGAGTTGGGCAGTTGGTGACCCTGGGAGTCACAGGGGTATTGTGGGGCAATGACAGTGACGTGGCAGACGCGACCAGAGCTGATAGACCGCATCATCGTAGGACAAATGACAAATCCGTACTTACAGACGCTGCGGGACAGAGTTCTGTCAGGGGACCCAGGAGACTTTTCTTTTACAGACGAGGTGCTGCGCATGAGAGAACGCTTGTGCGTTCCCAGGGACGATGAGTTGTTGAGAGAGCTCCTGACGGAGGTGCATGGGTCCAGGTTCACCATACATCCCGGGAATACAAATATGTATCATGATTTGAGATGCAAATTTTGGTGGAGTGGGATGAAGTGGGATGTGGGTGAGTTCGTGCAGCATTGTTTAGTGTGCCAGCAAGTGAAGGCTGAGCACCAAAGGCCTGCTGGGTCGTTGCAGCCACTTTTTGTGCCAGAGTAGAAGTGTGAGAACATCACCATGGACTTAGTGGTGGGCCTACCTGTTATCCAGCAAGGACACGGCGCAGTCTGGGTGATGGTAGATAGGTTGATGAAGATGGCACATTTCTTGTCGATCCGAGTCACCTTGGGACCAGCACAATTGGCAGAGAAGTACATTCGCGATGTGGTACGCCTGCACGGAGTTCCGCGTAAGATTGTATCCAACAGGAATACCCATTTTACTTCCCAATTTTTGGCTGGGTTTCAGCAGGCTTTGGGAACACGGTTGAGGTTCAGTACCACGTACCACCCCCAGACGGACGGACAGTCAGAGCGCACCATACAAACACTTGAGGACCTTTTGCGCACCTGTGTACTAGACTGGAGAGGCTCCTAGGAGGAGCATTTACCCTTGGCAGAGTTTGCATATAATAACAGTTACCACTCGAGCATCGGCATGGCACCTTACGAGGCTCTGTACGGATGGAGGTGTACTGCACCCTTGAGTTGGGTCGAGGTGGGGACCAAGTGGGAGGTTAGCCCCAGGCTGATCCGGTAGAGTCAGGAGGTGATAGAGGAGATTCACAGATGACTCCGCACTGTCAGGAGCAGGCAGAAGAGTTATGCTGACCAGAAATGCAGAAAGGTGCAGTTCGAGATTGGGGATCACGTCTTTCTCCGTGTTTCACCCATGAAGAGCCTATAGTGTTTTGGGGTGAAGGGAAAGCTTGCGCCGAGGTTTATAGGGCCATTTAAGGTCCTGGAGCGGGTAGGACCCGTTGCTTACCGGCTTGCCCTTCTTCCCCAGCTTTCTAGAGTACATGACGTGTTCCACGTGTCCAACCTCAAGAAGTACGTCGCCGATCCCAGTCACATTCTAAGCCATGAGAGCGTCGAGGTGGGTAACGACTTGACCTACCCTAAGAGACCAGTGCGGATACTAAACAGAGCTATCCGAAGTCTGAGATGGAAGTAGGTACCACTAGTAAAGGTCTTATGGAGAAGCCAGCGATACGAGGAGGCTACCTGGGAGACTAAGGCGGCGATGCGAGAGAGGTACCCAGAGCTTTTTGAGGGTACGTCTTTTTGACCTACTTCGGTCCTCTTTAAGTTTATTATGCGTTTTATGTTCTTTTTCCACACCCTAGCTAATTCAAGTTTCGGGAATGCAACTTCCTTTAAGTTTATTATGATGTAATGACCCGTCTCACTTTTAGCCTTTTAAAACATCTGGAGGCTCGGTCAGACGTCTGTCTAGACGTCTGTACCCTTTCCCAAACATCTGAAAATGAAATTTCTGTACACGTACTGTGCTCTGCGCAAGTGCAGCGCGCAAGACTTTTTCTCTCTCTCCTTTCTCCTCTCCCTGCCGAACCCTAAACCCCCAGCCTCTATAAAATCTACCCTCCCCTCCTCTCCTCTCCACTCCACACACCACCACCACACCCTACCTTCACCTTCAAAGCTATGGGAGCCGCGAGAGGAGGTGAGCGAGGGAGAGCGAAAGGGCGGGAAGGAGAGTGCGGGAGGAGGAAGAGGAGGCTGAGGTCGGGAGCTTCGGTGGAAGCTCGGCGGAGCTCGCAAGGCCACCACG
The DNA here is from genome assembly GCA_037157565.1 of Thalassia testudinum. Classification (NCBI taxonomy): domain Eukaryota; kingdom Viridiplantae; phylum Streptophyta; class Magnoliopsida; order Alismatales; family Hydrocharitaceae; genus Thalassia; species Thalassia testudinum. Next base: position 7,884,232 of record JAZHRO010000033.1, read on the forward strand.
GGTGCGTGCGGGAGAAGAGAGTCCGGGAAGGCATCCTCGACCATCTACAGCGACTGGGGCTGCGGCGGCTCGAGGAGGTACGCGGCGGAGAGCATTGGGAGCAGGTTCTGATACTGGAAATTTTCCAGTATCAGACGTCTGGAGTAGAGTCCAAACGGCTGGCGGAGCATTTGGACATCTAGAGTCAAGACCAAACGTCTGAAAGCTCCGTTATTGCAAAGGTACGTTCTTTTCGCGATTACGGCCATGCAGGCTGCACCGCAGAAAGATTTGTTGCACCTGATTTGGGTGGCTTCAACTATTGTATGCAGGAGCAGCCTTAGGACGGAGAGTAGAACGCCCTCCCACGCACTTTCGGATGTCTGATCAGCTCACCAGATGACCGGAGGTGCTTCCAGATGACCGAATGAGTGATCCGACGTCTGGAACTGCCTTCAGACAGTCGCAGAGGAGGCCTGGATGTCTGAGGACACCGCAGGAACTTGAGGTGAGGTTCTGTATCCTTTAAGACGTCTGGACTTGTTCCCAGATGTCTAATTTTGGTCAATAGACATGTTTTTGACCCATTTGGGGTCCGATCGGGATCCCTTTTACGCAAACGAAGTATCTATAGCTCCCTTACGAGTTTCTCTACGTACTAGAAACCTTTGTACACTGTTCTGAACCTTCTTTTTGTGATATATTTCCTGGTATAAGATTTTAACCTACTGCGTGTTTGGGGCTCGCAAAGACGTCTGGGTCTGCGGTTCGTGCCCCCATTACTCCCAGATTGTCTAGTAGAGTGGTCTACTTCTGTTATATTAAATAAGATTGTGCCTGTGGAATTAACCAACTGGAACCCCTAAGATATGACATGAACCCTAAGACAGAAAAATGAATGAACCAATTGTACTGCATAATTGTATCTGTATACATGATTAAGTTAAACTATTAACAATTGCCTGTAATATAGTTGTAAGCTGCCTGTTAGAATATGAATTGCCTGAGATAAATGAACAATTACCTATGAAATCATCAGTTCAATGTATTGAATTATGGAAACATGAGCTGCCTATATATAAACGAGAACTGAATTGTGAATGGTGGAATCTAGATTGGAATAATGTGGTGAACATGAGCATGAACCCTACGGAGAGTTAGGAATAGAGCTCCTGTGGTCAGATGGAAATCTGGAATGTAGACAGGAACTGTGCTGGTCCTTGAGTTCGTGGTACCAAGGAGAGCGATTGTCCCCTTTTCGTGTAGAGCGGAGCTAGCCGCCCTTAAGTTGAGATCCGAGGTTAAGATTGGCCACTCTACATCGACTCCTGTCGACCCTCGTGTACGCGGTATCGGGGCGAGCTATTAGTGTAGGGAGGGAGTTAACCAATCCACGAGACCCGAGGTTCAGCTAGCCACCCTACACCGACTTATTGGGCCCTCTAGGCAAACCGAGGTAGTCAGATGAGGGTGCGCGGACTATGGAGGGGCGAGACCCCTATTTCTGAGAGGGCTAGGCCCTATACTGTTCCGTGCTGTACTTTGGACGTACCTGCTAGTGGAAATGACTGACCGTGTGTTAGTGCGGGGTAGCTACCTGTGCGCTTTTCACGCGTACCGTAGTCATCGCTACATCTTGACAGTGACCTCAGGGTGGTTGACTAGGTGTAGAACTACCACGGGAGATTCTCCCGACCATGAGAGTACCACATGTACCTTCTACTCTTCGAAAAAGACTACAATCAAGATCATTCCCACAAGGAACATGCAAGATCAAGAAAATCTGAAAATTTGAGGGAATTGGGTGAGAAAAAAGGAAATACGTATAAAATAAAATAACTAGAAAAGAGAATTAAACCTATTGATTTTACTGCTTTAGATAGTATAGATACCCTCTACTCAGCGTTCGCTAACTCTGTCTTTTTCATAACACTGTTTATGACCAGGAGTTGAGCAGCTCGAGCTTCCGACTGCGGAGGGTGCTGAACCCAGTCGAGCTCAGCTGTAGTTTCAACACTTTCTCGTTATTTCCCCTTACTGTTGTAGTGAGTTTCAGACTTTTAGCTATTGTTCTTGTTACTGTTACTTTCGCTTCCGTTGTTTCTGTTATTGTGGTGGTATGTAATGGAACAACAATTTTACTTTCCTTTACTACTTTGTACATTTTTACTGCTTAGTTATATTACATGTGTGAATGTGATTTACTTTCCTACTTTTTGGTTATTTCTTTTTGAACGACTGGGTCTTGGGATTAGTCGAAGCGAGCCGATCTCGGGTCCTGTAGGAATCCAGGAACTAGGTCGTAACATATGATCTTGGGATGGGTCTGCTATGGAAAGGAATAGAAGGAAGGTGTAAACATCAATACTTATAGTAATGAAGATGCTTTCTCCAAAAAAAAGAATAAAAATACATGATAGACATCACCATTTCGTGGCGATAAATTACATAGTCCATGATTGTTAAACACATTGTTTGGTGATTTTTCACACAAAAGATTGGATTTTTTTCTATTGTTGCAGTATAGTTGCACGTAAAATCTTGAACAACAAAAAGATTTACAAAACTTATTTTGGATTTTTGAGTTCCAGTCAAACCCAGGGAGGCAAACGCATTTTGTTGATTTGATTTTTTTTTCTCTTTGTAACCATGTTTGTTATTATAATCCCAACCTAATACAACCCTAAGCAAGACAGTAGTTGATTTCCCTCACACTAATCTCTATCGTGGCATGATCGAGTTGAACGATCATTGTGTAATGGAGATAGATGTAACATATATGTGTAACGCTCATTCCGAAACTCGTCGATTACATGCACGCTATCGAGGGAGTTCAAATATATAGTTGCGTCGTTGACTTGTGTAGGAACCGCCATGTATATTTTTTTATTTTTGATTTGCATTTTTTTTTTTTAGACTTTTGAAAATAAAAACTACCAACCTAACTAGCAAAATAATAAAAACCTAATCTACGTAGTGATCGCCTAATCTATGAGAAAATGATGATGGTGATGTGGAAAGTGAGTTGGTGTTGGTGCATGAGATGTCCAAGATGTGGATAAGGGTTGGGCATGAAACACGTAATTGTGGTGATTATTTGAGTTATAACAAATTTTTTTTCTTATATATATTAGAAGAAGACAAGTTCAAACTAAAAGAAATATTGCATTAGAACAACACTATCAATGTTCCAATAAACAAACATAAATAGAGAAATGCTTGAAATAAAAAACAACAATATAAAGCTAGCTAGTAGACGCTCCACCCCGTCGATATTGCCACAAGAGGGTTGTCGGCTTATGGAGGGTGGCGGTGATAAACACCAGTTTATCATTACTATTATGTCTAAAAACACACTAACTCTTAGGTTTTGCACATTGCATTATGATTTTGGATTGCATTTATGCATGTCCTAGGACAGGCATGCATTGCACAGTTTTTTGTTTTACATCTTTATTTCAATGTCAGGGAGAAACAGATTTAGAATATGCCGCAAACCCTGGCATTGAGAAAGGCAGAAGATGAAGGAGAAGCTCAATTCAAGTAGATCTCAGCTGAATCCAGCTCAACTCAGCTGGATTCCAACTCAACCCAGCTAGGTCAGCTGATTTCAACTCCATTCAACTCACCTCAGCCGGATGGCAGCTCAGGCCAGCTCAACACAATTGAACCCAACTCCTTTCAGCTCCTCCCAGCTCCATTCAATCCATGGAAGCTCTACTTGATTGAGCTTAGCTACTACTATCAACTGCTAGGCCTGGTCAGCTGAAGAAGTCCTCAAGCAGATCATCTCTAGCTCATGAAGCTCAAGCTAGTTGAGTTCACCATCTAACCCTAAGCTAGTTAGCTGAGCTAGCAAGGAAGACCTCAGGAAACTCATCTTTAGCTCCTTTCAGCTCCAGGAAGACTTACAATTCAACTCCTCTCTTCCAGCAAAACCCTAGCTCATTCTCCTCTACTCATCTACTAGCTAAGCTAGCTTGGCTAGCTTAGCTTAACTCCACCTAAGCTCCCTACTCATGGCCATCCACCTAACCCTAAACATACACCTAAGACAACCACCTACACCCTCCTACTTTTGGTGCCAACATCACCTCCTTTGCATCCTTTCACCTTGGCGCCAAAAAGAGGTGCCTCTTCACCCCATAACCTCTACCAAGAGCCACCTACTATTGGTGTCAAACCACTCTTCTAGAAACCCCCTTTTTTGGCGTCAATATACCCCTCACTTCCCAACCCTACACATCACCACAACCACCATATCTACCCTCCATTTTCCCTCCAAAACCTACTCTTCTAGAACCCTTCTAAGTTGGCGCCAAAACACACACATCCCTACACCCGTGGAAGTCCACCAAGGGTGGCCAACCACCTTAACCACCACCTTAGACACCCCTTAGGTTGGCACCAAGTAATACTAACCCTACATCCTCTAACCACCCACCTATAAGCGCATCCTAGTCATCCACAATCCAACGCCATCCCCCCTCCTTCCCTTCTTATTTATATCCCTTCCTACCACCAAAAATATCCATCTTTGGCTTACATTATTTTCCACCTATATCACCTTATATTCGGCCAAGGAAGAAGAGAGAAGGGTGATCAAGAGGGTTCTCCCTTGCCCTCTTTGTATTCATTTCTTCTTCTTCCTCTTCCTTGTTACTCAAACCAAGGAGAAACCATAGGAGGGACGGCCAAGTAGAGTAGCAGTTGGGGCGGTGGATGCACACCCTAGGAAGAGAAGAGGAGGAGCATCACTACAGAAAGGAGGATCTCTCTTCATAGTGCGGGAGTTGCCACACTTGGAGCGAGAGCATCTTCACCATTTGAAGGATTTGTTTTTCTTCATCTTTGTAGTTCTCTTTTGTATTAGCTATTTTCTATTTCTTTGTAACAAGCATTCCACAACAATTACTTCATTCTTATAGCAATACAAAAGTTCTATTTGCCTTTCTATTTCTGTGTGTTTATTTTCTAGTGCTTCCAATTAGTGCACACACCTCTCCTAATTACCCTAGGCGCACTTACCTAAGGTGTGCTTAGAAGAGAACTTTTATTTGCCACTTAGACGTAGAAGTTATTTTCTATTGCATAGTTTACATTGCGAGTCTTTCTTGTCTTCACATCTTTGCAATTTCCCGATTACTTCTTAAAAAAATTATAAAAACAAAAATATAAAGTAGTGATTTAAGAGAGCAAGAGAGAGAACTAAGAAATCAACTAATATTTTACCTCCTTAGATGACCCTAGATACTCCACTATCTAGGTTTTATAAATTTAAAAGTTGATTATGATTATACGCGTATGACACATAAACCCACTTTGACAAAACGTGTGCTTTCGCTATCACTTGTTAGCATCGTTGCCGGGAGGCATGACTTAGTTAATTTCATATCTCTCTTGCTTTATTTAGGTCATCATTAGTTTTGTTTTATTATTAATACAGGTGCAAATCACGAGTGGGAGCAAGATTAGGAGTTATTTGGAGTGGAAGAACTATGTTTTCTTTTCTTCCCACATACTCCAAGTACCCCAGGTTAATTTTTTTTAATAATCACAAAAATTTCAAAAAAATCTTTAAAATATCAAACAGAAATAATTTAGGGCTGGTGGAACCCTAAAATCAACTTTGTTGCTTGTTTGCCTCATTTTTCTACCACTCCTTTCTTATTGGTGTTTGATTTTTAAAAACCAAACTTTTGTGTTGATTTTCAAAAATCAGGTTTGGGCACTTAGAGGCTTCCTAAAACCTCAAACTTATCTAAGGAAGCCCCTTTGAGTTAGAAACCTTGAGCCCAAATTTCAAGATGTTTTGATAAATAGAAAAAATTAAAAAATTCGTGGACTCAACAAGGGTCAAATCCTAATTCTTTACTATTTTCTTACTATCTGTGAAAATCAAGTTTGAGCACTTAGAAGCTTCCTAAAATCCTTAAACTTTATCCAAGGAAGCCCCTTTGAGTTCAGAACCTTGAGCCCAAATTTTAGGATGTTTTGATAAATAGAAAAAATTAAAAAATTTATGGACTCAGCAGAGGTCAAACCCTAATTCTTTACTATTTTCTTACTATCCATGAATTTTATAAATTTTCTACTTATCAAATTTGGACAATTTATATTGCTGGAAACCTTGAGAAAACCTCTACAACATATAAAATTGTCAAAAGATTTAGAGATCATTTAGGTTTCTGCAGAATCGATTTTTCAAATCTATATTTTCTACCCTTTGACCCCGATATAGAAAAAAATTCTAAAAAAATATCAAACAATTTTCAAAAATCTTTAAAAAATCATTTTTGAATTCCTTGTTTGATTTCAAGTGGTAGTGTCATTTGTCTTATTTGGACCACCACCTAAAAAAATTTTCATAAAAGAGATTCATTTAGGAGTTGCATTCATAGGAATTAAACTTTAAGGTTTTGATTTTATTCTTTCTCTTAGTCACACATACATTAAAGGAAACTAACCTTCACCAATTACAACTTGGTTGCTTTATTGTGTGGATCACTTTTCAACTTGTTTAAACATTTAACAAGAGAGAATCTTACAATTCACTAAAGTCTTTGTCAAACCCTAAAAATCATTTCATTTAATCCTTGTTTGCACAACCTGCTGTTTTGGCTTTAGGTATCACATTCCCGCCCAAATTTGCAAACACCAAAAAATGAAATAATCGGGCATTACCCCAATTAGCGCCCTTCATTTCCAACGCATATTTAAGTTTTTAAGCGTAATTGAAATTTTGTAGCAACTTAACCCCTAAGGATTTCATCCATTCTTAGGGTTGATATCCAAAATTTAAGCTATCCCTAATTGTTTCTAATTCCCTTAATCAAAAGTGGTGTCAAACTAGGAAGGAAGTCAAACAACAGGTATGGATTTATATAAGCCCTTGGTGATTTTCTTAGGACATGCTTGGGCCCAAGTCACCTCCCTAGTATAGCTAGGTTAATTTTGGGAAGTAGATTCAATTATTAGTTTCTTAGATTTTGGGTTCCCAAGTTTTAGGTTTTTCTTAAGAAGTCAACCTTAAATTAGGCTTAGATTTCGATTGCGTGGATTGCACACATTTTCTCTCTCCTCTCCTTCCTTCTCTCTCTCCTTTTCCCTTTTCTCCTCTTGTTCTTCTCATAAATGCATGCACGAGCGACGGACCACAAATTCGCACTTGGAAGGATCACTTGATTTCGCCCCTCACACATGACAATCTTCTGCTTATTTGAATTCTCGTTCTTCCTCTTGTAAAGAAATGAAAACCCACAAAACAGGTCCACAAATCCATCCACCTCTAATCCACAGCCTAGCCCTTCAAACTCTAATTCACATTCTAACATCCCCATCCCTAAACTCCCCCATTTAGAAATAGCTCAAAACCTTGAGATGCCAAATAATCAAAATCAAGGTCCCCTGCCCAATCCCTTATATATGATGGTTGAACATCTGGCTCAACTATAAACCAATCAACAACAGTTGGCCAAGACTGTCACGAACCTGGCCAACTAATGGCAAAATTCACCACCCCCTTAGCAACTTGTCATTCCTCTTAAAGATTTCTATGATCCTTCCAATTATGAGGATAGAACAAGGGTGGTCATACTAGAAGGGGATTTGGAGATCAAGCCAACAATTCTGAACCTAATTAAGCACTTCCATGGCCTTCCAAGGGAAGACCCATTTAGCCACCTTAAGGAACTCATAGTCCTCGCATAGACTACCCATTCTTGCAATGTGTGAGAAGACGTATGGCTAATGCGACTATTTCCCCTTTCTCTCAAGGATAAGACCGCTTACTAGTTCAAAATTGTTGGCAGACCCATCACAATTTGACCTCAACTCGAGAGCACGTTTCTAAAAAGGTTCTTTCCTATAGGTCATACTAATATCTTATGAAGATCCATTATGACCTTCAAACAAAAATCTAGTGAAATTCTTCATGAGGTGCCACTATGAGTGCCCCCTCCTTCCCTTCCTACCACCAAAAAAATCCATCTTTGGCTTACATTATTTTCCACCTATATCACCATATATTTTGCCAAGGAAGAAGAGAGAAGAAGGGTGATCAAGAGGGTTCTCCCTTGCCCTCTTGGTGGTCATTTCTTCTTCTTCCTCTTCCTTGTGTCTCAAGCCAAGGAGAAACCATAGGAGGGACAGCCTAGCAGAGTAGCAATTAGGGTGGTGGACATCCACCCTAGGAGGAGAAGAGGAGAGCATAACTACAAAAAGGAGGATCTCTCTTCATAGTGCGGGAGTTGCTATAGTTGAAGCGAGAGCATCTTCACCATTTGGAGGATTTGTTTTTCTTCATCTTTCTAGTTCTCTTTTGTATTAGCTATTTTCTATTTCCTTGTAACAAGCATTCTGCTACAATTACTTCATTCTTATAGCGATACAAATGGCATATTTTGCCTTTCTATTTCTGTGTGTTTATTTTCTAGTGCTTCCACTTTAGTGCATACACACTTCTCTCCTAATTGCCCTAGGCGCACTTGCCTAAGGTGTACCTAGGGTGAGCTTAGAAAAAGATTTTTATTTGTCACTTAGGCGTAGTAGTTATTTTCCATTGCGTAGTTTTCATTGTGAGTCTCTCTTGTCTTCACATCTTCGCAATTTCCTGATTACTTCTTGAAAACCCCATAAAAAAAATAATATAAAGTGGTGATATGAGAGAGTGAGAGAGAGAACTAGGAAATCAACCAACATTTTACCTCCTTGGATGACCCTAGATACTCTACTATTTAGGTTTTATAATTTAAAAGTTGATTGTGATTATACGCATACGACACAAAAACCTTCTTTTACAAAACACGTGTTTTTGCTATCATGTGGCAATTAGACCGAGACCATGAGATGGTCATCTACACGTTGCACCAAGGGGGGAGCACACCCACAAGCTACAGAGGAGCTTAAGTGTGCCCTTAGAGAGAGAGAGAGAGACAGAGAGAGAGCTTGCAACAAAAATTAAAAGAGAGAGAAAAGTCGACTCTTGTTGATGAAGACGAAGAGGGTGGTGGTGGTGCTCCAAGGAGGAGGGCACCACCGGCCTCTAATGGTGATGGGTGGCCTTGAGGTGGAAGTGGAGGAGCTCCCCTTCAATGGTGGACATTGGGAGGAAGAAGTGCCCTCAGACAATTTTTTGGAGGGAGAGGAATGATGTGCGCACTATGGATTTTTGGGTTTTTATGGGAGGGTCACTACCTATGGAAATCGTCACTTTTTGTGGGATTCCAAGGTGTGCATCAATTGACCTTGCAAAGATGGAAATCGCCATCTTTTTAGGGTCTTCAATTGTCACCTATTATGGTGGGTAGTGTTTGTGGGATTGTGTTTGTTGCCAACTTTGGTGGGAGGGTAGAATAGGAAATGTGTTGGTGTGTGTTGAGTTTAAAATTTGTAGAATAAGTTGTGTAGAATTAAGTAAGATTTGGGTTTGGTTGACCTAAATTAGGTGGGTGCGAGCCTAATTAGATCTAGGTGAATCCAATTGGATTGGTGTGAACTCAATTAATTCTAGGTGCACCTAATCAAGTACTAAGTGAGCTTAATTAGGTCTAGGTGAGTCCAATCAGGGCTTAGTAAGCCTAATTAGATCTAGGTTAGCCTAATTAATTCTAGGTGAACCTAATTAAATCTAAGCTAGCCCAATTGATTCCGAAAGAGTCAATTGAGTCACACCTAGCCCAATTGGAAACCTAATAAGGAATTGAGATAGGGAAGGCAAAATTAGGATATAGGAAGGCTAATTAGGATAGTGGGTAGTAGGGATAAGGTTATGGATAGTAGGATAACATTATTGATAGTGTTATCCAAGTTTTGGGATTATGGGATTAGGTCAACTAAGGTGGGTGTGGTTCTAGGTTTTGGGTCAAGCTATCCTAGCATTTAAAGATTCGGGATAGGGTTATCCATCTCTCTCTTTTCTTCATTTCATGCAAGTTCTCTCTCTTTCTTTGGTCTTCTGCCCTTTTATCTTCTCTATCTATCAACAATCTTCTCTGCTTCACTTTATTTCAAGCTAGGATCATCTTCTAGTCTTCTTATTGCCTGCAAAACAAATAAAACATCAAATAGAAGGATAATCGTGTATTATTCCATAAACAACTATATAAAGTAATGTAATGCATGATATGCTGCTTATGAATACAATATTTACAGAATAGCTAGGTTTCTAACATTAGTTAGGTTAATTCAAACCTATGATTGCTGCACAATCATACCTTAGCAAAATCTATATGCGAAAAGCAAGTGGAAAATGCGAAAAATAAGAAAGTGATTTTTTATGTATATAAATCATTTTATTCTCCCGGACTGCTATCGGCGATTCAATAGCATTCCTTTTCACTTCAAAAAAAAAAAAAGCAAAATCGATGGTGAATTCAAGCTAGGTTAAATCGAAAATCGAAAATCTCAATAAGAGTTTTTACCCACGAAAGGAAATCATTTACAAATCCTTAATGACAAAGATTCAACAGTTCTAAAGTACCGACAAAAATCTGGATATATAAATCATTTTATTCAAAATGCAAAATCGATGGTGGATTCAAGCTAGGTCAAATCGAAAATCTCAATAAGAGTTTGTACCCACGAAAGGAAATTGTTTACAAATCCTTAACGACAAAGACTCAATAGTTCTAAAGTACCGACTCAAATCTGGATCGCCTAAATCCAATCAGAAGTACTATTAGCCATTAGACTTGAGTCGTAAGAGCAACTTTGTGTGGCTTAGTTGACCCACCTAAGGTTTGAATTGAATGTGTGAAACAAACATCTTGTGTGTAAATTAAGGCGACTTGTCAAAAGAACAACTAAATCGACTCCTAGTATTAAATAAAATATAGAATATTTCTTCGCTCTCATTGGATCCCCCGTCTTCGATTTCACCATATTAGGATTTGGCAACTCTCTCCCCACCACTTTTCTATCCCAAGGTCAATACTCTAAGCGTATATCTCCCTGACTGGACCCCAGGTCTCTTTTCCTAATTTTTTCTCTACATTTTTTTTAGTTTCTATAGGATAAACACCCATTTGCACCGAGGTATTTTTTTTTATTTGGTGGAAAGGTAGCATCCATTTGTAATAAAATACATTATTTGGTGGAATTGAACCCATTTGTAACGAGGTGCTTTTTATTTAGTGGATGTTTTTTTTTTTTTCCTCCTTTTCTTCTTTTTTTCTCTAAATCTTTTTTATAGGTGAGTGACACTCCTTCATCCGTTCTAAATGCTTTCTTTACAAATGGAAAGTGTAACGAGCACGTGCCCCAGACGCCTTTTAAGACGTCTGGGAGGTGGCCCAGACGTCTGTCAAGACGTCTGGGATCACATCCAGACGTCTGACCAGACATCCGGGATAGTTTACAGACGTTTGGCGAACAGTTATGCTCGCACGGGATATTCGTCTGCGCGCCTGTGTGCGCAGACCTGCGATTCTGCCCTTTTTCTCTGCGGCTGCAGGCGGCTGCGACCGCCTTCTCTCTCCTCTCCGCGCGGCGTTAAAAGGGGGGGCACGCCTCCCCTCCCGTCTCCACCATCTTCCTCCTTCTTCTCCTGCCTGTGCGCGAGAGCGAGCGGACACGAGGGCGCAGCGGCAGCGACAGCCGCAGTGAGCGCGGAGGAGCTGCGGCGTGCGAGGGCGGGGCTCTGCCGTGAGGGCGAGCTCGCCGGAGCGGCTTGGTCGGTCGGCGGAGGGCGCAGGGGGCGCGGAGCGACGCGGAGAGGGACCTGCTGCGGGCTGAGCAGCAGACGCGCGAGGTGCGACGCGGGCGGCGTCGCGAGCGGAGGCCGAGCAGGGTCCTGATTCTGGAAAAATTTCCAGAATCAGACGTCTGGATTGATAGCCAGACGGCAAGGTAGACGTCTGTAAGATCATACAGACGTCTGAAAGGTGAGTTTCCGCTTTCTTCTTCCTTCTTGTCGACTGACCGTACTGAGGGAGGGGGTTGGCTGTGCGCAGGTTCACTGATTAGTCATCCTTTGCGAATCAGACGTCTGGAAGTTGTACCAGACGGCGGGAGTGACCTCCAGACGTCCGGAGGGACCATCGGACGTCTTGGATCTAGGCAGACGTCCCCGCAGACTTCTGGACGTCCGGGGAACCAAGCCGAACAGGTAATTCTCTGATCCACCGTTTAAGACGTCTGGAAGGAGTTCCAGACGTCTGATTTTGCACAGTATTGTCTTTCTTGACCCGTTTAGGGCCCGTTTGGGCTCCGTTTTCCACGATTCGAGTTGCGTTCGTTTCAGAATTAATTCCTCTACCCGCCTACAGTAGCTATACCCTATTTTGAGACTCTCCTTGTGTTTGATCCTTGTGATAGGACCTCGTTCGGTTGCAGTCTTGAGAGTCGCGGAGGCGCGCAGGATTCCCGATCACGCCCCCATTACTCCCGTTGTACCTGGTAGAGTGGCTTTAAGTATTAATAGAATCTGTTAAAGTATGGAACCATAACTAGAACCTAGGGCATTGCATGAATCCTAGGAATGAGAAATATATGGAATAATAGCTCCTAGGTGTTGCATGAATCCTAGGGCCGGAAAACTAGATTGTATGATAGATCCTAGGATATGGCATGAATCCTAGGATGGAAAAAAATAGTGGAATGTATATTACTGCAGTCTTGGAAAAATGGAAAGGAATATATAAAGCTGCCTGTAAATTTAATTAACAGCTGCCTGTTATGAATAAAGAAACATGTTTGAGATCATGGAATTTGAGAACGTGAATCTGGAAAGTGAAACATATGATGTTCTGAGATAAAGAGCTGGAACCCTACGGGGAATTAGGAGTGGAACTCCTGGAAGGAAAAGGAATGGAACTGAGATGTAGTTTGTACTGTCTCTTGGGTACGCAGTACCAAGGGAAGTACCTGTACCTGTTTTAGTGCAGAGTGGGGCCAGCCGCCCCAGGGACCCGGGGTTAGGATTGGCCGCTCTGTACCGACTTGTTGGCTCTCGTGTACGTAGTACCGAGGAGAGCTAGTAGTGTTAGGAGAGTACTAGCTACCCCACGGGCCCCGGGGTTCTGCTAGCCTCCTTCACCGACTTGTTAGGCCCACTAGGGCAAACCAGGGTAGTCAGGCGAGGGTGCACGGACTGTGGAGGGGCAAGGCCCCGGTTTGGTTACTGTAGAGGGGTTGGACCCCTGTTACTGAGAGGGCTCTGCCCTGGTTCCGTGCTGTGCTTTGGGCGCACCCGTTAACGGAAACGACTGACCGCGTGCCAGTGCGGGCTAGCTACCTGTGCGTTTATCGTGCGTGCCGTAGTCACCCTTACGTCTGTCAGTGACCTTGGGGTGGTTGACTGAGGGTAGGATCACCACGGGGGACTCTCCCGGCCAGGAGAGCACCACGTGCTACTTCTACTTTTGGAAAAGACTGCAATCAAGATCGTCCCACGAGGACATCCGAGATCAAGTAAAGGATCTGAGAAATAAATGAAATAGTGAGAAAAATTGAAAGATGTAAATAAAGGAAGTAATAGAACATAACAGCTCCTGTACACTCTACTGTTGCCTTTAGTTAGTTTGCCACTCTACTCAGCGTTTTGCTGACGTGTTACACTCGTTACCTTTTTCAGGACCAGGTGTTGAGCAGCCAGGGTCGGCGGCTGCAGAGGACGCTGGGCCGAGTAGGGTCCAGTAGAGTTACCACAGCTTTGTACCCCTTTTTGTTTCTGTTCTAGTGAGTAGTTTTTGTTTCCGCTGTACCTTCTTTACCTGCAGTTTTTGGTTATATGATAAATGTTGTTTTACTGTTGTGGTGGTGCCTACTGTAGTAGTTTCTTTCCTTACTGCTGTACTTTCTTACTGTTAGTTATATTCATGCTGAATGTGGTTTATTTTACTGTCTTTTGGTTACTTCCTCGTTGGACGACTGGGTCTTGGGATTAGTCGAGTCGGTCCGGTTCTCGTGTCTCGTAGGGACTCGGGAATCGGGTCGTTACAAAAAGTCCGAAAGCTAAAAACATGGATAGACCCATAAGGATCTCTAACCTTAAGACTAAACCTAATTGACCATTAAGGATTCAATAAAGTCACCTAAAGGATGAGTTTGTGAAACAGTGCAAGTGAAGATGCTTAAGACTCCGAAACTTTCTAAACCAAAGGGTGGGAAGATAATTCATACATTTATCACCCTATTTGACTTAATACTTTAAGCTTTTTCAAACTCCTTCAAAAACTCAGGAAAAACAAGTTCAGACTTAGGTAAATACTCGAGACATTAAGTCTAAATAGACTTGAAGAGCCTAGGCGGAAAACTTTGTTATACATTTCCTACGATCAGTAATCCTCAAAATAAAAAAATTTTGACCGTTCCCAACTTAAATTCTAAAAACACGACACTTCAAAAATTTTTCAAAATTTTCAATTTTTTTATCCTTTTTTCAAACAAAGGATTTTTTTTTCAAAAGACATTTATTCGAAAATTCATTAGAATACAAATGCAAATGCAAATGAGAGAGAAAGAAGAAAAAAAAATTATGCTAAAATCCTAGGTGTTGGTAGAAAATATTCAACATGTATACTATCCCCCCATACCTAAATTCTTACTTGACCTCATGCATGAAAATAAACATAGACTTATTTGTTGAACATAAATTAAGGGTAGAAGTCATTGGAATAGCTTTTTAACACTGTCATTCGACATATTCCAACACCTGTAAAATGCAAAGAATGGAAATATGCTATGTATATAAATAGAAGAGAAAAGATTATATACATACATATATATATGCTAATTTTAACGCCTCCAGCTAAGTAAAAACTCAATCAAAAGTCCTCAAAAAGATTTATCGATTCGTTAATAGGGGGAGGCCCCTCGACCAAGAATGGCTTGTGGCATTGGCCATTCACAGTAGAAACATGCCCAGTTTTGGGGTCTTGAATTTGGACAGTCCTATTTGAGTATGAGCATATCACAAAAAATGATCAGTCCACTTTGATTTTAGTTTCCCCGCAAAGAACTTAAGCTTTGAATCAAATAACCAGACTTGCTGGTTAGGAATGAAGGTCTTTCTTTGGATGTAATGGTCATGATAGGCCTTAGTTTTGTCCTTGTATATTTTTGCATTCTCATAGGCCTCACACCAGATTTCTTCGAGTTCACTGAGCTGGAGTTTTCTCTCATGACCTCCTGCATCGAGGTTGAAATTGCACTTCTGCACCGCCGAAAAAGTACGGTGTTCCAGCTCAACCAGAAGGTGACAAGCTTTTCCATACACCCTTCTATATGGTGACATTCTTAGTGGTGCCTTGTACGTGGTCCAATATGCCTAAAGTGTATCAATTAATCGATCAACCAATACTTTCAGTTGTGTCTAACCATCTTTTGCAAAATAAGTTTACTTTGATGGTTAGACACCTTAGCTTGCCCATTCATTTGTGGATGATATGGGGTAGCAATTCAATGGTTCACCCCATATTTCTTCAATATTTCTCTGAATTGGGCATGAATAAAATGACTACCTCCATCTCTAATCAGTGCATGGGGAACACCAAATCGCACAAAGATGCATTCCCAAACAAAGGAAATAACAGTCTTATGATTAACGTATCTTGCCAGGATAGTTTCAACCCACTTCGAGATATAATCAACTGTGAGAAGTATGTACTCAAAGCTATGCGAAGTGGGAAAAGAACCCATAAAGTCGATGCACCAAACGTCAAAGACTTCCACAACCAAGATAGGTTGGAGAGGTATCATGTCTCTCCTGGTCATGGAATCTATTGACTGGCATCTCTTGCAATTCTTGGCGAAATCATGTGCATCTCTAAAAATAGTTGGCCAAAAGAACCCGATTGCCAAATCTTTGCAGCAGTCTTCCTGCCTGAAAAATGCCCACCAAAAGCCTCGTTATGGAAAAAAGAAAGCACACTATAGATCTCAATATCCAGAATGCATCTCCTAATCAATTGATTAGAAGCTAATCAAAATAGCACGGGGTAGGGCTGTCAAAAAAATTTTAGATTCGATATACATTTAGGTTCTATTCATTAAAGGTTTGATTTAAATTCGATTTGTAAATAAACGAACCGAACCTAAACTAAATTTTAGACTCGTTTAGTTAAACAAATCGAACCTGAACAAGGTAGGTTCGTTTAAGTTCAATTCATTAAAGGTTTGATATACACACATATATACACAAAATCTCAAGTATATAGCATTGATGTATTGACAAGAATTGATGATATTAATTTATATAATAAGCTTACAAAATGCAATGGTATTTTATAACTAAATAACACATATACCATTTAATATATCGATGCTCCATGATTAAAAGCACATACCAAAAAAAAGTGTGTGAAGAAGAGGGTGAACAATACAGTTGAAAAATATATTTATTTCTTAAGAAACATGCCTTGAATTATTTATGATGTAATTTATATATTTTTGAATTTTTGCTCCATGTTTTATTTTTTTCATTATGATTTATCATGTTTGCATTTATAACAAAGCATTATACTTTAAATGAATCATAAACAAACCTTTAAATGAATCCTTAAACGAATCCTAAACAAATCGAACCTAATTAACGACATTTCAAACTTTACACTTAAATGAATCAAACCGTAAATGAACCAAATCGAACCTTTTGATAACAAAAACAAATCGAACTGAACTGAACCAAACCGAACCTCGCCCTTACTTTTTCTTGTCAAACCCGAACTAAACCCGAACCTTAGAAAACTGTTATCGAACCGAATCGAACCTAGGTAGGTTCGCTCAGGTTCGATTCGTTTACACCCCTAGTAGGGGGTCATCCCAAAAATAGTATTTGGCATCAGATAGGAATTTGAATTTCTGGTCTTTGGATAATCCCAAAGGTATCTTGCCAACGACAAGGTAGTTAGCGATATCTGCGTACCAAGGAGGCCCCGATGAATCTATAGCTAATAATGATTCATTCGGGAAATTTTCTGAGCAGGGAATGTGGGCTGGGTCAAAACAAGATAAGTGATCAACCACCAGAGCTCCGACTTTGACATGAATCTCGATATTAAACTCTTGTAGTAGAAGGATCCATCTAATCAATCATGGTTTTGCATCCTTCTTCACCAATAAGTGCCGAAGGGCTAAATGATCAGTGTATACAATAAGTCTTGACCCTAACAGATAAGATCAGAATTTCTCCAACCCAAATATTACAACTAACAATTCCTTCACAGTAACAGTGTAATTACGTTAAGCCTCATCCAACGTCTTGCTAGCGTAATAAATAACAAAAGAACAGTGTTCCCAACGCTAGCCTAAATAGCTCCAACTGCAAAGTCGGAAGCATCACACATGATCTCAAAATCGAGAGACCAATCGAGTGGCTGGAGAATAGAGGAATCAGAAATAACCTTTCATAAAGTCTCGAAAGCATTGTGACAAGATGAATCAAAATTAAATGGAACATCAGCTACTAGGAGATTTGTCAGGGGGTGAGCAATTTTTGAAAAATCCTTAATGAATCTCTTATAAAACAGCACATGTCCTAAGAAGGACCTAATTTGCTTGATCGAGTTTAGCGGATGTAAGCGGGAAATAATATCAAATTTCGCCCAATTGACTTCTAAACCATTTTCTGAGATCCTATGACCAAGCACAATGCCATCCCTCATCATACAATGGATTTTCTCCCAAGAGACTATTAGGTTGACTTCTATGCATCTTTTTAAGATCTTGGTGAGGTTATTGAGACAAGAATCAAAGCTATCTCCGAATACGGATAAGTCATCCATAAACACCTCAACAAAGTCTCCTATCATGTCAAAAAATATGGCCATCATGCAACACTAAAAAGTCGCAGGTGCGTTGTATAGGCCAAAAGTCATTCACCTGAAAGCAAATGTACTAAAGGGGCAAGTAAAAGTAGTCTTGTCTTGATCCTCTAAGTTGATAGCCACTTAATTGTACCTGGAATACCCATCCAAAAAGCAAAAGAAGCTACGTTCGGCTACGGCTAACCTTTCCAAAATTTGGTTAACGAATGGCAAGGGAAAGTGGTCCTTCTTAGTGGTCGAATTTAGCTTACAACAGTCAATACAGACCTGCTAAGGAGCAGTGCGGGTCGGGATGGATTCACCATGTTCATGTTGGATTACAGTGAGTCCCACCTTTTTAGGCACGATCTAAATGAGACACCCATTGGCTGTCAAATATGGGATAGATAATATCAGCATTCAATCATTTGACGATCTCCTTTTTGACAACCTCAAGCATGCTTGGATTTAGCCTACGTTGAGGTTGTCAAAAGGGTTTCGCCCCATCATCTGTATAAATGTGATGGGTGCAATAGGAAGGCTGAATACCCCGAAGATAAAAAATGCTCCACCCAATAGCAGCCCTATGTTCTTGAAGCACAGAAATCAATCTAAGCTCATGTTCTTAGGTCAATCGGGAACTAATGATAATGGGATAAGTCTTGCTATCACCCAAGAACACATACTTGAGAGAATCAGGTAAGGACTTCAGTTCAATCACTGGTGGAGAGGATAAAGAAGCATCTATAGGAGAGAGTTCCTACAGGGAAGAATGAGAAGGGAGAAAGGAATTAGTCAGGTATACCTGATGGTCATGAAATCCATACAAATTGTTTGAACCTACCCCAATTGGGAGGTCAACAGTGGTTGCATCGATGAGAAAGTAGAGTTCAGATCTTGCACCATTACGACCATGGGCTCCAAGTGAGGATGAGTGTGACCAAAGGTTTGTGCCCAAGTGTCTCATTAGATATCCCAGGTCCTCCTGCACAGAGGTAGCAAAATTTGATCTTGTACTTTCTACATTATGGTTTGGTATCGCCATCAAGGGCAGGCATGGATCAGAGATCCCGTCCACGTGTCTCTCGGGTGAACCAAAATTTTCCGTAGCAACCATGCCATCCTGCACCAGGAGAGGCAGGTCAGAAACATGAAGTTCAACTAAATCCTCCGAATACACCTAGTTTGGGGTTTCAGGATCAAAAGAGCACCCCAAACAATCAAAATCAAGAAGTGGAGTAATGTGTAGTGCATTAGCAGTCATCATCCTGTGTGGAGATTGGTTTAAAAACCCTGATAATGAAGATGAATGGGACATTGGGTCATTGTTAAGAAGCCTAATATTCGCACAATACTTGGGCTCTTCATCTTCACCATCCTCCTCGATCAGATCACAACCAAAATTCTTGGTTGCTCTAAAAATATTCAATCTAAGTCTCTCATCTCGTAGGACAATCTCCATACACCCAGATGCACAGTCGATGCTAGCATGAGCGGTCGCCCAAGATGGGCGACCAAGAATGATTGGTGCATCACGGAGGTTAGGAGGAAACTCCATGTCCAAAATAAAGAAGTTAGCTAGGAAACAGAACCCACAGACCTTCACAATTACATTCTCAACCACCCCTCTCGGTGTCTTCACAGATTGATCAACCAATTGAATGGTAACCGAGGTGGATTTTAACTCCCCAAATAAAAAATGGTCATATACAACAGTGGAAGTCAGGTTGACGGAGGAACCCAAATCAAGAAGGGCCCTATCAAATGAAGAGTCTTACAAAAGGTAAGAAATGAGTGGTGTCCCAGGGTCTTTCCTTTTTGGTGGTAGATCACTCAAAATGACTACACTCGCCTCCTTAGAGAGTACCACTTTCTTTCCTTTCTTCTACTGTCGTCGCGATGTGCAATAATCCTTAAAAAATCTAGCAATAGCAAGGATGTGATCTACAGCTTCGAGGAGGGGGAGAACCGGAATATGAGCTTCTTTGAACATTGCCTTGAGGTCCTCATAATTCTTCAATCCCTTAGTTTTCTGTGATGTATCTCTAGTCAAAGCTCCAATGAAAGGGATTGGGACCTCAGGGTCTACAGGTTTCTTTCCTTTGTCCTTGTTAGGTTGCTCCTTATCAAGGTGAGAAGAGGATGAGGAGCTAGCCTGAGGAGGAGGTCGAGATGTGTTGTGACTCGCTTGCCTATATGGTGGGTCTATAGTCATAGTTCCACTCCTCAAAGCGATAGCATGTGCATCGTCATGCTGTCCAAGAGGTGGGGGAGGAGCAGGAGCATATTGGGTTGAGTTGGGCAACAAAGGGCAAGTCTGGAGTTGGGCATTACAACAAAAGTAAGCTTTAGGGACAAAAATGATGTCACTTAAAGTAATTTTTTTCTTACTAAAATACTTTAGTAACAATTAAAAAATTTATCACTCCACTGTTGCTAAGAATGCCATCCCTAAAAGTTCGCAACAAATTCTATCGTTACTATATTAATAATTATAATATCAAATATAGTTGTCACTAAATCATCGCTATAGAAGTTTGTAGAGTCAAATACAATCGTCGCAATTTTTGTCTCTAAAGTCTACCTACAACTATAAAAAAATACATCGTGAAAATCTCGCTATATAACAATTAGTGTCAAGTATAATTATCATTAAATCATCGCTATGGAAGCCTGTAGAGTTAAATACAATCATCATAATTTGTCTCTAAAGTCTACCTATAGCTACAAAAAATTACGTCGCCAAAATATCGCTATATAATACCTATAATGATAAAGTTAAATGTCAATAATTTGACTTATGTTATTATCGTTCTTTTCTTTGTTAGTATTTATTTATGTAATTTGTAGATATCCACACTTGCACAACCTTAGATGTACTTGATGACAAACAATAAAAAATATAACCCTTAGGGTACAAGTTAAAAGAGTAGGTAAAATTGTATTAATATACCTGGTCATTCAAGACTTATAATCATGTCATATGGACAATGCGTTAATGTATGTATATCTCACATACATGCATAATGTGTTGTCTTTATAATATGCCATAAGTCTTGATTGTCCTCAGTTCGGTAAAGTTCCGAACTAATGAAGGTTCTTGAAGATTTGATCACAACTTAGGTGTTACTTGTTACATGTAATCTGTGTTTGGAAAAATCTCGGTGACATCTTTATGCTCTTCTCTGGTATACTAACTAAACTTACCTAGGTTTCTTAAGTACCTTAAATTGGGTGTTAAAGGAATCTAGTTGAGGTTAGTCTTGGGGGTATACTGGAGAAGCACCTTAAATTTGATCACAACTTAGGTGTTAAATATCTAATATTTCTTTATGTAACTTACTTTCATTGTTTGTGGGTTTATTTGATAGGTTTCCATGGATAAGTCTTGTATTGGTTTGAGGATTTCTAATTATTTTCGATATAAGAGCGAAGTAATTTCATTCTTAGACTGGGCATTCCATGAAGATAGGAAGCAATATAGAAGAGGAGACTTCTACGAGAGAATTTGTTGTCCATGCAAAAGTTGTTTGAATGGATTTTATGTATGATCGTAACACAGTATTTGAGCATCTAATTTGTACTAGTTGGTGGCCTTACTACACAGTCTGGACCTCGCATGGAGAAGAAATCACTTATCCTTTTTGATAATGATGTTAAGAATCGCATTGAAGATATTGGAGGTGATAATGTTGCAGAGATGTTAGAAGAGATGAGGGTTGCAAATGCTGATAGTCATGATAATGATAAAATGTTTGGAGATTGTAATCATTTTTATGATGCACTGAAGGCAGTAGAGGAACCCATTGCTCCTGGAATTAATTCCATGTCAAGGTTGTCATTTCTTTTGAGAATGTTTCAAATTAAAGTGATGAATAAGGTAACATCTAAGTTAATGTTTGATGTCCTTAAGTTCATAGAAGAGTTGTTAAATAATCCCAAAGACTTTCCTCAGTCATGGTATGATGCGAAGAAACAGTTTCGTAAACTTGGCTTAAAGTGTGAAAAGATTGATGCTTGTAAGAATGGTTGTATGCTGTACACTAAAGAAAATGCATGCTTGAATAGTTTCCTGCAATGTGGAGAAGGAAGATATGAAGAAAATACCAGTTCAAATGCACGAGGGAAGAAACAATCAAGGTACTGCGTTACTTTCTTTTGATTCCTAGGCTACAACGTCTTTTCATGTCGAGTAAGACTGCAAAGTGGATGATATGACATCATAATAATAAATCACAAGATGGACTTATGCATCATCCGACAGATTCTGACGAATGAGCTACATTTGATAACAAACATGCTCTATTTGTAGAGGAAACATGTAATGTTAGGCTTGGTCTTGCAAGTGATGGATTCAATCCTTTCAAAAATATGCATCCGTCATATTTAATATAGCCAGTGGTGATATTTACATATAATTTGCCGCCATTGATGTGTATAAGATCTTCGTTTATGATGCTGACGCTTTTCATCCCTGGGAAGAAGGCACTAGGAAATGCAATCGATGTTTACATGCAACCACTCATCGACGAGTTGAAATTGCTATGGCATAACGGGGTTGAAACATATGATGTAGCTAGAAAATAATTTTTTAAGATGCATGTAGCACTGTTGTGGACTATTAATGATTTCCCAGCTTATACAAATTTATCTGGTTGGAGCATTAAAGGCAAGTTGGCATGTCCTATATGTATGGATGATACTCATTACTTGCGTTTACCTGAAAGCAATAAATTGTGTTATTTAGGGCATCGTAGATTCTTACCAATTGAACACAGATGGCGACAATCCAGGTTTAAAGACAAATTTGATGGTAAACCATGCCGTTATTCATCCAAAAATCCAAAAAATTTTCTAAGAACAGATACAATCAGGTTGTCAGGATACAAGACAATGGAGAAGTTACAACAGATTGGTAATATCCGATTAGGTCGCCTGTTTCAGAAAGATCTTAAAGACTTATGTAATTTTGGATTTAAAAAGAAAAGCATATTCTTCATGGAGCTCCCTTATTGACAAAATCTCATAGTTCATCACAATTTTGATGTGATGCATATCGAGAAGAATGTTATGGATAATATTTTAGATATACTAAATTTAATGGATAGTCTAAAAGACACGTTGAAAACCCGTAATGATTTGAAGATGTTGGGCATTTGTCCTGAGTTGCACATAAATCATAAAGATGATGGCAGTTATGACTTTCCTCAGGCATTATATACTTTGAAGGATGAGCAACGACTGAAGATATTATCTTTTCTAAAAAATATCAAGGTTCCAGATGGATTCTCGTTACAACTTTCTACATATGTAAATGAAGCATTGAAGAAGGTAAGTGGGTTAAAGAGTCATGATTGCCATGTTTACATGCAGATCTTATTTCCATTAGCAATCCGTGGAGTGCTTCTTCAACCAGTGGTTGACTCTGTGACGGAGATAAGCCGATTCTTCAAGGTTATATGTTCAAAGACATTGGATTCTCAACTATTAGAGTATTAGGACAACCAAATTGTGATCACACTATGCAAGATGGAGTAGATTTTCCCTCCTGCATTTTTCGATGTCATGGTACATCTTATACTCTACCTAGCGAATGAGGCAAGGATTGCTTGACCAATTTAATATAGGGGGATGTATCCAATTGAACGTTTCTTGAAAAAATTGAAAGACTACATCTTCAATAAGGCTAAGCCAGAATGTTCAATTGTTGAAGGGTATTTTGTAGAAAAATGCATCAACTTTTGTGCGATGTATATGGATGGTCCAGATAATCGATTCAATCGATTGGAAAGGAATGGTGATAGACAAAATGGTGAAAATGTAGAAGATTATTTTTCTGTATTTGATATCCAAGGAAGGCCAATCATATGAATGAAATTTAAACCAATGTCTGAACATGATCGACGATTAGCTCATATATATATATTAAAGCAGATTCTAGATTTTTACGATGAATTTCGACAATCTTCGCACATTTCTAGATGTGAAGACTTTATTGACTGGTTCAGAACTCGTGTGCAAGAAATGAAATAAAATAATGATCTGCAATGGATAGAATATTTTGATGTAATGATGAACATACCTTTAAGTCATGCACATTATCACTCTGGATATATAATAAATGGGTTCAGATTTAGAGTGTAATCAGTTGATGATGTGAAGGCTACATAATATTTAAGCATTATTGTGAAATGTGATGGCGTACAAACTGTTTGTGATGGTTACTATGGGAAAATCAAAGAGATTGTGGAAGTTAGCTATAGTCAAGATCGTCGAGTTGTCTTATTTAAGTGTGACTGGTTTGATATTTTTAACAGCAGATATGGTGTTAAAGTTGACAAAGAAACTAGTTTCATAAGTTTGAACAAGGATCGTATAATTCTTCAAGCATCTGAACCGTTTACATTAGCTTGTCAAGTTGAACAAGTTTTTTACGTGCCTGATAATAGTAGAAATGGATGGATAGTACCAATAAGAACAATGCCGCGTGATTATTATTATGAGGATGCATTGAGAGACATGCCATCAGGAGTACAAGCTGGTTAGTGGGTGGAGTGCTGCGAATATTGGGATCAAGAAAACATGAAGTTAATTATTATTTTATATTAATAACTTCTATTCTAACAGCAAAATGATTAAGTACCAATTTCCATAATTTACTATTATAGGAGCAAGCTAAGAAAAATAAAGTTAATAGGGTGAAAGCTCCGACTGCAACCCACTGCTTGGGACGAATGAGCATAGTTACCTTGAGGGATACTTATGCAAGTACATTTTCACCAGCTTAATTGACGATAGAAAGATTACTGATTATAATATCTATTATAAAACTTACAAGTTACAAGACTTAAATAAGAGAAGCTTAAATTTAGGATAACTTAATTCATAACCACATTTCAAATATGCAGTCAGATACCCATAACGGTGTACAATTTGATCGTGTTTCAATCTATGAGAGGAGTCAGAGCAAGTCTAATACTGATGGCCCCCATGTATGGATCAATCAATTATATTAAGAGAGACATGTAAGCTCATTGATGCATCCTATGATGAATAACTTAGTGATAAATATTTAGGAGAACTTACCATAAGCTCAACGATGTGTAGGGTCGCATGATGGAGTTGATGCATCCTTCAAGTGATGATATGGATGGGCAATCAGAGACTGGCCCATTACAGCCTATGACAGCAGAGCAAGCATTTAGGACAGTTATGTCCCTCGAGCATGGTGGTTTTGTTCGTAGTGCAGGTGCGAGTGAGACTGTTACTAGCTGGTATGGAAGAAAGGGATGGGGGGTTCAGAGAGGTTGCAACAGTTACAGACACAAGTGGAGACCTTTCAAGAGAAACTAAACAATGTTATATCGAAGTTGGACAAGAAAAATGATATACTAGAATGACAAAGACATGAAGCACAACAAGAACAGGAGAAGATGCAAGCACAGATGCAGGCACAGTTTCAGGCAATCTTAAGTGCATTGGGACGAGGTGGTGCAGATCATGCTTCTGTTCACTTCCCACCTCATTCGCCTGATGATGACTGCGGAGGTTCTGGAATAGGCGGCATAGAAGCTACTACATAGTTGCTTAGATTTTTTTTTATTTTCACATGTCTAGTTTTATGTATACATTTCAAAACATGTATATATGAATGTGTTTTATTTATGAATGAGTATCATGCATGTGGTAAATGATGGAACATATATATGAATGGTAGAATATATATTCGCACTTGTGGTGTATGAATGTGGAAAGTAATGATATGAGTATGTTTGCATTTGTGGTATATGAATTTGGGAAATAATGATATGAGTATGTTTGTATTTGTGGTGAATGTATAAGGTAGGTTAACATGTTTCTTTGTAAAGTATACCTGTTAACATATATGATAATAGATGCTGAGGAGAAATGGTTGATCATTCCACACAACCACCAATGGGACTGTTGAAAACAAAGAAGGCGACGGTGTTGAAAGCTTTCACAGTGGTAGTAGCACCAACAGTAGTAGTGGACTTTGGTTATTATTCTGAAATTGACAATAAAGAGCTCAGGTATCAGATCTACCTACCCTTTTTTCCTTCGTTCACCCTTTTTTGTTTTACTCTGACTTGTGGTGTTGTCCCTGTGCAATCTTGGTTCGGTGAAAGTGGAGCCTTAGCAGCTTCAGGCTGTGAGGAGCTTGGGTCCTGTCAAGTTAGAGTCTCAGCATTCTGATTCATTGATGTTTTTACAACAGCAGCAGCAGCTCCTGCAGTTATCTCGGCAGACATCCCAGGCTACAACGCAGATGAATCTTCTGCAGCAGCAATGACTCTTACACATGCAGCAGCAGCGGCAACAGTAGCACCAGCAGTAGCAGCTTCTCCTTAAGGCATTGCCCCAGCAAAGGCCTCAGCTGCCACAACCCCAACAGCAGCAACACCAGCACCAACAGCAACAACTGTAGCCGCAAACAATCTCCTCGAGGTCTCTGGCGAAGCCTTCCATTTATGAGCCAGGAATGTGCACCCGACGTTTGACTCAGTATATGTCTCACCAGCAGCATAAACCTTCTGTAAGATTTTCATGTCGTGGGCCTTTTTGTGCTGGGTCTGCTTATGAGTCATTTATGAACTTTCTTTATTCTCATGCTTCTGTTCTGTTGGCTTGTAGGATAACAATATTGAGTTCTGGAGGAAATTTGTAAATGAGTACTTCTCACCGCATGCCAAGAAAAGATGGTGTGTTTCTCTTTATGGGAGTGGAAGACAAAGTACTGGTGTTTTCCCACAGGTCTGCTTCATTTTATTTTCTATTTTTTTTGTTTTTAACTCTGATTTGTTCTATGTTCTGACCTAATTATGAACTTTTGTGGTTACTTAGAAAAGAAGTGATCAATGTGAAATTCTCCAGTTGATTTTTCGTTATTATCTATATTCCTTTTTCAACTACTGTCCGTTTACTGCTTAGACATGTGCATGAATTTCTGAAGGCATGGTGTCATATATTATGTTCCCTTACCTAGTGTTTGATTTGTGCTTTCAAGTACAAATTTGCAGGATGTTTGGCACTGTGAAATATGCAACCGGAAGCCTGGAAGGGGTTTTGGTAGGTGTTCACTTATGTAGTTTCATTGCATATCTTATGTAGCAAATTTGATGAACCCATCTGTTTTGGATCTTTAATATGACAACACACTCTGCCTTATGCCTACTATGAGGCTATCCTAAGTGATCATTAAGATCTTTTCTGTGATTTCTTTCAATCTTTGCATTGAAAGATTTCAGCAAGATCAAGTTCAATGTCTTACATTATTATTGGCTGGTATGGTCTTTTACCTTCATAATGTCCATAGTGTAAGGTGAGAGTTAGATTAGGGTTTTTCAGGTTCTTTCAAATGGATTTTGGATGAGTGGAAGTTGGTAATGATTTTTCTGCAATAGGATGTGCATAGAGTTGATTCTCAGATGCTGGAACAAGAGTGGGAATGCGCAGGCTAACTCTTAGATTGATATGAAGATGTTTAGACAGTAACAACTACATTGTAGACTGACTGAACTGATGGAAGAAGAATTTGGAGAGATACTAGTCATGTTTAGAACTTAAACAAAATTTCCTAGCAAATCTGATGTAGAACAACGTTTATAAAGCATTCATGTACATTTGAGCTGCTTTAGAATTAATTGAAAGTCAGTGTAGAATTTTGTGTCAATAATCACTTACCTGCTATCAGTCTAAATTGATCAGTCATGTTTAATTTAGTGATTAAAGTAGGTTTTATGTTTGAATCTGATCTAAAATGATGTCTGGAAGTTTATGTTGTCATATCCTTTGATTCCGGCATTCTTATATGATTTACTTGCCTTGGAATCAATTATGGTAATCTCTAATGATTAGCCATGATATGGTTATGTGATCTTGTTGATGCCCTGCAGATTGTTATACCAAAGGAGTGCAAGGGACCTAATCATGTTGAGCTGCAAACTGAGAGAAGATCTAGCCTTCAAGCCTTCACAGAGGCAGACCTTCCCTGAGAGAAAATCTATTATGGTTATGTGAGTTGAATTGATCTGTAATACGGTAACCATTTCCCTTCCCTGCCCCTACTTCTTGTTCGTCCTTTTCTCTTACCCATTCTCCTCTCTGTTGAACCACCAACCATTAATTAGTATATCTAGCACTGCCATCACAAGTGGCACATGCCTTATGTCCAACCTTGCTGTCTCTTTTCCAGTGAAGCATCGTCAAGTAACT
The DNA here is from genome assembly GCA_037157565.1 of Thalassia testudinum. Taxonomy (NCBI): domain Eukaryota; kingdom Viridiplantae; phylum Streptophyta; class Magnoliopsida; order Alismatales; family Hydrocharitaceae; genus Thalassia; species Thalassia testudinum. The sequence goes on from JAZHRO010000033.1 coordinate 7,912,188, forward strand.
GGACCAGAAGTAAGTGATTCAGAGGAAGAGGACCTGAGAGAACTACGTCGATGTGTCAAGGTAAACCTAGCCACTTGTTAATTTTCCTGTTTTTAAAACAAAGATCAAAATTAACTCTGACAATATGATATCTTTTGAACACTATTGCAAGTAGAACCTAGTTTCTTGTATTGTTCCGTATTGTTCCCTAGTTTCTGTCTCTATATATAGCCTACCATATAGACTACTACATTTTTCTGACATTTGCACAATATGCTTGTTGAAATTGTCTGCAAACAGCATCAGCTGTGTTATTGGTTGGCATCTGATTATTCACCAGGACCTTCATATTTGCTTGCAGGGTTTATATGGTGAAGCTATTGAGCCAATGATTAAAGAATTGGAAGAGGAAAGAGAAGAATCACTGAGAGGAATTGGGCTCTGTTCTCAACCTGCTATTGTATTGTTGCAAAATACGGGAGAATAGATGGGCCTTGTTGAGACTTGGAGCTTTAGGTTTGCTTGTTGAGACTGCTAGAAGGGCCTTTTCAGTTGATGCTATTGAACCGGCTGAAGGCATTCTTCTGATTGTTGAGAGTCTTACAATCGAACCTAATGAAAGTGATGTTGGCACTGCTCAGGGTGTTCTTACGGTTAGTAATGAAGAAGCTGGTGCTGGTGACCAGGGTAAGAAGACTGTTCTGATGTTTTTAGAAAGACTTTCTCACCCTTTAGGTCTCAAAATGTCCAACAAGCAGCAAAGGAATAATGAAATGGTTGCACGAATCTTACCATACTTGACGTATGGGGAACTAGCTGCAATGGATGCTCTTATTGACCACCTCAATCCTTACTTGCAGGATTGGATTGCATTTGATTGTTTGCAACAGAAACACCAGGACAATCCCAAGGATGAAAATTTGGGACATCAAGCTAGTAAACAATGATCTGAAGTGGAGAACTTTGTGTGTGTCTCTGAAACTCTTAAAACCAGTTCTTGTGGAGAAAGACTAAAAGATATTATATTGGAGAAGGGAATAACTGCTGCTGCTGTTCAACATTTGAGACAATGCTTTGCAGTTACTGGCCAAGCTGGATTTATTACAACTGCAGAATGGCAAAATGGATTCAAGTTACCATCAGTTCCACTGATCTTGTCCATGCTAAGGGGTGTGTCTAGGGAACATTTTGCTACTCAAAACAATATTGATGAGGCTGGGATCTTACCTTTGCTGCATGCGTTGGAAGGAGCTTCTGTGGAAAATGAAATAGGTGCAAAAGAATTTAATTGTGTGTGAGGTAACCCCCTCCCCACACACACACCGAGAAGGGGGCCCCACAACAGGGAGGGCACCTGCAACAGCACCCAACAATAAATAACTACTCTGCAACTACACCTGCAACAGGGGGCCCCAACAGGGAGGCCCCACATCAGGAAAATGAATGGGGGATTTTCCTGATAAAAGAAACTTTTCTAGGTTTATACCAGTATTAAGAACATAACTACTCTGAACAGTGCCTGAGAAAAGTTAGCCTCCTTTTTTGAGAAAAAAAATGTCAGGTTTTCATGTATGCTGTTCACCTAGTTGCTATTCTTGTGAAATTTGGTCTCTCTCTATCTGCCCTTTTAATTCCCCTCTGCTTTACTAGAGGCTTGTTTCCTGTCTAAATTGTCATATGTTTATCCTTCTGTTACTAATGAATACTGAAGTGTAACAGACCTCCATAGTTATAATGGTCATGATAAATGCACTCTTTCATTTCTAATACTGTTGTTTGCATGGGTGGAGGGTATATAATAGACTCAAATCAATCATAGGCACAGGTCGGTTGAAACTTGTTTCTCCTCTTGCAGGTTCACGTTGCAGGTTTACGTTCACTGGAAGATAAGAAGGTTTGCGAAGCCAGTTATTCAGTCTCCAGCATACTGAATTCAGTCTCCAGCTATTAGGAATTGATATTATACTTGTGATGCCTTTCCTCTGTTTGATATCTGAAAGGTTTATACTAGAAAGGATTAATAAGAAACATGACTAATTTAATTATTAGCTAGGTTCCTGCAATTGAAGAAAATTGAAGAGTTTTTTTTTTGAGTAAAATCAAATTAAACAGTAAAATCATATCTGTTCATCAGGTTTCTGAATTGTATTTTTTGTTTTATTGTTGGGATTGTAACCTTAAATGACAAGTGGAACACTCAACTTGTTTACATTGGCTATGTAGCAAATAGATTTTGAAGTTCAAATCCTTTTGATCCAACTTGAAATGATTCACCTATCTAGTTGAATGATCACCAACTCTTCTGCATGAACAAGTCTAAGTACATATCAATAATTGATCTACATCCCCCTTTAATCTGCAGAACTATTAGTGTCATCTTCATCCATAAGATTATCCATTGAAGCTTTGGCTTTGTTTAGTCAGTAAGGTTGCTTAAAAACCAAATAACTTTTTTTCATGTAAGGTTGCTAGGAAACTAAATAACCTTTTTTTTGTAATGTATATAAAGGTTGGCCAAGGTCCCAAAGAATTACCAATGTAAATCAGTTCGTTGATTCAAAGTTTGTCAACCTGATTCTTATTTTATTTTTCTTCTACTTTTCTTTAAACAAAGTATAAAGTTAGGCATCCTAAACAAATTATTTCAAGCAGATGCAGATGTGCTTTTGACACAAATGAATACATGAGTTTCTTCTGTCTCATCCTATCATTTAATGCATATTAAAAGATTGGAAAAACAGAAACTGAAAACAAAATGCTTAGGAAGAACATTTTAGTATAGTGCTTAGAAACTGAAAAAACACAAATAATGGAAAAACAGTAACTGAAAACAAAATGCTTAGGAAAAACACAAATTACCTACCTGAAATAGTCATTAGCAGTGGCATAATGGAAGAACATTTTAGTATAACACCACAAAAAGCCAAAGAATCAAAGGAGATTTGCAAGAAAAATAGGCAAGTTCGTACCTGAGGAAACAGTTGTCTGTTCTTTGTCAATCCCCTTCACATTAGTATCCAGCACTTCACCTGATGTTTTTTGTTCTTTATCTTTCAATTCCAACTCTTTTATTCTATGCTCCTTTCTCCTTCTTCAGCCTCTCTTGCTCCTCTACTTTCTCAATCTGTTCTTTGTGTTCTACAAGGCAAAGAAGTACAATACTCAAATAAGCATAGAGTTATGAGATACAAAATCACAATGCATGCCTAAATAGGTGCATAAATTTTACATTGCTTTTTGATTTTTGAGATAGCAAGCACATAATAGTTCTAAACTGCTAGGACTTTGATTCAGTTGAAAATGTTCAGATATTAAACCATATATAAGGATTTGGATACCCTTCATATTTTTGTTTTAAATGGGATTAATATTTAGATACATCCATTAGGTCGGATAGGAACTTAATGGGATTAATATTTTTGTTTTAACAGACCTTTGGTGATGGTGGCCCCTTTGGTGACGTTTAACGAACCGTGACCAAAGGAACCATTTTCTTCCATGCCAAACTCTAGTCATGGTTATTAACCGTGACTAGAGCTCTCTCTTCGGTCATGGTTTTACATCTGTGACTAAAAGTCTTTAGTCACAGTTTATAACCATGACCAAAGCTATAGAAAGAAGCTAATGGTGGGGCTTCGGTGACGGTTCCACCCAAAACCGTCACCAAAGCCCTACGACTTTGGTGACGGTTTTTAGTGGAACTGTCACCAACACCTTTGGTAACGGTTTTGGGTGGAATCGTTACCAAAGACCCTTTCACAACGCAACTTTTGTTGTCGCTAATTGGTGATGGTTATAACCCATTTCGTCATGGTTGTTAATCGTGACGAAAAACCTTATTTGTTGTAGTGCATCTTTTCTAATTTTTTTGGATTTTTGGAGTTGAGAGTGTGTAGGTAATTTTTTACGGCTACCCAACCCACCTATAACTCGAAAAAGACTCTAAGTGCTAAGCATCTTGGTGTGAAGATTGTGATAGACTCAACGGTAATTAAAACAGACTTCAGATTTCTACGCCCCTAGGTGATCGTAAAAGAAAATGCTTGGCTAAAGGTGTATTTGTCCGATCAGTAGCTTTCTCCCTACTTTTATTTTGTGTGGGGTTAACACAAGGGTGCTTCTAGTGTACATCTCAGATTGCTCTACTTTCCTGCTTCTTCCTTAAGTGTTTTAGGCTTTTTCGTGCATTTAGTGAGCTGGGTTTTGGACAACTGGCCAATGGGCTGTTACCCACGACCAGTTGCTAGCCATACTCGTGTGGTGAAGTGTGTCTTATTTATCTTTTATCTTTTTATCTTTTTCTATTTCTCTCTTTTTCTTTTCTTTTTTCTTTTGTTGTTTAGTAGGTGGCTTCCCTGATCTAAGATTTACCTAAAAGCAATAATAAAAGAGAATGGTCCTGTGGCTGGGCTCTGGACAACCGGCCAATGAGCTATTACCCACGACAACTTACCAGCCATACTACCCTAGAAGGTTCATTAGCTACCCAATTTCTGTTAGAATCTCCAAGGAGTGAGTCAGTGCAAAAATGTGTGTAGATGTTTAGACTAAAAGTCCCTCCGAGTTGGAGGGTGGGTTGATAAGTCATATACTTATCACCCTACTTTATTGATCAAATTAATGTAAATTAAGGTTGCGAGGATTCGAGGCTAAATCCACATTTTAGTGGACACCTAGGCTGATTAAGCTTGAAGGCTTGAAAAGTCTAAGTGTTCAGGTTCTTCTCATATTATTTCCTACAGTTGACAAGCTCTTCATACCTAAGTTCTCCTTCCTAATTATATATATATATATATATACATATATATATATAATTCAGGCTGATAATATAAACTCAGAGAATGAGAATTATCACCCTCCATGCTTAAGTTGGATAATGTCCTCATTGGCAAATAAATGTATGCAAGGGGGTATAGAAAGGAATCGTCTAAGTGTAGCTATGTACTTGATCAACCTGAATCTTCTGGGGTGCCTCCAAGGAAGCTCTGAGTTTAATGCCTTCAGCTGGGTATAATGCACAAATAGGAATGGTCTAGGTCAGGAAGGTGTAGACAAAATTAGCAAGACCCAAAATCAGAAGTCCGCAGATGCGAACTAGGTTGTGGTGAAGTCCCTTCCCTAAGGGATGGGAACTCTGCAACAGATGTGACATGCATGCACGTGTCTGTTCCTCTCTTAGTCTACGAGCATGCAGAGAAGTTGATGTGGACGAGCGCACCCCAAATATGACATGCCGGACACTAAAGATGTAGGTTTTATACTTAGCTTGTGTCCCTATAAAATTGTAATCCCTCAAAGGTGTATCAATTCTAGTGCATTCAGGTTGCAGGATCTTTATTCTGGTATGGCATGTAACAAAATCAAGAGTTTCATAATGAGCCCTAAAATATAGCATGAGGTCCCTCTCCAAAGAAAAATCCATCTCTTCTTCAACTATGGTTTCACTGCTTATTCCCTCCAAGTCCTTGACCCCAAAAACATTCTCTTCAACCTCTTTCATATTGAACTTATTGTTTGAGGTTGCATTGAGGTAGGGCTGATTTTATCCTCTAGCTTAGATTGTTTCTCTTGGTCCTCCTCTAAATTTGTGATGGGGGTTTCAAATGATTCGAAATCGATTATTTCGAAGTTGCAATCCCATTCCCCATCTCCAATGTTGGATGTCTTTTTCACTGAATCACTTTCCTCAGGAAGAATAGATTTGGATTTCAAGACCTCGCCCCTCAAATTCTTAGTTTCCTCCTAATGTGTGTCCTCAACTCTCCCCAAATCATGTTCTGAGGAATCCTTAATGACATCTTCTATGGAGTTGTCCAACTCCTGGGGAGTATTAATGGTGGACTGAACCAATTTTGGGTAAATAGGTGTAGTCCAATTGATCACAATAGGGCCTTGCTTCACAAATTCCGTAAACGGAGTTGTTCTCAACAATTTTCTTTGACCCTCTTCCTCCAGTTGTTGGAATATATCCATCATGGCCTGTTGCCCTTTAATCAATTCTTGATTCTGTCTGTGTAACTCTAATTGGAGGTTATCAAGAATTGACAGGGTGTCATTCGGTTTCCCTTGGATTTCTTCCTTTAAATCAGGGCTAGGAAGATGTGGTTGAGGATATGTACTAGAATCTGCACTGGGGTTTAAGTTCTTGGGTGGGTCCTCTATTATATCATTTTCAAGGTCTAATTCTTCAAGAGTAACCATTCTCTATTTATTCCTACTCCAAAATAATTGAGGTTCTAAGTCCTCCTCCCAGTCGGATTCTTCAAAGGTTGATCATTCTTGATTTGCCTAGGTTTTTGATCATCCTTTGATTTCCATTTGTCTAGAAGCCCTTCCAATCCAAAGGTCAAGTAGGAGAGATCCTTGAATTCAGATGACCTTTCTTGGTTATACTCCTGGGAAGGGCAGGGATCTTGCTGTTCTCCTAGAGTGTAGGTCCCATCAAAGTGGTTAGTGGGTGGGTGGGACCTAAATGGAGAGTCATCATGAGGAGAATCGAGATAAGGATCCCCAAGGTTTGGATCGTACCCTGGGTGGGTGGGTTGGATGTATCCTAATAAGAGGTTGGTGCAGGTTGGTTACAATTGGGATAGTTGAGGCAGGAGGGGTATTCAGGGTCATATACCCAACTAGGTGGCTAGTTATCCCAAATAAGTTGTGGATACGGTCTACTTGGGTTAGAATACAAATCATGTTGGGGATAATTTGGGTAAGATGATAGGGATTGAAATCCATGGTTGGGAAGAGGTGGAGGGGTGAGAGAGAAGAACAGATGAGAGAATTGTGCGTGCACAATCAAGCAAACAAATCTACTCCTTATTGTGTATACCTAGGTGACCTAGAAGCCTCAAAGGGAATGATCAAATCTGCAAGCACTTAACCTCCCTTTCCGATGTTAATCTAGCCAGGTTGATTACAAGGGGATTGAGGGGAAGGTTCTTCCTTTGGCTCGCACCGCCGGTTCCGTTACCCTACAACCGCGGTCGTTTGACACTTCCCCGCAGCCTACACACCAGATTTTACAAAGGGAATGAAGGCCAAGTGCCTAGCAAATCTAATCACACCTCAAAGACTTAGACTAGTCCTGCCTAAGGAATGTCTACTCCATGTTAATGAGGGCTAGGTTAGTGCTTGTGCTCAGGATATGTGATGAGGCATTATTTGGGGTTGTGCCTTTTAGTTAGTCTAATTGAGCGTGTGTGTGCACTCAACAAAACATGGTTATCAAGCAAGATTTTTAGGATGTGATGTCTTTTAATGATTCATCCTTGCTTTAGTAATTTTTAGGGTTGAAATTCCTTAATGTTTTCAAACAATGTTCAAGTAGGCACATAAGGTTTTGCACACAACGGGCAAAAGTCTATTTCCTTTAGAATGATGTGGCCCTAGAGAAACAACCCTAATGTATTCACCCTAGTGTTCATGCAGTTCTACCAGGTGAGTTGATTTTAATTATAGTGAGTGGTGCGGCCCAAGTCAAATCATGGTGGCTTCATAAACACCACTCAAAAGAAAGAACACTCCAAAAAGATTGTTTCTTCAAGAACATTAGAGTGTTTTTTTTGGTTGCGTGATGAGTTTGGAATGTGGGTCAAGTAGCCATTCACCACGCCAATTTTAAATTTATATATATATATATTTGTATTTCTTTTAGGCAAGCAAACAATCAATGGGTGGAGTAATACTCACAATAGTCTTCGCAGCACTTTACTCCTTGTCTACTGTCTTGGATCGCGCTCCTTCGTCGCTAAGGCGTCGAGTTCCTGCAACCAATCAAGTAGAGAGAGAAAATGAGTCAGAAGATGTGAATACTAATGTGGGATGAAAGAGACAAAAGAAATCCGTTGCCTCTTCGGCAACGGTGCCAAAAACTGACACTCGCAGAACGCATTAGTTTAATTATGTCATTGTAGCATGTGCTCGCATCCTCGATTTTAAATTAAGATATGGATTTGTGAGTCCAAGTGTCGATCTTAGGGAGGCATGAAATCAGATTAGTTTTAGTCGCTTTGGGTGTCACAAAATGGTAGCGTGGTTTGCTTGCGAAAATGAGAGCGAGAGAGAGAGAGAGTAGGGTTAGAGCTTGCGTTTAAAACATGACAATCAGTTAAGGAGATGTGAACTATGATATAATAAGCAACATCAACATATAGCATGCAATTAGAGATCGTTTACAACTACAACAATAGATGAAAGTTTAAAATAGTGCAACATAAAACTAGAGTAAAAGAGAGTGCGAGGAGGAGGCGAGGTGGCCACGGCGATGGAGGGGGGCTCCGTCAGCGGCTCGACAACTCCGAGGGTGGATATGGAGTGTTTGGTGGAGCTAGGAGAGGGCTAGTGTTTCATGGAGAGTGAATGAGAATTGAATGCCATTGAATGGGGTGGTTGAGGAGGTTTATATAGAGAAGGGGTTTCCAAACTAGGTAAGGGTTTTAGCGACGTCCAAGACGTCGCTAAACCCATTCCAGAAGTGTCGGTGAAGCCCCTCTCCCACTGGTCCTTAGAGGCATGCGTGTTTCCTCCTTCAATCCGCACCCACGCATCTTCAGCTGTTGGATCTGAGGTGCGGATCGCCATCAAATAGCTGAGGGAGCACCACGTCATCTTAGGCACCCGTAGGTGTGCGCCCTCGTGCAATGAAGAATTCTAATCATCCGATCGCCCATCAACGGTTGGGATTGCACGCGACCAGGCACTTGGATCGTGCCTCACGCGTGTCTGTACTTGTTTGCATCTGGAGGTGTCGTGTGGATGCCATCCTCGGTTTCCATGCCCGCATCTACGGTTGTAATCAATCGCGCCTTCGTGAGGATGCGATTTGGCAGCGTGCGGGGTTTTGAACGCCTGCTGCTGCTTGCGAGTGTAAGGCTTCACCCACTGCGCTGCCTTCGCAGATCGTTGCGAAGGCGAGGTTAGGTGCCATCGATGTCGCGGTCAAAATTCCATGTTGAAGGCTCTTTGAGCACAATGGAGGGTGCGCCTTTGTGGTGGATTGGATGGCTTAAAATGCTTCTGATGAAGAGAGGCTGGGTGCGGGCGCAACGGCTGATGGTGCAGATGCGCGACACATGGCAGCCTCGTGGTCGTTGATCCTCAGATCAATGGTCATGACTTCTTGGGCTTGTTGTGAAAGCTCCGGATGTCAGATTTAGGCGATTTTGAGTCCATTGGACCCCATTCGTCGAACTCGATCCATCTGTGTGGTCCGATTGCCCATCTGAGGTCTGTTTCAACATGCACTTGTACACATGGCCATTAAACATTGATTATAAGCAATCTTAATTCGTAATGCATGCAGTGCTCCCATGCCCATCATGGTATGTTATTAGCGCACATATACCCTCAAAATAAATTGTAGTTGATGGAATTATCATCATTGATTGTAGAGTTATCAGCTGCAAGTGCGAGAAGAAGGAAAAATCTGATTACTAACTTGAAGGTAGGAGATGAGGTATTAAAAAAGCGGAATCAGATTTGCAATGCTTTAAAAAATTATTTCCAAGAATTTACAAGAAAACAACCTTGTGGAGACTGAAATTTGGTGACTTTTGAGTTGGAACAGGGGAGGATGCGAAAGTGGCACTTATTAGGGAGGTGGATGAAGAGATCCTACATGCTTTGCATGGGTTGAAGGCTGAAGGGTCACCTTGCCTGTATGGTCTACAGATTATTTTCTTTAAAGAGTTATGGGATGTGGTTGGGCCTAATGTGGTGGCTATGGTTAAAGAGTTCCTCAGGACAAATGAAGAATTGGAGAGATTAAATAAGTTCTATCTTTTTTTGCTTCCTAAGAAATCTGGAGCAGAAAAAATGGAGTTTGTGTTGGTGCTAGAGCACCACGATCATTTATTTTGATGATAAGAAAATGCATATTATTTAACATTTACATTTGAAGTCTTAGATTTTAGGTTAATTGTAAATGGAGATGTGTTTAGACAGAATTCGAGCTCGTATCCATGGCAGATTGGAGGAGCTTGATGGAGGAGGAGGAGCTTCGTGAGGAGTGAAAGCTTGAAGAAGGAAGGAGATGAAGAATATGATAGATTTCTCTTCTTGTTCACTGTAATTTGGCTTTATTTCTTTTGTTGCTCTTTATATTTCTTAGATTACTTGTTAAAGAGCCTCAAAGAACCTTTAAAGTAGTCCTAGGAACACTTGCACAACCCTAGGAAACTTACGGCTTTTGTAGAGAACTTAGAAAATTAAAGTAGGGTTCTGATAGCCTAATCAGACGTCTAATCTGGAAATCAAACGCCTGATAGTGACCTTTAAGACGTCTGACTATTAACTCAAACGTCCAATAACTTATGTGGGACTTAGTCGGTTCTATCTGATAAAATCAGACGACTAGACCTTAGTCCAGACGTCTTAGAAGATGTTTGTTAGTTGTGCCAGATGTTTAATTAGTGGAACATTGGCTAACATTGTAAACATTGAGAAAAATAACCGTTAGGCTTATATTAGAAATCCATAGATGACCCCAGACATCTAATATGTGACTGTTGAGTCTCGTTGTGAGCCAAAATCACCTTTGTCAGATTTTCTAGCTGTTAACATATCTTGGGAATCCATTCCCTATGTACAATAGGTTTCCAGATGTCCAGACCTAGTGCCAGACGTCTTGTACGTCGTCTGATGGCCTTACACTAGAACCCTGTTTAGGTCTGATTCAAGTTAGGAAGGAACCCGCCCAGAATTAGACATCTGACTTAGTTCCCAGACATCTTAAACTAGTTTTCCAGACATCTGATGCCTAGAATAGACGTCTGATGACCTTGTCAGAATTGTAATGATTCTGATTACGGCCTATTTTGCCTTGGGTTCAACTCCAACGGCTATTGAAGCCTTCTAAGGCCTTCAAAGCCTTCCTAAGCCCTCTATAAATAGAGGAGGACCCTTGCCTTGCAAACACACACCAAGACACACCAAGCATTAGCATTTCCACATCATTTGTGTCAAATTGATCTTGAGAAGATCTTGCTCTCTATTTCGCCATTCCACATCTTGAGAGCCATCTTCTAGTTACGCACCCACTCTCCCTCAGAGATTACAAGAGCGACAAAACACCGTCGCGTGGTTCACACACCCAGGCCGTCACGCCGACGCACTCCCACCAAAGGGAAGTATTTTTTACCTATAGTAGATAGGTTAATCTTTGTTGACTCTATAGGTTGTTTTGTAATTTATCTTTGTAATTGTGTTGGTATTCACTTTGTGAATTCCCGTCTCCTTCGTGAGACAAAATCCTCCTTGTGAAGAGGAGGGGTTGAGGAATGCTACCCTCGTACTCATAGTATGGTTGTAATTGAGGTTGTACTACCCTTGTTAAAGTAGTACGTTAGTGGATTTTATCGACTTTTTCGATCGGGAAATCCTAACTCGAGAGGGTTAGGTGGTGGTTTTCACCCGGTTTGAGTTTCCACCTAAAAATTACTTGTGTCTTGTGTGATTGCTTCATTTGTGAGATTGTTATCTTTTTATTTCGCATTTTATACGTCACACATATCTCACCCCCTCCCGTAGGGAATTACAGTTTAGACCCATTACCTTGTCCAATTCTATTTATTTTTTGGTTGTTAAGGTTCTTGCAAACGGGCTTTGGAATATATTACCAAACATCATTTCACCAGTGCAATCTGCATTTATCTGAGGAAGGTCTTTACAGGACTCATATGTGTTGGCTGAGGAATTTATATCAGCTTGGAAAAGGAGAGTGTGTACAGCATTCCTTTGGACAGTAGATTTTTCCAAAGCTTATGATTCCATTTCCTAGAATTACATTTGGGATATTTTGAAGAGAAGAGGTTTTCTAGATGTTTGGGTAAAGCTTATGAAGAGATGTATTACAACATCCACTTTTTTTGTCCTTGTCAATGGGAGGTCGAATGGATATTGGATTGAACCACAAACGGGTGTGCATCAAGGATGTCCGTTAGCACCCATGTTATTTAAAATTGCAGTGGATACTTGACAGAGTCATTTACGCGTGTGTTTTGAAATATGTCGTAGTTCGTAGTATAGTCGTGCGAAACCCTTGGTCAAAAATATTTGTAAATTAATGAGACGGTGAGTCCTGATCAAACTGAGGGAGGCATTATGGAAATGCAAAATCTAATTTTGATCCTCTCTCTCTCTCTCTACTTGCTAAAACTCATGTCGATTTATAATTACTTACATATTCATGCACGACATGCTGTTGCTATAGATATGCGAGATTAAAATAGGCAACTTTAATCACAATAAAATATGACAATGAAGCTCATGGTGATTTTTGCAACACACACACACATATATAAAGATGATTTTCATTGAGTTCAGGATGGTTGCTACAAAGCGAAGCTTGAGGAAAGCTTAAACAAAACAACTAGCTAGCAGAAAACGAGTGCATGCATGGATCTACGGGGAGATTACACATGCATCATTGAGATGGAAGAGAGAGCTACACTACTAAGCAAAAAAGAATTGCAGAGAAAAAGCTCATGAAGAACTACTTATCTATCTAGCATAAGGAAGGGCATCGGAGGTGGTCTCCAAAGGCCTTTGAGATGGAGGTGGTAGAGAGAAGAAAGAGGGGTGGCCAATGGTGGGTAGGCCGGTCCTTGGAGGGAGGAAGGCGAGATGATTTAGCCTTGACATGGAGGTAGAGTAGCCATGGTGGACGTGGAGGTGCTCATGAAGGTGGAGGTGAATGGTGGCCAAGCTAATGGGAGACTAGATGGCTAGATGGGGGCTTGTGGCCATCCAAGGGGTCTTTAAATAGACCCTTGGCTTGGCTCTCTAGAGAACTATGGAGTTCTCTAGAAGAATCTCCATCTTGGCGTCAAGATGGGAGGGGAAGTGGTCTTCTTAGATCCACATTTTGTGGATCTAAGAGTGGACTCCCTTGGTTGCCATTTTTGCAACCAAAGGTGGCGCCATCTAGAGAAGATTCTAGATGGTGTGTGAATGTGTGTGTATGGGTGTGTGTGCATGTGTGCGTGAATGTGTGGCAAAGTGTAACCATGGATAGGTGGTCAAGTGGACCACTTGGTCCACTTCTAAATAGGTCTAGGTTGGTCCTATGTAGGTGTCTAAAAAATAGGTTTAAGTGTAACCTATTACTAGATGGTTGATCAATTAAACTTGGCTAAGTTTAATTGAGTTTAGTGAGAACCTAATTAGGTTCTTTGGAAGGTCTTGGGTTAGCCAATTGAACTAAGTAGATCCAATTGGACTTGCTTGGGTTGATTTGAATCAATCAGATTCAGGTCCAACCCTAATTAGGTTCTATTGAGCCTAATTAGACTTGAATAAGTAGGGATGGATCAATTAGATCCTGGGCAGACCCAATTGGATTTAGGTGCACCTAATCAAGTAGGAATGCACCCAATTGGATGTAGGTTAGGTAATTGGGTTTGAGCTAAGTCTAATTAGACTAGTCTGAGCCAAATTAGATTGCGGTTAGCCTAATCAGGTTCATTTGGACTTAATTAGAATAAGGCTGACCCAATTACCTCCAATTGAACTAATTGGGATATCAAGGGATCTAAATGGGAATCTAAGGTGGGAATTGGGCTAGGGATAAGAGGATTGAGTATAGGGATAGTGGATAGTGGGAATCTGGATAGTGTTATCCAGGTTTTGGCTGAAGTGGGAAATTGAGGTTTAGGGATAAGGGTATCCCGGAAGGGGGATAAGAGTTGGGATAATGTTGATAAGGGCATGGATAACACTATCCATGCTTTGTTTCTTCATCTAAATTAGCCTAATAGGGAGGTGGCTTAGGGATAGGGACATGGATAGGGTTATCCTAGAGACTAAGGAGGGATAGGGTTGTCCTAATGCTAGGGATAAGTGCAGGGATGTCCTAGTGTTCTTCATAATTTAATCTAACCGTTAATTTCTATTTAGTAGAGTAGCATATCTCAACATTATTTCTTCTACTATTTATTCCTAAGTCTTCTGCTGCAGCTTTAGCTTCTCTTTATTCTTCAGATCCAACTTCAGATCCAGCTTCAGATCTAGTTTCAAATCTTCTTATTACCTACAATCCACACAATGCACTTAATCAGCACATTATAACATTATTTGATGCATAGCTAAAATAAAGTAAGAAAGATGCAAAGTATGCTCATGTATGCATGGATTACACTAAGTTATGCTAGGTTCTAACTTAATTTAGGTCATTTAAGACTTATGATTGCTGCGCAATCATACCCCCATGCCTAAATCTTGCTAGTCCCTAGCAAATGCAAACTAAGTTATTTACAAATGGGTCCCTAAAGTATTGATTATTATCAAGTGTATGTCTAGAAATTCTTTCCTTTTTGTTTTCAACCTACTTTGTAGAAATCCAGGCAACCGTGAAAGTGCAGCTATGTAGCTTTTGCAACGGATTCGAGTGAAAAACCTGATTTACCTCTAAAGCTTGTACTTGATCCCTAATAAAATTCTAGTGGGATCGGCAAACTTCTTCCATCGAGGTATTTAAGATATTCTATGAATTCCACCCTAACTTTAAGCTTAGGTAGAGAATGTCTAAGGAAAATAGGTGTTTATTTGGTAGCTCACTCTCATTTGGTGCTACATAGAAATTAGTACTACAAAATCTAAATTCTCAAATTATTAAGTAAATCAACTCAGAGAAGGATGAAAAAAAACAATTCTCACTTTTAGTTCCTTTGTATTCACTCTCATTCTCTTTCTTTTTTTATTTTTTTTGTTTTTAGAGCTCACAAACTCACCAGATTCACACATATGATCCATATTTGGTGGACTCACATTAAGTCGAAATTCCTCATCCAGTATTCAAGCGGTCAAAAACACAGAAAAGATAGGTTAAGGCCATATTTGGTGGATTTCAAATGTATTTGGTGGTATTGCCTCAATGCAACTAAAATAAGCACTAAAATATTTACTCTTTTTTTCTCTTTTTTTTTGCCTTTTCTTTTTGCTTTTTCATTTTCTTTTCTTTTTTTTCTTTCTTTTTTTTTCTAATTTTATTTTTTTCTAATTTTCTATATTTATTTTATATATATATGTATTTATATATCAATACGACACAATATAACACACGACATACACGATTTTTATTCAAGATGCATTATTAGGGATTGGTGGTACTCAAGAGATATCGGGTGGCTTATTTGGTGGCTCTCGGTGATGAGCCCATATTTGTGGGATAATTAGTTACTTAAGTGCTTAGGCATTAGATTAATATTAGCATATACATAGCATGCATTAAGATATAAATAATTTAGTTTATATATATTTGCTTGTATACATTACATTCATATATAAATTATTTAGTATGCATTAGAATAACATGCGTTAGTTTTTAGGTTGCATTATATGCATGTATTAGAATTAACATTTTATGCGAGGTTTTGTACATAAATAAACCAATCTTTTTATTATTCATTTTTTATTCTCTTCTCTATAGGGAATATGATGCCTTCTTGTTGCCAGCTGTGCGCCATTGAAGATGGCAGTCAAGGAGGAGTGGGAAAAGTGGATCTGGTCTCCTTGACTGTGATAATAAGAAGATGGAGGCAACCATGCTCAAGGAGACTTTGCCCCAACTCCACCACCGTGAAGAGCTTTGAGCTCACATCCATCACCACCTCCATGCATCTCCAAGGTCGAGCGCCACCACACCGTGGGCTGGCGGGGTGATAGGCTGCCGTGCCAATCTAGCGAGCTTGACCATCACCGTGCGCGTGTGT
Source organism: Thalassia testudinum (assembly GCA_037157565.1). NCBI lineage: Eukaryota > Viridiplantae > Streptophyta > Magnoliopsida > Alismatales > Hydrocharitaceae > Thalassia > Thalassia testudinum. Next base: position 7,927,874 of record JAZHRO010000033.1, read on the forward strand.
CTCACGACCATGCAATTATCCTCACCATGCCCCTTTTCATCGTGCCTTCATCCACCTCAAGTCCCTGAGGGGAGAACACCTTCACCACCACCTCCACGCTCACTGTCCATGGTCATCCACACCACCACTAACATCTCCATCTTCTTTTTCTTTTTCTTCTTCCCCTATTGTTCCTCCACCAAAAACAACCCAAACCGTCATCACCACCTCCACCACCTCACTGCATGCATCACCTTTGCGCACTACTAGTAGCCCGGTGCACAAGCCCCACCATGCACATCACCCTCGTGCGCGGCCATGCTCATGCACAGCCACTGCAAAGCCTGTGTCCTTGCGTGAAGCCACGCCCTTGCGCACCGTTGGTCACCTCCTCGCCGCATGTGCAACCATAGCAGCATGACTTGCTTTCCTTCCTCTTCTTCTTCACCACCGACAGGGAGGAAGGAATCCATCACCCACCATCCATGTCCACACACGCAGCCGCTACCTCCAGCCATAAAACTCCGTTCCATCAACGACATCGACCTCATTTCGTCCTCACGAAACTGCTCACACCTTCAGGAGGTCCCCTGCAGTTTACGCACGTCGCGAGCACGCCTCCACCGCTGGCGGTCTCCTCCCCTCTAGCAACTGTTGCCGGTCATCGTTCATCAAACCATGACCATAATCGAGTTCCCCTCGTCGTGGCCGATCTCCACCGAAGTTTTCACGACCAACCGCAGCCTCCAGCGCGCATGCATCCAAGAAGTCCAAGTCCTCTATTTTGGGTTTAAATATATATTACATTTCATGCCATTGATGAGAAAATGCATTTTTGGGATTTCATTAGTTTATTCATTTGAATTTACACACTTGCCCTTAAGCTTCAAAGTATTTATTTCATGCATCCACATCCTCATGTTGGCTTAGATCATAAATAAATGCATGAAATGTCATCAAACTTAAAGGAAAAAGACCAATATCTTGGAGTGTAATTACATTACATGCCATTGTGATTTATTTCAAGGAAGGAAAATTATGCACATAACCTCGCATTCTCAAATTATTGTCTTCTTCTTTTTGCCTTATTTTGCCTCGAATTTAAGCACGGCTCTCGCACTCGATTGGATGAATACAAGGAAAAATATTCGTTGATTTATTGCATCTATTCCTAACTGTGGATACGATCTAACTCTTTGTGGTTAGTTTTATTGAAATATTTTTGTTTAGGATTTTCCACCACAATTTATACATTGCGACGATGTATTTTTCTAATACAACATCATCTGCAAGCATAAAATCTCGATCACTCGGCACCAGGAAATTTATGGATAGGATGGTGTATTTCTGACCTTGACATCAATACCCTCCTTCAATCGAGGATTTCATAAAGAATGGTCGTAACCATCCACCTTAGCCCTGGTTTTATGAAAACTTGATCTCTGCATATTTGCCTTATTTGGTGGCTCTTATAATTCATACAAAAATGTATATGTAGGAACCGAGAGTGGAACTATGCCTAATCTTTGAGTATCATTACCTAATTATCTAGAATTCCATATTCCTTACACTAATCTTGGAGCACCAGTACTCTCTACTCTCATCTCACACTATTTGGTAGATTTTTAGAAGAAGATTTGCCAGACTACCAAAACATTATCCAGGGGTTCAGGAGAAGAAGCACTGCTTCTTCTCGACAGACCAAAGACGTCTATCAGTCTTCACAGTGAATCCATTGCAAAATCTACATGTGTGTGTGAAAATTGGATTGGTTTCCAGATTATAGGAATCAACTAGAGGATAAAATCCTAATGCATTCGCTTGATAAAATCTTATTCATGAATGCACTATGTATATATGCTATATACAAGTAACCTCATATAATTTGTACTTTAATGAAATTCCCTTATCGGGTTACATTTAGCTTGGTCCTAAATTTAGAACAGGAAGGGTGAGCGGATGAGTCGGAAGTGGCTGTTGCGAACGATTTCTAGCTCCCATGCGAGCATTGGAGGTGGAGTTGGTTGTTCTTATATTAGGATCCTAAAGTACATATAACATGCTACTCCAAGGTTTTCCTATGTGTTGGCATAAAAAATTTTCAGTTTTGATGTATCTACCCCCCCATGCCTAAGTTCTTGCATGTCCTTATGCATGAATATAGAGAAAATAAATTGATAGGGAGTGCGTGGGAAGAGATCACCTGAAATTTCTCCTAAAATTTTACATTCTGCACCGGCCGATCTGATGATATGGAATAGAAAGGAAATATGCTAAAAGAAAAATATTCTATGCATATAAAGAATATGTATAAATGGTATTTATAAATGCTGAGTATGCTATGTATAAGTGCTGAGTTTAACACTTCCAGCTAGGCAAAAACTCAATCAGATGGCTTCGTGAATGTGTAAGAGCTAGTTAAGATCAAGAAAAAGATATGTTCGTGTGCTCCCAAAATCAGCGGTCCACAAATGCGAACCAACTGATTATGTACCCCTACTCCAAAATGTCTAGCTGTAGCAGAATGCGTGGTGGGGGCATAAAGCAGAGGATAATTAGAGTGACGATTCTGATGCCAATTTTGCTGATCCATTATGTTCCAGAATTCAACAGGAAATTGCTGAGGGAGTGAATTTATATGATTAAAATGTATATCAGAATCAGAGTCAGAATCATAGGGGTCTTCATAATGGTAATTAACGTCAAAGATCATTTCCTCTCCAGGCTCTGGGTCATATGAGGGTATGCGTGAAAGTAGAAGTTCTGTGGTGAGGTCACTGAAATCCTCGTCCGAAATCACTTCATCGTCATCAATATTCATCGCTGATTCCTCGGAAGCTAACTCAGTCTCCGAGTCGAGCCATCCATTAGATTGACTAGGATTATAAGTGAGTCCACAGTTCATTCTGCTTAGTGTTTCACCCTCATACATTGTGGGTTCCTCATTAATTCCTACCTCAGATAGCACATCCATTTCTTCAGGCAAAGCATCCATAGCTATTTCTGATCTTTGGATATGAGAATCAGGGATAGAGAGTGCCATCTCAGAGTCTCCAATATCAGAATCCGGGATGTAGGTGAAGGAAGAAGGATGCAAGTCGGATGCTATTGGATCAAAAATAGATTCACCTTCCATGGGAAGTGGCCTAGATTGATCAGTAGTGTCACATGGAATGCTTGCCTCAAGATCCATATCCTCGAGTGGATCTCCTTCCTTCATCTCATTCGGGTTGTCCAACCCATGAGGTATCTCCCAAGATTCAGGGTATCCAGATTACGAATCGGTCTTAAAGATACTAATCCTTTCCTCATCATTTTCACAAATGGAGTTCTCAGACGAACTGTTACGACCCGGTTCCCGAATCCCTATAGGACACGAGATCGAACTGACTTGACTGATCCCAAGACCCAGTCGTCCAACGAGAAAGTAATCAAAAAGCAGTAAAATAAACCACATCACCATGCTAGAAACTAACAGTATCAAAAGTACAGCAGTAAAGAAGTAAACTACTACAGTACACACCACCACAACATTAAGAAAGTAAACTAGTACAGGAATATAAAGTTCACAATAAAAGAGTACAGAAGTGTATTGATGTAAACACATTTACACTACTTAAAATGTCTATTTATGCATGTTCTTAAGTATAGGATTGCATTTCATGATATAAATATTGCATAACATGCATCATCTCGCATTTAGAGTAGTTTGAATAAAATGGAGGTTAATTGTCTCCTTTTATGTGCTTGGACAGGGAAAACATTTTATCGGGGCCTCGGATCAAAGATCCAACCGTATGGATGTGATCAGGGCGACGATTAGAGTTCAACGACTCCAAGATCGCCCCAATCAGGCATCTGTAGCATCAGATAGAGATCGGGGAACCCTAGAAGATCAAGGGCCAGGATGGTGTAAATCCGCACTTCAGATGACAAATCTGACCGCACGGATGAATTCGGATCGACGATCGCAGCCCAACGACACAAAAATCGAGTCAATCCGACATCCGTGGCACCATCTACAACTTCCAGAAGATGGACGGCCAAGATGGCACCACGTGGCTCCATCTCAGCCGCCCAAACAGCCGCTGGCATTTTGTGAAGGCCCCCGCCCGATCGCTCTCCGCCGTCAGATGGAGATCCAACGGCTGTGGCCGCCCGGCGCTTAAAACGTGCGCTCGAGCATCTGCGCCCCGCAGCGCAGTGGTCGAGCGTGCTTACGTGAGCGCGGGTTCGAGCCGCGGTGAGGGGATTGGAGGCGCGGGTAATTGAGGCGCGTGGAGTGTCGGATGGAGATCGTGCGGTCGCGGGGGCCCAATAGCGTCGATGCGCGATTGGATGCCTGTGCGTAACGCGCGATCGCACGCGCAAGCGGGTGCAATGCAGCGGGTGAAGGCGCGATTTGAAGCCGTCCGATCTCGCGATCGGACGGCTGAAAAGCGCTGGACGTGCACGAGCGTTGAGGAGCGGGCAGCCGAGGAGGCGCGCGTGGGTGTGGCGGCGACGGCCACGTCGGGGCTTTAGTGACGGATTTATCCGTCACTAAAGACCCCTTATTTATTATTTTGAAGATGTAATGTCCATTTTGCCCCCACTCCTTGCAACGATAAAAGGAGACCCCCTCCATACGAAATTCTCATCCCTTCTTTCTCCTCTCTACCCCTCCAAAGCTCAAGAGAAGCTTGTCCCACACCCGGGATGCTTCTCACGAGATAAAGTCCAATTTTCGTTCCCCTTCGGAAGTGGATCCCGCGACGACGACGGCGTGCTGCTTCGTTCCCGTTCTTCTGCTTCGTCCTCCTTCGTCCCGCTTCGTTCTCCTTCGTTCAGGCGTCGTCCCGTCCAGCTCGTCCTCCAAGCAACCGTCGAGGAGGATTTCTCTCTCCCTATTCTTTTTACCGCTTTCTAGTATAGATTTACTGCTTTTTAGATTAATCTACTTGTCCTCCAAGCAATCGTCGAGGAGGACATTTCTCCCTCCATTCTTTTAATGCTTTCTAGAGTAAATTTGTTGCTTTCTAGAGTAATTGTTTTATGCTTTCTAGTTGTAATGAACAATCTCTTCAATGAAAAATTCCTTGTTTATTCTACATGTCATTTTGATTTCTCTGTGTAATATTCTCTTTCTATCTTACTCTCTCTCTCTTCTATTTATTGTAAATAATTAGATAGTTCTAAATTGAATTATTCTGTAACAAATAAAAAGAAACGCGTAGTTTTTAAATCAAACGTCCGCCTCCCTGTGTTCGACCCGGAATTTTAATTTCGGTATAAATTTTATTTGTTGAACATGAATTCTTCGCTTTCGAACTACAACGACAGGTTTTCCAAAATCGGACATGTTAGCGTAGGTTCGTAGCGTTCAACATTTTGGCGCCGTTGCCGGGGAGGCAACGATCTTTGATTTCTCTTCGCATTTTATAACTTACAAATCATTTACCTTACTTTTCTCCTTTCTTATTGTAATTGCAGGTACTCTTTCGAGGCAGGCAAAAGCGGTAGATTGGAGTAAAGTGCTGTAGAAGGTTTTGTGAGTTATCCCCCACCTCCCACCCATTAGATTTCATTTCATCACATAATAACTCAAACATCAATCAACCTAGGTGTTTTTATAAACTCTAAGGTTAGATTGTTTGTTGTTTGGCACCCATACTCACCCCAACCCCCACATTAAAAAGAAAAAAAAAATCTCACAGAGGTACACAACCTCATCTGATTTTCAAACTCAACCGGTAAACCAATCTTAGGAGCCAGTACACACATCCAAACACATAATTGAGTAGAAATCAGATTAGGTAATCATTTGTGTGCCTAATTAAGTGGTGCAACAGGCCAATTGTTTGAGTTGATTGGGCCGCACCACTTCAAATAAAATCAACTCATCAAGTAGCTGCCAATTAGGTTCAACTCTTAGGGATTTACCAGACACTCCACATTCTTTTTAAACTTTAAAGGAAAACATCTTCACCTGTGCTTGCAAAACCTGGTGTGCTAATGAAACTTGATTGAAAACACCTAAAGTTGAATCCTAAAAGCTACTAAGCAAGATTTGAACCTTAAAATTCACCACATCAAAAACAATCTTACTTGAAAACCACTGGTTGTGCACTCACACACGAATCAATCAATCATTAAGGGCACAACCCATTTAAAGGGCCCATCACATTCCAAAGCACATTCAAACCTAGCCCTAAATAAAACAGAGTAGACGTTGGTCTTAAGGATTGGACTCGCTCTTCAGAACCCAGAACGAGATTATTTTCGATTAGTCTGTTTCTACTGTTTAATCTGATGTCTAGCTAGGGGAGCAGAGTCAAACGATCGCGGCTGGGGGGTACACTAGGAACCGGAGGCGCAAGCCAAAGGAAGAACTTTCTCCCCAGTCCCTCCTTCTAACTGGTTGGATTGAACAGACGGAAGTAGATCAAATCGTTCCTTTATCTCAAGACGGGTTTTGAGAGTCTGTAGGTCTTTAGGCTAACCTATTTAAGGACAGGTTTGATTATTTGTATTGCAGAGTACCTTTCTTCCTCCCGTGTATCATGAATCCTTCCACATATTTCACGCATTCCCGCTCTTTCCCTCCTGTTGTAAATTATCCTCAACATGATGATTATTCCAACTCGTATTGTAATCGACCATCAGTTAGTTGGGATAATTCGGATTGGGGATACAATTCTGGACCCCCGTGTTTAGGGTCTAACTCTGAACACTTTGATTCTGATTTTTATCCTTCTCAGAGCTACATCGATTATAGATCGTCTTCCTTTCATGAACAGCATAATACGATCTACAATCAAGAAGGATACATCGATCCTTACCCATCCTCTGATTTCACTGCCTTTAGGTCATCACCATCTTTTCAACAATCTGAAATGACCTATTATCAGGAAGGGTATAACGAATCTCAATTCGTTAATTCCCCTGCATTGAGCCCAAACCCGCCCAACCCTGAACCAACTCATTTGGTTCAGGTTAACCAGGTTCAAGATAAGGTTTTGGCTAACTTAAGGAATATCATTCAATCTTTAGAAGTTCAGCCAATACCTTGCATTGAGAGATTGGAGTCCCTGATTGAAATGATTGATGATTTAAACAAGTCTTTGTTGGATTGGCTCCAGGATGTTAAGGATAAGAACCCGGGTGAGTTTCTACTTGGGAAATTAGCGAAATTGAGGATGAGATTCGTGGTTGCTTTGATTCAATCTTGGGATGATTCCCAGGATGAACCCTCTTCAGGAAAGCCAATGACAGAACCCGCTCAGGCACCTGTTGGGGGGGACACTTGTTACGAGGCTGACCAGATTGAATTAAAGCAACCAATTAAGGATGACTTGATTTCTTCACCTGAGATCCCTGAGCAGGGTTACGAGAAAACGTATGTCTCCTGGGAACACAAAGTGACAACTGATTTTGGGACATACATTGATACGGATCCTGATTTCTTTGATGGTGAAGATTCAAGTTGCGAAGTCTCACACGAGTTTTCAGATCATGATTTTTGTGAGACGATTGGGCCTGAGGAATCTGATAGATCATTTGATAGCCCAATAACTGAGGAAACTGATCTTATTAGGGCACACGATACGGATCCAAAATCGCATTTTCTGGAGGAATCAATTCAATGCCCTGATTATCAGTTACACCCTGTTGAGCTTATTGATGATTCTAATTCTGAGATAATTAGACCCAAGTCAATTTTGATTCTGCCACATCATTTAGACTTGGAGATTCCAGACGGGGTGATGAATATACAAGAGGTCTTGGAATTTGATACACTTAATGAGGATAGGAGCGGGGAAGTTCTGATTTGGGAAGTTAATTTTGGAGGAAATGGAAGATTGAGTCGAAGGGTTCCTTTTAAGCTGAAACCATCAAATCAGAACCCTTACGACATTTGTTTTGAGGATGTTCAACTCAAGCACACATTCAACGATTATCCTTTTGAGCTTCAATTCTCTGTAACCCAACATTTTGGCCTTGGGTTGCATCCTCATAAATCGCAGGCCCGACCCCACTTGCATTCTGATTTTAGGTTTTGGGTAATTTTTATCCAGAACCTAAGATATTCTCGATTATGGGGGATGGGTCTGCACCACAATCTGGTCCACATCTGTGGACCGCTATTGATAGGTCAGAGGATTCTTCTGTTTATATTAATTCTGACCTGCACTTGTGAATTCTTCATTTCTTTTCTTTGTATAGTGTGCCTAGCTGAAGGCACTAAACTCAGCACATATACAGTTCTTTTTCATTTTCATCTCGGAGCGGACATGACATTCACGCAATTCAGGTGCTTCCTACGCTTTTCCACTCTGTTTTATGTCTTTTTAATACAATGAGGACATTGCATTAGATAGGCATGGGGGGGTGGATATTTATCTCTGAATTCATTCGTCAGCTCCGTAGATTTGTTTATTTTCTTTTATAAAAAAAAAATTTCGGAATTAGGAAAGAGAATTTGGGTTTAAGAAAATTTTCAATCTTAGGAAATACTACATTATGATTTGAACACAAAGATCCTTCAGGTCTTTGGACTTAATCAGCCTATGTATCCACTAAAATGTGGATTTGTCTTTCGAGTCCTCGCCATCTTAATTCTTTCGTAATTGGAATAAATAAGTTTGGGTGATAAGTACACGACTTATCAACCCGCCCTCTGATTTGAGGGAACTTCAAGTCTTAAGCATCTACACACTTTCTTTGCACTGACTCGTTGTTTGGCGATTTTTACGGAAATTGGATAGCTAATGAACCTTCTAGGGTGATATAGCTGGCAAGTTATCGTGGGTAACAGCCTATAGGTAGGTTGTCCAGAGCCCAGTCACTGGACCTTTCTCTTTTTCCTGCCCTTAGGTAAATCTTAGACCAGGGAAGTCACCTATTTAAAAAAAAAAAATCAAAAAGAAAAGGAGAAAAGAATAAAAAAAAATAAGCCACACTTCCCGGCACGAGTATGGTTGGCAAGTTGTCGGTGGTAACAGCTCATCGACCGGTTGTCCAGAACCCAGCTCAGAAAACGCACTAAAAATTCCCAAAACACTTAGGAAGAAGTGGAGAAGTATAATAAACCGAGGAGATATACACTGGATTCACCCTTGTGTTGACCCCGTAAAAAAATAAAAGTAGGGAGAAAGCTACCGGTTGTAAAGATACACCTTTAGGCAGAATTCTTTTTGAGGTCACCTAGAGGCGTAGAAATCCGAAGTCTGTCCTAATTGCCGGTCAACGAGTCTATCACAAATCACAATAAGATGCTTAAAGCTTAGGGTTCTCATCAAATCTTGGGTGAGTTGAATGGCCGTAGAAAGCCACTCTTAAACCCTAAAATTTGAAAATCCAAAAAAAAATTAGAAAAGAGTAAAAAGAAAAAGAAAATTTTCTTTGAATAAGGCGAGGGCTTGAGGCGGTCTGCATTTTGGTTGATACCCAGGCACTGTTGTGTCTTTGAAAGTTCAGTTCCTAAGTAGACAATTTCTTAATGATTGAAAATAACTCAGGTCCAAATAATCTAACCAAATTCTTTTATAAATAGCATATAGTTTTTGCTAGGGACTAGCAAAAGATAGGCATGGGGGTATGATGTAAACACATTTACACTACTTAAAATGTCTATTTATGCATGTTCTTAAGCATAGGATTGCATTTCATGATATAAATATTGCATAACATGCATCATCTCGCATTTAGAGTAGTTTGAATAAAATGGAGGTTAATTGTCTCCTTTTATGTGCTTGGACAGGGCAAACATTTTATCGGGGCCTCGGATCAAAGATCCAACCGTATGGATGTGATCAGGGCGACGATTGGAGTTCAACGACTCCAAGATCGCCCTAATCAGGCATCTGTAGCATCAGATAGAGACCAGGGAACCCTAGAAGATCAAGGGTCAGGATGGTGTAAATCCGCACTGCAGATGACAAATCAAACCGCACGGATGAATTCGGATCGACGATCGCAGCCCAACGACACAAAAATCGAGTCAATCTGACATCCGTGGCACCATCTACAACTTCCAGAAGATGGACGGCCAAGATGGTGCCACGTGGCACCATCTCAGCCGCCCAAACGACCGCCGGCATTTTGTGAAGGCCCTCGCCCGATCGCTCTCCGCCGTCAGATGGAGATCCAACGGCTGTGGCCGCCTGGCGCTTAAAACGTGTGCTCGACCATCCGAGCCCCGCAGCGCAACGGTCGAGCGCGCTTATGCGAGCGCGGGGCGTGGGTTCGAGCCGCGGTGAGGGGATTGGAGGCGCGGGTAATTGAGTCGCGTGGAGCATCGGATGGAGATCGTGCGGTTTCGGGCACCCGATAGCGTCGACGCGCGATTGGACGCCCACGCGTAACACGCGATCGCACGCGCAGCCGGCCGTAATGCAGCGGGTGAAGGCGCGGCTGAAAAGCACTGGACGTGTACGACCGTTGAGGAGCGGGCAGCCGAGGAGGCGCGTGTGGGCGCGGCGGTGATGGCCACATCGGGGCTTTAGTGACGGATTTATCCGTCACTAAAGACCCCTTATTTATTATTTTGAAGATGTAATGTCCATTTTGCCCCCACTCCTTGCAACTATAAAAGGAGACCCCCTCCATACGAAATTCTCATCCCTTCTTTCTCCTCTCTACCCCTCCAAAGCTCAAGAGAAGCTTGTCCCACACCCGGGATGCTTCTCGCGAGTTAAAGTTCAATTTTCGTTCCCCTTCGGAAGTGGATCCCGCGACGACGATGGCGTGCTACTTCGTTCCCGTTCTTCTGCTTCGTCCTCCTTCGTCCCGCTTCGTTCTCCTTCGTCCAGGCGTCGTCCTGTCCGGCTCGTCCTCCAAGCAACCGTCGAGGAGGATTTCTCTCTCCCTATTCTTTTTACCGCTTTCTAGTATAGATTTACTGCTTTCTAGATTAATCTACTTGTCCTCTAAGCAATCGTCGAGGAGGACATTTCTTCCTCCATTCTTTTAATGCTTTCTAGTGTAAATTTATTGCTTTCTAGAGTAATTATTTTATGCTTTCTAGTTGTAATGAACAATCTCTTCAATGAAAAATTCCTTGTTTATTCTACATCTCATTTTGATTTCTCTGTGTAATATTCTCTTTCTATCTTACTCTCTCTCTCTTCTATTTATTGTAAATAATTAGATATTTCTAAATTGAATTATTCTGTAACAAATAAAAAGAAACGCATAGTTTTCAAATCAAACGTCCGCCTCCCTGTGTTCGACCTGGAATTTTAATTTCGGTATAAATTTCATTTGTTGAACACGAATTCTTCGCTTTCGAACTACAACGATAGGTTTTCCAAAACCGAACACGTTAGCGTAGGTTCGTACACGTTCAACATGTATCAAACTACTCACTACAATAGGAAATGGAGTACAACAGAAAGCTACAACTACTGGGCTCTACTGGGCCCAGCACCCTCTACAGCCGTAAGCTCTGGCTGCTCAACACCTGGACCTGAAAAAGGTTATGAGTACAAACGTCAGCGAACGCTGAGTAGAGTAGCAACCAACTAACTAAAACAGTAAAGGTGGACAGGTAGCTGTTGTTTTTCAATTTCTTTCTTTCTTTAACTAATTATTCTTTCTTTCATCACTTGGTTTATTTATCAGATCTCTTTCTTGATCTCGAATGTTCCTCATGGGAACGATCTTGATTGCAATCTTTTCCGAAGAGTAGAAGTAGCACGTAATGCATTCCTGGCCGGGAGAGTCCCTCGTGGTGGTCCTACACTCAGTCAACCACCCTAAGGTCACTAATGGATGTAACGGTGACTATGGCACGTGCGGTAAACGCATGGGTAGTTACCCCGCACTGGCACGCGGTCAGTCGTTTCCGTTAACGGGTGCGCCCAAAACACAGCACGGAACCAGTATAGGGCATAGCCTCTCAATAACAGGGGTCAAGCCTCTAAGAACCAAACAGGGGTCTCGTCCCTCTACATTCCGCGCACCCTCGCTTGACTACCCTGGTTTGCCCAGTGGGGTTAACAAGTCGGTGTAAGGCAGCTAGCTGAACCCTGGGCCCCATGGGGTGGCTAGATCTCTCCATACACGAGTAGTTCTCCCCGGTACTATGTACGCAGGGGCCAAAAAGTTGGTACAAAGTGGCTAATCCTAACATCGGGCCCCAACCCTAGGGCGGCTAGCTCCGCTCTGCACTAAACAGGGGGACAGTCGCTCTCCTTGGTACCCGTACTCAAGGGCCAGCTCACTTCCCCATTCACATTTCTAGTTCCATTCCATTTATTTCCAGGAGCTCTACTCCTAATTCCCCATAGGGTTCATGCTCATGTTTCTCAGGCCAAGCCATATCAGGTTTCATCATTTCTATATCCGTTTCTCAAGTTCTACACATGTAACATATAACTTTATTGTTCACATTCCAGGTTTAGTAGCAGGTAGCTCGATTTTCCAACATTCAATCTTCCATTTCCTGTTCATATACATGTAGCTTATATTATGACATTTAATGTAAACAACAGGGACTTACATGCAATAGTTTGCTAACACAAGTACTTTACATTTCGCAGGCAGCTGTTATTCATTTACAGGCAATTGTTATCATTCTATCTACTCATCCAAGACCGCAATCCATACATTCCATACAAATATTTCAGTATTTCTAGTCCTAGGATTCATGCCAGACCCTAGGATTTAACATTCATTCCATATATGCATTCAGGTTTGTAATTAAACTAGGGGAAGCCACTCTACCAGTAAACCTAGGAGTAATGGGGGCTTGATCGGCAGGTCCACGTGCCTCAGCAAATCCCAAACCCGCAACGGAATGAGGTCCTATCACAAGGATCAATCACAAGAGACTACTCAAAACATGATAAAAAGTATTCCAACAAGTAGAGGAATTTATACGAAGAACAACGGAATCTTAATTGCGAAAATCGGACCTCAAACGGACCCTAAATGGGTTAAAAACAGTAATTCTGATTCATATCAGACGTATGGAACACCTTCCAGATGTCTAATATGAATATGAATTACTTCCAGATGTCTTAAAAGAGTCCAGAACCATACCTCAACTCCTGCGCTACTCCTTAGACGTCCAGGAACTCCGCTGGACCGTCTGGACCCAATTCCAGACGTCCGACCACCTCTCCGAACGTCTGGAGACGCTTCCCACCGTCTGGTGCCTCACCCAGACGTCTGAACTACGTGGGAGGGCATGTCCTGCACCTTCCCGAAGCGAATCCTGCACATATCGATGCAAATCTCCTCAATATGGCACGAAACAGTGCCTCGACGGAATGGCCTGCATGGCCGTATCCGCAAAGAAGGTGTACGTCATGGAACTTACCTCTCAGTCGTCTGGAACCTCCTCCAGACGTCGTCTGCGTCGTCTGGATGTCGACCTAGACGTCTAATTCTGGGAAAATCCTAGAACCAGTGCGTGCCTTCGCCTTCTTGCACAGCGTGGCCGCGCCGCGCTCGCTCGCTTGCTGCTCCGGCTGCAGCATTGTCGGGGAGGACCTCCCCGACGCACCTCTCTGCCTCGCGCACGCCCGACCGGCCGTGAGCTCTTCGGCGAGCTCCCTTACGAGCTCACTCGCTTGCTCTCCTCTCTCCCCCTCACTACTCCTCTCCTCTCACGCCGCTCACGCCCGCTGTTGGTGTCAGACCCGAATAGGTTGTTAATATGGTGATTTTATCGTTGAAGCATGTATAGTGGTTAACCTAAATCGGACCTAACCATCTCTTTACAAAAATTTTTTTAACCTGGCCTACTTGATTTTATCTTGGTCACTTTTAGGCCCAGGGTCGAACTCAGGGAAGTGGGGTTACAAGTTAAGTTTCTACGCCTTTTCTACAACGAGTCTCTTCAGTTCGTTTATTGTGTTTTTGGTGTTTTTCTATTTAGGTTTTTTTTCTGGTAATCTTTGTCCTTGAGGCACACCCTCAAAATTGGGTTCTTGGCTTTGAGCCAAAACAGGGTTCCAAAACGGGTCTTACTGTTCGCAAGACGGAGTACCTGCAAGTCAAGGATTATCTTTTCTCTTTTATATTTTTTTTTACCTTTTTATGGGCATACAAGAGAAATAGAAATAAAGTAAATATAGTATAGATATATATGTATATACTATATATGTATAAAGGGGTGGGGGTAGAGATGCAGCTGGAGTGTAGCACAATGTCGAGTTGGTCGTCGTCTAAAAAGACGCAACCAACAGGACAAAGTGCCGCGTGTAAGGTGTAGGATGGATGGTGGAAGATGAATGCGAACACGCTTTTTGTACGCGTGTATCAGGGAATATGAGCAACTGGTGCAGATATTCCCGCGATACCACGTATGGTAAATAATGTGAGAATATATCTATATATGTATATATGTAAATATATCTATATGTATATATGTGGTTATAAATATATAGGTATATATATGTAGTTATATATGTATATATGTATGTGTATATATATATAGGTATGTAAATATATATATATATATATAAGTATATGTATAGATAGATATATGTATAGATCTATATATATATATATATGTATATATTTATCTGTATATGTATGTATATGATATTATATAGATGTATATATATTTGTGTATGTATATAGTAATATATATATATATATGTATATTTGTATATATATATATATAAGTATATAAGTATATGTATATATGTAAATATATATGTATCTATATATATATATATATATATATATATATATATATAAGTATATAGATATATGTATATATATATATATGTATACTAATACTTAGTTATATAAATACTACTATATATATAGATATAAGTATATATATATATGTGTATGTATATAAGTATATGTATAAGTATATATATATATATGTATGTATGTATGTATACTAATACATAAGTATATAGGTACTATTATATGTATAAATATAAGTATATATATATATGTATATATATATGTATATAAGTATATGTATATATATATCAATATATATATATATATATGTATGTATGTATGTATGTATGTAATAGTGTATAGGTGTTTGTGTGTGTGTATGGAAGTGTGAGTGAATGTGTGTGAACGTCGGTAAAGAGAGTGTTGTGAGAGAGAGTGAGAGAGAGAGAGCGGGAGAGAGAGGGCAGCCGCGTGCTTCCTGCTTGAGTGAAGATGCACGGTTAAGACGTTTGTAGCAACGGGGCACCGTCTGGTGCTTCAAGCTCACGCGCAGGCGCGTATACGCGCAAGGACATGCGCGCTGGAGGGCGATGGGCGTGGAGAGGAAATCGCAGTGCACCACGCTGCGCGAAGGGTCGGGTGCGGGTTGGCAGACGCGGGCATTGGGAGCGGGCGTTCGCAGACGCTGTGGCGGGCGCTGGAGCGGGCGATGGGCGGTAGCGACGCGTCGGGTGACCGGTAAAGTGAGAAGCTCACCGGTCATCCCACTGTAGCCACAGTATCGCAGACTAGCGTGAACAGTGGTTACAGTGGTCGGGTGAGCCGCGCGACAGCGAGCTGTAGGTGTTGTGAGTGTGGCCGGCTCGCGGCTGGCGCTCGCGGAAGAAGGTCTGTGCTGGCCGGTTGCGGGCACAGAGCAATTCGCGACAGAGCGGAGAAGTGGGGGGCGATGGTGTCTGTAGGTACGCACGGAAGCTTGCGGGTCTGCAGGGTTGCGCTGGGGTGCTTGGCCGGCCGCTGCAGAGGCGCGCAATGGCCGGTTGCGGGCGGAAGAGAGAGAGCGACAGATCGAAGAAGCGGGAGGCGGAGAGACCTGCAGGAGCGCGCGGAGGCGAGGGCGGCCTGCAGGCGTGCGCGGAATGGGCTTGTGGCCTGGAAGGAGAAGGTGGTGCTGCTACGTTCTTTGGCTGGGGACCAGGCTACTGATGAAGAAGTCGTGGTCTTTTTAAAGAAGAAGAAAGCCATGCACAGCCATGCCCTGGCTGTGCATGGCTTGCGCATGGAGTGGCAGGGAGTGGGCTGTTGCGGCTGGCAGGGAGAGGGCTGCTATAGGGAAGCATGGTGCGAGGAGAAGAAGATGCATGTAGTCACGGGAAAGATTTTAAAAATCAAGTGAAATAAAAAATAAAAAGATGGTGAATTAGCAGAGATGCACTTGAGGAAAAATGTTAATTACTAGGCCACTTATTTATTCTCCTCTCCTCTCAATTAAATGCATACATGTATTTTTACAAATGCGATTATGGAACCCTAATATGCGTAGGTAATGCTAGGAAATAGCACAAGAAGGCACTATTGCTGGTATATTTTTGCGGTGCAATCAGCTGCTAGCTACTTGCCGCTCACTGCTCTCGCGCTGTAGGAAGGAGGGTGGCTGGAGGTGGGGTGAACGAGGGAGAGGAGGAGGGTTTAAATAGGCGCTGGGTTAGGGTTGCGTCGACGAGAGGAGAGAGAAGGAGAGAAGAAAACGAGGCTGCATACTGTCTGCACGCAGCATGTGCGCAGACACGAGGACGTACACAAAAATTTTGATTTTCAGACGTCTGGGAATGAGTCCAGACGTCTTGCAAGACGTCTGACCCTCAGTCCAGACGTCTTACCAGACATCTGACCTAAAGTACGGACGTCTTAAAAAGGCTTAATGACACGGGTCTTAACACGAACCCATGCGGAATACTTCCTGCTCATGTCGCATATCCAAACTAGATCCTGAATCTATTTCAAGTGTCTGCTCCCGAGAATCTCCTGTATCACCTTCAGGCGTGGTCATTTCAGGTTCTTCGAGGTCCTCAAGGCTATTCTCTACTTGATACTGCAAAAGCAGTATTTCTTGAAGTGTTCAATTTTGTCTAGTTAGCCTTGTTATTGATGCTAATTCCTGAAGGGCCGCCATCAAAACTTCTTGGAATGGAATCCAGGTTCGTCTTTGTTTCTGATCAGTAGTAGCCTGGATTTCATGTAGATAGAATGTGACTTTGTCTTTAGTCTTAGCTATAGCTTGCTGTAATCTTGCATATGCAGTGGTAGTTCATCAGGGGTTCCAGGAGGTGAATTCGGTCTACCCATGTTCCATGGGTCAGATGGAGGAGTATGAAATTCATATCCAGGGGCATAAGATTGGGTCCTTTGCGGAGCTAATTAGTACGGGTCATAATAACTAGAGTCAAGATATGGGTTAATCATTTCAGCTACCCGAGGAGGACCAGGCGAATCGAAAAGTTGTCTTCGCCACCTTGGGTTTGGATCCCATGGTTGTTCTGATTCAATGACCCGTGCTCCCAGATGAGCCATCGGGTCCAGATTCTCTAGATCCTGATCAGGTCTAGATCCAGGGTTAGCCATCTCGGTTAAGAAGAGAAAGGAAGAGGGGTAAGAAGATGGTCCGGGCGAGGTGACTTGCCTCCTTGAGAGTGGCTCCCAAGGTCCAACCAGTCGAGGTCTAAGTGACCTCCTCCCTTACATACACTAACCAACCCCTGGTTTGGTGCAACCAAGCCAGGCAAGGCTAAGGCCCTATCAATCAGATGGTCCTTATGATTAGATGATCGAATTTTTCGTTAAGATTTGAATTCCTGAAGAGAAAATTTGTCGTACAACCGACTAAAAGTAATCCCAACCCCAGAACTAACCCAACCAGTTTGAATGAGGGGACTAAGGGAAAGGTTCTTCCTTTGGCTCATGCCTCTGGTTCCTTTGTACCCTCGAGCTGTGATCGTTTGATTCTGCCCCGCAGATTTGGCTAAGGTTTTGCTAAGGTGGTTGTGACGACCCAGTAGTATGACAATAAATTCAGGTTTGTTTACATGTTTTACAAATTTTCTTTTTAACCCTTTTTCTTCAACTGAGGTTTGTGGTGAGTGGCCCACAAGGCGACCAAGCTCACCAGCTAGCCACTAGACTAGATTTGGTCTAGGTTAGCCCAAATGTGTGGTCTCTACAATTTTGACCCTGAAGGTGTAATCTAGGGTTCATGCAGTTCTAGGGTTTTAGTAGACCAACAAGAGTAAAATAGTTCTCTGAGGTACAAATGGAATCCAAATAATTTGAAATTCAATGGACAGATTTCTTTTTCAATTATATTTTCAAAGAATATTTTTTCAAATTTTTTACTCTTTCAATCGAATAAATAGGAATTTTTAAATGTCATGGGGTTAGATCTGAAATTTTGACCCCTGGTCGATTTTCCAATTTGAAACATATCAAACAAACTCCAAAAATTTGAGAAAAATATGGAACTGAAAGCTAATTAGATCAGATTTCAAACCCCACCATTCTTGATCAAATCAAATTCGTGGATTATTCGGAATTGCTATTTGAAATTCAAAAATTTTCAAATTTGGGTTAGTTTGACCCCCTTGTAATTCGCAAGTTTTTAAAAATTTAATACTTTGATTTTTTCAAATGAATGGTGGCATTCGAAAGATATTTTGAAAATGAAGCACTTGCCCGAATTTTAGAATTTTTTGCTTAATATATTTTCGGTAATTAAATTTTGAATTTGCTATTTGAAATCAGGTTGAATTTCAGAATGTGTTGGAAAGGCTTTTAACAGTGGTTTGCAATTCAAATTCAAACCTTCCACCAAAACTTTTTTTTTCAAATTTTTAAAACTTTTTCAATTTTTTTTTGAAGGAGAAAAAGCTTTTTAAAATTTTTCTCTCTTTTTTTTTCAAACTAACCTAAGATTCAAAAGAAACCTAATCTAAAGCCTAAAATATATTTTTTTAATTTTTTTGTTTTTTTGATAATATGCAGTTTTTTTTTGGAAAGCAAATTGTAACTAAAATCTACCTAGGGTTCATGAAAGGAAACTTAAGACTAAGAGAGGAGATGTGCACCTGATTTTAATCCGCGCTTGATGTGTGCGCGGATCTCGTTTTTCTTGTTTTCCTGCATATTAAAAGCAAGTAGAGAGATATTTGTCTCTAAGAAGTTCTAGAGATCAAAAATCAAGATTCGCGTTACCTCCCCGGTAAAGACGCCATTTGATAGAGTCATTTATGCGCGTGTTTTGAAATATGTCGTAGTTCGTAATATAGTTGCACGAAACCCTTGATAAAAAATATTTGTAAATTAATGAGATGGTGAGTCTTGGTCGAACTCAGGGAGGCGTTATGGAAATGCGAAATCTAATTCTGATCCTCTCTCTCTGTACTTGCTAAAACTCATGTCAATTTATAATTACTTACATATTAATGCACGACATGCTGTTGCTATAGATATGCAAGATTAAAATAGGAAACTTTAATCACAATAAAATATGACAATGAAGCTCATGGTGATTTTTGCAACACATACACACACATATATATAAAGATGATTTTCATTGAGTTTAGGATGGTTGCTACAAAGCAAAGCTTGAGGAAAGCTTGTACGGGAAAACTTAAATAAAATAACTAGCTAGTAGAAAACGAGTGCATGAGTGGATCTACGGGGAGATTACACATGCATCATTGAGTGGGAAGAGAGAGCTACACTACTAAGTAGAAAAGAATTGCAGAGAAAAAGCTCATGAAGAACTACTTATCTATGCAAGCAAAAGGAAGGGCATCAGAGGTGGTCTCCAATGGCCTTTGAGGTGGGGGTGGTAGGGAAAAGAAAGAGGGGCGGCCAATGGTGGGTAGGCCACCCTTTGGGGGAGGAAGGAGAGATGATCTAGTCTTGATGAGGAGGTGGAGTAGCCACGGTGGACGTGAAGGTGGAGGTGGAGTAGCCGTGGGAACCTCTCCTCTTGGTCGACCAAGAGGTTGGGAGGTTGTTTTAAGATCCACAAAATGTGGATCTAAAAATTTGAATTACTCTTGATTGCTATTTTTAGCAACCAAGGTAACAACACATGGATAAGAGCTCTAGAGAACTCTTAGTGTGTTTTCGGCTAGGTGAGGGTATGTGTGTGTGTGCGTGAACATGTGTGTGTGTGGCTAAGTGCTCTAGTGGTCTAGGTTAGGTCATAAGGGTTTGGGTTAGGTTAGGTCATAGAATTAGGGTTAGAAACCCTAGTTACTAAGGTAGTGTGCAATTAAACTTGTAATAAGTTTAATTGAGTGAGTGCAAACCTAATTGAGACTAAGATTACTCCATTAAGTTGAGCTTAGGTCCTTGGACTCTCACTGAGTCTAATTGAACTTGTGTGGGTTGAGATCTAAGCTCAATTGGACTCTATGAGTCCAATTGACTCGGTAAATGTAATTCACTATGATCCAAGTCAATTGGTCTTAGTGAGAACCTAATTAAGTTCTTATGAGGGTCTAGGGGTAGTGTACTAGGGTCAGGGTACCTTAATTTAGGTTCCCTCAGGGTTAGAATTGGGGTTTTAAGGCTTCCTAAGCTAAGGTGACCTAATCTAAGGTTGGCTAACACTTAGGATGGTCTCTAAGGCTATCCTAGGGCTAGGATTGGTCCTAAGTTCTTCATAATTTAACTCTACATTAATTTCCACTTAGTAGAGTAGCATACCTCAACCCTGCATTATTTCTTCTACTATTTATTCCTAAGTTTTCTGCTCTATCTCTGCTGTAGCTCCATCTTCTCTTTATTCCTCAGATCCATCTTTAGATCCAGCTTAAGATCCAACTTCAGATCTAGCTTCAGAACTTCTTATTACCTATAATCCACACAATACATTTAATCAGCACATTATAACATTATTTGATGCATAGCTAAAATAAGGCAAGAAAGATGCAATGTATGCTCATGTATGCATGGATTACACTAAGTTATGCTAAGTTCTAACTTAATTTAGGTCATTTAAGACCTCTGATTGCTGCGCAATCATACCCCCATGCCTAAATCTTGCTAGTCCCTAGCAAATGCAAACTAAGTTATTTACAAATGGGTCCCTAAAGGATTGATCATTATCAAGTATATGACGAGAGATTCTTTCCTTTTCGTTTTCAACCTATTTTCTAGAAATCTAGACAATCATGAAAGTGCAGCTATGTAGCTTTTGCAACAGATTCGAGTGAAAAACCTGATTTACCTCTAAAGCTTGTACTTGAACCCTAGTAAAATTCTAGTGAGATAGACAAACTTCTTCCCTCGGGGTATTCAAGATATTCTATGAATTCCACCCCGGCTTTAAACTTGGGTAGAGAATGTTTGAGGAAAATAGGTGTTTATTTGGCAGCTCACTCTTATTTGGTGCTACATAGAGATTAGTACTACAGAATCTAGATTCCCAAA
Source organism: Thalassia testudinum (assembly GCA_037157565.1). Lineage (NCBI taxonomy): Eukaryota > Viridiplantae > Streptophyta > Magnoliopsida > Alismatales > Hydrocharitaceae > Thalassia > Thalassia testudinum. Next base: position 7,948,946 of record JAZHRO010000033.1, read on the forward strand.
TTATTAAGTAAATCAATTTAGAGAAAGGCGAAAAAAGCTATGCTATCTTTTAGTTCATTTGTAGTCATTCTCTCTTTTTCTCTGTTTTTTTTTAGAGCTAACTAGCCAGATTCACACATATGATCCATATTTGGTGGACTCACATGGCATTAACACTTTAATCGAGTTCCCATAACCCTAACACTAAGTCGGAATTCCTCAGCTAGTATTCAGGTGGTCAAAAACACAGAAAAGGTAGGTTAAGGCCATATTTGGTGGATCTCAAATGTATTTGGTGGTATTGCCTCAATGCAATAGAAATAAGCACTAAAATATTTTGACTTTTTTTTCTCTTTTTTTTTGCTTTTTCATTTTCTTTGCTATTTCTTTCTTTCTTTTTTTTTCTAATTTTGTTTATATCTATTTTTTTCTTATATATATATATTTATATATCAACATGACGTAATACATCACACGACATACTCGACTTTTATTCAAGAGGCATTATTAGGGATTGGCGATACTTAAGAGATATCGAGAGACTTATTTGGTGGAAGTGCCTATTCTCGGTACCGAGAAAGATATGGATAGGACGGTGCATTTCTGGCCTTGACATTAATACCCTCCTTTAGCCGAAGATTTCGTAAAGAATGATTGTAACCATCCACCTTAGCCCTGGTTTTATGAAAACTTAATTTTCGCATATTTGCCTTATTTGGTGGCACTCATTATTCACACAAAAATGTATACGCAGGAATCGAGAGCGGAACTATATCTAATCTCTGAGTATCATTACCTAATTTTCTAGAATTTCATATTCCTTTCACTAATCTTAAAGCACCAGTACTCTCTATTCTCATCTCACACTATTTGGTAGATTTTTAGAAGAAGATTTTCCTGATTCCCAAAACACTATCTAGGGGTTTAGGAAAAAAAGCACTACTTCTTCTCAATAGACTAAAGATGTCTATCAGTCTTCACAGTGAATCCATTGCAAAATCTACGTGTAAGTGTGAAAATTGTACTGGAGTCTAGATTATAGGAATCAACTAGAGGATAAAATCCTAATGCATTCTCTTGATAAAATCCTATTCATGAATGCACTATGTATCTATGCTATATACAAGTAACATCTTATAATTTGTACTTTAATGAAATTTACTTATTGGGTTACATTCAGCTTGGTCCTAAATTTAGAATAGGAAGGGTGAGCAGATGAGTCGAAAGTGGCTGTTCTGAACGATTTCTAGCTCCCATGCAAGCATTAGAGGTGGAGTTGGTTCTTAAATTAGGACCCTAAAGTACATATAACATGCTGCTCTGAGGTTTTCCTAAGTGTTGGAATAAAAAAATTTTCAGTTTTGATGTATCTACCCCCCCATGTCTAAGCTCTTGCATGTCCTCATACATGAATATAGAGAAAATAAACTGACAGGGAGTGCATGGGTAGAGATCACCTAGAATTTCTCCTGAAATTTTACATGCTGCACTGGGCAAGATCGAGTCCTTTGTGGAGCTGATTGGTATGGGTCATAATAACCAAAGTCAAGATATGGGCTAACCATTTTAGCAACTCGAGAAGGAGGACCAGGAAAATCAAAAAGTCATCTTTGCCACCTTGGGTTTGGATCCCAAGGTTGTGCTGATGCAATGACCCGAGCTCCCAGATGAGCTATCGGATCCAGATTCTCTGGATCCTGATCAAGTCCAGGTTCAAGGTTAGCCATCTCGGTTAAGAAGATAAAGGAAGAGGGGTGAGAAGATGGTCCAGGTGAGGTGACTCGCCTCCTTGAGAGTGGCTCCCAAGGTCTAACTAGTCGAGGTCTAAGTGACCTCCTCCCTTGCATACACCAACCAACCCTTGGTTTGGTGCAACCAAGCCAGACAAGGCTAAGGCCCTATCAATCAGATGGTCTTTATGATCAGATGATCGAATTTTTTGTTAGGATTCGAATTCCTGAAGAGAAAATTTGTCGTACAACTGACTGAAAGTAGTCCCAACCCCTAGAGCTAACCCAGCCAATCTGAATGAGGGGACTAAGGGGAAGGTTCTTCCTTTGGCTCACGCCTCCAGTTCCTTTGTACCTTGAGCCACGATCGTTTGATTCTGCCCTGCAGATTTGGCTAAGGTTTTAGTAAGGTAGTTGTGACGACCTAGTAGTATGACAACAAATTTGGGTTTCTTTATGTGTTTTACAATTTTTTTTTAACCCTTTTTCCTCAGCTGAGGTTTGCGGTGAGTGGCCCACAAGGCGACTAAGCTCACCAGCTAGCGACTAGACTTGATTTGGTCTATGTTAGCCCAAATGTGTGGTCTGTACAATTTTGACCCTAAAGGTGTAACCTAGGGTTCATGTAGTTCTAGGGTTTCAATAGACCAACAAGAGTAAAATAGTTCTCTGAGGTACAAATGGAATATAAATAATTTGAAATTCTACGGACAAATTTCTCTTTCATTTATCTTTTCAAATAATATTTTTTTTAAATTGTTTACTGTTTCAATCGAATAAATAGGAATTTTTAAATGTCAGGGGGTCAGATCTAGAATTTTGACCCCTGATCAATTTTCCAATTTGAAATAATATCAAACAAACTCCAAAAATTCAAGAAAAATATGAAAATGAAAGCTAATTAGATCAGATTTCAAACACCATCATTTTTTTTTAGATCAGATTTGTGGATTGTTCGGAATTGCTATTTGAAATTCAAAAATTTTCAAATCTGGGTCAGTTTGACTCCTTTGTAATTCATGAATTTTTTAAAATTTTATACTTTGAATTTTGTCAAATGAATGGTGTTGTTTGAAACATATTTTGAAAATGAAGCCCTTTCTCAACTTTTAGAATTTTTTGGTCAATATATTTTCAGCAATTAAATTTTGAATTCGCTATTTGAAATCAGCCGAATTTCAGAATGTAGTGGAAAGGCTTTTAAAAGTGATTTGAAATTTAAATTCAAACCTTCCACCAAAACTTTTTTTTTCAAAATATTTTTTTTTGAACTTTTTTTTAAAACTTTTTCAATTTTTTTTAAAGGAAAGAAAAACCTTTTCAAATTTTTCACTCCTTTATTTTTTTCAAACTAACCTAAGATTCAAAAGAAGCCTAATCTAAAACCCCAAATTTTTTTTGTTTTTTTTTCGAAAAATATGCATAATTTTTTTTAGAAAGAAAATTCTAACTGAAATCTACCTAGGGTTCATGAAAGGAAACCTAAGACTAAGAGAGGAGATGTGTACCTAATTTTAAACCGTGCTCGATGTGTGTGTAGATCCCATTTTTCTTGTTTTCCTGCACATCAAAAGCAAGCAAAGAGATATTTGTCACTAAGAAGTTCTAGAGATCAAAAATCAAGAATCGTGTTGCCTCCCCGGCAACGACGCCATTTAATAGAGTTGTTTACCCACGTGTTTTGAAATATGTCATAATTTGTAGTATAGTTACACGAAACCCTTGATAAAAAATATTTGTAAATTAATGAGACAGTGAGTCCCGGTTGAACACAAGGAGGCGTTATGGAAATGCGAAATCTAATTCTGATCCTCTCTCCCTCTCTACTTGATAAAACTCATGTCGATTTATGATTACTTGCAAATTAATGCACGACATGCTGTTGCTACAGATATGCGAGATTAAAATAGGTAACTTTAATCACAATAAAATATGACAATGAAACTCATGGTGATTTTTGCAACACATACATACATATATATAAAGATGATTTTCATTGAGTTCAGGATGGTTGCTACAAAGTGAAGCTTGAGGAAAGCTTGTACAAGGAAGCCTAAACAAAACAACTAACTAGCAGAAAACGAGTGCATGCGTGGATCTACGGGGAGATTACACATGCATCATTGAGGGGGAAGGGAGTGCTACATTGCTAAGAAAAAAAAAATTGCACATAAAAAGCTCACGAAGAACTACCTATCTGTGCTAACAGAAGGAAGGGCATCGGAGGTGGTCTCCAATGGCCTTTAAGATGGAGGTGGTAAAGAAAGAGGGCCGGCCAATGGTGGGTAGGTCGACCCTTCGAGGGAGGAAGGAGAGATGATCTAGACTTGCTGTGGAGGTGGAATAGCCATGGTGGACATGGAGGTGGAGGTGCTCATGAAGGTGGAGGTGAATAGTGGCCAAGCTAATGGGAGACTAGATGGCTAGATGGGGGCTTGTGGCCATTCGAGGAATCTTTAAATAAACCCTTGGCTTGTCTCTCTAGATAACTATGGAGTTCTCTAGAAGAATCTTTATCTCGGTGCCAAGATGGGAGGGGAAGTGGTCTTCTTAGATCCACATTTTGTGGATCTAAGAGTGGACTCCCTTGGCTGCCATTTTTGGTAACCAAAGGTGGTGCCATCTAGCGAAGACTCTAGATGGTGCGTGAATGTGTGGCCAAGTGTAGCTGTGGGTAGGTGGTCAAGTGGACTACTTGGTTCACTTCTAAATAGGTTTAGGTTGGTCCTATGTTGGTGTCTAAAAAATAGGTTTAATTAACCTATGTTGGCTAAGTTTAATTGAGTTTAGTGAGAACCTAATTAGGTTCTTAGGAAGGTCTTGGGTTAGTGATTGCGCAGCAATCATAGGTCTTAATTGGCCTAGATTAAGCTAGGACTTAGCATAAGTTAGGGTTATTCATGCATGCATACGCATTATCTGCATCTTTACCACTTTCCTTTAGCTATGCATGAAATAATGTTATAATGTGCTGATTAAGTATATTATGTCGATTGCAGGTAATAAGCAGATCTGGAGCTGGATCTGAAGCTGGATCAGGAATAACGGGAGTTGTAGCAGACTCGAGCAGAAGGCCTAGTTTAGATGTAGGAATAATAATGTAAGGGGGTTAAAGGTTTTCTATTCTATTAAGTAGAAATAAAACAGTAAAATGTGAAGAGCTTAGGTCCATCCTAGCCCTAGGATAGCCTAGAGACTTCCCCAAGCCTTAGCCACCCTTGGATTAGGTCACAACACCCTAGGAAGCCCTAAAACCCTAGTTCCAACCCTTCTCTGGACGTCCAGAGAAGTTTTAAGACATCCAGGACCCTTAGCCAACTCTCGCACACTTCAAACCCACTTCTGCAGTATTATTGGACGTCCAGACACTTTGTCAGACGTCCAATTTCTGCAGAATACCCAAAATAGAATCCGAAATCCTTCCTGACTCTGATTAGACGTCCAGACAACAAGTATGGACTTCTGATTTTTGAGTATAAGACGTCTGATTCTGCTCTCCAATTCCTGTTTTGAGATTTAAGCCTTGATCTTGGATCTCTAGGTCCCTAAACCCAATTCCAACCCCATAGGAACCTAAATTAAGGTGCCCTAACCCTAGTACATCACCTCTAGACCTCCCTAAGGACCTAATTAGGTCCTCACTAAACCTAATTGACTTGGATCTTAGTCAATTCCATCAGCCTATTCAATTGGACTCATTGAGTCTAATTGAGCCCTGATCTCAGCACACACTGTCCAATTGGACTCAGTGAGAGTCCAATTGACCTAGACCTGACTTAATTGAGTTGTTTTACTCTCAATTAAGTTTCCACACACCCAATTAAACTTGTATTAAGTTTAATTGCACTTTACCTTAGTGAATTAGGGTTTATAACCCTAATTTGAGACCTACCTTGACCAAAACCCACTAGAACCCAACCTAATCAACCTAGCCACCTAAGTTTCGACCCACACACACCCACACACACCATCCACACGAAAATATCTAGCCTAGAGTTCTCTAGAACTCTCTACCATGTGTGGTTGCCTTGGTTGCCAAAAATAGCAACCAAGAGCCATTCAATTTTTAGATCCACATTTGGTGGATCTAAAAACCACCATCCACCCTCTCTCTCTCACTCTCCCACGAGCTCCCACCATAGGCCTCTCTAGAGAATTCCATAATTCTCTAGAGAGCTTCCCTTAGGTCTATAAAAAGACCCCTTGGGTGGCCATTGGCACCCATTCACTTCTTTGGCAATTGCACTCCATTGGTGCCATTCACTCCACCTCCACTTAGCCACTCACTCCACCTCCACGAGCTCACTACCACCACCATGGAGGACACCATGTCGGGATGCTGGATCAACCCTACTTCTCTCCAAGGGTCGACCTAAGCTACATTGGCCGCCCCTCATTCTCCTCTCGACCACTCCAAGGCCATCGGGGACCACCCCTGAATGCCCTCTATTCTTCTAGCTTTAAATCATGCTCTTCATAATTTTTATTGCTTTCATTTACTACTTAGTAGTGTAGTCTTACTTCTCCCCCAATGATGCATGCGAAATCCCCCCATCGATTCTTGTATGCGATCATTTTCTCGTAGCTAGGTTTAATTTCAAGCATTCCTGTATAAGCTTTCCTCTAGATTTCCTGTACAAACAACTCTCCCCCAATGAATGAATGAAAATGCATTTATATATATATATATATCTCTTTATGTGTTTGAAATCACCATGAGCTGAATGATTATTTTATTTGGGTGATTTAAGTGCTGTTCTTTAATCGCCTATATATTGTGCACCAGAATATTAAGTAGAGCGGCTTTAAGATCGATTTCAAAAATAGAAACACGCCTCCGAGAGACGAACGACCGGGACTCAAGTCTCGTTATTTTACAAAGCAATATTTTTGACGAACGTTTTTGCGCGACTATACTACGACTTTCGACGACTTTCAAATGTGCGAAAAAGGCTCTCCGTCAGTTAGCCAATTAAACTAAGTAGATCCAATTGGACTTGCTTGGGTTGATTTGAATCAATCAGAATCAGGTCCAACACTTATATGGTTCCACTGAGCCTAATTAGACTTGATTAGGTAGGGATGGATCAATTGGATCCTGGGTAGACTCAATTGGATTTAGGTGCACCTAATCAAGTATGAATGCACCCAATTAGATGTAGGTTAGGTAATTGGGTTTGGGCTGAGTCTAATTAGACTAGTCTAAGCCTAATTAGATTGGGGTTAGCCTAATTAGGTTCATCTGGAACTAATTAGAATAAGGTAGGCCCAATTACATCCAATTGAACTAATTGGGATATCAAGGGATCTACATGGGATTTTAAGGTGGGAATTGGGTTAGGGATAAGAGGATTGAGTATAGGGATAGTGGATAGTGGGAATTTGTATAGTATTATCTAGGTTTTGGCTGAAGTGGGGAAATTGAGGTTTAGGGATAAGGGTATCCCAGAAGGGGGATAAGAATTGGGATAATGTGGATAAGGGCATGGATAGCACTATCCATGTTTTGGTTTTCAGTTAAATTAGCCTAATAGGGAGGTGGCTTAGGGATAGGGACATGGATAGGATTATGCTAGAGACTATGGATAGGATTAAGGTTGTCCTAATGCTAGGGATAAGTGCAGGGATGTCCTAATGTTCTTCATAATTTAATCTAAGCATTAATTTTGATTTAGTAGAGTAGCATATCTCAACCCTACATTATTTCTTCTACTATTTATTCCTATGTCTTCTACTCCAGCTCTGTTGCAGCTCTAGCTTCTCTTTATTCTTCAGATCCATCTTCAGATCCAGCTTCAGATCTAGCTTTAGATCTTCTTATTACCTACAATCCACACAATGCACTTAATTAGTACATTATAACATTATTTGATGCATAGCTACAATAAGGAAAGAAAGATGCAAAGTATGCTCATGTATGCATGGATTACCCTAAGTTATGCTAAGTTCTAACTTAATTTAGGTCATTTAAGACCTATGATTGCTACACAATCGTACCCCCATGCCTAAATCTTGCTAGTCCCTAGCAAATGCAAATTGAGGTATTTACAAATGAGTCCCTAAAGGATTGATTATTATCAAGTGTATGACTAGAGATTCTTTCCTTTTCGTTATCAACCTACTTTGTGGAAATCCAGACAATCGTGAAAGTGCAGCAATGTAGCTTTTGCAACGGATTCGAGTGAAAAACCCGATTTACCTTTAAAGCCTATACTTGACCCCTAGTAAAATTCTAGCGGGATAGGCAAACTTCTTCCCTCAAGGTATTCAAGATATTCTATGAATTCCACCCTGACTTTAAGCTTGGGTAGAGAATGTCTGAGGAAAATAGGTGTTTATTTGGTAGCTCACTCTCATTTGGTATTACATAGTGATTAGTACTACAAAATCTAAATTCCCAAATTATTAAGTAAATCAACTTAAAGAAAGATAAAAAAAAAACAATGCTCTCATTTAGTTCCTTTGTATTCATTCTCTCTTTCTCTCTCTTTTTTTTTGTTTTTTTGTTTTTTAGAGCTCACAAACTTACCAGATTCACACATATGATTCATATTTGGTGGACTCACATGGCATTAACACTTTAATCAAGTTTCCATATCCTTAATAGTAAGTTGGAATTCCTCAGCTGGTACTCAGGTGGTCAGAAACATAGAAAAGGTAAGTTAAGGCCATATTTGGTGGATCTCAAATGTATTTGGTGGTATTGCTTCAATGCAATTGAAATAAGCATTAAAATATTTATACTCTTTTTTCTCTTTTTTTTGCTTTTTTTTTGCTTTTTCATTTTCTTTTCTATTTTTCTTTCTTTCTTTTGTTTTTCTAATTTTGTTTTTTTTTCTAATTTTTTCTATGTTTATTTTTTATCTATATATTTATATATCAACACGACATAATACTGCATATGACATACACGATTTTTATTCAAGAGGCTTTATTAGGGATTGGTGGTACTCAAGAGATATTGGGTGGCTTATTTCGTGGAAGTGCCTATTTTCGGCATCGAGAAAGATATGGATAGGACAGTATATTTCTGACCTTGACATCAATACCCTCCTTCAGCTGAGGATTTTGTAAAGAATGGTCGTAACCATCCACCTTAGCCCTAGTTTTATGAAAACTCGATCTCCGCATATTTGCCTTATTTGGTGGCTCTTATAATTCACACAAAAATGTATATGCAAGAACCAAGAGTGGAACTATGCCTAATCTCTGAGTATCATTACCTAATTATCTAAAATTTTAGATTCCTTGCACTAATCTTAGAGCACTAGTACTTTCTACTCTCATCTCACACTATTTGGTAGATTTTTAGAAGAAGATTTGCCTGACTCCCAAAACACTGTCCAGGTGTTCAGGAGAAGAAGCACTGCTTCTTCTCGACAGATTAAAGACGTCTATCAGTCTTCACAGTAAATCCATTGCAAAATCTACATGTGAGTGTGAAAATTGTACTGGATTCCTGATAATGTTACATTTTATGATAATAATTCTGTCAAATGGGGTTTGTCTTAAGGATAAAATGCACAGATAACACATTGTTAATGGGCATGGGAGCATTACATGCATAGCACATTGAGATTGCTCATAATACACTGTTAATGGCCATTTGTACAAGTTCATGTCAAAATAGGCCTCAGATGAGCAATCGGACCGCATGGATGGATTCAGAATGATGAACAAAGTCCAACGGACTCAAAATTGACCAAATCCGATATCCGGAGCTCCCGCAATTGACCCAAGAAGTTATGGCCATTGATCTAATGATCAACAGCCCACAGCGCGCCACGTGGCCCTCGATCAACAACCATCAGGCCATACTAGCTTCCTCCATCAAGTCGCAGGATGATCTGAGCTGTCCCATCTCCGATCGGACGGCTGAGAACTATCCTCACCCGCGTGCCTTCGCACCTCAGCATGAAGATCCGATTGTTGGATCTCCATCCAACAGTCGGAAACAGTCGAGCATAGATGCGCATTCGTGACCAACCATGCAACATAGCACAGCGGTCGCGCCCCCGCTACATGCACAGGAGGAGTGCGTTCGAAGCGCCTGCAGCAGCTCGAGCGCGAAATTCATCCGCGTGACCAAGTTAGATAGCTCGATCGCCATCGAGAGGCTGCGATAGCGCCACGTGGTGCAATCAGGAGCGTTCGGCCAAACGCGCATGATAACATGCGAACAACACGCGCATAGCGTCGGCGAGGCACGATCTTAAAGCGCTTTCATCGCGTGATCTTGACCATCCGATCTACGATCGAACGGTCCTAGCAGCTACACACAGATTGCCAAGAAGAGGAAGCACAGAGCGCGTGGACGACTGGCGGGCAGAGGGGCTTCACCGATGTTTCAGGAAGGGTTTTAGCGACGTCCCAGATGTCGGTAAAGCCCCTTTTTCATTTAGAAAGCTCTTCTTCCTATATAAACCCCTTCCAACCACCCTTGTAAGGCATTGAATACACTTGCAAGTGCTCTACCCCACTCCTAGCCACCATTAGCACACTTTTGTAATCACCAGAGTCGACGAGCCGCCGATGGAGCCCTCCTCCACCGTCGTGGCCGCATTGCCGTCTCCTTTCTCTTTCCCTCTCTCTCTAGCTTAGCTTTACTTGTGCTTAAGCATTTATCTAGTGTTGTAATTGTAAAACTTGAGTTGCATGTTAAATATAGTATTGATGTTGTTTTCATCTTGGTCTAAGTGAATGCCATGACTTAAAAGAACTCTAACCCTACTCTCTCTCTCTTTCTCTCTCCCTTTCTTTTCTCCTGCATTTTCTCGCGTAAGAAAAAACCTGCCATTTCTGTGACACTAAGTGATAGAAAAACCTGATTTTCACACTCCCTGTGTTCGACGCTCGGATTCATGTTCGTTTCTTTACTTAAAATCGACGCAGCGAACACAAGCTACAACGACCCTTTTAAATAAACGCATTTGTAGCGCGTCAGTTTTTGACGCCGTTGACGGAGAGGCAACGGATTTATTTTGTCGCTTCCATTTTGCATCCATACTCACATCATCTAACGTATTTCCTCCCTCTACCTGATGGTTGCAGGAACTCGACGCTTGGACAGCGAAGGAGCACGACTCATGACAGTAGAGATGGAGTAACTGCAACAAGGAACAGTTGTGAGTATTTCTTTTCCCGTGGTTGTTTATTTGCCTAAAAAAATCTAAAAAAAATTTAAAATCAGAAAAAAATTGGCATGGTGAATGATTGTCTGATCCTCATCCTTAACTCATCACCCAACAAAAAAATACACTCTAACATTCTTAAAGACCTCATCTTTTTGAATGTTCTTTTTCTTTGAGTGGTGTTTGCGAAGCCACCGTGGTTTGACTTGGGTTGCACCACTCACACCTAAAATCAACTCATCTGGTAGGAATCGCATGAACACTAGGATGAGCACATTAGGGTTTTAGAGCCCCATCACATTAAAGGAAATCCACTCTCACCGATTGTGTGCAAAACTTGACGTGCCCACTTGATACTTGCTTGAAAACATTAAGACATGTCAACCCTAAAAGACACGAAAGTAAAGACAAACAATAAAAGACACCACATCTTAAATCCTTGCTTGAAAACAATAAAAGATACACACTTGAATTGGATAACTAAGAGGCACCACCCCAACCAATGCCTCATCACATAACCCGAGCACAAGCACTGTCCTAACCCCATTAAAACAGAGTAGACGTGCCCTAAGCAAGACTGGGTTAAGTCTTAAGAGGCGTGGTTTTGTTTGCTGGTTACTTGGCCTTCATTCCCTTAGTAGAATCTAGTGACTAGGCTACGGGGAAGTGTCAAATGACCACGGTTGTAGGGTCTACGAAACCGGTGGCGCAAGCCAAAGGAAGAACCTTCCCCACAATCCCCTCGTAATCAACCTGGCCAGATTAGCTTTGGGAACGGCAGTCCCGTGCCTACGGACTTGATCGTTCCTTTGGAGATTTCTAGGTTCCCTAAGGAATACACTGTAAGGACTAGGCTTGCTTGTTTGGTTGTGCACACACACTTCTCGCATCTGTTGCTCTTTGCATCCCCTCCTGTTCTTCTCTAGTGTATGCATGGGAGATGATCACTTCATCTCGAGTTGTTTGTTTTGGGACGGGAATCCAGGAGACTTGATCTTGGTAGAGACATGGCCAAACCTAGAGTAGATGAGGTTGAGGACCAACCTCCACCAGATACGATGGCCATCATCCAGGCCAAGATCAATGCAAACCACCGACTTCAGCAGCAACAGATCCACACTATCATGCAAGCCATACATTGGTTGCAGAACCCGCAGGGGCAACCACCACCACCTTTGCAGGACCCACAAGGGCAACCACCACTTGATCCACCACAATTCCAGGACCAACCTAGGCCCCTCCGCGACTTCTACAATCCTTCTGCGATTCGGATTGAACCACACCTTAGGATCCTCGAAGGGGGAGATGATTTTGAGCTGAAACCAAACGTCTTGAGCCTGATTCAGAGCCACTTCCATGGAAGCTCAAATGAGGACCCCTTCTAGCACCTAGAGGATCTTGACCAGATCGCCCGGACTGTAAAACCCAGGAACATTAGCCTAGACATTGTTTTGATCAAGATGTTCCCCTTCTCACTGAGTGACAAAGCATCTCACTGGCTTAGGACTTTAGGAAGACCCATCTCCACTTGGGAAGAACTAAGGCATGCATTCTTAAAGAAATTCTTCCCTATAGGAAAGACTAATGCCCTCAGAAGAGCCATTACCACCTTTACACTCCAGGGCGGGGAACAGTTCCATGAGGCCTGGGAGAAATTTAATGAGCTATTGAGGAAATGCCCACACCATGAAGTACCGAGGTGGTAATTGGCTCGTATCTTCTACTAGGGTCTGGATAGCAACCTTCGGAACTTCGCCGATGCCTCATGCGGGGGAAACTTCTTGAACAAAGATGAGGAGAGCACGTTTGAGATCTTCGAGTCTATGAGCAAGAATTCGTTCAACAATGCCTCCATGACCCAGGTTAGTCGATTTAGTCGGTGGTGGGATCTATGAGGTACAAGTAAATTCTGGAACGGTTGACATGGATATCATTACAAAGAAATTGGATCGAGTGGAATTGGTAGATAAGAAAATAGATGAACTGTTGAACCAAACCAAGAACCTGCTACAGACCCTCTCCCTAGCAAAGGGAGCTCACAACGTTGACCTGGTCTACCCACTAAGCCAGATGCACCTGGAACAACCCTTGACCATGTTCCAGGGAGGGACCTTTGCTCCCTCAACCCCTGATTATTCACTTCCCTCTCCCTCGACACCATTTATCTTTGAAGATGTCCAGGCCATCCAAGGTTATTCCAAACCTAACCCCTTCTCCAACACCTACAATGTCGGATGGTGTAATCACCCAAACTTTGCTTGGACAAACCAGAAACTACCTCAATTCCAGAACCAGCCCAGGCCAAACCATCAGCCAAACCCACCCTCCTATCAGCAAGGTCCATCGGTTAGACCCCCTTATAACCCAAATAGGGTGGCTCCTCCCCCACAAAACCAAATGGACACCTTAATAAAAATGATGGCTGAAATGAACCAAAAACACCAGGAGGAAATGGCTTTAGTAAAGGGACAATTGAGCTAGCTGTTGGATTGTAAACAATAGGGATCCCTTCCTTCTCAGCCACAACCGAACCTGCGAAACGTGATTAACAGAGGCCCCAATTCGCAAGGGTTCCAAAGCAATCCCGGGCAGGCCCACATGATCCAGCCAGCCCCACAAACACCCGCTGGGTTTGGTGCTTCTTCTTCCTCTTCTTCTCAAGGATCAACCCATGGTCCTAATGCCTCTGCAAATGTGGTGACCTTGACAAGTGGCACTAAAACCCAGGATCCCAAATGGTCGACTCCTCCCGAGACTTCACCCCCTGAAATACCCAACTTTGAAGACGAGTAGGAAAGACCCAAGGACCTGGAAATGGACCCTATTCACATCCATACACTATATCCCGAGGCTTTGGAGAAGATAAAGAAAAAGAAAGTCATTGTGGTAAATGAGGAGCTTTTGAAAATCTTCAAGCAGGTTCAAATTAATATCTCGTTCCTTGAGGCAGTCAAGCACATCTCGGCTTATACTAAGTTCTTAAAGGACGCCTGTACACGAAAGCGTAAACCACGACCCTAAGCACCTAGGAAGGTTATGCTCTCCGAGCATGCCAGTTCTGTGATCTCTAGCAACCTTCCGCTCAAACAAACTGACCTAGGAGCACCCCTGATATCCTGCAATATCGGGGACATGACATTTGATAGTGCGCTCCTGGACTTAGGTGCTTCAATCAATTTGATCCCGACAACCCTGTATCAACAATTTGGATTCGGAGAGTTGACGCCTACACCTGTGACCATTTAGTTGGCTGATAGATCTGTGAAGACCCCGAAGGGGGTTGTCGAGGACGTGATTGTTCCGGTTAAGGACTTCTATTTCCCAGATGACTTCTTGGTGCTCGACATGGAAGTCCCTGAACAGCTATAGAACACACCCATCATCCTAGGTAGACCTTTCTTAGCTACGGCTAAGGCGAACATCGATTGTGACACGAGATGCATGGAAATCACCTTCAGAGATAGAAAGATGCAGTTGGATATCTTCAGGGCGACCAAGTCTTTCGATTGCAACTGGGTTAGGGAACACGATCCCGTGGAGCCTCTGGTCGAGGAATGCCTTACCCTTAGTTCTGTCCTAGACCATCAGACCCAACCTTGTGACAACTGTTTTGACCCATCACCATTTGTGCACGCTGACCTTTGTAGAGCCGATTACCATTAGTCACCACCGTTCGAGGAGATGGATGTTGATCAACTCCCACCTTTCTCCTTTCCGTCGACTGTTGTCCCACCCACACTTGAGTTGAAGTCGCTACCTGAGAATCTCAAATACGTCTTCCTTGGACCTGACCAGACCTTCCTAGTGATTATCAATGCCAACCTAACTAAGGATCAAGAACTTAGGTTGACCGCGACCCTATCAGAACATAGGGTTGTTATTGGGTGGACTATTTTGGACTTAAGAGGAATTAGCCCCACCTATTGCACCCATAAGATTTACCTGGAAGATAGGGCCCGACCTTCCCGTCAGATGCAGAGATGATTAAACCCGAATATGCCGGAGGTCGTCAAGAAGGAGATCATCAAGTGGCTTGATGCTGACATCATTAACCCAATCTTCGATAGCCCCTGGGTGAGCCCCACTCAAGTGGTTCCCAAGAAAGCCGGGCTCACCGTTGTCACCAATGAGCATGGAGAATCGATCCCCACCCGCACCACCACCACATGGCGGGTGTGTATTGATTATAGGAAGCTCAATGAGGCGACCAAGAAAGATCATTTCCCCCTGCCATTCATCGACCAGATTCTTGAGCGATTGACAGGGCAAAAGTATTTTTGCTTCCTGGATGGATATTCAGGATATAACTAAGTCGCAATTGCTCCTGAAGATCAAGAGAAGACCACATTCACTTGCCCGTATGGCATGTTCGCATTCCGTCGTATGCCGTTCAGGTTATGCAACGCACCCGCTACCTTTTAGCGTTGTATGCTAGCCATCTTTTCAGAGATGGTGGGTGAATACCTGGAGGTCTTTATGGATGATTTCTCAGTATTTTGGAACTCATTTGACCATTGTTTGAGCAACTTGGAGAAAATCCTGAAGCGATGTATCGAGGTTAACTTGGTGTTAAGTTGGGAAAAGAGCCATTTCATGGTTCAAGAAGGAATTATCCTCGGTCACATTGTATCACATACGGGCATTGAGGTGGATCGAGCTAAAGTTGAATTTATTTCCAAACTTCCCCCACTTAGCTCGGTCCGACAAATCCGCTCGTTCCTTGGACATGTTGGCTTCTACCGAAGGTTCATCAAAGACTTCTCTAAGCTCTCCAAACCCTTGACTGACCTTCTGGCCAATGATGCCCTATTCCACATGACCTCTGATTGCATCTAGGCTTACCACACCGTCAGGGGATTAGTCTCCACCGTACCTATACATTAGACCCCAGACTAGTCCCAGGATTTTGAGATCATGTGTGATGCATCAGACTTTGCCATTGGCGCAGTCTTGGGACAGAGATAAGACAAGAAACCTGTGGTGATCTACTATGCGAGCAAGACATTGGATGAGGCCCAATGGAATTATACGGTCACTGAGAAAGAACTGCTCACTGTAGTTTTTGGACTCAAAAAGTTCCGATCTTACCTTCTGGGATCCCACGTGACCATCTATACAAATCACTCGGCCATCCGGTATTTGTTGGCCAAGAAAGACGCTAAACCCAGGCTCATCAGATGAATCCTACTCTTGCAGGAATTTGACCTGGAAATTCGTGACAAAGCCGGGTCCAAGAATGTTGTGGCCGATCACCTGTCCAGACCTGACTCAGACCACATTGGGCCCTCCTTACCCATATCTGACACCTTCCTTGATGAGAAAATCCTGGCTACGTGTTGTCAACGTTTCTGTGCGGATTTAAAGGCGTATTACGTTGCAGTAGAACCGACAAAACGTTTAAACAAATAATTTTATTACTCGAACAACTAGAGTATCCGAGGTCGAACACAGGGAGCAAACTCAGTACTTTGTAAAACCCAAGAATACAACTGTTTAATGCAAATATAATTGATTCAAAGAGTTTTTAAGAAAGATGTAAAAAAAAAATAGAATTAGACGTCTGATTTATGTATCAGACGTCTTAAATGTGATCTTTCTTTCTCTTTTTCTTCTTCTGCTTTGCCCTTCGGATCTCTTTGCAATCTTCCCTTGTCCTTCTTCTTCTTCTCCTGCGAAGACTTCTTTCTTTCTTCTTCTTCTGTCTTGCTTCTCCTTTCTTCTTTGTCTTCTTCTTCTTCTTTGTCTTGCTTCTCCTTTCTTCTGCAGCAGCCACGTCCTTCTCCTGCAATCAGCCTGCCTGCACAGGGGAACAAAACCTAACCCTTCTCCCTCTACCCGCGCGTGTCTCTCTCTCAAGCAATTCACTCTAACCGCTCTACCAGAGCCACAGTCTCAATCGGGTCGGATCGTACCCGGGACCAGGCGCACCTGCAGGTGTGTGATGCGCGAGGAGTGCGTAGGTCTAGGTCGGGTCGGATCCGCCAGGTCCGCGTGGTCAGGCCGCGGACGAGGCGGGTGGGGTCAGTGAGGGACCTCACCCCTGTGCTTTCGAGGCGATAAGAATAAAGCGTAAAAACAACTTATACGGTACCTGCCGGTTGCAATCCCACAATGTGGGACTATCTGGTCTCGCCTTCACGTGCGCCTGCAGACACCTCGTCGTGCGATTGCCCCGCAGCTGCTGGCTCTGCTAGCGCTCCTCGGCTGGATTCGTTCACCTCGCGACACTTGCGTTAGTATGCAGCACCTGTAGTCTGGAAGACCGGGTGCCTGGAGCTTCGCGGGAGCTTCATCAGAGGTCGTCCATGGCGGCAGCAGCTCGAATCCTGTCGTACACAAAACGCGCCTCTCGGCCAAATCAGAATAGATAGAGACCTTCGCCGTGGCACGGCGAAGGCAGTGGGCAGTGCAGCAGGCCGCAGGTCGGCCTAGGCGTGCGTGCCTAGGTCAACCTGTGGCCGGAGATGGTGGGTTGGTCGGGGGGTGGTTGTGGAGGGCTGGAGTGGCAGTGGGAGGGTGGAGTGTGTTCCTGGAGGTGAGGCGGAGCTTCCGAGGTGGTTGGCGAGCCGTGTGGAGGGCTGGAGTGGTGTGGGCGGCTCGCCGGAGTGCGGTCGGAGGCGAAGACGATGGAGGTGGTTAGCGTCTGTCGAGGGTCGATCAAGGGAGATAACAGGGGGAAAAGAGAGAGGAGAGGATGGAGAACGTATCTGGGGTTGTCTGGAGTGAAGGGAGGCAGTGGAGAGGACGGCTCGTGACTGCCGTCGTCGGGGAAGAAAGACCCTGGGGGAGGAAGCGGCGACGAAGATGAGGTCAGGAGCTTGCGCGCAGGGTACAGCGCGCCGCGGGAGGAAGAGGCGGAGAGGACTCTGCTGCTGGTATGGCAGCAGAGTGACGAGAAGGAGGGAAAGCGGTCGTCGGAGCTTGTGGGTCGTTTGGCCGGAGATGGGAGAGAAGAAATTTGGAGGGGATCTCCGTCAAAATCAAGCTTAAGATGAGTGGTCGGGTCCGAGGGGTGTTTTATAGGTGCTGGCCGCTCCTATCAGAGCGTGAAAGACGCGCAATTAGGTCAGCCGGTTCGCCGGAGTTGGAAGGAAGAAAGATACCCACATCTCTCGTGCATTCGCACGAGAGATTGGGTTCACACCAGCGAATTTGATTGGCTTTAGAAGGAAGGGAATTCCTCAGAGAATCTCCCTTCCATTTCTGGGAGAGAATCTCTGAGGAATTAGAGAGCCATCTCTCTCGAAACTTCGTCGGAGCTCGGTTCTGCCCTAGTAATGGCGGCAGGACCGGTTTACAAAGAAGGCGAGGAACCTAGGGGGCTCTCTGCAAGGATATTCAAAAGATAGGGACCTCTTTGTGATTTGGGTGTACTAAATTGCAAAGTAGGTCAAGATGACCCCTCCTTAGGTCCAAATTTTGGTACAAACCTAATTTGGACCTAAGGAATCCAATGGAGAAGTTAGATTTCAGGTTTTACCTTGTTTGACTGGATATTTTGCGTAAAAACCCAAATTAGGTTAATTGAAGAGCTATGACCCTAATCTAGGTCAAACTAGGTTCCAAAGGTCAAATTAAGTGTTCTAAACCCTAGAGTATGTTTTTTCATGATTTGTAGAGGGTTTACTTGCTTTTTGTTCTGACCGAAACCTTGTTAATTTAAGCGGGTCTGTTTTAGGGTTACCAAGTGTCTTTTAGTTCTTAGAACCAAAATGAGCTAGTTATGGCTCATGATGAGGCTCTCATCATACCCCCATGCCTAGCTTTTGCTAGTCCCTTAGCAAAATTTCAAAGTTTTAACTTCCATTCTAGACCCAAAGTGTCCTTAGTTATGATAAGTGCTTCTTTTGTGATTAGGTAGGAATGCCGACAATAGGCCTAGAGGTACTCAAGTACCAACCAAAATCTGGACCTGTTCTGCTTTAGCCTCAGTCCTTCGCAAAGGTTTCTACGGCCCACAAAAACTATCCTAGGGTTTGTTGGACTCTGCGGTTAAAGCACCCGTGCTTGAGACATTTTTAGCCTACGCTCAGTTTGCAGTGCGTTTTTTTTTTTTTTTTGTAAGAGAGAGATAGAGGATTTATTTGTTTGGAGAGCTTTTCTCTCTCTTTTCTTTTTATTTCTAGCTTCGGATTAGCTTCTCAACACGGTCTGTATCGGATTCCTCGTCCCCATCATCAATCCTCAAGGGTCCCTGGCTTTCGAGATTTCGAGATAATCCCGCCCATGGCAACCCCCGGAACCCTGGCTTTCGAGATTTCGAGATAATCCCGCCCATGGCGTTCCGTGGCCGAATTCAGACCCTGGCGATCGACATTTCGTGATAATGCCACCCATGGTATCTGAACCAGCAGAGTGCTTACATGCCCCCAGTAGGATATTTAAATATCCTAAGAGACAAGCACCGAGGAGACGATATGTTGTTACGCATCTTCGAGGGGAATTTCCCGCCTCTCCGCGCTGGGAACTTGTCCAAATCAACTTGTGTTGATTGGCCTCTCCTAATCTAGGTGACTTTTTCAGAATATTAAACGTTCTTGCGTGTTTTGAATATTTATGCGCACTGAACCAGACTGTGTGTGAATTTGGGTGCTCAGGTTACCGAATCCCGCAAACCGGAGGTCAGTTAACGAGGCCGAATACTTCCTAAGCCTTAGACCTAATACTTAAGCTTCGCATTTTCCTCAACCTCTTGAGGATTGTCCAGATTTTAACGGATATGTGAATTTTTAAGCTAAAAATCTAGCCCAAGAGGCCTAAGACCAGCGTTCCCGCTAATCTCTTGTTATATCTCTGTAGCATTTTTCTTTTCTTTTTCTTGACTCGGTCTAGAACTTCAGTTAACCCCTTAATCTTTTACTAATGACTTTTTCTTTGTCTTTTCCTTTTGTGCTCCTTTCTTTATTTTTGCTCTTTTTGTCATTTTTCTTTCTTTTCCTCCTCTCATTTGTATGACCCAGAATTGTTCCTCCCCTCTATCAAGTCCTTTTTTTTTTTTTTTTTTTATGAATGAAACCCTTTCTTGATATGATTTTTCTGACATTTTGCACTTTCATACCCCCCCATGCCTAAGATTTGCAATGTCCCCATTGTAAATTAGGTGGGTTCGAATTCAGCTTAGTTCATGTGTTAGGACAGGTGTGTGGTGAGTGAATGGGTCGAAGCGACTTGTTGCGAACGATTTCTAATCTCGGGTAGATATACCTGAGGTGAAGTCGGCTGTTCTAATGGATGAACCCTAAAGTGCAATATGAGTTCCGCATAGCGATGTCAGAAACGGTTTCTGGGTTTTCAAAGAATGACGGGTTGCCTCCCGTTAAGCGCTGAGTTTTACGCCATCGGCTGGGCGTAATGAGCTCAAGAGGAAAGGAGGGTAAAGGATGACTCAGTCAAATCTATATCGGTCATGTCAATGAACGGCTTGAGTCTCTGCCCATTCACGACAAATGGTTCAGAATCGTGGCTGAGTGGGCTGATTTCAATAGCTCCATTTCCGAAGATTTGGCAGACTAGGTAGGGTCCGACCCACTTGGATCTTAGCTTTCCTGGGAATAGTTTGAGTCGAGCATCAAAGAGTAAAACTTTTTGACCAGGATGAAAGACCTTTCTAGAAATGTGTTTGTCGTGAAAAGCTTTAACCCGTTCTTTGTAAATTCGCGAGTTCTCATATGCGTCGTGGCGTAATTCATCGATCTCGCTCATTTGAAATCTTCTGTGGGTTCCAGCCTTAGAAAGGTCGAGATTACAGGTCCGTACTTCCCAATAGGCTTTATGCTCCAATTCGACGGGGAGGTGACATGCCTTCCCGTACACTAGTCTGAAGGGAGACATTCCTAATTGGGTCTTGTGGGCGGTCCTATAGGCCCACAATGCTTCCGGAAGCCGAGAAGACCAATCTTTTCTATCAGGTCGAACAGTAACCTGAAGGATCTTCTTGATCTCTCGGTTAGATAGCTCAGCTAGATCATTAGTTTGGGGGTGGTAAGGAGTAGAGATTCGGTGTGACACCCCGTATTTGATCATCAGTGACTTGAACTGAGCGTTTGTAAAATGGGTCCCTCCGTCGGAAATTATAGCACGCGGAATCCCGAACCTTGAGAAAATGTTTTGATGAAGGAATTTTATAACGGCTTTATGATTGTTGGTTCGGGTCGGAATGGCTTCTATCCACTTGGAAACATAATCAACTGCGAGTAAAATGTATTCGAAGCCATCCGAGGTAGGAAAGGGTCCCATGAAATCAATCCCCCAAATATCAAAAATTTCGCATACCAAGATCGGCTGTAGAGGCATCATGTCTCTATGGCTCATGTTGCCTAGAGTTTGGCAACGGGAGCATGCCTTACAGTGATTGTATGCATCTTTGAAAATTGTGGGCCAGTAGAAACCACACTGGAGGACTTTCGATGCGGTTTTATGTCCTGAAAAATGTCCACCGCATGCCTGGTCATGGCAAAATGAGAGTATGTCTTTGATTTCCACTTCCGTGACGCATCGTCGGATTATCTGATCAGCACCAATGCGGAAGAGATACGGGTCTTCCCATAGGTAATACTTGGCATCGGAACGCAATTTGTCCTTTTTGGCCTTCGGCCAATCGGGCGGAATCTGATGTGATGCCAGGTAATTAACAATATCGGCGAACCATGGAAGACTTGTACTGATAGTCAGGAGGTGCTCATCAGGAAAATGTTCTGTAATAGGTCCGGACGGATCAATAATTTCAGGAGGAAGGCGGGATAAATGATCAGCTACCACATTGTGCTTTCCCGCCTTGTCGCGAATCTCGATGTCAAATTCTTGCAACAGCAAGATCCAGCGGATTAATCGAGGTTTCGCGTCCTTCTTGGCTAGGAGATGCCTCACAGCTGTGTGATCCGAGTATATGATAACACGGGAACCCAGAAGGTATGATCTGAATTTTTCCAGGGCAAATACTACGGCCAGCAGCTCTTTCTCAGTAACCGTATAGTTACGCTGAGCCTCATCCAGTGTTTTGCTGGCGTAGTAAATGACCACAGGTTTCCCGTCAATTTTCTGCCCCAAAACCGCTCCTACAGCGAAGTCAGATGCATCGCACATGATCTCAAAGGGTTGAGACCAATCAGGGGACTGTAGGATTGGGGCTTGGGTGACTCGGTCACGTAAGATCTCAAATGCTTGAGTGCATTCCTTGGAAATTCCGAAAGGCACATCCTTGGACAGCAGATTGGTCAGGGGGCGCGCGATTTTGGAGAAATCAGGGATGAATCGACGGTAGAAACCGACGTGCCCCAAAAAAGATTGGATGTCCTTAATCGAGCTAGGCATAGGGAGCTTGGAAATCAGGTTAACCTTAGCTCGATCCACTTGGATGCCTTTCTCTGAGATTAAATGTCCCAGGACAATTCCCTCAGGCACCATGAAATGGCTCTTTTCCCAGGAAAGAACCAAATTCACCTCGATGCACCGCCTGAGTATATGGACCAAGTGTTGGAGGCAATCGTCAAATGATTGTCCAAAAACTGAAAAGTCATCCATGAAGACTTCCAGATAGTCACCTACCATATCTGAGAATATGGCAAGCATGCACCGCTGAAAAGTTGCAGGTGCATTGCAGAGACCGAACGGCATCCTTCGAAACGCGTATGTCCAGAAGGGGCAGGTGAATGTGGTCTTTTCTTGGTCCTCTGGATGGATTGCCACCTGATTGTAACCGGAGTACCCGTCAAGAAAGCAGAAGAATCTATTTCCCGCTAGTTTCTCGAGGATCTGATCAATAAACGGTAGTGGGAAATGATCCTTCTTCGTGGAGGAATTTAGTCTTCTGTAATCAATGCAGACTCTCCACGAATTAGCTATTCGGGTAGGAATGACTTCCCCGGTTTCTGTCGTGATGATGGTAAGTCCTGCCTTCTTAGGTACCACTTGTGTTGGACTCACCCAACGACTGTCGGAGATCGGGTAGATGATCCCTGCATCTAACCACTTAATGATCTCCTTTTTTACGACCTCCTGTAGGTTCGGGTTTAGTCGCCTTTGCATTTCTCTTGAAGGTCGTGAGCCTTCTTCTGTATAGATTCGATGCGTGCAGTATGAAGGGCTTATACCAGTCAAATCATCTAAAGTCCATCCAATGGCTCTACGATGTTGCTGGAGAACAGAAATCAAACGGAGTTCCTGGTCAGGTGTGAGTCGAGAATTGATAATCACAGGAAACGTTTGATTTGAATCCAAAAAGACATATTTTAGATGTTCAGGAAGGGGCTTGAGTTCCATGACAGGATTGTCAGCAGCAGCGATTGGTTCAGGGTTTGTATCGGGAGCAATGGTAGGAGTCATAGGTGTGTCTAGATTGTGTTCGCACTCCTCTGTTAGCGGTTTTTGATTTTCTAGTGGTTGATCAGAAATAATCAGGTTGTCCTCTATGTGCAGTTCATCAACCACGGTTTTGACATCACAAATTTCCTCTATAACCCCGCAATTAATCCCTTGTTGGGCTTTGAAAATGTCGATCTTCAGATTTTGATTCCCAAATTTTAATTCTATCTGGCCCTCTTCGCAGTTTATATTGGCCCTAGCAGTGGCCAGAAAGGGTCTCCTTAATATGATTGGTGTGTCCCTTGGGTTCTTAGGTGCATCCATGTCCAGTACTATGAAGTCCACTGGGAAATAAAAATCTCGTACCCTAACAATGACATCCTCGAGTATTCCTTTGGGTGACTTGATGGATCGATCAGCTAACTGCAATGTCACCTCAGTGGGTTTAAGTTCAGATTCTTCAAGGTGGTCAAGGAGGGATGTAGGTATTAAATTTATGGAGGCACCTAGGTCTAGTAGGGCTCTATCAAGTTGGGTTTCACCAATTTTACAAGAAATCAAGGGGGTTCCTGGGTCTTTAGCCTTGGGTGGGAGTTTGCTCAGGATGACAGAGCTGGCTTGCTCTGATAGTACAATCGGATTCCCATCCTTGGTTCGCGGCTTACGTTTAGGTGTACATATGTCTTTCAAGAATCTTGCGTAAGCCGGTATGTGGCGGATTGCATCCATCAACGGGATGTTTATCTGGACCTGTTCAAAGAGCTTGACCAGATCCTCCTCAGGAGCCACAGGTTTGGTTGTCCTTTTTCCTTTGGTCAAGGCCTCAGGAAATGGGATCCTAGCTGGTTCCTCTAGGATAGGTCCAGGTTCTTGATCTGGGACAGTAGTATCTTGGATGACTACCCTAGGGTCTTGGCGATTATCAGGCTTGGAGTGGTTCAGATAATGTGGGTCTTGTGTTGTTTTACCACTACGTGTTGTTACAGAGTTTAATCCAGCCTGACTTTGGTTTGGGTTAGGTAGGAGAGGTGGCTGCTGCTGAAATTCTGCATAAGATGTAAAAGCCTCCATCCTGTCTGGTGATGGAGTAGCAGGGGCCTGATAAATCAAATGTGCGTGGCCTGAATTTGGATTCATAATGCGCCTCTGGGTCGGCACATTATTTGGGTTGGGCAGAGGTTGCGAAGGAAGGGTGCCAGGTTGGCGAGAATTTGCCATCTGGGCCAGTTGGTTGCGAACCTCTGTGATCTCGTCCTTGTGCTGTTGTTGCATTGCCGCATTCGTTTTTTGAATGTCAGCCAGCGTTTGAAGGATAAGAGTCAATTGATCCTGATTTTGCCCAGATTGGTAGGTGGGATTGGGCCGAGGCTGAGGCGGCTGATATGGACGAGGAGCTTGTGGGCGGGGTTGATATGGTGGTTTTTGAGAGTTTCCCGCCCACTGAAAGTTAGGATGATTTCGCCATCCAGGGTTGTAGGTATTGGAGTATGGGTCGTTCTGGATGGCGTTGAGGTCCTCGCAGTTCTGAGAAACCTCAGGAAAGTCAGAATACGAGGGTTCAGATTGTGGATAGGGGCTCATCCCCTTGGCAAGTTGGTGATAGATGTTTTGCACTGTTTCCCTTGCCAGAGGAGGTCGTGCAACAGAGTTTTGTGCAGAGGTGGCTTGCTGCAAATGTCGAGTTAGCTCGTCCACCTTCTTTTCTATGATAGAGACCTTGTCCAACCGACTGGCCATCAATTCCAAGTCAACAGAAGTGGACAGGTCCTGCGTCTCATGTGTCCCTCTTAGATTCGTAGATGCGCGGGCATTCGTCCTGTCGAATAAGCCCAAGGAGTCATTGTTTATGGAGTTCTCGCACATATTTTCGAGAATCTCCCACACCGTGTCCTCGTGTTGGCCCATGATGTTTCCTCCACATGTTGCATTGACGATTAGACGAATATCCTCACGGAGTCCCTGGTAAAAAGACTGGACTTGTTCCCACTTAGGAACTCCGTGATGGGGACATTTTCGCATGAGATCTAGGAATCGATCCCAAGCTTCGTGAAGAGGTTCTCCCTGTTGTTGAGTGAAATGAGTGATCTGGTGGTGCAAGGCATTCGTCCGGCCAACAGGGAAGAATTTTTTCAAAAATTCGAACTGTAATTCCTCCCAAGTGTTGATCGGGCGGGTCTGAGTCTGATACCAGTGCGCGGCCTTGTCCAAGAGGGAGAACGAAAACATTTTCATGAGTAGGATATCCCGATTTTGTACATCTGACCCGAAAGTCTGGGCCAGATGCTTGAGTTGTTTAATGTGTTGGAATGGATCCTCAGAGTTAAGCCCATGGAACTTTGGTATGGCATGAATCATATTGGGCTTTAGATCAGAATCGGGTCCTCCAATTGGGATTCGTACTCGGGGTTCAATTGCCACCGCAGCGGGATTATAGTGATCTCGCATCATAGGTCGCTGTGGTGGGTTTACAAAGTTCTGAAAGAGATCGTTCAAGCGTTGAAGTTGGTGTTCAAGGTTATTCTCCTCTTCAATGGGTTGTGCCATGATGGGAGAAGAAGGAGAATCAGGGTCTGAATCAGATGAAAGATTTATGTGGTGGGGTTGCTGCACAAACAAGGGCGTCGAGGCTTGGCCTCGGCGAGAATGAATTTCTAGAGGAGGTCTTAAAGGTGGTCTTAAGGACCTCCTACCAAACATGCACCGGAAGATGTGATGAGATTAGAAGGTGCTGGACCCAATCAAGACACCCAAGAATTGTTGGGTGACTATAGAGGTTCGGGGCAGATGGACCCCTGGATCAGAAGATCGTCCACCTGAGAAATACCTGGGCAGCCAGAGAGGGAGAGTCCCGCAAAGACCCCTACACGGTAGAGCGTCCCTACGGGTTACAGGGTTTCCCCCACCCGACCTCTCTTGTCACTGCAGTTCCAGGTAGACCAGAATGGGGATCTTGACCTCTTAAGTCTACCTTTTTTTATTTTAAGTTCAAGGTGCTTAATGTTCCACTTGAACTTTTAAGTATTTTGAGTGCAAAAAGTGACCTAATATTAAGGTTGGTTGACCCGAGGGATCAACTTCACCTTTGAGAGCTTTTAGGTCCTTCCTTTTATGATTCAAATGAATTATCAGCCTGATTTGCTTAGGGTTCCTCTTGTATAAATATTTTCAAACACGGTTTAGGCACACTTCTTTTTGGAAAGTTTGTTTCTTTGTTTTAGAGAAGATGTGTCTCTAAAAACCCTAGCTTTGCAATCCTAACTTGGCTCTAATGGATCCAATTTAGTTGCCTTAGAATTTAGCACCTAGGGCTCAATCAAGAAAGTTTTAGCCCTAGTTGCCTTAGTTGGATGACAGACAAAAATATGTTGAAATGAAAATCAGGCAACTTGATGAGTTACTAAATATAAGACAGGTAGCCCTAAGTTGACTTCTCCCTTTTTTTTTGTCTTTTAGATTGTGAGAGGGTTAAGGGGGAGGGCTTATGGAGATTACCTGCTCCAGTCTATTGTGCAGTTGCTATTCTTTCCTTTTTGTTTTGCTTTCCCTGTTTGAACACAACAAAAGAGAAGTTAAGTCAGATATTAAATAGAAAAGTTGTACTCAAAAGCTTCACAAGTGCCCGTTGCTCCCCGGCAACGGCGCCAAAATGTTGTCAACGTTTCTGTGTGGATTTAAAGGCGTATTACGTTGTAGTAGAACCGACAAAACGTTTAAACAAATAATTTTATTACTCGAACAACTAGAGTATCCGAGGTCGAACATAGGGAGCAAACTCAGTACTTTGTAAAACCCAAGAATACAACTGTTTAATGCAAATATAATTGATTCAAAGAGTTTTTAAGAAAGATGTAAAAAAAAAAATAGAATTAGACGTCTGATTTATGTATCAGACGTCTTAAATGTGATCTTTCTTTCTCTTTTTCTTCTTCTGCTTTGCCCTTCGGATCTCTTTGCAATCTTCCCTTGTCCTTCTTCTTCTTCTCCTGCGAAGACTTCTTTCTTTCTTCTTCTTCTGTCTTGCTTCTCCTTTCTTCTTTGTCTTCTTCTTCTTCTTTGTCTTTCTTCTCCTTTCTTCTGCAGCAGCCACGTCCTTCTCCTGCAATCAGCCTGCCTGCACAGGGGAACAAAACCTAACCCTTCTCCCTCTACCCGCGTGTGTCTCTCTCTCAAGCAATTCACTCTAACCGCTCTACCAGAGCCACAGTCTCAATCGGGTCGGATCGTACCCGGGACCAGGCGCACCTGTAGGTGTGTGATGCGCGAGGAGTGCGTAGGTCTAGGTCGGGTCGGATCCGCCAGGTCCGCGTGGTCAGGTCGCGGACGAGGCGGGTGGGGTCAGTGAGGGACCTCACCCCTGTGCTTTCGAGGCGATAAGAATAAAGCGTAAAAACAACTTATACGGTACCTGCCGGTTGCAATCCCACGATGTGGGACTATCTGGTCTCGCCTTCACGCGCGCCTGCAGACACCTCGTCGTGCGATTGCCCCGCAGCTGCTGGCTCTGCTAGCGCTCCTCGGCTGGATTCGTTCACCTCGCGACACTTGCGTTAGTATGCAGCACCTGTAGTCTGGAAGACCGGGTGCCTGGAGCTTCGCGGGAGCTTCATCAGAGGTCGTCCATGGCGGCAGCAGCTCGAATCCTGTCGTACACAAAATGCGCCTCTCGGCCAAATCAGAATAGATAGAGACCTTCGCCGTGGCACGGCGAAGGCGGTGGGCAGTGCAGCAGGCCGCAGGTCGGCCTAGGCGTGCGTGCCTAGGTCAACCTGTGGCCGGAGATGGTGGGTTGGTCGGGGGGTGGTTGTGGAGGGCTGGAGTGGCAGTGGGAGGGTGGAGTGTGTTCCTGGAGGTGAGGCGGAGCTTCCGAGGTGGTTGGCGAGCCGTGTGGAGGGCTGGAGTGGTGTGGGCGGCTCGCCGGAGTGCGGTCGGAGGCGAAGACGATGGAGGTGGTTAGCGTCTGTCGAGGGTCGATCAAGGGAGATAACAGGGGGAAAAGAGAGAGGAGAGGATGGAGAACGTATCTGGGGTTGTCTGGAGTGAAGGGAGGCAGTGGAGAGGACGGCTCGTGACTGCCGTCGTCGGGGAAGAAAGACCCTGGGGGAGGAAGCGGCGACGAAGATGAGGTCAGGAGCTTGCGCGCAGGGTACAGCGCGCCGCGGGAGGAAGAGGCGGAGAGGACTCTGCTGCTGGTATGGCAGCAGAGTGACGAGAAGGAGGGAAAGCGGTCGCCGGAGCTTGTGGGTCGTTTGGCCGGAGATGGGAGAGAAGAAATTTGGAGGGGATCTCCGTCAAAATCAAGCTTAAGATGAGTGGTCGGGTCCGAGGGGTGTTTTATAGGTGCTGGCCGCTCCTATCAGAGCGTGAAAGACGCGCAATTAGGTCAGCCGGTTCGCCGGAGTTGGAAGGAAGAAAGATACCCACATCTCTCGTGCGTTCGCACGAGAGATTGGGTTCACACCAGCGAATTTGATTGGCTTTAGAAGGAAGGGAATTCCTTAGAGAATCTCCCTTCCATTTCTGGGAGAGAATCTCTGAGGAATTAGAGAGCCATCTCTCTCGAAACTTCGTCGGAGCTCGGTTCTGCCCTAGTAATGGCGGCAGGACCGGTTTGCAAAGAAGGCGAGGAACCTAGGGGGCTCTCTGCAAGGATATTCAAAAGATAGGGACCTCTTTGTGATTTGGGTGTACTAAATTGCAAAGTAGGTCAAGATGACCCCTCCTTAGGTCCAAATTTTGGTACAAACCTAATTTTGACCTAAGGAATCCAATGGAGAAGTTATATTTCAGGTTTGACCTTGTTTGACTGGATATTTTGCGTAAAAACCCAAATTAGGTTAATTGAAGAGCTATGACCCTAATCTAGGTCAAACTAGGTTCCAAAGGTCAAATTAAGTGTTCTAAACCCTAGAGTATGTTTTTTCATGATTTGTAGAGGGTTTACTTGCTTTTTGTTCTGACCGAAAACTTGTTAATTTAAGCGGGTCTGTTTTAGGGTTACCAAGTGTCTTTTAGTTCTTAGATTGCACATGAACCCATTTCTGCTTGACTCAACCCACTTTTTATCTCATTTAGACCATTTGACCCATGTTTTGCCTCTAAGAAATCCTGTTTATCTACTGCAATGGCAAAATTGCAGTTTTAACCTTTATTTCATGTTTTCTTCTCAGAGCACTTGTTCCTTTAGTTAAGCCTTCTTCTAGGTTATGTAGGAGCTTTTGTCTTCTTTATTAGGTCAAAATGAGCTAGTTATGGCTCATGATGAGGCTCTCATCACTACGCAAGACAGGAAACTACCTTGGTATGCCAACTTTGTCAACTACCTAGTGGTAGGACAAACCCCGCACAGCTGGTCCAGACAGCAACAGGATAAGTTCTTGGCTGAAGCCAAGCACTATTTCTAGGATGATCCCATGCTGTTTTGCCTCTGTGCCGACCAGATCATCAGGAGGTGTATTCCGGAGGATGAAGTTCAAAGTGTGTTATCCTTTTGTCACGACCAAGCTTGTGGTGGCCACTTTTTGGGGAAGAAGACGGCTGCAAAAGTTTTGCAGTTCGGATTTTACTAGCCTTCATTATTCAAGGATGCACACAACTTTGCTAAGACTTTCTCTCGTTACTAGACTCTAGGGACCATGACTAGGAAAGACATGATGCCCTTCCAACCCATTCTGATCGTCGAAATCTTCGACGTTTGGGGCATTGATTTTATGGGCCCCTTTTCACCATCCAACGGCTTTGAGTACATCTTAGTCTCTGTAGACTATATCTCCAAATGGATTGAAGCCGTCGCCACCCATCGTTGTGATCATAAGGCTATCATGGACTTTGTTAAGCAGAACATCTTTTCTTGGTTTGGAATACTGAAAGCCATGATCAGTGATGATAGAAGTCATTTTATCCACACCCAATTTCGTACCCTACTCAGAAAATACGGGGTTACCCACTGCATTGCCACCCCGTATCATCCGCAAACTAATGGGCAAACCAAGGTCTCAAATAGACAAATCAAGAACATTCTACAGAAGACCATGAGACCTGATAGGAAAGACTGGTCCACACGACTGGATGATGCCTTGTGGGCATATATGATCGCTTTTAAGACACCGATAGGCATGTCACCTTATTGCCTGGTCTTTGGCAAAGCCTGCCACCTTCCTGTCGAGTTGGAACACTGAGCTTACTGGGTTGTTAAGTAATGTAACATGGATTCCTAGTTAGCCGGTGCGTAGAGGATGCTCCAACTATCCGAGCTCGAGGAAATTCGTCGAGACACCTTTGAGAATAGTCGGCTATACAAGGAAAAGATGAAAACCATCCACGATCGACTCATCTACAGAAAAACCTTCGAGCCTAATCAGCAAGTCTGGCTCTTTGATGCTCGACTTAAACTCTTTCCCAGGAAGCTCAAATCCAAGTGGACAGGACCGTATAGGGTAGTCAAGCCCTACTCTAATGGGGCGGTTGAAATCACAGATCCAAACATTGGGCATACTTTCACAGTCAATGGTTAAAGATTGAAACACTTCCTTGCCCAGGTTCCCCCAAAGGAGGTTGTCACTCTCATTGAGGGATGACACGAAGCACCGCTCAGCTGGAGGCATTAAACTCAGCGCTTCTTGGGAGGCAACCTAGAAGATTCAGACTGATCAGGTATATTACATCACTTAGGTAATATCTTTCTGAACCCCTATTTCATCAATGTATTTGTCAATGAGGACATTGTCCAACTTAAGCATGGGGGGGTGGTAATTTGCATGATTCTGAGTTCATTTAATCAGTCTGAACAAAATAAAAAAATGATGAATTTAGGAAGAAAAATTTAGGCAGTAGGAACTTGTCAACAGTGGGAAATAATACGAAAAGAACCTGAACACTTAGAATTTTCAGGCCTTCAGGCTTAATCAGCCCTGGTGTCTGTTAAAATATGGATTTAGCTTCGAATCCTTGCAACCTTAATTTATTCTAATCCACCAATAAAATAAAGTGATAAGTATATGACTTATCAACTTGCCCTCTGACTCGAAGGGACTTTGAGTTTAAGCATCTGCACACATTTTTGCACTGACTCACTCTTCGGAGATTTTGACAGAAATTAGGTAGCTAACGAACCTTCTAGGGTGGTATGGCTGGCAAGTTGTCGTGGGTAACAGCCCATTGGCCGATTTTCCAGAGCCCAGCCACAGGACCACTTTCTTCTTATTGCCTCTAGGTAAATTTGAGATCAGGGAAGCCACCTACTAAACAATAAAAGAAAAAAATAATAGAAAAGAAGAAAAAAGAGAGAATAAAATAAGCCACACTTCACCACAGGAGTATGGCTGGCAAGTGATCGTGGGTAACAGCCCAATGGCTGGTTGTCCAGAGCCTAGCTCACTAAACGCACAAAAAGATCCAAAACACTTAAGGAAGAAGCGGGGAAGTAGAGCAATCTGGGGAGATATACACTGGAAAAATCCTAGTGTTGACTCCAAATAAAATAAAAATAGGGAAAAAGCTATCGATCGGATAGATACACCTTCAGGCAAAACACTTCCTTTTCCAGTCACCTAGGGACGTAGGAACCCGAAGTCTGTCTGAATTACCGTTGAGTGAGTCTATCACGATCTTCACACCAAGATGCTTATCACTTAGAGTCTTTTTCGAGTTTTGAGTGGGTCGGGTAGCCGTAAAAAGTTACCAACACACTCTCAACTCCAAAAATCCAAAAAAATGAGAAAAGATGAAAAAGAAAAAAAATATATGCCTTAAAGCGAGGATTCGGGCGGTTCACATTTTGGTAGACACCCGGGCATTATTTAGTTCTGTAGATTAGGATCTTAGTATATTTCCTCCTATTGACAAGTTACAATGTCTAAGTAACCACTTCCCAAATTCTGACTGAGAATAATGGCTAGAATGAACCTTGCTAGGGACTAGCAAGGAGTAAGAATGGGGGTATGATAACGCTACATTTTATGATAATAATTCTACCAAACAGGGTTTGTCTTAAGGATAAAATGCACATACAACACATCGTTAATGGGCATGGGAGCATTACATGCATAGTGCATTGAGATTGCTCATAATGCACTGTTAATGGCCATTTGTATAATTTCATGTTAAAACAGGCCTCAGATGAGAAATCACACCACACGGATGCATTCAGAATGACGAACAGAGTCCAACGGACTCAAAATCGACCAAATCCGACATCCAGAGCTCCTGCAATTGACCCAAGAAGTTTTGATCGTTGATCTGATGATCAATGGCCCACAGCACACCACGTGGCATCCAATCAACAACCATCAGGCCAATTCTAACTTCCTCCCTCAAGCCACAGGATGATCTGAGCCGTCCGATCTCCGATCTGAGAACCATCCTCGTCCGCGCCCCTTCGCACCTCAGCACAAAGATCTGACCGTTGGATCTCCATCAAATGGTCGGAAATAGCCGAGCACAGTCGTGCGTCCGCGACCAACCACGCAACATAGCACAGCTGTCGCGTCCTCGCTACACACGCAGGAGGCGCGCGTTCGAAGCGCTCGCAGTAGCTCGAGTGCAGAATTCATCCACGCGACCAAATTAGACTTCTCGATCGCCATCGAGTGGTTACGATAGCGCCACGGGGCGTAATCAGGAGCATTCGGCCAAACATGTGTGATATCGTGCGAACAACGTGTGCACAGTGCCCGCGAGGCGTGATTCCAAAGCGCTCTCACCGCGCGATCATCCTCAACGGCTGCACGCAGATCACCAAGAAGAGGAAGCATAGAGCGCACGGACGATCGACGGGCAGAGGGGCTTCACCGACGTTTTAGGAAGGGTTTTAGCGATGTCCCGGACATCGCTAAAGCCCCTTCTTCATTTCGAAAGCCCTTCTTCCTATATAAATCCCTTCCAACCACCCCTGTAAGGCATTGAATAACTTGCAAGTGCTCTACCCCACTCCTAGCCACCATTAGCACACTTTTTAATTACCAGAGTCGACGAGCCACCAACGGAGCCCTCCTCCACCACCATGGCGGCCTCGTTGTCTCCTTTCTCTTTCCCTCTCTCTCTAGCTTAGCTTTACTTTACTTGTGCTTAAGCATTTATCTAGTGTTGTAATTGTGACACTTGAGTTGTATGTTAAATATAGTATTGATGTTATTTTCATCTTGATTTAAGTGAATGCCATGACATAAAAGAACTCTAACCCTACTCTCTCTCTCTTTCTCTCTCTCTTACTTGCTTTTCTCCCGTATTTTCTCGTGCAAGCAAAAACCTGCCATTTCCATGACACTAAGTGACATAAAAACCTAATTTTCATGCCTCCCTGTGTTCGACACTCGGACTTACGTTCGTTTCTTTATTTAAAACTGATGTAGCGAATGCAAGCTACAGCGACCCTTTAAATAAACGCTTCCGTAGCACGTCAATTCCAGATTATAGGAATCAACTAGAGGATAAAATCCTAATGCATTCTTTTGATAAAATCTTATTCATGAATGCACTATGTATATATGCTATATACAAGTAGCCTCTTATAATGTGTACTTCAACGAAATTCTTTGTCCTAAATTTAGAATAGGAAGGGTGAGTGGATGAGTCAGAAGTGGTTGTTGTGAGCGATTTCTAGCTCCCATGGAGCATTGGAGGTGGAGTCGGTTGTTCTTAAATTGGGACCCTAAAGTACATATAACGTGCTGCTCCGAGGTTTTCCTAAGCGTTGGCATAAAAATTTTCAGTTTTGATGTATCTACCCCCCCATGTCTAAGTTCTTGCATGTCCTCATGCATGAATATAGAGAAAATAAATTGACAGGGAGTGCATGGGTAGAGATCACCTGGAATCTCCTGAAATTTTACATTATGCACTAGCCAATATGATGATATGCAATAGAAAGGAAATATACTAAAAGAAAAATATGCTATGTATAAAAAGAATATGTATAAATGGTATTTATAAATGCTGAGTATGTTATGTATAAGTGCTGAGTTTAACGCCTCTAGCTAGGTGAAAACTCAATAAGATGAATGATTTCGTTAGCAGGAGGAGGTTCTTGGGCCATAAATGGCTTGAGGAGCTGGCCATTTACCGTAGAAAAAAGTCCAGATTTTGGGTCCATGATTTGGACCACCCCATTAGGATAAGGGTGAATCACAATATACGGGCCAGTCCACTTAGACTTGAGTTTCCCCTCAAAGAATGTCAGCCGTGAATCAAACAACCGGACTTGCTGGTTGGGCGTGAACTCCTTTCTCCAAATGTGGTGGTCGTGAAAGGCCTTGGTCTTATCTTTGTATATCGATGCGTTCTCATAGGCCTCCCACCAGATCTTTTCTAATTCGTTGGGTTGGAACTTCCTTTCATAACCTTCCGCATCGAGGTTAAGATTACACTTTCGTACCGCCCAAAAGGTGCGATGCTCCAGCTCGACAGGAAGGTGACAGGCCTTACCATACACCATACGATATGGCGACATTTTGAGTGGAGCCTTGTAGGTGGTCCGATATGCCCAAAGTGCATCAACTAATCTATCAGACCAGTCCTTCCTATCAGGTCTAACCGTCTTCTAGAGAATCAACTTGATTTGACGGTTAGACACCTCAGCTTGCCCATTGGTTTGCGGGTGATACAGGGTGGCTATACGGTGATGTATCCCATATTTCTTTAGTAATGACCTAAAATGGGCGTGGATGAAGTGGCTTCACCCGTTGCTAATTAGGGCATGGGGTACTCTGAATCTCGTAAAGATGTACTCTCGTACGAAAGAAACGACGGTCTTATGATCAACCTGTCTCGCCGGGATAGCTTCAACCCATTTTGAGACATAGTCAACTGCGAGAAGTATGTACTCAAAGCTGTGCGAGTTTGGGAAAGGGCCCATAAAATCGATGCCCCAAATATCGAATACTTCTACGACCAAGATAGGTTGGAGAGGCATCATGTCTCTCTTGGTCATAGAACCAACCGACTGGCATTGTTTATAGTACTTGGCGTGATCGTGTGTATCTCTAAAGATAGTTGGCCAGAAAAATCCTGACTGCAAAATCCTTGCAGCGATTTTTCGGCTTGGGAAGTGCCCACCACAAGCCTTGCTGTGGCAAAAAGATATCACTTTAGGGATCTCAGAGTCTGGGATGCACCTGCTGATAATTTGATCGGCTCCAATGCGGAAGAGCAACGGGTCATCCCAAAAGTAGAATTTGGCCTCAGCTATGAATTTGAGCTTCTGGTCTTTGAATAGTTTCGCGAGAATCTTGCCTATGACAAGATAGTTTGCGATATCCGCATACCAAGGAAACTCAACAGAGTGCATTGCAAATAAAGATTCATTCGTAAACTGGTCTGAAATAGGAGGGGAGTATGGGATGTGTTTGGGGTTTATCCAGGATAGGTGATCTGCCATGACATTATGAGCTTCGGCTTTGTTGTGGATCTCGACATCAAATTCCTGCAAAAGAAGGATCCATCTAATAAGTTTGGGTTTGGCATCCTTCTTTGCTAACAAATGTTGGAGGGCGGAATGGTCAGTGAAGATAATTACTTTAGACCCTAACAAGTATTATCTGAACTTCTCCAACCCGAATACTACTGCTAGCAGTTCCTTTTCTGTAACTGTATAATTATGCTGAGCCTCATTCAGCGTCTTTCTAGCATAGTAAATGATGAAGGGTGGTTTCTCCCGACATTGGCCTAAAATAGCTCTAATGGCGAAATCAGAGGCATCACACATCATCTCAAAATCGAGCAACCAGTCGGGTGGTTGGAGAATCGGGGAATCTAAAACAGCGCTTCGCAAAGTCTTGGAGGCGCTGAGACACGAGGTATTAAAATTGAATGGGGCATCGGCTACCAAAAGATTCGTCAATGGCTGCGCGATTTTCGAGAAATTACGTATAAATCTCTGGTACTATTCGACATGTCCCAAGAATGATTTGATCTACTTGACTGAGCTAGGTGGAGGTAATCGGGATATAACTTCAGATTTAGCACGGTCAACCTCAAGTCCATTTGTAAAGATCCTGTGTGCTAGTACAATGCCATCCTTCATCATGAAATGGCTTGTCTCCCAGGATAGTACGAGGTTTACCTCAATACATCATTTCAGGATCTTGGTGAGGTTATCAAGATAAGATAAAAAATCATCTCCGAAAATGGAGAAATCATCCATAAACACCTCCACATAATCCCTAATCATGTCAGAGAAGATGGCTATCATGCAACGCTGAAATGTCGTGGTGCGTTGCAGAGGCCGAAAGGCATTTGCTTGAAGGCGAATGTTCCAAAGGGACATGCAAATGTGGTCTTATCTTGATATTTCGGGCTAATCGCTACCTAATTATACTCGAAGTATCCATCCAAAAAGCAAAAGAAACTGTGTCCGGCTAACTGTTCTAAGATTTGATCGATGAACGACAAAGGAAAGTGATCCTTCTGGGTAGCCGTGTTTAGTTTCCTATAATCTATGTAGACCCGTTGATGCAAAAAATACGTGGTTTGTTAAAGCTGTGAAATAGTGTCATTGTAACTCGTATCTTTGCAATCAACTTTTACAATTTATATTCCTAGATAGTGGAGTATCTAGGGTCGTCCAAGGAGGCCAATTTGTTAATCACATGAGTGGTTCTCTCTTTCTCCTCTCAAATCAGCACTTATGTTTTTGTGATTTTGTTTTATATTTTTTTAGGGTTTTTAAAAAATAATCGGGTTTTGATGTGAAGATTAACTACGCTAAAGCTATGCCTATTAACTACTCTCGAGTGACAAGAATGTCCTCTCTTCTAAGCTCACCCTAGGCAAGTGCACCTAGGGTAATTAGAAGAGAGTTGTGGTGCACTACAACCACAAGGAACAAAACACACAGTAGAACAAGAATTTGGAAGGAAAAAAAACTTTATAATAACTAGATATGCAAAGTCACAAGTAGATGAATGCTTGAAACATAAATAAAATCTAGCTAATACAAAAAATAGAAAGTGATGAAGAACAAGATGAAGATCCTCTAGTAGAAGCTTTAAGAAATCCTTGCTCCAACTGCGGTTGCTCCCGCAGTTGAAAGGAACTCCTCTTTGGCTTCTTCCTTCAAGTGGTCCTTCTCCAAGCCTTCTCCATGGGTGGATGTCCACCACCCTTGTTCCTCCTCTTGCCTGGTCATCCCCCTAGATGAAGGCTTCCTCCTTGGCATGGCACAAGAGACAAGAAGAATGAGGAAGAAGGCACCAAGGGGGCGGGTAGGTTGCCCCCTTGATCTTCTTCTCTTCTTCTTCCTTGGCCTTTGGTATAGGTGGTGTAATGGTGCAATTTACAAAGGGAGGAGGTGGGAATTATGTGGTGGTAGGGTAGGGTATTTATAGGATGGGAAGGGGGGTGGTTATGGTGTTTTTTTTGAAGGGAAATGAAGGGGTTCTTGGATATTTTTGGAGGGAAAAATGGGAGGGAAATGAAGAGGTGCCTTGGTTTTCCCTCCAAAAATACCTTCTAGAAGGTATTGATTTTGGAGGGAAAAAATGGAGGGTGGAGATGGGTTTTGATGGTGGATGTAGGGTGGTGATGGAAGGGATAGTTGGCACCAAAATAAAGTAGGAGTAGGTGGCCTTTTTGGTGGAGCTTAGGTAGTAGGGTAGTAGGTTTTGGTGCCATGGAGGTGGACTAGCTAAGCTAAGCTAGTTAAGCTAGCTTAGCTAGTAGATGAGTGGAAAAGGAGGCAAAGAGAGCTAAGGTTTTAGAGGAAAAGAGCTGGAGGTAGTTATCTTGAGTTGCACTAGAATTGGTGGTTGCTGAAGAGAGTTGCAAGAAGCTACCTTAGTTGGCTTAGCTTGCTAGTTCTTTGCTAGCTGCTAAGCCAAGCTAAGATGAGCTGGCTTCTGCTGATGTGAGCTAAGGTGAGCTGGATCTGGTCTTCCCGGAGACTACTTAGCTAGCTGGAGTAGCTAGCTTAGGTCAAGTAGCTTAGCTCAACTAAGTTGAACTGAGTTAGGTCTCTTGGAGCTGGACTTGAGCTGGCCTGAGCTGGTTGAGGTCATCTTCAGCTGACCAGGTCTAGCTAGTTGATAGTAGTAGCTAGTCCTAGTCAGGTTGAACTTCCAGTGAACTCTTCTGAACTGGAAGAGCTAGAATGGAGCTGGGATCAAACTGTCTTTAGCTAGTTTGAGCTGCCATCCAGCTAAGGTGAGCTGAACGGAGCTAAGGTGAACTAGCTAGAGCTACCATTCAACTGAGATGAGCTGAATGGAGCTAAGGGTGAGTTGATCCAGCTAGAAGGAGCTGGGATCCAATTGGGATGAGTTAGATCTAGTTGGGATTCAGCTAAAATGAGCTGGACCAAGCTAGGATCCAGTTGAAATGAGCTGGATCAAGTTAGGATCCAGCTGATAGGGGCTTCTTCTTTATCTTTTGCCTTCCTGAGTGCCAAGATGTGTGGGATCTGACATTCTTCCTAATCCTGACACTTAGATAAATGCATCAAAAATACATTAAAATGCATTGCATGCTTATCCTAGGTAAATGCCTAAATGTAGCCAAAAAATCCATTTGCGAAGTTAAAACCCTAAGAACTAGGTTAGTTTTGGGGCATAAGAATGATGATAAACTAGCATTTATCACTCGCCATGATGTCGTAGTGCAGGTCAGGATGGATTCACCTTGATCATTTTTTATTACGATGAGTCCTACTTTCTTGGGCACGATCTGGATAGGACTCACCCATTGGCTGTCAGAGATCAGGTATACAATAGCCACATCCAACTATTTGATGATCTCCTTCTTAACAACATCTAGCATATTTGGGTCCAGCTGTCTTTGTGGTTGTCTCGAAGGTTTCACCCCCTTATTCGTGTAAATATGATGAGTGCAATATGAGGGGCGAATACCACGGAGATTAGTAATATTCTATCCTATGGCTGCCCTATGGTCTTGTAGTATTGAAATTAGTTGATGCTCCTGTTCTTGGGTTAAATGAGCACTAATAATGATTGGATATGTCTTACTTTCGCCCAGGAGCACATATTTAAGTGAATTAGGTAAGGGCTTCAGTTCAATCATGGGCGGGTCAGAGTTAGAGATGGGGATGGGAGTCGGAATAGGAGGAACATAATTGAAGGTGGGAGTCTGATGATCTGCTGATTTGTCACCTGCAACATACTCGGTCGTGACTTCATTAACGGGAAATTCAATAATGTGTGGATCAAGATAATCAGAGTTAGGGGTGTTGTGGTCAGATAAACACCCCAGACAATTGGATCTACGGGAAGAAATGTGCAGTGCAGTGGTCTCAGTCTCATGTGGATCAAGGTCCAGAAACCCTGATAGTGCAGATGAATGAGACATTGGGTTGTCACAAAGGAGCCCAATGTTACCACAGTATGCTGATTCTTTGTCTTCACCATCCTCCTTGATGTGATCATAGTTGAAGTTCCTAGATGCCCTGAATATGTCAATTCTAAGTTGCTCGTTTCCTAAGGCAATCTCCATACACCCGAATGCACAGTCAATGTTTGCTCGGGCTGTTGCCAGAAATGGGTGACCTAAAATGATTGGTGCATCACGGAGGTTAGGAGGAACCTCCATATCGAGAATGAACAAGTCTATAGGAAAGTAGAATCTGGGGACTTTTATGTTCACATTCTCAACCACCCCCTCGGTGTTTTC
The DNA here is from genome assembly GCA_037157565.1 of Thalassia testudinum. Lineage (NCBI taxonomy): Eukaryota > Viridiplantae > Streptophyta > Magnoliopsida > Alismatales > Hydrocharitaceae > Thalassia > Thalassia testudinum. Next base: position 7,988,697 of record JAZHRO010000033.1, read on the forward strand.
ATTGATCTATCAGCCAGTTGAATCGTAATCGAGGTGGGTTTTAACTCCCCAAATCAAAATCGATCAAATACAGTAGTGGGAGTTAAGTTGATGGATGAACCTAGATCTAGAAGGGCTCAATCAAATGGAGAATCCTGTAAAAAGCAGGAAATGAGTGGGGTACCAGGGTCTTTCTTCTTAGGCGGTAAGTCAGCTAGAATCACGGCACTAGCCTCCTTCGACAGTACCACCTGTCGTCCAATTCTTGGTTGTCGCTTCAAGGTACGATAGTCCTTGAAGAACCTAGCGACAGCGGGGATGTGATCAATGGCCTTGAGGAGAGGGACTTGAATATGTACTTCCTTGAACATTGACTTCAGATCCTCGAAATTCCGTGTATCCTTTTTCTGCACAACATTTCATGTCAGAGCCTCTAGAAAAGGAATAGGAATCTCAGGGTCAAGTGGCCTCTTGCCCTTATCTACCGTAGGTGGCTCCTGAGATGGAGTCGAACCATCCTGAGGTGGAGGGAGAGAAAAATCAGGACCTGCCTGCCTAAATGGTGGGTCCTATGTCTTCTTTCTGCTCCTCAATGAAACAACTTTAGCATCGACATGCTATCCATGAGGTGGTGGAGGAGCGGAAGGGGCAGAGTATGTGGGGTTCTGTACTAAAGGCGGCTGGCCTTGGGCATAACCAGGTGGTGCAAGAGGCTCCTGTAATATGGCGTGTGGCTATCCTTGTGGTGTCTGAAACCTAGATGGGGCACCTTGGTTCTGAACATATTGTGGGTTCAGGATAGGTTGGGAGGGCAAGGCTCCCTGAGTCCTATGCTCCAACAATAGCTGGTTATGCATGTTCTGTATAGTCTGTATTTGGTCAGCCATTGCCTTCATGATTTGCAAGCTATCCTGTGTAGACTTCCACATCGATTCTTGTAGCTCCTCTTTCAGTAACTTCAAAGGATCGGCTTGCTTTGGAGGATGGCTGGCAGCTTGGTGCAGCGATTGGTATATAGAATGGGGTTGCTACTACTGAGACGGGAATGGCTGCTGCCTAGGATATGTGTTATGTGCATTCCTGTACCGCTCAATTTGGTAGTGTGGGTCATAATGGGGTCTCTATTAGTTACCAGACAAGGAGAAATTCGGATGCTGGTGCCAACTAGGGTTATACGTCTTTGAGTATGGGTTATTACACCCGTATCCTTGAATAGCACTGACGTCTTCGTAGGCTGATGACGTCTAAGGCATATATTCATCAAGGGAATACATAGTGTAATCATCGGGTAATGCGTAACCTTGATTATCAGGTGCCAGATCGAGATTATTCGCGGGATCCTAATATACGGGATCCTGTGAATACGGAGAAGATGCATCTCGAGTGAGCAGATTAACTCGAGCAGGAGGGGCTCAGGGTGCATAAGAGGTTTTAGGTGCAGTAGAATTTTTGACTAAATCTGATCGAACACAAAGTACACCATCGAGTTTCTTTCCCAGCAAATCCATCTTACCTAGTTGCTTGGCGATGATATCCATATCAGCTCGAACAAACTCTGCTTGAGCCTCATGGACACTAACTCGTTGCTGTCCAGGCTACTGGAACTGGTTCATAGACGCGACATTCATCGAATTCTCTGCCAAAGACTCGAACAACTCAAATTGTTGTTCTCGTCTTTTGCAAGGAAATTCCAGCCACTAGATGCATTGGCCAAATATCGATGTGTGTCATCCAGCCCATGGTAAAAGATCTGAGCCAAGTGCCATTTGGGCACACCAGGGTGCAGGCATTTCCTAAGGAGATCGTGAAATCGGTCCTAGGCGTCATGCAACTTCTCCTCAGGTCCTTGGGAGAAAGTCATAATCGCTCGCCTCATCGCGTTCGTGCGACCGATTGGGAAGAACTTTTGCAGGAATTCACATCGTAAATCTGGCCAGGTTCCAATTGACATGTCAATGGTCTTGAACCAGTATGAAGCTTTGTCCTTAAAAGAGAGGGAAGAGCTTCATCAGAACAATTCTAAGGTCTACGTTCTTGGGTCGAGCAGTTTTCGAGATTCGACTCAGGTCCTCTAAGTGATGGAATGGATCTTCGTTTGAGTTCCCATAAAAGTAATTCTGGATTAAACTGATTACATTAGGTTTAAGCTCAAACCTATCTCTGCCTGTGAGAATCCAGACTAGAGGTGCAACAATCGGTGCTGCCGAATCGTAGAAATCCCGAAGCTATTCTCCTCGCTGTGGATGCTGCATTTTGTCAAGAGTCAAGATGCTATCAATATTCTGCTGGTACTGCTCCTTAGATTCAGCAATGGTGCCATTTGACAGAGTCGTTTACGTGCGTGTTTTGAAATATTTCATAGTTCGTAGTATAGTTGCGCGAAACACTTGATCAAAAATATTTGTAAATTAATGAGACGGTGAGTCCCGGTTGAACTTAGGGAGGCATTTTGGAAATGCGAAATCTAATTCTGATCCTCTCTCTCTCTCTCTCTTTATGTACCCCTACTCTAAAAAGTCTAGCTGTAGTAGAATGCGGAGTGGGGGCATAAAGCATAGGATAATCAGAGTGACGATTCTGATGCCAATTTTGCTGATCCATTATGTTCAAGAATTCAACAGGAAATTGCTGAGGGAGTGAATTTATATGATTAAAATGTATATCAGAATCAGAGTCGGAATCATAGGGGTCTTCATAATGGTAATATGTCAAAGATCATTTCCTCTCCAGGCTCTGGGTCATATGAGGGTATGCGTGAAAGTAGAAGTTCTGTGGTGAGGTCACTGAAATCCTCGTCCGAAATCACTTCATCGTCATCAATATTCATCTCTGATTCCTCGGAAGCTAACTCAGTCTCCGAGTCGAGCCATCCATTAGATTGACTAGGATTATAAGTGAGTCCACAGTTCATTCTGCTCAGTGTTTCACCCTCATACATTGTGGGTTCCTAATTAATTCCTACCTCAGATAGCACATCCATTTCTTCAGGCAAAGCATCCATAGCTATTTCCGATCTTTGGATATGAGAATCAGGGATAGAGAGTGCCATCTCAGAGTCTCCAATATCAGAATCCGGGATGTAGGTGAAAGAAGAAGGATGCAAGTCGGATGGTGTTGGATCAAAAACAGATTCACCTTCCATGGGAAGTGGCCTAGATTGATCAGTAGTGTCACATGGAATGCTTGCCTCAAGATCCATATCCTCGAGTGGATCTCCTTCCTTCATCTCATTCGGGTTGTCCAACCCATGAGGTATCTCCCAAGATTCAGGGTATCTAGATTGCGAATCGGTCTTGAAGATACTAATCCTTTCTTCATCATTTTCATGAATGGAGTTCTCAGACGAACCCATACGGAATACTTCATGTTCATGTCCCATATGCAAACTAGGTCTTGAATCTATTTCAAGTATCTGCTCTCGAGAATTTCCTATGTCACCTTCAAGCCTGGTCATTTCAGGTTCTTGGAGGTCCTCAAGGATAATCTCCACTTGACACTGCAAAAGCAGTATTTCTTGAAGTGTCTGATTTTGTCTAGTTAGCCTTGTTATTGATGCTAATTCCAGAAGGGCCTCCATCAAAACTTCTTGGAATGGAATCCAGGTTTGTCTTTGTTCCAGATCAATAGTAGCCTGGATTTCGTGTAGATACAATGCGACTTTGTCTTTAGTGTTAGCTATAGCTTGCTGCAATATGTAATGTGGTCGCATATGCAGTGGTAGTTCATCAAGGGTTCCAGGGGGTGAATCCAATCTACCCATGTTCCATGGGTGAAATGGAGGAGTATGAAATTCGTATCCAGGGGCATAAGATTGGGTCCTTTGCGGAGCTAATTGGTACGGGTCATAATAACCAGAGTCAAGATATGGGTTAACCATTTCAGCAACCTGAGAAACAGGACCAGGCGAATCGAAACATCATCTTTGCCACCTTGGGTTTGGATCCCAAGGTCGTGCTAATTCAATGACCGGGGCTCCTAGATGAGCCATCAAGTCCAGATTCTCTAGATCCTGATCAAGTCCAGGTCCAAGGTTAACCATGTTGGTTAAGAAGATAAAGGAAGAGGGGTGAGAAGATGGTCTAGGCGAGGTGACTCGCCTTCTTGAGAGTGGCTCCCAAGGTCCAACCAGTCGAGGTTTAAGTGACCTCCTCCCTTGCATACACCAACCAACCCTTGGTTTGGTGCAACCAAGCCAGACAAGGCTAAAGCCCTGTCAATCAAATGGTCCTTATGATCAAATGATTGAATTTTTCGTTAGGATTCGAATTCTGAAGAGAAATTTTGTCGTACAACCGACTGAAAGTCATCCCAACCCCCAGAGCTAACCAAGCCAATCTGAACGAGGGGACTAAGGGGAAGGTTCTTCCTTCGACTCACGCCTTCGGTTCCTTTGTATCCCCGAGCCACGATTGTTTGATTTTGCCCTACAGATTTGGCTAAGGTTTTGCTAAAGCGGTTGTGACGACCCAGTAGTATGACAACAAATTCGATTTTGTTTACGTGTTTTACAAATTTTTTTTTTTAAACCCTTTTTCTTTAGCTGGGGTTTGTGGTGAGTGGCCCACAAGGTGACCGATCTCACCGGCTAGCCACTAGACTTGATTTGGTCTAAGTTAGCCCAAATGTGTGGTCTCTACAATTTTGACCCTAAAGGTGTAACCTAGGGTTCATGTAGTTCTAGGGTTTCAGCAGACCAACATGAGTAAAATATTTCTCGGAGGTACAAATGGAATTCAAATAATTTGAAATTCAAAAGACATTCCTTTTTCAATTATCCTTTCAGAGAATATTTTCTTAAATTTTTTACTGTTTCAATCGAGCAAATAGAAATTTTTAAATGTCAGGAGGTCAGATTTGGAATTTTGACTCCTGGTCTATTTTCCAATTTGAAACAGTATCAAACAAATTCCAAAAATTTGAAAAAAATATGGAAATGAAAGCTAATTAAATCAGCTTTCAAACCCTACCATTTTTGGTTAGATCAGAATCATGGATTGCTTGAAAATTGTTATTTGAAATTTGAAAATTTTCAAATCTAGGTCATTTTGACCCCCTTGTAATTCGTGAATTTTTAAAAATTTAATACTTTGAATTTCTCAAATGAACAGTGCCATTGGAAAGATATTTTGAAAATGAATCTCTTGCCCAAATTTCAAAATGTTTTTCTCAATATATTTTTGGTAATTAAATTTTGAATTCGCTATTTGAAATCAGGCCGAATTTCAGAATGTGGTGGAAAGGCTTTTAAAAGTGGTTTGAAATTCAAATTCAAACCTTCCACCAAAACCTTTTTTTTTTCGAAATATTCTTTTTTTCAAAATTTTTTTAAAACTTTTTCAATTTTTTTTGAAGGAAAAAACTTTTTCAAATTTTTCTCTCTATTTTTTTGTTTAAGCTAACCTAAGATTCAAAAGAAACCTAATCTAAAACCTAACTTTTTTTTTCGAAAATATGTAGATTTTTTTTTTCAGAAAGCAAATTCTAACTAAAATCTACCTAGGGTAAATGCAAGGAAACCTAAGACTGAGAGAGGAGATGTGCACCTGATTTTAATCCGCGCTTGATGTGTGCATAGATCCTGTTTTTCCTGTTTTCCTGCACATCAAAAGCAAAGAGAGCGATATTTGTCACTAAGTTCTAGAGATCAAAAAACAAGAATCGTGTTGCCTCCCCGGCAACAGCACCATTTGACAGAGTCGTTTACATGCATGTTTTGAAATATGTTGTAGTTTGTAGTATAGTCGTGCGAAACCCTTGATCAAAAATATTTGTAAATAAATGAGACGGTGAGTCCCGGTCGAACTCAGAGAGGTGTTATGGAAATGCGAAATCTAATTCTGATCCTCTTTCTCTCTCTCTACTTGCTAAAACTCATGTCGATTTATAATTACTTATGTATTAATGCATGACATGTTGCCACAAATATGCGAGATTAAAACAGGCAACTTTAATCACAATAAAATATGACAATGAAGCTCATAGTGATTTTTGCAACACATACATACATATATATATATATATATATAAAGATGATTTTCATTGAGTTCAGGATGGTTGCTATAAAGTGAAGCCTGAGGAAAGGTTATACATGAAAGCTTAAACAAAACAACTAGCTAGCAGAAAACAAGTGCATGCATGGATTTACAGGGAGATTACACATGCATCATTGAGGGGGAAGAGAGAGCTACACTACTAAGCAGAAAAGAATTGTAGAGAAAAAGCTCATGAAGAACTACTTATCTATGCTAGTAGAAGGAAGGTCATCGAAGGTGGTCTCCAATGGCCTTTGACTTTGAGATGGAGGTGGTAGGGAGAAGAAAGAGGGGCAGCCAATGGTAGGTAGGCCGACCCTTGGGGGGAGGAAGGAGAGATGATCTAGCCTTGATGTGGAGGTGGAATAGCCATGGTGGACGTGGAGGTGGAGGTGCTCATGAAGGTGGAGGTGAACATGGCCAAGTTAATGGGAGACTAGATGGCTAGATGGGGGCTTGTGGTCATCCAAGGGGTCTTTAAATAGACTCTTGGCTTAGCTCTCTAGAGAACTACGGAGTTCTCTAGAAGAATCTCCATCTTGGTGTCAAGATGGGAGGGAAAGTGGTCTTCTTAGATCCACATTTTGTGGATCTAAGAGAGGACTCCCTTGGTTGCCATTTTTGGCAACCAAAGGTGGCACCATCTAGAGAAGACTCTAGATGGTGCGTGAATGTGTGTGAATGGGTGTGTGTGTGTGTGTGTGAGTGTGTGGCTAAGTGTAGCCATGGGTAGGTGGTCAAGTGGACCACTTGGTCCACTTCTAAATAGGTCTAGGTTGGTCTTATGTAGGTGTCTAAAAAAATAGGTTTAAGTGTAACCTATTACTAGATGGTTAATCAATTAAAGTTTGCTAAGTTTAATTGAGTTTAGTGAGAGCCTAATTAGGTTCTTAGGAAGGTCTTGGGCTAGCCAATCGGACTAAGTAGATCCAATTGGACTTGCTTGGGTTAATTTGAATCAATTAGATTTAGGTCCAACCCTAATTTGGTTCTACTGGCCTAATTAGACTCGAATGGGTAGAGATGGATCAATTGGATCTTGGGTAGACTCAATTGGATTTAGTGCACCTAATCAAGTAGGAATGCACCCAATTGGATGTAGGTTAGGTAATTGGGTTTGGGTTGAGTCTAATTTGACTAGTCTAAGCCTAATTAGATTGGGTTAGCCTAATTAGGTTCATCTAGACCTAATTAGAACAAGGCTGACCCAATTACCTCCAATTGAGCTAATTGGGATATCAAGGGATCTAAATGGGATTCTAAGGTGGGAATTGGGTTAGGGATAAGAGGATTGAGTATAGGGATAGTGGATAGTGGGAGTTTGGATAGTGTTATTCAGGTTTTGACTGAAGTAGGGAAATTGAGGTTTAGGGATAAGGGTATCCTGGAAGTAGGATAAGAGTTGGGATAATGTGGATAAGGGCATGGATAGTTCTATCCATGTTTTTGTTTCTCAACTAAATTAGTCTAATAGGGAGGTGGCTTAGGGATAGGAACATGGATAGGGTTATCCTAGAGACTAAGGATAGGGATAGGGTTATCCTAATGCTTGGGATTAGTGCAGGGATGTCGTAATGTTCTTCATAATTTAATCTAAGCATTAATTTCTACTTAGTAGAGTAGCATATCTCAATCCTACATTATTTCTTCTGCTACTTATTCCTAAGTCTTCTACTCCAGGTTTGTTGCAGCTCTAGCTTGTCTTTATTCTTCAGATCTATCTTCAGATCTAACTTCAGATCCAACTTCAGATCTAGTTTCAGATCTTCTTATTACCTAAAATCCACACAATGCACTTAATCAGCACATTATAACATTATTTGATACATAGCTAAAATAAAGCAAGAAAGATGCAAAGTATGCTTATGTATGCATGGATTACACTAAGTTATGCTAAGTTCTAACTTAATTTATGTTATTTAGACCTATGATTGCTACACAATCAATACTTTGGTTGGGATGGCATTTAAAGCATGCAATGGAGATTTATTTTCAGGATACACCACCAGTAGGGAGAGGTGTCTAATTACACCTATTCTACAGTATGCTGACGACACAACATTTTTTATTGAAGGTGATATAATGGCGGCTAGACATGTGTCTTCATTGGTGAGGATTTTTCTGAAATTTTTGGCTTAAAGGTCAACAGAAATAAATCGAGCCTGGTTACATTTGCGATGGGGAGGGAGGTGGTGAATGAGATTTCAAATATTCTGGAGACACTAGTGGTACATCTACCAATTGCTTACCTTGGCCTTCCTCTGAAAGGTAAAAGGTTGGGTATGTTCGATTGGAAGCATTTGCTTGAGCAGTTTTCGAGTAGATTAGCATCGTGGAGTGGAAGATTGCTGTCTCATGGGGGAAGGTTGATCCTGTTGAAATCAGTCCTATTCTCCTTATCAGTTTTTTTCTCTCGGTATGTTCACCTCCCAAGAAGATTCTCAAGCAAATGGATATGATCACGAAGAAATTCTTTTGGAAAAGTCCTGATTTCACGGGAAGATTTGCTCAGCTTGTACCTTAGGATGAAATTTGTAAACCCAAGAAGGTTGGTGGGCATGGCATTTGTAAGTTGAAAGAGTTTAACATTGCTTTACTCCTGAAATGCATGGTAAGGCTAATGTTTGAGGAAAAATCATTGGTTACTTCCGTTGTAAGGGATTCATATGGTAATATGGTGGATTTGTTGCATGGGACAGGTGTACATACGAGAGGTGTTTTAGACTTTTGGAGCTCGGTGGGCTCCCTGCTGAATGAATATGTAGATCACTTCTCACCAAACTTGGGTGATGGGTCATCTTTTAAATTTTGGATGCATAATTGGTCTGAATCAGGATGATTTTCAGATCTGTTCCAATGGATATTTCATCAAATAGTGAATAAAGAGGAGTTGGTATGTGATGTGTGGGATGAAGTGCATAGATCTTGGGATTTCAGGCTGTTTGAGGGCTCGTTTGATGCAACCTTTGAGGAATTTCAACAACTAATGAACATTCTCAAGGATTTCTTTCCAGATTCAGCAGGGGTGGATTCTTCTTTCGGGAGGGATGGTGAGTTCACAGTAAATAAAGCATATAAACTCCTTACAACAGGTGGAACAAATGCTGATCTGGCTGTGGTTGGAGACTCAACTTATTTGGCCTTGCAAGGCACCGCTTAAGATTAAAATTTTTCTATGGTTTCTGAGGAGAAAACGTCATGTTGCAAAAGTATACAGATCTAAGTGGTTGCTAGACAGTGATACATTATGTCCCTTATGTCAACAAGCTAAGGAGGATGTACAACATCTTTTCTTTGATTGCAATTTCGCTAAAGATGTCTTGGATCAATTTCATTTACTTACAGTGGATAAAATTGATTTTGATGCTTTTTGAAGGAGCTTCAGAGATCATCTAGGATTGGACGGGGCAAGTTGGTGTCAAGCAATTGCTATTGTTTGGAGTATTTGTCTTCAAAGAAACGGAAAGGTGCTTAAGAAGGAACGATGTTGGGTTGATAATGTAACAAGTGAAACGAAATGTCTTTCTGATTTTTGGCTTCAATACTTGTAAGTCCATTCCTTTTACTTATTAATGAATCTTGGATGATTACCACCCTTAGGTAATCTTCCTCTTTTTCCTTCAAAAAAAAAAAATTCCAATATCCACATTTCTAGGTCAAACTATTTTCGCAATCCGACCTAGGTCTTCCAAGTGCTGGAATGGATCCTCATTCGAGTTCCCATGAATGTAAGTTTGAATTAGACTTATCACATTTGATTTCAACTTGAATGCATCTCCACCTATGGGCATCCATACCTGAGGTAGCACATTACATGAAGCGAGATCTTAGAAATCCCATAGTTGTTCTCTGCATGGTGGGTGTCGAGGATGGCATCAAAGAGCTGCTTATTATGCTATTTTGATGTTGCCATTTTGGCCTTGACCATGGCCATAACATTGTTCCCGTCCCCCTCAAGGGGAGGGAGAGGAGGATCTTACTTAGCCATTGGAGCTGAGGAAGAAGATGGAAGAGGGAAAGAGGAAGAAGCAAGAGAGGAGGAAGTAGGCAACGAAAAGAGTCACATACGAGATATAGGTCTTCTCGAGGAGGGTTCCTAAGGTCCAAGCTAATTTAGGCCGTAAAGACCTCCTACCATGCATACACCAGCTACAAGTGGCTGGTGTGATGAAACAAACAAGGCAAATGCCTTGTAGAAGAGATGTGATCCTTTAATTAAATGACTAAGTTTTTAAAATTCAGTCCTTGAACGAGTGTATTTTAGGAGTTTTGCTCTTTAATTGATTGGACAAAGGGTTTCAGCGTAAGCACAGGTTAGGGTTTATTCTTTAAATTAACCCTAAACTCCTAAAGGTGAGCCTAGTTGAATGTTTCTAGGTGTATTGAGTGAGTTGAATTTATATGTAGGTGAGGGAGGTCAATCGAGCAAACAAAACCTCACCTACCAGAGAATCACACTAAAATCAAGCCCAATCAAGTTTGTTTGAGTCTTTAAGTGAATATAAAACCCTAATGTATAGAACCAAGGGTTTATGCTTTTAATAAACAAGTCAAACAGACCTTGTACTAACTTTAAACAACTCCAAAGGATGGAATCAGTATCAGATTTATTTGAAATTTAGTGTACAGATTTCTTTTCAGTAAGAATTTTAGGGAGTATTTTTCTAGATTTTTTTACTGATTTAGAGAATTTTATAATATTTTTATAGCTTCAGGGGGTCAAGAAGACCAAACAAACCCCCTGTCAGTAATTCAGGAATCAACAATAAAAGACAATATCAAAAAATTCTTACAAAAATGTTGTAGACACTAGGTTTTAGTGGCTTTCTAACCCCACAAATTTTAGGTTAACTAGGTTTGTACAGTGGTCACAATAAAATTCCAAACTTGGAGAAAATTAGTTTCTGGACTAATCTGACCCCTATCTTCTTTTAGAATTTTCTAAATTTATATAGAGTAATTTTTCCTAATAAAAGGTAGTAGTGGAAAGCTAGTTTGAAACCCTAACTACAAATCGAATCCCAAGATTTTTGGAGGTCCAGACTGTTGGTAAATGAATTTTAAAAGTCAATGATACAGTTTGGTCGAATTTCCAACAAAGGTGTTGGTGTGTTTTAAAGAGTTTCCATTTCAAAATCAATCACACTAACACTTTTTCTTTCAAGAATTTTTTTTTTGAAAATTCAACTTCAAGATTTGAATTTAATATATATATATATATATATTATACTTTATTCACAAGCCAAAGCAACTAGCCTAAGGACAAGCAAACCTAAATCTAACCTAAGTAGTTATTTTATTTTATTTTATTTCTTTTTTTTGATAATACTCAAGGAAATCTAAAACCTAATTTTCAAAATAACACCTAGCTAACTAACTTAAAAAAATAGAGATGCAAGATGTAAACATGTGGACTTATCTTCTCTTAGCCTGACTTAGATGCATGTGGAGATCACCACATCAATTTTTCTGCACACATGAAATCACAAACAATAAAAATGATTAGAAATAATAAAAATGATTAGAAATCAAATCTAAAAATTATCGTTCCTCCATCGCAATGGTGCCATTTGTTCGGGGATATTTCACGCGAAAGATTGGATTTTTTTTCTATTGTTGTAGCATGGTTACGTGTAAAATCCCCAACAACAAAAAGATTTATGAAACTTATTTTGGATTTTTGAGTCCCGGTTGATCTCAGGGAGGAAAACACATTTTCTCGATTTGATTTTTTTGCTCTTTGTAATTGTGTTTATGATTATAATCCCAACCTAATACAACCTTAAGCAAGATGGTAGTTGATTTCCCTCACACTAATCTCTCCAGTGGCATGCTCGAGTCGAACGATCATTATGTAATGGAGATAGATGTAACATATATATGTGTAACACTCATTCTGAAGCTCGTGGATTACATGCATACTATCGAGTGAGCTTAAATGTATAGTCGCATCGTTGACTTGTGTGGGAACCACCATGTATATTTTTTTTATTTTTGATTTGTAATTTTTTTAATTTTTATTTAGACTTTTGAAAATAAAAACTACCAACCTAACTAGCAAAATAATAAAAACCTAATCTAAGTAGTGATCACCAAATCTACACGAAAATGATGATGGTGATATGGAAAGTGAGTTGGTTAGATCGTTGGTGCATAAGGTGTGCAAGATGTGGATAAGGGTTGAGTGTGAAGCACGTAGTTGTGGTGATTATTGGAGTTATAACAAAAACAATGAACACTTTTTTTGTTATATATATTAGAAGAAGATAACTTCAAACTAAAAGAAATATTGCATTAGGACAACATCACTATCAATGTTCCAATAAACAAACATAAATAGAGAAATGCATGAAATAAAAAACAACAATATAAAGCTACCTAATAGAGGCTCCACCTTGTCGGTAGTGCCACAATAGGGCCATTGGCTTATGGAGGGTGGAAGCAACTAGACCAAGACCATAAGATGGTCGTCTACATGTCGCACCAAGCGGGGAGCACACCCACAAGCTATGGAGGGGCTTAGGCATGCCCTTAGAGAGAGAGATCTTGAAACAAAAATTAAAAGAGAGAGAGAGAAAAGGTCGACTCTTATTGATAAAGATGGAGACGAGAGTGGTGGTGGTGCTTCAAGGATGAGGGAATGTTATATCGGAAAATTGTCATAAATGGATTTGAGTTTTGAAAACTCGTCGTTGTAGTGTGATTTGCAAGAAAAATTGGCAACAAATAAATTTAACCAAAACTCGAAAGGAATTCCGGGTCGAACATAGGGAGATGGACGTTTGATTAAAAATCGCATTTGTTTTATTGTCACGAAGCAGATTAACCGGTCGAATTAATCTAAACTAGCTATCTACTTAAATAATAATGAATAGAAGAGAGAGAGAGAATATTACAAATAAAAATAAAATAGAGATAGAATATGGATTTCATAATCACAGAATGATGTCTATTAGAACTAATCACTATAGTAGAAAGTGGAAAATCTACACTAAAAAAAGGTAAATCTACTCTATAAAGCGGTAAAGAGAAGGTGGAGAGAAGTTATCCTCCTCGATGGCTACTTGGAGGACAAGCCGCATTGACGGAGCGCCCGGACGAAGGTGGTGAGATGTGGGACGAAGGAGAATGACGACGGATGACGGAGAATGAGGTAGGGTGACGTCGCAGTGGGAGCTACTTCCCGAATGGTGGTGAGAGGACCACCATGAAATGCTCCATGAATGGGATGAGAAGGTGGAAAAATTATATTTTTAACTCTAGAGGATCATCCCAGGTATGGGACAAGCTCTCAGAGCTTTACAGGGGAGTGAGAGAAGAGAGGAAGGGATGATGAATTCAAGTGGTAGGGGTTTCCTTTTATAGTTGTAGGGATTGATGGCAATTTGGTCATATGCTTAAAAACATTAACTCAGAGTCTTTAGTGATGGATTTAAGAGTCATTAAAGCCCCTGAATGTCGATGTAGGTCGTGAGCACACCGCGTCTCCTCTCCCCGTGCTTCAATGCTTACTCATGATCGTACGCTCTTAGCCGTCTGATTGAGAGATCGAACAACTTGGAATCCATCGTGCCTACACCTTCATCGCGCCCAATCTCACGTAGGCCGCACCTTCATCACGCCTCATCGTGTGCCTGCGTGCGATCGGGCATTCAACCGTGCATCATCGCGAGCGTGTGCAATCTGCACCCATCCGTGCTGCCACGTCGCACATCTCCCGCCCGCACAATCGCCATTCGACGGTCGAATTGAGCTACTCCCGCACCCGTGCCTTAATTTGAGGTGTGCGAGGGCTCGAACGCATGTTGCGGGGTTGCGCGTGGAGGCATTCTCCACTATGCTATCTTTGTGGATTGGTGCGTAGATGATTTAATCGTTGCACCCTCTCAGCCGTTGGATAGAGATCCAACGACTGAAATCTTGCCTCGCCCATGCCTTTAGAAGTTGTGAAGAGATGCTATGGCCGATTTGGGTTGCTGTGATGGCGTCATGTGAGCCATCATGGCTGTCTACTTCTGTGTCATGTAGATGGTGCGACGGATGTCGGATTGGATTGATTTTCTTGCCGTTGGGCTGTGATCATCTATCCGGATTGGTCGAATTTATCATCTGATATACAGATTTACACCATCTTGGCCCCTTGATCTCTGATCTTTCTCAGATTGCATCTAATGGTGTGGAAGTTCGATTAGGGCGATCTTGGAGTCGTTGAACACCGATCGTCGCCCTGATCAAATCCGTACGATTGGATCTTCAATCTGAGGCCCCGATTAAATGTTGCCTTGTCTCTTGACCATAAAAAGAGACAATTAACCTAAATTTTACACAATCTAACCTAAATGCAAGATGATGCATGCTATGCAATATTTATAATGTATGATGCAATTATATGTTTAAGAACACGCAAAAATAGACGATTTATGTGATATAAACGTGTTTACATCACACCCCTATGCCTATCTTTTGTTAGTCCCTTGCAAAACTACATGCTATTTATAAGAGAATTAGGTCAGATTTCTTGGGCAATAGTTATTTTTCAACACTTAGAGATTTCAACTAAGACATGAACTACAAAGACACAACAGCACCCGGGTGTCTACTAAAATGCAGATCGCCTTAAGCCCTCGCCTTATTCAAAGAAGGATCTTTTTCTTCTTTTTCTTCTTTTCTAATTTTTTGGATTTTTGAGTTTAGGGTTTCGAAGTAGCTTTTTTCGACCACTCAACCTACCCAAGACTCGAAGAGAACCCTAAGTTCTAAGCATCTTTATATGTGAAATGTGATAGACTCACTAATCAGCGATTAGAACGGACTTCGGGTTTCTACGCCCCTAGGTGACCTTAAAAAGAAATTCTGCCTAAAGGTGTATCTATTCGACTGATAGCTTTCTCCTACTTTTATTTTTATGGGGTCAACACAAGGGTGAACCCAGTGTATATCTCCCTGGCTTATTCTACTTCTTCGCTTCTTCCTAAGTGTTTAGGAATTATATGTGTATTTCTTGAGCTGGGATTTGGACAACCTACCTATGGACTATTACCCATGATAACTTGCCAGCCATACTCATGCAGTGAAGTGTGTCTTATTTATTTATTTTTGTTTTCTTTTCTCCTTTTCTTTTTTTTTTTGGATATTTTTCTATTTTTTTCTTTTTTTTCTAAGTAGGTGCTTCCCTGATCTAAGATTTACCTAAAGGCAGCAAGAAAAGAATGGTTGTGTGACTGGGCTCTAGACAATCTACCAATGGGCTATTACCCACGATAACTTGCCAGCCATACCACCCTAGAAGGTTCATTAGCTACCCAATTTCTATTAAAACCGTCGAAAAGCGAGTCAATGCAAATAGTATGTAGATGCTTAGACTTAAAATCCCTTCAAATAAGAGGGCGGGTTGATAAGTCGTGTACTTACCACCCCAACTTATTTAACCAAATTGAAGTAAATATAGAATGGAAAGGACTCGATAAACAAATCCACATTTTAGTGGACACCTAAGCTGATTAAGCCTGAAGACCTAAACGGTCTAAGTGTTCAGATTCTACTGTATTATTCCTTAAGGTTGAAAAATCCTAATGCCTAATTATTCTTTCCTAATTCAATTTTTTTTTGGGAGAGAGAAATAAGTAGAATTTACAAGAATTCCACAGAGTTGACAAAATAATTCAAAAATGGATCCACCCCTCATGCGTAGCTAATGCAATGTCCTCATTGAAAATAAAATGCATGAGATTGAGTGGAGTAGAGTAGAAAGCACCTGAATTGCGTGAATAACGGGTCAGCTCTAAGATGAAAAGAAACTGTATACGTGCTTAATTTAGTACCTTCAGCTAGGCACATTATACAAAGAAGAAGAGAAAGAATTCATAAGTGTAGGTCAAAATCAGAATAAGAAAATTTATCTTTGGACCTGCCAGGAGAAGATGTCCACAGATGTGGACCAGATTGTGATGCAGACCCATGCCCCATGGTCGAGTATATCTAAGGTTCTGGATAAAAATTATCCAAAACCTGAGATCAGTATGCAAATGGAGTCAGGCCTATGATTTGTGAGGATGCAACCCAAATTCAAAAAGTTAGATAACAGAGAGATTAAGCTCAAAAAGATAATCAATGAATTTGTGCTTGGGTTGCACATCCTCAGAATAAATGTCGTAAGGGTCTTGGTAGAAGGTTGGTAGTTTCAGACAAATAGGAACCCTTAGACTCGGTCTTCTGCTTCCTACGAAATTAGCTTTCCAAATCTTCATTTCCCAACTCCTATCTTCCATAGTCAGAATTTTGAATTTCGGGACCTTCTACATATTAATCAACCCATCTAAAATGTCCAAGTCCAAGATTTGTTGCTGAATCAGAATTGACTTGGGTTTAGTGATCTCAAAATCAAAATCATCAATATGCTCAAAGGGGTGTAATTGAGGAATGGGGCTTTGAATTGAATCCTTCATGAAATTAGGATTTGAATCCACCATACGAGCCCAAATAGGATCAAATTCCTCAATTTAGGGCCATCAAATGATTTATCAAATTCCTCAGGCCTAGTTGTCTCACTAAAATCGTGTTTTGTAAACTCATGTGAGACTTCGCATGATGATTCTTCATCTTTAGAATTAAAGAATTCTAAATCTGCATTAATGTATGCCTCAAAATCATCAATCACTTTCTGTTCCATGGAGACATACGTTTCCTCGTACCCCGGCTTAGGGATCTCAGGTGAAGAAATCAGTTCATCCTTATTTGATTGCTTTAGAACAACCTAGTCAACCCTGGTATCGTAAAACATGTCCCCCCTATAGGTGTCTGAGCGGATTCTAACATCGGCTCTCTTGTCAGGGGTTCATCCTGGGAATCCTTCCAAGATTGGACTAGAGCAATCACAAATCTCATCCTCAATTTTGATAACTTCCCAAGTAAAAACTCACCCGGGTCCTTATCCTTAACATCTTGGAGCCAATCCAACAAATATTTGTTAAGATTGTCAATCATTTTAATCAGGGGCTCTAATTCATTAGTGTAAGGTGTTGGCTGAGCTTCTAAAGATTGTATGGTATTCCTTAAGTTAGCCAACACCTTATCTTGGACTTGGTTAACCTGAACCAAATGGTTTGGTTCATGGTTAGGCAGGTTTGGGTTCAGTGTAGGGGAGTCAATGAATTGAGGTTCTTGATACACTCTCTAATAATAGGTCATTTAGGTTGTCCAAATGAGGGCAGTGATCAATAATCGATGTAGCTCAGAGAAGGATAAGAATCAAGATTATGGTGCCTAGGGTTAGACCCTAAACACTGAGGTCTGGAATTGTATCCCTAATCAGGATTATCCCAACTAGAAGATGGATGAGAATAAGTCTGGTTGGAATAATAATCATTTTGGGAATAAGTAGTGGTAGGAGGGTAGGAGTGGAAGTGCGAATAGGATGTGAAAGGATCCATGACAGACGGGAGGAAGAAAGGTACCCTGCAATACAAACAAACAAACAAACCTATCCTTAAGTGGGCTAGCCTAAAGACTTACAGACTTCTAGAACCTGTCTTGAGATAAAGAAATGATTTGATCTACTTCTTTCCGGTCAATCCAACCAGTTAAAGGGAGGGGCTAGGGAGAAGGTTCTTTCTTTGGCTTGCGCCTTTGGTTCCAAGTGTACCACTTAGCCACGATCGTTTGATTCTACTCCCCTAGCTAGACATCAGATTAAACGGTAGAAACAGACTAATTGAAAATAATCTCGATCTTGACTCCAAAAAGCAAGTCCAATCCTTAAGGCCAATGTCTACTCTATTTTAATTAGGGTTAGGTTTGAATGTGCTTTGGAATGTGATGGGCCCTTTATCTGGGTTGTGCCCTTAATGATTGATTGATATGTGTGTGTATGCACAACCGGTGATTTTCAAGCAAGATTATTTTTTTTTAATGTGGTGAATTTTAGGGTTTAAATCTTGCTTAGTAGCTTTTAGGATTCAACTTTAGGTGTATTCAATCAAGTTTAATTGGCACACCAGGTTTTGAAAGCACAGGTGAAGATGTTTTTCTTTAAAGCTTAAAAGAATGTGGAGTGCTTGGTAAATCTTTAAAAGTTGAACCCATGTGGTAGCTACTTGAAGAGTTGTTTTTAGTTGAAGTGGTGCGGCCCAAACAACTCAAACAATTGGTCTGATGCATCACTTAATTAGGTACACAAGTGATTACCTAATCTGATTTCTACTCAATTATGTGTTGGTGAGTGTACCGGTCTTAAAGATCAGGTTACTGGTTGAGTATGAAGAATCAGAAGAGGTTGTGTACCTCTGTGATATTTTTTTTTAAAATTTTCTTCTTTATATAAGTGGAAGGTGAGGTGGGTGGAGGTGACAAACAAATAATCAAAACTACCCTTAGAGTTTATGCAAACTCCTAGGTTAATTAGTGTTTGTGTTATTAGGTGATGGAATGAAATCTAGTGAGTGTGGAGGTGGGGGTAAACTTATAGACCCTTCAATAGTACTTTACTCCAATCTACCACTTTTGCTCGTCCCGTGAGAGTACCTGTAATCACAATAAGAAAGGAGACAAGTGAGGTAAAAGATAAGTAAGGCGGGAAAACGTGAAAAATCAAAGAGCGTTGCCTCCTCGGCAATGCAGCCAAAATGTTCTATCAAAAAATCGTCGCAAATGGATCTGAGTTTTGAAAACTCGTCGTTGTAGTGTGATTTGCGAGAAAAATCGTCAACAGATAAATTTAACCAAAACTCGAAAGGAATTCTGGGTCAAATACAGGGAGGCGGATGTCTGATTAAAAACCGCATTTGTTTTATTGTCACGAAGTAGATTAACTGATCGAATTGAATCTAAACTAGCTATCTACTTAAATAATAATGAATAGAAGAGAGAGAGAATATTACAAATAAAGATAAAATAGAGATATAATAAACATGGATTTCAAAATCACAGAATGATGTCTATTACAACTAACCACTACAGTAGAAAGTGAGAAATCTACTCTATAAAGCAGTAAAGAGAAGGTGGACAAAAGTTATCATCCTCGATGGCTGCTTGGAGGACGAGCCACGTTAACGGAGTGCCTGGACAAAGGTGGTGAGATGTGGGATGAAGGAGAACGACGATAGATGACGGATGACGGAGAATGGGGTAGGGCGACATCGCAGTGGGATCCGCTTCCCGAATGACTGTGAGAGGACCACCGCAGAATGTTCCACAAACGCGTGCCCGTGCCTTCATCGCTCCCCATCGCGCGCTTGCATGCGATTAGGCGTTCAAACGCGCGTCATCGCGTGCATGCGCAATCCACGCCCATCCATGCTGCCATGTCGTGCATCTCCCGCCCATATGATCTCCATCCGACGGTCGAATTAAGCCGCTCTCACTCCCGCACCTTGATTTGAGTTGCGCGCAGGCTCGAACGCGTGTCGCGGGGTTGCACGTGGAGGCATTCTCCACTGCGCTCTCTTTATGGATTGGCGTGGAGATGATTTAATCATTACACCCTCTCAGTCATTGGATCAAGATCCAACAGCCGAGATCTCACCTCGTCCATGCCTTCAGAAGTTGAGAAGAGATGCTGCGACCGGTTTGGGCTGCTATGATGGCACCACGTGACACCATCATGGCCGTCTATCTTCTGTGTCTTGTAGATGGTGCGACAGATGTCGGATTTGATCGATTTTTGTGCTGTTGGGCTGTGATCATCGATCTGAACCCATTCGTGTGGTCGGATTTATCATCTGATGTATGGATTTACACCATCTTGGCCCCTTGACCTCTGATCTTTCTTAAACTGCATCTGATGCTACAAAAGTCCCATTAGGGTGATCTTGGAGTCGTTGAACTCCGATCGTCGCCTTAATCAGATCTGTACGGTTGGATCTTCAATCCGAGGCCCCGATTAAATGTCACCCTGTTACCTGACCATAAAAAGAGAACTTAACCTAAATTTTATACAATCTAACCTAAATGCAAGATGATGTATGTTATGCAATATTTATAATGTATGATGCAATTATACATCTAAGAACATGCAAAAATAGACAGTTTATGTGATATAAACGTGTTTACATCAGGGAACCGCTAACCTCTAATGGTGATGGTTGGCCTTGAGGTGGAGGTGGAGGTGGAGGAGCTCTCCTTCAATGGTAGACGTTGGGAGGAAGAAGAAGTGCCCTTGGATGATGTTTTGGTGGGAGAGGAATGATGTGTGCACCATGGATTTTTCTATTTTTATGGGAGGGGTACCACATATGGCAATCGCTACTTTTTGTGGGATTCCAAGATGTGCATCAATTGGCCTTGCAAAGATCGAAATCGCCATCTTTTTAGGGTCTTAAATTGTCACCTATTATGGTGGGTAGTGTGTGTTGAGTTGTAGTCCTAGAAAAGATGGAAGTCGCCTATTATGGTGGCTTGAAGTTGGCGATTAGTGATTGGCAACAAATGGCAATCGCCACTTTTTGTGGGATTGTGTTTGTTGCCAACTTTGGTGGGAGGGTAGAATAGGAAATGTGTTGGCGTGTGTTGAGTTTAAAATTTGTAGAATAAGTTGTGTGGAATTAAGTGAGATTTGGGTATGGTTGACCTAAATTAGGTGGGTGCAAGCCTAATTAAATCTGAGTGAATCCAATTGGATCGGTGTGAACTCAATTAATTCTAGGTGCACCTAATCAAGTAATAAGTGAGCTTAATTAGGTCTAGGTGAGTCCAATCAGGGCTTAGGAAGCCTAATTAGATTTAGGTTAGCCTAATTAATTCTAGGTGAACCCAATTAAATCTAAGCTAGCCTAGTTGACTCAGGAAGAATCAATTTGAGTCACACCTAGCCCAATTGGAAACCTAATAAGGAATTGGGATAGGGAAGGCGAAATTGGGATATAGGAAGGCTAAGTAGGATAGTGGGTAGTAGGGATATGGTCATGGATAGTAGGATAACATTATGGATAGTGTTATCCAAGTTTTGGGATTATGGGATTAGGTCAACTAAGGTGGGTGTGGTTCTAGGTTTTGGGTCAAGCTATCCTAGGGTTTAGAGATTGGGGATAGGGTTATCCATGTCTCTCTTTTCTTCATTTCTTGCAAGTTATCTCCCTCTTTCTTTGGTCTTCTGCCCTTTTATTCCATGCTTTATTCTTCTCTATCTATTAGCAATCTTCTCTGCTTTACTTTATTTCATGCCAGGATCATCTTCTGTTCTTCGTATTGTGGGAACATAAATAAAGCATCAAATAGCAGGATAATTGTGTATTATTCTATGAACAACTATATAAAATGATTCAATGCATGATTTGTTGCTTATGAATGCAATATTTGCAGAATAGCTAGGTTTCTAACATTATTTAGGTGAATTAAGACCTATGATTGCTATACAATCACAAATCCAAAAAATTGCATAGCAACATTCAAGCAATCGGTGACACATGGTAAGTTATGTAAGAGAATTAAATTCGATAAAATGTCAAACAAAGCAGAACTTACTTGATGGTTACTTACTCTTTAGCATCAAGATGTATTTCAAATGTTTATTCTGTTGGCAGCTTGAGTAGTAAGCTCCATTAGAAAAGCAGCACATAGGAGTAAATCTACAAGGAGAACATCTTGAATATCAACTGCAGGACATTAACGAATAATAGGATAAAAAGTAGCTTGGAAATAAATCCATACATTAAAACCACCACTTCTTTCTAGACAAATAAACCAAAGAAAAGCCAAAGTGCAGTCCTCTCCTTTCTAGTGCCTTTCTTTTAATTGAAAAAGTGAAAGAAGATTTTTAGAGTAGAGCTGCAGTGATCCTTGAGAAATTCATCCCCATCTAAATGATCTCCAAAATGCCCCCAAAGATAAAATATTAATCCAAGAGATGGAAGTATCAAGCCAAACCCTTCTTGCAAACTTACAAGTAAAAGAGGAATGGCCCATATCTACATTGTGAATGCTATAATAGGAAGAAGAGAAAAGCATCTTTGGCACTTGCAAAGCATATGAACTTCAGGCACAAGCCTCTCTGTTAGCTTCTTATTAGAAAATCTGTTATTCTAAGCTGCCTCAGAGACCTACAATTTCCTAGGAAGTCATTATCATGATTCACAAGGGGTGAAATTGAGTGTGATAGGCCTTGCTAAGTGAGAAATGGCATCTTCTTTCTGCTGGGACTCATTCCTAATAGAAACTAGCTGCCTTCCAGAAAAAAAATTCCTTCAAATGTTCTAGTCATTGCAATACAGTATCTGAAAAGGGATAAATGGGGATCAAAACTTCTAAAAGATACAGAAAGATTGTACCTTCAAATATACAGCAGGAATGTCCCTTCCCTACAAAAGGAAAAAGAACAAAACAAAGATAAGCAAGCAATCAAATAGTTAGTGAATCTTTGTTTCTTATATGTGGCAGTTACTGTTCTTTGAAATAATTAGGTAAGCAAATAGTTTACAAAATTAGTTTTGTCTTAATTAGTTAATCTCTGTTGTTTGTTACTATTAATTGCAGTTGCTAAAACAATGGTATGTTTTGCATGTATAACCAAAATGTTTAGGTTATTAGCAACATTCTTATTATGTTGGAAAAATGTATCATTGTATGACATAAGGCCTCCAATTCTCATTTTATCTGACACATGATTAATGACCAGTCTACCAGGGGATGGGTAAAGGTATGCTAGATGGTGGCCCTTACTCAAAGAAGAGAAGAAATATGGGTGTGCAAGAGGGACAATCAGGTAGGAATAGGAAGCCAATGTATGAGAAACAAAAAATGCACTCGAGAGATGACAATGAGGAGGAGAAAGGGGAACAAAATAGAGATGCATCGTCAGCATCAAGGGTGGTAGATTAGATAGCCCTCAAAACCAATAGGTGGAACTCATACCCATATGCATAAAAGCTTCATTACCCTATCTATTTTAAGCAAGGGTTGGAGTCTTAACATACCAACATGTTAAAAAAAATTCATGCAAGCACAATTGTTTCAATCAGCCTATCGATAGTGTCGTATACTTGCATTCTAATTATGCCTTTCTATTGCGAAGTAGGGATAATATGATGCTTATTTTTTTTAAAGTTTCAAATGCAACAACTTGTGTAGGGGCTATTAGATTGTCTGCATTGCCAACAGCTACATCCACAAGCAATTAAGAGTGCCCTTGTGGCAACAAACCTTGTATATGTTCAAACTACTTTTAAGAAATAGGGAGTTAGTTCATCCCTATCAACTAAATAGGGAGTTAATTCATACCAACAACACTAATAGGTGCCATAGAGGAACCGGATGGGGCCATATCAAACTCACTTGCACGTTTGCTGCAAAGAGGCCGTAAAGTTCAAGCAACTTATGATGTATCCAATTTAGACATATAAAAGAAAAATATGTAAAATGGTAAGATTCACCACATATATCCAATTCAAAATTTAAATGGAAAAAATGCAAGTGTGTGCACTTTCACCATCTTTGTAGCAAGAAATGGAGATTTTTGCTCATAAACCCATGGAATTTAGATCCCTAGGAAGCTATCTTGGGTGGCTCCACTATTATTTTGAATTGCCAACCTAGTTGGGTCAATTAAAGGATAAGAAGCTAGGATAATGTCTGCCATATCTTCTTTAGTTTGATTCTTATTCAGCAAACATCACCAATCTATTTATCCCTGCATGCCATCATAGGGTAATCTTTCATTGAATCTTGTGAATCTTTGTTTCTTATATGTGGCAATTACTGTTCTTTGAAGAGTCTAGACTGAAATCAAGGCCCATTTCATGATTCTGGTTTACTTGTTCTTCCTGCTAATTCTAATAGAAATGCTACCTACATTGTAATGTAAAGAGTAGTGTGAGATACCTTAAATTCATGGTATCTTGAGGAAACTTCTCCCTTAGAACATCAATTTCCACATAGAATATAGTGAGATTTGTTAATTTAAGGCCTGAATAAGCAGAGTTCCAAAATATTTGGATTTCGCTATTCTTCCTACCACAGTACTAAATCATGAAAACACAACATTACTAATGGGAACAAGAAACAATTGAAGCATAGCTGCTTTTCTAAACACCTAAACTCAATATTGATTTTCAAGAGATTTGAGAATATTATCATCATTGGAAAAAGGACAATGAGCTTTATATGTTCTCGACAGTTAATTGACATAAGATAATATCATGGGCTGTCGCCTAGTAGTTACCTGACATAGATTATATCACCATCCTCTAGGTTGACATCTTCCCATTCATCATCATCAACAGTTGAACCTGAGGAAATTACCTAGAAGGTATAAATTTGAAGAATTGTACTCATTAACAAAAGAGAAAAATATTATGTTCTATAGCAGTGCAATAAAAATTAGGGGACTTCCTGAAACATCTAGGTCAATGATGTAATTCCCTATGGGAGGGGGTGAGATATGCGTGACGTATAAAATGCGGAATTAAAATAAACAACAATCTCACAAAAATAAGCAATCACATAATGGCACAAGAGATTTTTAGGTGAAAACCCAAAACGAGTGAAAACCACCACCTAATCCTCTCGAGTTAAGATTTTCGATTGACCTAGTCGATCAAATCCACTAAAAAAGTCACTTAAAATGAGGATGACTTAACCTCTTACAACCACACTACTTTGAACGAGGGTAGTGTACCTCAAAATCCCTTCTCTTCACAAGAAGAATTTTGTTTCGCGAAGGAGACGGGAATTCGCAATGTGAATACCCAACCAATAATAAAGAAAAAATACAACAGACCTATAGAGCCAACAAAATATATAAATGAACCTAGCTACTATAGGTGAAGAAACTACCCTTAGGTGGGAGTGCGTCGGCGTGACGACGCGGGTGCGTGAACCATGCTTTGGCACAACAATGCTTTCGCAATGTCGACGGGAGAGTGGGTGCACAGCAGGACGAAACTCTCAGGTGTGGAATGAATTCTTGGAGAGCTAGAGCTTCTTCTATTTATCTTGGATACAAAAGATGTGAAAAATGTGTTTCTTGGTGTGTCTTGGTGTGTTTTTGCAAGGTAAGGGTCCTCCTATATTTATAGAGGGCCAAGGAAGGCTTTGGAAGACCTTAGAAGACTTCCATAGCCATTGGGGTTGAACCCAAGGCAAAATAGGCCGTAATGAAAATCATTTATGATTCTGATAGGGTCATCAAACATCTATTCCAGGTATCAGACGTCTGGAAAACTTGCTTAAGACATCTGGGAACTAAGTCAGATGTCTGATTCTAGGCGGGTTTCCTTCCTGACTTGGTTCAGACCTAAACAAGGTTCTAGTGTAAGGTCATCAGACGATGTACAAGACGTCTGTCACTAAGTCTGGACGTCTGGAAACCTATTGTATTGTGGGAATAGATTCTCAAGATAGGTTAACGGTTAGAAAATCTGATAAAGGTGATTTTGGCTCACAATGAGACTCAACGGTCACATAGTAGACGTCTGGGGTCCTCTACGGACATCTGATAGAAGCCTAACGGATATTTTCCTGAACGTTGACTTTGTTAGCCAACGTTCCACTAATTGGACGTCTGACACAACCATCAGAAGTTTTCTAAGACATCTGAACTAAGGTCTGGATGTCTAATTTCAATAGGCAGAACTAACAAAGTCTAGCCTAAGTTATTGGACGTCTGAGTCAACAGTCAGACGTCTTAAAAGTCATTATCAGACATTTGATATTCAGTCTAGATGTCTGAAAAGGCTGTCTGAAGCCTAACTTGGTTTTCTAAGTTGTCTAAGAAAAACCTAAGTATCCTAGGGTTGTGCAAGTGTTCCTAGGACTACTTTGAGGGTACTTTGAGGCTCTTTAACATGCTACTAAGAAAAAAGATCAAAAAACAAAGAGATACAAAGTACAAGAAAATACATATATCCTATTCTTCTGACTTCACACTTTCGCTCCTCGTGAAGCTCCTACTTCTCTGTCAAGTCCTCCAATCCGCCATGGATGTGATCTCGAACTCCATCTCTACACTTGTCTCCATTTGCAATTTGACCTGAAAACTAGGACGCAAAAGCAAATGTTAAATAACAAGTGTTTTGTTATCATCAAAATAAACAATTGTGGTGCTCTAGCACCAACAATCTCCCCCTTTTTGTAACATGCTCTTTTAGTTATTGGGTTAAATTTCTCTTAACAAGAATAATGTTCTCCCCCTTTTTGTAATAACAAGATAGCTATATATTTTTCTCCCCCTTTCTAAAGGAAATATAGCTAACTTAACAAGTTCTCCCCCTTAATGATTGACAAAAAGCTCATTAGTTTTAATAATCTCCCCCTATCTACATGCTATAGGGTTAAGAAGTTTTGCCTCACCTACCATGGCCAATAGAATGACCCAAATGGTGGTGGATGCCAAACCGGATGGGGTTCCCATCCGTAGCTTGGAGGTTCGGGCATTGGCGCCGATCTCCAATCAGGCGGTCGATGTGTCGCGATTCGATCATTTATTCACCGTCTCGTCGGTCTTTTCTTCCTCCTCCTTGGTCTACTCCTTGGTCCTCCCAAGTCGAGTTGACCGTTTTTGAGCTTGTAGGTCTAATCCTTTGTGTTGTAATCTTTATGACCTACAAAACAAGATTCTAGTTCTTTCCTTGGTATCCATATTAATTTGGATCCGGTTCTATTAGCGGGTCTCCTTGACAAAGATCCTTTCTCAACCTTAGAGCTAAGACTAACTTTATCATTAGAAAAGTTATCTAATTTTTTCATTAATTTGTTAGATTCTTCCTTGAGATAGACAAGCTCTTTTTCTACAACATACATCTTAGTCTTTAAATCAGAGATTTCTAATTTTAAACTAGTATTTTCCTCAATCAATTTACTATTCTCATTGATAAGGCTATGATTTTCTAATGACAAATCATTTTTAGAACTAGAACTACTTTCTAGGTCCTTAAGTTTCAATTCCAATCTTTCATTTTCTGATTTAAGGAAACTAAGATTCTTTTTAAAGTTTTTATTCTCTACCTGAAGTGATTTACTAATTTCAAATAGCTTATCAAATGCATCTTGTAAATCTGAGTTTACCTCGTCGTCGGAGTCGCTTTCACTTGCAGTAGCCATGAAACCCATGCAAGTAATTTCTTCCTCGGGATTCTCCTCTTCTTCCTCCGAGCTTGAGTCATCCCAAGTTTCTTGGAACACCTTCTTCTTGTATTTCTTCTCATTCTTCTTCTCCTTCTTGAGAAGAGGGCACTCGGGTCGTAGATGTCCCTTTTCATTGCAGTGGTAATAGCATCTCGGGCTTTCCTTTTCCTTCTCCTTTTCTTTCTTCGATTCCCTACAAAACATGGAAAATTTTTTAAGTACAAATTTAAAGTCCTCGTTATCGAAACTTACCTCGATGCCTGAAGTGGCTGTGAAGGCGAGAGTCTTCTTCGACTTTGTCTCTAGTGTATTCTTCTTCTTCTACTTCAACTTTGTCTCGTAGGCCATTAGATTGCCTAGGAGATCCTCCATGTTGAGCTCCTCCACCTCGTTCACCTCCTTGATGGCGGTAACCTTCTGCTTTCATTCCGATCCAAGGGAACGGAGTAGCTTTCCTTGAAGCTCCCCTTTAATGAAGGTCTTTCCTAAAGCCTCAAGATTGTTCACTATAAGAGTGAACCTAGTATACATCTCAGTTAAAGATTCATTAGTCTTCATAACAAAAGATTCAAATTCTTGAGAAAGAATATTGATTTTAGAAGACTTTACCTTAGAGGCACCCTCTTGGCTTACCTTAAGTGTGTGACAAATCTTGTATGCGGTGGCGCATTGCGAGATTCTATTGAACTCCTCCAGGCTCAAAGTGCAATACAATGCGTTCATTGTTTTTGCGTTTAGAGAGAGCTCCCGGATTTGCTGCTGCAAGTATCCTGCAGTGGGTCTCTTAGGGATGTCGAAGGGGGTCTCGCATCGAGCCCATATTGTGAAGTCATTAGCTTGAAGCCATATCTTCATCCGCAGCTTCTAGTACGGGTAATTGCTCCCTTCAAAGAATGGCGATTTAGTGGTAGACTGCCCCTCCAGAATCCTTGTCGTAGAGCTGCTTCCCTCCATGATCTTCTTGCTTGGTTGTTACGCCAAAAAGCAAGAACCTGCTCTAATACCAATTGTAATTCCCTACGGGAGGGGGTCAGATATACGTGACGCATAAAATGCAGAATTAAAATAAACAACAATCTTACAAAAATAAGAAATCACACAATGGCACAAGAGATTTTTAGGTGGAAACCCAAACCGGGTGAAAACCACCACCTAACCCTCTTGAGTTAGGATTTCCAATCGACCTAGTTGATCAAATCCACTAAACAAGTTAAAACAATGGTGACTTAACCTCTTACAACCACACTACTTTGAACGAGGGTAGTGTACCTCAAAACCCCTTCTCTTCACAAAAGGATTTTGTCTCGCGAAGGAGACGGGAATTCGCAATGGGAATACCCAACCAATAACAAAGAAAAAATACAATAGTTCTATAGAGCCAACAAAATATATAAATGAACCTAGCTACTATAGGTGAAGAAACTTCCCTTAGGTGGGAGTGCGTCGGCTTGACGACGCGGGTGTGTGAACCACACTTTGGCACAACAACGCTCTCACAACGTTAGTGGGAGAGTAGATGCACAACAGGAAGAAGCTCTCAGGTGTGGAACGAATGCTTGGAGAGCTAAAGCTTCTTCTATTTCTCTTGCACACAAAAGATGTGGAAAATGTGTTGCTTGGTGTGTCTTGGTGTATTTTTGCAAGGCAAGGGTCCTCCTTCATTTATAGAGGGCCAAGGAAGGCTTTGGAAAACCTTAGAAGGCTTCCATAGCCGTTAGGGTTGAACCCAAGGTAAAACAAGCCGTAATCAAAATCATTTATGATTTTGACAGGGTCATTAGACGTCTATTGCAAGTATCAGACATCTGGAAAACTTACCTAAGACGTCTGGGAACTAAGTCAGACGTCTGATTCTAGGCGGGTTTCCTTCTTGACTTGGTTTAGATCTAAACAAGGTTCTAGTGTAAGGCCATCAAACGACGTACAGGACGTCTGGCACTAGGTCTGGACGTTTGGAAACCTATTGTACTGTGGGAATAGATTCCCAAGGTAGGTTAATGGCTAGAAAATCTGACAAAGGTGATTTTGGCTCACAACGAGACTCAACGATCACATATCAGACGTTTGGGATCCTCTATGGGTGTCTGATAGAAGCCTAACGGATATTTTCCTGAACATTTACTTTGTTAGCCAATGTTTCACTAATTGGACGTCTGGCACAATCATCAGATATCTTCTAAGATGTCTGGACTAAGGTCAGGATGTCTGATTTCAACAGACAGAACCAACAAAGTCTAGGATAAGTTATTAAATGTCTGAGTCAATAGTCAGATGTCTTAAAAGTCATTATCAGACGTCTGATATTCAGTTTAGACGTCTGAAAAGGTGTCTGAAGCCTTACTTAGTTTTCTAAGTTCTTTAAGAAAAACCTAAGTATCCTAGGGTTGTGTAAGTGTTCCTAGGGCTACTTTGAGGGTACTTGAGGCTCTTTAATATGCTACTAAGAAAAAAGAGCAAAAAACAAAGAGATACAAAGTACAAGAAAAGACATCTATCATATTCTTCTGACTTCATGCTTTCACTCCTCGCGAAGCTCCTTCTCCGTCAAGCTCCTCCAATCCGTCATGGATGCGAGCTCGAACTCCATCTCTACACTTGTCTCCATTTGCAATTTGACTTGAAAACTAGGACTCAAAAGTAAATGTTAAATAACAAGTATTTTGTTATCATCAAAATAAACGATCGTGGTGTTCTAACACCAACAAATGATGCATTCAGTTTTATGAATTAATATCTATGATAAATTCCTTCTTTATTTGATAGTAAAGGTTGTAGTCTTAGAATCTAAATTTAAATACAGAGACCTGCAAACAGATAGTTAGATATCATAAGAATAATGATATCATAATAATAAATGCATACATGATATTTGTTTACATTCCATTAGCTCTCTTACTGTCATGAAGTTTGTAATGAGCAAATTTCAATTTCTTCTGTAAAGTACAAACATACACTATGGGTAAAAGTATTTTATGACATTTGAGACCATTACTTTCGAATCCAAATGCATAGAATAGGCTCTTCCCCCTTTACAAGAAAAAAAATGGATAGGTTGTTCCCCCTTTACAAGAAAAAAATGGATAGTCTCTTCCTACATAAAATCCTCAGTATAAAAGGTCCTTAAATTAAGGTTGAACAGTCAGGTGGTATATATGTCCTTTAAAATGCCTTTTACAAAAAAGTCCTTTAAAATGGTATCATTTGCCTTTTAAAAAAATAGGGTATCATATAGGTCTTGTCGAATTTAGACTGTAGGTGGTGAAAGGTATTGTAGTCTCTTATGGAATGCCTTATATCTTTGTTGTTTTCTTTAACAGTTTTTGTCCTATTTAAGAAGTTCAATTTCTATCCAAGATGATTATCTTCAGAATTGCAAAAATCTCCAGCCTCCATACCCCTATTAGTTATGTGTGTAAACTTCCCTTGGGTTCAAAGAGTTGGGTTTCCCATTTACCCATAATGAAGGACAAAATTAGGGAGTCCTATGGTTTGTATTGTCCGTCAAGGAAACCTTAAGAAGGAGTGATGATCTACTGCAATTTGCCCAAGTCACTTTGCTCAAGCCATTTTTAATGTTTCAAACATGATTTGAAATAGAGGAAATAGACCTAAATGCTCAAGATTTTTGGATGTTGCCATCAAGTAAAATAAGCAATCTCCAACATGAAAAAAATCTGAGGCTAATATTCACACTCCAAATGCCCTTACCTTGTTCCTTAGCTTCGTCCTTAGCCATGTTGCACAGGAAGAGGGCCACGAGATGATGGAGTGGGGATTCCTTGTCATGAGTGTTGTCCTCTCCGTGCTGCAGATCAAAGAATTGCTGCCCTCGTCATAGTCATCATCGTCGTCACAGGCAAGGGATCTCCAAGCACAGATGAAGAGGGAGTGGGGATTCCTTGTCATTTGCAATTCTCAGCCATGCCACACATGTAATGTCCTTGTCACATGCAACTGATCAACTGCTGATGAAGAGGGAACGAATGCAATGAAGATCGACGTGCGAGGTTTAAGGTCAAGGTGCAATGAGGATTGAAAGGGAACTGAGGAACGACGAGGTGTGTTTATGTCGAGCAGGAAGGAGCACGCCCTTGCCCAAATCAAGTTTACGTTAAAAAAAAAAATTATATGTGACAAAGTTTGGGAGACAACCTATCTGTCCCCTTAAATTAGTTTTTTTGGGAGACAACCTCTCTATCCCCTTAAATTAGTTTTTTTTAGGGGACCATTAATCTGTTGCCCACCTCTTTTTTAGTCCCTAAAATAAAACCCGTCCACAAAATGTGGTTGCTACAAGTCTATTTTGTTGTAGTGAAATTAGATCACATGAATAGTCAAGAAAACTCAAAGACATAAAATCATCCTCCTAGGTCGATACAGTGAGTGGATTTTCCTATATGAATCGCAAAGGTCACTACTCCAATAGAGCAGAGCTCCCATCAGCAATCAAACCCATAGGCTGAGTATATCCCAGTTAAAATGTTCAGATCTGGTGCCTTCTATAGAAATATCATCAATACTAGCCCTTGCAAAAGAGACCCCTTCTAAAGAGATGAGACAACCCTACCAAAGTTGCTTTCAGTTGACACCTGTAACGATGTCATTGATAATCTACCATGGGAAGCCTTTTCAAAGGTGATAATCATAATAATTTAGCATGGCAACTCAATCTCTGTTATTTGAGAAGGTGCAACCAATCTTTATCAATTCAAGACATGTTAACATCACTCCAAAGGAAAGAAGAAACAATACCTGGAAATTTGCTATAGACATTTTTTCCTTTTTGCCAAGTAATCAACAGATTTGATGCCATTAATCATGTCAAAGTGGTTACCATCAGATCCAAATGATGTGGATTCTATAGCAAAAATTTCTTTGCCCCAAAATAAAATTGGATAAGAGCTTACATTAACAATTTTGTTGTCGGATACAAATTGTAAGAGCTTACATTAACCACTCAGAATAAGATGGCATTGATCCAAGGTTCTCGTGTGCTTATTGCAGGTGGATTTCTGACCAAGGAGCAATTATTTTGAAGGCATACTAGTGCAACAAATATGTTTAGTTAGAAGTTTTGTAACTACTGTCTCTATTTTCAAATCCTTGCTCATTGTAAGCTTGTTATTACAACTATAGGGGAAGAAAGTCAAAAACACACACCCCTCTGTCAACACACACTCACTCTTTCTCATTCTTTGATCTCTCCGTAATTCCTCCATTCAAGCACTAAATTTGTAAATACTACAAAGACCCCTCGCAACTACATACTCTCTCACTCTCAATGCTCTCTTCATTGCATGAGAAATACTTTTGCTACTCATGAATTTCTACATGCATTTGCACACAATTATTTACACTAATCACTAGTATTTACTTGTTTGTTATATCACTTTCTTATTACTTTTTTCTTAACTTATTGTTTTCCTTATTTTGTAGATAATATCATAGATTCTTTTGTATATCATTGCTTATATGTAAGTTTCATTTAGTTATGTTTATTCTTTCTTATTAATTTTGATGTCATTTTTTTTGTTATAATGCAATATATATTTTATGTAGATTGTTTTAGCTTTCTCTTTACGAGTTCATGGTTGTTTGGCTCATTATGAGATTTTAGGTTTTTTGTGTTTTAGGTAAATCTCTATTTTTTCTTTCAATAAGACTTGAAATTATGGTTTGAGTGTATGATTATGTTTGAACATTGACTAATTTGTGAAGCAACTTTAGTAATTGCTTTTTATTCTTAGAGATCACATAAATTTAGAAATCATGTAATTATTTAATTTGAACATTTCATAAGATTGTGAGTATTTTTGTGTTATGTTTTTTTATTAAGAATAAGTATTTTGGTTTATGAGACATTAATTATTCATTTGGTTTATGAACACTAATTTACATTCATTTACTTGAATCCTCATGATAAAATTATTTTTATTATTAAGTGAAATAATCTAAAGTTTTATCTATGCAAAGATGATTAGATCATACGACTTCTTAAAGTACATATTATTTGAAATATGAATCACTGGAAGATGCAATTTTTTGTCATTAATAAATTGTTATATGTGCAATTCTACATACTATCATTCAACATTTTTTTAAAAATAATATTTACTTATATTTAATTTAACATAAAACCACAAACAAGTACATACAAACATATATACATAGATCCATAATTAATGGAAACATAAAAGTAAGAAAATGACACTTTAATATTATGGTTTCATAAAAATATTAAATTTGAAAATTAGATAAATTATGAATCTACTTTTTAAATTGGTTACTTATTAAAACAAATAATCAAATACGTGGATATTTTATCATATAAAAAATTCTTGACTTTGAAAATAACATAGCAAATATATTTGAATATTGGTTATATTTTATCATTTTTAAAATTATTTACTATGCTAATTTGTGTTATATTTTCATTTGGTAGTATAATTCAAAAATTAAACTTGAACCTTTTGATTAATAGTAAGAGAATGGCACTTTAATATTATGATTTCATAAAAGTATTAATTTAATAAATTAAACAATTATGAATCTACTTAATAAATTATCTTTTTATTGCAACAAATAATAAAATATGATTTCATAAAAGTATTAAAATTAAAAATTAGATAAATTATGATAATACTTTAAAAATTATTTTCTTATTGTAACAGATAGTAAAATACATGGATATTTACTCATAGAAAATTCTTGACTTTGAAAATCATGTAGAAAATATATTTGAATATTGGTTATATTTTACCATTTATTAAAATTTTTTAATATGTGGATTTGTGCTATATTTTCATTTGGTAGTACAATTCAAAAATTAAACTTGAACATTTTGATTAATAGTAAGAAATGGACTTTAATATTCTGATTCCATAAAAATATTAATTTAATAAATAAATTATGAATCTACTTTCTAAACTATTTTCTTATTGTAACAAATAATAAAATATGACTAATTAAATATGGCATAGTATACTACCTTTTAGGCATCATAGTAATTTGATTTAGATGTTTGATTAAATAGTATGGATTTTTATTGCCTGTTTTGTTTGGCTATGTCATCTAAAAATCAATCTTGAATAATGCGGTTTATAATATTCTTTTTGACTTCGATGTCATAAACAACCTTTCATTATAACCTAGGTTTAATGAGGCTAGAAGTGGTAAGTTGATTTGCTATAGTAGAGAAAGATGTTTAGGTGGATGCAACCAAATGGATTTGCACTTCTGATTTCTATAGAGTTGCAACTCAATTCTATTAAATCATTTTGGGATTAGGTTCATTTCGTTTGTCCAATTATGTAGATATGGCCAACAACTTTGTGGGAGTTAGGATTCATTAGAGTGATAGAGTGATCCCTTCCTATTATGATGATGACACTCATCCTGGGTGGGGGAGATAAATAGCCCGCAAACCTATCCCCCAAGTTAGTTGAGACTAGAACTGGGGACCTGCCTATTATGTATTGTTTATGATGGTGGATATTTGATGGTTATATCGATCAACCATTGTATGACATTGAGGATTTGTTATCTAATATGCATCATATTACAAGATATTCTGAAGTGAATTACATGCTTCAACTAAAATGCAAATGGCAAACAAAAGAACATTTCCATATGATAATGAGAATGAGGAATCGACACCACTGAGTCAATAACTTATAACATTTTTTCTTCTATAGCTTAAAGAATATTTTAAATAACAAATTAAAGGGATTCATTGGATTGATCAGTGGCATTGTAAAAGCATGAAAAATGACATTTTAAAATTTTTTCAAAATAACAAACTAATTGATGCTAAAACTTGATTATGTAATGAAACAAAAAATATCTAATATTGGAACCACATGGGAGAAACTAATTTTCTCTCATTTCGGGTTCCCATGAAAGAAAGGATTAAACCATTTCGGGTGACGTAGATAAACACACCATGTGTGGTGCCTCCTATAATAAGTCTAGGTGCACCTAGAACCTTCATTACTGATGGGTGGATAAAGCCCTTCATGTCGAGAATGTCCAACCACAATTGGGCCCGCGAACGATTTCACAAACCATCGAAAGCAACCTTCGTAATGTCCTCCTTGCACAATCACCATAGGGACTTCTAATCAAATTACAAGTCCATAAATGATTTTTGACGTCTGACAGTCTCTCTAGAAGTCTATTAAGACTCTTGTACATCTGATCTGAGAAGGGAAGAAAGGGGGCAACGACAGTTGCCTCCTTTCTTTCTTCTCTCCTTCGGCAGCAGAGAGATTTGGTGGAGGGAATTTTGTTTATTTGATTCAAATTAGGGCTAGGGTTTTCCTGTGGGAGATATTTATAGGGATCTAACCCTAATCCTAATATGATGGAGACCCTTGGATCTCCATCCAAGGGTAGGGATCAAATTCTACTTGAGTTTGTGAGTGCGTGCAAAGCCTATAGGATTTAATGTTTATACTAGAGAGGGGTGAATAGTGTACTTATAAAAGATATATAATTTAAAGAACTTTGACCACAAATCAAGGAAAAAACAAATTATTCACAGCAAACCAAAAAAATCACACTTGTATTTTAGAGTGGAAATCCTTATAGGTAAAAATTACTACCTAAGCCTCCTAGCTTAGGATTTTATGACTAGTCGACGCTAGTCCAATTCACTAACGCATCACTTCAACGAGGGTGGCACAATTTCTTTACAAAACTTCCTCTCTTTTACACTTGACCATGAGAAGAATAACAGGAATCCCAAAACAACTTGGGTCCCAAATAAAAACAACAGGAATATAAAATATAACAATAATACCTATGGAACCTCAAGAAAATATGCAAATCGAGCTTTTTGAGATCGCAAAGGAATGTGCTTTAGAAAGAGATGATTGTAGGCGTAGAGGCATGAAAGCACTAGGGAGAGTGTTTTGCTTTTTGAAAACTCTTTGAGGTGTGTTTTGAGGTGGGGGTCGAGGGGTCCTATCTATAGGTGTTTTTCAACTTGATTTATAAAGTTTATAACGATGGCTTTGGTTGATCAAAATTAGGTATTGTCCAATCAAAATGAT
This sequence comes from Thalassia testudinum, assembly GCA_037157565.1. Taxonomy (NCBI): domain Eukaryota; kingdom Viridiplantae; phylum Streptophyta; class Magnoliopsida; order Alismatales; family Hydrocharitaceae; genus Thalassia; species Thalassia testudinum. The sequence continues at coordinate 8,024,812 of JAZHRO010000033.1, forward strand.
CTTTGTTCTATTAAAATAAAGTTTTGATTGATTCCATGTTGATCGATTAAAATAGGAAATTGATCGACTTATAACATAAATTTAGGATTTGATCGTTAAAGGCTTTTGATTGATTAAGCAATTAGGTTTGGTCGATCAAAGTGGGAAAACTGGTCGATTAATAACATTGAAAACTTAGAGTTTAGCCTAAGTTTGTAATCAATTGAGGTTCAAAATGAGTTGGTTGATATTATTGAGGTTCCTTACAAAGTTTTAGACTCAATAAAAGTAAAAAGATACAACTGCAGTCTTTAGAAACTTCTCCTGAGGTCGAACATCCTTGGATTATGATCATTTCTTGATAAATTGACTTTAAGAACTTGAAATGATTAGTCCACAGTAAAACATAATTTTGTTTCATCAAAACAAGGGTATCAACATTCTCCCCTTTTTTATGATAATAAAATTATAATTATATATGCATGAATATTTAGAATGCATGACGTGCTGCTTCTTTTGAATTAAGTGCATATAGAAAATTTTCTCCTCCTTTGTTATTAACAAAAATCTAATGATAAATTCTAAGAACTAATGTAAACTCCCCCTTTTTATATGTGTTATGCAATTCATGACATGCTTTTACACAAGATAGATATAACTGAAATGTAAAAGGCAGCAATTTATATAAAGGTAAATGAGGTTCATCATAATAGAGAAGTACAAACATAAGCATGAATAAAAAGTAGTAATCAAGTTGAAACATAAAGTACTACAAGCCAAGGTGCTACAATAAAAGGAAAAACTAGAAAAAACTGAGAAAAGCCTCTATGTCCAAGGGAAACTCCATATCCATGTCAAAATCATCGAGAGAATGGCTAGCGGTGCTAGGTCCTGCAGAAGATGTCGAATGGAATCATAGTCGATGTCTTGAAACAGGTGATAGCTGAGTCATCTTTGGTGTAGTGCAGGATGGGGTGGTAAGGGTGCCAGTCTATTGCTATCGAGGAGGTGCCGAAGAAGTCACCTAGCCATGAGGAGGAGGTGCTGTTGGTGCTGGGGTTGTCTGGCTTTGGGAGGCCGCTGGTCACGGAATTGTAAGGCATGAATATGCTCTATCAGTTGATCCAAAAACTACAACTGCCTACTCAGGTAGTCTGATACCTGAGTTCCATGCTCCATCATCATCATAGAGGTCTCTTGCTGCCTATGCATCATGAGAGAGATGCCGTCAGTGACGTCTTGTACACCCAAAGAGTTGTGCTTTGTAAACTGCCTATTAAAGTTGGGCCCCTCGTGGTCAAAGAAAGACAAAGTGGGTTTGACTGGAGGAGGGTGATGAACCTATATTTTTGGGCTATTTATGTATTTTAATGCCTAGACATTAAGTTAACATGTACATTTATATAACATAAATTAGAATGTAAATAGGGTAGCATAAAATTGCCTATTTCATGCATTTTATTCATTATATGCACTGATAATATCATTTAGAATAACATGCATTAGAATAATTAATCAATTAGGTGCATTACATGCATTGTTTTGTTTTAACATAGAAATTAGGGGTTTGCACATAAATAATCCATCATTTCTTTTTCATTTTTTTTATTCTCTTCTTCTTAATGGCTACAGGAGTTGCGGCCATTGAAGAGCAGCAACATGGGCGATGAAAGTGGATCTTGGTTGCACACGTTGGTTGTCACTCCAACTTCTTCCCTCAACCATCGGAAGCAATCCTCCCTGCAGTATAATAAGAAGCTCTTTCACTTAGCACCGCAGGCCACCACCCCTACCATCACTGTGCAGAGCGTCAAGCTCCTTCCCACTTCGCCACTGTGGGCCTTGACTGCGGCAAGAGTTTTGCTATTGTGGGCGTGTGGGGTGACAGCTCACACCGCCATTCGTAGAGCCTCGCAACACCATCGTAACCGCGACCATCATCGCACCAGTAGCCCTCACCTTGCCATCCATGCACGGTCACAGCCACGCCACCACACTGTATTATTTTAGTTTTCGAAAATATAAATCAAGATCGTGGTAGTACAGAAATTGAGTGGCAAACAATGTGAATCAAAACAAATAAAATAAACCACTCAAAATAGAGTAGGTTATGTTCACAGGGCGGCACTAGCCTATTAAAACTCACAAGGGTTAAAGTAAAATATTCATCGATGATTTCATAAATAAATCATATCAAACACTCCTTTAAATTAAGAAAATAGTGTGAGATAATGCTGAAATAGCATCTACATGAAAGAGGAGGGAGTAACTAGCAATTACACCATAATATTTAATCAATAAATCCAAAAATAACTCTTGGCAATGGCATTCTTTGTAAAAACTAATTCACCCCTTTCACTATTGAAATAGGGGAAGCTGTTTCCCTTGCCTTGCTCGCAGAGGAAGGGATGGCCGGAGGTGAGGAGCTCGAGGAAGGTGCTCTGGAGGGAGGCGCATGCAATGGCGGTGACAGTGTAGCCGACGGTGGCTGGAGCGAGGTGTGGCCAGCGAAGGTGGCGGTAGCAGTGGAGCTGCTCTTACTAGCTGCAGGAGCAGGAAGGAGCGTTGCTCCCTAATGGCACATGTGGACGACGATGACACAGTAGCGGTGAGCAGCACGTAGAGTCAGGAGGAAGAGGAGACGTGAGCGGCGTGAGGGGAGGCACTGGAGGTGGCTGCTACTGTGCTGCTAGGCGTGCGAAGATGAGTGCATGAGTGGGCAGAGGTGTGACCAGGCGAGGTCGCACGGTTGGCCTGCTGGAGGTGCATGCAGGCGCGCTGCTGGCTGCGTGTGGGAGAGGAAGGCACGGGTGTGGTGTGCTGCAGGTGGCTATTGGAAGGTGGTGATGTTGGGTTCTCTTGATTGCAGAGGAAAAGGAGAAGAAGATGAATAGTGGATGTTGATGGACGGTGACAATGGAAGTGGAGTTGTGTGGCGGTGTAGTGAGCAGTTGATGGTATTGTTGTTGGCGTAAGGGGTCAATGGTGGTCTACGAGAAGTTGGTGGTTATGGGTTTCTGTAGAGGTGAAGATGGTGATGGGTGTTTGTGCAAAAGATGAAAATGAAGGAGGAAAAAGATATTCACGTGGCCAGTGTAGCCACGTTCATGGTAAGGTGGAGCCATGAAGGCTCATGCATAGTGTTGGCACAAGTCCACCAGTTTGGTGTGGCGAACTGTCACCTCATTGATCCACGGTGTGGTGGAACCTGTCCATGAAGGCTGGCGGTGGGAGAGGAGCACGATGATGGAGTGGATGGTGGCCTCCCCAAGCTCGATGTCTATTGCTGTTCTTATAGTGGTTGGATGGATTTCAAACCAATTGGATGGGGAGGAGTGTCGTGGCCATTAAGGTTAGATCCACTCTTTCCGGCTGCTTCAATGGTGACCTTCAATGGCATCCTCCCTCATAACGTCAGTCACCAGCATGCATCCGTAAAGATGAAATTAATAAAAAAATAATATTGCCAAATTTATGTTTGAACATGCAAAGTTTACTAAATGGGTTATTATTCGTAATAATGCATGTGAAATGCATATAGGCCAACTTATATTTTAACTTATTTTCATACTAATGCATACTATCTAAATGAATGTGTTACCTTAATGTTTAGGCATTTACACATTTAATTAGTTCACAAATATGGGCTTATCAAATGGCCCCATGACTAATTTTTGCTAGTCTCTAGCAAATTCAAGCAATAACCTAGCACCCCAAGTAGACTAGCCGACCCAATCGATCTTCCCTTAAAAACATATTATGTTACAGACTTTGGACCTAAGGTTCTCAAGTAGTTGCTAAGTTACTGACTAAGTTGGCTTAGGACAAGTTGCAGGCACAGGTTTCCTTAATTTCTAGCTCTACCCTAGGGTTTATTGGTCCCAGAGATTAAAGCATTCGTGCATGTGCATTGGTCTGAGTTATTTGAGGTTGGTATGATTGCCAACCTAGAAAGAGAGTAAGAAGGAATTTTTTTTCCTTTGTAATATATATTTTTCTTTCTTTGTAATATATATTTTTCTATTTGATTCCTTTAAGTCTAACCATGGATCAGCTATCAACACTATTTGTGTCGGATTCATTGTCCCCATCACTGAACCTCGAAGGGTGCCTAGCTTTCAATGCTTCGAGATAGCACCACCCATGGCGACCCTAAGAACTCCTGGCAATCGACACTTCAAGATAGTATCTGATGGGTCCACTTTAGTGGACTAATTTAGTGGTTAAGTACATTATTATTTTGATGAGAGACTAATTTAAAGCATGGATGTTATTGACAAAATCATGTGAACGCTAAATTTATCATTTCATGTATTAATTGCATTAATCTTTATATGGGAGGATTGATTATTCACTTTAAAAGGGAATGGCATCACATCAAAGTGAGTGGAGATATGTGAGATTTTATCTAGACAAAATACAATAAGAAAATAAATTTTAGAGATTTCAACAATTCCTCAAATTTATTCCAACAAAATTCCTTATCTCTCTCACGAATCTCTCTCTCCCTAAAATTCCTATTCACTATATTTGGTAATTGAAAATCTGACTGTCTCTCTCTCCTTATTTAACAGGTGGACAGGTAACAGGAAAGGGGATCATCTTCTTCCTGGGAGAGGCAAAATGGCCTCCATCTCCTTCCCCTCACCGCGCGCCCATCCACCACTGCGAGCCTCTGCACCAACTGAAGCCACCATCGCCGTGTGCCTCTTCATCCGCCACTGCGTGCCTCCACGACCCTGCCAATAGAACCACGTGCCTCTGCCTTCATCTCCTCCCTTAAGACCGCGTGCCCACGACTACGCCATCGTGAGCATAGTCGTCCTTCATCTCCTCAACCGTGACTTCTAGCTATCGTGAGCCACCCTGCGTCCTCCCCCTCTGGTTGCATAGCAGCGGCAACCCCCTCTTCGATCGTGCGTGCCCTCCTCCTCCGCTCTTCCTCCCAGCCGCAAAGGACTCACCGAGTAGAGCACCTCCACTCCATCCTCTTGATCTCAGATGCCCACCACCCTCTCCGACCTTGACCACTTGCGCTAGCTCTTCGTTGTCTTCGTCCTCTTCTTCATCTTCCTTTGCACACTGAAGGAACCCAACAAATGATGAGAGGACCTCCGCGCAGCAGTCCCTGACGACCTTCGTTCCCCACGCCATCGACTCCGTTGGATTCGCCTCACCACCACGTGCTCGCCCACGCTTGCGACAGCACCTCTCGCAGTCCACGTACGCACGTGGGAAGCCTCACCGCCGACCGCTTCCTTCTCTCCGGCAACCGCCACTGGCCACCATCGTCGAAGCCGCAACCACCAGCGGAACGCCCTCATCACCACTGACCTTCTCCAAGCTCTGCACGGTCAGCCGCAACTTCTCCACATGCGAGCAAAGGAAAGAATTCCCCTGTCGTTGCTTATATTAAAAATTACATTGATTGCCATTACCAAAGAATGGGATTTTTGGTATTAATTAGTTTATTTCAATAAATTTGTTGTAGGCCCTTTTGTTCTTGGTTATTTGTACTACTCATTCAAAACTCTCCCCTTGGATTTGATTTCACAACTAATAGTCAAAGTTACTTTTTGCATCACGTTATGCGTCGTATAGCATACTCTTGCACTACAAATATTGGTGAATTTATTGGTCTGTCCTCCTTGTGGATACGACTGGAATTGTGGTATAATTTCAGTATATTTTTAGTAACTTTGATCAAGTGTTTTCCACCACATTATTTACTACGAAGCAGTATTTTTCTGACAGCATATTTGAAAAGTGAAAAATCTATTGATCAAATGACGCCATTGCTGGGGAGGCAACAAACGCAATAATTTCACCTGATTTTTATTTCTGATTATTTCTCGTTGCACAATGATCTGACCAGTTGTTATCTTTTCTGTGAGAGGAATCTGACGAGGCGACAGGTGCAATTGAGAGACGATGTTGACCTTAAGCAACGTCCACCCTCGGGGCAGACGCAGGAGACCTGGATCCCACTTTCATAGGTGATTCTCCTTTGTCAGAAGTTTTATTTCTATTTTATCACCCTTGTAGTAATTGGGGCTGATTTTTGGGGGTCTATCCCCGCATTCTTTAGAGGCTAGGGGCTATACTTTTGCTACTCGCGTGATTCATTTTTCTACATGTTTGCCTCTAAAACAAACACAATAAAATACCGAGCTGCCTGTTAGGAGTTGCATGCTCTTAAGTGCGTGCATTTAGGGGTAATTGAGCAGCACATTAGATCTCATTGTTGTATTATGAGCATATTTGCATGAAGGTTGCTGGAGATAGGTACACCTTTCTATCTTTTGCATCTAGCTCCTATTCACGCATTTGCATTCAGGTTAAAATTCAAGACCACCAAGTTGATTGAAATTACCTAATCCAGTGGTCGCCTAACTGCAAGTGGGACTAATGATAAGATATGACCTAGAAACCAAATCACACTTGATCTGATTCAAAGGGACTTGTATGTGTTTTCAAAATAAAAATGATTTGCGGTGTGATGCACACGTCTGGCACTGAGCACGCACATTAGGCATCACACTAAGGCTAGATCCCTTAAGGCTATAGGCACCGATCTCTTTATCAGTGCAGACCCTCCTATCGTGCTTTGTGGTGGTAGTACTATCTTTTGATCAAGTGTTTTGATACTTCACGGAGGGGGACACCCCTTAAAGGAACAAAAGGGTAGTTAAGAGGCATTGTGTACACATCTCCTCAAAGGAAGGGTTCACCCTACTTGCATCCCTTTGTTCGTCCTTGGAGTAACTTCTCATTTGATCATCTAAGAGTATCATCTAAGCAAAGTATAGGTCCTAGGGCACTCGAAGGTCAACTTAAGGAGCGTAATTGATTGTGAAACTTCTTTTGCCACCAAGAGAGAACGTAAACAACCTCTGTCTTCTCTGAAGAGCTTGTCAGGGATCTCAAGTCACATCTCCCTCTTATACCACTAAAGTGGGAATGGATGGGTACAAACTTGACTCCATTTGATAAACTTTAAAGAGTCAATTGAAGGTTGGCTTAAATCTACTCTAAGAAAGAAAAGAGAAGTCCCATTGCCTTGTGTTTTATTGGGGTGTGCTTTTCAAGTCGTGTTTTCAAATGGATTACAATAACTACTTCACTTCTTCTTACCTCAAAATACCCAGTCCCAATCCCATGACCTGTAGCTATCCATCATCTGATGAGTATTGGGATCCTTTCTACTCCTACTATAGGAACATTGGTCTGATTATTCCCCAATCCTGTGATCATGAGCAGAACCTCAGAGAGGGATACACCATCCCTAAACCATCCATGACTATGCCCAACCCACCTGCCCATGATGATTCGTACACTCCCAGTTGGACAAAAACTCCTAGGGATTATCACCCTGAGCTTGAATATCCTCTTTAATCTGATGGTAGCGTCTCCTCTTTTATGATAGAAATGCAAAAACAACAGGAAGAAATGATGAATTCTATGGGAGAAATTTTGAGGGCCAGTCAAAGATTAACTGAAGAGATTAACCACCTTAGCGATCCTCCTACAGTTAATTCTGATCCCTACCCTTATATCCCTGATTATCAAGAGAATTTCAATGTAAACAATGACAATAAGGATCCTGTTTTGAGGAGTAGCTATCATTTAGACATTCCTCATGAGATATGCCCACTAGAAGGCAATCCTGGTCACTATCCACCTGATCTTAATTGGAAGGAGAAAATGGGCCCATTAGATGAACTCGACTCGAATGATAGTATCTTCATTACATTTGATGAAACAGGTCGCAGTCAATTAGTCAACCCCGCTCCTAGTCTGAATCTTGAGGTGGAATCTGTATCCCTAGGGATCCTGAGCATATACTTTATGCTTTTGAGAACCTTGCACCTCAGTTAGAGCCCCCTGAGGATTGTGATTTAGAAGTTAACAAATTCTGGGAGTCTTGGATGCTAGAGGAAATCATACTAGAAGGAAGTGATAATAACCAGACTCCTCTATCAAGTAGACCAACACCTGTCATTGAATATTTTGAGGGTTTACAGGTCCCCAGCACAAGTGACCATGAGGAAATTAAGGTTGAATTGGAAGAATTAGATCAATATTGGTCTCAGGGACACGAAGAGTTGATTTTTGAGGAAGCACTTGATCCTAATATGAAAGTTTGCCCTGAGGCTCAGAGTCAAGAGGGACAAAATGTTGATGAGGATGATGATGACTTTCAAAGGACCGGACTTAGAGTATGGAGTGAATATAGGGGAGAATATGTTTTGTTTGAGGACTTACCCCCTGACGATCTGATTGAATTAGCCAAATTCGGGTTCCTACATACAGTTGACTATCAAGATCATCCTCTCAAACAATCGAAAGAAATGGAAGCAATTAGTACTCTTGAGGGAAGAATCTATACACCCCATGAGCAGGATCTTAACATTGAACAAGAACCTGGGGATGTCATTATTGAGGACACTCACAGTCCTATTGCTTCCAAACCACTTCTACATGATAGTGAAATAAGTGATACCCTTGAGCGATTCAATTTGGATGACGAACATTTGGGCCCATTCCAGGACACGCACACCAATGATATGCAGCATGAAAGGCAATCAGTAACTAAGGCTGCTTTTGATAACATTCAAAAACTGGAATGGATATTGAGGATGAATGCCGAACTGCTCACACCCTCTTTAAACCTCGCCCCTACACCACACCTGAGAGACTTAGACTTCTACAGAAACAACTTCCTAAAATCTCTGCTCGTACTTTTGATTAACGGGGGAATATCCAGACCAATGCACCCTGTGGTAGAGTGGCGAGTTTGGATAGGTGCTTTTCCATGTCAGCCCATTAGTCTTAGGATATGTTTCGTTGTACTCTCTGTACCCCACACATATTTGCTTGAGGAGCCTTTGCCTCCTCATCGCATACTCTTGGAGGTTACTACTCATGTGTATTATGTAAAACCTCCACAAATAGCTCAGGAGTACCCTCTTTTCACATGCTTCTGGAGAGTATTTGGCCTCACTATCCATCACCAACTTGCCAACGTCTGGGTTACTTACTTGCCAGGCCAGGTTTGCTACGTATATTCTGTGGGTCTCCTTCTGTTTCCCTTCTAAAGCCCAATTTGCGAGGTATCCCAACTCCACCTCAGGTAATATCTTTCCTTGCTTTTGCTTTTCAATGAGGACATTGTCAGATTTAGGCATAGGGGGGTATAACCTGAGGTTATTCATAGCATTTCTACATATTCTGCATGTAGTTTGGGCATCCATCTTGCATAAAAAAAAGGAAATAGAGAGAAGAAGAGAGGAAAAGGAGATGAAATCTTTATGAGCTGAATTTCAAATATTTTGAGGAGAGACACTGGAAGAACAAGATAGGCAAGGAAAAAATGTGTTAGTCCCATCATGTGATTATGGAAGAGTTACCTAAATTCTAGGCCAGAATGAATGAATAAATAAAGTCCTGAAGTGCTAGAGAAAAGGAGATAAGTGAGGGATACCGACTTTAGGCCTCTTGGGTCTGTTTTATGACTTAAACACTCACATATTTGTTAAGATCTAGACTATTCCTCAAGAGGTTGTGGGAGTTCCGAGGCTGATGTATTAAGTCTAAGGCTTAGGGAATATTCGGCCCCATTACCTGCCCTTTGGTTTGCGAGACTTGGCAACCTAAGCACCCAAAAAAATCACACACTGGTCTGGTTCAGTGCGCATAAAGAAGAATAATGCCAAAAAGTGTTTGTTCTGAAAATATTTTCCCGAAAAGTTGACTTAGGAGCGGCTTGAAGACACAAGTTGATTGGATGAGTTCCTAGCATGAAGAAGAGAAATATAAAATAAGCCCCTCGAAGATGCGTTATAACATGTCACCTCCTCGATGCTTGTCTCTTAGGATATCTAAATATCCTACCGGGGGCACAGAAGCATCTTGTGCTGGTTTAGATGTTGTGGGCGGCATTATCCCAAAATGTCGATTGCCAGGGTCTGAATTCAGCTACAGAATGCCATGGGCGGCACTATCCCGAAGTATCGAAAGCTAAGGTTCTGGGGGTTGCCATGGGCGGTGCTATCAAAAGCATCGATTTCCAGGGACCCTACGAGGATTGATGGTGGGGACAAGGAATTTGATATAGATTGTGTTTAGGGCCAATCCAATGTTGAGTCTAGGGAAATTTAAAAAGAAAGAGAGAAAACTCTCAAAATAATATTTCTCCCTCTCTCTTACTAAAAATGCACTGGAAAAACTGAACCTAACCTTTCTATACATATGCATGGGTGCTTTAACTGTTGGGGTCAACAAACCTTTGGGCAATTTTTGCGAGCCTTAGAAACCTTTGCGGCGTACCCAAGACTGAGGCTGGTCAGGTCCGTATCTTGGCTGGTACTTGAGTACCTTTAGGCCTATAGTTGGTATTTCAATATAATTTCTAGAGTATGGTATGATAAGGTATCCTGACGGTAAGATCTGGCTTGGAGACCTAGTCTGTTTCATATGATTTTGCTTGGGTCTAGCAAAACTTAGGAATGGGAGTATTTGATGGGTCCACTTTAGTGGACTAATTTAGTGCTTAAGTACATTATTATTTTGATGAGAGACTAATTGAAAGCATGGATGTTATTGACAAAATCATGTGAACGATAAATTTATCATTTCATGTATTAATTGCATTAATCTTTATATGGGAGGATTGATTATTCACTTTAAAAGGGAATGGCATCACATCAAAGTGAGTGGAGATATGTAGGATTTTATCTAGGCAAAATACAGTAAGAAAATAAAATTTAGAGATTTCAATAATTCCTCAAATTTATTCCAACAAAATTCCTTATCTCTCACGAATCTCTCTCTCCCTAAAATTCCTATTCGTTATATTTGGTAACTGAAAATCCGACTCTCTATCTCTCCTTATTTAATAGGTGGACGAGCAACGGGACAGGGGATCATCTTCTTCCCGGGAGAGGCAAAATGGCCTCCATCTCCTTCCCCTCACTGCGTGCCCATCCACCACCGTTGGCCTCTGCCTTCATCTCCTCCCTCAAGACCACGCGCCCATGACTATGCCACCGTGAGCCATTCGCGATGTCGTCCTTCATCTCCTCGATTATGACTTCTAGCTACCGTGAGTCGTCCCGCGTCCTCCTCTGGTTGCGCAGCAACGGCAACCCCCTCTCCGATCGTGCATGCCCTCCTCCACTCTTCCTCCCAACCGCAAAGGACTTGCCGAGCAGAGCACCTCCGCTCCATCCTCTTGATCTCAGATGTCCACCACCCTCTCCGACCCTGACCACTTGCGCCAACTCTTCGTCACCTTCATCCTCTTCATCTTCCTTTTCACACTGAAGGAACCCAACAAACGGCGAGAGGACCTCCGCACAGCAGTCCCCGACGACCTTCGTTCCCCACGCCATCGACTCCATTGGATTCGCCTCACCACCACGTGCTCGCCTACACTGGCAGCAGTGCCTCCCACAGTCCACGCACGCACGTGGGAAGCCTCATCGCCGAACGCTTCCTTCTCTTTGGCAGTCGCCACCGGCCACCATCGTCGAAGCCGCAACTACCAGAGGAACGCCCTCGTCACCATCGACCTTCTCCAAGCTCTGCACGGTCAGCCATGACTTCACGCGCGAGCAAAGGAGAGAATTCCCTTATTTTTGCTTATATTAAAACTTACATTGATTGCTATTGCCAAAGAATGGGATTTTTGGTATTAATTATTTTATTTCAGTAAATTTGTGGGAGGCCATTTTATTCTTGGTTATTTGTACTACTCATTCAAAACACGCTCCCATTGGATTTGATGCTACAACTAATAGTCAAAGTTACTTTTTGCATCATGTTAAGCTTTGTATAACATACTCTTGCACTACAAACATTGGTGAATTTATTGGTCTGTCCTCCCTGTGGATACGACTGGAATTATGGTATAATTTTAGTATATTTTTAGTAACTTTGATCGAGGGTTTTTCGCCACGTTATTTACTACGATGCAGTATTTTTCCGACAGCATATTTGAAAAGTGAAAAATCTATCGATCAGTATCGCCTATGGATTTCTTAAGCGAATTCAGGCTTGTGGCAATCGACACTTCGAGATAGGGCCACCCATGATACCTAAACCACACAATGAGCTTACATGCCCCTAGTAGGATAGATATTCTACGAGACAAGCATCGAGAAGGTGACATGTTATCATCGCATCATCAAGGTGAGTATATACTCCACCTCTCATGCAGCAGGAACTCATCCAATCAAATTGTGATTTCAAGCTTCTCTTAAATCATAACTAAGAGAACCAAATTTTCTTCAAGAAAGAAATTAAGGTGATCATTATTTACACAAGACCAAGTGTGTATGAAATGTGGATGCTTAGGTTACGAGGACCCATAAACCAAAAGGTAGAAAAAGATATCAGGTACTATCCAACCCTTAACTCAATCTGTAGCTTTCCTTCTTCAACCTCTTGAGGAATGGTCCACAACTTAACTCCTACTTAAGTTTTTAAGTCCACAAAGGACCCTTAGAGTCTAAAGCTAGTATCTCAACTTAGCTTCTAAAGTCAGATACCTAGAGTCAACTTAGTCTAACCTAAAGTTCTGGTCTTATGCCTAAGAATGCAAGGCCCAACTAGTTAAGCTCAATTCTATTGTAGGCTTAAATGCATTTTTTTTTTAATAAATGCAAATGTATGCAATGTAGAATGTTTTAACTAAATGCATGAATGCACTATGTATAAATGCTATGTATATCCCCAAGTACACCCCCCATGCCCAAAATCTGCAATGTCCCCATTGGATAGAAGGATATTACTTGAGTCAGAGTTGGGCTGCCGTTATTTTGTTAGCAACCGAGTAACTAAAGAATCTTCAAATCAGGTTCAAAAACCAAGGAAATAGGCCCTAAAAATGAGCATAACAATATAGGCCTAGAAAAGAGGTAACCTAGGATGTTGGTGAGTTGATGATGAATCCCGATAGCAAATGCTCGCCCAATCATGATGGGAATGAAATCTTCCTAGGTCACTGGAGGAGGTTCTAAAGGATATACTGGAATAACAACCTCTAAAGGGGTAGGAGGAGGATGACAAGGACCCTCCAAAAGAGATGGGGAAGGTATGGTGCAGAGATAAACCCTCAGGGTGATGGACTGACCATAGAAAGCATCAATCCATACTCGGTACCCTATTATAAGAGATATTGGTCAGTTAAGCCCTTGGGTAAAAATAGTAGTGAGCATGTCTTTAAGCCAAGGATTGTTTAGGGTGTCCAAGTTTCAAGGTTACGAGATGGCCATAAAATCTAGGTTGGGTTTAGTCGGCTCGGTGTCCATTCCTAGCAGCCTTTCCAGTTCTTCAACCATGTCTGTAGCATCTCTGGTAATATCATAAGTATCTACCTGCTCTTCATTAGTGATCAGTTCCATGTATGGAGTCAAAATTTTTCCTTCAGACATAGGCAAATCAGAGGGTGACTCCCAGTCAAATGAAGGCAAGTTGGAAGCAACAGATTTAGGAATTACCCTATCAATCTCATGCACGAGTTCTTGTTCTTTACTCAAATCCTCCCCAAAATCTATATGTGAATCCACATAAATCTCAAAAGTTGCTTCCACAATTTCCATTTTTTGATCATGAGGAGAGATATCATCAATGGGTGTGTTGATGAAACCTGATTTGATCAACTTCATGACATCCTTGGGTCCTAATTCCTCAGAGACAACATATTTACCCTTAGTGTCACTCCAAATCCTAAGTGCAAGTTCCTTACATAATTCATCCTCCTCCTCAACAAGTAATTCGTCATCCACCCGAGTTCTAGCATCATCTAAAATCTCTGGAGATCACCTAGGGCACTCTATCTGGGGTAAATGGTTCACATTGGTAACATTAAACTCCTCAGACAGGTGAATTTCCTCAGAGTTAGGTTCCCTAAGGGTTGGTTTAAGTTCCATTATTTGATCATCGTAAGAAGGGAGGGTAGCATTAACAACTTGACTTCGATCTACTTCATCAAATGTCATGAAAATAACATCGTCTGGGTCAAGGTCTTTTAATGGTACCATCATTCCCTTCTTTTGACTCCAATATAGCTCAACTAGGTACTTAACCTCAATGTCATCCTTGGGTTGCCACCTTTCTTCATCCAATGCATAGATACTCTCATACATATCCTCCTCCCACTTAAAGCGTAGACTTCTTAAGGAGGTGCCATTTAGAAGGGAAGGTTCAAAATCAATCCTATAGAAGTAGCTATTCCAACTTTTAGAATCCCTAAAATTCCCCTCCAACTTAGGGCGTGGCTCTCCCACGAGAGATGCATTTAGTGGAGAGGGATGAAAGCCATCCTTAATGGAGTAAGTTAGGTAGCTAATATCATCTTTTTCTTGTTGATTTTCTCTCGAAGATTCTCCTAATAATTTGATTATTTCGTCTTGTATTTTCTGTATTTCTATCTTCAAGGTGGAGAGGTCATCATTACTATTAGGAGAGAAGTCAGGCTCAGGCTTATAGTTCCTAGGAGTTTTGATCCAACCATTAAAATCATTCAAGGAGGGTGCATTGGGTATTTCTATGGTGTGTGGGATATTGGGCAAGGCAAATCTCACTCCTAGGTTCTGCTCACTGATTTGGGGCTTAGCCAAGCCAATACTCCTATAGTAGGAGTAAAAAGAATCCCAATGACTATCATTATGTCCATCAAAGGATGGACCATCTCAGCATATGGGATCAACGATCGCAGAGTAGGGGTAAGGATGTGGGCAAGAGGTGAAAGAAAGGTGATCAAATTGGTCCATTCTAACTCACACCTAAGTCAGATTCTTCTCAATACAAACAAAAATCAAAGGACTTTTTAGGTCTTTACCAATTTAGGCACTTGAGTTTAGTTCCATTTTGTAGGTGACAAAACAAGTTATCCAAACAGTTACTTGCCTACTTGTCGACCTACGGTGTGCCTAAGAAGACCTAGCTGGAACTTAGGTGCTCTTCCCTAAAGTTCAAATGGTAGAGTACTCCAAGGATGGAAGATCGAGAGATGCAAGTAGGCCTAAGCCTTCCTTTGAAGCTGTGCTTTCGCGGTGCTTTTTAACTACCCTCAAAAATTCGTGACAGGGTATCCCCTCCTTGGAGTTACAAAACCCTTGATCTCGAGATCTGAACACTTTAGAATCCAACGATAGGAGGGTTCTTGTCCTAATGGTTCCAAGAGCTAAAAGTGTTTATATGCGTGCTTCAGTGCAACAAAATAGCAAAGTGTGCATACACCGAAAACTATTTTTGAATTTTTGAAACGCATGTGAGATTATCAATTCAAGTCCTTGATTTTAATGTCCTTCCTTTAGTTAAGTCCTTTTCCGAATTTAAAGGTGACGACTTGTTAGATTGTTTCAAATAAAAATAAATGGTTTTGCAATTAAATCTAGATGTAAATGCATGAACAAGATATGGATGCAAAGTAAGAGGATGCGTACCTTACTTCTAGCAATCTGCAATGAGATGCACGCAAATGCAAGCAAAATAAATCTAGAGGTTGCTCATTCACACCTAAATGGTCGTCCTAGGGTAGGCAGCTTCTGGTAGGCAATTCGTGTTTTGATTTTTTTTTATTATCCACCTACTTATGCACAAACGAAGAAAAATAAAATCAATCCAAAAAAGAGAAGAAAAACCTATGTCTAAAGAAATGGGAACAAACTGCCAAAAAATTACCCAACACAAGCCTAAAAGAAGGTCGGGGAACAAACCCCTAAAATGTATCCTAGAACAAGGGTATCAAACCAAATGAATCTACAAGAAAATAAATAAAGAAAAATAAAGTTCTAAAACCTAAATTCTATCTACTGAAAATTCGACAGAGATGAAGATGATCACTCTCAATGTCCTCCTCCCAGTTGGTGGCAACAAGGTTCACCAATGTTCGAGCTCCTCCTCATAGACACGAAGCTCAATCTCTCCTTCAAGCGGTGGAAACAAGGTCCACCATGGCGTTGTTGAGGCCGGTGCGACAACTCATATGTAATATGCGAACTTCGCACCAAATCATATAGAACAGATTAAATATGCCTCAATTTAAATTTGCATGAACAAATGAATGAATGTGAGTTTATTAGGTTCGTTGCCTCCCTGGCAATGGTGTCATTTTTGACCGCGTTATTTTAGTTTCCGAAAATATAAATCAAGATCGTGGCAATACAGAAATCGAGTGGCGAACAACGCGAATCAAAATAAATAAAATAAACCACTCACGACAGAGCAGGTCATGTCCACAGGGAGGCACTGCCTATTAAAACTTGCACAGGTTAAAGTAAAATATTCACCAATGATTTCATAAATAAATCATATCAAACACTCCTTTAAATTAAGAAAATAGTGTGAGATAATGCTGAAATAGCATCTACATGAAAGAGGAGGGAGTAACTAGCAATTACACCATAATATTTAATCAATAAATCCAAAAATAACTCTTGGCAATGGCATTCTTTGTAAAAACTAATTCACCCCTTTCACTATTGAAATAGGGGAAGCTGTTTCCCTTGCCTTGCTCGCAGAGGAAGGGATGGCCGGAGGTGAGGAGCTCGAGGATGGTGCTCTAGAGGGAGGCCCACGCAATGGCGATGATGGTGTAGCTGACGGTGGCTGGAGTGAGGCGTGGCGAGTGGAGGGGGGCGGTGGTGGTGGAGCTCTTCTTGTTGGCTGCAAGAGCAGGAAGGAGCATTGCTCCTTGATGGTGTGCACGTGGACGGCGATGGTGTAGTAGTGGTGAGCAGCGCATGGAGTGAGGAGGAAGAGGAAGCACGAGTATGTGAGGGGAGGCGCTGGAGGTGGCTACTACTGTTGTTGCTGGGCGTGCGGAGATGTGCGTGTGCGTGGGCAAAGGTCCGACGAGGCGAGGCCGCACAGCTGGCTTGCTGGAGGTGCATGCGGGCATGCTGCTGGCTACACGTGGGAGAGGAAGGCGTGGGCGTGGTGTGCTGTAGGTGGCTATTGGAAGGTGGCGATGTTGGATTCTCTTGATTGCAGAGGAAAAGGAGAAGAGGATGAATAGTGGATGTTGATGGACGATGACAATGGAAGTGGAGTTGTGTGGCGGTGTAGTGGGCAATTGATGGTATTGCTGTTGGCATAAGGGGTCAATGGTGGTCTACGAGGAGTTGGTGGTTGTGGGTTTTCGCAGAGGTGAAGATGGTGATGGGTGTTCGTAAGAAAGATGAAAATGAAGGAGAAAAAAGATATTCACCCAGCTGGTGCAGCCATGCTCACGGTAAGGTGGAGCCATGAAGGCTTACGCACAATGTTGACACAAGTCCACTGGTTTGGCATGGCGAGTTGTCACCTCATTGGCCCACAGTGTGGTGGAACTCGTCCATGGAGGCTGGCGATGGGAGTGGAGCACGGTGATGGAGTGGGTAGTGGCCTCCCCAAGCTTGGTGGTCTGTTGTTGTTGTCATAGTGGTTGTATGGATTTCAAACTAATTGGATGGGGAGGAGCATCGTGGCCATTAACGTTAGATCCACTCTTCCTGGCTGCTTCAATGGCGACCTTCAATGGCATCCTCCCTCGTAACGTCAGCCACTAGCATGCATCCGTAAAGATTAAATCAATAAACAAATCATATTGGCAAATTTATGTTTGAACCTACAAAGTTTACTAAATGGGTTATTATTCCTAACAATGCATGTGAAATGCATACAGGCCAACTTATATTCTAACTTATTTACATACTAATGGATACTATCTAAATGAATGCGTTACCTTAATGTTTAGGTATTTACACATTTAATTAGCTCATAAATATGGGCTTATCACATGCACGCGTGCCTCGCATCCATCCTCGCCTTGCCATCCCCTCCGGTTAAGTCATCCGGGAAGGTTCCCGAACATCTGAAGACCCAATATCACCACTACCACCTACTTCTCCTCCACCTTGCGTGCAACCACCTCCAACATGCCGTGCCACCCTCCTCGCACACACGCCTCTGCGCACGCATGCCACAAGCGTCCGCGTGTGGCCTCAGCTGTGCACGCATGCCCTGCACACTCGGACTCTCCTTCCCTCCAGTGCAAGCATGCAGCAGCCACGTGCCCCCCCAACCCCAACTTTTTCTTCCTCTTCTTCTTCTTTGTATTCTCCTTCACCAAGAGAAGGAGCCCAACACCACCGCCGATCCTCCTCCTCGCAGCCGTCGACTCTGGCCATGAAGTTTCACACCGTCACCTCCAACGGACTTATCTTGATCCCCCAAGCACAACCATGCCTTCAATCGCACCAATTAGCCTTTGTCTTGCCGGCCGAAGAGCCTCACCGCTGGCGACCACCTTAGCTCCGGCCGGCCACCTTCGACCACCATCATCGACATCGTCACCACCCACACGTAGCTTTCGATGATGGCAATCTTCCTCGAGTTCCTCGGCCCTCACCATCGGCTGCTCGATGTACACGCACAAGGGGAAGATTTCCCCTGTTTTGGGTTGCATTACTTTTTACATTTAAGTGCCATTGCCATAAAAGGATTTTTGAGTTATCAATATTTAATTATGGTAGTTTTTTCATGAAAACCCTCATGTTTTACATAAAAACTGATTCAACATATTTAGCAATTGATAGCATAATCTAAAGGGGATTTTGGATTGATTTTTGGGAAAAATTAATAGTGAACATTGTATTTCAATAGTAGCAAATTTTAATGGGCTTATTCCTCCCTGTGAACACGACTTGCTCTATTTGCGAGTGATTTAATTTTAATTCAATACTTTGATTAATCGATTTTCAACCACTTAGAAATACAAATGACAAATCATTTTAATTATCATCTTGTTAAGTGAAAATTGTCTCTAATCAGAGGGTAGTAGGCCAGGAAGTGCTGGTAGGGGGTGTAGAAGGGTGGAGCAGTAGAGGGTCCAGTTTGAGAAGGTGGAGGCTGGGAGGAAGTAGAAGTAGCTGTTGCCTGAGGAGGTGGGGGATCTTGTCATCCCAAATGCTCTTGCTCTATCTTAGAGTGGGTAAGCTCTCCAAAAATACTGACCCAGGTGATGAATTGCTTATGGTTAATATCCATTGACACACTGAAATGATGGAAAATGTGAGAGAGAAGGTGATGATGACATCATCATGAGCCATAACTAGCTTTAATTAATCAGAATCAAGTGACAAATGCTCCTACATAATCGCCTAAGAGCCATAACTCACTAAATATCCTTTCTGAGAAGAATGCACTAAATCAGGGTTAATTCTGTAGTTTTAACAGTACATCATGAATGTAGAATAATTATGGGGTTTCTCAGGGGTTAATCTAAGGTCTAATGAGAATTAAAGTCTAATAAGAGGGTCTACATAGACTGAAACGAGTTTTCGCGCACTTCGAGAACTGATTCATAACCTGAAACCCTAATTTTAGATCTGCTTAAATAATAGAGGGTTTGGTCAGAATAAAATCTATCTAAACCTTCCAAAAATCATAGAAAAAATTCCATGAGGTTTGGTATCCTCGATTTGACCATCTGAACCCATTTTGACATTAAATAGAGTTATAGAGATAGTTTTACCCTAATTTCGATTTCTACACAGCTTTCTCAGTCAAAATTGGTCAAAACTCAAATCTAACTTCATCATCAGGTTCCTTGGGTCCAAATTAGGTTTGTACCAAACTTTGGGCCCAATCAGAGTTCATGTTGACCTAGTTTGCATTTTAGTCCAATCAGACTCTTTCTCTCTCACATACGCCCCTAGCATTTGAAATCCTTGCAATTAGGTCCCTAACTTTCTCATTTTTCTTTGAAAATGGGTCCCTGCTGCCATTGGTGTGAACACATCAAGATTCGTCGAGATTCGAGTGAGGATTTCTTGCTCAATTCTCAATCAAACTCTCCCAAAATTGAAAGGGAGATTCCTTGAAGAATTCCCTTCCAAATGAACCTAGCCATATTCCCAATCTCTCATGTGAACGCATAGAAGATGTGGGTATCCTATGTGTGCAAAAATCTTAAAGTTTGAAAGCTTCTTTCCAAGCTTGGAACTCCTTTCTTAGGCCTATAAAAGGACCTAGGACAAGAATTTGCTCTTCCTTAGCTAGGTTGAAGGCCAGAACAAGTCTTCCTTCTCTCCCACAGCAGACTCTGACCTATGCTCTGGCGGTCCTCTCGATCTCCCTCATCTGTGCCTCCAACAGTCAAATTGGAAGCGTAGTGATCTTCCTCATCTTCCTTCGACGGTGGCCAACTAAAGCCCCGGTGTCTTCAACCCGTTCTTTGCCGCCGTTCGTCCACTGGAGTATTCTCCTTCTCCGACGCTAGCCAATCAAAGCCGGTGCCAACTTCTTCCCCGTTGTCCATAATTAGGTTCACTCTCTTTCTCTTTCTCCCTAGGTTCTATCTATCTCTTTTTCCTTTCAATTAGACCGATGACCACGCCTCTCCCCTTTCGTCTTCTTCCGCTTCGACCGAGCTCCGATGAGGTCGTGAGCTCACTACATTGCATCGCTCGCCTCGCCACAACTCTCATAAGCATCGCTGTGCTTCACACATTGAAAGCCCCAACTTAATTTGGGCTTTCGCGCACTTAGCACCTCCACTGGACACACCCACTGTCGACCATTTCCCCTAACCTCGCCCGACCACCATACACCCTAATTCATCATGCAAACACCACCACCACCCTCGCCATCACTTGGTGATCCTCCTGAATGCTTTTGATGTGGCCGTGAGGCCTTATCTTGTGTTTCAGGTAGTCGCCGTCCTCCACTGCCACCCTCGCCTTCGCCGATTGCCCACGTAGTGCTCCAGCCGTCTTCAACCAAATTACTACCCCCAAGTCTCGTGGAACTCTTCCATGCATCCTTCCAGGACCTCAGTTGAGACGCCTACCTACTACAGTCGTTCCAATTAGAGAAGCCTCTCTGCTGCTATGTGTGAAGATGTAGAACATTTAGTCCCACATCGGTGGATGAGGAACCATTTGAGTAGTATAATATGATTTCGTGCTAAGGCATTATCACCCAGCACATGAGGGGTCGGGTCCACCCCCACGCACACCTGTATACCCGCCTAAGTCCACTCCTCGCCTGTGACTCACGCCCGCAGGCCTGGATACTATTCTAGACCCGATAGCCCGATCAGTTACCCAATTATACCCAGGTCTTGAGAGAAAAGGAGGAGGAATTATGAGAGAGAGGGGGAGGGTTTTGCTGCATGCTCCTCTACCTTGGCCTTGTGTTGAAGAGAAAGAGATCCCTATGCGACACTTAGCCGCTAAAGGAAAATTGTGCTCTGTGCGTGAGAAGGCATTGAAGGCCTTAAGGAGAAGGCCTTGAGAAGGCTTGCGAAGGCTCTGAAGGAAAGAAGAAGAAGGCTTTGAAGAGCCCTGTGCCTTCTGTGAGGCACCCTCTTAATGTGAAGGATAAGTCATCTGATGCTATATGCTCGTCATCTAATTGAGTTGAACATTATTGAATTATTTAAGTACTATAGTTAAAATTGATGAAATTGAGTATGAGATATATGCTTAACTTAGATAAATAATTGGTGATTCAAATCACCATTATTTTATCTTTTTATTCTTTTTATCTCATCATTATTTGAATTACAATCTGACAAATTATATTTATCGAATATCTATTTTAATGCTCAATTAATTATGCTCATTGATTCTGAATGAAGAGTAATATGTGAATTTCATATTTGTTCCTTGTGATCGACCTTAGACTCTTCTTTGATTCTGAGTTATAAATTTAATTATTTTCGAGCGATTGAGGCTTTGCTATGACAATTACTCCTTAAAACTCCTCGATAGCCCGATCAATAGAAGGGTGCCAAAGGGAAAGACACTCGTGGGTTTCCTCTCCATAATGGTGAGGATGAAGTGGTTCCAATTAAATGCCTTGTTGGTCGTGAAGGTGTAAAGAGCCACAAGCATGGGACTAGGACAGTTCTCAAAAGATGTAGATTTGGACACGAAGTTCCAAAGAAATACACTGTTGAGAAACTGTGCGAGAGGATGAAAATAAGGAGACTTGGTTGGCTTTCCTAAGTCAAAAAATTCAGGAGTCATCAAGATCTCCCGAATGGTCTCAGTGGACATGTCGTGATGGAGCTCTAGATATGTGGGATTGGAGGAAGGACAGCCAAGAACCTACATGAGTATGTCGGCATTGACCTAGACCTAAATGCCGTAGACATTCAACGTAAGCTGAATATTGAATCCCTCGCTAATATTATGAAGGTTCGCATAAACAAGATGACAAGCCATGGGGTTGACGCACTTAATTCTACTACCCTTGGCGCCTGTGTAAAAATTCCTATCAAAGAGAACCAATTTTATAAAAAATTAGTCTATGTTTAAGACCAAGAAAGATGTGCTCGAAGTAGTTGAGGTCGATTGGGCGACTTGCATATGGAGAGAATTTGGAGTAGTGGGAAATGTTATGCCTCATGTCGTCATTTATAAAATAACAATCAAAAGTGTTGTTGTGAGGGCTAGAAGAAGAGGCATGTCAAGAGCGTTTAGGAGCCATAATGTGGGTACTATCCTATTTTGGTCGATCAAAAAGGTCAGATCGATCGATCAAAATATGAGGTTGGTCGATCAGACAACAAAGGTTGGTTGATTAAAAATATGACAGAGCAAGTTTCGAAATCAATATTTTTGGTTGATCGAGGGTGCTATTTTGGTTGATCAAAAATAGACAGTAGCGAAAAAAATAAGTGTTGAACGGATCAAATGAGGTTGAAAATCAAGAACAAGATAAGAATGATCACAAGTGGGTTCAAGATAGTCATAAACACATCCACAAGGCATCAAACAACATCAAAATAAGATTCATATATATCGAAAGGGAGTAAACTAAGACAAAGAGGGTGGAGAGGAGATATATTGGGATCGAAAAGGATCAATCCGAGAGGGTGGCAATGCTAGGAAGGAGGATAGCTAGAGCAAGCTGAGGTTGGGAAGGATGATTGGCGGCGAGGAGAGGTCGCTGTGGGGGGGGGGCTGTCGGCCTTAGTCGACCAAGCCTTGGTTGATGACGGTAGTGGTAGGGAGGTTTGGTTGGTGGAAAGGGGGTTGGGAGGGTGCTTGGTTGGTGGAAGTATTTAGGGACTAAGGTGGGGTCTTGTGAGAAGAGTGGGGATGGTGTTGATGGTGGTGGTGGTCATTTTGTCTTTGAGAGGTGTGGTAAAAAGGTTAAAAAGTGCTTTGGTTGATTTAGGCTAATGAAAAGTTGTTTTTATAGAGAAGAGTTTGACCAAATAATGTAGGAAGTAATTAGAATCTAATATCAAAGATTGGATCAAGATTAGAAATCAAATCCAAGTGATTTGATTCGAAAATCACAAATCACGGTGAGGTGATATTGCCCAGTTATTGATCGATCAATATTTTGGTTGGTTGATCAAACTTTGAAAGTTTTGGAGGGAATTTTCCTACTAAAAACTTGATCGATCAAAATAATGTTTTGGTCGATTAATGTGTTGATCAATCAAAGCAAAGTGTTGATCTACCAACACATAACATGACAATGAATAAAGAGAATTTTAAAGTTCATGTAGCCTTGTTAGACCTAGTTCTCTTCTAATGGTTATAAACCTTTCTTTTGCTAGGGGTTTAGTGAAGATATCAACCAATTGTTTTTCTGTTTGTATGTACTCTAAGGTTATTTCCTTTTTCAATGTATAATCTCTTAGGAAGTGAATATGATATTTATATGTTTTGTTCTAGAGTGTTGTATAAAATTTTTGGATAGGTTAATGACACTTGTGTTATCACAAAGGATCCTAGTGCTTTCAAAACTAAGTCTAAAATCTTTAAGTCTTTGCTTCATTCACAGAATCTACAAACACGCTAGGGAAGTAGCAATGTATTCAGCTTCAGTTGTGGATAGCGAAACACAGTCTTGTTTCTTGTTGACCCAAGAGACTAGTGAATTTTCGAGAAACTGACAAGTTCCACCAGTACTCTTGCGATCTGTCTGGCTACCCGCATAGCCAGCATCATAGTAGGAGAGTAGGTCGAGTGTGGCTGACTTAGGATAGAACAGACTAAGATCAATAGTGTTTTGAAGGAACCTAAGTATGCATTTTAAGGCACTAAGGTGTGAGTGTTTAGGGTTTACTTGAAACCTAGCACATAGGTAGGTGCTAAATAGAATGTTTGGTCTACTGGAAATTAAGTAAAGTAAAGACCCTATCATACTTCTATACAACTTCTAGTCTACACACTTACCTGACTCATCTTCTTTGAGTTGTGTAGTCATTGCCATTGGTGTTTCCTTTCCTTTCGTGCTATCCGTGCCAAATTTCTTCAAGATCTCCTTTGTGTAGTTGGATTGCGAGATAAAGATTCCATCCTTTACTGATCAATCTGCAACCTGAGGAAGAACTTCAATTCTCCCATCAGGCTCATATCGAATTGATCCTACATAACTTTCGCAAACTCTTGGCATAGAAGATTGTTAGTAGCACCAAAGATTATGTCATCAACATAAATTTAAATTAATATTAGTTAATCATCTTTTCTTTTAGTGAACAAGGTTGGACCTACTTGACCAATTTTAAATTCATTATCCAATAGATAATTTTTTAATCTATCATACCAAGCTTTAGGAGCTTGTTTTAATCTATATAAGGCTTTGTTCAATTTAAAAACATGATCAAGTTTATTTGAGTTTTTAAGGCTAGGTGGTTGTTTTACATAGACTTCTTTAATGAATCCATTTAGAAATGCACTATTGATGTCCATTCGGAATAACTTGAATCCCATATGGGCAGCAAAAGCTAGTAACATTCGAATGGATTCTAATCTAACCACAAGTGCATAGGTCTCATCAAAATCAATTCCTTCTTCCTAATTGTAGCCTTGAGCCACAAGTCTAGCTTTATTTCTTACAACCTTACATGATTCATCAAGCTTATTTCTAAAACCCCACTTTGTTCCAATCACGGATTGGGATTTTGATCTAGGAACTAATTCCCCAACATTGTTCGTTCAAATTGATTCAATTCCTCTTGCATTGCTACAATCCAATAATCATCAATGAATGATTGTTTATCGCTCTGAATCAGAGTTTAAAAATGATACATTGTAGTATAGCCGATAAAGCACGAAAACAAATAAAATTTATACTTGAATGGAAATCTAAGGTTGAACGCAGAGAGCAATTAGCGAATCAATCTCAAGATCACAATTTTAAGTAAAAGATATAAGCAATTGAAATCATAATTGATTCAAGAATAATATATCAAGATTTCAAATATCAATGTGCAAAAAATGATGGGTTAAAATGGTGATTTGAATCACCAATTAACCCCTTTTAATTAAGCTCAAGTATTTCAAATAAATGAACAGTGAATCCAACCAAATATTCCACATCAGTTAAGTATCTCAATAATGCAATAGTGTATTAGAACCAGCAGCAGAGGCAAAGGCCTCTCTTTTCCTTCAGGCCTCAGGGAGAGGCATAAGCACAACATAGCACAGTAGCATAGAGGCGAAGGCCTCTCAATTTCTCTAAGTGTAGAGAGCAGCAAAGGGAAAACCCCCCCTTCCTCTTTCTTTCTCTTCTTTCTCTCTCAGAATCAGGCGAACCAGACCGGACCTAGTATCGGGTAATCGGACCAAGGCCCAAACCCACGAGGCGTGAGCGTAGGCGAGGGCGTGCATATGCATGTGCATGAGCGGAGACCTTACCCCCTGTGCGTACTAAGGCAATGAGCCGTAGGCACAAAAGTAATTTATGCGTTGTTGCGGCATCTGTGCTATCCAATGTGGGACTATCCCACTTGCCTTCGTCTCAGTGCAGCAGTAGAAGGTTGAGCTTTCAATTGAGGCAGAAGATGATGCTGGCAACTGCAATTGGGTGCTTGGGAAGATACCTAGGAATCGTCTACGCCTTCAGGAGATGCTTGCTGGGAAGAACGTGGTCGGAGGACTGTGACTAAGTCGAAGGAGTCGAGGCGGCGGCGGAAGTCCGATGAAGCACCTGAAATAGAAAATATGGTCTTTTGACCTCGTCAGAGCAGCTCAAAAGGTCCGCCGAAGCACAATGAACGTAGTGGTGGTGGTGGTGTGGCGTGAAAGTGCCTGTGGTGGCCTAATGACCTTGAAAAGGTGGTGTAGGTGGTGGCGTTCGGTGGCACTGAGGAGAGGCCAATAGCCTCAATAACCAGAGGGCTTTTGCTCTTTGGAACACGAAGATGCTAATGGGTGCAAAGCGGTGGCGTTTCGAGCAGTGGAATGGCAGGAAGGCTTCGTCGGAGCGTTGCCGGAGCAGATGAAGATGATGGTGTGGTGGGTGATAGCATGGTTGATTTGAAGTGCAGGTAAGTGGGAAATGATGTCGACGAGTAGAGAAGGTAGAGGGGTTTAGGAATGAGGAAGAACGTTGGAGAGCTCCAGTCGTGGCTTGACCGGAGTTGGAGAAGGAGATGGAGACGGTGAGGCGGCAACGACGAATGAGACAGAGGAACGCCCTCCCTTTGATCGGAGAGGTGCACGAGGAAGAGAGGAAGACGGTGGCACCTCCAATTTGATGGTTGGAGGTGCAGAGGAGCAGGATGAAGAGAGGTCACCGGAGTAGAGGTGTTTGGTGGTAGGAGAGGGTAGATTAGGGTGACTTGGCTCACTAAAGCTTGCTAAGGAATTTGGCCTTACGACCTAGGTCCTTAAATAAGGCTTAGAAGGGCATTCCAAGCTTGGCAACCAAGCTTGGAAGCATGTGGTGTTTGCGCGACAAGGAGACTCGAATCTTTGAAAGCTTTTCATTAGGTTTTGAGTATGATTCAGAGCCCAATGCGTGGCTCAAATGGAAGAGGATTTCATCAGGGATCTCACTTTCTAATTTGGGAGAGATTCTTCAAGAAATCAGAGAGAAATCTCTGAATGAAGGTCGTCGGAGTAGGAGTTCCTTCGTGGTAATGGAAGAGGGACCAATTTGTAAGGAACGAAGAAAAATATGGGGGTAATTTGTAATTATTTCAAAAGTTAGGGGCATAAATGTGAGAGAAAAAAGTCAGATAGGACTAAAATGTAAACTAGGTCAAGGTGATCTCTGATTGGGCCCAAATTTTGGTACAAACCTAATTTGGACCCAAGAAATCTGATGGTGAAGTTATATTTAGGTTTTGACCAATTTTGTCTGGGTAAATTGAGTAGAAACCTAAATTAGGGCAACTATCTGTCTGAGACTTTGTTTTAGGTCAAATTGGGTTCCAATGGTCAAATCAAGGATGCAAATCCCTAAAAAAATATTTTTCTATGATTTTTAGAGGGTTTACATGAATTTTATCCTGACCAGAATCTCAGTTAATTAAGCAGGTCTATTTTTAGGGTTTTAGATGTCGATTAATTCTTGAAATGCGTGAAAACTTGTTTCTGTCTGCATTGAACCACTTATTAGACATTAATGACCATATGACCTTTAATAAACCCCTAGCATATCCCGTGGTTATTCTGTATTTGTAATAAGATGGTAAAATTATAGAAATAACCCTGTTTTCATCTTTTCTTCTCAAAATAGAATATTAAGCACTTAGGATCCTCTGAAGGTTATGTATGAGCTTTTATTGACTTTATCAGACCAAATTGAGGTAGTTGTGGCTCATGATGGTGTTCCCATCATACCCCCCATGCCTAGCTTTTGCTAGTTCCTTAGCAAAATTTTATGGACCAAACCAGATATCTAGGTCGGATGTAACCGTCAGGATGCCCTATTAAGCCACATGTCTAGGAATCAGATCTTAATACCAACAATAGGCCTAGAGGTACTCAAGTACTAACCTAGATCCAGACCTAACTAGCTTTCGCCTCAGTCTAGCACGAAGGTTTCTAAGGCTCGCAGGAACGAACCTAAGGTTTGTTGGACCTAGCGGTTAACGCACTTGTGCTTATAACATGGTTAGCCCAAGTTCAATTTTCCAGTGCATTTTTGTAAGACAGAGAGGGATAGAAGAAGATTTTTATTTGTGGAGAGCTTTCTCTCTCTTTTTCTTTTCATTATATTTTTCCTTAGATCAAACCTCGGATTGGCCTTAAACACTTTTTATATTGGATTCCTGGTCCCCACCATCAATCGTCGCAGGGTCCTTGGCAATCGATGCTTCGAGATAGCACTGCCCATGGCAACCCCCAGAACCTTGGCTTTCGACACTTCAGGATAGCACCGCCCATGGCATTCTATAGCTAAATCCAGACTTTGGCAATCAACATTTCATGATAATTGTTATTGTTGCAAGATCGATGTTTAAAATAATCGCGTTGTAGTATAGTCGAAATCACTTTGAAAACAAATACAATTTTTATTACTCGAATAGGTTTCCAAGGTCGAACATAGCGAGCTATTTGGGATTTAGAAATCAAGATCACAATTTAGAATTAAAAGAGATTGCAATAGTATCAGTAGCAATGTGCAAAAAATATGGGAGTAAAATGGTGATTTAGATCACCAAATACTCCTACAATATCACTAAAGAACTCAATGTATGAATATGCAATGAGAGCTTAAGATCTGTTGTTTGATTTGGAAATCAGATAACTTAAGTTGTCTGCTTTCTTCTTCTTAGTTCTCTGCCTTTTTCTTTGTCTCTGCTTTTTCTTCAGGCCTTCACCTCTTCTTCTTCTCTATCTTTGCTTTCTCTATCTTCTCCTTCCTTCTTCCTTTGCCTTTGGCTTTCTCTGTCTTCTCCTTTCTTCTTACTCTGCGATCCTTCTCTTTCTCTTCAGGTTCTACTTTGGCCTCTTCTTCTTCTTCTTCCTTTGCCTTTGCGAGCCTTTTCTTCTTCCTTCTCTTCTTCTTCTTTCTTCTACCTTCAACCTTGACCTCCTCCTCTTCTTCTTCTGAATCGACTAAGTGTCAGTTGGAGGTTTTTGAAGCAAAACCCTCCCCCTACCCACGTAACACTCCTCTCTTCTCTCTTAGGATCCGCTCTCCGGCGTGCGGTGGTGAGCGAGGAGTGCAAGTCTGGTTGTGTCAGGCCAGGTCCACCGAGGCAGTGTCACGGATGAGACCAGGTGTAGGTGAGAGGGACCTCGCCCCGTGGTAACTGAGGCGATAAGCTTGTGGCACTTTTGCAATTTATGCGAGTGCGCAGCTTCAGAATTCCCTGAGGTGGGACTATCCGCGCACCCCTTTTCTCTCACGCATGTAGTAGGGATGGCGCTTCCAATTGCAACAGTTGCTGAGGCTTGCAACTCCAATTGAAGACCTAGGATCGTGCGTGAGACTCTCCCACGCGTTCTGGGACTTCAGCCTGGGACAACAAGCACCAAGGGCAGCCTCAAGTAAGCTTCGAGCTTGCTCGCCAATGGCGGCCAAGGCCTGGAACCTGAAATCAATAGAACAGCCTCTCGGCCATGTCAAAGTGCTCAGGTAGTATTACCGGAGCACAGCGGATGTGCTGGGGATGGTGGCGTGGCGTGTGGGTGTCTGTGGGTGCATGCCTAGGGCAAACTATGTGCGTGTGAGTGGGTGTGTTCGGGTGAGTGAGTGGCGAGGTGAGTGAATAGAGGGGAAATGCTTAGTGAGGTGTGGTGATGGTCGTGGGCTTTTCGGTGAGAGTTTTGGTGGCCTGTGGAGGTGGGATGGCCTCACCGGAGGTGGTGGCCGGAGATGGAAAGGATGGAGGTGCGAAGGGGCGTCAATGGTCGGTTTTGAAAAGTAAGGAGCGGAGAAGCAAGTAGAGGGGACAAGGAACTTAGCTAGGGAGTTAATGGACGAAGGGGGGCAGCGAGTGCATTAGGTCTGGTGTGGCTGATGCCGGAGATGAAGGTGGCTCCGGTGAGGTGGGAACGGCGATGTTGAAGAGGAACGAGCATCTACTAGTACGACGAGATGCGGAGAAGAACAAGGAGGAGGAATTCGCCGCAGGTATGGAAGTCGAACGATGAGAAGGAGCAGGGGGGATCGCCAGACATCGAGGAGCCTTCGACCGTGAGGGAGAGAAGAATTTGAGGGGAATCACAGCTGAATTCGAGTGTGAAGAAGTCGAGGAGATCTGGGCTTCTTTATATAGGGCTCTGAAGGGTGGTTAGGGCTTGAGAAGCAAGCTTCCCAAGCTTGGAAGGTCGCTGGACTTGGGAGCTATTAGGATATCCAAATCTCTCATGCATTCGCATGAGAGATTGGGAAGGAATCAGATCTCATCAATGGGTTCAGACTGGAGAGAATTTCTCAAAGGATCTCCCAATTTTGGAAGAGATCCTCTAAGTAATCAAGGAGATATTCCCTGTCAAAGGTCGTCGGAGTAGGTTTCTTCTGCAATAATGGCGGAGGGACCTAAGTGTGAATACAACGAAGAAGCTAGGGGGCTTTTTGCAAGGATTTTTGAAAGTTAGGGGTAGAAATGTAATCAGATTAGACCTTTTTGCAAACTAGGTTAAGGCAAACTCATATTGGGTCCAAATTTTGGTACAAACCTAATTTGGACCTAAGGAATTCAATGGTGAAGTTGGATTTTGTTTTTGACCACATTTGACTGGATAATTTATGTAAAAATCCAAATTAGGGCAAATATTTGTCTGAGACTCCATTTTAGATCAAGATGGGTTCTAATGGCCAAATTGAAGGTACTAAACCCTAAAGAACATTTTTCTATGATTTTTAGAGGATTTAAATGAATTTTATCCTAACCAAGTGGGTCTGTTTTTAGGGTTTCAAAAGTCATTTAATTCTTGGAATGCATACAAACCCTTTTCTATCTGATCTAACCCACTTGTTATCTTGTTTAGACCATTTGACCTTTATTCAGCCCTTGAGAAAACCCGTGATTGTACTGCATTGGTATAATTATAGTTTTAACACTAGTTTCTTATGTTTCTCTCAGAAAGGTTATGCAATGAATTTATGACCTTCAGTTGGTTATGTAGGAGAATTTATTGACTTCGTTGGGTCAAAATGAGCTAGTTATGGCTCATGATGGTGTTCCCATCAATAATGCCACCCATGGCATCTGAATCAGCATAGGGTGCTTACGTGCCCCCGGTAGGATATTTAGATATCCTAAGAGAAAAGAATCAAGGAGACGGTATGTTGTTGCGCATCTTTAAGGGGAATTTCACACCTCTCCGCGCCGGGAACTCATCTAAATCAACTTGTGTTTTCGAGCCACTCCTAATCTAGATCTTAGGACCATTTTTAGAACAGCATAAATGCTTTTAGCATAATTTCATATTTAAGCACACTGAACTAGACTGTGTGTGATTTTTGGGTGCTTAAGTTACTGAGTCCCGCAAACCAAAGGTCAGTTAACGGGGCCGAATACTACCTAAGCCTTAGACCTAATACACAAGCTTTACATTTTCCTCAACCTCTTGAGGACTAATCCGGATCTTGACAAGTACGTGTGTTTAAATCTCAGAATAGATCCAAGAGGCCTAAGGTCGATATTTGCTACTAATCCCTTAAGTTTTAGCCTTTTAGATCTTAATTCATCATTCGATCCAACCTAGAAGTTAGGTAAGTTCCATATCATTTTGAAGGGACTCAATTTCTTCTTTATCGTTTTGCTCCTTTCTTTTCTTTTCAATTTTTCTTCCCTCCTTTTTTTCATTTTTCTCTCAAATGGGCCTTCTTCAACCTCCATTTTTCTTTTCTTTTTTTCTTTTTTTGTGAAATCCTTTTGTGAGATTTGATTTTCACAGTGTTTTGCACTTTAATACCCCCCCATGCCTACGATTTGCAATGTCCTCATTGTAAATTAGGTGGGTTCTAGTTCAGCTCAGATCGTATATTAGAATAGGTTCAAAGGGTGGGTGGATTGGTTGGGGTGACTGTTGCGGACAATTTTAAGCTCTGGTATGTGTACCAGAGGTGGAGTTGACTGTTCTAATGGACAAACCCAAAAGTGTAATATAATTTCAGCAAAGAGATATGTCAAAAGGATTTCAAGTTTTTTCAAAAGATGATGGGTTGCCTCCTGTTAAGCACTAAGTTTAACGCCATTAGCTAGGAGCAATAAGCTCAGGGAGAATGGAGATCAAAAGATAACTCAGCCATGTTCAGGTCGGTGAGCTCGACAAACGGTTTGAGTCTCTGACCATTCACGACAAAAGGTTTAGAATCATGGCTAAGTTCACTAATTTCAATGGCTCCATTTCCAAAGATTTTTCTTACTAAGAAAGGTCCAATTCACTTAGATCTGAGTTTGCCTAGGAAGAGTTTGAGCTTTGCATCAAAGAGTAGGACTTTCTGACCAGGGTGGAAAGATTTTCACAAAATGTGCCTGTCATGGAAGGCTTTAACCCGCTCTTTGTAGATACACGAGTTCTCATACGTGTCATTGAGTAGTTCCTCGATCTCGCTCATTTGCAATCGGCGGTGTATTCTAGCCATCATCAGATCCAAATTGCACTTCTGTATTGCCCAATAGACCTTATGCTCTATCTCTACGGGAAGGTGACATGCCTTTCCGTACACTAATCTGAAGGGAAACATGCCTAATTGGGTCTTGTGGGCGGTCTTATAGGCCCACAAAGCTTCTGGAAGGTGGGTAGACCAGTCCTTCCTATTAGTCCGAACAGTGACCTGAAGGATCTGAAGGTTCCCTTCTAGGAGGGGTGACGTAAAAAATGCGGAATTGAAAATATATAGCAATCTAAAAATAAGCAATCGCACAATGTACACAAAGATTTTTAGGTGGAAACCCAAACCGGGTGAAAACCACCACCTAACCCTCTCGAGTTAGGATTTTCCGATCAACCAAGTTGATCAAATCCACTAACCGAATCACTTTGAACGAGGGTGATTCAACCTCAATACAACCACGCTACAAGTACGAGGGTAGCGTTCCTCAACCCCTTCTCTCCACGAGAAGGATTTTGTCCCACGAAGGAGACGGGAATTCGCAAAGCGAATACCCAACCAAAATACAAAGATAAAATAAAATAACAGTCCTATAGAGCCAACAAAATTAAACCTAGCTTCTATAGGAAATAGGAAACTCCCCTTTGCAAGGAGTGCGTCGACGATGACGCGGTGCGTGTGCCACGCGATGGCGCTACGTCGCTCTCGTTATCAACAGTGGGAGAGCGGGCGTGCGAAGGCTTGATGCTCTCAAGAGAATGAAGCTAGAGCTTGGAGAGCAAGGGCCTCAATTGGACACAAAAGAGTGGAACTAAGTTGCTTAGGTGTGTCTCTTGTTTCTCTTAGTGTGTATCTTGTGTGTTTTTGTTTACAAAGGTTCCCCTCTATTTATAGAGGACTTAGGAAGGCTTTGGAAGGCTTGGAAAAGCTTCCATAGTCGTTGGGTGCAAAGCCCAAGAGAATCAGGCCGAAATCAGGACAATGATTACACTTCACAGGGTTATCAGATGTCTAACTCTGGCATCAGACGTCTGGAAGGCCACTTTAAGACGTCTGATTCCAAGGTCAGACGTCTGATTCTATGCGGGTTTCTCCCTGACTTGAATCAGATCTAAACAGGGTTTTTGTACAAGTCCATCAGACGACATAGAGGACGTCTGG
Organism: Thalassia testudinum; assembly: GCA_037157565.1. Taxonomy (NCBI): domain Eukaryota; kingdom Viridiplantae; phylum Streptophyta; class Magnoliopsida; order Alismatales; family Hydrocharitaceae; genus Thalassia; species Thalassia testudinum. The sequence goes on from JAZHRO010000033.1 coordinate 8,058,217, forward strand.
CACTAAGTCTGGACGTCTGGAAACCTACTTTTACCGTGGGAATTGATTTCCAAACGTTGCAACGGCTAGAAAATCTCTGAGAAGAGATTTTGGGTCAGCCGAGGCAAAACGGTCATTTATCAGACGTCTGGGAAGACCTATGGACGTCTGATAAGGCTCTAACGGTCATATACTGCCGTGCTTGCTAAGTTAGCCAACGGTCCACTATCTGGACGTCTGGCAAATGCATCAGACGTCTTCTAAGACGTCTGGTCTATGGTCTGGACATCTGATTTCATCAGACAGAAAACTAAGTCCAGCCTAACAGTTACCAGACGTCTGAAACAACAGTCAGACGTCTTAAAATCCTTTATCAGACGTCTGATTCGTGAATTAGACGTCTGGAAAGTCAGTTTTAACCCTATATTGGTTTTCTAAGTGTTCTACAGAAAACCTACGTATCCTAGGGTTGTGCAGGTGTTCCTAGGACTACTGTTAGGGTTCTTTGAGGCTCTTTAACATAATGTCTAAGGAAAATAAAGAGCAAGAAAATAAATACAAGAGATACATGAAAGGATAAAAAAGAATCTATCCTATTCTTCTTGTCTTCCATCTCCAATCTTTCGCTCCACGCGAACCTCCTCTATTTTCCGTCAAGCTCCTCCAATCCGTCCTGGATGCGAGCTCGAGTTCCGTCTAAACACGTCTTCATTTGCAATTGACCTGAAATCTAGGACTCAAATTGCAAATGTTAAATAACACGTGTTTTGTTATCATCAAAACAAATGATCGTGGTGCTCTAGCACCAACAATCTCCCCCTTTTTGATGATGACAAAACCGTAAATAATAATGCATAAAAATCCTCCCCCTTTTTGACATTATCAAAAAGGTTTGATTGATTTTATATTTCCTATTACTCCCCCTTAAAACATGCTCTTCTATTTATTTTTAACAAAGGTAATGTCCTCCCCCTTTTTATAACAACAAGATAGCTATTATTTTTCTCCCCCTTACTAAAGGAAATTTAGCTAACTTGTATCTCCCCCTTAAAAATTGACAATAAGCTCATCATTTTTAACTCCCCCTATCTAAATGCTTATAAAAAGGATAGGGTTAAGAATTTTACCTCACCTACCATGGCCAATAAAATGGCCCGAATGGTGGTGGTGGATGCCACATCGGATGGGGCTCCCATCCGTAGCTTGGAGGCCCGGGCATTGGCGCCGGTCTCCAATCTGGTGGTCGACGTGCGGCGGGTCCGTCGTTTGTTCGCCGTCTCGTCGGTCTTCTTCTTCTCCTCCTTGGTCTACTCATTGGTTCTCCCAACTTAAGTTGACCAGCCTTGAGCTTGTAGGTCCAGTCCTTTATGTTGTAGTCATCCCTGAACCCTACAAAGCAAGATTCTAATTTTTTCTTCGGTATCCAAGTGAGCTTGGATCCGGATTTGTTAGAAGGTCTCCTTGATGGAGATCCTGTCTCAACCTTAGGGCTATAAAAATCATCTACTTTGTTGATTAGTTTGTTAGAATTTTCCCTAAGACATGCAATTTCTTTTTCTATAATGTTCATTTTAGTCTTTAAATCAGAAATTTCTAACTTAAGACTATCATTTTCCTCAATCAACTTATTATTTTCATTGATGAGGTCTTGATTTTCTAATAACAGGTTATTATCCTTAGGACTAGTCTCTATATCCTTGAGTTGTTTTTCTAACCTATCATTTTCATTTCTAAGAAAACTAAGGTTCTTTTTAATGCTTTTATTTTCTACCCTAAGTGATTTACTAATCTCAAAAAGTTCATTAAAGGCTTCTTGTAAATCTAGGTTTACCTCATTGTCGGAGTCGCTTTCGTTGTCGTTGTCGCTTTCTCCGATTGCCATGAAACCAAAGCAAGTGGTTTCTTCTTCTTTTTCTTCTTCTTCTTCCTCTGAGCTGGAATCCTCATGAGTGCCTTCCAACCTCCTCCATATCTCGTGGGCGGTGGTGCACTCTTGGATTTTCTCGAACTCTTCCAGACTCAACGCGCAATACAAGGCATTCATTGCCTTTGCGTTGAGTGAGAGATCTTGAATCTGCAGCTGCGAGTAGCCTCCTTGGGGTCGCTTCGGGATCTCGTATGGGGTTTCGCAACATCCCCATAGAGCGAAGTCCGTGGCTTGAAGCCACGTCTTCATCCTCAACTTCCAATATCCGAAGTCCCTCCCGTCGAAATAGGGTGGTCGGACGGTGGATTGCCCTTCGGAGATTCTGACTGCGGCTATGCTTCCCTCCATGATCTAGATCCTCGCCGGTTTGTAACGCCGATTACGCGAGACCTGCTCTGATACCAATTGAAGGTTTCCTTCTAGGAGGGGTGACGTAAAAATTGCGGAAATAAATATAAGCAATATCACAAAAATAAGCAATCGCACAATGTACACAAAGATTTTTAGGTGGAAACCCAAACCGGGTGAAAACCACCACCTAACCCTCTCGAGTTAGGATTTTTCGATCAACCAAGTTGATCAAATCCACTAACCGAATCACTTTGAACGAGGGTGATTCAACCTCAATACAACCACGCTACAAGTACGAGGGTAGCGTTCCTCAACCCCTTCTCTCCACGAGAAGGATTTTGTCCCACGAAGGAGACGGGAATTCGCAAAGCGAATACCCAACCAAAATACAAAGATAAAATAAAATAACAGTCCTATAGAGCCAACAAAATTAAACCTAGCTTCTATAGGAAATAGGAAACTCCCCTTTGCAAGGAGTGCGTCGACGATGACGCGGTGCGTGTGCCACGCGATGGCGCTACGTCGCTCTCGTTATCAACAGTGGGAGAGCGGGCGTGCGAAGGCTTGATGCTCTCAAGAGAATGAAGCTAGAGCTTGGAGAGCAAGGGCCTCAATTGGACACAAAAGAGTGGAACTAAGTTGCTTAGGTGTGTCTCTTGTTTCTCTTAGTGTGTATCTTGTGTGTTTTTGTTTACAAAGGTTCCCCTCTATTTATAGAGGACTTAGGAAGGCTTTGGAAGGCTTGGAAAAGCTTCCATAGCCGTTGGGTGCAAAGCCCAAGAGAATCAGGCCGAAATCAGGACAATGATTACACTTCACAGGGTTATCAGACGTCTAACTCTGGCATCAGACGTCTGGAAGGCCACTTTAAGACGTCTGATTCCAAGGTCAGACGTCTGATTCTATGCGGGTTTCTCCCTGACTTGAATCAGATCTAAACAGGGTTTTTGTACAAGTCCATCAGACGACATAGAGGACGTCTGGCACTAAGTCTGGACGTCTGGAAACCTACTTTTACCGTGGGAATTGATTTCCAAACGTTGCAACGGCTAGAAAATCTCTGAGAAGAGATTTTGGGTCAGCCGAGGCAAAACGGTCATTTATCAGACGTCTGGGAAGACCTATGGACGTCTGATAAGGCTCTAACGGTCATATACTGCCGTGCTTGCTAAGTTAGCCAACGGTCCACTATCTGGACGTCTGGCAAATGCATCAGACGTCTTCTAAGACGTCTGGTCTATGGTCGGGACGTCTGATTTCATCAGACAGAAAACTAAGCCCAGCCTAACAGTTACCAGACGTCTGAAACAACAGTCAGACGTCTTAAAATCCTTTATCAGACGTCTGATTCGTGAATTAGACGTCTGGAAAGTCAGTTTTAACCCTATATTGGTTTTCTAAGTGTTCTACAGAAAACCTACGTATCCTAGGGTTGTGCAGGTGTTCCTAGGACTACTGTTAGGGTTCTTTGAGGCTCTTTAACATAATGTCTAAGGAAAATAAAGAGCAAGAAAATAAATACAAGAGATACATGAAAGGATAAAAAAGAATCTATCCTATTCTTCTTGTCTTCCATCTCCAATCTTTCGCTCCACGCGAACCTCCTCTATTTTCCGTCAAGCTCCTCCAATCCGTCCTGGATGCGAGCTCGAGTTCCGTCTAAACACGTCTTCATTTGCAATTGACCTGAAATCTAGGACTCAAATTGCAAATGTTAAATAACACGTGTTTTGTTATCATCAAAACAAATGATCGTGGTGCTCTAGCACCAACAATCTCCCCCTTTTTGATGATGACAAAACCGTAAATAATAATGCATAAAAATCCTCCCCCTTTTTGACATTATCAAAAAGGTTTGATTGATTTTATATTTCCTATTACTCCCCCTTAAAACATGCTCTTCTATTTATTTTTAACAAAGGTAATGTCCTCCCCCTTTTTATAACAACAAGATAGCTATTATTTTTCTCCCCCTTACTAAAGGAAATTTAGCTAACTTGTATCTCCCCCTTAAAAATTGACAATAAGCTCATCATTTTTAACTCCCCCTATCTAAATGCTTATAAAAAGGATAGGGTTAAGAATTTTACCTCACCTACCATGGCCAATAAAATGGCCCGAATGGTGGTGGTGGATGCCACATCGGATGGGGCTCCCATCCGTAGCTTGGAGGCCCGGGCATTGGCGCCGGTCTCCAATCTGGTGGTCGACGTGCGGCGGGTCCGTCGTTTGTTCGCCGTCTCGTCGGTCTTCTTCTTCTCCTCCTTGGTCTACTCATTGGTTCTCCCAACTTAAGTTGACCAGCCTTGAGCTTGTAGGTCCAGTCCTTTATGTTGTAGTCATCCCTGAACCCTACAAAACAAGATTCTAATTTTTTCTTCGGTATCCAAGTGAGCTTGGATCCGGATTTGTTAGAAGGTCTCCTTGATGGAGATCCTGTCTCAACCTTAGGGCTATAAAAATCATCTACTTTGTTGATTAGTTTGTTAGAATTTTCCCTAAGACATGCAATTTCTTTTTCTATAATGTTCATTTTAGTCTTTAAATCAGAAATTTCTAACTTAAGACTATCATTTTCCTCAATCAACTTATTATTTTCATTGATGAGGTCTTGATTTTCTAATAACAGGTTATTATCCTTAGGACTAGTCTCTATATCCTTGAGTTGTTTTTCTAACCTATCATTTTCATTTCTAAGAAAACTAAGGTTCTTTTTAATGCTTTTATTTTCTACCCTAAGTGATTTACTAATCTCAAAAAGTTCATTAAAGGCTTCTTGTAAATCTAGGTTTACCTCATTGTCGGAGTCGCTTTCGTTGTCATTGTCGCTTTCTCCGATTGCCATGAAACCAAAGCAAGTGGTTTCTTCTTCTTTTTCTTCTTCTTCTTCCTCTGAGCTGGAATCCTCATGAGTGCCTTCCAACCTCCTCCATATCTCGTGGGCGGTGGTGCACTCTTGGATTTTCTCGAACTCTTCCAGACTCAACGCGCAATACAAGGCATTCATTGCCTTTGCGTTGAGTGAGAGATCTTGAACCTGCAGCTGCGAGTAGCCTCCTTGGGGTCGCTTCGGGATCTCGTATGGGGTTTCGCAACATCCCCATAGAGCGAAGTCCGTGGCTTGAAGCCACGTCTTCATCCTCAACTTCCAATATCCGAAGTCCCTCCCGTCGAAATAGGGTGGTCGGACGGTGGATTGCCCTTCGGAGATTCTGACTGCGGCTATGCTTCCCTCCATGATCTAGATCCTCGCCGGTTTGTAACGCCGATTACGCGAGACCTGCTCTGATACCAATTGAAGGTTTCCTTCTAGGAGGGGTGACGTAAAAATTGCGGAAATAAATATAAGCAATATCACAAAAATAAGCAATCGCACAATGTACACAAAGATTTTTAGGTGGAAACCCAAACCGGGTGAAAACCACCACCTAACCCTCTCGAGTTAGGATTTTCCGATCAACCAAGTTGATCAAATCCACTAACCGAATCACTTTGAACGAGGGTGATTCAACCTCAATACAACCACGCTACAAGTACGAGGGTAGCGTTCCTCAACCCGTTCTCTCCACGAGAAGGATTTTGTCCCACGAAGGAGACGGGAATTCGCAAAGCGAATACCCAACCAAAATACAAAGATAAAATAAAATAACAGTCCTATAGAGCCAACAAAATTAAACCTAGCTTCTATAGGAAATAGGAAACTCCCCTTTGCAAGGAGTGCGTCGACGATGACGCGGTGCGTGTGCCACGCGATGGCGCTACGTCGCTCTCGTTATCAACAGTGGGAGAGCGGGCGTGCGAAGGCTTGATGCTCTCAAGAGAATGAAGCTAGAGCTTGGAGAGCAAGGGCCTCAATTGGACACAAAAGAGTGGAACTAAGTTGCTTAGGTGTGTCTCTTGTTTCTCTTAGTGTGTATCTTGTGTGTTTTTGTTTACAAAGGTTCCCCTCTATTTATAGAGGACTTAGGAAGGCTTTGGAAGGCTTGGAAAAGCTTCCATAGCCGTTGGGTGCAAAGCCCAAGAGAATCAGGCCGAAATCAGGACAATGATTACACTTCACAGGGTTATCAGACGTCTAACTCTGGCATCAGACGTCTGGAAGGCCACTTTAAGACGTCTGATTCCAAGGTCAGACGTCTGATTCTATGCGGGTTTCTCCCTGACTTGAATCAGATCTAAACAGGGTTTTTGTACAAGTCCATCAGACGACATAGAGGACGTCTGGCACTAAGTCTGGACGTCTGGAAACCTACTTTTACCGTGGGAATTGATTTCCAAACGTTGCAACGGCTAGAAAATCTCTGAGAAGAGATTTTGGGTCAGCCGAGGCAAAACGGTCATTTATCAGACGTCTGGGAAGACCTATGGACGTCTGATAAGGCTCTAACGGTCATATACTGCCGTGCTTGCTAAGTTAGCCAACGGTCCACTATCTGGACGTCTGGCAAATGCATCAGACGTCTTCTAAGACGTCTGGTCTATGGTCTGGACGTCTGATTTCATCAGACAGAAAACTAAGTCCAGCCTAACAGTTACCAGACGTCTGAAACAACAGTCAGACGTCTTAAAATCCTTTATCAGACGTCTGATTCGTGAATTAGACGTCTGGAAAGTCAGTTTTAACCCTATATTGGTTTTCTAAGTGTTCTACAGAAAACCTACGTATCCTAGGGTTGTGCAGGTGTTCCTAGGACTACTGTTAGGGTTCTTTGAGGCTCTTTAACATAATGTCTAAGGAAAATAAAGAGCAAGAAAATAAATACAAGAGATACATGAAAGGATAAAAAAGAATCTATCCTATTCTTCTTGTCTTCCATCTCCAATCTTTCGCTCCACGCGAACCTCCTCTATTTTCCGTCAAGCTCCTCCAATCCGTCCTGGATGCGAGCTCGAGTTCCGTCTAAACACGTCTTCATTTGCAATTGACCTGAAATCTAGGACTCAAATTGCAAATGTTAAATAACACGTGTTTTGTTATCATCAAAACAAATGATCGTGGTGCTCTAGCACCAACAGGATCTTCTTGATCTCTCGATTCAACAGTTCTGCCAGTCCATTAGTCTTGGGGTGGTAAGGAGTCGAGATACGATGCGACACCCCATACTTCTTCATTAGGGACTGGAAGTGCACATTGTTGAAATGAGACCCGCCATTGCTGATGATGGCCTTAGGAAGCCCAAATCTGGAAAATATATTCTCCTGGATGAATTGGAGAACAATTTTATGATCGCTAGTTCTTGTGGGGACAACTTCGATCCATTTAGAGACGTAATCAACAGCAAGCAAGATGTATTCAAAGTTGTTAGATCCGGGAAAGGGTCCCATGAAATCGATTCCCCATATGTCAAAGATTTCGCATAAAATTATCCAAAATGTTTATCGCTTCGAATCGGAGTTTAAAAATGATACATTGTAGTATAGCCGATAAAGCGTGAAAATAAATAAAATTTATACTCGAATGAAAATTTGAGGTCGAACGCAGGGAGCAATTACCCAATCAATCTCAAGATCATAATTTTAAGTAAAAGATATAAGCAATTGCAATCAGAATTGATTCAAGAATGATATATCAAGATTTCAAATATCAATGTGCAAAAAATGGTGGGTTAAAATGGTGATTTGAATCACCAATTAACCCCTTTTAATTAAGCTCAAGTATTTCAAATAAATGAATAGTGAATCCAACCAAATATTCCACATCAGTTAGGTATCTCAATAATGCAACAGCGGCTTAGAACCAACAGCAGAGGCAAAGGCCTATCTTTTCCTTCAGGCCTCAGGGAGAGGCACAAGCACAATAGAGCACAGCAGCATAGAGGCGAAGGCCTCTCAATTTCTCCAAGTGTAGAGAGCAGCAAAGGGCAAAACCCCCCTTCCACTCTCTTTCTTTCTCTTCTTTCTCTCTTAGAATCAGGCGAACCAGACCGGACTCGAGTATCTGGGTAATCGAACCAAGGCTTAGACCCACGAGGCGTGAGCACGGGTGAGGGAGTGCGTATGCACGTGCTGAGCGGGGACCTCACCCCCTGTGCATGCTGAGGCAATGAGCCATAGGCACAAAAGTAATTTATGCGTTGTTGCGACGTCTGCACTATCTGATGTGGGACTATCCCACCCACCTTCATCTCAGTGCAACAGCAGAAGGTTAAGCTTTCAATTGAGGTAGAAGATGATGCTGGCAACCGTAATTGGGTTCCTAGAAAGACACTTGGGAATCATCTGCGCCTTCATAAGATGCTTGCTGGGAAGAACGTGGTCGGAGGATTGCAGACTAAGTCGGAGGAGTGAAGGCGGCAGTGGAAGTCTGGTGAAGCACCTAAAATAGAAAATATGATCTTTCGACCTCGTTAGAGCAGCTCAAAAGGTCCGCCGGAGCACGACGAATGTAGTGGTGGTGGTGGCGTGGCGTGAAAGTGCCTATGGTGGTCTAATGGCCTTAGGAAGGTGGTGCACATGTGGTGGTGTTCGATGGAATTGAGGGGAGGCCAATAGCCTCAATAGCTAGAGGGCTTTTGCTCTCTGGAACATGGCGGTGCTAAAGAGTGCGGAGCAGTGGTGTTTTGAGTAGTGGCGCTAGAGTGTTGCCAAAGCGGATGAAGATGATGGTGTGGTGGGTGATAGCGTGGTTGATTTGAAGTGTAGGTAAGGGGGAAATGATGTCGACGAGTAGAGAAGGTAGAGGGGCTTAGGAATGAGGAAGAATGCTAGAGAGCTCCAGTCGTGGCTTGATCGGGGTCGAAGGAGATGGAGACGGCGAGGCGGCGATGGCGAATGAGGCAGAGGAATGCCTTTCCTTTGGCCAGAGAGGTGCGCGAGGAAGAGAGGAAGATGGTGGCATCTCCAATTTGATGGTTGGAGGTACGGATGAGCAGGACGGAGAGAGGTCATCGGAGAAGAGGTGTTTGGTGGCTGGAGAGGGTAGATTAGGGTGACTTGGCTCGCCAAAACTTGCTAAGGAATTCGGCCTTGCGACCTGGGTCCTTAAACAGGGCTTAGAAGGTCATTCCAAGCTTGGAAGCACGTGGTGCTTGCACAACAAGGAGACCCGAATCTTTGAAAGCTTCGCATTAGGATTTGAGTAGGATTCAAAGCCCAATGTGTGGCTTAAATGGAAGAGGATTTCATGAAGGATCTCGCTTTCTAATTTGGGTGAAATTCGTCAAGAAGTTAGAGAGAAATATCTTATTGAAGGTCGTCGGAGTAGGACTTCCTCCCTGATAATGGTGGAGGGACCAATTTGTAAAGAACGAAGACAAATATGGGGGAAATTTGTAATTATTTCAAAATTTAGGGGCATAAATGTGAGAGAAAAGAGTCAGACAGAACTGAAATGTAAACTAGGTTAAGGTGATCTTTAATTGGACCCAAATTTTGGTACAAATCTAATTTGGACCCAAGGAATCTGATGGTGAAGTTGGATTTAGGTTTTGACCAAGTTTGACTGGGTAAATTGCGTAGAAACATAAATTAGGGCAACTATCTATCTGAGACTCTATTTTAGGTCAAATTGGGTTCCAATGGTCAAATCAAGGATGCAAAATCATAAATAATATTTTTCTATGATTTTTAGAGGGTTTAAATGAATTTTATCTTGACCAAAACCTCAATTAATTAAACAGGTCTATTTTTAGGGTTTTAGATTCCATTAATTCTTGAAATACGTGAAAACCCGTTTCTATCTGCATGGACCCACTTATTAGACATTAATGACCATATGACCTTTAGTGAACCCTTGATATACCCCGTGGTTATTCTATATTTGTGATAAGATGGTAAAATTGCAGAAATAACCCTATTTTCACCTTTCTTCTCAAAATAGAATATTAAGCACTTAGGACCCTTTGAAGGTTATATAGGAGCTTTTATTGAATTTATAAGACCAAATTGAGCTAGTTATGGCTCATGATGGCGTTCCCATCAATGCCTCTTTTATAGTTTCAGGTTCTATCTGGGATACAAATATACTAAGTGCATGATAATTGGGATATAAATACACTAAATGCAAGATCCTTGGGATGGTCTTTTGAGTAATTTAGATCTTTAGTTAAGTCATTAGCAATAGTTTCCTTAGGGATGTTTGAGGGATCATCTAAAATTTGATCATCATCTTTGATGAGGGACTCATCATAGCTCCTAAATCACACAAATTAGTTAGTTTACCTAGTTAAATTACTAGTAAATAACATCTAAACAAGTTTAATTATACAATAAGCTTATAATACATAAGGACCTTATTTATGTGTTGAAATAATTAAATTAAGGGTTAATAGGAATTTATTTATTTTTAATTAATAAATAAGACTCAAATCCAAGCATTTAGTTATATATAACTAGTATATATAACTTACACTATTTATAACATCTAAGTTGTTAATTAACTTAGTAATGTTAATCACTTAAATAACTATAGCTAAAAGGGGCAAAAATGTAATCTCATGGTATAAATATATTATTCACCATATTTATAATTATATATAAAAAGTTGAAAAATAAATAATTTAGATTAAGCTTTGAAACTCACTATTTGCATTTTTAGTCCCTAGGTTTTATGTCAATTAAGTTCTTTCATTACACCTAGGTCCTTTATTTACAAATAGGTCCTTGTGCACACTTTCTTTTCCACCTCTCTTCTTCTTCACCATTGGTTGGTGACTACACTCCTTGATTACCGCTTATCCAACGATAAACCACTTTGACCATTATTACCTGATTTCCACTCACCATCTCCTCTTCATCCAATGATCCCGATGAGCTGTTCACCAACAAACTTCGGAGAGGTAAGATCACCATCTCTGGAGATGAGGACCTCTATTCTCGTGAACCTAGACATGATTGCATCCAAATTCCTACCCCTTTACACTCCTCTTCACCTATAAATAGCCATGGTACCCTCTGATGATTGAGGTAGGTCCCCTATCCCTCTTCCCCAATTGTGACCGAACATAGGCTATTCTTCTTGATCTCCGATGACCTCTCACCTCTCACTTGAAGTGATTCCAGTGGAGCCACTTGTCTCCCTCTCCTCCTCTTCCTGTCCGATGCTGTGATAGAGTTTAGGAGCTCTCTCTCCTTCCTCTCTGCCTTCATTTCTCGCTAGAGTTGCTTCCTCAACAACTCTAATTTCTTCCAATATGCCGTGCCAAAATTGATTCCCTCTTCTGCCAATTCATCCAAGTAATGGTATATTAGCCTTAGAATTTAGTTTAGTTTAGATTAGCTAGCTAATTAGGTAGATTAGCATAGCTTATTCTTTGATTATTTCCTTTCTTCCCTGTCTCTGGCAAGGCCAATCTAGCCTTGTTCGGGCTTCCTTTCATCAAATTCATTTCATTTTCACCTTCTTTACCTCTTCACAACACACATCCGCTTTCTTCCTACTTCAATTAGTTTATAATCACCAAACGCCTAAACCATCCCAACCTTTGATTCCCCATTGTCTATGATGCAGGTTGGAAGAGTCTAATTCTCTAAATTAACCACCTAATCACCATCGCCTCACTTTATACACTATTTTGCCTCGATTAACCTAAAGATTCACTAATCTTTGAGTTCTAGGGAACTCAAGAGTTCTTTCAAACTAATTTGAGTCTGAAGCTTCTGATGAAGCTCCCTTTTATGAAATTAATGTGTTCCTGGGGTTGCTGAAGACCTCAGGAAACTCTTTAGATTAACCTTGAGTTGTTTCATGCAGTTTTGGAGTCTGACAATCAAATCAGACCTTTACCGGAGCTTTGATGAGCTCCGGTGACTAGGAAATTGAGTAGAACTTATTAAATCACTCTCAAAGACTCTAAAACACTTAATTAGATCTTCCTAATCATCTTCCAAGCGTTCCACTAGAGTTTTATTACTTAAATCACTCTGAATAGCTTCTTCTTCTTCATCTCCGGTAGAGATGCAAAGAGTTAATCTTTTACTTTCCAAGCTTAGGTTTAGGTCCATGAGCATCAGAAGCTCAATCTGAGTCAAGATATGTCTTTAAATAATTTATTAGATCTTTGGTTTTTTCTGAGGAACAAACCTATTTTGGAGCTCAGGAGGAATGCCTAGAGAGTAGCATTGTACAATCCAATTCTTAGTCTTTTCAAGTCTGATGAATTCCTTAGGTGAATTTAAGCTGATCTGGATAGTTATTTGAAGCTAATTAGCTATAGAACTCCGAGTCAACTTTTGAGCCAAGGTCAGTCAACCTGAGGTTATTCAGGAGTTCTAGACTCCTGAACTTGATTCTAATGGATGATCTAAGTTCCTTAGGTTGTTAGGAATTAATTGGGATCAATTTTGATAAGATTTGGTGAGAATTTAGAAGAATTTGATTTCCTATTCAATTTGGGTCATACATGTGCCTCATTGTGCTTCATTGAGTTCTAGGTGAGTTTCCAAGCCAACTTTAACTTGGATCGATTGGATTCAACCTCCTAAATAAGTCTAGGACTTATTTAAAACTGTTAATCTCTGTACTGAGCCTTTTAATTCCTTGTTTGGTATGTTCTAAAGTACACTGGAAGCCATTGAAACTTCCAGATGTTCCTAAGATTTTGCAAACTTCCTTCTCGATTCCAGATGATGCGGAGTCATTCAGACATTCTGTGAGATCTTTAGGTGGGAGTGAGAGAGTATAGGTCAGAGATTGCAAAGTTTGCATGTGAAGCTACTGTGTTCTACAACAATGGCAGAAAACTATCTTTGGAGGATGATTCAGAGTAAATCATGTGCTTAATTCAGCCAATTGATGATTGGAATTAAGAGACATATATATCATAGGACTTTAAATTTGGAGCTTTGCATGGAGATCGGAGATCTGAGCTACTGGGAATTGAAGCAAAGAAATCTCGAGTTGAGCACAGGAGAAGGGGGACACACTTAGTCCCACCTTGGAAATTTTTGAGCACCTGAAGGTGTATTTAATGAATCGTCGACATAACCTCGCAAAGCGACTACGACATGGGCCGTGTGCGCTGCAAGCATGCGTGAACCTACGGAACCTTTGACCATTGACCTTGATTGTGTCGTGGCTCTGCAGAGCCCCCCCGGGTGCCAAGTGGGAGGATATGATGGTGACACATGGCCTAGTAGTGGTACTGATCTAGTCATCGTGGCCATTGATCTCGGGAAAGGTCATGTGGATCTTAATCCTTTTAGTCTAAGTGTTAGCCAACACTTAGTGAAATTCGATGCTCCTTATGCTGTGAAGGTGATGGAAAAGTGAAGGTTTTGTGTGAGAATTGAAGGCGTTGAAAAGCCTAAGTATTAAATGTGCATATGCCTTAGTTGTTAATAAATGTGATTAATTGTTATTCCAAAACAACACTTTTTGTATAAATTTCTTTTTTTAGAATTCGATGCAAAATTCTTTCTTTTTATTATGGAACGAATGCCATGTTATTATTGCTCATTCTATGCAATTATTCATGTGGATAACATATTATAGTAATTAAATAGTTAGTTAATTATGTAGTTAAGTAGTATAGTTAACTCATATTATAGCTAAATTTATATTATATTAACCAAGTATTAAGTAGTAGTATAATCTAAGTAGTAATCTTAAGTAACTTAGAATTATAATGTAATTAATATAATAATTATGTTAAACTATTAGACTAATTAATTAAAGTGAGTAGTTAGTAATTATATAACCTAAGTATATATGTGAATTATAAGCTAATTAAGTATGTAAACCTAAATTAAATAGCTATAACTTAAATAGTAGCATTGTAAATAAGTAAGTTATATAAGTACTATTTATATAAGTTAAGTATGTAATAGTTAATTAATTATTGCAATTAAGAATAAGAATAATTTAAGAATAATTGATGAATCTTATGCTAATTCAACTTCCTAGTGAACGACCTGGACTTAACCAATATAAAATTATAAAATATGTAAACTATCTTACTTACTACACTGTGATTTAATAATGACATGTTAACAAAGTAAGGTAGTTTAACATCAATATCTAGTTGATGCTTTTTCTTTTTGATCTAATTCATCAAAGGAAACATACAAAGTCTCTTCAACTGTCAAATTCTTCTTGTTATAAACTTTGTAAGCTTTTCTTCTAGAAGAGTATCCTGAGAATATTCCTTCACCACTTTTAGCATCAAACTTATCCAGATTTTCTTTTATATTCAAGATAAAGCATTTACAATAAAAAACGTTGAATTAGGAAATTCTAGTGTCTTATCATAGTAAAGCTTAAAGGGTGTCCTCTTAAAGATAGTCTGATGGAGGCTTTATTCTATATATAACAACCAGTGTTTACTGCCTTAGCCCAAAAATACTGATGTAGCTTTGACTTGCACAACATCGTGCGAGCACACTCTTGCAATGTTCTATTCTTTCGCTCCACTACACCATTTTGAGGAGGTACTCTAGGAAAGGCAAATTCTTGTTTTATCCTGTAAGTTGAGCAGAAATCGTGGAAGTTTTAGTTCTCAAATTTTCCTACATGATCACTTCTTATTCTAGTGATGGAATAGCCTTTCTCAGTCTGGATTCTTTTGGCTAATTTTCTAAATTCCTCAAAAGTAGAATCTTTAGATCTTAAGAACAATACCTAAGTAAATCAGGAAAAGTCATCAATATTGATAAGACAATATCTGCACCCACTTAGGCTATCAAATTTGGTTCATCCAAAAAGGTCTAGGTGAATCAACTCAAGTGGCTTTGAGGTGCTCACTATATATTTAGGTTTGAAAGTCATTTTATGAAGTTTAACTAATTCACAAGAACTACAAAGATTTTCCTTCTTAAAGGATATCTTAAGCAATTCTCGTACTAAGTCATGTTTCACATGCTTGTTTATATTTCACATGTGAACATGGCCTAGCCGACGGTGCCACAATATTGACTCATCATTCGAGGCAACTAAGCAGTTTAGGTTGTTGCAATTGTCAAAGTCAATAGTGTAGATATCTTTTGATCTGTTTCCAGTCAAAAGTCTTTCTTTAGTTTTCTTATCCTTAATTTTAAAACCTTTTGAGGTGAAATTTACTTTATAATCCTTATCATAGATCTAACTTACACTAAGTAGGTTGTGTTTTAAACCTTTGACAAGATGAACATTATCAAAAGAGGCTTTAGAATTACCAATTTGGCTAGTACCAATATTATGACCCTTATGGTTGTTGCCAAATGTGACTGAACCACCTTCCTTGTGGTCTAGCTTGAGGAACAGGTCTTCATCTCCTGTCGTTGTGCTTTGAGCATCTGCTGTCCATGACCCATCTTCTGTTGTTTGAGACCTATCATTTGTTTAAGCTTGTAAGGTCCAAGGTTCCTTCTAATAGCTACAAGATGTCCATCTTTTTCTTTGTAGATCCAATCTGTGTACTTTATGATTCCTTCATTTGGGTGTCTTACAAAACAAGATTGCAACTTTTTCTTTGGTACCCATTTTCTTTCGACTCCAAATTTGTTAGTTGGTGCCTGTTTAGGCGTGAACTTATTCTTGACCTTAGGGCTAGAATTGCTATGTGTGTTGGTTTGTGAATTTGATACTTCATGATCATTGTTGGGAATATACCCTAACCCAAATTTAGTTGTGGTTTCGGTGTGTGTGCCTAGCAATTTTTCTAGATTTACTCTACCTTCAGTAATTTAGCTAAATCATTTACAAGAGTGATGGATATTTGTTTAAGCTTTTCTAGTTTTATTTGAAGTGAATCTATGTGTGTTTTTAATGTAGCAATCTCTTGTGAGAGTTGATGATTTTTTAAAGCGAATATGTGTTTCAACTCTATTTCTTCATCTAGATCTTTAGTTAGATTTTTGTTAGTTACTCTTAGTGCTTTAGCTAAATCATGTAATTCATAAAAACCATCTAAAAGTTCATCAAAAGAAAATGAAGATGCCTTATGTTCTATCGCCATGAGTCCACTGAGGCTTCCTCACTAAACATGTCTTCTTCCTCTTCTGATGAGCTTGAATTACTGTCATCCCAAGTGAATTGCAGAGCTTTCTTCTTTCCTTCTTGCTTGGCTTGTTTCCTGATCTTCTTTTCAACTTCCTTCTTCAGTTGAGGGCATGCTTTTCTCATGTGTCCCTTCTTCTTGTAGTTGTAGCAGATAACTTGATCATTCTTAGGTTCTTTCTTCTTTTTCCAACTCTTCTTGTTCTTCAAAAATCTTCTGAACTTCTTTGAGAGTAAAGCTGTCATCCTCCTCTTCTTCATCTGTGTTGATTTTCAAGGTGATGTCTTTCTTTTTCTTCTCTTCACCTTCATTCTCTTGCATGTGCTCGAGTTGAACTTCATAGGCCATTAGGCTACCTATGAGATGATCTAATTGTAGTATGGAGAGATCCTTGGATTCTTGAATTGCCATTGTCCTCGTATCCTAGTTACTTGTGAGAGATCAGAGAATCTTTCATACCAAGGCTTCATCCACAATTTCCTGATCTAGATTTCTTAAGGGGTTTAGAATGTCTATGAATCTTGTATACATCTCCTTGATGCTTTCTCCTTTCTTCATGTGGAAAAGATCATATTTCTGTGTTTCCTTTACCTTTCAAGTTCCTTCATGAGTAACTTCAAGGGTATTCTAGATCTTGATATGTATACATTATTTCTTGATAAAATGCCTCTTTTCCAGGTCTGTAGCAATTTAAGTGCATCTAGCATTGTAAATAATGCATAACATTCATCATTTTACATTTAGATTAATTTGTGTAAATTACACATTAATATCCCTTTCTAATGACCAAGGGATGGGGTGACACATATGTGAGCTTCAAATGACAAATTTGACCATATAGATGGACTCAGGGCAATGATCACAGTCCAACATCGCGAAAATCGACCCAATTGAACATTCGTAGCGTCCCTTACAAGCAAAAGAAGATGAATAGCTCAAATGGTGCCACGTGGCACCATCATAACCACCCATAGTCGCCTAAGGACCTCCACTCAACTTCTAAAGGCGCTCCACCGTGCGATCTGGGTTGTTGGATCACCATCCAACAACCCGAAACATGCCATGTCGGCTGCTCCACCCCCACGTCATAAGAGAGAGCTCCATCAAGCGATCCTGACCATTGGATTGTGATCCAACAGTCTGCATTCATCCTTGGTTTCCCTAGCTTAGTGGCAAGTGTAGGTGATGGTCGACTTTTCGCTTAGCGTTATAGTATTTAAGTGGTGGAAAAATCGACTAATCAAAAATAATAAAAATAACCACTCGCAGAAGAGCGGGTCGTGTCCACAGGGAGGCAATGATGCAATCAATACTTTAATTATTTAATGTTATTTCAGATAGTGCGAAATCCCTTTTCAAATTGGACTTAAAATGTGAAGGAAAGTAGATTTGCAATAACCTAAAAAGTTAAGGGTGTAAGTGCAGTTTTCCCTCATAGAAATCCTCAAAAAGTTAGGATGAATTAATGTAGCTTTCACGTGATGTGTACTAAAGACAATTAGTACTTAAATCAAGTCCAAAATCAATCTTTAAACTAGCCAATATCAATACCATGCAATTAGAAAGAACTATGAGTGCTTGAATGCAATTCTGCCATAATATAATAATAATAAAGAAAATCAAATTGGTGGCAATGGCATTGAATGTAATTTCTAATTAAGATAAAAAGAGAGCATTTGCTCTCTCTCTTCCTCGCGAGAGAGAGAGGGCACCGCGGGGGTCGATGCAGGGCTCAAGAGGACGGCGAGGTCGAGAGCTTTCCGACGGTGGCAGCGGCGGAGGTGGCCGGAGGTGAAGAACGCTGGTCTGCTGGAGGGCAGCTGCTGTTGCGGCTGTTCAAGCAGGCGCGCGCGTGCGTTGGTGTGCGGGCAGGGAGAGCCTTAAGGTGGCGTGGAGGCGCACAGGGTAGAGTGCGCCTGCAGCTGGCGGTGGGGCACGCTGGAGGAGAGGCGTGGGCTTGGGTGCGAGCGCCTGCTGTGGCGTGGGGGCGGTGAAGGAAGGAAGGTGCGTGCACTAGTGTGCGCCTGCAATGGTTGGAAGATGGCGAGCGGGCAGAGTTGAGGTGCGGGGGATGGCATGCGGTTGCTCTGCAGCGCTCAAGGAGGATGCGCTGTGGGATGTGCGGGTGCGGTGTTGGGTGCAGGCAGGTGATGGCACGCGGCTACAGGCGCTAGAAGATGGCCGTGCAGGCTGCAGGGACGCAACCAGGAGGCTGTGCAGGCGCTGTGGGCGGCGTGGCTTTGCAGGTCTATAGGCGATGGAGAGGGTGTTGGGGCTCGCGTGCGATTGCCTGCAGCGCGCAAGGAGGATGCGCCAGCGGCGGTGTGCGGGCGGAGAGGCTTTTTCCCCGCAAGGGGAAAGAGGACGCAGTGCAGCACAGTGCACGCTTTTCTTTTTTCTCTGGATCACAGGGTTCGCCTTTTCCACGGTGAAGCAGTTCCCTGCGAGGGGGAAAGATGGATCCTCCTCTCTCCTCGCCTCCTCTCTTTAAGTCCTCCCTTGCGCGTGAGTTCAGGGATTTTCCCGAATCCCCGGTCACAGTTGTCGAGAAAGGCGGCGGAAGAGAAGATTACCCAAATGAATGGCGGGGGTGGGGGGAAAGAGTTGCGGCTGTTTGGGGAAATTATCCCCCCACCCTTGCTCTTTGTGTATGTTATTACCTGCATATAAAAACAATAAAATCATTAAGTTATAGAATGTTATAACTTAAATCATGAGGTGTACAATTATTCTATAACTTAATTACCATTATTAACATACCTAAACTATACGATTAAATATTCTTAGGCTTAATATTAGTCCATTTTAATGGACTCATAAGTAGGGTCCTCTCAAACTAGAGACACGAGTTTGAGACACGATTCGCAAGTGCCAGTATGAATTAATTCGGTCGCACGATGCGAGATGAAGTCATAGGATTGAGTCATGTCGACACTTCCCCGTGCCTCACAGACTCAAGAGCACGCTCCTTGCACGATTCTGACTGCGCGATCACAATCAAACGACCATGAGCGTGCCACGCGGCGCAATGGATGAAGAGTGCATGATATGCACAGGGTGCGATTTGTGAGCACACTTGAGGCGCACCCTCAGCCCTCTGATTTACGATGAACGATCCACAGGTAATAGGTCCACTTTAGCGGACTATAATTAAGTCTAAGTACATTTTTAGTGGGACGAACATCTAATTTAAAACATATATTACATTGATAAATTATTTAAGCTTTAAAATTATCATCCCCTACAATTTATTAATTTTTACGTAGTTTGATTAATTATTTATTTTTGATGTAAGGTCATTTTGAAAACTATAATGTCATCACACCGGTTGGGATGCAATCCTAGCAATTTGATTTCACACCAAAAAGAGAGATAAGTTTTAGGAAGCCCAAGTGATTTTTCATCATCTCAGTGGACTATAATTAAGCTTAAGTGTATTATTAGTGAGACGTAGATCTAATTTAAAGCATGTATTACATTGATAAATTTATCAAGCTTTAAAATTAGCATCCCTACATTTCATTAATTTTTACGTAATTTAATTAATTATTAATTTTTGATGCAGGGACATTTTGGAAATTGTAATGGCATCACACTGATTGCAAATACAATCCTATCAATTTGATTCCTCAACAAAAAGAGAGAGAGAATTTTTTAGAAAGCCCAAGTGATTTTTCATCACAAATTCCCTAAGGATCTTAGATCGACTCTCCTTTCCTCGCTAAATATTTTTCTCACTTCAATCACCACAGAATCCCCTCTCAATTTCCTTCTTTTTATTTTCTATTCCAGACTCTTTGATTCTGTCGGATGCAATCTCCTGCACCTGCTCGTCTTCTTTTCTCTCAACTCTTTTTTGCCAACGAACTCACAACAGAGCACCAACCACCGCAACCTTGCGATTCCTCTCGTTCTGTCTCTTTTTCTTTCCTCACGCTGGGCACACGAAGAGGGATGCACGCACACCCCCCAACCCCCGCGACCCTCTTCTCTCAGCAGCGCCCTCCACTTCACCCGCTCTCCCACTCCAGACGCACGCAGCACTGATCTCCTCCCACATCATGCAGAACCTCCACCAACGTCCTGCTCCCTCATGCCAAGCATCACCGCGCCTCTGATTGCTCACGCCGGCTTCCTCCCTTGCGATCAACAGCAGCCCCACTCCACCACAGTAGAACTCCCCCCACAACACACGACCCCACCTCTGCGAGCAGTAGCAACGCGACCACCTCACTGACAGCAGCCTCGACTCCCTTCCTAGCCCTTCCTCGTGACAGCAGCAAGCCCGCGACCGCGCCCCTGTCCTCGTCCCTACGGCGAGGGCATGGTTCAAGTTCCCGCTACACTGACGACCGTGACCACCATCGTGCTTCTCCGATCACCGTGCTCTTCCTCGATGCCACAACCACGCTCTGTCCTCAATATTCTAGCGCTTGCGACTACCACGCCAACAGCATCGACCACCGCATCACTGTGCCTTGACGTCTCATCCACTACCGTGTCTCTCACGACCTCCACGACCGCACCACGTCTCTTCTTCGACTGCGACGATCGCGCACCTCCATTTCCTCCGATCTACGTAGTGACAGCACGTGGCTCATCTCTCCGCGACCGTGACTCCCCATCGGTCATCACACTGCGTCCGTGACCACATGTTCCCACTGCGACACCGAATCGCGACTTACTGAGTTTGCTTTACTGCAAGAGTCTATCTATTTTTATCTGGGATCATAATTCATCTTGTCATATCTATACGAACCTATATCCGTACTTGCCTCCTTACGGAGACGACGTATACCGTGGTTCTTTCTATATTTTTGTTGCACTTGAATGATGTAGGTGAGGTTGGATTGATTTATTTTGTGTATTTTTTTATTTCTTTGATCCCAGATTTGTCACGTGCATTAGATCTTATTTGTTTCATGTTTATTTATTCTACTACATATTTTAGTTGATTCTCTTAGACATGTGCTTATCATTGACTCATACATATTAAGTTTGTCATTTATTTTAATTATGATTTTTCTACCATGATTTCTAGTTCGATGTCTTATTATTATCATTGGTATTATTATTGCAAAAGCAAAAAATTCCCCATATCAAATGACATCGTTGTCGAGGAGGCAACAAATGCAATAGGTTTACTCAGTTATATTTCTAATATATTTTGAGGTGTAGTCATCTTGACTCACTTATATTTTTCTGTGTGAGGAATTGATGGGTTAAGACTACAAGTGTAGTAGAGCCACGGCGTGGACCTTGAGCCGTGCCCACGAGAAGACGAGAGGAGAAGGAAGGAGACCTAGATCCCACAGCAAGGGGATTCTCCTTCGACACTCACTGGATTAGGAGATCTGAGAACTTAGTTTACTAGTTTTACGTATCAGTTCTCTTGCCCTTCTAGCATTAGGGCTAATTTTCGGGAGGTCTATCCCCACTTTCTTTAGCTATTAAGATTATTCATCTGTGGTGTGGATTATTGTGTGGTAGACTTAGGATTATCTAGTATAGTGGTTTGTTTGCTTGCTATATATATATATATATATATATATCAAGTTGCCTGCTTAGAAGTTACATACCCGTAGGTGCACGTACTGTAGGGGTGATTGAGCAGCACGTTAGATCTACTTACCTTCATTGCGTACATTACCTGCACAAAGATTGCTGGAGTCAGGTGTATTCTCTTATCTTTGCATCCAGTGCCTGATCACGAATTGCATTCTGGGCTAAATTCAACGACCACCTCATTGTGATTGAATCTACCTAATTAAGTGATTGCCTTCTAAGAAATTGGGATTGCTAATTAGATTGGGCTTTAAAAGCAAATTCACACTTGATTGGACAAAAGGACTTACATGCGATTCTTTACAAAGCAAATTGATTTTCACGGTGTGATGCACGCTTTCTGCACTAAGCATGCACTTTAGGCATCGCATTAGATCTCAATCCCTTAAGGGTATAGACATCGATCTCTCTGTCGGTGCAAACCCTCCTACTTCACTTTGTGGTAGTGGTACTACCCTGTGACCAAGTGCTTTGATACTTTAAGGAGGGGGATGCCCCTTAAAGGAACAAAAGGATAGTTAACAGGAATCGCAAATGCATTGCCTCAAATAAAGGGTTCACCCTACTTGCATTCCTTAGTTCCGTCCTTAGAGTACATTTTCACTAGATCATTTGAGAATATCATTTAAGAAAGGTGTAGGTCTTAGGGCACTCAAAGGTTGGCTTAGGTCGCGTAATTAGATTGTCTAACTTGTTTGGCCACCCTCTTCAAAACAAAATTGGTCAAGATCTCAAGTAGCCTCATTCCTCTTATACCACTTAAGTGGGAATGGAGGAACACCGCCTTGACTCTATTTGATTGATCTGCGAACTTGGGTTAGGGGTTGCACCTACTCAAATTTGTAAGAACTTAAATTGTGTTTGATGGCCATTGTATGCTTGGTAGACGCCCTCTTGAGGGTAGTTTAGTATTTGATCTTGAGCCTGAGAGAATCATTAGGAGAGCCCACCAAAGAGAAAGGAGAGAAGAGATGGCTGATTAAGGAGCAAATCAATAGAGAATTTTGGGAGACTATTTCATCCCGACCAACCAACCTGTTCAAGCACTGAGGAGACTGGCAGGGGACAATCCATATGAGATTAAGAGCAGTACCATATCCTTGTTGCCCTCCTTTTATGGTACTACTTGTGACCCCTACTGGTATTTAGAGGAGTTTATCGAGGTTTGTTCCACAGTGAAACTTTACAACTTTACTTACGAAGCTCTGATAAGTACCCTCTTTCCCTTCTCCCTTAAGGACAAGGCAAAACACTGGTGCCACACCTTAGATGCTAGGGTGAATGCTTAGAACACCCTTAAGGGAGAATTCTTAAAGAAATATTTCCTAACGAGCAAAACCAACCACTACAAGAGGGAAATTAAGGGTTTTACTTAGTTAAATGGGGACAAATTCCATTAGACTTGGGAGTACTTCAATGACCTGATACAGTTATGCCCCCATCATCAAGTGCCTAAATGGCAGTTGGTAGAAAGGTTTTATATTGGACTTTCTGATAGGCATAGGCAAACAGTTGATGTTGCTTGTGCCGGAACCTTTCTCACCAAAATGGAGGATGAGGCTTGGACATTGTTTGAGACACTTAGTAATAATTCTATCCACTTGGTCTCAGCTTATCAAAATAGAAAACCATCCATTCTCCAAAAGAAAGCGGAAGCTAGTGAAGCTAGGGCTACTCAAAATTTAGCCTTCCAAATCCAATTGTTGAACCAGAATTTTGACAGGCTCATGTCAAACCTCGGCACATTCCAACAGTCAGCTTCCCAAGTCCAGGCTATTTCTGAATGCTCCATTTGCCAAACCACTCTTCACACCACTGTTGAGTGTCACTGGGCTAATCAATTCCTTGAGTTAGTTCAGGCAGACCTAAATGCTACCTAAGGGTTCCGTCCACCTCCCAAGAACAACCATTTTGCCAACACCTACAACCTTGGATGGAGGAACCATCCCAATTTCTCGTGGAAACAACGTGATGCTTCCAACTTAGGGAGCATAAGAGCCCAACCCACCTAACCCTTCTATGCACAACAATTCCAACCTCCTCCTCAACCCAACAATTTTGAGTTGGATGACCATAAAGCAATAATGAAGGCCATGCAAGAAAATCAAAGTATGATTGTTCAATCTCAGAATAAAGCAACCCAAGAAATACAGTCACAAATTGGCCACCTTGTTGAGGCTGTTAGGCAACGTGATCCTATGAAATTGCCCAATTCATTTGAGGAGAATCCTAAGGGTAAAGGGTCCTTCATAAGGGAGCATGCTAAGGCTGTGACTATTCTAACGAGCGATAAAGAAATTTCCAAACCTGAAATCACTCCTACGATCACCCCTCCTACCAACCCGACTTTGACTCCAACTTCCACCGAGGAAGAGCCACTCAATCCTTCCTCGCCTGAAATCACTTACCCATAGGATGTTGTCACCATTCCACCCCTTTCCTACCCTAACAACCCCTCCACCAAGAGGCTAAAAGCACCCTTTCCAGAGTGCTTATCTGCCCCTGGGGCATCTTCTATTGGCTCATCTAGAGCCAAAGATAAGATGGATGGGATTATGAAGACATTCAAGTTGGTTCACATCAACTTACCTTGTTGGATGCCATCAAGATGATTCCTTCCTATGCTAGATTCCTGAACGACATGTGCACGAAGAAGAGAAAATCATGAAAATAGGTCCAAGCTAAGGTCGTTCTGCTCGACCTAGTCAACTCGGTCCTACAATATGGTACACCCCCTAAATTGAAGGACCTAGAAGCCTTGTATATTTCTGTGGTCATTGGAGACCAATGCATTGATGAAGCTCTCCTCGATCTAGGTGTGGGGTTTAATATATTGCCGAGTTCGGTCTATGAGTTCTTAGGAGGAGGTGAGTTGAATCCTAGTCCTATTATCCTCTAGGTAGTTGACAGATCACTCAAGACACCACACATACTTTTAGAAGATGTCCTGGTGTGAGTGGACTTCTTTCTCATTGATTTTTTGATATTGGATATAGACCCATCCAACAAGCCCACCAAACCTTCTATTATTTTAGGGCATCCCTTTTTCGCCATGGTTAACACCTCTATAAATTGCAAATTAGGGGCACTAAAGATGGACTTTGGGAACTGAAAAATCTGACTGAATGTGTTTGATGTCTATAAACAGCCTGAATTGGAATATTGTTCCCAAATCGAATCATGAGATTGTAGAGGAGACCGCACCCGCTCTTTGTGTGATGATCTCCTCCAAATGGTCTTCTCTATAGACCATACCAGGACACTTGGAGAATGTGAGGGGGATATGCTAGAATTATAAAAATTGCTTGGTGTTAAAGCTGAGTCCCTCTTCCCACCTTGGACAATTAAGGTAGATCCGCTACCAGAGGTGGGCACATCAAACCTAATTCCCTCGATTCAGAAAGGTCCCGACTTAGAGCTTAAGCCACTCCCAAAGTCCCTTAAGTATGTTTTCCTTGGACCCAACGATACACTTCCTGTCATCATCTCGACTGCACTATCTGAGATGTAGGAGGGAGCCTTGATTGAATGTCTAAAATGGCATAAGGAAGCCATTGCTTGGACTATGGTTGATATAAAAGGGGTTGACTCGACTCTTTGCATGCATCACATTTACATGGATGACTCCATGAAATCCTTTCGAGAAATGCAAAGACGGTTAAACCCCAATATGTGGGAAGTGGCGAAGAGGAGATTTTGAAGTGGTTAGATGTAGGGATAGTTTATCCTATATCTGATAGTAAATGGGTCAGTCCTATACACATAGTGCCAAAGAAGGTGGGATTTACTGTTGAAATAAATGAGAAAGGGGAGAAGGTTACCACCAGACCCTCAATTGGCTGGAGGGTTTGTATTGGTTATCGCCACCTAAACATCTCAACTCAGAAAGAACATTTTCCTTTGCCATTTATTGATCAGCTACTGGAGAAATTGGTAGGGAATAAATATTTCTATTTACTCGGTGGGTATTTTGGGTACAATTAGATTGCATCCCTTCTAGACAACCAGGCGTGTACTACTTTTACGAGTCTGTATGGCACATTTGTTTTCCGTCGGATGCCATTTGGACTATGTAATGCTTTGGGAATATTCCAGCAATGTATGATGTCCATCTTTTTGGACATGATTGATGAGTTCGTAGAGGTTTTCATGCATGACTTTTTCATCTATGACATGTCTTTTGACAACTGTCTCTCATATTTAGAAAAAGTTCTCACTCGTTGCGAAGTGACATGCTTGGTGCTCAATTGGGAGAAATGCCACTTCATGGTCCAGCAGGGCATTGTTCTTGGGCATGTCATGTCTGAGAGGGGTTTAGAAGTGGACAAAGCCCAGGTGGAGTCCATTTTCAAGCTCCCACTGCCTACCAATTTCAGGCAAATCCAATAATTTCTAGGCCATGCAAGATTTTATAGGTTCTTCATTAAGGATTTTAGCAAGATTTCTAGGCCACTTTGTGATGTATTGGAGGACATTGCCTTCTTTTTTGATGAAAAGTGTGATGAGGCCTTCCAAGTCTTGAAGGAGGCCCTCATGATTGCACGTATTCTGAGAGCACCCGATTGGACCGTCCCATTTGAGTTGATGTGTGATGCCTCGAATTTTGCTGTGGGAGTGCTCCTTGGTCAAAGGGTTAATAAAAAGCCTCATGTGCTTTATTATGCTAGCAAGACCCTTATTGGTCCACAACAAAACTACACCATGACAGAAAAAGAACTTCTTACGGTAGTTTTTGCTTTGGAGAAGTTTAGGTCTTATCTTCTGGGATCTAAGGTTTTGGTGTATATTGATCATTTTTCCTTGAAGCATTTGCTTCTTAAGAAAGACACCAAACTTAGGCTTATTAGATGGATTTTATTACTATAGGAGTTCGACCTTGATATTCATGGCAAGAAAGGGGTCGAGAATGTAGTAGCAGACCATTTATCTAGGATCCCAATTGACGCTTCTACCTTGTCGGAGACATTCATGACACCTTTCCTGACAAAACTGTGTTGGTGGTAACCCAACGACAGCTTGGTATGTTGATGTCATCAACTACTTGGTCACTGGAAAGACCCCTAGTACGTGGGATGAGCAAAAGTGAGGCAGATATCTCGCTAATACTAAGCATTATCACTAGGAGGACCCTGAACTCTTTAGAATAGGCCATGAGCAAGTCTTTCGTAGGTGTGTCCCGGAGGAGGAACAACTAAGTGTCTTGAATTTTTGTCACACGCTACATTGTGGAGGACAATTTAGTGCTAAAAAGACTGCCTATAAGGTTCTCCAGTCTGGTTTTTGGTGGCTCTCACCATTTAATGATGCTCATACATATGTGGGGGCATGTCTTCCTTATCAACAAACTGGAACAATTGGAAAGCAGGATGAGATGCCCCAGCAACCTATTCTTCCTATCGAGATATTTGACGTTTGGGGTATAGATTTCATGGGCCCCTTCCTATCGCCCCACGACTATGAATATATTCTCGTGGTAGTTGATTGTGTTAAAATGGATAGAGGCCATTTCGACTATGACCAATGATCACTCTGTGGTCCTGGATTTTGTCAAAGCCAATATCATTTCCCGATTTAGCTACCCTAGGATGATCATTAGTGATGGGGGACCTCATTTCAGGAATGCTCACTTCATCTATCTACTCAAAAGTCTTAGTGTGACCCACAATGTGGCAACCCCGTATTATTCGGAGAAGAGTGGACAGGTGATAACTCTGCATTCGATGATGATAATTTCATCAACAAGGGTTTATCTTGAGGATATATGTGCACTAATAACACACCATAATGGGCATGGGATTACCACATGCATCGCGAATTAAGATTTCTTAAAAATTAATGTTTAATGGCCATTTGTACAAGTTCATGTTGAAACAGGCCTCAGATGAGCAATCGAATCACACAGATGGATTTAGATCGACGAATGGAGTCCAACGGACTCGAAATCGCTTAAATTCGACATCCGAAGCTTCCCCAACAAGCCCAAGAAGTTCTAGCCTTTGATCTGATGATCAACGGCCCATAATCGGCCACGTGGCACCCGCACCGGCCTCCATCGTGCGCCAACACAACCACAGCTCCAGCGTGAAATCCTGATTATTGGATTTCCATCCAACGGCCAACTGCGCCTACACCTGACTTCGCCTCAGCGACTAATCGCGAAGGCAGTACAACAAGTAGTGCCTCGGCCTTGCAAGTGAGCGGCAAGTGTTCGACCCCCACTGTGCCCCAAATCGTGCCCCAGCTTGCACCGCAGCTGATTCAGGCTGTCCAATCACCACCGAACAGCTCTTAGGCAGGCTACGCAGCATGCTCTCATGCACCCGATGCGAACACACGCAATCACGCTCAGGCGTGCGCTCAAAGCTCGCAGCGCGATCTGAATCAGTGCTCAGGGCGCGATCTCAGCCGTTTGATCTTTGATCAGACAACCCACGTTGCGCGCACATGGATAGCGCAGGGGAAGAAGCATGTGCGCACGCTTGGACCGATGGGCGAGGGGCTTCACCGACACTTCTGGAATGGGTTTAGCGGCGTCCCGGATGTTGCTAAAACTCTTAGTTTGGAAACCCCTTCTTCTCTATATAAACCTCCTCAACCACCCCATTCAAAGGCATTCAATACACACACACTCTCCATGCAATACTATCCCTCTCCAAGCTCCATTAAGCATCCCATATCCGCCCCAGAGTTGTCGAGCTACCGACGGAGCCCCCTTCCACCGCCGTGGCCGCCTCGCCTCCTCCTCACACTCTTTTTACTATAGTTTTATGTTGCACTTGTTTAAGCTTTCATCTATTGTTGTAGTTGTAAACAAACTCTAATTGCATGCTATATGTTAATGTTGTTTCTTATATCATAGCTCACATCTTCTTAGAATGAATGTCATGATTTAAATACAAGCTCTAACCCTAATCTCTCTCTCTCTCTTTCTCATTTTCTCGCAAGCAAATCAAACATTCCTGTGACAACTAAAGCAACAAACTAATCTGATTTCATGCCTCCTCGTGTTAGACACTTGGACTCACCAAATCCACATCTTAAATTAAAACTGACGTCGCGAACGTATGCTATAATGACATAATTAAAGCAACACATTCCGCGCGCGTCAGTTTTTGGCACAGTTGCGGGGGAGGCAATGGATTTCTTTTTTTGCTTTCATCCTGCATTCATGTTCACATCTTCTAACTCATTTTCTCCCTCTACTTGATTGGTTGCAGGAACTTGAAGCTTTTGTGAGTAGCACTTCACCCATTGAGCATTTGCTTGCTTAAAAAAAAATACAAAAAAATATATAAAATCAAAATTGGCGTGGTGAATGACTACTTGACCCACATTCCAAACTCATCACCCAACCAAAAAAAAATACACTTTAACGTTCTTGAAGAGATGATCTTTTTGGAGTGTTCTTCTTTCTTTTGAGTGGTGTTTGTGAAGCCACTAAGATTTGACTTGGGCCTCACCACACACCATAATTAAAATCAACTCACCTGGTAGAATTGCATGAACACTAAGATGAATATACTAGGGTTGTTTTTCTAGGGCCACATCATTCTAAAGGAAATTGACTTTTTCCCGTTGTGTGCAAAACTTTGTGTGCCCACTGCAACATTGTCTGAAAATAGT
Organism: Thalassia testudinum; assembly: GCA_037157565.1. Lineage (NCBI taxonomy): Eukaryota > Viridiplantae > Streptophyta > Magnoliopsida > Alismatales > Hydrocharitaceae > Thalassia > Thalassia testudinum. The sequence goes on from JAZHRO010000033.1 coordinate 8,087,575, forward strand.
AAGGAACTCCAACCCTAAAAAGCACTAAAGCAAGGATAAATCATTAAAAGACACCACATCCTAAAATCCTTGCTTGAGAACCATGTCTTATTAAGTGCACACACACAGTGAAATTGGTTAACTAAGAGGCACAACCCCAAACAATGCCTCATCGCATATCCTGAGCACAAACACTAACCTAGCCCCTCATTAAAATGGAGTAGATGTGCTCTAGGTAGAACTAGTCTAAGTCTTGGAGGTGTGATTAGGTTTGCTAGGCATTTGGCCTTCATTCTCTTTGTAGAATCTGGTGTCTAGGCTGTGGGGAAGTGTCAAATGACCACGGTTGTGGGGTCTACGGAACCGGCGGCGAAAGCCAAAGGAAGAACCTTCTCCTCAATCCCATTTTAATCAACCTGGCCAGATTAACATTGGGAAGGGCAGTTAAGTGCTTGCAGATTTGATCATTCCTTTTGAGGCTTCTAGGTCACCTAGGTATACACTATAAGGACTAGACTTGCTTGATTGTTTGTGCACACACACTTCTCTCACCTATTCTTCTCTTACCCCTCCACCTCTTCCCAACCATGGATTTCAATGCATATCCATCTTACCCAAACTATCCCCAACATGATTTGTATTCTAACCTAGGTAGACCGTATCCATGATTACTTGGGATAACCAGCCACCTAGTTGGGGATATAACCTAGAATACCCCCCTTGCCTCAACTATCCCAATTGTAACCAACCCGCACCAACCTCTTATTTGGATACATCCAACCCACCCACCTAGGGGTACAATCCAAACCTTAGGGATCCTTATCTTGATTTGCCTCATGACGACTCTCCAATTAGGTCCCATCCACTCACTAACCACTTTGATGGGGCCTACACTCTAGGTGAACACCAAGATCCCTACCCTTCCCAGGACTATAACCAAGAAAGGTCATCTGAATTCAAGGATCTCTCCTACTTGACCTTAGGATTGGAAGGGCTTCTAGACAAATGGAAATCAAAGGATGATCAGAAACCTAGGCAAATCAAGAATGATTAACCTTTGATTTGGTCCCCTAATGAAGAATCCGACTGGGAGGACTTAGAACCTTAATTATTCTGGAGTAGGACTAAACAGAGAATGGTTCCTCTTGAAGAATTAGACCCTGAAAATGATGAAATAGAGGACCCACCCAAGAACTTAAACCCCAGTGCAGATTCCAGTACAAATCCTCAACCGCACCTTCCTAACCCTAATTTGAAGGAAGAAATCCAAGGGAAATCGAATGACACCCTGTCAATTCTTGATAACCTCTAGTTAGAGTTACACAGACATAATCGAGAATTGATTAAAGGGCAACAAGCCATGACGGATATGTTCCAACAATTGGAGGAAGAGGGCTAAAGAAAATTGTTGAAAATAATTCCGTTCACGGAATTTGTGAAGCAAGGTGATGTAAACACGTTTATATCACATAAGCTATCTATTTATGTGTATTCTTAGGTGTAGAGTTGCATCATACATTATAAATATTGCATAACAAGCATCATCTTGCATTTATATTAGTTTGAATAAAATTTAGGTTAATTTTCTATTTTTGTGGTCAGGTAACAGGGAAACTTTTAATCGAGGCCTCGGATTGAAGATCCAACTATACGGATTTTATTAGGGCGATAATCAGAGTTCAACGACTCCAAGATCGCCCCGATCGAACATCTGTACCATCAGATATAGTTTGAGGAAGATCTGAGATCAGGGGCCAAGATGGTGTCAATCTGCACTTCAGACGACAAATTCGACTGCACGGATGGGTTTGGATCGACTATTGCAGCCTAACAATGCGAAAATCGACCCAATATGACATTTGTGGCACCTTTTAGAAGTCACAGAAGATGGATGGCCAAGATGGCACCACGTGGTGCCATCTCGACCGCCCAAACCGGCCCAGCAGAAGTCTGAAGGCCCACTGTACTTTCACTCTCTCCTCAACGCATGATCAAATCTAGGCCATTGGATCTTGATCCAATGGCCACAAGTTGCGCGACTTGGATGAAGACACGACCAACTCCTGGCATTGGTGCATTGGTCGTGCCTTATGCTTGGGAGCAGAGGTCGTGGGCTCAATTCCCCGCTGTGCCTCAAGTCATGCATAACTGTGCACGGACACAATCCAGCTGTTAGATGGAGATTAGATGGTGATGGAGGCATGATGTGGTGCAACGGATGCGTGTGGATTACGCATGCATGATCCTACGTGGATCTAAATGCCCGATCAGATGCAAGGGCGGCGGGGTGTGTGCACGATCTGAGCAGTTGGACGCGAGGATACAACGGTTGAGGAGAGGCAAGCGCTAACTCTCAACGGCTGAAGAAGAGTTCGAGCACTTTAAGTCATCCGATTTCTTGATTGGACGATTGAGAGTGCAAGAACGTGATTTTTGTGTTAAGGCACTAGGAAGGAGAGAGGGCGCGGGTAGGCATGCACTAAGCTCACGTTTAGGGGCTTTAGTGACGTTTAAATACGTCACTAAAGACCCCTGATTTAATGTTTTTAAGTGAAAGGACCTTTATACCCCCTCCAATCTACACCTATATATATTCCTATGACCCCCACATATTTCTCATCCGTTCCTCTATTCTCTCACCCCCTCCAAAGCTCTAAGAGCTTATCCTAAACCCGGGATGCTCCTTTAAAGCCAAAATCAAAGTTTTCTCCCCCCATTCTGGAAGTGGATCCCGCGACAACGACAACGTCCTGCCTCTCCCCCAGTTCTTCCCACTTCGTTCTCCTTCTTCCCGCTTCGTCCTCCGTCTTCCAGGCGTTGCCTCGTTCGGCTCATCCTCAAAGCAATCGTCGAGAAGGATACTTCTCTCTCCATTCTCTTTATTGCTTTCTAGAGCAGATTTACCGCTTTCTAGCGTAGATTTCCTGCTTTCTAGTTGTAATGATTAGTGTAATGAGTAACATTTGATGATGAAATCCATGTTTATTCTACCTGCATTTTCTCTTTATTTGTAATATTCTCTCTCTGTCTTCTATTCTTTATTCTTTAAGTAGATAGCTAATTTAGATTTAATTCGATTATCTAATTTGCTTCGTGACAATTAAACAAACATGATTTTCAATCAAATGTCTGCCTCCCTGTGTTCGACCCGAAATTCCTAGAGTTTTGGTATAAATTTATCTGTTGACAGATTTCTTCGTAAATCATACTACGACGACAGGTTTCAAAATCCAATCCTTTTGCGTAGTTTTCCAATACGACATTTTGGTGCCGTTGTTGGGGAGGTGACGCTCTTTGATTTTTCACGTTTTCCCACCTTACTTATCTTTTACCTCACTTCTCTCCTTTCTTATTGTGATTGCAGGTACTCTCTCAAGATAGGCAAAAGTGATAGATTGGAGTAAAGTGTTGAAGGGTTTGTAAGTTTACCCCCACCTCTCACCCACTAATTTTCATTCCACCACGTAATAACACAAACAAAAATCAACCTAGGTGTTCTTATAAACTCTAAGGTTAGTTTTGGTTGTTTGTTTGACACCTACACCCGCCTCACCCTCCGCATATAAAAGAAAAATTAAAAAAAAATCTCTCACAGAGGTACACAATCTCTTTTGATTTTCAAACTCAACCGGTAAACCGATCTTTGGAACTGATACACACACCCAAACACATAATTGAGTAGAAATCAGATTAGGTAATCATTTGTGTGCCTAACTAAGTGGTGCATCAGGCCAATTGTTTGAGTTGATTGGGCCGCACCACTTCAATTAAAACCAACTCATCAAGTAGCTGTCGCATAGGTTCAACTTTTAGGGATTTGCCAAGCACTCCACATTCTTTTAAGCTTTAAAGGAAAACATCTTCACCTGTGCTTTCAAAACTTGGTGTGCCAACTGAACTTGATTGAATATACCTAAAGTTGAATCCTAAAAGCTACTAAGCAAGATTTGAACCCTAAAATTCACCGTATCCAAAAATAATCTTGCTTGAAAATCATTGGTTGTGTACGCACACACATATCAATCAATCATTAAGGGCACAAATCAGATAAAGGGCTTATCACATTCCAAAGCACCTTCAAACCTAATCCTAATTAAAACAAAGTAGACGTTGGCCTTAAGGATTGGACTCGCTCTTCGGAGTCCAGACCGAGATTATTTTTTATTAGTCTATTTCTACTGTTCAATCTGATGTCTAGCTAGGGGAGTAGAATCAAACGATCACGGCTAGGGAGTAGACTAGTGGGTCGTAAGCAAGAGTTGTTTAGTGACGTCATGCGACGTTACTACAGGCCCTTCCTTCCCTAGGGACTCATGCAGCTCCCTCTAAAAGAGAGATCTTTGTTTTCATTGAAAACTTTAGCATGAAGTGACGTGTCGTTGCAGTTTGTTGCGTGGTAGAAAATCGCTTTTCAAAAATATTCAATAATTCAAAACTAACTACGAAGAGTTAGGTCGTCTCCACAGGGAGGAGTTAGCCTATTTAAACTAGTGAATCATGTCTTGTTTATTAGGAAATCTCAATGTGTATGCATATTAACTGGTGCATGTGTTTTCAACATAATTTCTTGATTTTAAGAATTAATCAATAATGTAAGGGAGCACATGCAAAATCACCATAATATAATATTATGTTAACAAGTGAATAGTGATCTTGGCATACAACAAAAATGTAACTAGTAATCTCCAATAGGATAAACCCTATTTACCATAACCTCATCTTATGCTTTAAATCCTTCATAAAAGTAATTCAAATAAACAAGAGGTACATCCATGCAAATTGCTTTCCATAATTTAATGCCTTAAATATGAATAGCAACATCGCAATGGCATTTAGCGTAAATACTAATTGAAGCTTTACTGTAGCAAAACAGGGGAGTTTGTTCCCCTCGTGCACACACAGTGGAGAGGGCATGACTGGACGCAAGGGTCAAGGGGGCAGTGCAACGCGATGAGGGCTTCACGTTGTTGTTGGTCTCACGACGAGAGGTGGTCGGAACTAGCAGGACGGAGAGCTTGACGCCAGCGAAGCTTCTTCCTATTGCTGGTTGCAGGCTGTAGGAGGGGATGCGGGCCGCTGCATCTGCGCGTGCACGGCTAGACCTCGCGCGTGGGATCTGCTGGTCGCGTGAGGAGGTGCGCCGCGCGTAGAGAAGAAGGGTAGGCTGGAGGTAGCACGCTACTGCTGTTGTGACGCACCTGCTGGACGTGCGTGGAAGGGGAGATGCAGGCGCGCGATGCATAGGAGATGCGCTTGTGCAGTGGAGGCATGATGGACGGTGGTGGTGCATAGAGGCGTGGTTGTGCGATGAAGCTGGTGTGCGCACAGGCGTGTGTAGGGCGGTGATGGGTTGCTGCTGTCACCGTGAGTAGGAGGTCGAGGGCGGGCGGAGGTGGAAGGAAGAAGAGGAAGAAGAAGCTCGCCAAAGGTCCCACAATGCACGTGGAAGTCCCACGGTGCTTGCCTATTGCACGGTGGTGGAGATGGAGAAGAAGTCTCTGCCAGGGGGATAAGTCGATCTTTCCAGAAGCCTGGGCCTTTTCTTTTCAAAACCTTCTGCTGTTGCGGCTTTCTCTCCCAATCTGTTTCCTTTCCTCGAGGACTTGGCACTTCCAACGAATTGGCAGCAGTGGTGAAGCGATGGCGGTGTCGATAGACTCGGAGGGAGTTGTTGCGAGGAGGAAGGTGATGCTCTATTTAGGTTGGGCACATCAGACGTCTAGATTCAGTTTGGGACATCTTAAAAATGTAAATTGCAGTAGATCAACAATTGATGGTTATCATATGTCCAAATTGTCCTTAAGACGTCTTATGTAATGACTTTGGACGTCTGAATGATGCCTTCTAGTTTCTTGCAATTACCCTGCATCAACCATATAGATTATCATAACCAAATATTATAAAATTTTTGCACAAAATTATACATAGACTATGGTGAATTATCAATTAACTCCTAATTAATTAGAAACTAAGGACAGATAATTAAAGAGTACTTAGGCTAAATAATGGTCCACTAAAGTGTACTTATCAAATACCCCCATGCCTAAGTTTTGCTAGTCCCTAGCAAAATGTGAAAACAATAGAAGTCACCAAAAAGATTTCTTCTTTCTCTATTCCAAAAATTTAGAGATCCAGACAAATGTGAAGTGATAGCAGCCTAGGTAACGGATCTAAATGAAAAGCCAACTTACATTTACAGTTTGTACTTATCCCTTGGTAAACATTTCTATCAGGATAGGCAACTACTTCCCTTGGGTATAAAGCAGAAAATAATATGTAGTTTGACCCCAGCTTTTAGGCTTAGGTAGGAGATATTGAGTTGAATGGATTTATATTTGGTGGCTCACACTCATCTAGTGCTACCTATAGTATAGTACTGCAGACTTTAACTCTTCAGACTATTAAATGAGTCAACCCAGAGAGAGGCTAAGCAACTATGCTCTCTTGATGTTCCTTTGTACTCACTATTTTCCTTCTTTTCTTTCTGAGATCACAAATCTCGCCAGATTTAGTAAGTGTACTCACTGTTTGGTGGCCTCACATGGCTTTCACACTTCAAGGAAAGTCCTAATAACTCTACAACTAAGTTAGAGTCCTCAGCTAGTATTCGAGCGATCAGAAACACTGAAAGGTAGGTATGGGTCATATTTGGTGGATCGTGGTGGGTGTTTTTGATGCCTCAGAAACGTCACGAAGATAAAATTATAAACTTGGACTCTTTTCTTTTTCTTTTCTCTCTCTCATTTTTCTTTATTTTATTTTTTTTATTTTTAAATATAATTATTTCTTTTCTTTCTTTTTCTTTCTTTATAAATTAACATAACACGACGTAGACTTTTATTTATGAGACATTATTATGGATGATGATGGTCAAGAGGATATTGTGTGGCTTATTTGGTGGAAGTACCTATTCTCGTCACTAGGAAGAAATGGATAGGACAAGCGTATTTCTGACCTTTGACACTATTACCCTCCTTCAGTCGAGGACTCTATAAAGGACGGTCGTAACCATCTACTATAGTCATAGATTTATTAAGACTCAATCTCTGTGTATCTACCTTATTTAGTGACTCTCAGGAATTCACACAATGTACGCACATAGGAACAGAGAGCGAAAACTATGCCTAACTCTAAAGTTTCATCATCTAATTATCCAAAACTTAAGAGTCCTTGTACTAGACTTAGTGCACTAGTAATCTCTTTACTTTCTTCTCACAAATATGAGGTGGATCTACTAGAAGATAGTATGCCTGACTCCCTATTAACTGTCTAAGGGTTCAATAGACTAAAAATGCTTATTGGTTTTCTTCAAAGATCCATTACCCAGTTTACGTGCAAGTGAAGTAAATGTACTGGATTCTAAACTTAAGAAATAATTTAAGAAGAAAAATCTTTAATGACACCTCCATGACAAAGATGTTTTGCTAGGGACTAACCAATTTAGCTCAAGAAAAGAATTTATTTATTATTATTCTTTTTATATGCTAACCTAAATGCATGAATACTTCATAAAATGCAAAGTGCACCCCCCCATGCCTAAATCCTATAATGTCCTCATTGTAAAATTAAAACAGGGGGAGAAAGGAAGGAAGTAACCTGATGACGGTGTTATTCAGAACGCTGGGTTGCCTCCCAACAAGTGCTGCATTTTCTGTCAGCAGCCAAACTTATAGGGAATCTGTAAGTCTGGTTCCAGACAAAAAAAGCTAGGCCCTAAAAATATGCATAATAGCGTGGGCCTAGAAAACAGGTAGCCACGAATGTTAGCGAGCTGATGATGCAGCGTGATTCCAAATGCTCGCCAGAAGATAAGAAAATAGAGAACCTCGTAGGCTACCTGGGAAGGTCTAGGGATAACAAAAGGAATATGAAAAGGGACCTCCCGAAATGGAATAAGCGGAGGATAACAAGGATCCTCCAAAGTAGGAAGGGTTTTAAAAGATATAAACATAATTATTTCAAACCCTTGAATGGTGAGACTAAACATACAAGCATTAATCCAAACTCGCCATTCTACCCAAGGATGTACTGGCCTGATATGTTCTCCAAAAAGAATGTACATGAGCAGAGACCTGAGCCAAGGATTAGGTAAGGAATCTACAGGTTGCTTGAGTGATTGGGTAGTAATTATTAAGTCCAAAGAGGGCTTAGTCTATTTAGGTTCCATTCCCAATAAGAATTCATCTTCCACATCCCTACCTAACTTCATTGTTTTATGAATCTCCAACTACTCCTCTACAATAGATGAGTCATGAATAGCATTCAATATCTCATTGGTAGACTCATGATCAACATGCTTTGACGACAGTTGGGTTTCTAGGGAAGTAGCGAGATCAGAATTATCATCAAATCCATCCCTGGGTTCTTTCTTATCAATTACATCCTTTCCAGGGACTTTGTGTGCCACTTCATTATCCTTAATATCTTTAGGAGGATTATCATCTTTAATGTTATGGAGAAAGGCTATATCACTGAATTCATTATTCTTCTCCAGGCATAAATCCTCAATTGACGTATTTTGTCCCCGAGAGTCTCCCCTAGACTTCTCAATATTGTGTTTGTCTTCCTCCAATATCAACTCCTGATTTTGTGGAGGATGATTTTCAAAATCAAAAGTAGGGAGGAGTCCAGATTTCATCAGATTATTTATATCCTCAGGGGGTAAGTCCTCAAATAACACATAGTCCCCCTGTGATTCACTCCAGATTCTCAGTCTGGGTCCCTCCATTGGGTCATCCTCGTCATCTAAAATAGACTCTTTATATCCCTGAGACCAAAATTGATCTAATTCATCCTCCATTCCCTTAGGGTCACCTTCATTTGGTGCATTTAAATCCTCAGAATGCTGAATGGTAGGTGTTGATTCCCTAAGTGGAGGGTCAGGATTAGGCTCATTAAAGGTAGAATGGGATTCCACTAGATAATTAATAGGGGAAGTGATATGAACAATACGACCTTGACCCGGGTTAGCAGGGGTAAGGAAAATACTGTCATTAGGGTCAAGGTCCTCAAGAGGTACCATCTTTCCTTTCTTTTGACTCCAATATAGCTTGGGTGGATAATTACTAGGATCGTTCTCCTCTAGTGGTCGTGTCTCATTAGGGGAGTCTAAGTGATAGCTACGTAAAACGGGATCCCTATTGTCATTGGTTTCCTCAGAATTATTTTCATGATCACGATCGTATGGGTAGGGATCGGAATTACTGGGAAGAGCGTAGTTAAGCTGTCTTATTTCTTTGTTTAATTGTTGACTATTCCTCAACATCTCTCCCATATATTCCATCATTTCCTTTTGTTGTTTTTGCATTTCTATCATAAAAGAGGAGAGGCTACTACTATCAGATTGGGGAGGATAGTCAATTTCAGGCTCTAGTTGCCTAGGGGTATCGGTCCAACCTCGATACGAAAAATCATGAAGGGTGTGAGGGTTGGGTGTTTTCATAGTAGTAGGGATTCCAGGGTTGGAAAATCCTGCTCCTAGGCTTTGCTCAAAAGTGGAAGTTATCGGGCCAATACTCTTATGATAGGAATATAAATGATCCTATGAATTGTCAATGTACCCATCAAAGGATGGATACGCTTGGGGCATGGGATCCTGGTTAAAAGATGGGAAGTATTGATTCTGATAATCTAAATGATAGGAGTAAGGGTGATCCATTTCTTTAAGCTAGACAGGTTTAACTCTCTTAGGATTTAGAAGAAATTAGAACACAAGCAGAAACTTCCTAGAGAGTTCTACCACTGTCAAAACAAACGCAAATACATTGGGATCTATTTTTAGTAGATTCTAGGTCTTAGGTGTTCAGTTGGAGGCCAAACAAGTTTTGCAAAAATTATGCTTCCTAGGCCGACCTTCGTTGGTGCCTACAACCTACTCGCAAGGGATGGAAGTCTCGAATCAAGCCCATGGACGAGGAACCGAAGTAACTTGGTGGATAGGCTTGTTGATTTCTGACTAACTTCCCTTGTGGTGCAAAGAGGAGAGGTAGAAATTTATCTAGTGACCTTATGTGTGAGGTTCACAGTGTCTCAGCTATGCAATAATACGTTCGTGTTTTGAGTTTTGAAATCTCGCAAACAAGATCCTTTTGCACACAATTTTAAGTCACAGATTTTAAGGTCCAACCTCTTAGCAGTCCCAATTTTTAAAGTGACCACTGAATTAATTCGATTCAAGCACTTTAGTGGTCTTAGATTTAGGTTCAATGCAGATGCATGATAGGTAATTGATGCTCAAGAAAAAGATGTACCTTACTCTAGCTTTCTTCAATGCAGGGATGTCTACAATGCAATTAAAAAAATTAGATGCTGCTCATTCAATTCTAGATGGTCGTCCTATAGATATGCAGCTTCTAGCAGGCAATTCGAATATATATATATATATATATTTATTTAATAATAATAAGCAAACAAACCTAATCTAACTAACTAACCAACATGCAGTTCAAATAATTCGAATAATCCTATAATCTAAATAAATGAGAACACACTCCCGAAAATACGCTCCCGCATACAGGAGCGATAAGAAATAAAGAAACACTGGGAACACATTCCCAAAAATACCCGACAAGGGTCCAAAAGACAGAAATTAAGTTCTAATGTCTAGCTAAACTAAATCTAAACTAAGATCTAATGACTAAATCAGAAAAAGGCTCCTCCATAAGCCTACGTGTGTGGGATCAAGGCCCACAAGCACCCGTTGCTGGCCTCTAGGTGGCGTCAAGGTCCACCAAAAATATCGCCTCCATCGTGCATGCTCGTCGCGTTCGTTGCGTGCGTATTTGCACAGAAACAGAAATAGGGCTAGTAATTAAGAAATGCCTCAAAATAAGATAAAAATAATATAAATTTCCCAAAAAAATTAATAGACATATTTCCTCCCCGGCAACAGTGCCATTTGAAAGAGCAATCTTCGTTTTCATTGAAAACTTTAGCATGAAATGACGTGTCGTTGCAGTTCGTTGCATGGTAGAAAATCGCTTTTCAAAAATATTCAATAATTCAAAACTAACTATGAAGAGTTAGGTCGTCTCCACAAGGAGGAATTGGCCTATTTAAACTAGTGAATCATGTCTTGTTTATTAAGGAATCTCAATGTGTATGCATACTAACTGGTGCATGTGTTTTCAACATAATTTCTTGATTTAAAGAATTAATCAATAATGTAAGGGTTCACATGCAAAATCACCGCAATATAATATTCTGTTAACAAGTGAATAGTGATCTTGGCATATAGCAAAAATGTAAGTATTAATCTCCAATAGGATAAACCCTGCTTACTATAACCTCATCTTATGCTTTGAATCCTTCATAAAAGTAATTCAAATAAGCAAGAGGTATATCCATGCAAATTGCTTTCCATAATTTAATGCCTTAAATAAATGAATAGCAACATCCGCAATGACATTTAGCGAAAATACTAATTGAAGTTTTACTGTAGCAAAATGGGGGAGTTCGTTCCCCTTATGCACACACAGTGGAGAGGGCACGGCTGGACACAAGGGTTGAGGGGGCAGTGCACCATGACGAGGGCTTCACGTTGACGTTGGTCTCATGATGAGAGGTGGTTGGAACCGGCAGGACGGAGAGCTTGACGTCGGCGAGGCTTCTTCCTATTGCTGGCTGCAGGTTGCAGGAGGGGATGCGGGCTGCTGCATCTGCACGCGCACGGCTAGGCGTCGTGCGTGGGATCTGCTCGTTGTGCGAGGAGGTGCGCCACACGTAGTGAAGAAGGGCAGGCTAGAGCTAGTGCGCTGCTGCTGTTGTGACGCACCTGTTGGCCGTGCGTGGAAAGGGAGAAGCAGGTGTGCGATGCATGGGAGATGCGCTTGCGTAGTGGAGATGTGATGGACGGTGGTGGTGCACAGAGGCGTGGTTGTGCGATGAAGCTGGTGCGCGCATGGGCGTGCGTAGGGCGGTGATGGGTTGCTGCTGACATCATGAGTAGGAGGTCAAGGGCAGGCGGAGGTGGAAGGAAGAAGAGGAAAAAGAAGCTCGCCAAAGATCCCACAGTGCACGTGGAAGTCCCACGATGCCTGCCTGTTGCACGGTGGTGGAGATGGAGAAGTCTCCACTAGGGGGATAAGTTGATCTTTCCAGAAGCCCGGGCCTTTTCTTTTTAAAACCTCCTGCTGTTGCAGTTTTCTCTCCCAATCTATTTCCTTTCCCCGAGGACTCGGCTCTTCCAATGAATTGGCAACAGTGGTGAAGCGGTGGCAGTGTCGATAGACTCGGAGGGAGTTGTTGCGAGGAGGAAGGTGATGCTCTATTTAGGTTGGGCACATCAAATGTCTAGATTCAATTCGGGACATCTTAAAAATGTAAATTGCAGCAGATCCACAATTGATGGTTATCATATGTCCAAACTATCCTCAAGACGTCTCATGTAATGACTTTGGACATCTGAATGATGCCTTCTAGTTTCTTGCACTTACCCTGCATCAACCATATAGATTATCATAACCATATATTATAAAATTGGTGCACAAAATTATATGCAGACTATGGTGAATTATCAATTAACTCTTAATTAATTAGAAACTAAGGACAGATAATTAAAGAGTACTTAGGCTAAATAATGGTCCACTAAAGTGGACTTATCACCCTCCTCCTGGGGCCTCTTTCTTTCTCACTGGACTGGTGGCAGTGGCAGGGAAGGTGCAAGCTTTCTTTTCCCCAAATCTTGGGGAGGGAGATGTTTTTTGGTTTTGGCTGGATGACTGGCAGGGGGTCGACTCAACTCTTAGTGATAGATATCCTTGCCACTTTGGGGATGTGGTAGGTCCGTCAGCTTCAGTGGGAGATTGCTGGATCGGGGCTTGCTGCCCAATCTTCTAGGGGGACCTCTCCAACAAGAGGTGTGAAGATCTTCAGCGATTACTATAGGAGCTAGAAGGATGGGAGCTAGAGGAGGGTGGTGATGCATACTCTTGGGAAGAGGGTGAATTCTCTACGGTGAAGGTCTTTCGCAAGTTGCGGAGTGGCCAACCTGGACATCAATTTCTGAAATGACTCGATGCCTATTTGGGGTGTTTAATACATCTGGACTAATTGTCAGACGTCTGGATGAAGGGCTAGACATCTAAAAGTGGGAAAATATCGTACGTTCTTTTCGCTCTGCGTGTAGGCGGTGCACAGAGCTTCTCTCTCTCCTCCGCTCCCCTCACCCCTGAACCCTAACCCCCTTCCTATTTAAAACCCTCCCCACCAGCCACCACCTCCACACCTTCCTCCACCCAGCCGTCACCTTCCTCCTAGCCTTTCGTGCGGTGAGTGGAGAGCAAGAAGAGAGAAAGAGGCGGGACGCGGAGGAGGAGGAGAGCGCAACGAGAGCGTGCGAGGGTCGAGGCCAAAGGAGCTCAGCGGAGCTTGTGTGGGAGCTCGGAGGAGCTCGTGCGAGCAGCGACGAGCACGCGTGCGAGGAAGAGGGGCTCAGGGAGGCGACCTGCCGGCCCTCTACAGTTGTTGAGGTTGCTGTGGCATGCAATAGGTGACACTGCGAGAGGAGCGGCATCATGGAGGAAGTTCTAGTACTGGAATTTTTCCAGTATCAGACGTCTGGAGGGTCGTCTAGACGTCTGGGGAGGCATCAAGACGTCCAAAGCTAAAGCTGGACGTCTGAAAGCATATTATCGTGAGGAGGTACGTGTTTCCTGTGCTACTTTCCGCCATGCAGACCGTAGTGTAGGAATGTCAAGCTAAAATTGGTTCTGCATTTTCTGTACGCAGGTACAGGGCATTGGAAAGGTGCACAGTGTGCCTTTCCAGGCACTTTTGGATGTCTGACCGCATCGCTAGACGTTTGACAGCACTTTCAAACAACCAGAGGCATAGTCCGACATCTAGAACTTCCTTTAGATGGTCGTGGAGGGATCCAGATGTCTGAGGAATCGGATTTCCACAAACGAAGTATCGTTGTTTTTTGCTTGAGTTTCTCTACGTGTTAGTGTAGAGTATCCATTGTTTTGACCCATCTAATGCGAATTAGTCGTTGGTACAGGTTACCATTCGGTGGCCTGTTCGGGGCCCGCAGAGACGACGAGATCTGCTGTGCAGGCCCCCATTCCTCCCGTGATACCCGGTAGAGTGGTTTACAATATTATTTTGATTAAATAAATGAACTGCATACTTAGAATAACTCGAATGAACCCTAGGGCAGAAACGAATGAGCATGGTTGAGCTACACTGTCTACTTAAGATGCCTGTAAAACTGTAAATGCTAGCAAATGTACTGGTTATTTAATATGATGCCTTGTCAGTTAGAAAAGCACGAGTTGCCTATTTAAGAATGGAAACGGAAATGTAAATAGAGAGATATGAAAGTTTGGAATACGAAACGAAAGGAATACCAGCATGAACCCTACGGGGAATTAGGAGGAAAACTCCTGTAGACAGGAAGTGAGCTAGCCCTTGTGTACATGGTATCGAGGAGAGAGACTGTCCCTTTTAGTATAGAGGGGGAGCTAGCCACCCCTTGGGTTGAGACCTAAGGTAGGACTGGTCACTCTACACCGACTCATGTTGGCCCTCACGTATGTGGTACCGAGGTGAGCTACTAGTGTAGGGAGGGAGCTAGCTGCCCCATGGGGCCCAGGGTTAGGACTAGCCAACGTACATTGACTGGGTGTAGGACTACCGTGGGGGACTCTTCCAGCCAAGAGAGCACCACGTGTACCTTCTATTCCACGGAAAAGACTACAATCAAGATCGTTCCCACGAGGAACAAGCAAGATAAAGAAATACTTGTATCCTTTGTGAAACAAATGAACCAGAAATACATAGATGAGATAAATAGAAATGAGAATAAAACCTGGTTGCTTGTTTTACTTTACTTGCACATAAATAATGTAAACACCATTCTACTCAGCATTCGCTAACTCTGTCTTTTCGTAACCCTATTCAGAACCAAGAGTTGAGCAGCCTGAGTTTTCGGCTGTAGAGGGTGTTGGGCCCAGCCGAGCTCAGCTGTAGACGTTTCTTTCCAACTCTTTAGTTTTCTGCTGTTGCAGTGAGTACTAGACATCTATTTTACTATTCCTATTACTTTCTGTCTTCTTTTCCGCTGTTGTTGTTGTGATGGTATGTATTACTTTGTTGAGACTTTTAGCTTTGTTGTGCCTTTACGTCTCGTTTTTCCACCTACTTAGTTTTATTGCATGTGTGAATGTGGTATATTTCTTGCTTTTAGTTATTTCTCGTTGGACTAGGTCGTGGGATTAGTCGAGGCGAGTCGGTCTCGGGTCCTGTAGGGTTCTGGAAATCGAGTCGTAACAAGATGGTATCAGAGTAAGGTCATCCCGAGAAATGAACCAATTGGTTCAAGAATAACCACTCACGTGCATATAACTAGGATAGACATCACAATGTAATGCTTTGATATTCATTTCTGAGTCTTTTTCTCTATGTAATCTGGTATCGTTGACAACTCTTGTTCTTTCTCTTGTATCTCCTTGTAGGAGATGCCTCGTCGAGGAGTTCTCGAGGTGGGCCGTGGTCGTGGCCGTGGACAAGGTTGGAGGGGCGCACGTGCCAGACCTAAGGTACCAGTTGACCCACCTCTCCTCATGGGCATTCAGGCCCAAGATCTCGCTCAGTTGATTAGATACATCGTGCGGGATGAGCTCCAGCAGCCTCCTCGGGCACCTCTCCCTGAGGACGTGGAGGGGGAGTCCTCTGTGGGACAGAGAGATCGTCGCAGTGCTAGACGAGAAGGAGGGGGAAGGGGTGATTCTCCACCGCCCCCACCACACTCTGACACTTCCAAACACGAGCCCTCCTTGCCTGGAGGCATGCCCATTCCCCCACTGCAGCTACACCACGAGCTTTTTGGACAGTTCCGGAAGCTGAAGCCCCCCTCCTTCAAGGAGGATGAGAGCTCGTCTGAGGCAGAGGACTAGCTAGAGTAGATAGAGAAGGTGTTCGACACCCTCCGCTCGCCTGCAGGGTGCCGCATGGCCTTTATCACGTACCAGCTAAAGAGTGCAGCACACAGGTGGTGAGAGCAGTCGGAGGCTAGGAGGGGAGAGAGCCAACGTGGGACTAGTTCGTGGCTCTCTTCTGGGAGTAGTACTTTTCACAGACCTGGCAGGACTAGAGGAGGCGGGAGTTCCACACTCTCTGCCAGGGGACGATGACGGTTAGTGCGTACCGCACGCATTTCCTGGAGCTATCATGTTTCCCCCCGACAGCGTGTCTACCGAGGAGGAGTGCATGTGGAGGTTTACTGAGAGGCTCCGACTTGCTATTCGGGGGTATGTCAAACCCCTGAAGCTGCACACCTTCTCACACGTGGTCGAGGCTGCCATGACTTACAAGGAGACCAACCCGACCGTGCGAGACACTGACGACGGACGGAAGAGGCCCTACCAGCCAGAGTACTCACAGAACCGTCGGGAGAGGAGGCACACGGTGCCTATAGGAGAGCCGTCTTTTTTTGCAGGGCCACCAGTGACCTTTGGGGGCCCCAGACAGGGGTCAGCTGCCAGCACCAGACCCCCGCCCAGCCACCAGTAGGGACCCACTGAGGGAGGAGGTCGCGTGCCTCTCTGCTACCAGTGTGGCCAGCTGGGCCATATTAGGATGGACTACCCATCTAGGGCTGGAGCACAACTGATGCTCCTCGCACCGAGCACTGGAGGTCGAGCTGGCGGTGGTGGTCACCAGGCACGTAGGGGAGGATAGCAGTCACAAGGAGGGTACCGGCCAGCTGCTGCTTGCCCAACCCAGAGTGTAGCTACTTCATTTGCACCGAGAGCTGAGGGGCATATCAACGCCCTAACACATAGAGACGCCAAGGCTTCGGGTTCTGTGGTGGTAGGTATGGTTACTATTTCTGGCAGATTAGTATATGTACTTTTTAATTCCTGCGCCACCCACTCTTTCGTCTCTACGAGTTTGCCGTCAGTTTGAGGTAGGGCAGTGTATTATTGGAGGTTCCGTTCCTAATCAAAGGACTAGGTGGACAGTTATTTGTAACCAAGGAGGTCTGCACGGATTGCGAGGATAGCATAGGACACAACCTCCCTGCTGACCTGATTGTGATCTAGATGGAGGATTTCGACGTGATTCTGGGGATGGACTGGTTGTCCGCCTATCACACCCTGGTGGACTGTTTTGGGAGGAAGATCGTCTTCTCCATACCGGAGTTGCCTCCCTTTGAGTTTCATGGTCAACCAGTGGACGGAGGTTTCAGATGCATCTCCGTGATTTGGGCAGCAAGGCTCTTGAGCCAGGGGTGTGAGGGCTTCTTGGCCTATGTAGTGGCAGAGCCTAGCCCCGTGGCTGACCTTCAGAGTATCCCGGTGGTCTGCGAGTGCCCCGACATCTTCCTAGAGGAGTTACCAGGTTTACCTCCAGGGCGTGAGATCAAGTTCGAGTTCTCATTGGTACTGGGGACTAGCCCCATTTCTACTGCACCATACCGGATGGCACCGCTTGAGCTACGAGAGCTCAAGTCACAGCTATAGAACCTGTTGGAGAAGGGCTTTGTGAGGCCCAGTGCGTCCCTGTGAGGAGCTCCTGTACTGTTTGTGAAGAAGGACGGTACCCTTCGGCTGTGCATCAACTACAGGCAGCTAAATAAGGTCACTGTAAAGAACAAGTATCCACTACCAAGGATTGACGACCTCTTCTACCAGTTGCGAGACACCATAGTGTTCTCTAAGAAAGATATGAGATCAGGTTACCACCAGTTGAGGATCAGGGAGACCGACGTCTGCAAGACAGCTTTCCGCACCCGGTACAGGCACTACGAGTTCTTGGTCATGCCATTTGGGCTAACCAATGCCCCGCTGCTTTCATGGACATGATGAGCCGTGTTTTTAGGCCGTACTTAGACCAGTTTTTTGTGGTGTTCATTGACGACATACTCGTTTACTCACGGGATCAGGCACTATTACGACCCGATTTCCGAATCCCTACAGGACACGAGACCGGACCGACTCGATTGATCCCAAGACCCAGTTGTTCAACGAGAAAGTAACCAAAAAGAAGTAAAATAAACCACATCCACCATGCAAGCAACTAACAGTAACAAAAGTGCAGCAGTAAAGAAATAAACTACTACAGTACACACCACCACAATAATAAGAAAGTAAACGAGTACAAGAATATAAAGTTCACAATAAAAGAATACATAAGTGTAATAAACTACTCACTACAACAGGAAACGGAGTACAACAGAAAGCTACAACTACTGGGCTCTACTGAGCCCAGCACCCTCTGTAGCCATAGGCTCTGGCTGCTCAACACCTAGACCTGAAAAAGGTTATGAGTACAAAACGTCAGCGAATGCTGAGTAGAGTGGCAACCAACTAACTAAAACAGTAAAGGTGGACAGGTAGCTGTTGTTTTTCAATTTCTTTCTTTTTTTAACTAATTATTCTTTCTGTCATCACTTGATTTATTTATCAGGTCTCTTTCTTGATCTCGAATGTTCCTCGTGGGAACGATCTTGATTGTAGTCTTTTCCGAAGAGTAGAAGTAGCATGTGGTGCTCTCCTAGCTGGGAGAGTCCCTCATGGTGGTCCTACACTCAGTCAACCACCCCAAGGTCACTGACAGACGTAACGGTGACTACGGCATGTGCGATAAACGCACAGGTAGCTACCCTACACTGGCACGCGGTCAGTCGTTTCCGTTAGCGAGTGTGCCCAAAGCACAGCATGGAACCAGTATAGGGCATGGCCCACTCAGCAACAAGGATCTAGCCCCTAAGAACCAAACAGGGGTCTCGCCCCTCCACAGTCCGCGCACCCTCGCCTGACTACCTTGATTTGCCCAGTGGGCCTAACAAGTTGGTGTAAGGTGGCTAGCTGAACCCCAACCCTCGTGGGGTGGCTAGCTCTCTCCCTACACTAGTAGCTCTCCCTGGTACTGTGTACGCGAGGGCCAAAAGGTTGGTACAAAGTGGCCAATCCTAACCTCAGGTCCCAACCCTAGGGCGGCTAACTCCGCTCTACACTAAACATGGGGACAGTCGCTCTCCTTGGTACTCCGTACTCAAGAGCCAGCTCACTTCCCCATTCACATTTCCAGTTCCCTTCCATTTATTTCCAGGAGCTCTACTCCTAATTCCCCGTAGGGTTCATGCTCATGTTTCTCAGGCCAAGCCATAATAGGTTTCGTCATTTCTATTTCCATGTCTCAGGTTATACACATGTAACATGTAACTTTATTATTCACATTCCAGGTTTATTCGCAGGTAGCTCGTGTTTCCAACATTCACTCTTCCATTTCCAGTTCATATACATGCAGCTCATATTATAACATTTAACGTAAACAACAGGAATTTACATGCAACAGTTTACTAGCACAAGTACTTTACATTTCACAGGCAGCTGTTATTTATTTACAGGAAATTGTTATCATTCTATCTACTCATCCAAGACTACAATCCGTACATTCAATACAAATATTCCAGTGTTTCTAGTCCTAGGATTCATGCCATACCCTAGGATCTAACATTCATTCCACATATGCATTCAGGTTTGTAATTAAACTAGGGGAAGCCACTCTACCAGTAAACCCAGGAGTAGTGGGGACTTGATCGGCAGGTCCATGTGCCTCAGCAAACCCCAAATCCGCAATGGAACGAGGTCCTATCACAAGGATCATTCACAAGAGACTACTCAGAACAGAATAAAAAGTATTCCAACAAGTAGAGGAATTTATACGGAAAACAACGGTATCTTAATTGCAGAAATTGAACCTCAAATGGACCCAAAACATGTCAAAAACAGTAATTCTGATTCACATCAGATGTCTGGAACACCTTCCAGACGTCTTAAAAGAGTCCAGAACCATACCTCAACTCCTGCGCCACTCCTCAGACGTCCAGGAACTCCGCTGGACCGTCTCGACCCAGTTCCAGATTCCGACCACCTCTCCGAATGTCTGGAAACGCTTCCCACCATCTGGTGCCTCGCCCAGACATCTGAACTGCGTAGGAGGGCATGTCCCGTGCCTTCCCGAAGTGAACCCTGCATGCGTCGACAAAAATCTCCTCAATATGGCACGGAACAGTGCCTCGGTGGAAAGGTTTGCATGGAATATCCGCAAAGAAGGTGTACGTCACGAAGCTTACCTTTCAGTTGTCTGGAACCTAGTCCAGATGTTGTCTACGTCATCTGGACGTCAATCTAGAAGTCCGATTCTGGGAAAAACCCAGAATCAGAACCTGCCTTCGCCTTCTCGCACCGCGCCCTCTCGCCTGCTGCTACGGCTGCAGTACTGTCGGGGAGGACCTCCCCGACGCACCTCTCCGCCTCGTGCATGCGTCGTCTGGCCGTGAGCTCTGCGATGAGCTCCCACATGAGCTCGCGCGCTTGCTCTCCTCTCTTCCCCTCGTTGCTCTTCCTCTCCTCCCACGCCGCTCACGCCTGCTGCTCGCTACTCGCCGCTCACTGCTCTTGCTGGAGGAAGGAGAAGAGTGGCTAGAGGTGGGGTGAACGAGGGAAAGGAGGGGGTTTAAATAAGGTGCTCAGTTAGGGTTTGCGCCGGCGAGAGGAGAGAGAAGGTGAAGAAAACGAGGTCGTGTACTGCCTGCGCATAGCACGCGTGCAGACGCGAGGACGTACACGAAAATTTTGATTTTCAGACATCTGGGAATGGGTCCAGACGTCTTGCATGACGTCTGATCCTCAATCTAGACGTCTTACCAGACGTCTGACCTAAAGTGCAAACGTTTTAAAAAGGCTTAATGGCTCGGGTCTTAACAGGCACAGCATGGACAACATTTACGCATGGTCCTAGATACCTTGAGGCGACGCAGGCTATATGCCAAGTACAACAAGTGCGAGTTTTGGCTAAGACAGGTGACTTTCTTGGGCCACGTGATTTTAGGAGATGGATTGGCTATGGATCCAGCCAAGGTAGAGGTCTTACTTAGGTGGGAGAGGCCACTCACAGTGATAGAGATACGTAGCTTTCTGGGACTGGCATGTTACTACCAACGGTTTATCAAAGGATTCTCTTAGATCGCGCATCCTATGACTTACCTGATTCGGAAGGACATGCCTTTTTCCTGGACAAATGAGTGTAAGGCATGTTCCAGGAGTTGAAGGAGAGACTGACTTCAGCTCCTGTACTTACCATCCCAGACAGCAGTGGCGATTTCGTGGTTTACACCGACGCTTCGTTGCGAGGGTTAGGGGGTGTGCTCATGCAGCGGGGTCACATTGTCGCTTACGTTTTGCGGCAACTAAAGCCCCATGAGCATAGCTACCTTACCCATTACTTAGAGCTGGCAGCAGTTGTCTTCGTGCTAAAGACATGGAGGCACTACCTTTACGGTGAGACTTTCGAGATCTTCACAGATCATAAGAGTCTCAGGTACTTATTTGACCAAAAGGAGCTTAAAATGAGACAGAGACGTTGGTTAGAGCTTCTGAAGGACTACGATTGTAGCATCTCCTACCACCCAGGGAAGGCCAATGTGGTGGCCGATGCCTTAAGTTGGAAGGCGCCTGGCCACTTGGCTAGCTTATAGGCATAGAGTTGGAGACTCATGGAGGAGGTGGGCAATTGGCAACCTCAGGAGTCAGGGGGTACTGTGGGGCAGTGACAATGATGCGGCAGACACAACCAGAGCTGATAGACTGCATCATTGCAAGGCAAATGGTCGATCCATACTTACAGACACTGCGAGACAGGGTACTGATGGGGGACCTAGGAGACTTTTCCTTCTCAGACGAGATACTGCGCATGAGGGGACGCCTATGCCTTCCTAGAGAAGAGGAGTTGTTGAGAGAGCTCCTGACCGAGGCGCACGGGTCCAGGTTCACCATACATCTCGGGAACACAAAGATGTACCATGATTTGCAACACGACTTCTGGTGGAGAGGGATGAGTTTGTCCAACATTGTTTGGTATGCCAGCAGGTGAAGGCCGAGCACCAGAGAACTGCAGGGCCGTTGCAACCACTTCTTGTGCTAGAGTGGAAGTGGGAGAGCATTACCATGGACTTGGTAGTGGGTCTACCTGTTACCCAGCAGGGACACGACGCAGTTTGGGTGATAGTAGACCAGTTGATAGAGACGGCTTGGTTCCTGCCAATTCGAGTCACTTTTTGGCCAGCACAGCTAGTAGAGCGGTACATGAGGGATGTGGTGCATCTGCACGGTGTCCCTCATGAGATTGTATCTGATAGAGATACTCGCTTCACTTCCCAGTTTTGTGCAGAGTTCCAGCAGGCCTTGGGAACGCATCTGAGGTTCAGTACCGCCTACCACCCCCAGACCGTCGAGCAATCGGAGTGCACCATACAGACACTTGAGGACCTCCTGCACATTTGTGTACTAGACTTGAGAGGCTCATAGGAGGAGCATTTACCCTTGGCAAAGTTTGCATACAACAACAGCTATCATTCGAGCATCAGCATGGCACCTTATGAGGCCCTGTACAGACGGAGGTGTATTTCACCCTTGAGTTGGGTCGAGGTGGGGACCAAGTGGGAGGTTGGTCCTAGGCTGATCTAGCAGAGTCAAAAGGTGATAGAGTAGATTCACAGATGACTCCGTACTGTAGGGAGCATGCAGAAGAGCTATGCTGACAAAAAGCGTAGAGAGGTGCAGTTCAAGGTTGGGGATCACGTCTTCCTCCGTGTTTCACCCATGAAGGGCTTGCAGCATTTTGGGGTGAAAGGGAAGCTAGCACCGAGGTTTATCGGACCCTTTGAGGTCTTGGAGCATATAGGACCCATTGCTTACTGACTTGACCTTCCTTCCCAGCTTTTTGGAGTGCATGACATGTTCCACGTGTCCAACCTCAAGAAGTACGTTGCCAAGTCCTATCACGTTTTGAGCCACGAGAGCATCGAGGTGGGAGACGGACCTAACCTATCCTGAGAGGCCAGTACAGGTATTAGACAGAGCCGTCTGGAGCTTGAGACGGAAGCAGGTACCACTGGTGAAGGTTTTATGGAGAAGCCAGCGGTACGAGGAGGCGACCTGAGAGCTTGAGGCGGTGATGCGAGAGCGGTACCCGGAGCTTTTTGAGGGTACGTCTCTTTGAGCCTACTTTAGTTCTCTTTAAGTTTGTTATGCATTTTTACGTTACTTTTTCCGCACCGTACGTAGCTCAAGTTTCGGGGATGAAACTTTCTTTAAGTTTGTTATGTTGAAATGACCCGATGCCTGTTTGGGGTGTTTAGGACATCTGGACTAACCGTCAGACGTCTGTCCGGACATCTGGATGAAGGGCCAGACGTTTGAAAGTGGGAAAATATTGTACATTCTTTTCACTCTGCGCACGGGTGATGCGCAGAGCTTCTCTCTCTCCTCCACACCCCTCACCCCTAAACCCTAACCCCCTTCCTATTTAAAACCCTCCCCACCAGCCACCACCTCCACATCTTCCTCCAACCAACCGTCACCTTCCTCCCAGCCTTCCGTGCGGTGAGTGGAAAGGAAGAAGAGAGAGAGGCGGGACGTGGAGGAGGAGGAGAGCACAGTGAGAGCGTGGGAGGGTCGAGGCAGAAGGAGCTCGGCAGAGCTCGTATGGGAGCTCAGAAGAGCTCGCACAAGTGATGGCGGGCACGAGTGCGAGGAGGAGGGGCTCGAAGAGGTGACCTCCTAGCCCTCTGCAGCTGTTGAGGCTGCTGCGGCATGCTGCGGGTGACAGGACGTCTGGTATTGCGAGAGGAGCAGCATTGCAGAGGAAGTTCTGGCACTGGATATTTTCCAGTATTAGACGTCTGTGGAGGCATCAGGACATCCAGAGTCGGACGTCAGAGAGCATATTATCGCGTGGAGGTACGTGTTTCCTACGCTACTTTCCGCCATGCAGATCGTAGCGCAAGAATGTCAGGCTAAAATTGGTTCTGCATTTTTCGTATTCAGGTACAGGGTGTTGGAAAGGCACGCGGTGCACCTTTCCAAGCACTTTGGACGTCTGACCGCATTGCCAGACGTTCGACAGCACTTTCAGATGATCGAAGGCATAGTCCAACGTCTGGAACTTCCTTCAGATGGTCGTGGAGGAATCCGAACGTCTGAGGAACCCGCAAGAGACACAAGGTAAGATCTGACATCATTTAAGACATCTGGGACTAGTCCCAGACATCTGATTTTGGACAATATGGGTGTTTTTAGCCCATTTAGGACTCAAACGGAATCGGATTTCCACAAACGAAGTACCATTGTTTTTCGCTTGAGTTTCTCTACGTGTTAATGTAGAGTATCCACTATTTTGACCCGTCTGATGTGAATTAGTTATTGGTACAGGTTACCAGCCGATGGCATGTTTGGGGCCCGTAGAGACAACGAGATCTGCGGTGCAGGCCCCCATTCCTCCCGTGATACCTGGTAGAGTGGTTTACAGTATTATTCTGATTAAATAAATGAACTGCATGCTTAGAATAACTCGAATGAACCCTAGGGCAGAAACGAATGAGCATGGTTGAGCTACACTGTCTACTTGAGATGCCTGTAAAACTGTAAATGCTAGCAAATGTACCGGTTATTTAATATGATGCCTTGTTAGTTAGAAAATCATGAGCTGGCTATTTAAGAATGGAAACGAAAATGTAAATAGAGAGATATGAAAGTTTGGAATACGAAACGAAAGGAATACCAGCATGAACACTACGGGGAATTAGGAGGAAAACTCCTGTAGACAGGAAGTGAGCTGGCCCTTGTGTACATGGTACCGAGGAGAGAGACTGTCCCTTTTGGTATAGAGGGGGAGCTAGCCACCCCTTGGGTTGAGACCCAAGGTAGGACTGGTCACTCTACACCGACTCTTGTTGGCCCTCACGTATGTGGTACCGAGGTGAGCTACTAGTGTAGGGAGGGAGCTAGCCGCCCCATGGGGCCCAGGGTTAGGACTAGCCAACGTACATCGACTTTTAGGCCCTCTGGGCAAACTGAGATAGTCGAACGAGGGTACGCAGACTGTGGAGGGGCAAGACCCCTGTTCTGAGAGGGAAAGGCCCTATATTGTTCCGTGTTATACTTTAGGCGTACCTGCTAGCGGAAACAACTAACTGCGTGCCAGTGCGAGGTAGCTACCTGTGTGCTTATCACAGGTGCCGTAGTCACCGCTACGTCACGACAGTGATCTCAGGGTGGTTGACTGGGTGTAGGACTACCGCAGGGGACTCTCCTGGCCAGGAGAGCACCACGTGTGCCTTCTACTCCACGAAAAAGACTGCAATCAAGATCGTTCCCACAAGGAACAAGCAAGATCAAGAAATACTTGGATCCTTTGTGAAGCAAATGAACCAGAAATACATAGATGAGATAAATAGAAATGATAATAAAACCTAGTTGCTTGTTTTACTTTACTTGCACATAAATAATGTAAACACCACTCTACTTAGCGTTCGTTGACTCTATCTTTTTGTAACCCTGTTTAGGACCAGGAGTTGAGCAGCCTGAGTTTCTGATTGCAGAGGGTGCTGGGCCCAGCCAAGCCCAGCCGTAGACATTTCTTTCCAGCTCTTTAGTTTTTTGCTGTTGTAGTGAGTACTAGACATCTATTTTACTGTTTTTGTTACTTTCTGTTTTCTTTTCCGCTGTTGTTGCTGTGATGGCATGTATTACTTTGTTGAGACTTATAGCTCTATTGTACCTTTACATCTCATTTTTCCTTCTGCTTAGTTATATTGCATGTGTGAATGTGGTTTATTTCCTGCTTTTGGTTATTTCTCGTTGGACGACTAGGTCTTAGGATTAGTCGAGGCAAGCCGGTCTCGGGTCCTGTAGGGATCTGGAAACTGGGTCATAACAATTTCTTGAAAGACTGCAGACTACTCTAGGAGCCAGAGTGCCTTCTAAAGGTAAAGATCTTTGCTTGGTTGGTGAGGAAGGGGAGAATTATGACGAAGCGGTGGAGAGAGAGGTGGGCCCAGATAGATGATTTGAGATGCCTCCTTTCTGGAGGAGCGAAGGAAGACATTCAATACCCTTTTTTCTAGTGTCCATTTGTGGTGCAGATGTGGCAGAGGATGGGGATCTGATGTAAACATGTTTATATCACATAAGCTAACTATTTTTGCATGTTCTTAGATATATAGTTGCATCATACATTATAAATATTGCTTAACATGCATCATCTTGCATTTAGGTTAGGTTGTATAAATTTTAGGTTAATTTCTCTTTTTTATAGTCAGGTGATAGGGTGATATTTAATCGGGGCCTCGGATTGAAGATCCAACTGTACGGATCTGATTAGGGCGACGATAGGAGTTCAACGACTCTAGGATCACCATGATCGGACTTCGTAGCATCAGATGCAATCTAAGGAAGATCAAAGATCAAGGGCCAAGATGGTGTAAATATGTAGTTTAGATGGCAAATCAAACTGCACGAATGGATTCAAATTGACAATCACAGCCCAACAGCGCAAAAATCGGTCCAATTCGACATCTGTAGCACCATCTACAACACATAGAAGATGGACAACCAAGACAGCACCACGTGGCACCATACCAGTCGCCCAACAGGCCCAAGGACTTGCCGCTGCCCTCTCTCTCCTCAACCACGTGGACGATCTCAATCGTTGGATCAATATCCAACGGCTGAGAGAGCTCGCACCTAAATTCGCAAATGTGCCTCAAGCAACCGCGTAGCTCAGCGGTCCTGCAACTTCACACGAAGAGGGAGGCGTGAGTTCGAGCCCCCCTTGCTTCAAATCAAGGCGTGGGCACGGAGCGGCTCAATTCGGCCGTTAGATGGCAATCGTGTGGGCGGGAGGTGGGCGACGTGGCGCGAGAGATGGGCGCAGATTGCGCACGCGTGTGATGACGAGCGTTTACACGCACAATCGTACGCGCATGCGTTGAAGCATTGAAGAGGAAGTGATCGCAAGCGTCTCTCAGCCGTCCAATCGCGAGATCATCTAATCGTCCTGAACGTGGGTGTAAATCCATCACTAAAGACCCTGAATTAATGTTTCTAAGCATGAAATGATCAAATTGCCCTCAATCCATACAACTATAAAAGAAGACCCCTACCACTCAAATTTTTCATCCCTTCCTCTCTTCTCTCACCCCCTTTAAAGCTTTAACAACTTGTCCCAAACACAAGATTCTCCAATAGAGTTAAAAATACAATTTTTCCACCTTCTCACCTCCTTTGTGGAGCATCCCGCAGTGGTCCTCTCATTGCCATTCTAGAAGTGGATCCCGTTACAACGTCGTCTTGCCCCATTCTCTATCGTCCCTCGTCGTTCTCCTTCATCCCGCATCTCACCACCTTTGTCCGGGCACTCCGTCGTTGCAGCTCGTCCTCCAAGTAGCCGTCGAGGAGGATAACTTCTCTCCACCTTCTTTTACCGCTTTCTAGTGTAGATTTCCTACTTTCTAGTGTAGCGAGTAGTTGTAGCAAGTAGTTGTAATTAACATTGCTCTATGGTAATGAAATCCATGTTTCTTCTATCTCTGTTTTCTCTTTATTTGTAATATTCTCTCTCTTTCTTCTATTATTTTTTCGTAAAGTAGATAGCTAGTTTAGATTCAATTCAACCGGCTAATCTGCTTCATGACAAATAAAACAAACGTGGCTTTTAATCAAACGTCCACCTCCTATGTTTGACTTGGAATTCTTTTTGAGTTTCGGTGAAATCTACAATGATGAGTTTCCAAAACTCAACTTTCGTTTGCGCAAATTTTCCGAATCAACATTTGGCGCCATTGCTGGGGAGGTGACACTTTGATTTTTTGCATTTTCCCGCCTTACTTATCTTTTACCTCACTTCTCTCCTTTCCTTTTGTGATTGCAGGTACTCTCTCGAGACAGGCAAAAGCGATAGATTGGAGTAAAGCGCTCTTGAAGGGTCTGTAAGTTTACCCCCACCTCCCACCCACTAGTTTTCATTCCACCACATAATAACATAAACACAAATCAATCTAGGTGTTATTATAAACTCTAAGGTTAGTTTTTGTTGTTTGTTTGTCACCTCCACTCGCCTTACCCTCCACATATGAAAGAAAAATTTTTAAAAAAAATCTCATAGAGCTTTACAACCTCTTCTGATTTTCAAACTCAACTGGTAAATT
The DNA here is from genome assembly GCA_037157565.1 of Thalassia testudinum. Classification (NCBI taxonomy): domain Eukaryota; kingdom Viridiplantae; phylum Streptophyta; class Magnoliopsida; order Alismatales; family Hydrocharitaceae; genus Thalassia; species Thalassia testudinum. The sequence goes on from JAZHRO010000033.1 coordinate 8,115,551, forward strand.
GATCTTTGGAACCAGTACACTCACCAACACATAATTGAGTAGAAATCAGATTAGGTAATCACTTATGTGCCTAACTAAGTGATGTATCAGGCCAATTGTTTGAGTTGTTTAGGTTACACTACTTCAATTAAAATTAACTCACCAAGTAGCTGCCACATAGGTTCAACTTTTAGGGATTTACCAGGCACTCTACATTTTTTTAAGCTTTAAAGGAAAACATCTTCACCTGTGCTTTCAAAACTTGGTGTGCCAACTAAACTTGATTGAATATACCTAAAGTTGAATCCTAAAAGCTACTAAGCAAGATTTGAACCCTAAAATTCACCGCATCCAAAAATAATCTTGCTTGAAAACCATTGGTTGTGCACGCACACACATATCAATCAATCATTAAGGGCACAAACTAGATAAAGGGCCCATCACATTTCAAAGCACATTCAAACCTAACCCTAATTAAAACAAAGTAGATGTTGGCTTTAAGGATTGGACTCGCTCTTCGGAGCCCAGACCGAGATTATTTTTTATTAGTCTATTTCTACCATTTAATCTGATGTCTAGCTAGGGGAGTAGAATCAAACGATCACAGTTTGGGGATACACTAGGAACCTGAGGTGCAAGCCAAAGGAAGAACCTTCTCCCCAGTCCCTCCCTCTAACTGGTTGGATTGATCGAAAAGAAGTAGATCAAATTGTTTCTTTATCTCAAGATGGGTTCTGGGAATCTATAGGTCTTTAGGCTAACCCACTTAAGGACAGATTTGATTGTTTGTATTGTAGGGTACCTTTCTTCCTCCCGTTTTGTCATGGATCCTTCCACATCCTATTCACGCTTTCACTTCTACCCTCCTACCACTTCTTATTCCCAAAATGATTATTATTCCAACTAGACTTATTCTCATCCATCTTCTAGTTGGCATAATTCTATTTGGGAATACAGTTTCAAACCTCCATGTTCAGGGTCTAACCTTGGACACCATAATCTTGATTCTTATCGTTCTCCAAGCTACATCGATTATAGATCACCGCCCTCATTTAGACAACCTAATATAATCTACAATCAAGAAGGATATCTTGATCCTTACCCTTCCCCAGATTATGATGCGTATAGGTCATCACCCCTATTTGAACAACACAAAATGACCAATTATCAGGGAGGGTATTAAGAACCTCAATTCGTTAACTCCCTACACTGAAGCCAAATCCGCCCAACCTTGAACCAAACCATTTGGTTCAGGTGAACCAGGTCCAAGATAAGGTGTTGGCTAACTTAAAGAATACCATACAGTATTTAGAAGCTCAGCCAACACCTTGCCCTGAAGATTGGAGCCCCTGATTGAAATGATTGACGATCTTAACAAGTATTTGTTGGATTGGCTCCAGGATGTTAAGGATAAGGGCCCAGGTGAGTTTTTAGAACTTATCTAAATTGAGGATGAGATTTGTGATTGCTTTAGTCTAATCTTAGGAGGATTCCCAAGATGAACCCCTAATGGGAGAGATGATGTCAGAATCCGCTCAGGCACCTGTAAGGGGGAACACATTTTATGAGACCATGGTCGACCAGGTTGTTCTAGAGCAATCAAATAAGGATGATTTGATTTCTTCACCTAAGATCCCTGAGCCAGGGAATGAGGAAATGTATGCCTTCATGAATCAGAAAGTGATTGATTTTGAGACATACATCAATGCTAATTTAGATTTCTTTGATTCTGAAGATGAAGAATCATTATGCGAAAGTCTTACCTGAGTTTACAACACATGATTTCTGTGAGATGACTAAGCCTGAGGAATTCGATGAATCATATGATGGTCCAATAACTGAGGAAATTGATCTTGTTGGGGCTCGCATGGCGGATTCAAATTCTCACTTTCTAAAGGATTCAATTCATAGCCCCAATCCTCAATCACATCCCATAGAGTTTATTGACGAATTTGATTTTGAGATCACTAGATCTAAGTCAATTCTAATTCAGTCGCATCTTTTAGACTTGGAAATTTCAGATGGGGTGATTAACATGCATGAGGTCCCAAAATTTGAAATACTGATTGTGAAGGATAGGAAGTGGGAAATGAAGCTTTGGGAAGTTAATTATGGAGGAAGCAGAAGATTGAGTCTAAGGGTTCCTATTTGTCTAAAACCACCAACTCTCTACCAAGACCCTTATGACATCTTTGATTCAGAGGATATCCAACCTAAGTGCACATTCATTTATTATCTTTTTGAGCTTGATTTCTCTATTTTCCAACTCTTTGGACTTGGGTTGCATCCTCACAAATAGCAGGCCCGACCCCGCTTGCATACTAATCTCAGGTTTTGGATAAGTTTTACCCAGAACCTTAGATATACTCGACCATGATGCATGGGTCTGCATCACAATTTGGTCCACATCTATGGACATCTTCTCTTGGCAGGTCCAAAGCTAAATTTTCTCATTTCGATTCTGACCTGCACTTGTAAATTCTTTATTTCTTCTTCTTTCTATAGTGTGCCTAGCTGAAGGCACTAAATTCAGCACGTATATAGTTTCTTTGCATCTCGGAGCCTACCTATTATTCATGCAATTCAGGTACTTTCTACTATACTCCACTGTTTTTCATGTTTTTTTAATACAATGAAAACATTGCATTAGATAGGCATGGGGGGTCGATATCATTATCAGAATCATTTTGTTATCTCCGTTCATTCTTTTTATTTTCTCTTTATTAAAAAAAAAGTTGAATTAAGAAAGAGAACTTGGGATTTAGAAAATTTTCAATCTTAGAGAATAAAACTGTATGATTTGAACACTTAGACCCTTCACGTCTTCGGGCTTAATCAGCCCGGGTGTCCATTAAAATGTGGACTTGTTTCTTGAGTCATCGCCATTCTAAAATCAGATTTTAATTGGTTAAATAAGTTGGTGTGATAAGTATACAACTTATCAACCCACCCTCTGATTTGAGGGGATTTTAAGTCTAAGCATCTACACACTATTTGCACTGACTCGCTTTTCGACGATTTTAACAAAAATTAGGTAGCTAATGAACCTTCTAGGGTGGTATGGCTGACAAGTTATCGTGGGTAACAACCCATTGGTAGGTTGTCTAGTGCCCAATCACATGACCATTCTTTTCCTGCTGCCTTTAGGTAAATCTTAGATCAGGGAAGTCACCTACTTAAGAAAAAAAAGAAAAAAATAGAAAAATATCCAAAAAGAAAAAAAAGAAAATTAGAAATGAAAAGAAAAAAAGAAAGAGGCCACACTTCATCGCACGAGTATGGTTGGCAAGTTATCGTGGGTAACAACAGATTGGTAGGTTGTCTAGAACCCAACTCAAGAAATGCACATATAATTCCAAAGCACTTAGGAAGAAGCGGAGAAGTAGAATAATCCAGGGAGATATATAATGAGTTCACCCTTGTGTTTGTAGTTTTCCCTTCGAAGAGGGGTGACGTAATAAAATGCGGAAATAAATATAAACAATATCACAGAATAGACAACCACACAAGTACACAGGTATTTTTAGGTGGAAACCCAAACCGGGTGAAAACCACCACCTAACCCTCTCGAGTTAAGATTTTCCGATCAACCTAGTTGATCAAATCCACTAACCGAATCACTTTAAAACGAGGGTGATTCAACCTCAGTACAACCACGCTACAAGTACGAGGGTAGCGTTCCTCAACCCCTTCTCTCCACGAGAAGGATTTTATCCCACGAAGGAGACGGGAATTCGCAAAGCGAATACCCAACCAAAAGACAAAGATAAAATAAAACAAGTAATCCTATAGAGCCAACAAAGCAATTTAAACCTAGCTTCTATAGGAAATAGGAGACTCCCCTTTGCAAGGAGTGCGTCGAGTTGATGACGCTGTGCGTGTGCCACGCGATGGCGCAACTTCGCTCTCGTGAACAGCGGCGAGAGAGCGGGTGCGCAAAGCTTGATGCTCTCTAGAGAATGGAACTTAAGCTTGGAGAGCAAGATCTTTTCTTGGACATAAAAGGGTAGAAAGTATGTTGCTTAGGTGTATCCAAGTGTGTGTTGGTGTGTCAAAGGCTCCCCTCTATTTATAGAGGCCTTAGGAAGGCTTTGGAAGGCTTAGGAAAGGTTCTATAGCCGTTGGGAACAAAGCCCAAGAGAATCAGCCCGAAATCAGGAACAATCATTGTTCTGACAGGCTTATCAAACGTCTAATTCTGGCATCAGACGTCTGGAACGCCACTTTAAGACGTCTGATTTCAAGGTCAGACGTCTGATTTTGGGCGGATCTCTTCCTGACTTGGATCAGATCTAAACAGGGTTTTTGCGCAAGTCCATCAGACGACATATAGGACGTCTGGAACTATGTCTGGACGTCTGGAAACCTACTTTTACTGTGGGAATTGATTTCCAAACGTTGCAACGGCTAGAAAATCTCTGAGAAAAGATTTTGGGTCAGCCGAGGCAAAACGGTCAATTATCAGACGTCTAGAAAGGCCTAAGGACGTCTGATAGGGCTCTAACGGTCATATCCTTGAGTGCGTGCTAAGCTAGCCAACGGTCCACTATCTAGACGTCTGGAAAGTCCATCAGACGTCTCCTAAGACGTCTGGTATTAGGTCTGGACGTCTGATTTCATCAGACAAAACTACCCATGTCCAGCCTAACAGATATCAGACGTCTGAAACAACAGTCAGACGTCTTAAAATACTTTATCAGACGTCTGATTTGGGAATTAGACGTCTAGAAGTGCTGTTTGAACCCTATATTGGTTTTCTAAGTATTCTACAGAAAACCTAAGTATCCTAGGGTTGTGCCGGTGTTCCTAGGACTACTGTTAGGGTACTTTGAGGCTCTTTAACAATATTCTAAGGAAAATAAAAAGAGCAAGAAAATAAAGATAAGAGATACAAGAAAGGATTAAAAAGAATCTATCCTATTCTTCTTGTCTTCTATCTTCAATCTGACACTCCACGCGAACCTCCTCTGTTTTTTTATTAAGCTCCTCCAATCCATCTTGGATGCGAGCTCGAGTTCCGTCTAAACACGTCTACTTTTGCAATTGACCTGAAATCTAGAACTCAAATTGCAAATGTTAAATAACACGTGTTTTGTTATCATTAAAATAAATGATCGTGGTACTCTAGCACCAACAATCTCCCCCTTTTTGATGATGACAAAATCATAAATAATAATGCATAAAATCCTCCCCCTTTTTGACATTATCAAAAAGGTTTGATTGATTTTAGATTTCATATAACTCCCCCTTAAAACATGCTCTTCTATAAATTTATTTTAACAAAGGTGATATTCTCCCCCTTTTTGTAACAACAAAATAGCTATTATTTTTCTCCCTCTTACTAAAGGAAATTTAGCTAACTTGCATCTCCCCCTTAAAACTTGACAATTAGCTCATCATTTTTTAACTCCCCCTATCTAAATGCTTATTAAAAGATAGGTTAAGAATTTTACCTCACCTACCATGGCCAATAAAATGGCCCGAATGGTGGTGGTAGATGCCACATCGGATGGGGCTCCCATCCGTAGCTTGGAGGCCCGGGCATCGGCGCCGGTCTCCAGTCTGGTGGTCGACGTGCAGCGGGTCCGTCGTTTGTTCGCCGTCTCGTCGGTCTTCTTGTTCTCCTCCTTGGTCTACTCCTTGGTTCTCCCAACTCGAGTTGACCAGACTTGAGCTTGTAGGTCCAGTCCTTTATGTTGTAATTATCCCTGAACCCTACAAAACAAGATTCTAATTTTTTCTTCGGTATCCAAGTGAGCTTGGATCCGGATCTGTTAGCGGGTCTCTTTGATGGAGATCCTTTCTCAATCTTAGGGCTATATAAATCATCTACTTTGTTGATTAGTTTGTTAGAGTTTTCCCTAAGACATGCAATTTCTTTTTCTATAGTATTCATCTTAGTCTTTAAATCAGAAATTTCTATTTTTAGACTAACATTTTCCTCAATCAATTTATTATTTTCATTGATGAGGTCTTGATTTTCTAATAATAGATTATCATTTTTAGGACTAGCTTCTATATCATTAAGTTATTTTTCTAACCTATCATTTTCATTTTTAAGAAAACTAAGATTCTTCTTCATGCTTTTGTTTTCTATTTTTAGTTATTTACTAATCTCAAATAGTTCATTAAAAGCTTCTTGTAAATCGAAATTTACCTCGTTGTCGGAGTCGTCGCTTCCGCTTTCGCTGTCGCTGTTGCTTCCTCTGGCCATGAAACCAAAGCAAGCGGTTTCCTCTTTTTCTTCTTCTTCCTCCGAGCTGGAATCGTCCCAAGTGGCTTGGAATGCCTTCTTCTTAGATTTCTTTTCCTTTTCCTTTTTCTTCTCCTTTTTGAGAAGAGGGCACTCTGGTCGTAGGTGCCCTTTCTCGTTGCAGTGGTAGCAACGTCTCGGGCTTTCCTTCTTCTCCTTTTTCTCTTTCTTTAATTCCCTACAAAACTTGGAAAAATTTTTAAGTAAAATTCTAAAGTCTTCGTCGTCGGAACTTACCTCGCTATCCGACGCGGCTCTGAAGGCGAGAGTCTTCTTCAGTTTTGGCTCCGGTGTATCCTTCTTCTTCTACTTTAACTTTGTCTCGTAGGCCATTAGATTGCCTAGGAGATCTTCCATGTTGAGCTCCTCTACTTCGTTCGCCTCCTCGATGGCGGTGACTTTCTGTTCCCACTCCGGTCCAAGGGAACGAAGAAGCTTCCCTTGAAGCTCCCCCTTGATGAAGGTCTTCCCTAAAGCTTTTAAATTGTTTACTATGAGAGTGAACCTAGTGTTCATCTCACTTAAAGTTTCGTTAGATTTCATAGAAAAAGCCTCAAATTCTTGTGAAAGTAAATTGAGTTTAGAAGTTTTTACCTTAGAGGTACCTTTGTGAGTTACCTCAAGTGTGTGCCAGATCTCGTATGCGGTGGCGCATTGCGAGATTCTGTTGAACTCCTCCGAGCTGAGCGCGCAATACAACGCATTCATTGTTTTCGCGTTGAGAGTGAGCTCCCGGATCTACTGCTGCGAGTATCCTCCGGCGGGTTTCTCTGGGATGTCGAAGGGGGTCTCGCACCTGGCCCAGACTGTGAAATCGGTGGCTTGAAGCCACGTCTTCATTCGCAACTTCCAGTAGGGGTAGTTGCTCCCATCGAAAAACGGCGGACGGGTTGTGGACTGCCCCTCGGAAATCCTGCTTGTGGAACAGCTTCCCTCCATGTGATCTTTCCGCGGATGTTACTCCTGTAGGCGGAAAACCTGCTCTGATAACAAATGTAGTTTTCCCTTCGAAAAGGGGTGACGTAATAAAATGCGGAAATAAATATAAACAATATCACAGAATAGACAACCACACAAGTACGCAGGTATTTTTAGGTGGAAACCCAAACCGGGTGAAAACCACCACCTAACCCTCTCGAGTTAGGATTTTCCGATCAACCTAGTTGATCAAATCCACTAACCGAATCACTTTAAAACGAGGGTGATTCAACCTCAGTACAACCACGCTACAAGTACGAGGGTAGCGTTCCTCAACCCCTTCTCTCCACGAGAAGGATTTTGTCCCACGAAGGAGACGGGAATTCGCAAAGCGAATACCCAACCAAAAGACAAAGATAAAATAAAACAAGTAATCCTATAGAGCCAACAAAGCAATTTAAACCTAGCTTCTATAGGAAATAGGAGACTCCCCTTTGCAAGGAGTGCGTCGAGTTGATGACGCTGTGCGTGTGCCACGCGATGGCGCAACTTCGCTCTCGTGAACAGCGGCGGGAGAGCGGGTGCGCAAAGCTTGATGCTCTCTAGAGAATGGAACTTAAGCTTGGAGAGCAAGATCTTTTCTTGGACATAAAAGGGTAGAAAGTATGTTGCTTAGGTGTATCCAAGTGTGTGTTGGTGTGTCAAAGGCTCCCCTCTATTTATAGAGGCCTTAGGAAGGCTTTGGAAGGCTTAGGAAAGGTTCTATAGTCGTTGGGAACAAAGCCCAAGAGAATCAGCCCGAAATCAGGAACAATCATTGTTCTGACAGGCTTATCAAACATCTAATTCTGGCATCAGACGTCTGGAACGCCACTTTAAGACGTCTGATTTCAAGGTCAGACGTCTAATTTTGGGCGGATCTCTTCCTGACTTGGATCAGATCTAAACATGGTTTTTGCGCAAGTCCATCAGACGACATATAGGACGTCTGGAACTATGTCTGGACGTCTGGAAACCTACTTTTACTGTGGGAATTGATTTCCAAACGTTGCAACGGCTAGAAAATCTCTGAGAAGAGATTTTGGGTCAGCCGAGGCAAAACGGTCAATTATCAGACGTCTGGAAAGGCCTAAGGACGTCTGATAGGGCTCTAACGGTCATATCCTTGAGTGCGTGCTAAGCTAGCCAACGGTCCACTATCTGGACGTCTGGAAAGTCCATCAGACGTCTCCTAAGACGTCTGGTATTAGGTCTGGACGTCTGATTTCATCAGACAGAACTACCCATGTCCAGCCTAACAGATATCAGACGTCTGAAACAACAGTCAGACGTCTTAAAATACTTTATCAGACGTCTGCTTTGGGAATTAGACGTCTAGAAGTGCTGTTTGAACCCTATATTGGTTTTCTAAGTATTCTACAGAAAACCTAAGTATCCTAGGGTTGTGCCGGTGTTCCTAGAACTACTGTTAGGGTACTTTGAGGCTCTTTAACAATATTCTAAGGAAAATAAAAGGAACAAGAAAATAAAGACAAGAGATATAAGAAAGGATTAAAAAGAATCTATCCTATTCTTCTTGTCTTCTATCTTCAATCTGACGCTCCACGCGAACCTCCTCTGTTTTTCATTAAGCTCCTCTAATCCATCCTGGATGCGAGCTCGAGTTCCGTCTAAACACGTCTATATTTGCAATTGACCTGAAATCTAGGACTCAAATTGCAAATGTTAAATAACATGTGTTTTGTTATCATCAAAATAAATGATCGTGGTGCTCTAGCACCAACAGTGTTGACCCCATAAAAATAAAAGTAGGGAGAAAGCTATCAGTTGAATAGATACACTTTTAGGCAGAATTTCTTTTCAAGGTCACCTAAGGGTGTAGAAACCCGAAGTCCATTCTAATCGCCGATCAGTGAGTCTATCACATTTCACACAAAAATGCTTAGAACTTAAGGTTCTCTTTGAGTCTTGGGTGGGTTGAGTGGCCGTAGAAAGCTGCTCCGAAACCCTAAACTCAAAAATCCAAAAAAATTAGAAAAGAAGAAAAGAAGAAAATGATCCTTCTTTGAATAAGACGAGGTCTTGAAGCGGTCTGCATTTTGGCAAACACCTAGGCACTGTTGTGTCTCTGTAGTTTAGGTCGTAATTGAAATTCATAAGCATTGAAAAATAACTATTGCCTAAGAAATCCAACCTAATTCTTTTATAAATACCATGTAATTTTGCTAGGGACTGGCAAAAGATAGGCATGGGGGTGTGATGTAAATATGTTTATATCACATAAGCCATTTATTTTTGCATGTTCTTAGACATATAGTTGCATAATACATTATAAATATTGCATAACATGCATCATCTTGAATTTAGGTTAGGTTGTATAAATTTTAGGTTAATTTCTCCTTTTTATAGTCAGGTGATAGGGTGACATTTAATCGGAGCCTCAAATTGAAGATCCAACCGTACGGATCTAATCAGGACGACGATCGGAGTTCAACGACTCCAGGATCGCCCCAATTGGATTTTCGTAGCATAAGATGCAATCCAAGGAAGATCAAAGATCAAGGGCCAAGATGGTGTAAATATGCAGTTCAGATGACAAAACCAACCACACGGATGGGTTTGGATCGACGATCACAGCCCAACAGTGTGAAAATCGGTCTAATCCGACATCCGTAGCACCATCTACAACATATAGAAGATGGACGGCCAAGATGGCGCCACGTGGTGCCATCCTAGCTGCCTAATCGGCCCAAGGACCCACTGCTGCCCTCTTTCTCCTCAACTGCTCATGGCGCCATCCCAGCCGCCCAATCGGCCCAAGGACACACCGCTGCCCTCTCTCTCCTCAACCGCTCGGATGATCTCAGCCGTTGGATCAAGATCCAACGGCTGAGAGAGCTCGCGCCTAAATTCGCAAATGCACCTCAAGCGACCACATAGCTTAGCAGTCCTGTGGCTTCACGCTAAGAGGGAGGCATGGGTTCGAGCCCCGCCTTGCCTCAAATTAAGGCGTGGGTGCAGAGCGGCTCAATTCGACTGTCGGATGGTGATCGTGTGGGCTGGAGGTGAGGGACGTAACGCGACGGATGGGCGCAGATTGCTCACGCGCGCGATGATGTGTGTTTCCACACGCAATCATACGCACATGCGTTGAAGCATTGAAGAGGAAGCAGGCGCAAGTTTCTCTTGGCCGTCTGATCTCGCTATCGGACAGTTGAGATCATCTGATCGTGGCTGTGTGTTTTGAGTGTGGAAGAGGAGGGAGTGGTGCGTGCGTGCGACCTACACCCACGTTCAGGGGCTTTAGTGACGCTTAAATCCATTTAGTAAAAACCCTGAATTAATGTTTTTAAGCATGAAATGACCAAATTGCCCTCAATACTTACAACTATAAAAGGAGACCCCTACCACTCGAATTTCTCATCCCTTCCTCTCTTCTCTCACCCCCTCCAAAGCTCTAAGAGCTTTTCCCAAACCCAGGATGCTCCATTAGAGTTAAAAATACAATTTTTCCACCTTCTCAGCTCCTTTGTGGAGCATCCCACGGTGGTCCTCTCACAGCCATTCGAGAAGCGGATCTCGCTACAACATCATCCTGCCCCATTCTCTGCCATCTCTCATCATTCTCCTTTGTCCCGCATCTCATCACCTTTGTCCAGGCACTCCGTCGTTGCGGCTCGTCCTCCAAGTAGCAGTCGAGGAAGATAACTTCTCTCCACCTTCTTTTACCGCTTTCTAGTGTAGATTTCCTGCTTTCTAGTGTAGTGAGTAGTTGTAGCAAGTAGTTGTAATGAACATTGCTCTATGGTAATGAAATCCATATTTATTCTATCTCTGTTTTCTCTTTATTTGTAATATTCCCTCTCTTTCTTCTATTATTTAATATTTAAGTAGATAGCTAGTTTAAATTAAATTTGACCGACTAATCTACTTCGTGACAAATAAACCAAATGCGATTTTTAATTAAACGTCTACCTCCATGTGTTTGACCCGTAATTCCTTTCGAGTTTCGGTGAAATTTATTTGTTGACGATTTTTCTCGCAAATCGCACTACAACGACAGGTTTCCAAAACTCAACTTCCGTTTGCACAGATTTTCTGAATCAACAAGATCGACTAAATTGCCCATCAGGACACGGCTAACTTCTGGTCTTTGTTCCCAAAGGGAATGCCCGAGATGGACAAATCTCCTTTAGATCCAAGAAGGATAGGGCCAAGATCTTAACAGTCTTATGGGGTGTATGGCTGGGAATGAATGGGTTGCCCTTTAGAGGGGAGAGATCATATGTTGAAAATTTTTTCTCATCCATTTTGACCCAGGAAGAGCTTTGGTGATCTATTTTGTAAACTCTGATGCAATTCAGTTTTGTGGAATGAAATGATTATGGGTGATTATCACTTGGATAACTACCCTTTGATTTTTCAAAAAAAAAAATATGTAAGCTCATTGTGGTTTTACTTCACCTTGAATGCTAGGGGCCCTTCAAGGATCGATGATTGGAACAAAGAATCTGACATAGATCGTGTTGAGAGCTAATTCGATGTTAGATTTAGAGGATTCAAAAAAAATTACAAAAAGAAGAAAAAACTCTCAAAAATATCTCCTTCATCTCCATTCCAAAAAAATATGTGTGCTGGCAAGTTGAACCTGGACTACTTACATGAACACATGGGTGCTTTAACCTCTGGGGTCAACAATCCTTGGGCAGGCTATGGGGCTTAAGAAGCCTTTGTTGAAGGCTCAAAGCTTAAGCCGATCAGGTTTGTGTTAAGACCGGTACTTGAGTACATTAACGCCAAGGGATAGTATTTGAAACTAGTCTCTAGAGGCGAGTCACGAAAAGGTATCCTGTCGATAAATTCTGATCTAGAAATCTAGTCTTTTACATATGATTTTATTCAGGACTAGTAAAACTTATGTATAAGAGTATTTGATGGATCCACTTTAGTAAATTTTAATTAAACGTAAGTACATTATTAGTGGGATGAAGATCTAATATAAAGTATGTTCCTTGTATTTCATTAACTTGTACATAATTTAATTAATTGTTTATTTTTCATGTAAAGTAATTTTGAAAATTATAATGAGATCAAATTTAGCAATTTGAGGTAATTTTGAAAAAACCCAAATAATTTTTCACCACAAATTTCCTGAGGATCTTTGATTGACTCTCCATCCCTCGCTCAATATTTTTCTGACTTTGATCACCACGCAATCCCCTCCCAATTTCCATTTTTTTAAATTTTCTGTTCCGGACTCTTTTATTCTTTCGGATGTAATCTCTTGCATCCGCTCGTCCTCTTCTCTCTCAACTCTTTTTTGCCAACTCACGCACAGCACAACACCAACCGCTGCCACCTTGCGATTCCTCTCGTTCTCTCTTTTTCTCTCCTTATGCTGGGCACACGAAGAGGGATGCACGCACACCTCACAACCCCCGCGACCCTCTTCTCTAGGGACTCAATTTGGATTACGGGATAAATTTAGTTGAGCAAGAGATAGGTCATTTATCATGAGATAAATAGAAAATGTGTTTGGGAGACACCTCAGTGGTGAGATGGAATAAATCAGAGATATCTTACGTTTAGGGAGATATGGGTATTTGGTAAGGAGTTATTTTTGTAGGATAAATTGGTAAGAATGTAGTCCAATCAAAGGGAAAGTTAGTTAGGAAAAGAAATTAGGACTCTTTTGCCCTTATGTTGGGTTGGATATTTACAAGAGAAAACAAGAGATTATAGTAATAATGATTCAAATAGAATATGGTTACAATGCACTGAAGACATGTAAATTATTTATATTATCTATTATTTGCAAGAATACATAAGGTGTTTGTTGTAGGAGATTGGTGATGATAGTCATAGCAACCTGTTGAAAGTATATGAAGACAAGTTTGTGAATGTCATTTGCATATTTTGTTTACTGGAATCGTTTATTTTCCTTGGGAAAAGTCTAGGGAAGGTAGTTCCTGCAAGTGGATTTGGTGATTGTGGATGGATTCCAATATTTTAACTAGATGGTTATGAATAGAGTTAAGTAGAGATGTTGAACGATGAGAGGAAGATATCTCATTCGTCTAGAGTGAAATTGTAATTTAAAAAGAATGGTAAACCATATATACTCTAAAATGAAATTGAAAACGAGAAAATGATATTATCATTTCATAGTAATGGTAATACTATAAAATTTATTACGAATTCCATTGTCATTACAAAAGAATGTCATGGTTTTGTATATATTAGAAGGATCGAAAAGGTAAACAACATAAAATAACTTTGCTATAATTGGGATGGTATGCTATATATAGTATTCCAACCATGTTCCTTAGGTATCCAAAATATCCATAGTATATGACCTTCCTTGTGGACATGTTTGTAGTAATCTTCTTTTGTTGGGAGGAATGGAGAAGAAACATGATTATTTAGCTTGCTTCTCCCCTTATTTTTTCCAGTAGCTCTGCATCTACTACCTGAAGATGAAAAATAACATAATGAATATTAGCTAAAGAAGTTTCCGGAGATGTTAAATCTTGAAAAGGGTAGTCACTCAAGCATAAGTGTAATTATTTTTCAGAAAAAATAGAAGTTGCTTTTATGATTTCATTAGTGACTTGCTTCCTTTCAAAGACCTACTTCAATATGGCTACAAAGAAAGTGAGGATAAACATTTGCAGTAAGCCCTAAAATGGACAGTCCAAATAGAAACAAATAAAAACAATTGCATCCAGCGTAAACAAAATGAAGCCTAAAGGTGAATAAATTTATCGAATTCTTCTCCAGAAAGGAAAAAAATAAAGGAATAGTAACATGCAGATAATCTGCAATAATCATTGGATAGTCAAAAAAGCCCACATTTATCCCCCATTACATCAATTGTACAAATGAAGGTCAACACAAACATTGAAATCGTATATATCATGACATTTGATTTTTTTAGGGATGGATTACTCTATGTCTCTGCAAGTTTTAGGAGCAAAAATATATGCTCCTCGTAATCTTTTATGTAATTGTGAATATTAATTATTAAGATAAAACATCGGAATATTTTTAATTATAGTAATGCATATAACATGTATAGCTTGACAAAAGTGATCTTTGACAAAAGATATTTTTATTGAAATGAAAATACAAAGTACTTGTTACAATGTTATGAAGAAATTACAAAAAAAGACAATAAAAGAATACATCATAATACAAAGGAGCTCTCAACTCTTTTTTTCCTCTTTACAATAGAAAAAACTATTCCAATCTAACACCATGAAGAAGCTCGAGAAGAAAGTCATTGCTTTGATAAGGGATCTTCATCTACTCAAATATCTGTGAAATTTCCAATTTGCTCTTTCTCGAGGGATGTTTAGCGACAATGTCTGCTTGGAGTAGTTCTTTCTGATCCCTGCACAAACCCCCTGATCCCTTGCTACTGCTGGAGGTGAACCCTCTGCTGGTTGTTGCTACTGCTACTTTACTGTAGCTGTAGCTACTTCTACTCTATTGCAGTTGTTGCTGATGGAGGAAGTTCAAGTGGGCTGAAGGCACGAATTGGTTGAGCTACTGCTGCTCTTGCTGATGGAGGAACTTCAAGTGGGCGGAGGGCACGAATTGGCTAAGCTGCTGCTCCCCCTAAAAATGTCATGTAGCTTCACCTGCTGCTGTTGGAGGTGAACCATCAACTGGCCTGCTGCTGTTGCTACTCTGCGGTAGCTGTTGATGGTGGCTAAAAATGAAAATGACTAAACTGGCCCATTATGCACCTACAAGCTTGGGAAGACAAATCACTCAATCTACTTAATGAACTAAAGAACTTTAGAAAAGCAAGAAGAAGAAGACTACAAAAAGAAGGGATGATACAATACTCAAAATTTATAGCCAATCCATTTCAACTTGACTTTTTCGTCATAGCATTCTTCTCTAAACTACCAACACGAGCGTTGCTATATTAAAAAATTAAGTCGCAAAAGAAAAATAAAGACACAGTATAATACCTTCCCAAGTCGTTTAAATGCTTCTCGCTGAACTTCCATGCTACTACATCTCTTTAGAACATTTTTCAGCCATGATCTCCAAGAAGAACCATACACGAACCAATGAAAGTTTCCTGTTACCTTTGTTATCTTTTCCACCAAAAATTATACATTGCTTAAGAAACTTAATTTGAGGGGCATTCATTTAAAAGGTATGTATCTTTTCACGTAAATACAAAAAGTGATCTGAGCTAATTTGAACATCATAATCTACAGGGGTGTATATGTAGAAAACCCTAAAGTTAAGATAAAATTCAACTTACACGGAAAAGAAGTGTCTTGCTTTTGAGACCCTCTATCTCTCACCCTAAACGCAAACAAAATGTCAAGTTCCTGTTGAATCCAAAAGAGAGGGAAAATAATAAAAATTGCCATTTCCCCACCAAACATAATCTTTTTTTATCAGAAGCCCACCCTTGATTAATCTCATGTGACGTAGGGATGGGCACTTAGTGGAACTTGAAGCTCTTTAGTTTTATGTCCAATAACTCACCCATCACGTTCTTTCTTGTTTTGGTTAGACTTTGGTTTCTGATCTGAGAGCATATAATGAAGAGGCTGTGGATTGGCATCCTCTCCTATCAATGATGCATAACTGCATTTCCCATTGAAATAGCAAATATCCACAGATGGACCCTTAAAGGCAAATAGGAAAAGGAATTACTTCACCTTGGATGCCCGTCCACATTTACATCCTCTTGGTTCCACTGTTGACTCCAAATCCGGCTTTATCCTGTGAACTTCAGGATAGCAACCATTTTGCAGTAACATCCCTGAAGTGTAAAATCTCAACATGTATAAAGCTGAATTTTATTTTCGAAGCTCCTTCCTCAATTTTGAAAATGTTTTTCCATGATGCAATCCTACATATTATGCGAAGAACATTTCAGAAAAACTCTGCCAAGCATGCACCTCTTTCCAACAATCATCGAATCTTAGATAAAAGGAAAAAAAACCAGCAGAAGCCGGAGCTTTAAGGCAACAATGGCTCTAATTTTTCTGACGATGATGATGACTGTTCTTTTGGTGGTCATAAAACAAAAGGCCACAAAGGATTGCTTGGGGGGGGGGGGGGGGGGGGGGTGGTTTCCTTATCCTTCCGCTTACTAAAAGTTCAGATTCACATCCATTCTCATCAGGCTCCAGAAACAGAATCTTCTCCTGCAATAAAATGACAAGGTCAACGATTCTCACCTCAATTTATCTTGTAGTTCTTATTTCCTTTCCTTGGATGAAAATCGATGCATCATAGAATTTGAGAAAGAGAGGAATCGAGGGCAAGATAAATGAGATAACAGCAACTAATCTGAATGGGGACCATCTTCAGAATGGGGAAAGAGAGGATTCGAGAGAACAATCAGAATAGGGAACATGAGAAAGTGTGAACTCTTGCTCTTTATTGAGATTTGTTGGAATTTAGCTAAGGTACGGGACCATCTTCATATGGGAAGAAAAGTTTCCAGCATCAAATACTAACGGTGTCACAAATATATTCCACGTTTTCCAAAAATGCAGAGGGATTAAGAATCTATACAGGTCTGAGTATAGACAAAAAGGGGGAATTATTGATCTCCTTTCCAAAGAGGAAGTAACAACAGCATTAAGGAGGAAGATGTGAAAAGGATGCAACTATCATGTTTGTACTGGTAATGAAAAAGGAAGCCAAAGACTATTCAGGGAAAATGGCAAAGGATCAACATGATGCATGCAAACCTTGTTGGGCTAAAGAAAAATCAGTGGCAATTCCTGCTCGAAGTGACCCGATCCATCAATGCATTGGGATGGTCCTTTTGAAATTTGATTTCAGCACACAAGCCCAAGCTCGTTTCTTGCTTGTGTCTGGCCACTAGTTTGTAGATGATTGTGGATGTTAGAGCATCACTAATTCACTTGAAACATGGATTGCAACCTGATTTTGTTTCTATTATTTGTATAGAACTCCCTGAATCAGATTATCTTAGTATTTAAAGCTCGACATTCCATGGAAGTTTTGATTAATATCAGTGACAAGACAGGCATGCGCAGCAACTCAGAAATAGCGAGTCGTCATTTTCAAGAGCCAACCATATTTTACAATGACGAGGTTACAGCCAATGTCACTGCAGCACAACCAATAATTTTTTTGCATGTTATAAGCTAAGTAAAAATAAAAGCTTGCAAGTTGCAAGGCTCCATGGCCATTATCAAGAGTTATCTAATTATTGATATCATGGTATGGATGTACGCCAAAGGATGGTCACGAGGATATAAACAGGGGTGAAGAAACTGCACGACATGTAGGTTGGAAACATTCTAAGGTCTAAACATCCAACAGTAAGGAAGCTACATATATGTCAGTAATAAGCATCCATTCCCTAATTACTTTATCAATGAATTATCATCACTGTACTGCACCGAAAAAGAGACAGCTCTATATGTCACAACCTGGCATTTTAACCTGAAATAGACATGCATGCATTTCGCCTTAAACCTGAGGTAGAACCTATGTTGCCGTTGCTATGTTGTTGCTGCTGCTGCTGCACAATAAATAAACACAATCAATTACTCTGTTTCAGTTTTATCTCCAAGTGAAAATCCAGACACCATCAATAAAAGTTACATATATGTTGCCAGCAAACATTATCTACTAACATAATAGTGCCCTACGGTCGCGAGAAGTTGAAAGTAAACATACATACAAGAGTAGAAGATGAAAGGGATGATGAACATTGTATTCTTGACAATGTTCTTGACTAATAAGAGAGGAAAATTCATTGTTGAGACTGGAAGATGTGAGAATAACTTGCTGCAATTTTTCGACTTCATTTTTAGAGATTCAATTTGTTGACTCAGATAGGATTTGCTGATTGCACTACTAGTGGCATGGCACTGGATTCAACAAAAAATGACAATCAGCATCAAACAGGAAATGAAGTATTGCCGGCAGGAAATGAAGTACTGCATCGAACAGGATTCTAGCAGGACATGATATATCCCATTCTCATATATGATAATAATAATATCCCTTCTGAAAGTGTGTCAATGATAACATCGTGCATGTGTTTGGAGAAGAAACTACTTTGTGTAATCCTGTGCATCTTCGAAATCCAGATTACTTGATGCTCATTAATGCCTGCTGCTGCTCAGTCTCTCTCTTCTTTCTCTCCACATTTATTGGCTTGAAATGAAGAGGGCTTTGACCAACACAACGTTGATACTGAAAGTGATATGAAGGTTTGGATGATATCCCTTCTTTACTAATTTCTGTAACTTTTGTATTGTGACATTGCCTTTAATGATTACTGAGTAATTTGTAATTACTATCTGCCGCTTCTGTGGATAATTACTGAGCAATTGATGACTGAAACTGTTTTCATGTGTTAATTGCTATCTGCAGCTTCTATGGATAATTCGAAGGATGTGTCAGAGAAAAAAGAGAAACTCTATCTTCTGGCAGTTGGATACTACAGAAGTGGAAATTATGCAAGAAGCCGCCAGGTTATAGACCTATGCTTGGAGGTATGGCTTATGTGGTAGTTTTTCACATCTCTACTACCATTATAGCTTCATTAATTCAGGCCATGCTGAGCCACTTCTGGCATCTCATATAAAAATAATATTTCCATATCACTCTGAATTTTTTCTCTTAGTTCATGATATATACTGGTATCACTACGATGATTTGATGGAGCTGTTGCTAAAAAAAAAAAAGAAATGATTTCATAGAGCTGTTGCTGCAGCTTCAACTAGACTGGCAGCAAGTGCAGACATTCATATCAGAAAGTGGTTGAAGATCAAATAGCAAAAGGTAAAAAACATTTCCACTCTTGGTAAGAACCATTCAGATTAGGTAATTGAATGCTGATGTCAGATATATTTAACTTACATTCCCTTCCAAGCAGATGGCTGGACAAGTTTAAAGCAAAATCACACAAATGAGGTTGCTGATAGACAACAGAGAAGTTAAATGACATGATATCTGAAAGAGAGAGGACTTATCTATGGAGAGATGCTAGTGGAAGAAGGCCTGCAATCAAGGATTCACAATATTCGTTTCGGATCTTACAAACGACAAACAATGGAATTTGTTATTTCAAATGGAAATTGATAACTACATATAGAATGTTAGTTAAAAAAACTTGAATGGAAGGAATCTTACCATGTTTTTGTTAGGTATGAAGATAGAAATCATTAGTGATTGGATGTAAGTGGGCTCAGTTAGATTTGTATAGTATATTGAAATATAGTCATCGAGTGCAAATGCAATTGCTAGGATGCCACAACAGGAATTGGCGTCGGTGGTGCCAACCATAACCTGTTTGCACCCAAACTTTCCTACAATTTGGGGTTGCGTGAAAATTATCTCACGCCATCCATCCAAAATGTGGTGCACCTGTCCCCATAAATTTTCTTTGTACAATCTTTCATCATTGCCTAATGGATTGTTTGGAATGTACTTGTATGAAGAAACATCAAATAATGCAGTAATTCATGTATTTAAATGAAGAAATTTATATATTGAAATGTTAATGGCCCTTGATAAGGGAGAATTTGTACCTACTACAAACCTTACCATATAACCTGTGTAAATGGACCTTTCTTAAATTCTATCTGACAGTGGATTGGAAATTAAACCATCATAAAGCAATAAAGTTACTTAATACATGAGTTTGGAAGTACTTACTTGCCGAGGACGCTACTACATCCGCAAAATTGTTATACAAATAACAAAGCCTACACATAATGACTTACGAAGTACCCAGAGAAAGATGCATTAAGTGGTCAGCAAAGTAAAATATCATAGTAAAAAAACTGTCATTCACCCAGAAGATCCTCTAGAAGGAAAAATTGTGGAAATGGTTTGCCCCTAACGTGATGACAAAACTTTGTATTGATAGTATCTCATGACTATGGGAAGGTGGAACAACGAGACTTGTCTCGTTGTCCCACATCCAGCCTGTCATGTCTAAAAGCTGGCAGATCAAGGTGTAGGTTCGCTTAATCTCCATCCACCTATTACGAAATGCTCTCATAGGAAAATTAATGCTGAATTGAGTGTTGAAGTTAATAACAACTTCTCTCCATCCTTTCCTAGTGAGGGTGTTGTTCATCCACTCTCCACAAAGCTGTTGATATTTCATGTTGTTAAGAAACATGATATCCGTGTATGGAGACCAAGTGAATGGAGTGGTCATCCTAATATTGAAGATATGAAGGTATTTCCTAAGCGTTAGAGTCAAGAATGTCGAAATTATCAGAAGCATCATTACAACTATGCTACATATAACATGCCATGGCATTGAAATGAAAGAGGATGATAATTAAATTGAAGTATTGCATCGAGAAGGCATTATGAAATGTCATAATGAAAAGAGAAAACATCAAACATAATTACGGAAGGGAGGTCACCATATAACCATGGATTCTAATAGGACAAATCCCTAAGCTTGTCAATTATTCCTGCATGTTGGGCTTGTAATTCAACTTCCCATATGACATGGTCAATTTGAATGTCATCTAGTCTCTCTTGCATCCTTTGAAGATCCCCCTGATAGGATAAAATTTTAGCCTCCATCTGATGAAGTTTACTGTCCCTGTCTTCCAAATTCCCTTCCAAATCATTGACCTTGTTGAGGAGCCATTCAATGTACTCCTCATTTGCCTGTTCATTACCGAATAGATGAATGTGGTTTACCTCTAGGAATCGGTATCACACACCCAGAAAGTAAGACTTTGCTCTTGCAGAGTCAATGGTTGGTTCCAGTGATGTAGAACAGACCCTGTAGTTGCAACCCTATTGATAACATATGCCCATTAATTTCCTAATTAAAATGAACAAATTAGGACTTGTTGGGTAAGATTACTTGCTTCATTCCGTCTACGACAAATGTAGAAAACTCGATCCATCGTCGAGAACTGAGTTCCATCGTATGCCTCCAAGGTCAACTTAGTAGGAAGCCCACAATAACATTTCCGACCATGGGTTGTGGTCATGAATCCATCGGCCATACCTGCACGTCTGTACAGTTACTAAGAAACCATCTTGCACTTGAACCATTCATATTCTACTTGAATATGGATAAGTCATTTCACTCTTACAGTGAAACTCAACCTGTTTAGGTAAAATAAGGTTCACTCGAAGTACATCAGACTACCAAATATCATAGTAGAAGTTCGTCACATTTAGTTCAACTGATAGCAAGACTGTAATTACAGAAGTCATCAAGTTCCTTAAAGGCATGTGGACTCCATCAAATCGTTTCAAAAATCGAATCTAAAAACCACTTCATCGAGAAATGGTAGTTCGGAAGCCACCTTAATCGAGGATGCACCTGGAATGAGATTAAGAAATGTAATCGAGAGGTTATCTATGATTATAACCTATGTAGATAGCATTTCCCTTACCTCATTCCACAAGAGATTACTTGCAGGAACAACTGTATCTGTGGTTTCGTCCCACTACCATCATCATCATTAAGTAAACGCGAATTGCTTCGTAAATTGCCTTGAAATGCATCCATCTGTGAAGGACATCATGTTTGTTGTATTTGGTTTACAATTGTACATTGACTTCAACTACGCATTGGCGTCAGACAGCTTTTGTGAAACCCCCATTCATACATTGACCTTGAAGCTTCAAGTTGTGTAGAATGGTCAACAAAGCCCTATCTTGATGCATATTCCAACTCCAGGATCTGTTAGTCATTACTTCTAGAAAAGGGAGTAGACTAACTAAATATTTAAAATAAATTATTGATAGTGTCCTAAATAAAAATGCAATCTCAAAAATTGGAACAATGCAAGAATAGGAAGTTCAAATATGGTCGAAGATAAAATACAATTCATTAAGGAGCTGCATTATGAGTTTCGAGCATGGTTACGATCTTCCCATATGTCATTTGGAATCTGCTCTCTAATGAACTCCCCTACATGAACAGATTGTTGGTCAATATCCTGCCACATAACGTCTGAGTCACCATCATCAACATAGTCGTCATAATTGTTGGCGAACAGTTCATCGACAAGATTTCATTGACGAATCATGTTGTGTACAACACAACATGCCATGGCATTTCGACATTGGGTTTTCAAAGGAAAGAATGGTTTGGCCTCCAAAATCCTGAACCTTTTCTTCAAAACCCCGAATGACCATTCAACCACATTTCGAAGCTGTGCATGCCTGTGGTTGTACAACTCCTTGTAGTTCCTATACCTAGTACCTCGATTTCTGTAATCTTGGAGATGGTATGAGGCACCATGAAAGGAGGCAATGAACCGGTCGGTGTTTGCATATCCCAGGTTGACTAAATACCTCCATCCTTGGGGTACAATGAGTCCATTACGTGTGGCCCACTTTAAAACCCTCATGTCAGCAGTGGAGCCTTCCCATCTTGTTCCAACGTAAACAAATTGCATGTCGAAATCAATCGCTGCAATGACATTTTGACTAGTCCATCCTTTACAGTTTCGAAACCTAGCTTGTTCAGACGGGGCAACGATTGCTAAAATGTGGCACCCATCTATTGCTACAAGAACATCCTTTCATGTACAAATGGACAACGCTTAGATATGGATATGTGGAATTGGATATTTGATAACAACAGAGTATGTAAGGGCATACCTTGAAGTATGGGTAGAATTTCCTATTGTTTCTGATTTCTGCTGGAACTTCAGCATTACTACCAAGAAGTCGTATGAACAACTTCCTTATTGAACAAATAGCATTCAAGATGTTGTTAAAATAGTGGGATATTATCTCCCCTAAATGTTGGAATCTCTCGATTAGATGGTGGTTTGACATTGCTTGAGAGATTGTCATGAGAAATATGGCAAGTTGCTCACTAACTGTGATGTTGCGGGAATCACACAAATTTGTTCTCTCCTTTAACAAGTCAACAATAGATGTGAATGCCTCCTTTTTGAATCTAAACTCATCGAAACATCTATCTTCGTATTTGCCAAGTATCTCATGTACCCAACTGTGGCTGGACAAATTTGGATTAACGTTTCATGGTCGACGTGGGTTTGGGATCTCATGAAATGGTGGGAATTGGAATTCCATTGGCAATACCATCGTTGGAATTTCCCAACTATTATCCTCATAACCCAATTCAGTAGAGGATGACCTTTCTTCATCGGTATCCATACTTGTAAACAGTTTAGTCAATGTAGACGTACGATGGATGTTACAGTGTAAGATAACTATGTCAAACTAATTAAAATCGTTTGACTAAATAAAGTAATATTTAAAATAGTTTAAAATGTTCGACGGGAGTGTGATTTCTCCCGTAAAATATTACATCATTGGAATGCATAAATAATGCAGATGGAGTAGAGAATAAGGAGAAGAAATCTCCAAGGATTGTAAAGAAGAAACTCAGAATCCATAGTCATTGCTAGTATGTCTACAGAGAAATGCCCCAAACTCTGCATCGTATGGAAGAAGATTCTTAAAAATAGCTCGATGGCCTCTGTGGATGAACAACTCTGACAGGGTGACCACGTCCTCAGTTGTGATGCTACGGATGCGTTGCCGAAGTAGCCTTAGACATTCATTAATTTCCTCAGATATGGGATCCCATCTTTACGGTGGGTTGATGTGATGGTTTACAAGGCTTCTCATAAGCTCTGTGAATTCCTTAGTTTTTGCAGCTAATGCCACTGCTGCAGCTACTCTGGACTTCCGTCACTTCCCTACCACCGGACGTTGCTGTCGAAGGACGGTTACTCCCACTCCCATCACTAGGTACCTCTGAATTTACATATTCTGTCTCCTAAGTTGAATTTGCATTCTGAGTACTTGCTGTACCAGAGCTAGCAAATGCATTAGGACCATTGTAGGGTTGCTGTAAGTAGGCATCTACATAATTAGAAGGCACAATACCAAACTAAAATTGCAGAGGTTGTGTTGTGTGAACTTCCTCCGTAGGCGGATCAACTGTAAGATCAGTGACATCCACTTCCCTAGTAGATGGCATTGCGTTCTCCCTGGTAGCGATATCATTTCCGATGATTACATGAACTTCATCCCAGTAAAGGAAAAGCTTGTTCCTTAGGTTTCAAAGTTCACTAGGTAGCTACACAGATAAAATATCAGAAATAGATTAAAAATTTCCTTAAGTGGGTAACGGATTGAAGGAATAACCGTGGCACGTACATGTCGAGATTACCTCATCCCATACATCCGACGAAGGGGCTACAGGAGAGTTTGTGATCGGGTCTGTTCCCCAACTACTCTTCCCTAATAATTACGCATACTGACCATGTTTTTGAAGGACATACGCACACCGGCCCTCAGGTAGGGAGGCTGCACACAACATCTACCACTCTCAGGAGATGGATGCCTATCCACTCCCATCTAATTTCGATCTTGGAGGAAACTCCAGGCCAGCCTACCACAATTGGGGGAACTTTGAACCCTCAAATCCTAATTGCTTTGAAGTTCCTTAGACCTGCGAGGACCTCCATGCCATCCAGAACAATCCCTTCTCTAATACCTACAACCCTGGAAGGCGTAATCAAACAAACTTTGCATGGTCGGGAAATAACCCAAACCCGAGACCTTAATTCCAACCCCGACCACAGGCCCCGCACCCATATCAGCTCAATCAGCCTAGACCCAACCAAAATTACTAATTAGGGCCTAACAAGGATGATCAGATGGCCTTGATCCTGCAAACCCTAGGTGACATTCAAAAATAGCACAAGGACGAGATCACAGAGGTCCGTAATCAGATTGCACGGATGGCAAATTTCCACCATCCTGGTACACTTCCCTCCCAACCTCTACCTAATCCTAACAGCATGTCAACCCAAAAACACATTGTAAACCAAATCCAGGGTCAAGCATTGTATACCCAACCTGGCCTAGCAACTCATACCTACGTATTCTCTCCATCCACCTCAGTTGAGCCAAAACACACCATGACTTACCCAACCCCACTCCCACATCAACAGCAAGGTCCGACTTTCTCCCCTCCACCTCCCCACCATGATTGTGCTATGAATAATGTTATGAGAGAAGAGCAGAAACCCGTCCCCAAAGATAGCCAATCCATTCCCCTATCCCAGGTCGTATCCCACCTCCACACTAGAGGATTGTCAGAAATTGATATAACGGGACCTTTGATGAATGCACAAGTCACTATTCCACTACTTGATATCCTCACTCTCAATCTGACCTCACCTGACTTATCCAAAAAAGAGGTGGAAGAACCAACACAAGGGAAGGTAGTACTATTTGAAAATGTAAGTGCCATAATCCAAAACAATCTACCTCCTAAGAAATCTAATCCAGGCACCTCGCTAATCCCCTACAATATTGGTGATACAAATTTCAAGCAAGCTATACTGGCCCTTGGTGCTTCAGTCAACCTCATCCCTACCACCCTATTTGAAAAATTACGGATCGGACAGCTAAAACCCCTTCATGTCACTATACAACTAGCTGACCGAACCCTGATCACACCAATTGGGATGGTAGAGGATGTGGTAATTAGAGTTAAGGATTTCAGCTACCAAGTTGATTTCCTAATTCTTGACATGGATATGCCACAATAGATACGGGATATGCCCATGACTTTGGGAAGACCATTCTTGGCTATTGCAAGAGCCATAATCAATTGTGAATCAGGGCATATGATGATTGCCTTAGGAGATCAGCTTGCTGATATTAATATTTTAGAGGCAACAAAAGGGAAATGCTTGGCAAAACAACTAGGTTTTATCTAGGACCTCATGACCATATCCTTGGTAGAAAACCTAGAGCCAGAATTAGAAACTTTTCACATCTTAGATGATCCTGACTTGACCTAGCACAATAACAGAAGAACATTGGAGGTTTTCACCTTTGACCTTGAATACATACCCTGGGATTTCAAGAAACATGGTGACATACCAGATTGAGATTCTATGGACATAGAGACATTTCAATTTTAGGACCTTCAGGAATCAAGATTGGCAGACATTGAGAGTGACCTACACCCAGAGTATGAATCCTTTACAGAATCAGAGTTAGACAATTTGAAAGGCACTCTCCAAGCATTCATTTTCGATTAGGATGAGAATTATGGAAAGGAATCATTAGCAGAACTAGTCTTCGAGTCATTTCTTGAAGAGACAATCTCACATTCAAATGAAAAGAATCAAGATGACTCATTGAGTATTGATTTAATAGGCCTTAATGCACGAGACAAACCACACATCTAGGATACTAGATCCATCTCTGTTGAGTCCTAGACTCATGACAAACCTATTTCAAAATCCCATGACCACTACACCTTCCCAATGATTCCTACGCAAAATTTCAAGAAAGATCATCCAGAAATGAATCAACTTGACCCATATCAGAGACATCCTGGAATGACTCTTCACCATGCTTTAATACTTATCTGTGGCCATCAGGTTCTCAACCATTAGATCACTCATGCGGCCAATCACATCTCCTTAAGCTTATTACGCCCAGTTGATGGTGTTAAACTTAGCGCTTAAAGGGAGGCAACCTGTCATCCTTTTGAAAAAACCCGAAATCCTTTTGACATAACTCTTTGCTGAACTCATATTGTACTTTAGGGTTCGTCCATTAAAACAGCTGACTCCACCTCTGGTACACATACTAAAGCTTGAAATTATCCGCAACAATCATCTTGACCCGTCCACCCACCCTTTGACCCTATTCTAATGTACGATCTAAGTTGAACTTAAACCCACCTAATTTATAATGAAAACATTGCAAATCGTAGGCATGGGGGGTATTAAAGTGCAAAATGCAGTGAAAACCAAATCTCACAAAAGGATTTCGGATAAAAAAAAATGGAGGTTGAGGAAAAAGAAGATCCAATTGAGAGAAAAATGAGAAACAAGAGGGAGGAAAATTGAATAGAAAAGAACGGAGCAAAAAGATAAAGAAAGAAATTAAGTCCCTTCAAAATAATATAGAACTTACCTAACTTCTGGGTTGGATCGAATGATGAAATAAGACCTGGAGGGCTAAAACTTAAGGGATTAGTGGCGAATACCGACCTTAGGCCTTTTGGATCTATTCTAAGATTTAAACACTCATGTACTTGTCAAGATCCAGAT
This sequence comes from Thalassia testudinum, assembly GCA_037157565.1. Classification (NCBI taxonomy): domain Eukaryota; kingdom Viridiplantae; phylum Streptophyta; class Magnoliopsida; order Alismatales; family Hydrocharitaceae; genus Thalassia; species Thalassia testudinum. Next base: position 8,142,782 of record JAZHRO010000033.1, read on the forward strand.
TAGTCCTCAAGAGGTTGAGGAAAATGCAAAGCTTATGTATTAGATCTAAGTCTTAGGGATTATTCGACCCCATTAACTGACCTCTAGTTTGCGGGACTCGGTAACTTAATCACCCTAAATCATACATAGTCTGGTTCAGTGCGCTTAAATATGAAATCATACCAAAAATCATATATGTTGTTCTGTAAATGGTCCTAAGATCTAAATTAGGAGCAGCGCGAAAACACAAGTTGATTTAGACGAGTTCCTAGTGCAAAGAGGCGGGAAATTCCCCTTGAAGATGTGCAACAACATATCGTCTCCTCAGTGTTTGTCTCCTAGGATATCTAAATATCCTACTGGAGGCACGTAAGCACCTTGTGCTGGTTCAAATGCTATGGGCAGCATTATCATGAAATGTTGATTACCAGGGTCTCGATTTAGCTATAGAATGCCATGGGCGGCACTATCCCAAAGTGCCGAAAGCTAGGGTTCTGGGGGTTGCCATGGGTGGTGCTATCTCGAAGCATCGATTGCCAGGGACCCTACGAGGATTGATGGTGGGGACAAGGAGTCTGACACAAAACGTGTTTAGGGCTAATCCGAGGTTGGATCTAAGGAAAAATATAATGAAAAGAAAAAGAGAGAGAAAGCTCTCCACAAATGAGAATATTCTTCTAGCCTTCTCTCTTTTACAAAAATGCACTGGCAAACTGAACCTAGGCTAACCATGTTACAAGCACGAGTGCTTTAACTGCTGGGTCTAACGAACCTTAGGATAGTTCCTGGGTTTTCACGCATTTCAAGAATTAATGGACATCTAAAACCTTAAAAATAGATCCACTTAGTTAATTAAGGTTCTAGTTAGGATAAAGTTCACCTAAACCCTCTAAAATTCATACAAAAATATTCTATAGGGTTTGGTATATTTGATTTGACCATTAGAACCTATTTTGGCCTAAAATAGTCACAGATAGAAAGTTACCCTAATTTGGGCTTCTACGTAATTTACCTAGTCAAACTTGGTCGAAACCTAAATCCAACTTCACCATTATATTCCTTGGGTTCAACTTAGGTTTGTACCAAAATTTGGACCCAATCTGAGATCATTTCTACCTAGTTTGCATTTTGGTCTAAGTCTGACTCTTATTCTCTCAAATAGCCCCTCGGCTTTTGAAATATTTACAAAATTCCCCCTAACTTCTTCATCTTCTTTACAAAGAAGTCCTTGCTGCCATTGAAGGTCAACCGACCTCCAGGTGAGCTTTGACCGAGCAGAATCCTACTCAAACTTCAACTAAATCCCACCAAATTTGGTGGGATTGATGTTCACACCTAAGGAAACCTATTGGGATCAATCTCGATGCCTAACTCCCTCTGATTTGTGCGTGCTAACCCACGAAATCAGTGGGGTTCTTCTTGAATCCCAAGCAAGCTAAGAATGTTTCCTGTTCTCCAATCTCTCCTAAGCCCTATAAAAGACCCCCCATGATATTCCTCACCTCCTTGGCAAGTTTTTGAGCCAAAAATATCTCTTCCTTCCCTACCGCTGGCTCGCTCCAACTCATCTCCGACGACCCCTCTACCTCCGACCTCCTCGCCGGCCACCACATACCATAGGTGGTCGGTTCTCCTTCCCTACATCTTTTCGCACCTCGCAATACCGGTGAGGTGTCCTTTAACCCTTCGTCGTCGCCTGTTGACAAGGCAAAATTGGGTTTTAAAATAAAGCATTGTAATATAGCCAAAATCGCTTTGAAAATAAATGAATTTTATTACTCAAAAAAATGTAAATCCGAGGTCGACCACAGGGAGCAAATTGGGGTCTAAAAATCAAGAACACAACTTTCAAATTTGATATAAGATGCAATAAAGAATCAAAGTTATAATGCAAGAAATATAATGTCAATGTATATAGAAGCACAAAAAAATAATATGGACATATGATTTTGAAAATCAGATGTCTTAAATATCAAGTGCTACAGTGCTGCGCTTCTTTGTCTCCTGTCTGATCTCTTTCTTCTCCTTTCTTTTCTTTCTTCTGTTGACGGCCTTCTTTCTTCTTGGCTCTTTCTTCTTCTTCTTCCTCTTCTTTCTTTTCTCCTTCTGTCTCTGACTTTAGCTCGTTTTCAGCCTTGCTCCTCTTTAGCCGTGCCTTCACCTTCCTTAGCTTCTTTGGCTGCCTCTTCTTCTTCCTCCTATAGCTTCTTCTTTGATTTCTTTGGCCCTTAGCTCTTCTTCTTTCTTCTTTCTCCTTCTGTCTCTGACTTCAGCTCCTCCGCAACCGTGCTTTGCCTTCTCCTTCCTTATCTACTCAGGCTTCTGCCCTCTCCTTCCTTGGCTTCTCTCTTTTTCTCCTGAGAGCAAACCCTACCCCTACCCTCCCCGCGATCTCTCTTCTTCCATCTCTCTTAGGCTCGCTCTCCCAGAGCCTTCTCGGGTTAACGGGTCAGGTATGCGCACCCAGGACCAGGCCCACCGACGTGCATGGTGGGTGAGGAGTGCACGGGTTAGTCGGGTATACGGGTCAGAGCCAGGTCCGTGTGGAGTGGGGTCACAGACGAGGTGGTGGGCGAGAAGGAAGTGATGCAAAGTTTGGCGTGATTTGTAAAAGCGGGTTTTTAATGTCGTTGTAACATGCGAATTTGCATACGCTTTTAAATTTATATTCTTAGATAGGGGAGTATCTAGGGTCGTCCAAGGAGGCAAGTTGCAAAAATTAAATCTCTTGCTTTGAAAATAAATCTCAACTTTCTTTTTGGTCTTTTTGAATATATAGTTTTTATGATTTTTGAAATAAAGGCAACATGCAGGTTTTTGTTGAAAGCTATAAAACAACTAATACCTAATTCAAGAAACCTACCCTAAGGTGATAGGTAGAGCCTCTCCCTAAGCTCACCTTAGGCACGTGGAGGCCTAGAATAATTAGGGAGAGGGAGTGAAATAATTGCTAGGCAAAATTTGTAATAAACTATGCAACAGAAATTGAAAGAAGGCAATTTGAATTAAATCAAAATTGTGCACACAAAACCTATAGAGGAATGCTTCTACTCTACTTGAAAATATAAGAAAAATAAAACACAAATCCTCTAGATAGATGGTGAAGAAGAGGGCTTCTTGATCCAAGCTTGGTAGCTCCCAAGCTTGAAAAGAGTACTCCAACTCCTTCCTTGCTATGCTCCTCTAAGATGATGTCCTCCAAGGTGGTAGCTACCACCTTTAATTCTCTTCCTCCAAGGGTGGACGTCCACCCTAGGTTCTCCTTTGCCTGGCCATCCTCCTTGAAGTGGAAAGCTCCTCCTCCTTGGCATGGCACAAGTTGAAGAAAGTGGGGAGAAGAAGGCACCAAAGGGGCTGGTGATGTGCCCCCTTAATCTTCTTCTCTACTCCTTCTTCTTGGCCGTAGGTGTAGGTGGGTATAGGTAGAATAATAGACTAATGGAGGATGCTCTAAAATGGTGGTAGGTGGTGGGTTTATATGGAGTAGGAAGGGGGCTAAGGTGACTCTTGAAATGGAGGTCTAAGATGGGAAGATGGAGGTGGTTGGGGATCCTATGGCTAAGGGCAATTGGCGCCAACCCAAGGGACACCTAGGGGGTGGTTATGGGTGGTGGCACCCCTTGAAGTTGGCGCCAAAATGGCTTCTAGAAGGGGGGCTTAGGTGGCGCCAAGTAGGGTTCTAGAAGGAGGGGTAGGTGGGTGGCTAGGATGGGTTATAGGGTTAGGTGTATGGTGGATGTGGGGATGGATGTTGGCGCCAAAAAGGGGGGTAGTTAGGGTTAGGTTTTGGTGCCAAAATTGGTTCCTTTTGGTGGTGATGATGGGGTGAAGAGGTGGCTAAGTGGTGGCGCCAACTTGGAGTAGGATAGCTAGCTTAGGTAGGGCTTAAGTTGGTGGAGCTAGCTAGGGTTGAGTTGAAGGTGGTGGATGGCCAAGGAGCTGGTTGCTAGCTAAGCTAAGCTAAGCTAAGCTAGCTTAGCTAGCTATGGAGTAGAGGAGGAGGTATTGGAGCTAGGGTTTGAAGAGAGGAGCTAAGGAGAGGTCTGGAGCTAGAACTAGAGCTGGCAGCTGCTGAAGAGGTTGGCATGGAGCTACTCTACCTGGCTTAGCTTGCTAGTTCTTTGCTAGCTGTTAAGCCAAGTTAAAGTGAGCTGGCTTCTACCATAATGAGCTGAGGTTAGTTGGGTCTGGTGCTCCCGGGGAGGATCAAGCTGGTTGAGGCAGCTAAGGTAGCTTAGCTCAATTGAGTTGAGCTATGCTGAGTCCTCGAGAGCTGGACTTGAGCTTCTTGAGCTGGAATGAAGTCATCTTCAGTTGGCTGGAGTTGAGTGGAGCTGGTTGTAGCTGGACCTGAGCTGGGCTGAACTCCAGTCAACTCAGCTGAGCTAGCTAGAGCTCCATGTGGACTAATGGGAGTTGAGATAAGCTAGACTCAGCTAAGTTGAGCTAGATCTGAGCTGACTTGAGCTAGGGTGTGCTAAGATGAGCTCTCTTGAGTTGCCATTCAGCTGAGATGAGCTAAATGGAGCTAGGATGAGCTAACCCTAATTCAGGTGAGCTGAATTCCAGCTATGGTGAGATGGATCAAGCTGAGTTCCAGCTGGTGAGAGCTTCTCCTTCACTAGTTGCCTTCTTGAGTGCTAGGGCTTTAGGGATCTGTATATTTGTTCATCCCTAACACTCACAAAAACACATAAAAAAGATAATAAAAAATGCAATGCATGCCTAACCTAATTAATGCCTAAATGTAGCCCAAAAACCCATTTGCGGAGTAAAATCCTAAGAGCTAGGTTTATTTTAATGCATAAGAATAATGATAAATTGGCGTTTATCAGACCTCACCCTGTTGTCAGGAGGCAATGAGCCTATGTGACTTTTTCACTTTATTCAGCTGCACCCGCTCACAATCTTCCGAGGTGGGACTAAATGTCCCACCTTCCTCGCAGGCGTCCGGAGCAGACGTTCACCTCAAATTGCAGCAGCTGCATGGACGTTCGCCGCCAATAGCTAGGCTGGAGATGTGCGTGAAGGAAGTCCGCACAGCCTTGGACTTGGAGCTTGGTGCTTGGAGCCTGGGATGAAGCTCTCGAGCTTGCTTCATGCTCCGTCAATGGCAGCGAGGACCTGAAACCTGTCAATAAGAGAACGGCCTTGCGGCCTCGTCAAAACACGTAGGGAGCTTCGCCTAAACACAGCGAAGGTGGTACGGTGGTCGGCGTGGTGTGGGGTGGCCTGAGCATGTGTGCCTAGGTCACCCTATGCGTGCGAATATGGGTGTGTTCGAGGGGCGTTCTGGGGGTGAGTGGCGATGAATGGAAAGAGAGTTTAGGGTTAGTGAGGTGTGGTGGAGCTCGTGAGGTAGTTGGTGAGGTGGATGGAGGCGTGGAGCGGCAGGAACACCTCGCCGGTGGTCTGACCGGAGGTGGAGAAGGTGGTGGTTTACGAGTGTCGAGGCGTAATAGCAAAAATAAATGAGAGAAAAAGGATGAGAAGAGAGAGAACTTATCCGAGGGTGGTTAGACGAAGGGAGATGTGGAGGAGGCAGCCAGTTCATATTTGCCATCGTTGGAAACGAAAGTCCCAGTGGGAGGAGGATAGCGACAATGAGAGGGTGGCAGGAGCGTCGGCTGGTGCTGCGCAATGTGGATGAAGGAGATAAAGGGAACTCTGCCACTGGTATTGTGGCGGAGCAATGAGAGAGGGAGGAAAAAGTCACTGGAGCTTGCTGGGTGGTTGGCCGGAGGGGAAGAGAGGAAATTGGGGGGTATCTCAGGCCAGTTCAAGCTTGGGATCTACGAGATGATCTAGGCACCCTTTTATAGCCCTTGGCAGAAGGTCTTGTGCTTGTAAGCCAAGATTCCAAGCATAGCAACCTTGTCGGAGATGGAAGGTCAAAAAGACCCAAATCTCTCATGCGTTCGCATAAGAGATTGGGTAGAAATTAGAGCTTCAAATTAGGTTCACATGAGAGGAGATTTCTCAGAGAATCTCCTTTTCAAATTTGAAAGGCATTCTCTGAGGAATCAGGGAGTTCTTTCCCTCGTTTCCCCACTGGAGTAGGATTCCCTCCGCTGTAATGGCTGAGGGACCTAATTGCAAAGAACGATGAGGAAGTTAGGGGACTTCTGTAAAGGTTTTCAAAAGTTAGGGGTAGAAATGTAATTGGGCTGGACTAATTTGCAAAGTAGGTTAAGGTGAATTCCCCTTAGGTCCAAATTTTGGTACAAACCTAATTTGAATCTAAGGAATTAAATGATGAAGTTGGATTTTTGGTTTGGCTACGTTTGACTGGGTAATTTACATAAAAGCCTAATTTAGGGCAAACATTTGACTGAGACCCCTATTTAGGTCAAAATAGGTTCTAAGGGTCAAATTAAAGGTTCTAAACCCTAGAGGATATTTTTCCATGAATTTTAGAGGGATTAGGTGAATTTTATCCTGATCAGAACATTGCTAAATTAAGTGGGTTTGTTTTAGGATTACAAGAAGTCATTTAATTCCCAGATTTCACATGAACCCTTTTCTGTTTGAACCAACCCACTTTTTATCTTGTTAAGACCATTTGACCTATGTTTAGCCCTTGAGAAATCCCATTGTTGCACTGCAATGGTAAAATTACAATTTTACCCCTTATTTCTTACTTTTCTTTCAGAAGGGTTATTTCTTGAGTTAGGACCTCCATTTGGTTATGTAGGAGCTTTTGTTCTCTTTTCTGGGTCAAAATGAGCTAGTTAGAGCTCATGATGGTGTTTCCATCATACCCCCATGCCTAGGTTTTGCTAGTCCCTTAGCAAAATTTTAAGGTTTTAACTTCTGTTATAGACCATGAATTCCTCGATGTTTAGAGATTATGATGAGTGCTCTTTTCTTTTTGATTAGGTTAGAATGCCGACAGTAGGCTTAGAGGTACTCATGTACCAACCAAGATCTAGACCTGACCAGCTCTAGCCTCGGTCCTCCGGGAAGGTTTTTAAGGCCTACAGGAACTATCCTAAGATTCGTTGGACTTCGTGGTTAAGGCACCCGTGCTTGCAACATATTTTAGCCTCGGTTTAGTTTGCAGCACATTTTTTGTAAGAGAGAGACAGAGGATTTATTTGTTTGGAGAGTTTTCTCTCTCTTTTCTTTTTATTTCTAGCTTCGGATTGGCTTCTCAACATGGTCTGTATCGGATTCCTCGTCCCCATCATCAATCCTCGAAGGGTCCCTAGCATTTGATGCTTCATGATAATACTGCCCATGGCAACCCCCAGAACCCTGCCTTTCGACATTTCTAGATAATCTCGCCCATGGCATTCTGTAGCTAAATTCAGACCTTGGCAATCGACATTTCGTGATAATGCCACCCTTGACATCTGAACCAGCACAGGGTGCTTACGTGTCCCCAGTAGGATATGTAAATATCCTAGGAGACAAGCACCGAGGAGACGATATGTTATTACGCATCTTCGAGGGGAATTTCCTGCCTCTCCACGTAGGGAACTCGCCCAAATCAACTTGTGTTGATCAGCCGCTCCTAATCTAGGCGACTTTTTTCAGAACATTTAAATGCTTTTGCGTGATTTTGATAGTTAAGCGCACTGAACCAGACTGTGTGTGGATTGGGGTGCTTAGGTTACCGAGTCCCGCAAACCAAAGGTTAGTTAACCAGGTTGAATACTCCCTAAGGCTTAGACCTAATACTTAAGCTTCGCATTTTCCCCAACCTCTTGAGGACTACCCACATCTTAGCGGATACTTGAATTTTTAAGCCTAAGAGTCTAGCCCAAGAGGCCTAAGATCAATGTTCTTACTAATCTCTTTTGTGTCTCATTAACACTTTTTCCTTTATTTTTCTTTTTCTTGATATGGTCTAGAACTTCGGTTAATCTCTTAATTTCTTACTAATGACTATCTTTTTTTTCTTTTTCATTTTGTGCTCCATTTTTTTTGACATTTTGCTTTTTTTCCTCATTTTCTCCTCATGATTTTTATGGCTTCAAAATTTTCTCTCCCCTCAGTTTTTTTATTTTTTCAAGATTTTTTCATATTTTGGTGTTTTTGTGATGTGTGATTTTTTTGTTGAAACCTTTTCTTGGAGATGAGTTTTCATGGTGTTTTGCACTTTCATACCCCCCCATGCTTACAATTTGCAATGTCCCCATTGTAAATTAGGTGGGTTCGAATTTAGCTTAGATCATTCATTAGAATAGGTTTTGGGTGGGCGAACGGGTCGAGGTGACTGTTGCGAACAATTTCTAGACTCGGGTATGGGTACCTGAGGTGGGGTCGGCTGTTCTAGTGGATGAACCTTAAAGTGCAATATGAATTCAACATAGGAATGTCAAGAAAGGTTTCAGGTTTTTCAAGGATGACGGGTTGCCTCTCGTTAAGCGCTAAGTTTTATGCCATCGGCTGGGCGCAATGAGCTCAGGGAGAATTGAGGGTAAAGGATATCTCAGCCAACTTTGTATCGATCAAGTCAATGAAAGGTTTGAGTCTCTGACTGTTCATGACAAAAGGTTTGGAATCATGGTTGAGTGGACTGATCTCAATGGCTCCATTTCCAAAGATTCGTCAGACGAGGTAGGGTTCGATCCATTTTGATCGTAGTTTTCCTAGGAACAGTTTAAGCTTTGCATCAAAGAGTAGGACCTTTTGACCAGGATGGAAGATCTTTCTAGATATGTGCTTATCGTGAAAGGCCTTAACCTGCTCTTTGTAAATTCGCGAGTTCTCGTACGTGTCGTGGCGTAATTCATTGATCTCGCTCATTTAAAGCTTTCTATGGGTTCCTGCCTTAGAAAGATCTAGGTTGCAGTTCCGTACTGCTTAATAGGCTTTGTGCTCCAACTCGACGGGGAGGTGACATGCCTTCCCACACACCAATCTGAAGGGAGACATACCTAATTGGGTTTTTTGGGTGGTCCTATAAGCCTGCAAAGCTTTTGGAAGCCGGGATGACCAGTCCTTCCTGTCAGGTCGAACAGTAACCTGGAGGATTTTCTTGATCTCCTAATTTGATAGCTCATCTAGACCATTAGTTTGGGGGTGGTAAGGAATAGAGATTCGGTGTGACACCTCGTATTTAGTCATCAGTGACCTGAACTGAGCGTTAGTGAAATGGGTCCCTCTGTCAGAAATTATAGCACATGGAATCCCGAACCGTGAGAAGATGTTCTGATGAATGAATTTGATAACTACTTTATGATCATTGGTTCGGGTCGGAATGGCTTCAATTCATTTTGACACGTAGTCAACAACGAGTAAAATATACTCGAAGCCATCTGAGACAGGGAAGGGTCCCATAAAATCAATCCCCCATATGTTGAAAATTTCGCATACCAAAATCGACTATAAAGGCATCATATCACGATGGCTCATGTTGCCTAAGGTCTAGCAACGAGTACATGCCTTACAGTGTTTGTACGTGTCTTTGAAAATTGTGGGCCAATAGAAGCCGCACTGGAGGACTTTCGCTGCAGTTTTATGACCTGAAAAATGTCCATCGCATGCCTGGTCATGGCAGAAAGACAATATGCCTTGAATTTCCGCTTCCGCGACACCTCATCGAATAGTTTGATCAGCACCAATGCGGAAAAGATACGAGTCTTCCCAGAAGTAATACTTGCCATCGGAAAGCAATTTATCCTTTTTGGCCTTCGACCAATCAGACGGGATCTGATGTGATGCCAGGTAGTTGACTATATCAGCAAACCATGGAAGTCTTGTATTGATAGTTAGAAGGTGCTCATTAGGAAAATGTTCCATGATGGGTTTGGAAGGGTCGATGATCTCAGAAGGAAGGTGGGACAAGCGATCAGCTACCACATTCTATTTTCCCGCTTTATCGCGAATCTCGATGTCAAATTCTTGCAACAATAAGATCCAGCAGATTAATCGAGGTTTCGTATCCTACTTCGCAAGGAGATGCCTCACAGCTATGTGATCCAAGTAAATGATAACACAGGAACCCAGGAGACAAGATCTGAATTTTTCCAGGGCAAATACTACAGATAGCAGCTCTTTCTCAGTAACTGTGTAGTTACGCTGAGCCTCGTCAAGTGTCTTGCTAGCGTAGTAGATGACCACAGGTTTCCCGTCAATTTTCTGCCCTAGTACTGCTCCTACAGCGAAATCAGATGCATCGCACATGATTTCAAAGGGTTGAGACCAATCAGGGGACTGTAGGATTGGGGATTGGGTAACTCGGTCATGGAGGATTTCAAATGCTTGAGTGCATTCCTTGGAGATTTTGAAAGGTACATCCTTAGAGAGTAGAGAGGTCAAGGGGCACGCGATTTTCAAGAAATCAATAATAAATCAATGGTAAAAATCAACGTGCCCCAGAAAAGATTGGATGTCCTTGATCGAGCTAGGCATCGAGAGTTTGGAAATCAAGTTCACCCTGGCTCGATCGACTTGGAAGTCTTTTTCTGAAATAAGATGTCTTAGGACAATTCCTTCAGGCACCATGAAATGGCCCTTTTCTCAGGAAAGAACTAGATTCACGTTAATGCACCGCCTGAGGATTCAGACCAAGTGTAGGAGACAATCGTCAAATGATTCTCTGAATACTGAAAAGTCACCCATGAAGACTTCCAGTTAATCACCTACCATATCTGAGAATATGGCAAGCATGCACCGCTGAAAAGTCGCAGGTGCATTGCAGAGACTGAACGGCATCCTTCGGAACACGTAAGTCCCAAAGGGGCAGGTGAAAGTGGTCTTTTCTTGGTCCTCAGGATGGATTTCCACCAGGTTATAACCAGAGTACCCGTCCAAAAAGCAGAAGAACCTATTTCCCGCTAGTTTCTCGAGGATCTGATCAATAAATGGTAGTGGGAAATGATCCTTCTTCGTGGAAGAATTGAGTCTTCTGTAATCAATGCAGACTCTCCACGAGTTCGCCATACGGGTCGGTATGACTTCTTCAGTTTTAGTCGTGATAACGGTGAGTCCGTCCTTCTTAGGAACAACTTAGATTGGACTCACCCATCGACTGTCGGAGATCGGGTAGATGATCCCTGCATCTAACCAGTTAATGACCTCCTTTTTCACAACCTCCTGCAGATTAGGATTCAAACGTCTCTGCATCTCACGGGAAGGTCGTGTGCCCTCTTCGGTGTAGATACAATGTGTGCAGTAAGAGGGGTTGATACTAGTCAAATCATCGAGAGTCCATCCAATGGCTCTACGATGTTGCTGGAGAATAGTAATCAGATAGGATTCCTGGTCAGGTGTGAGTTTGGAGTTGATAATCACAGGAAACGTCTGATTGGAACCCAAAAAGACGTACTTTAGATGGTCGGGAAGAGGCTTGAGTTCCAGAATGGGGTTATCAGCAGCAGCGGGCGGTTCAGGGTGAGTGTCAGGAGCAAGGGAAGGAGTTATGGGTGTATCTAGATCAAGGTCAGACTCCTTTGATTGCAGGTTTTGATCTTCTTGTGGTTGATTGGGAGTAATCATGTTGTCCTCGATATACGGTTCATCAACCACGGCCTTGATATCACATATTTGTTCTATAACACCGCAATTAATCCTTTGTTGGACCTTAAAGATGTCAATTTTCAGTGTTTGGTTCCCGAATTTCAATTCTATTTGGCCCTCCTCACATTTTATATTGACCCTAGGAGTGGCCAGAAAGGGTCTCCCTAGTATAATTGGTGTATCCCTTAGATTTTCAGGTGCATCCATATCCAAGACTATAAAATCCACCGAGAAATAGAAATTCCGTACCGTAATGGTGACATCCTCGAGTACTCCTTTAGGTGACTTAATAGATCGATCAGCTAACTACAATGTCACCTCTGTCCGTTTAAGATCAGATTCTTCAAGGTGGTCAAGGAGGGATGTTGGTATCAGGTTATGGGGGCACCTAAATCTAATAAGGCTCTATTGAATTAGGTATCACCAATGGTACATGAAATCAGGGGAGTACCAGGGTCTTTAGCCTTAGGTGGGAGTTTGCTCAAAATTACAGAGCTGGCTTGCTCTGAAAGTACGATCAGGCTCCCACTTTTGGTTCACGACTTAAGCTTGGGTGTACACACATCCTTCAGAAATCGTGCATAAGCCGGTACATGGTAGATTGCATCCATCAAGGGGATGTTTATATGGACCTGTTCAAAGAGCTTGACCAGATCCTCCTCAGGAGCCACAGGTTTGTTTGTCCTCTTTCCCTTGGTTAAGGCCTCGGGAAATGGAACCTTGGTTGGTTCCTCTAGAATAGGTCCAGGTTCTTGATCTGGGATAGGGGTGTCCTGGATAACTATCTTAAGGCTTGGGTGACTTCCAGGCTTAGAGTGGCTTGGAGAAGGTGGGTCTTGAGCTGTTTTACCACTATGGGTTTTTACGGAATTCAGTCCTGCCTGGTTTTGGTTTGGGGTTGGTAAAATAGGTGGCTGCTGTTGAAATCCCGCATAAGATGTCAAAGCTTCCATCCCATCGGGTGATGGAACAGAAGGGGCCTGATAAATCATGTGGGCTTGGCCCAGATTCCGGTTCATAATGCACCTCTGGGTTGGCACGTTATTTGGATTCGGTAGAGGTTGCGAAGGGAGTGTGCTAGGTTGGTGAGAATTCGCCATCTGGGCGAGTTGATTGCTAACCTCTCTGATCTCGTCCTTGTGCTGTTTTTGTATTGCCGCATTCGTCTTCTGAATGCCAGCCAGAGCCTGAAGGATAAGAGTCATTTGATCTGCTTGGGTTTTCCTAGATTGATAGGTGGGGTTGGGCCAAGGCTGAGGCGGCTGATATGGTCGAGGAGCTTGTGGATGGGGTTGATAAGGTGGATTTTGATTTCGAGTATTTCGCGTCCACAGGAAGTTGGGATGATTCCGCCATCTAGGGTTATAGGTATTAGAGAATGGGTCATTCTGGATGGCGTTGAGGTCCTCGCAGGTTTAAGGAACCTCAGGAAAATCAGAGTATGAGGGTTCAGAGTTCCTCCAACTAGAGTAGATCAGATTAGAGTTTCCTCTGGTCTTGGAGTCAGATAAGGGTGGATACGGGTCCATCCCTTGAGAAGATCGGTGATAGATGTTCTTCACAGTTTCCTGATGAGAACCTCATCATGAGTCCTGACTAGCTTATTTTGACCTGATAAAGTGAACAAAAGCTCCTGTATAACCTAAAGGAAGGCCTAACTCAAGAGATTACTGATCTAAAAAGAATACATGAAATAAAGGGTAAAATTATAATTTTACCATTGCAGTACATCAACGGAATTTCTCAAGGTCTAGACATAGGTCAATTGGACTTAATAAGAGAAAAATTGGGATGGTTCAGCCAGAAAAGGGTTATTGTGAAATTTAAGAATTAAATGACATTCTGTAACCCTAAAACAAACCCACTTAAATTCACAAGGTTCCAGGCAGGATAAAAATCAACTAAACCCTCTAAAATTCATGGAAAAATATCACCTAGGGTTTAGAACCTTCAATTTAGCCTTTGGAACCTGTTTTGACCTAGATTGGGTCCAAGCTCAATATTTGACCTAATTTGGGTTTCTATGCAAAATGTCTAGTTAAACGTGGTCAAAGCTAAAATCCAACTTCACCATTGGATTCCTTAAGTCCAAATTATGCTTGTACCAAAATTTGGACCGAAGGGAAGGCCATTTTGACCTACTTTGCAAAATAGTCCACCCAATTACATTCTGGCCCTAACTTTTGGAAACCCTTGCAGAAATCCCCTCAACTTTTTCTCACTTTCTACATTTAGGTCCCTCTGCCATTGCAGTAGGGACCCATACCTCCGACGAGGTTTCGAGGAGGTTTTCCTCCTTGCTTCCCTAGGGAGTTGCTACCAGATTTGAAAGGGTAGCCCTCTGCGAAACCCCTTACCGCCTAAGCAGCTCCTCATGCCTTGAATCACCCTATACCTCTCGTGCGAACTCTCGAGAGGTATGGGTATCACCTCCGGCCATGCCTCCGGCAAAGACTTTTGGCCGCCTTCTTGCGCCTGACCCTCTGCCCGTGCCTATATAAGAATACTCAGGTCCAACCGCTTCTTCCAAGCCTATTTTGGCCTCAGATACCCCCCAAAATTTGTCCTCCTTCGTCTCCGGCCATCTACCCGCAGGCTCCGGCGACTTCCCCTCCCTCCTCTTATATCTTGCCACCATACTAGTGGCAGGGTTAGCTTCGTCTCGTTCCTTCGCGTTGCGCCGCACCAGCACATGCCTCTCCGACCTCCTCATCGCTGTCATCTCCACCTTAGGGCCGTCTTCTCCGACAACGGCACATACGAGCCATTCATCTCCTCTTCCTCCCTTTTGCTCCAAATACCCCAGATAAGTTCCTCTTCTCCTACTCTCTATTTTCCCTCCTTTTATTTCACAAACCACCCCTCGACTGCCACTGTCCACCCTCATCTTCCTCATCTCCGGCTGACCTCCGGCGAGGCGCATCCATCACTCCACGCATCCACACCCCTCGCCAACCACCTCACAAGCTCTTCCTCTGTCCACTGTCCACTTGCCACCCACTCACTACCTGCCACACACGCTCCACACCTCCACCGAACAACCCCACACACACGGTCACAGTCCAACCTAGGCACGCACGCCTAGGCCATTCTGAGCCACACCAACCCCCACCTCACCTTCGCCGTGATACGACGAAGGTTTTCCTGTGGTTTGACAGGGTCGCAAGGCCTTATTGAATGATTTTAGGTCGACCCCCCATTCCGCCATTGATGCTGAAGCAAGGAGCTTGCAGCAGCACTCTAAGTTGCATCCACCCAGGTGCTGCGCTCCAGGTGACGTGCGTTGAGTACGTGAATGCATCCAACCAGAGATCAGGCATCGCGAGGCACCCAGCTGCGCCAATTGCGTAGACCTTCCACCTACGGGCGCCAGCAGAAGCAGGTGGGACTTTAGTCCCACCTCAGTTGTTTTGGAGTGAGGTGAGCGGTTTGTATTGTTTTTGTGTTTTCTTCTCTTCACCTCAAGTAACACGAGGTGAGGTCCCTCGCCCACTCCACCCTCCTCGTCCGCGGCCACTCCTACGCGGACCTGGCTGACCCGATTAGCCTGCACTCCTCGTGCACCTCCCATGCTGGTGTGCCTGGACCCGAGCACACGATACCGACCCGTTTACCTGGCTGGCTTTGAGAGAGAGAAGAGAGAAATAGAGAGAGAGTTGCAGGGGTGAGGGTAGGGGTAGGTTTTGCTTCGCTCTGTGTAGGGAAAGAAGGAGAAGGAAGAGGCAGCTGTGAAGAAGAAGGAGCTGCAGGAAGGAAGCTAGAGGCAAGAGTAAGGAAGAAGAAGGAAGGACTTGGAGGCAGAAGCTGAAGAAGGAGGAGGAGGAAGCAGCTGTGGGAAAGAAGAAGAAGAAGAAAGAGCAGAGGAAGAAGACTGCAGAAGAAGAAGGGTTTAGCCAAGCAAAAGAAGAAGAAGAAGGGTTTAGCCAAGCAAAAGAAGAAGAAGAAGAAGAGGACTGCAGAGGCCAAGAAAGAAGAAGGAGGAGGCACAACAGAGAAGAAAAGAAGACAGAGAAAGACTAAGAAGGGAAGAAGAAGAAGAAGCCAAGGAGGAAGCCGCAGAAGAAGAAGAGGAGCAGCTGAAGATAGAGGAAGAAGACAGGAAGGAGGAAAGCCAAGTGAAGAAAAAGAAAAATAAGAAGATAGAAAAAGACTAAGAAGAAGAGAAGAAGAAGAAGCCAAGGAGGAAGTCGCAGAAGAAGAAGAGGAGTAGCTGAAGACAGAGGAAGAAGACAGGAAGGAGGAAAGCCAAGTGAAGAAAAAGAAGAAGAAGACAGAAGAGAAGTGAGCACTGTAGCATTCGCCAGTCAAGGCATCTGATTCACAGAATCAAACGTCTAAGAAAAGGAAAATCAGAGAAAGAAAGGAAGAGAAGGTGCGACCAAGCAGAAGAAAGAAAAAGGAAAAGAAAGAAAGAAGGAAGAAGTCACAGAGAGAGAAGGAAGAAAAGAGAAAAAAAAGACAATCTATTTCTTTTTACATTTTCCTCTCTAGCATTTCATATACATTGCATTATTATCGAACATCATCTTTCGAGTAAAATTTGAGATTGTGATTTTTGCTTTTAAAATACCAATTTACTCCCTGAGTTCAACCTCGAAAATTTTGACTTTCGAGTTAATAAAATTGTAAATTGTTTATACGACAATTTCAAACTATACTGCAACGAATGTCTTTTTAAAACACGATCTCGTCGCGTAAGCATATTTTTTTGGCGCCATTGCCGAGAAGCAACAGGCATTTTAGAAGCTTTAATCACAACTTTTGATCCAATACTGACTTAATCTCTCTCTTTTGTTGTGTTTGTTGCAGGAAAGCCAAGGAGAGAAAAGCAGCTGCACAACAACCACACCAGGGAACAGGTAAACTTTTATGAGCCCTCTCTCTTAATCCCCTCAAAATCTAAAAAGGAAAATAAAGAAAAATCAATCTAGGGCTACCTATTTCTATATTTAATAATTCACAAAAGTTGCCTGATTTTTACTTTCAACACATTTTAATTGCACATCCACTTAAGGTAACTGGGGCTAAAACCTTCTTGATTGAGCCCTAAATACCCATTTTTGAGGCAACTAAATTGGACCAACTAGAGCCAACTTAAGGATTACAAGCTAGGATTTTAGAGACACATCTACTTCTAAGCAAAGAATCAAAAATTTTAAAAAGAGGTGTGCCTAAGCCTTGTTTGAAAAAGACCTATCCAAGAGAAACCTTAAGCAAATCAGGCTCTTAATCTACTTGAACCCTAAAAGCAAGGACCTAAAAGCTCTCAAAGGAACAAAGAGGTGAAGTTGATCCTTTGGGTCAACCAACCTTTAAATTAGGTCACTTTGCACTCAAAAGACCTAAAGTTGTAGTGGAATCCTAAGCACCTTGATCTTAACTAAAAGAGGTAGACTTAAGAGGCCAAGGTCCCCATTCTGGTCTACTTGGAATCTTAGTGACAAGAGAGGTCGGGTGGGGGAAACCTTGTAACCCGTGGGGATGCTCTACCATGTAGGGGTTTTCGCGGGACTCTCCCTCTCTGGCTGCCCAGGTATTTCTTAGGTGGACAACCTTTTCGACTAAGGGGTATCATCCACCCTGAACCTCTATAGTCACCCAACATATTTTGGGTGTCTTGATTGGGTCCAGCACATTCTGCTTCAATGCATGTTTGGTAGGAGGTCCTTAAGACCTCCTTTAGAAATCCACTCTCCCCGAGGCCAAGCCTCGGTACCCTTGTTTGTCCAGCAACCCCACCACATAGATCTTTCCTCTGATTCAGAACCAAGTTCTCCTTCTTCCATCATGGCACAACCTGTTGAAGAAGAAAACAACCTTGAGCACCAGCTTCAGCGCCTAAACGATCCCTTCCAAAACTTTATGAACCCACCGCAGCGTCCCATGATGCGAGATCACTATAATCCTGCTGCGGTGGCAATCGAGCCTCGAGTCTGAATCCCGGTTGGAGGTCCTGATTCTGAACTCAAGCCCAATATGATTCATGCTATACCAAAATTCTATGGGCTTAACTCCAAAGATCCATTCCAACACATTAAACAACTCAAACATATGGCCCATACCTTTGGGTCAGATGTACAAAACCGGGATATTGTTATTATGAAGATGTTTTCCTTTTCACTCATGGACAAGGCAGCTCATTGGTATCAGACTCAAATGAGTCCAATCAACACGTGGGTTGAACTGCAATCTGAATTTTTGAAAAAGTTCTTCCCCGTTGGTTGGACGAATGCCTTGTTCCACTAGATCACACACTTCACTCAGCAATCTGGAGAACCTCTTCATGAGGCATGGGACCGATTCTTGGATCTCATGCGGGAGTTCCCCCATCACGGAGTTCCTAAATGGGAACAAGTCCAGTCTTTTTACCAGGGACTTCATGAAGACATTCGCTTATTCGTCAATGCAACCTGCGGAGGAAATATCATGGGTCAACACGAAGACAATGTATGGGAGATTCTCGAGAATATGTGCGAGAACTCCATCAATAATGACTCCATGGGCTTATTCGATCGGACGAATGCCTGCGCATCAACGAATCCAAGGGGAGCACATGAGATGTCGGGCCTGTCTGCATCCGTCGACTTGGAACTGATGGCCAGTTGGTTGGACAAGGTCTCTATCATAGAGAAGAAGGTGGATGAGCTGACTCGACATCTGCAGTGAGCCACCTCTGTGCAAAACCCATTTGCACAGCCACCTCTTGGGAGGGAAATGCTTACGTGACGAGATCGTGTTTTGAAAAGACATTCGTTGCAGTATAGTTTGAAATCGTCATATAAATAATTTACAATTTTATTAACTCGAAAGTCAAGATTTCCGAGGTTGAACTCAAGGAGTAAATTGGTATTTTAGAAACAAAAATCATAATCTCAAATTTTACTATGTTCGATACTAATGTAATGTATATGAAATGCTAGAGAGAAAAATGTAAAAAGAAATAGATTATCCTTTTTTTTCTCTTTTCTTCCATCTTCTCTCTCTGTGACTTCTTCCTTCTTCTTTCTTTCTTTTCCTTTTTCTTTCTTCTGCTTGGTCACACCTTCTCTTCCTTTCTTTCTCTGATTTTCCTTTTCTTAGACGTCTGATTCTGTGAATCAGACGCCTTAACTGACGAATGCTACAGTGATCACTTCTCTTCTGTCTTCTTCTTTTTCTTCACTTGGCTTTCCTCCTTCCTGTCTTCTTCCTCTGTCTTTAGCTGCTCCTCTTCTTCTTCTGCGGCTTCCTCCTTGGCTTCTTCTTCTTCTCTTCTTCTTAGTCTTTCTCTATCTTCTTCTTTTTCTTTTTCTTCACTTGGCTTTCCTCCTTCCTATCTTCTTCCTCTATCTTCAGCTGCTCCTCTTCTTCTTCTGTGGCTTCTTCCTTGGCTTCTTCTTCTTCTCTTCTTCTTTTCTTCTCTACTGTGACTCCTCCTTCTTCTTCCTTGGCCTCTGCAGTCTTCTTCTTCTTCTTCTTCTTCTTCTTCTGCTTGGCTAAGCCCTTCTTCTTCTGCAGTCTTCTTCCTCTGCTCTTTCTTCTTCTTCTTCTTTCCCGCAGCTGCTTCCTCCTCCTCCTTCTTCAGCTTCTGCCTCCAAGTCCTTCCTTCTTCTTCCTTACTCTTGCCTCTAGCTTCCTTTCCGTAGCTCCTTTTTCTTCATAGCTGCCTCTTTCTTCTCCTTCTTTCCCTACACAGAGCGAAGCAAAACCTACCCCTACCCTCCCCCGTGTCACTCTCTCTCTATTTCTCTCTTTGTTCTCTCAGAGCCAGCCAGGTAAATGGGTCAGGTATCGCGCGCCCGGGTCCAGGCACACCAGCGTGGGTGGTGCACAAGGAGTGCAGGGTAATCGGGTCAGCCAGGTCCACGTAGGAGTGGCTGCGAATGAGGCAGGTGGAGTGGGCGAGGGACCTCACCCCGTATTACTTGAGGCGTAGAGAAGAAAACACAAAAACAATAAAAATCGCTCACCTCACTCCAAAACAACTGAGGTGGGACTAAAGTCCCACCCGCTTCTATTGGTGCCCGTAGGAGGAAGGTCTGCGCAATTGGCGCAGCTGGGTGCCTCACGACGCCTGCTCTCTGGCTGGATGCATTCGCGCACTCAATGCACATCACATGGAGCACATCACCTGGGTGGACGCAACCTGGAGTGTTGCTCAAGCTCCATGCTTTAGCGTCAATGGCAAAATGGGGGGTTGACCTGAAATCACTCAATACCGCCTTGCGGCCCTGTCAAACCACAGGAAAACCTTCATTGTATCACGGCGAAGGTGAGGCGGGGGTTGGTGTGGCTCAAAACGGCTTAGGTGTGCGTGCCTAGGTTGGACTGTGACCGTGTGTGTGGGGTTGTTTGGTGGAGGTGTGGAGCATGTGTGGCGGGTAGTGAGTGGGGGAAAGTGGACAGTGGATGGAGGTGGAGCTTGTAAGGTGGCTGGCGAGGCGTGTGGATGCATGGAGTGATGGATGCGCGTCGCTGGAGGTCAGCCGGAGATGAGGAAGATGAGGGTGGACAGTGGTAGTCGAGGGGTGGCTTGTGAAATAAAAGGAGGGAAAATAGAGAGTAGGAGAAGAGGAACTTATCTGGGGTATTTGGAGAGAAGGGGAGGCAGAGGAGATGAACGGCTCGTATGTGCCATTGTCGGAGAAGATGGCCTTGAGGTGGAGAGGACAACGACAAGGCGGAGGTCGGAGAGGCATGCGCTGGTGCGGTGCAACGCGGAGGAACGAGACGAAGCTAACCCTGCCACTGGTATGGTGGCAGGGCGATGAGAGGAGGGAGGGAAAGTTGCCGGGGCTTGTGGGCAGATGGTTGGAGACGAAGGAGGACGAAGTTTGGGGGGTATCTGCGGCCAAAACAGGCTTGGAAGAAGCGGCCGGACCTGAGTCTTCTTATATAGGCACTGGCAAAGGGTCAGGCGCAAGGAGGCGGCCAAAAGTCTTCACCAGAGGCATGGCCGGAGGTGATACCCATACCACTCGAGTGTTCACACGAGAGGTATGGGGCGATTCAGGGCATGGGGAGCTGCTCAGGCGGTAGTCGGTTTCGTAGAGGGCTCCCCTTTCAAATCTGGGAGTAGCTCCCTTGGGAAGCGAGGAGGAAAACCTCCTCAAAACCTTGCCGGAGGTATGGGTCCCTGCTACAATGGTATAGGGACCTGAATGTATAAAGTGACAAAAAGTTGAGGGGGTTTCTGCAAGGGTTTCCAAAAGTTAGGGGTCATAATGTAATTGGGTGGACTATTTTGCAAAGTAGGTAAAAATGGCCTTCCCTTAGGTCCAAATTTTGGTAAAAACCTAATTTGGACCTAAGGAATCCAATGGTGAAGTTGGATTTTAGGTTTGACCACGTTTGATTAGACATTTTGCATAAAAACCCAAATTAGGTCAAATATTGGGGTTGGACCCCAATCTAGGTCAAAACAGGTTCCAAAGGCCAAATTGAAGGTTTTAAACCCTAGGAGATATTTTTTCATGAATTTTAGAGGATTTAGTTGATTTTTATCTTTCCTGGAACCTTGTGAATTTAAGTAGGTTTATTTTAGGGTTACAGAATGTCATTTAATTCTTAAATTTCACAATAACCCTTTTCTGACTGAACCATCCCACTTTTTCTCTTATTAAGTCTAATTGACAAATGTCTAGACCATGAGAAATTCCGTTGATGTACTACATTGGTAAAATTATTATTTTACCCTTTGTTTCATGTATTCTTTTTATATCAGTAATCTCTTGAGTTAGGCCTTCCTTTAGGTTATGCAGGAGCTTTTGTTCACATTATTAGGTCAAAATAAACTAGTTTGAGCTCATGATGAGGTTCTCATCATACCCCCATGCCTAACTTTTGCTAGCCTCTTAACAAAGATTTAAGGTTTTAACTTCTGTTCTAGACCATGAATTTCTTTCATTAGTTATGATAAGTGCTTTTTCTTCTGTGATTAGGTCAGAATGCCGACAATGGGCCTAAAGGTACTCTAGTACTAACCAAGATCTGGGCCTGTCCAACTTTAGCCTCGGTCCTCCGCAAAGGTTTTTAAGGCTCACAAGAACTACCCTAAGGTTTATTGGACTCCATGGTTAAGGCACCCGTGCTTGCAACATATTTTAGCCTCGGTTCAGTTTGCAGTGCATTTTTTGTAAGAGAGAGATAGAGGATTTATTTGTTTGGAGAGTTTTCTCTCTCTTTTCTTTTTATTTCTAGCTTCGGATTGGCTTCTCAACATGGTCTGTATCGGATTCCTCGTCCCCATCATCAATCCTCGAAGGGTCCCTAGCAATTGATGCTTCGTGATAATACTGCCCATGGCAACCCCCAGAACCCTGCCTTTCGACATTTCGAGATAATCTTGCCCATGGCATTCTGTAGCTAAATTCAGACCTTGGCAATCGACATTTCGTGATAATGCCGCCCTTGACATCTGAACCAGCACAGGGTGCTTACGTGTCCCCAGTAGGATATGTAAATATCCTAGGAGACAAGCACCGAGGAGATGATATGTTATTACGCATCTTCGAGGGGAATTTCCTGCCTCTCCACGTAGGAAACTCGTCCAAATCAACTTGTGTTGATCAGCCGCTCCTAATCTAGGCGACTTTTTTCAGAACATTTAAATGCTTTTGCGTGATTTTGATAGTTAAGCGCACTGAACCAGACTGTGTGTGGATTGGGGTGCTTAGGTTACCGAGTCCCGCAAACCAAAGGTTAGTTAACCAGGTTGAATACTCCCTAAGGCTTAGACCTAATACTTAAGCTTCGCATTTTCCCCAACCTCTTGAGGACTACCCAAATCTTAGCGGATACTTGAATTTTTAAGCCTAAGAGTCTAGCCCAAGAGGCCTAAGATCAATGTTCTTACTAATCTCTTTTGTGTCTCATTAACACTTTTTCCTTTATTTTTCTTTTTCTTGATATGGTCTAGAACTTCGGTTAATCTCTTAATTTCTTACTAATGACTATCTTTTTTTTCTTTTTCATTTTGTGCTCCATTTTTTTTGACATTTTGCTTTTTTTCCTCATTTTCTCCTCATGATTTTTATGGCTTCAAAATTTTCTCTCCCCTCAGTTTTTTTATTTTTTCAAGATTTTTTCATATTTTGGTGTTTTTGTGATGTGTGATTTTTTTGTTGAAACCTTTTCTTGGAGATGAGTTTTCATGGTGTTTTGCACTTTCATACCCCCCCATGCTTACAATTTGCAATGTCCCCATTGTAAATTAGGTGGGTTCGAATTTAGCTTAGATCATTCATTAGAATAGGTTTTAGTTGGGCAAACGGATCGAGGTGACTGTTGCGAACAATTTCTAGACTCGAGTATGGGTACCTGAGGTGGGGTTGGTTGTTCTAATGGATGAACCCTAAAGTGCAATACGAATTTAGCATAGGAATGTCAAGAAAGGTTTCAGGTTTTTCAAGGATGACGGGTTGCCTCTCGTTAAGCACTAAGTTTTATGCCATCGGCTGGGCGAAATGAGCTCAGGGAGAATGGAGGGTAAAGGATATCTCAGCCAACTTTGTATCGGTCAAGTCAATGAACGGTTTGAGTCTCTGACCGTTCACGATGAAAGGTTCAGAATCATGGCTGAGTGGACTTATCTCAATGGCTCCATTTCTAAAGATTCGTCAAACGAGGTAGGGTCCGATCCATTTTGATCGTAGTTTTCCTAGGAACAGTTTAAGCCTCGTCAAGTATCTTGCTAGCGTAGTAGATGACCATGGATTTCTCGTCAATTTTCTACCCTAGTACCGTTCCTACAGCGAAATCAGATGCATCGCACATGATCTCAAAGGGTTGAGACCAGTCAGAGGACTATAGGATCGAAGCTTGGGTAACTCGGTCATGGAGGATTTCAAATGCTTGAGTGCATTCCTTGGAGATTTCGAAAGGTACATCCTTAGAGAGTAGAGAGGTCAAGGGGCGCGTGATTTTTGAGAAATCAGGAATAAATCGACAGTAAAAACGGACGTGCCACAGAAAAGATCGGATGTGCTTGATCGAGCTAGGCATCGAGAGTTTGGAAATCAAGTTCACCTTGGCTCGATCGACTTGGATGTCATTTTCTTAAATAAGATGTCCCAGGACAATTCCTTCAAGCACCATGAAATGGCTCTTTTCCTAGGAAAGAACTAGATTCACGTCGATGCATCACCTGAGGATTCAGACCAAGTGTAAGAGATAATCATCAAATGATTCTCCAAATACTGAAAAGTCATCCATGAAGGCTTCCAGATAATCACCTACCATATTTGAGAATATGGCAAGCGTGCACCGCTGAAAAGTCACGGGTGCATTGCAAAGACCGAACGGCATCCTTCGGAACGCGTAAGTCCCAAAGGGGCAGGTGAAAGTGGTCTTTTCTTGGTCCTTAGGATGGATTGTCACCTGGTTATAATAGGAGTACCTATCCAAAAAGCAGAAGAACCTATTTCCTGCTAGTTTCTCGAGGATCTGATCAATAAACGGTAGTGGGAAATGATCCTTCTTCGTGGAGGAATTGAGTCTTCTGTAATCAATGCAGACTCTCCACGAGTTCGCCACACAGGTCGGTATGACTTCTCCAGTTTCAGTCATGATAACGGTGAGTCTGGCCTTCTTAGGCACAACCTGGATTGGACTCACCCACTGACTATTGGAGATCGGGTAGATGATCCCTACATCTAACCACTTAATAATCTCCTTTTTCACGACCTTTTGCAGATTAGCATTCAAATGTCTCTGCATCTCATGGGAAGGTCATGTGCCCTCCTCGGTGTAGATACAATGTGTGCAGTAAGAGGGGCTGATACCAGTCAAATCATCGAGAGTCCATCCAATGGCTCTACGATGTTGCTAGAGAATAGTAATCAGACGGGATTCCTGGTCAGGTGTGAGTTTGGAGTTGATAATCACAGGAAACGTTTGATTGGAACCCAAAAAGACGTACTTCAGATGGTCGGGAAGAGGCCTGAGTTCCAGAATGGGGTTATCAGCAGCGGGCGGTTTAGGGTGAGTGTCAGGAGCAAGGGAAGGAGTTATGGGTTTATCTAGATCAGGGTCAAACTCCTTTGATTGCGGGTTTTGATCTTCTTGTGGTTGATTTGAGTAATCATGTTGTCCTCGATATACGGTTCATCAACCACGGCCTTGATATCACATATTTGTTCTATAACACTACAATTAATCCTTTGTTGGACCTTAAAGATGTCAATTTTCAGTGTTTGGTTCCCGAATTTCAATTCTATTTGGCCCTCCTCACATTTTATATTGGCCCTAGGAGTGGCCAGAAAGGGTCTCCCTAGTATAATTGGTGTATCTCTTGGGTTTTCAGGTGCATCCATATCCAAGACTATAAAATCCGCCGGGAAATAGAAATTCCGTACCCTAATGGTGACATCCTCGAGTACTCCTTTAGGTGACTTAATAGATCGGTCAGCTAACTGCAATGTCACCTCTGTCGGTTTAAGATCAGATTCTTCAAGGTGGTCAAGGAGGGATGTCGGTATCAGGTTATGGGGGCACCTAAATCTAATAAGGCTCTATCGAATTGGGTATCACCAATGGTACATGAAATCATGGGAGTACCAGGGTCTTTAGCCTTAGGTGGGAGTTTTCTCAAAATTACAGAGCTGGCTTGCTCTGAAAGTACGATCGGGCTCCCACTTTTGGTTCACGACTTACGCTTGGGTGTACACACATCCTTCAGAAATCGTGCATAAGCCGGTACATGGTAGATTGCATCCATCAAGGGGATGTTTATATGGACCTATTCAAAGAGCTTGACCAGATCCTCCTTAGGAGCCACAGGTTTGTTTGTCCTCTTTCCCTTGGTTAAGGACTCGGGAAATGGAACCTTGGTTGGTTCCTCTAGAATAGGTCCAGGTTCTTGATCTGGGATAGGGGTGTCCTGGATAACTATCTTAAGGCTTGGGTGACTTCCAGGCTTAGAGTGGCTTGGATAAGGTCGGTCTTGAGTTGTTTTACCACTACGGGTTGTTACGAAATTCAGTCCTGCCTGATTTTGGTTTGGGGTTAGTAAAATAGGTGGCTGCTGTTGAAATCCCTCATAAGATGTCAAAGCTTCCATCCTGTTGGGTGATGGAACAGAAGGGGCCTAATAAATCATGTGGGCTTGGCCCAGATTCGGGTTCATAATGCACCTCTGGGTTGGCACGTTATTTGGATTCGACAGAGGTTGCGAAGGGAGTGTGCCAGGTTGGCGGGTATTCGCCATCTGGGTGAGTTGATTGCGAACCTCTGTGATCTCGTCCATGTGTTGTTTTTGTATTGCTGCATTCGTCTTCTGAATGTCAGCCAGAGTTTGAGGAATAAGAGTCATTTGATCTACTTGGGTTGGCCCAGATTGATAGGTGGGGTTGGGCTGAGGCTGAGGCGGCTGATATGGTCGAGGAGCTTGTGGATGGGGTTGATAAGGTGGTTTTTGATTCTGAGTATTTCCCGCCCACAGGAAGTTGGGATGATTCCGCCATCTAGGGTTATAGGTATTAGAGAATGGGTCATTCTGGATGGTGCTGAGGTCCTCGCAGGTCTGAGGAACCTCAGGAAAATCAGAGTACGAGGGTTCAGAGTTCCCCCAACTAGAGTAGATCAGATCGGAGTTTCCACCGGTCCAGGAGTCAGATGATGGTGGATATGGATCCATCCCTTGAGAAGATCGGTGATAGATGTTCTGCACAGTTTCCCTCCCAAGAGGTGGCTGTGCAAATGGGTTTACGCAGAGGTGGCTCGCTGCAAATGTCGAGTCAGTTCATCCACCTTCTTCTCTATGATAGAGACCTTGTCCAACCGACTGGCCATCAGTTCCAAGTCGACGGATGCGGACAGGCCCTACGTCTCATGTGCTCCCCTTGGATTCGTCGATGCGTGGGTATTCGTCAGGTCGAATAAGCCCATGGAGTCATTATTGATGGAGTTCTCGCACATATTCTCGAGAATCTCCCATATAGTGTCTTCGTGTTGACCCATGATATTTCCTTCGCAGGTTGCATTGACAAATAAGCAAATGCCTTCACAGAGTCCCTGGTAAAAAGACTGGACTTGTTCCCATTTAGGAACTCTGTGATGTGGGCACTTCTGCATGAGATCCAAGAATCGGTCCCATGCCTCATGAAGAGGTTCTCCAGATTGTTGAGTGAAGTGCGTGATCTGGTGGCGCAAGGCATTCGTCTGACCAACGGGGAAGAACTTTTTCAAAAATTCGGATTGCAGTTCAACCCACGTGTTGATTGGACGCATCTGAGTCTGATACCATTGCGTTGCCTTGTCCATGAGAGAGAAGGAAAACATCTTCATAAGAAGAATATCCCCATTTTGTACATTTGACCCGAAGGTCTGGGCCAGATGTTTGAGTTTTTGATGTGCTAGAAGGGATCCTTGGAGTTAAGCCCATGGAACTTTGGAATAGCATGAATCATGTTGGGCTTGAGTTTAGAATCAGGACCTCCAGTCGGGATTTGGACTCGAGGTTCGATCGCCACCGCAGCAGGATTATAGTGATTTCGCATCATGAGACGCTGCAGTGGGTTTACAAAGTTCTGAAATAGATCATTCAGGTGCTGGAGTTGGTGTTCAAGGTTGTTCTCATCTTCAATTGGTTGTGCCATGATGATGGAGGAAGGAGAATTTGGTTCTGATGAGTCAGAGGAAAGGTCTATGTGGTGGGGTTGCTGCACAAACACGAACGTCGAGGCTTGGCCTCGGCAGGAGTGAATTGCTAAAGGAGGTCTTAAGGATGGTCTCAAGGACCTCCTACCAAACATGCACTGATGGTTTAGACGAGAGTAGAATGTCCTAGACCCAATCAAGACACCTAAAAAATTTTGGTTGACTATAGAGGTTCTGGGCGGATGATACCCCTTAGTCAGAAAAGTCGTCCACCTGAGAAATACCTGGGCAGCCAGAGAGGGAGGGTCTCGCAATGACCCCTACACGGTAGAGCGTCCCCACGAGTTACAGGGTTTCCCCCACCCAACTTCTCTTGTCACTGAGATTCCAGGTAGACCAGAATGGGGATCTTGACCTCTTAAATCTACCACTTTTAAGATCAAAGTTGCTCAGGGTTCCACTTGAACTTTAGATGTTTTGAGTGCAAAAGTTACCTAATTTCAAGGTTGGTTGACCCAACAAGAGGTCAACTTCACCTATTTGTCCTTTTGAGAGCTTTAGGTCCTTTCTTTTAGGGTTCAAGTGAAATTAATAGCTTGATTTTTAGGGTTTCTCTTGAGTAAGTATTTTCAATCAAGGCTTAGGCACAGCACTTTTTGGAAAATTGATTCTTGCCTAGAAAAGATGTATCTCTAAAACCCTAAATTGGAATCCTTAATTTGGCTGTAATTCTGGTCCAATTTAGTTGCCACAGATATGGTATCTAGGGCTCAATCAAGAAGGTGGTAGGCCTAGTTACCTTAAATGGATGCACAATTCAAAATTTGTTGAAATAAAAAATAGGCAACCTTGGTGAATTAGCTAAATATGGAAAGCAGGTAGCCTTAAATTGATTTTTTCTTTGTTTTCCCTTTTCAGAGTAAGGGGATTAAGAGAAAGGGCTAATCAGAGATTACCTGCCCCCAGTGTGGTTGTTGTGCGACCATATCCTTTTGAATCTTCTCCCCTGAAACAATCACAACAAAAGAGATAGATCAAGTTAGTATTAAATCAGAAGTTGTGATCAAGATTTCTAAATCGCCCGTTGCTCCCCGACAATGGTGCCAAAATGTTTACAAGGCAAAATTGGGTTTTAAAATAAAGCGTTGTAATATAGCCAAAATCTCTTTGAAAACAAATGAATTTTATTACTCGAAAAATGTAAATCCGAGGTTGAACATAGGAAGCAAATTGAGGTCTAAAAATCAAGAACACAACTTTCAAATTTGATATAATATGCAATGAAGAATCAAAGTTATAATGCAAGAAATATAATGTCAATGTATATAGAAGCACAAAAAAATAATATGGACGTCTGATTTTCAAGTGCTACAGTGCTACTCTTCTTTGTCTTCTATCTGATCTCTTTCTTCTCCTTTCTTTTCTTTCTTCTGTTGACGGCTTTCTTTCTTCTTGGCTCTTTCTTCTTCTTCCTCTTCTTTCTTTTCTCCTTCCGTCTCTGACTTCAGGTCTTCTTCAGCCTTGCTCCTTTTCAACTGTGCCTTCACCTTAGCTTCTCTGGTTGCCTCTTCTTCTTCCTCCTGTAGCTTCTTCTTTAATTTCTCTGGCCCTTAGCTCTTCTTCTTTCTTCTTTCTCCTTCTGTCTCTGACTTCAGCTCCTCTGCAACCGTGCTTTGCCTTCTCCTTCCTTAGCTGCACAGGCTTTTGTCCTCTCCTTCCTTGGCTTCTCTCTTTTCTCCTGAGAGCAAAACCTACCCCTACCCTCCCCACAATCTCTCTTCTTCCTTCTCTCTTAGGCTCGCTCTCCTAGAGCCTTCTCGGGTTAATGGGTCGGGTATGCGCACCCGGGACCAGGCTTACCAGCATGCGTGGTGGGAGAGGAGTGCACGCGTTAGTCGGGTATACGGGTCAGAGCCAGGTCCGCATGGTGTGGGGTCACGGATGAGGCGGTGGGCGAGAGGGACCTCACCCCGTGGTCAGGAGGCAACGAGCCTATGCAACTTTTTCACTTAATTCAGCTGAGACTACTCACAATCTTCCAAGCTGGGACTAAATGTGCGCAGCAGCTGCGTGGATGTTCACTACCAATAGCTGGGCTGGAGATGTGCGCGAAGGAAGTCTGCACAGCCTGGGACCTGGAGCCTGGTGCATGGAGCCTGGGCTGAAGCTCTCGAGTTTGCTTCGTGCTTCGTCAATGGCGGCAAGGACCTGAACCTTGTCAACAAAAGAATGGCCTTACGGCCTCGTCAAAACATGCAGGGAGCTTCACCTGAAAATGGCAAAGGTGGTATGGTGGTCGGCGTGGAGTGGGGTGGCCTGAGCGTGTGTGCCTAGGTCACCCTGTGCGTGCGACTATGGGTGTGTTCGGGGGGCATTTTGGGGGCGAGTGGCGATGAATGGAAAGAGGGTTTAGGGTTAGTGAGGCATGGCGGAGCTCGTGAGGTAGTTGGCGAGGTGGATGGAGGCGTGGAGTGGCGAGAACACCTGGCCAGTGGTCTAGCCAGAGGTGGAGAAGGTGCAGGTGGTTTACGAGCGTCGAGGTGTAATAGCAGAAATAAATGAGAGAAAAAGGATGAGAAGAGAGAGAGAACTTATATGAGGGTGGTTAGACGAAGGGAGATGCGGAGGAGGTGGCCAGCTTGTATTTGCCATCGCCGGAGACGAAAGTCCCAATGGAAGGAGGATGGCGATGATGAGAGGGTAGCAGGAGCGTCGGCTGGTGCGGTGCGACGCGGACGAAGGAGATAAAGGGAACTCTACCACTGGTATTGTGGCAGAGTGACGAGAGAGGGAGAAAAGAGTCGTCGGAGCTTGCTGGGTGGTTGGCCGGAGGGGAAGAGAGGAAATTGGGAGGTATCTCAGGCCAATTCAAGCTTGGGATCTGCGGGATGATCTAGGCACCCTTTTATAGCCCTTGGCAGAAGGTCTTGTGCTTGGAAGCCAAGCTTCCAAGCACGGCAACCTCGTCGGAGATGGAAGGTTAAAAAGATCCAAATCTCTCATGCATTCGCATGAGAGATTGGATAGAAATTAGAGCTTCAAATTAGGTTCACATGAGAGGAGATTTCTAGAAAATCTCCCTTTCAAATTTGAAAGGGACTCTCTAAGGAATCAGGGAGTTCTTTCCCTCATTTCCTCGTTGGAGTAGGATTCCCTCCACTGTAATGGTGGAGGGACCTAATTGCAAATAATGTCGAGGAAGTTAGGGGGGCTTCTGTAAAGGTTTTCAAAAGTTAGGGGTAGAAATGTAATTAGGTTGAACTAGTTTTCAAAGTAGGTCAAGGTGAATTCCCCTTAGGTCCAAATTTTGGTACAAACCTAATTTTGACCTAAGGAATTCAATGGTGAAGTTGGATTTTAGGTTTGACCACGTTTGACTAGGTAATTTACACAAAAACCCAACTTAGGGCAAACATTTGACTGTGACCCCTATTTAGGTCAAATAGGTTCTAAGGGCCAAATTGAAGGTTCTAAACCTTAGATGATATTTTTCCATGAATTTTAGAGGGCTTAGGTGAATTTTATACTGACCAGAACCTTGTTAAATTAAGTGGGTTTGTTTTAGGGTTACAAGAAGTCATTTAATTCCAAGATTTCACATGAACCCTTTTCTGTTTGAACCAACCCACTTTTTATCTTATTAAGACCATTTTGAAAGTTCCCTACTAGGAGGGGGTGACGTAATAAAATGCGGAAATAAAACAATATCACAAAAATCAATCGCACAAGTACACAAGTAATTTTAGGTGGAAACCCAAACCGGGTAAAAACCACCACTTAACCCTCTCGAGTTAGGATTTTCCGATCAACCTAGTTGATCAAATCCACTAACCGAATCACTTTAAAACGAGAGTGATTCAACCTCAGTACAACCACGCTACAAGTACGAGGGTAGCGTTCCTCAACCCCTTCTCTCCACGAGAAGGATTTTGTCCCACGAAGGAGACGGGAATTCGCAAAGCGAATACCCAACCAAAATAACAAAGATAAAATAAAACAACAGGTCCTATAGAGCCAACAAAGTAATTAAGAACCTAGCTTCTATAGGAATAAGGAAACTCCCCTTTGCAAGGAGTGCGTCGAGGATGACGCGGGTGCGTGAGCCACGCAACGGCGCAATGTCGCTGTCGTGAACAACGGCGGGAGAGCGGGTGCGCGAAGACTTGATGCTCTCAAGAGAATGAAACTAGAGCTTGGAGAGCAAGGGCCTCAATTGGACACAAGAGAGTGGAAGTATGTTGCTTAAGTGTGTCTTGTGTTTTTCTAAGTGTATATCTTGTGTGTTTTTGTGTTGCAAAGGCTCCCCTCTATTTATAGAGGCCTTAGGAAGGCTTTGGAAGGCTTAAGAAAGGTTCTATAGCCGTTGGGTGCAAAGCCTAAGAGAATCAGGCCGAAATCAGGACAATGATTACATTTGACAGGGTCATCAGACGTCTAATTCTGGCATCAGACGTCTGGAAGGCCATTTTAAGACGTCTGATTTCAATGTCAGATGTCTGATTCTATGCAGGTTTCTCCCTGACTTGAATCAGATCTAAACAGGGTTTTTACGCAAGTCCATCAGACGACATATAGGACGTCTGGCACTATGTCTGGACGTCTGGAAACCTACTTTTACTGTGGGAATTGATTTCCAAACGTTGCAACGGCTAGAAAATCTCTGAGAAGAGATTTTGGGTCAGCCGAGGCAAAACGGTCATTTATCAGACATCTGGAAAGTCCTATGGACGTCTGATAAGGCTCTAACGGTCATATTCTTGGGTGTCTGCTAAGCCTACCAACGGTCCACTAATTGGACGTCTGGCAAATCCATCAGACGTCTTCTAAGACGTCTGGTCTAAGGTCTGGACGTCTGATTTCATCAGACAGAACTACTATGTCCAGCCTAACAGTTATCAGACGTCTGAAACAATAGTCAGACGTCTTAAAATACTTTATCAGACGTCTGATTTGGGAATTAGACGTCTGGAAGTGCTGTTTGAACCCTATATTGGTTTTCTAAGTATTCTACAGAAAACCTAAGTATCCTAGGGTTGTGCCGGTGTTCCTAGGACTACTGTTAGGGTTCTTTGAGGCTCTTTAACATAATTTTCTAAGGAAAATAAAGAGCAACAAAAGAAACGAAAAAATACAACAAGTACAAAAGAAGGAAATCTATCCTATTCTTCATTTCCTTCCATCTTCAATCTTTCGCTCCACGTGAACCTCCTCTATTTTCCGTCAAGCTCCTCCAATCCGTCCTGGATGCGAGCTCGAGTTCCGTCTAAACACGTCTTCATTTGCAATTGACCTGAAATCTAGGACTCAAATTGCAAATGTTAAATAACACGTGTTTTGTTATCATCAAAACAAATGATCGTGGTGCTCTAGCACCAACACATTTGACCTGTGTTTATCCCCTGAGAAATCCCGTTGTTGCACTGCAATGGTAAAATTGCAGTTTTCCCCTTGTTTCTTGCTTTTCTTTCAGAAGGGTTATTCCTTGAGTTAGGACCTCCATTTGGTTATGTAGGAGCTTAATTCTATTTTTTGGGTCAATGAGCTAGTTAGAGCTCATGATGGTGTTCCCATCATTGCCGTTCTTCATCATTGGAGCTACTTCCTTCTCCGACACCGGCTCATCATGGCCGACGCCTCCTCTGTTCCCCTTCGTTCGCTACTTAGCCTTGACAACTCCCTATCATCTGCTCATCACAACTATATCACCGCCTTTTCAAATCGACTCCTCATGCACCCTCCACGCCTCCATCTTCCACCTCGCCAGCGTACCTTAGACAAAGCATTCCAGTTGCCATAGACCATCTCTCCGCCTCCCACTGAGTTCGCGAGCATTGCCTCTCCACACTGAGTAAAAGCCCCAAATAAATTTTGGGGTTTAGCTCTCTCTATCACCTCACCTGACACCTCTCACCTCGCACCACCTTCCTGAGGTCGGTAGACCTCCACGCTCGCTTACTCAACACACCACGTTGACCGCCGCACTCGCCGTGCTTCGGCAAATCTTCTGAACGTATTTGACAGGGCCGATATGTTGTATTTTTCTTTTCAGGTACTTGCTGCCTACCGCCGTCACCACCATTGTCACTGCCTTCGTTCTTCAAGTTCCAGGCCATGAATGCTCTAGGCTACACCCTCCAGGCACTGCAGATTCATCCCAAGTACGTGCCCAGGTCTTCAATTGAGAGCCACACCCTTTGCAGCTACTGCAATTGAATGAAGAACCGTTTGCTGCTTCATGTGAGAAGGAAGAGGGATGTTTAGTCCCACATCGGGCGTGGATAAGCATTTGGCTGCGCATAAATGTTTTTTCTACTCTTGCCTTAACGTCTTGAGACATGGGTGGGTAAGATTGTGGGACAAAGGTCCCTCCTTAGGTTGGTGGAGTAGATAGAAAACCCAAGGAAGATGGATCTCTAGGAATCCAGATTATTCACAAATTCCCTCCCCGAGGGAATTTGCGAAATAGGTAAATGCGCAGGATTCGTAGCAAGTCGAGGCGTAAGAGTCTTCATTGTATTTCTGACCTCATCGAGATGCTTTGCTATGATATCAACTTTGTCCAATTTTTCTGCAATTATCTCTAAATCCTTTGAACTGGATGAGTTACCGATCTCATGAATGCCCTTGTGTGGATTTTGATGATTCGTGTTTACTCCCTGCGTAACTTGCGACATTGATGCGTTATTGATCGAGTTTTCCACCATCCCTTCAAATAATTCTAAGGCGGATTCTGCGTCGCGATTTAGGAAATCCCCTCCACAAGAGGCATCGACTAGATTGCGAATGCCCTCTTGTAAACCATAATAAAAGATATACATGAGTTGCCAACGAGGGATGTCATGATGTGGGCATTTCCTTTGCAATTCATGAAAACGTTCCCATGCTTCATGAATTGGTTCTCCTTGGTTTTGATTGAAAGTAGTAATAGCTCGCCTTAAAGCATTAGTTCGACCAATAGGAAAAAATTTCTTTAGAAAAGTGGATTCGAGTTCAGCCCAAGTTGAGATTGGTCTTGCTATAGTTCTATACCAATAAGCAGCTTTATCTTTAACGCTAAAAGAGAACATTTTCATAAGTAGGATTTCCCTATTTTAATTTCGAGGTCCAAGAGTTTGAGATAAATTCTTAAGATCTTCTATATGTTGAAATGGATCCTCGGATGCATATTCGTGAAAGTGGGGGATTAGACCTATAATATTCGGCTTTAATTTAGGATCATTTTCCCTAATAGGAATCCTAACATTAGGCTCTACTTGTGCATTAGATGGGTTGTAGTAATCTCTAAGTAGAGGCCTTGGACGAGGGATTGGTAAATTAGGGATTTCAAAACCTGCCTCAGGTTGAGGTGGAGGATGGGTTTGAAGAGTCTGCAAATTATTCAAGGCTACTGTTAAAAGATTAATTTGTCTAGTTTGCTCAAACATCCTAAGGTTCTGGCTCAAGAGTGCCTCATGAACATCAAAAGGCAGCATCTCCCCCTGACCAGAAGAAGAAGGGATCTCAGGATTCAGATTCTGCATTTGATCCATAGAAGTAGATGGATCAGACGGGAAAACCATTGGTTGCTTATCTGCAACCGGCCTGGGATCACCTGTCAACGATGGTACAAGAGGTGGATGCAAGGATCGCCTCCCGTCCATAAAATGGAAAATAATGTGCAAAGGCACACGCACACCAGAGATAAAAACAACAACACAAAAACCCGCAAAACAGCACAAAGACGTAGGTTTTGCTCTTCTTTTAGAGGAAAGAAGAGATTCCTAGGATACGCAAAAGTAATTTGACGCAAACAAATAGAGTAACAGTATCAAAATACGCATCCTAATCTGTGTCTACGCAAGTGCGTAACCTTAAAGCTCAAAGGTCTAAGGTCTAGGATCAAGACCGCTCACTACTGGCTCTCCGGGGCTCTAGTAGTGAGACAGACTTGTTGATCTTCGACGAAAGCCCTAAGAGGTGAAAAGAGGAGAGATAGAAAAATAGACTCGTGTGACTTTAGTGATCGCACTGTGTGCGCGATAGAATGCAACAGATGATAGCGATAAAACCCGCATGCACTCTGCAATCAGATTTAGTCATAATTTTTAACTTCCTCTTTTTAGCTAATCTTTTACAAAAATATATCAAGTAAAATTCAATGGCCGCTTTTTAGATTTTTTCAAGCAAAAATATATGGTCTTTTTAAATCTCCAAGGATAGGAATCTACGCGGGTTTTCTCGTGTTTTCCCACTGATGTGAGAAAAATAGTAAAGATTTCCCGAGTCAGATCGCAAAAACTACTAGTAGGTAGAATGCACTCCTAAGAGTGTATGCTTATGATATGCTGCTGCTAGTCAGAAAAAGATGTATTTTTGTATTTTTTTTAATTTTTTAATGCAACAAACAAAACTACTCTAAAGACTAAGACTAGAAATACTTACAACAAAAATAGCAAAACAGAAACAGAATCCCGCCTTCTCCTGAGATTACCCGCGAAGGTGAACCTGAAGAGAAGACAGAAAACAAAACAAAAACAAAACAAAACACAACTAATTAGAACAAAAACATTAAAAACAAAAATATAATTACAAATACCTCCTAATTAAACAATTGAACCAACTAAATTCTAGTAAATTAAAGGATTGCCTCCCTGGCAATGGCGCCATTGAAATGATGCGTTTCTTACTCAACTCAGTTAATTAAGTTAATTTTACTTAATTAAGAGTAGAGAAAAGTCACTTAGGTTAACTCGAAGTTGTGTCGATTAGTAATATAGGGTCGAAGAAACCTAACATTTTAGAAATTTTTACTGGTTGAGTCTAGGTCGTTCGCTGGGAGGTATAATTCATTCTAAATTCACTAGTTATCTTTTATTTTTCTTTATAAGTTTAGGAGGTATATTTAAGTTAATTATAAAAGCATGAATTTTGCCAAATGATTTAAACTTTAAGGAATATACAAAATCCCATATGAATTTTCAACATTAAAAACATATGAATTCTCTATTTCAAATGATTTAAGGCAAAGAAAAGTTGTTTTAGTCAGAACATGCCTTATTACAATTAAAGCAAATTCCTACAAAAAGAAATTAAAGAAATTAAACTTCTTTTCTTCAGCCTCTCTCTCTTTTCTTCTCTCTTTCTTTTTCTTCTTCATTTCCTTTTATTCTTTTCTTTTTTTACTCTCTTATTCTCTCGAATTCTTTTTCTTTCCTCTCTTCATTGCTCATGCTTCTACCTTTCTCTTTCCTTAGTCTTTTTCTTTTTAGTTTCTTCTTTAGACTCTTTGTTCCTTAGTGCCTGTTCTTTCCTTTCTTTCCTTTAGCTTTTCTCCTTGGTTCCCTTGGCTTCTTCAGCTTCAACACTTAACCTCCAGCTCTTCCTTTCTTCTTCTCTTCAGCTGAACCGGGTCTTTTTTTCCTTTAATCAAAAATTGGTTTAAGGTTTGCAGTGAGGTCCTTTCGAGGATACACAGCACCCTGAGATCAGGGTGGGACCAGACCCTACTCGGTCCTCGCCTAGTTTCATTAAGGTTCAATTTTGGTTTATTTCTCGAGCCAAACGAGCCCTCTCTTGAGCCGAACTGGCTCACACCTCCTAGGCCTCACCCTCCGAGGGCCAACATCGCACACGCCCACTCGGGAGCATACCCGCAGGCACACACATGCCCGCACACACACACGCATAAGCTCAGAATGGTCAGATGTTCAGATCGCGCCGAGCGCTTGACGACTGAATAGCCCAGTTAACAAAAACGTTTTATTCTAAGGCGCCCGCTCGTAAATTACCGATGTGGTACTATGTTTCCCCCTCTAGACCAGACTTTGATTGACGATATCTCCCTACTCAGAGTTCCATTCCAAGAGAATAAAAGCTTGTTGGAAAGCTCTTGAGTAGCTCTACAGAATTAAAGTGTCAATTTTAAGATAAGAGGATGTTTTCCTATTCTATTTGAAGAGTGAATCTAAGGGGTTCCTATAGGTAAAATACTACTTGGAAGTGGTTTTGAGCTTACTGTATCTATAAGGTAGCTTTTCTATCTTATCTAAGGGTCTAAATAGATCTTATATGCAATTCCACAAATGTTGGAAGGGAGTTTAAGTTCCTGAGAGCTTCAGGTAACACATGAAAATTTGACACTTCTCTGAAAGTTTCAGAGAATGAAATTTCCAACTCTAATATGTGCAACAGATAGCTAAAATCAAATCTAACTGATTTAAACAGATTCTAAGGGATGTAACAAGCTTATCTGGGCAGAGTTTACATTCAAATTTCATCAAACAACTATTGTGGTTAGTTTGGGTTCAAAAATAACCCAAACTGATAAAAAAATCAATTTCCACTAGAAAGCTGATCAGAACTCACTCAAATCTCATCTAAATCATTTATAATCATCTCAGCAACAATTTGAATTCCTTAATTTGTCAGATTGAATCCAGAACTCAAGATTCAGATTCTGGTTTGACTACTATGCCTCAAGTTTTGACTTTCCGAGTTTGGCTATTTCAAATGAAATTAAAGCCTAAAACAACATCTCTTCACTCACAGGAACAAATTCAAATCCTTAGATAGGTGTTTCGACTAGAGTTCTTAAGGTTTCAGGCTCATCGCCTGAGATTGAAAAGGCGTTTGGTGGTCAGAACAAATTAGAGGTTGATACACTGGTTGGATCACAGAAATGAACTCAGGGTATAGCATTGAAGCTTCTAGACTTCTTAAACGCAACTTTAACCTAACTGACAGACTTCTCCAACTCTGCCAGAGTTGGAGAAGACAAAGACCTATCTCAAGCTCTAGACACTTAATCCTCAAATAAACAACCTCAAAATAATCAGTAATCATTAAATCATTGATCTAGAGCTTCTCACTAAGTTCTTCAAGCTGAAGCTCAATTTTGACTTACCAGAGCTCACCGGAGCTCCGGTGAGTCTAGAAAGAGGTAAAATTGTGTACAAAATGAGAAATTATGCCATTAAAGATTCAAAAAGCTTCCTGAGGTCACAAGGAACCTTAGGAATAAATTAATTCCTTCAATTGTTCATTAGAGTCAATATTTAACAGTGAATTTATTTTATATAAAATCTGAGTTGGATTAGGCTTAGGACTTGTTTTTGCACTCAATTGAGTGGAGGAAACAAGTCAACAGATAATTATGATACTATATATGTATATAATTAATGATTTGAACTACTCCTGAGCCGCCATAGACAGCGAGCTCAGGAGCTTAATTAAAAATTGGGCGTTTAGGTTATATGTGGTATTTATACAAATTAAAGTGTGAATTAGGATCCTTAGATTGTGAACAAGTGATGGACCCTATGAAGGTGAATCTAAGCTCAGTTAATGTCGCCATGAACAACGACAGTAGCTGTGAAGGTGAAGGTGATTTAGGTGAAACAGTGATAATTAAGTGTTTTAATGGATTATAAATGGTCGTGAAGGTTAAAGGAAGGTGGACAACGAATTTAAAAGATGAAATTAAGGCTTTGGTGAGCTTAAGGAGCTCGCCAGAGTCGAAGAAGATGAACATTTAATTCTAAAATTACGACTAAGCTACCTAACTAACTACCTACCTAAACTACCCTACTCCTACTCCTACTCCTAATCTACCATTACCTGGATGAAGGGGCCAATAGGGTTTCGCCGAAGGCTCATGGCAGACGACGAAATTAGAGGGTTAAAGAAGAATCTATGGTGGGTGGATGTGAGGTGAAGCTGAGGATCTCCTTGGTCAGTGTCTGTGTCTAGAGATGCGGCTGACCTCGGCGAAGCTCCTTGGCTAATCAGGTTGGACGAAGGAAGTCAGAGAGTGGTGTGCAAGGTCGCTGGAGTTGCAGACAAATAGGCTATTGGGTCGATTCAGTGTTAGAAGAGGGAAGGGAGCCAACTTGAGAGAAATTGGAGGGGTGAGGGGGTATTTATAGTGAATGGTGATGAAGAAGGTGGCGAGGTCTGGACGGAGAAGAAGCTTGGGGAGCTTAACCTCCGGCATCATCTCCGACGACGGTGAGGTTAACTCCCACCAGAAATTAGGATTTTCAAGTAATCCAGACCGATGGATGAAGATGGAGTGGTGAGCCCAAGCTCTAAGAGCTTGGAGAAAGAAGGATGATGTCAGTAGGGTGGTGATCGCACGGTGGAGTTACTCTCCGTAGTCAGCTGTCCACTTGGCTGGAGAAGAAGAAGAAGAAGAAAGGGCTAGGGACCTATGTGTAGTGAAACTTAAGGACCTATATGAAAATGAAGGACCCGATTGTAATAAATTTTAAGGACCAAAATGTAAACCCAGGTTTTAAAGGTTTATTTTAACTTAGATCCTTTTCAACTTTTTATATATATTAGTAAATAAGGTAATTATTATGTTTTAAACTTGAATTTACATTTTTGACCTTTTTAAGTTAATTTATTAGATTAAGTGAAATTACTTAAGTTATTATATACTTAGGTATATATTATGTTTAAATTACTTAACTTATTAATTAAGAAAAATGATTAATAAGATCTCGAGTCCAATTATTAATTAAATTGTTAATAATATTAATTGAATGATAAAATATCATTTTCAACTTATTTTAAGGTCCTTTACTAAATGTCCTTTATTTTATAATTAACCCTTATATATTCAAAACCTTAGCTAATTAACTAGGAAGACTAGTTAATTAAGGGTAATTAGAGATCATGATGAGCCTCTCATCACCCACTCACCTATACCCACCTAATCCCTCACTTCTCGGCTACTACCCACGCCGGTAGCCCTGGACCTGATACTACTTAACCCGATTGGATACCCGGCTATGTGAGAGAGTAGAGGAGGAATTTGTGAGTAGGGGAGGGGGGGTTTTGCTTTTCAGAGAAAAGGTACGACACTTAGTCACTGAGGGAATTATGCCCTTATGCTTGTGAAGAAAGGAGAAGGTTTGAAGTAAAGGAAGAAGAAGAAGCCTCGCAAGGAAGAGAGAAGAGAAGTAGAGCAAAAGTGGAAGAAGGATGAGGCCCTTGAGCCTCTTAAAGGCATTGTAGCTGAGTGTCACTTAAGCTGTCTAGGCTTTATCTCTGTCGTCTGGTGCATTAGTTTTGCTTGTTCTGAAATTGAGATATTCTTGGCTTATATGATTCTAATACTTGAGTGAATTGTGAAGCTTAACTTTATACGGTAATTTGATGATTTAAATCACCATTTTACCCCATTCTTTTTACACATTGCGACTGATTCTCTTATAAATATCATTCTAGCATGGAATTCTTATTATAAATTGCATATATTTGTGATTTCATTGTGATCTTTGAGATTAATTGCAATACTTGCTCCTTAAGTTTGATCTCGGACTTCATTCGAGTTATAAATTGTATTTATTCACGCACTATTTCAGCTATATTGCAATGAAGTGATTTTAAAACCCAAATTTAGCACGTTAACATTTTGGCACCGTTACCGGGGAGCAACACGCAATTTTATCTCTCTGATTACAATTTCTGTTCTAGCACTAACTTGCTTTATCTCTTTGGTTGTGATCTGTGCAAGGATTCATTGGAGGAAGATCAGACGCACATCAAACACTCCAGGGATAGGTAATCTCATCTCCTTTTCCATTAAGCCCCTAATTCTGAGAAGAGCTAAAAAAGGAAGAAATCAATTAGGATCAACTTGCATTTTCTACTTAGAATTAATCATCAAGTTGCCTTATTTAATTATAAAAAAAACCTAAACCTGATTTTCTACAGCTATTAGGGATTTAAGACACCTAGGGCTACTCACCTTCTTGATTGAGCATTAGGTGCCAAATTTGGACAAAAACTGATTGGACCAATTAGGGCCAAATTAGGGTTTCCACTTTAGGGTTGAGGATCACACTTGCTTAAAAATAGAATCTACTTCCCTAAATTGTGTGTTTCCTAAGCCTTGGTTGAATTTACCTAATCAAGAAAATCCTAAAAGTAAGCTCTAAACATCCACTTGAATCATAAAATTGGGACCTAATAATCTCAGGATAGATCAGGTGAAGTTGACCCACCTTGTGGGGTCAACCAATCTTCAAATTAGGTCACCACTCACAAATTCATTCTAAAGTTCAAGTGGAATCTTAAGCACCTCATCTAAACTTAAAATTGATAGACTTAAGAGGTTAAGTTATCCATTCTGGTCTACCTGGATCCGCGGTGACAAGGTCGGGTGGGGGAAACCCTTTAACTCGTGGGGATGCTCTATCGTGTAGGGGTCTTTGCGAGACTCTCCCTTCCTGGCTACCCAGGTAATTCTTAGGTGAACGACTTCGTGATCTAGAGGTATCATCTGCCTCGAATCTCTATAGTCATCCAAAAATTTTTGGGTGTCTTGATTGGGTCCATCACACCTTCTATCCCTCGTCTATTCCATCAGTGTATGTATGGGAGGAGGTCCTTAAGACCACCCTTGAGGCCTCCACTAATTTTCACTCTCGTCGAGGCTAAGCCTCGACTTCCGTGTTTGTGCAACTACCTGATCACATCGACATCCCTTCCAACTCCACTTCTGAGCTCAAATCTCCAGCCATAACCATGGATCATCCAGAATAACCTAACTTTGAAACCCAACAATTCTTTGATTTCAGAGATTGGATCAATGCCTACATCAACCCACGGCCGCATCCTCAAATGCGAGATCACTACAATCCCACTGTGGTGGTGATCGAACCTCGAATCAACATTCCTGCGGAAGGACCTGAGGTAGAGCTCAAGCCTAGTATATTTCACAAGACCCTAAAATTTCATGGCATGAACTCTGAGGATCCTTTCCAACACATCAAAAATCTGAAGCATCTAGCCCACACATTCGGGGTAGACTTGCATAATTGAGACGATCTACTCTTGAAAATTTTCCCCTCTCTAGCTGACAAAGCTGCCAATTGATTTCAGATATACCCTCACCAGATCAACACATGGGAAGAACTTCAGACTGCTTTCTTACAAAAATTCTATCCCATTGGCCAAACTAATGCAATGCGACACTGAATCACGCACTTCTTGCAAGGAGCGGGAGAATCTTTACATGAGGCATGGGATTATTTTCTGGATCTCATGTGCAAATGCCCCCATCATGGAGTCCCGAAGTGGGAACAAGTCCAATCCTTTTACCACGGGCTCTGTGACCACATCAAGCATTTTGTCCATGCAACCTGTGGTGGCAGCATCATGGATCAACATGAAGATGAGATTTAAGGAATTCTCGAAAATATGTGCGAGGACTCCTTAAACAATGAGTCATTGGGTGAGTATGATCGGACGACCACCCACTCATTGACAAACAATCGGGGGGTACAAGATACCCGAGGCCTTTCCACATCCGTTGACTTGGAGTTGGTAGCCAGTCAATTAGATAAGGTCTCTATCATTGAGAAAAAGGTGGACGACATCACTCGACATCTACACAAGGCCACCACTGTACCGCAAAGCACATACGCACACCCATCCTTAGGTAGGGAGGCTGCACACAACATCTACCACTCTCAGGGGATGGATGCCTATCCACCTCTGTTTGATTTCGATCTTGGAGGAAACTCTGGGCCAGCCTACCACAGTTGGGGGAACTCTGAACCCTCAAATCCTGATTACTCTGGAGCTCCTCAAACCTGCGAGGACCACTACGCCATCCAGAACAATCCCTTCTCTAATACCTACAACCCTGGATGGCGTAATCATCCAAACTTTGCATGGTCGGGAAATAACCCAAACCCGAGAACTCAATTCCAACCCTGACCATAGGCCCCACACCGATATCAGCTCAATCAGCCTAAACCCAACCAAAATCACCAATTAGGGCCTAACAAGGATGATTAGATGGCCTTAATCCTTCAAACCCTAGCTGACATTCAAAAATAGCACAAGGACAATATCATAGAGGTCTGTAATCAGCTTGCACGGATGGCGAATTCCTGCCATCCTGGCACACTTCCCTCCCAACCTCTGCCT
This sequence comes from Thalassia testudinum, assembly GCA_037157565.1. NCBI lineage: Eukaryota > Viridiplantae > Streptophyta > Magnoliopsida > Alismatales > Hydrocharitaceae > Thalassia > Thalassia testudinum. The sequence continues at coordinate 8,185,730 of JAZHRO010000033.1, forward strand.
AATCCTAACAGCGTGTCAACCCAAAAACACATTGTAAACCAAATCCAGGGTCAAGCATTCTATACCCAACCTAGCCCAGCAACTCATACCTGTGTATTTTCTCCATCCACCTCAGCTGAGCCAAAACACACCATGACTTACCCAACCCCACTCCCACATTAACAGCAAGGTCTGACTTTCTCCCCTCCACCTCCCCACCATGATTGTGTTATGAACAATGTTATGAGAGAAGAGCAGAAACCCATCCCCAAAGATAGCCAATCCATTCCCCTATCCCAGGTCGTATCCCATCTCCACACTAGAGGATTGTCAGAAATTGATATAACGGGACCTTTAAGGAATGCACAAGTCACTATTCCACTACTTGATATCCTCACTCTCAATCCAACCTCACCTGACTTAACCAAAAAAGAGGTGGAAGAACCAACACAAGGGAAGGTAGTACTGTCTGAAAATGTAAGTGCCATAATCCAAAATAGTCTATCTCCTAAGAAATCTGATCCAGGCACCCCGATAATCCCTTGCAATATTGGTTATACAAATTTCAAGCAGTCTATACTGGACCTTGGCGCTTCAGTCAACCTCATCCCTACCACCCTTTTTGAAAAATTATGGATCGGACAGGTAAAACCCGCTTATGTCACTTTGTAACTAGCTGACTGAACCCTAATCACACCGATTGGAATGGTAGAGAATGTGGTAATTAGAGTTAAGGATTTCAACTACCTAGCTGATTTCCTAATTCTTGGCATCGATATGCCACAACAGATATGGGACATGCTTGTGATTTTGGGAAGACCATTCTTGTCTATTGCAAAAGCCATAATCAATTGTGAATCAGGGCATATGATGATTGGCTTAGGAGATCAACTTGCTGACTTTAATATTTTAAAGGAAACAAAAGGGAAATGCTCGGCAAAACAACTAGGTTTTATCCAGAACCTCATTACCATATCCTTGGTAGAAAACCTAGAGCTAGAATTAGAAACTTTTCACATCTTAGATGATCCTGACTTGACCGAGCACAATAATAGAAGAATAGTGGAGGTTTTCACATTTGACCTTGAAGACATACCTTGGGATTTTAGGAAACATGGTGACATACCATATTCAAATCCTATGGATATAGAGACATTTCATTTTGAGGACCTTTAAGAATCAAGATTGGCAAACATTGAGAGTGACCTACACCCAAAGTATGAATCCTTTACGGAATCGAAGTTAGACAATCCGAAAGGCACTCTCCAAGCATTCATTTTTTATTGGGATGAGAATTATGGAGAGGAATCATTAGAGGAACCAATCTTCGAGTCATTTCTTGAGGAGACGATCTCACATTCAAATGAAAAGAATCAAGATGGCTCATTGAGTATCGATTTAATAGGCCTTAATGAATGAGCGGAACCACACATCTGGGATACTAAATCCTTCTCTATTGAGTCCTGGACTCATGACAAATTTATTTCAAAATCCCATGACCACTACACCTTCCAAATGATTCCTTCGCAAAATTTCAAGAAAGATCATCAAGAAACGAAACAACTTGACCCATATTAGAGACATCCTGGAATGACTCTTCACCATGCTTTAATACTTATCTATGGCCATCAAATTCTCAACCATCATATCACTCAAGTAGCCAATCACTCCCTGAGCTTATTGTGCTTAGCTAATGGCATTAAATTTAGCGCTTAAAGGGAGGCAACCCGTCATCTTTTTGAAAAAACCCGAAATCCTTTTGACATAACTCTTTGCTAAACTCATATTGCATTTTAGGGTTCATCCATTAGAACAGCTGACTCCACCTCTAGTACACGTACCAAAGCTTGAAATTGTCCGCAACAATCGCCTCGACTCGTCCACCCACCCCTTGACCTTGTTCTAATGTACAATCTAACCTGAACTCGAACCCACCTAATTTACAATGAGGACATTGCAAATCATAGGCATGAGGGGTATTAAAGTGCAAAATGCCGTGGAAATTAAATCTCACAAAAGGATTTTGCATTAAAAAAAGGAGGTTGAGGAAAAAGAAGATCCAATTGAGAGAAAAATGAGAAAAAGGAGGGAGGAAAATTGAACAGAAAAGAAAGGAGCAAAAAGATAAAGAAAGAAATTGAGTCCCTTCAAAATAATATAGAACTTACCTAACTTCTAGGTTGGATGGAATGATGAATTAAGACCTGGAAGGCTAAAACTTAAGGGATTAGTGGCGAATATCGACCAAAGGCCTCTTGGATCTGTTATGAGATTTAAACACTCAAGTACTTGTCAGGATCTGGATTAGTCCTCAGGAAGTTGAGGAAAATGCAAAGCTCATGTATTAGGTCTAAGACTTAGGGATTATTTGGCCCCATTCACTAACCTCTGGTTTGCGGGACTCGATAACTTAAGCACCCTAAATCACACACAGTCTAGTTCAGTGCACTTAAATATGAAATCATGCCAAAAGGCATTTATGCTGTTCTATAAATGGTCCTAAGATCTAAATTAGGAGCAGTGCGAAAACACAAAGTTGATTTGGACGAGTTCTCGACGTGGAGAGGCGGGAAATTCCCCTTGAAGATGCACAATAACATATCATCTCCTCAGTGCTTGTCTCCTAGGATATCTAAATATACTACCGGGGGCACATAAGCACCTTGTGCTGGTTTAGATGCTATGGGCGGCATTATCATGAAATGTCAATTGCCAAGGTCTGGATTTAGCTATAGAATGCCATGGGCGATACTATCCTGAAGTGTTGAAAGCTAGGGTTTTGAGGGTTGCCATGGGTGGTGCTATCTCGAAGCATCGATTGCAGGGACCCTGTGAGGATTGATGGTGGGGACAAGGAATCCGATACAAAACGTGTTTAGGGCTAATCTGAGGTTGGATCTAAGGAAAAATATAATGAAAATAAAAAGAGAGAGAGAAAGATCTCCACAAATGAAAATATTCTTCTAACCTTCTCTCTCTTACAAAAATGCACTGGCAAATTGAACCTGGGCTAACCATGTTATAAGCATGAGTGCTTTAACCGCTGGGTCCAACAAACCTTAGGATAGTTCTTGTGGGCCTTAGAAACCTTCGCGGTAGACTAAGGCGAAAGTTAGTTAGGTCTGGATCTGGGCTGGTACTTGAGTACATCTGGGCCCATTGTTGGTATTAAGATCTGATTCCTAGAGTTGCGGCTTAGTAGAGCATCCTGACTGGTTTGGTCCATAAGGTTTTGCTAAGGGACTAGCAAAAGCTAGGCATGGGGATATGATGGAAACACCATCATGATCCATAACTAGCTCAGTTTGGTCTAATAAAGTTGATAAAAGCTCCTACATAGCCATCAGAGGGTCATATATGCATAATGTTCTATTTTGAGAAGAAGATAAGAAACTAGGGTTATTTATGTAATTTTAACTGCATTTCACAAATACAGAATAATCATGGGGAATTCTAGGGATTTATCGAAGGTCAAATGATCATTAATGTCTAATAAGTGGGTCCATGTAGAACGAAACGGGTTTTCATTAATTTCAAGAATTAATGGACATTTGAAACCCTAAAAATAGACCCTCTTAGTTAACTGAGGTTCTGGTCAGGATAAAATTCACCTAAATCCTCTAAAATTCATAGAAAAATATTCTATAGGGCATGGTATCTTTGATTTAACCATCAGAACCTATTTTGGCCTGAAATAGTCACAGATAGAAAGTTACCATAATTTAGGCTTTTACGTAATTTACCCAGTCAAACTTGGTTAAAACCTATATCCGACTTCACCATTAGATTCCTTGTGTCCAAATTAGGATTGTACCAAAACTTGGGCCCAATTTGAGGTCATTTCGACCTAGTTTGCATTTTGGTCTAAGTCTGACTCTTACTCTCTCAAATAGCCCCTTAGCTTTTGAAAGATTTACAAAATGCCCCCTAACTTCTTCATCTTCTTTGTGAAGAAGTCCTTGCCACCATTGGACGTCAATCGACCTCCAGGTGAGCTTTGACCAAGGAGAATCCTACTCAAACTTCAATCAAATCCCACCAAATTTGGTGGGATTGATGTTCACACCTAAGGAAACCTATTGGGATCAATCTCGATACTTAACTCCTTCTAATTTGTGCATGCGAACCCATGAAATTAGTGGGGTTCTTCTTGAATCCCAAGCAAGCTAAGAAGCTTGTTTCCTGTTCTCAAAGCTCTCCTAAGCCCTATAAAAGACCCCTCATGACATTCCTCACCTCAGTGAGTTTTTGAGCTAAAAATACCTCTTCTTTCCCTACCTCCAGCTCGCTCCAACTCCTCTCCAGCAACCCCTCTACCTCCGACCTCTTTTTCGGCCGCCACATACAAGTGGCTGCCGATTCTCCTTCCCTACGTCTTTCCAAATGTCGCAATACTGGCGAGGTGTCCTCTAACTCTTCGTCGTCACCGTTCTTCATGATCGGAGTTACTTCCATCTCCGACGTTGGCTCATCACGGCCGATGCCTTCTCCATTCCCCTTCATCTGCTACTTAGTCTTGACAACCCCCTATCATCTTCTCATCACAACTATATCACTGCCGCTTCAAATGGACCCCTCATGTGCCCTCCATGCCTCCGTCTTCCACCTCGCCGGTGTACCTCCGGCGAAGCATTACAGCCGCCACAAACCATCTCCTCGCCTTCCATTGAGTCTGCGAGCATCACCTCGTGTCACTAAGTAAAAGCCCCAAAGAAATTTGGGGTTTTGCTCTCTCTATCACCTCACCTGACACCTTTAACCTCGCACCACCTTCCTGAGGTCAGCATACCTCCATGCTCACTCACTCGACACAGCACGGCGATCGCCACACTCACCGTTCTCCGACGAATCTTCTGAACGTATTTGACAGGGCCAATAGGCCATATTTTTCTTTTTAGGTACTCGCCACCTACCGTCATCACCACCATTGTCACCACCTTCATTCTTCAAGTTCCACGCCACGAATGCTCCAGGATACACCCTCTAGGCACTGCAGATTCATCTCAAGTACGTGCCCAGGTCTTCAATTGAGAGCCACGCCCTCTGCAGCTGCTACAATTGAACAAAGAACCGCTTGCTGCTTTGCGCAAGAAGGAAGAGGGACGTTTAGTCCCACATCGGGCGTGGATAAGCGTTTGGCCACGCATAAATGTTTTTTCTACTCTTGCCTTAACGCCTCGAGACACGAGGTTGAGGTCCCCTTACCCGCTCACTCGTACCCACCTAAGCCCTCACTCCTCGGCTACTACCCATATTGATAGCCCTGGACCTGATACTTCTTAACCCGATTACCCAATTGGAAATCGGGTTATTTGAGAGAGAAGATGAGGAATTTGTGAGTGGGGGAGGGGGGGTTTTTCTCTTCAGAGAAAAGGTTCGACACTTAGTCACTGAGGGAATTGTGCCCTTGTGCTTGTGAAAAAAGGAGAAGGTCTAAAGTAAAGGAAGAAGAAGAAGGAGAAGCCTCGCAAAGAAGAGAGAATAGAAGTAGAGAAGAAGAGGAAGAAGGATGAGGCCCTTGAGCCTTTTAAAGGCACTGTAGCTAGGTGTCACTTAAGCTGTCTGGGCTTTATCTCTGTTGTCTAGTGCATTGGTTCTGCTAGTTCTTAAATTGAGATATTCTTGGCTTATATGATTCTGATACTTGAGTGAATTGTGAAGCTTAACTTTGTAGGGTAATTTGATGATTTAAATCACCATTTTACCCCATTCTTTTTGCGCATTGCCACTAATTCTCTTATAAATATCATTCTCGCATGGAATTATTATTATAAATTTTTATATTTGTGATTTTTGAGATTAATTGCAATACTTGTTCCCTATATTCGACCTCAAACTTCATTCGAGTTATAAATTGTATTTGTTCACACGTTATTTCAGCTATATTGCAATGAAGTGATTTTAAAACCCTGATTTAACATGTTAACAAAAGGTCACGTGCACAGGAAATGTAGATAAGTATTTACAAAGAGCTTAAACCACCATCAAGGTGAACAACTAATTCCAGCAACCAGCAAACACATAAAATTGAAATGGTAATCTGGATACAAATGTTAACCAATTGTTCGCCTTCACCACCATTTTGCCCCCCAAACACATACCTCACCTCATTCCCCAATTTTATACAAAAATAAGGCCCATGTCAATGACATTTTCAGAAATATATAACCAACAATAATGTGAATTAATAGTACGAAACTACTTATAGTATTCAAAGGTAATGTGCACCAGAAATGTAGATAAGTATTTACAAAGAGCTTAAACCACCGTCAATGTGAACAACTAATTCCAGCAAACACATAAACTTGAAATGACTATCTGGATACAAATGCTAACCAATTGTCTACATTCACCACCATTTTTTCCCCCAAGCACATACCTCATTTCCCAATTTCATACCAAAATGAGACCCATGTCAATGACATTTTCAGCAATATATAACCAACAGTAATGTGAATTAATCATTATGGAACTACTTACCTCCACACAGCAATTGACTTTGACACACTTGAAAAGAGAGATTCGGGGCCAAGTCCACCTCCACGTTCTTACGATACCCTTGTTGTCAACCAGAGAGATACCATGTTATCAGATCGGAAATGACATTTTTAAAACCTACTGTAAAGGCAAAAAAATCAACCTTCTTCACTATCCTAGTTGTTGGAGGTTTCCTTACTGTTACCTCCCTTTCCTTCTCGAGGATGAACAGCACTACGAGAATGCCGGCAACAAGGAGATCAGGAGAGGTTTTACAGCCCCCCCTCCCCCTCAATGCCATCCTTATCCTCCTCCATGTTCCAATAGTCAAGGCAGATGTGTGGGAAGCAGAAGACAATGTTCGCTCAATGAAGAGATGCAAGAAGCAGGAGGACTGACAAGGGGGCTGCTAATGTGATGCTTTAGCATCAAATCCACTTTATGAAGGATTGATGGGCTGATTGCAAAAGGGGGTTGGTGGGAAAATAAAAACCCATTGAACACAACCAACCAAGCGACATTCAACACAACCAACCTCAGAAGATGCGACTACCACTTGCGTGAATCCAAGGAAAGCAAACAACCCATTTCAACAAGGACAATCACAGATTCAAGAAGACATTGATTGAAATCCACTAGGAGGGCATTCAAATCTCCCACAAATCGACGAGCAAACAAGGCCAAAATGTATGAACTGCTCATACCCGGACATGTTGAACCCTACCTTGCCTCCAGAGTTCTTCAACTTCACTATCGTTCGGAGATACCCGTCGCCTCCATCGTCGATGGAGCCCCTTCTCCTTCACCATCGTCTGCATATTACTCAACCTACTTATTCTTGTCGCTGTAGATATGCTCGTCACCGAAGACCAACGTGAGATGCAATGCGAGGGGAAATGAGAAGGAGAATGAGGTTGGGAAAGTAGGGTTTCAGAATCGGTAACACGGGATCGTCGATGAGGGATAAACCATGGGATTAATCCAATCCCGTAGCTATTGCGGGATTGCCATTCCACTGGGATTCTACCTCTTCCTCTGGGATTTATTTCCCCTGGGTTACGGAGCCCCAAATGCTGCTTAAGGTCGTGTACCCCGCGTCCCAAACGAGCCCTAGGCAGCACCCTCCACCTCACTTGCTCTCCTCTCCAGATGCACGCAGCATCGATCTCCTCCCCACGCCCCCTGCATGTAGAACCTCCACCCACGTTCCGCTCCCTCGCCCCAAGCATCACTGCACCTCAGATTGCTCATGCCAGCTTCCTCCCTTGCAATCAACTGTAGCCCTGCTCCACTACAAGAGGAGAATGTCCGCCTACAACACACAACCCCACCTCTACAAGGAGCAACAACGTGACCACCTTGCTGATAGTAACCTCAACTCCCTTTCTCGCCCTTCCTCCTGACAGCAACAAGCCCACGACCGCGCCCCTACCCTCATCCCTATGGTGAGGGCATGGATCACCTTCTCGCTACACCGATGACCATGACCACCACCGTGCTCCTCCTCGGTGCCACAATCGCACTCTATCCTCAATACTCCTACGACCGTGACGACAGCATCCACCACCGCGTCACCGCACCTCGACGTCTCATCCTCTACCATGTCTCTCACGACCTCCACGATCACACCACGTCTCTTCTTCGATTGCGATGTTCGTGCACCTCGACTTCTTTCGATCCATGTGGTGACAGCACATGGCTCATCTCTCTACATTCGTGATTCCCCCTCGATGTATCCATCATCGCATTACATCCGCGACTACGTGTTCCCACTGCGACACCACACCGCAACTTAATTAGTCTGCTTTACTACTAGAGTTTATCTATTTTTATTTGGGATCATAAGCATCTCGTCATATATATATGAACCTATTTGCCTCTTTGTGGAGATGACATATACCATGGTTATTTCTATATTTTTGTTGCACTTGAATGATGCAGGTGAGGTTGGATTGATTTATTTGGTGCATTTTTTTATTTGTTTAATCCAAGATTTGTCACGTGCATTAGACCTTATTCCCTTCGTGGTTATGTAATCTGCTATATATTTGAGTTGATTATATCTTTGACACGAGCCGATTTGCTAATTATTAGATTTGATATTAACGATACTTTTTGTGGTTTAATTAACTCATACATATTAAGTTTGACATTTATTTTGATTGGGATTTTTCCATCATGATTTATACTATGACGTCTTAGTATTATCATTGCAAAAGTGAAAAATTCCCCATATCAACAGCAACCCTCACCTCGCTCATGCTGTACTAGCGGTGCACGCGTGACGTGCATGCACATGTGGTACATGCATGTGCGTGGGGGCAATGTGTGCACTGACCATGTTGTGCGTAGGGAATGGATGTCATGCGCTGCACATGGCCGGCCAAACCCCATTTCCTCCATTATAAAAAGGCCTCCACCCCCCTACTTTGTTCATCATCCCTTCCTACATTCTTCTCTCCCTCTCTAGAGCTCAAGAAACCTTTTCGAGCTCATTTCTAGTGCTCCCAAGCCTCGGGAAGCTCCTCTAGAATAAATTAATAATTTTTACAAGTCCCACCTCTCACCCCCTTCATGGAGCTCCCACTAATCTTTCTCTCACCACCATTCAAGGAAGTGGATCGCTGCGACGTCGCCTTGCCTCATCTCCTATTCTTCCAATCCCATTATCCTTCCTCCGTCCTCGTCCTCCTTCTTTCAGGCGTCGTCCAACCTATTGTCCTCCAAGAAAACATTGAGGGGGATTATCTCTCTATATCTTTTTACTGCTTCGTAGTATAGATTTATTTTCCACTATTAGTTGCAATAAACCTTGTTTCATTCTGATTATATATATTTTGTTCTCTCTCTTTAATTACTTGTTCAGTAGATTAGTTTTCAATCTGTTTTTCTGCCAGTTAGATTAGTTCAGCCACCTATTCCTGCGTACATAAAATCACAAAAAAAAAAAGATATAGCAAAAAATACCAAAAATAAATAATCAAGCATGATTTTTAATCATACATCACCTCCCTGAGTTCCACCGAGGACTCACCATCCCAGTTATAAATTTTAACTAAGAGCAAATTTTAGCACGTACTATGACAGGGTTTCTCTTTCTTGAAACCCTAATCCTTTTTCTTCGCCTAATTTTTGGTCATCATTTTGGCGTCATTGCTAGAGAGGCAACGAACTTTGATTTTTCAACATTCTTCTCGTAGTTACTTAACTTTTATCTCACTGCTATCAAATTTACTGTGATTGCAGGTACTCCTCTGGGACAAGCCAAAGTGGTAGGTTGGAGAAAAGTATGGGTGAAGGTTCTGTAAGCCTACCCTCTCCCCATCCATTAGATTTATTTTGACACCCAAATAACTCAAACCCAAACCAACCTAGGAGGTTGTGTAAACCCTAGGTTAGACTTGGTTGTTTGTTTGTCACTTGCACTCACCTTCACCTATCCATTTATAAAAAGAAATGAAAAAATTTCTTCTTCTCTAATAGAGGGACTGAACTAAAATTTTTACAGTCTAAAGACCCACAAACCCTAAGGCACACCGTTTCTGATTTAGTCACTAACCATGATTTTGACTTGTGGACCTGGTACACTAGAACCAACTACACATATAAGTGACTATTATTTTCTGTGTGACTTAATTAGCGGTGCAACAAGCCAACTAATTAAATTGTTTGGGTCATATCACTTAACTTAAAATTGATTATTCTAGTAGTTTGCTCCATTGGAATCAATTTTTAGGGCTGAACCATATTATTTATTTTTAAAGGAATATATCTATAATTGTGATTCCAAAACTTGGCGATCTCCATTAAACCCTGATTGAACAAACTTAAGAATTGAATCCTAAAAGCTACTAAACAAGGTTAAACCCTAACATACACATCATCAAATAACCTTGTTTAAAAACCCTGGTTGTGTATGCACACACACATTAACTGATCTCTAAGGGCACAAACTATTTAAAGGGCCCATCACATTCTAGAGCATAACACAATCCCAAGCCTAATTAAAATTGAGTAGACGTTGGCCTTAAGGATTAACTTATTCTTCAAGGTTTAAATTGAGATCATTTTCGATTCATCTACTTCTAGCGATTCATTTGATGTCTAGCTAGGGGAGTACCATCAAATGACAGTAGTTGGGGGGTATTAAAGGAATCGGAGGTACAAGCCAAAGAAAGAACCTTCTCCCTAATTCCTCCCTCTAATAGGGTGGATTGACCGCATAGAAGTAGACCAAATTATTTGTAATCTTAAGATGGGTTTCGGGAGTCTGTAGGTCTTTAGGCTACTTTCTTAAGGATAGGTTTGGATTGTTTATTTTGCAGAGCACCTTTCTCTTACCTATTTTCCCTCCCTTATCTCCATGTATTCTTCTACTTCATACACAGACTTCTACTCCTACTCTCCAAACACACCTTATCCCCAACATGATCACTATCCCGATCCAACTTTTACCTACCCATCTACTAGTTGGGATAATCCTAAATGGGGATATAATCCAGGACCTCAATGGCTAGGGTTTAACCCTGGGCATCAAAATTTTGATTATTATCCTTCTCATAGCTATGCTGAATATAGATGTTCGCCCTCTCATGAAAAACCTAGTGTGATCTATGATCAAGAAGGATATACTATTTACAACCCCTACCCTCCCCAAGACTACACTATATATAGGTCACCACCCCTTGATGAATAACCTACAGTGACCTATTATCAGGGAGGACCTCAAGAACCTCAATATCTTGACCCTCATGGAATGAACCAAAACTTACCCAACCATGAGCTGAACCATTCGGTCCAAGTGATTCAGGTCCAAGATAGGGTGCTGACTAACTTGAGGACAACCATACAATCATTAGAATCTTTGCCAACACCTTGTAATGAAGCTTTGGAGCCTCTAATTAAAATGATTGATGATCTTAACAGTTCCTTACTAGATTGGCTCCGAGAGGTTGAGGATAAGGACATGGGTGAGATGTTACTTGGGAGGTTGTCAACATTGAGGATGAAATTTGTGGTTGCTCTAGTCCAATCTTGGGATGATTCTCAGGATGAACCCCCTTCAGGAGAACCAATGTTAGAACCCATTCAAGCACCTATAAGGGGGACATATTTTATGAGACCTGGGAGGACAAAGTTGATTTTGAGCAACCAATTGAGGATGAACCGATTTCTTCACAATAGATCCTCGAACCAGGGTATGAAGAAAAATATGTCTCTGCAGACCAAGGAAGAATATATGATCATGAGAGATATGTATATGAGGATCAAGAATTCTTTGATGCTGAGGGTGAAGGATCCATAAGTGAAGAAGTCTCACTAGAATTAATCGACTTTGAGGAGGATCTTAGTGAGACAGACCTCAAAGAGCATATTGAAAATTCTGCTTTTGAAATTACTGAATCTAAGTCAACTCTGATTCAACCACAATTTTTGGACTTGGATATTTTAGATGGGGTCATTAATACTCAGGAGGTCTCGAAAATAGAAACCTTGACTTTGGAGAATAAGAGCCCAGAAATGAGAATCTAGGAAGATAATTCTGGGGAAGAAAAATGTTTGGATCTTAGGGTTCCTATATGCCTTATACCACCAACTTTTTACCAGGACCCTTATGATATTTGTGATTTTGAGGACATGAAACCCAATTGCAGAACAATGGATTATCATGTTGAGCTGGATTCAAAGTGGACAAACAAATATATTGGTTTAGACCTAACTTTTGTCCGAAATTATAGACTTGGTTTACATGCTTCCAAACCACAGACCCAACCACATAAGTAGAAAGATATTCGATTATGGGTAATTTTCATTCATAACCTTAGAACCAAGTGACCCTAGGGCATGGGTTTGCACCATAATTTGGTCCACAATTGTGGACACACTTTCGCGACTCCAAAGGTCAATCTTCTTACTCTAATTTTGACTTGCCAATTTGAGTCTTTAATCTCTTCTTTTTATTTGTGGACTATGTGTAGCTGAAAGCACTAAACTCAGCAACTGTGTATAGTCTATATTTATTTGGAGCTGACCATATCTGACATGAATTTCAAGTGCTTTCTTTTCTTTTCCATTCCTTTTAATGCCTTTATTATACAATGAGGGCATTACATTAGCTAGGCATGAGGGGTGGATATACTTATTTCTGAATTATTTTGTTAGCCTCGGAGAATTTTGCCATTTATTTTCTATTTATATATATATAATTCAAAAAGATGAAAAACATTAAAGACTTAAGAAAAGAGAACTTAGGCATTAAAAGTTTTTAACTTTAGGAAAGAAAGCAATAGGATCTGAATACTTAGACTCTTCTGGTCTACATGCTTAATTGACCATGGTATCCACTAAAATGTAGACCTTTTTCTCGAGTCCTTGCCAATTTAGAATCCATTTTAATTGGTTAAATAAGTTGGGGTGATAAGTATGTGACTTATCAACCTACCCTTTGATTTGAGGGGTCTTAAAGTCTAACCATCTACACACCATTTGCACTAACTCACTTATGGGTGACCTTAATGAAAATTAGGTAACTAATAAACGTAGTATGGCTAGCAGATTATTATGAGTAACCACTCATAGCTAGGTGTCTAGGGCCCAACCACATGACTTAATCTCTTTGGATGTTGCCTTTAGGTACATCTTAGATCAAGGAAGCCACTTGCTCAGAAAAGGAAGAAAAGAAAATAGAAAAACACCTAAAAAAAAGAAATAGAAAAGGAGAAAATAATAAGCCACACTTCACTACATGGGTATGGTTGACAAGTTGCCATGGGTAACCCTCCATTGCAGTTTGCCCAAAGCCTAGCCTACAGAAATGCACAAATAAAACCTTAAAATTAGGAGAAGTGGGGAAGTAGAATAAACTCGAGAAGATATACATGGTCTGCCCTTGTGTTGACCCCATAAAAATAAGAGTAGGGAGAAAGCTATCGATTGAGAAGATAAACCTTTACGCAAAAATCTTTCATTTAGGGTCACCTAGGTTTTATAGATGCTTAAGATCCATTTTGATTACTGGTTAGTGAGTCAATCACCTCTGTGCAATAAGATGCTTAGCACTTATGGTCTTCTCAAGTCTTAGGTGGGTTCGGTAGTCGTAGAAAGCAGTCTCGAAACCTCAAACACAAAAAGTGTAAAAAAATTAGAAAAGAAGAAAAAGAGAAAAAAATTCCTTTTAAAAAAGGCAAGAACTTGGGCGGTTTGCATTTTGGCAGACACCCAGGGTATTGTCGAGTGTTAGCAGTTTAGATCCTAGGTATAAATTTCTTATTGTTGATAAATAACATAGGCCTAAGTAATCAAATCTTAACTCTATTTATAAATAGCATTTAGTTTAGTTTTGCTAAGGACTAATAAAATATAAGCATGGGGTTGTGATAAGTATACATTATTTCATGATAAAATGCCTATTTTGTAAGTTTCGTAGCAACTTAAGTGCATCTAGCATTTAAATAATGCATAACGTCCATCATCTTGCATTTAGATTAATTTGTGTAAATTGCACATTAATATCCCTTTTCTGATGGCTAGGGGATTGGGTGACACATATACGAGCTCCAAACAACAAATCCGACTGTATGAATGGACTTAGGGTGACAATCGTAGTCCAACCACTACAAGAAAAATTGAACATCCCTAGTGTCCCAATGTGAGTTGGATACTCACATTGCAAATCTGATCAATCATTGCTAATGTGAACCACACGTAGAAAATATCTACTCCCATGTGAGCCAGATACTCACATTTTGCAACTATTATTCGTGTAAACTGTTGTGAATGTGAGCTGCAGTGAGGTGTGAAAAGTTGCGTTACTCACATTGGCGATGGTTGATTGGATCAACCATCGCCAATGGTGAATATAAGTTCGTGCCCACACCCCTTCCCCCACCCCCTCCCCCGAAACAATTCTCCTTCCTTATGCGAGCCACCCCCCTCCCCGCTTCTTCCCTGCCCACCGTCGAGTCTCCCTTCGTCTGGTAAGCCACCTGCTCACCAACCTACCACCCCTCCTCCCCGCAACATTGCCCCCTCCTTGGCCCCCTCCCCAGCGTCGCCCGCCTCCCCGGCACCCCTCCCCTACCCGTACGCCCTCCCCTCTGTAATTTCCCTACTTGGAGGGGTGAGATTAGTGTGACGTAAAAAATGCGTAAATGAAATATAAAGCAATCTCAAAAAGACAATCACACAATGTACATAAAAAGTTTTTAGGTGGAAACCCAAACCGGGTGAAAACCACCACCTAACCCTCTCGAGTTAGGATTTTCCGATCAACCTAGTTGATCAAATCCACTAAACGAATCACTTTAAAACGAGGGTGATTCAACCTCAGTACAACCACGCTACAAGTATGAGGGTAGCGTTCCTCAACCCCTTCTCTCCACGAGAAGGATTTTGTCCCACGAAGGAGACGGGAATTCGCAAAGCGAATACCCAACCAAAAGACAAAGGTAAAATAAACAACAAACCTATAGAGCCAACAAAGTAATAAACCTAAGCTTCTATAGGATTTAGGAAACTCCCCTTTGCAAGGAGTACGTCGACGATGACGCGGTGCGTGAGCCACGCGACGACGTAACTTCGCTCTCGTGAACTACGGTGGGAGAGTGGGTGCGCAACAGCTTGATGCTCTCAAGAGAATGGTGCTTGAGCTTGGAGAGCAAGAGCTAGCTAGGACACAAGAGAGTGGAAAGTGTAATACAAATTGTTTCTTGTGTATCTTGGTCTCTCTAGGTGTGTCTTGGTGTGTAAAGGCTCCCCTCTATTTATAGAGGCCTTAGGAAGGCTTTGGAAGGCTTAAGAAAGGTTCTATAGCCGTTGGGAACAAAGCCCAAGTGAATCAGCCCGAAATCAGGAACAATCATTGTTCTGACAGGCTTATCAGATGTCTAATTCTAGCATCAGACGTCTGGAAGTTCACTATAAGACGTCTGATTCAAAGGTCAGACGTCTGATTTTGGGCGGGTCTCTCCCTGACTTGGATTAGATCTAAACAGGGTTTTTACGCAAGTCCATCAGACGACATACAGGTCGTCTGGCACTATGTCTGGACGTCTGGAAACCTACTTTTACTGTGGGAATTGATTTCCAAACGTTGCAACGGCTAGAAAATCTCTGAGAAGAGATTTTGGGTCAGCCGAGGCAAAACGGTCATTTATCAGACGTCTGGACAGTCCTATGGACGTCTGATAAGGCTCTAACGGTCATATCTGGAGTGTTTGCGAAGCCAGCCAACGGTCCATTAATTGGACGTCTGGCAAAGTCATCAGACGCCTCCTAAGACGTCTGGTCTAAGGTCTGGACGTCTGATTTCATCAGACAGAACTAACTATGTCCAACCTAACAGTTATCAGATGTCTGAAACAACAGTCAGATGTCTTAAAATACTTTATCAGACGTCTGATTTGGGAATTAGACGTCTGGAAGTGCTGTTTGAACCCTATATTGGTTTTCTAAGTATTCTACAGAAAACATAAGTATCCTAGGGTTGTGCCGGTGTTCCTAGGACTACTGTTAGGGTTCTTTGAGGCTCTTTAACAGAAATATCTAAGGAAATAAAGAGCAACAAAAGAAACGAAAAATACAACAAGTACAAAAGAAGGAAATCTATCCTATTCTTCATTTCCTTCCATCTTCAATCTATCGCTCCACGCGAACCTCCTCTGTTTTCCGTCAAGCTCCTCCAATCCATCCTGGATGCGAGCTCGAACTCCGTCTAAACATGTCCACATTTGCAATTGACCTGAAATCTAGGACTCAAACTGCAAATGTTAAATAACACGTGTTTTGTTATCATCAAAACAAATGATCGTGGTGCTCTAGCACCAACACCCTCCTCTACCGCCCCCCACGCTACCCCTTGCCGCTGCACCCTCCCCCTGCCCACCCCTCATTGTTGCCCCCCGCGCTCTCTCTGCGTCGCCCCTGCACCCTCCCCTCCTCCACCGCCCCCACCCCTGCTCCTCCTCCCCAAGTTACCCCACCTCATCCACCACCTCCCCCAACCACCACCTCCCCCTAAACCCTTTCCATTCACTTTTTTAAACTTTTTTAAGATTTAGATTTATTAAAATTTGATATTAATTATGTTTGATTTGTACCATTCAATTTAGGTTAACCCGTCGTCGGATACGCCACCGTCGATTCTCGTGTTTTATTGAGGTGTGAATGTAAAATTTTTAGATTAATTATGTTGTGAATGTGAGTGATTGTGGGGTGTATCCACTTAATTATGTGAAATTGTATGTGCATGCATGTGATGATTGTTGGGTGTACCCACTTAATTATGTGAAATTATGTTATTTTTGTAAATGAATATGTGTGGGGTGTACCCACATAATTATGAATGTTTTGTTGCTTTCATTTGTGAATGAATGTGATGTATCAACTTAATTTGTAAATGTTTATATGATTACTTGTGTGTGTTTTATAAATTTGTAGATAAACACACTTGCATAAATTTAGATGCACTTGAGGCCAAACAATAGGTATTCTAAACCCTAGGTTACATGTTTTAGGAGGGGATAATCATGTTAAATTACTTGCTCGTCGACACTTATGATCATGTTATATGGACAATGCAGAGTGTGTGTATACCTTACATGCATGAAGTTTTGTCTTTATAGCATGCCATAAGAGTCATCGTCCTTTGTTCAGAGAAGTTCTGAACAAAGGGGGGTCCTTGAAGATTTGATCACAACTTAGGGTTACTTGTTACATGGAATCGATGTCTAGAGGAATTTCGGTAGTTTCTTTTCGCTCTTCTTTGGCATACCACTTGATCTTATCCACGTTCCTAAAGCACCCTTAAATGGGAGTTATTGGGAATGTAGTTAATGTTAGTCTTTGGGGTATACTGTAGAAATGCGAGGAGATGCTGTCAAAATTTCTACAGACACTGGTTACATGTAACAAGTAATGTTGTGATCAAATTTTCAAGGATGGGCTATTAAAGTGAAAATCATAATCAAAGTACAAACATATATATAACATGTCAATGTTTATTCATAATTAGTGGGTGATTTAGGTTCATCTAAGAGTAGCTTTTTTTTCTTGTAAATGTTTATAGATATAATATGGCATTAACTTGAGACCTTTATATCTGTTAATAATTATTTAGGTTATTATGGACAAGTCTTGGATTAGTCTGAGAAATTCAGATTACATTCGATATAAGAATGGAGTGAGGGAGTTCTTGGATTGGACGATTGGACTTTTCATGATGATTAGAAATCATTCAGACGAGGGGAACTTCTACAGTTGATTTTCTATCCTTGTCGAAGGTGCCTAAATGGAGAAGTATATGATCGTAACATTGTGTTAAAGCATGTAATATGTAATGGTTGGTGACAACATTACACCAAGTAGATTGCTCATAGAGAATTCATTGTAGAAACTTATGAAACTGATTCAATGAATGTTGATTAGGGGCCTATCGGTAATATTAAAGGTGTTGGGATCAAGGAGATGTTGGATGAACTTAGAGCAGTAGATAACATTGTAGATGATAGTGACATGTTACGAAGTTGTAACAACTTTATGATGCTATTAAGGTAGCCGATGAACCGATTGCTCCTGGAGTGAGTTCTATGTCAAGGTTGACATTTCTATTGAAATTATTTTAGATGAAGGTTATTAATAGAGCCACATCTAAATTAATGTTCGAGGTACTTGAATTTATTGAAAAGCTCCTATCTAAGCCTAAAGGTTATCTGGAGTTGTGGTATGATGTGAAGAAATAGATTATGGTATTGGGCTTGAATTACGAAAAGATTGACGCTTGTTCAAATGATTATGTATTGTTCAGAAGTGAATATGTGATAAACGCTAGTTTATCATCATTCTTATGCCCCAAAATAGATCTAGCTCTTTAGTTTAAACTCCGTAAATGGGTTTTCAGGCTACATTTAGGCATTTACCTAGGTTAGGCATGCATTGTATTTTAGTTGTATTTTTGATGTGTTTACTTGAGTGTCAGGGATAGATAGAAAGTCAAATCCCGCATACCTTGGCACTCAGGAAAGCAGAGGATGAAGAAGAAGCTCCTATCAGTTGGATTCCAGCTAGATCCAACTCATCCCAACTGGATCCCAGCTCATTTTAGCTGGATCAACTCATCTCAGCTGAATGGTAGCTCAAGCTAGTTCACCTTAGCTCCATTCAACTCACCTTAGCTGGATTGCAACTCAAACTAGCTCAAGATAGTTGATCTCAGCTCCATTTTAGCTCCTCCAGCTCAGAACAATTCACTGGAAGCTCAACCTGACTATGACTAGCTACTGCCATCAACTAGATAGACCTAGTCAGCTGAAGATGACCTCAACCAACTTAGGCCAGCTCAAGTCCAGCTTCTGGAGACCTAACTCAGCTCAACTTGGTTGAGCTAAGCTACTTAACCTAAGCTAGCTACTCTAGCTAGCTAGGTAATCTCTGGGAAGACCACACCCAGCTTACCTTAGCTCAGATTAGAAGAATGTAGCTTAACTAGCTTGGCTTAGCTGCTAGCAAAGAACTACCTAGCTAAGCTAGCTACTGAGCTCCACTTCAGCTCCCTTCAGCAGACATCAGCTCCAATGCAGCTCCTTTCAGCTACTTCTTGCTCCTCACCTTCAAAACCCTATCTCTCTCTGCCTCTCTACCGTACTCCCTACTAGTTAAGATAGTTAAGCTAGCTTAGCTAGTCACCTCCTTGGCCACCAAAACCTAACCCTAAAACCCACCTAACTAGCTCCACCAACTAACCTTACCTAAGTCCACCTAAGCTACCACCACTCCACCTCAATCTTGGCGCCCACCCTACACATCCCTTCACCCATCTCTACCACCGAAAGACACCACTAAATTCCCTCCAAAACCACCTAGAAATGGCACCAACTTTTTCCCTCCAAAACCCTTGAAATCAAACCCTACACCTACCCCTTCAACCCATACCCACCCTCCATTTTTTCCCTCCAAAATCAACACTTTCTAGAAGGTATTTTTGGAGGAAAAACCAAGGCACCTTTTCATTTCCCTCCCATTTTTCCCTCCAAAAATATCCAAGCACCCCTTCATTTCCCTCCAAAAAAATACAATAACCACCCCCCTTCCCATCCTATAAATACCCTACCCTACCACCACATAATTCCCATCTTCTCCCTTAGTTAGGTCTACCATTAATCCACCCATTCTCCACACCAAGGAAGAAAACGGAGAGAAGAAGATCAAGGGGGCAACCTCCCTGCCCGCTTGGAGCCTTCTTCCTCTCGTTCTTCTCCATTAGCCACACTAAGGAGGAGGTCATCTTCACACCTAGAGGGAGTGGCCAGGCAAGAGGAGTAGACTTGAGGTGGTTGACGCCTACCTTGAGGAGAGATTGGCTGGAGGAGGACAACTACAAGAAGAAGCTAAGAAGAATTCTTTTCAAGTGCAGGTGACTGCACTTGGAGCAAGGGCTCTCCAAAACTTCTACAGAGGATTCTTCTTCTTTATCTTATTTTATCTTGTATTAGCTAGTGTTTTTTTTTGTTTTCATATAATAAGCATTTCGCTACATTTCTTCTAGTTGCTAGTAATACAAGTTTTATTTTGCCTTCCAATTTTCATGTTCTAGTTAGTGTGTTTTCCTTGTTACTTCTTTAGTGCACCACATCCTCCTCTTTTAATTACCCTAGACGCACTTGCCTAGGGTGAGCTTAGAAGAGAGGATTCTATTCTTGTAGGTTTAGTGATAGGTGTAGTTGTTAGCATACTTTCATATTCGCATCCATTGCCCGACTATTTCTGAAAACCCTAAAAATAACAAAATCAAAAATACAAAAAGATATGTGTTGATTTGAAAGGCGAGAGAGAGAACCACTCATGTGATTAACAAATTGGCCTCCTTGGATGACCCTAGATACTCCACTATCTAGGTATTACATATTTAAAAGTAATTGCAAAATTGTGTGTTGCAATGACTCAAAACCCTAATTTTATCAAATCACACATTTTTGCTATCAATATGCTGGTCTTGATACTTGTTCAGAGTGTGGTGCGTTAAGATAAAAGGTTGGAAAATCTGGGAATCAACATGGCAAGAAACAGGCAGAGAAGATCCTATGATACTTTCCATTGATTCCTAGGCTTCAACGCCTATTTATATCAAGACTGCGAAATTGATGGAATGGCATAAGCAAAACAAATCACAAGATGGCCACATTTGTCACCCCATAGATTCTGATGTGTGGATAAAATTTGATAACAGACATGTATCATTTACGCAGGAATCACATAATGTAAGATTTGGTCTTCCAAGCGACGGATTTAATCCATTTAAGAATATGTATCTATCATATTCAATATGGTTAGTGGTTATGGTAACTTATAACCTACCTCCTTTGTTGTGTATGTGATTGTCATTTATGATGTTGACATTGTTGATCCTAGGCCCAAAGCAACCAAGAAACGCTACAGATATATACTTGCAACCATTGGTAGATGAATTGAAACTATTATGGGATAACGTCATTCAAGCATACGATGCAGGAAAGAAAGAATTCTTTATGATGCATGTTGCATTGCTGTGGACTATCAATGACTTTCCAGCATATGCAAATATGTTTGGATGGAGTACAAAAGGAAAATTGGCATGTCCAATTTGTATAGATGACACACATCATCTCTGATTGCTTAAAAGCAGCAAGTTGTGTTCTGGGGTCACCGCAGATTTCTTCCAATGGACCATAGATGGCGAGCAACACAGTTCAAAGACAGATTTGATGGCAAATCTTGTCGATATTCCTCTAGGAATCCAAGAAATAAGCTAAGCACATATTATGTTATTTTGTTAGGAGTAACAATAATACAAAAATTACAAGAATTTGGAAACATAAGATTGGGAGGTCTTTTTAAAAAAGACCTTACTGCATTAAAGCATTCAGGCTTTAAGAAAAATAGCATTTTCTTCATGCAACTCTCATATTGGAAAGATCTGATAGTCTGACACAACCTAGATGTGATGCACATAGAGAAAAATGTCATGGACAATATGTTGGATGTCCTAAATTTAATAGATAGTCTAAAACACACAATGAAAGCAAGAAAAGATATGGAGATTTTGGGCATTCATCTAGAGCTACATATGACAGAGAAGGATGATGGCAGTGTTGTATTCCCAGATGCTATATATAGCTTAAAGCATGAATAGATTCAAAAAATATTCTTATTTTTTAAGGAGATACGGGTGCTGGATGGCTACTCATCATAGTTGTTGCGTTGTGTTAATGAATCTCAAAAAAAAAAATAGTAGGTTAAAAGTCATGACTCACATGTTTATATGCAAGTGTTTTCCCCATTGGCCATACGTGGAATCTTACCTGATAAGTGGAGTCTTGTTTGTCCCATTGTAGATATCTGTTCAAAGACTTTAGATGCTAAAATGCTGCGCTACGAGGACAATCAAGTTGTCATCACATTGTGTAAAATGGAATAGATTTTCCCCCTACCTTTTTCGACATAATGGTGCATTTAACAATACATTTGGCAAATGAAGCAACAATTGCAGGGCCAGTTCAATACAGATGGATGTATCCTATAAAGAGGTATTTGAAAAAACTAAAAGATTACGTGTTAAATAAAGCTAAGCTGGAAAGGTCAATTGTCGAGGGATATTTAGTTGACGAATCCATGAACTTCTGTAGCATGTATTTGGGTGAGACAGACCACAAATTCAATCATTTCGAGAGAAATTATGATGGGGGATACAATGAACATGATGGAGATTGTCTTTCTATTTTTGAAATTCCAAGAAGGTCAATTCTGTACACATAATTTATTGAGATTCCAGAAGTAGATTGGCAATTGGCATACTTGTATATATTAAAGCAAATTCCTGAAGTCAACCCTTTTTACGATGAGTTTAAACAATTGTTACATCCAAATACACGCGATGTACTCTTTCCTGAGTGGTTTAAGCAGCGTGTTACTAAATTGAAAGAAAATAACGACCCACGGTGGGTGGAAGATTTTGGCGTAATATTCGATTGTCCATTGAGTTATGGACATTACCATTCTGAGTACATCATAAATGGCTTCAGATACAGAATCAAATCTGTTGATGATGTAAAGGCTACACAGCAAGCTAGCATTGTTGTTCCTTGCGAATTAGCCGGTAGGTGTGATGGTTATTATGGACAGATTGAGGAAATTCTCGAGATTAGCTTTAGATATGATCGTAGACTTATCCTCTTCAAGTGTGAATGATTTGATATTTTCAAGGAAGGCGTCAGGTTTAAGGTTGATAAGAAGCACAAGTATATAAGTTTGAATAATAACCGTCGAATTCTTCAGAACATTGAACCATTTACTTTAGCCTCTCAAGTCTCTCAAGTCTTCTACGTGACTGGTAATAGCAAAGATGGATGGGTAATTCCCGTTAGAACAATGGCACATAGTTATTATGATTCTCAAAAGGAAGGGGAACCTAAATTAGAACCTGAAGCATGTCAAGAACTTCAACAACCAGATTTAGATCCAAGTGCAACAAACATTGATATATAAGGTATAATTTACAAACCTTTTTTCATAATATAAATTCTCTCATAAATCATTCTTATATTGATATAATAATTTGTTTACTCTTATTATAGGTTGTTGACACATTTCTGTTAATTTTTTCCTTCTACACGGCTAGTATTGTTTCAGGGTAAAATTAATGATTGATTTCAGTTATATGCATGCTTTTCATATGAATTCTATATTTATGTGTTTTTTTGTCACTAATTGTTTCTTTGTGTTGTGCAGATGGTGAAACTAAAGAGGTGGGCTTCTCGTTGGAGGAGTCCTAACACCACCCCCAATACCCAAGACCCCCGTACCATACAGCCTCCTTCCACGCAACCACCTACCACACAACCTCCTTCCACGTAGCCACCTACCACATAGCCTCCCCATACACGGCTTCCCTGCACCCAGACCTTCCCTACCTAGCCTACACCCCTTAGGACCCTTACACTCTTACCACCGATACATACTTAGTACCCACTCCCAATTTCAAACCCTCCCGTACACACACATATATCTATCTTGGTGCACTTGCACAGTCCCTTTTTACTGGGAAGGGGAAGAAGCCAGTCATTCCTGAGTTTGTGACATTACTCGAGCTTGAGGATAAGGTTGACAGTCATGACCCTAACCAGGATGAGAGGGATAGGGACGACGTACAGGACTCCCATGACGACGAGGATGAGGAGTGGGACGAGGGGGAGGGGGATGAGGAGGGGGACAAGGGTAGGATGAGAAGGATGTGCGGTTGGCCACCCTGAGATCAACATAGACCTTGATCAAGCAGGGCCCAATACTGCTGGTAAACAAATTTGTTATTTTCTATATTTTAAAAGTTTTTAAATTTGGTATTTACTCTTCATTCATAATACTATTATTATTAATTTTAGTGAAGAAGCAAGGAGGAAGTCCAATGAGAAATAGGGACTTAGAGCCTATGCTAAAGGGTGCAAGGGTGAAGGTGAAGATGACCTCTAGTAGGGAAGATTCTGACTACCCTCCATTTAGCACCAGACTCTCCAAGGTTGACCGAATACATTTGATGTTAGGATAATATGACCTCGATTTTCTTGTTCTTGAAGATTGGCAAAAAATAAACAGTTGACATCAAGATATACTCTAGGAACATCGACAAAAAATGACTCATCAAAGAAATGCATGAGCTTTTATTTAGAAAGACGGGTGGTGAAATTAAACATTTGCAGAGAAAAATCTTTCCACTCAACTGGCATACAATAGTGAAGTTTTAGGCCTTTATACCAATCAAACTTTGATTTGACATCCTCATTGATGCAAAATTTGTGAAATGCATCTTGAGGTGCCTTTCCCTTACTCTTAGATTTAGGTGCCATATGAAAAAATATGCAACAAGAGTAGGAGAAAATAATGAGTAAAATAGAATATTTTCTTTGATGTGTGCATTCAAAAACACACTTAAGCCTGCATGTATTGGTACTAATGATTAGTTCCGGTACTGGTTGGTTTCTGTTCCAACCAAAAATTCGAGCTAGTACCGGTACTCATCTTCAGTACCGATACCTGCTCACTAAAGTAGGCACTACTGCACCCAACTAGTACCGGTACCGATAATGGGTACTGGTACCATTTGGTACCTGACAAGAAAATATTGCAACAGTAGGAAAGGTTTTGAGAGAGTGAAAAACAAGATTAAGATTGACTCATGTAAGCACGATTTGATAAGAAGATAAGAGTGTACCTAGAGTTGAAGCTTAGAGGTGATTCTTCTCTTCTTGGCTAGGGTTGGAGAGACACTTGAGGAGGTGAACTAGGGTTTGCAAAGAGTGGAATGAGGCAAGTGTTTGCACTTGGCCTCTTTTATATGGGATGGGTCATGTGCTAGTCACATGACCACTTAAGTGGTTGGAAAAAATTTCAATCAACAACTTAGGTGTTGAAAAATAATGTAGTCGACAACTTAAGTTAAGCAACCATATTGCAAACAATACCCTGATATTTTTAGACATATGAAAATATTACAATTTACCCCTTTTTAACAAAATTGGGTAAATTGTAGTAAGGCCCTCAAGGATTTTTATAAATATAAACAAATTACATATCAATCAATTTGTTAGCTTTGAATCTCTTTAATTGTACAAAATCCTAATTTTCTTCTTATAAAGCAAAATCTCTTTGTTGCAAGAGGTTTTGTAAAGATGTCTTCTAATTGGTTTTGAGTGTCTACAAATTCTAATTGAATGGAACCTTGGAGCACATTATCTCTAAGGAAATGATGTCGAATATCTATGTGTTTAGTACGTGAATGATGTATTGGATTTTTGGATAAATTTATTGTGCTTGTATTATCACATAATATTTTGGATTGCATAAAAATCAATCCAAAGTCAGACAAAGCCTGTCTCATCCAAATGACCTGAAAGCAAGCAAGTGAAGCAGTAATATACTCTGCTTCAGTCATAGAAAGTGAAACACAAGTCTATTTCTTAGAGAATCATGAGATCAGAGATTCTCCAATAAAATGACATGTGTCGCAAGTGCTCTTTCGGTCTGTCCGACTCCCTGCATAGTTTGCATCACTATAAGATAATAGATCTAAAGTTTATGCTTTAGGATAAAAATGACCAAGATCTTTTGTGATGTTTAGGTATCTAAATATTCTTTTTACTGCATTAAAATGAGATTCCTTGGGTTCAGATTGGAATCTCATGCATAGACATGTAGCAAAAAGAGTATCAGGTCTAGAAGCTGTAAGATATAGTAGTGAACCTATCATACCCCGGTATTTCTTTTCATCTACCCTCTTGCCGGATAAGTCTTCACCAAGAAAAGTAGATAGAGCAAATGGAGTCTCTTTGTCATTTACATTTTCAAAGTTAAACTTCTTGAGAGTTTCAAGAACATATTTTGTTTGACTAATGTAAATTCCTGTGTCTAATTGTTGAATTTGGAGTCCTAAAAAGAATCTAAGTTCACCCATCATACTCATTTCGAACTCAGTCTTCATAGTTTCACAAAAATGCTAACACAGGGACTCCTTGGTTGATCCAATATAATATTGTCGACATATATTTGAACCAGTAGGATGTCATTTCCTTCTTTTACAAAGAGAGTTGAATCGACAACTCTAATTCTATATCCATGCTGGAGAAGGAAGGTCCTATGCCTATCATACCAGCCCCTGGGATCTTGTTTAAGTCCATATAACGCCTTATTGAGCTTGTATACATGCTATGGGTGTGTTGGGTTCTCGAACCTAGGAGGTTGATGAACATAAACTTCTTCCTTAATATATCCATTAAGAAAAGCACTCTTGACATCCATTTGATATAGCTTGAAATCCTTTGCACTTGCAAAGGTTAGTAGCATCCATATGGACTCCAAGCGAGCAACAGGAGCATATGTGTTTGGAGCGCTTGATCGAGTTTTAAAAAGGTCGTGTTGTAGTACAGTTGAAAAAGCGTTCAAAACAAATATAATTTATTACTCAAATTTTAAAGTCCGAGGTCGAACATAGAGTGCAAATGGAATTCACACACTAAGCTCAATAATGAATGCAATTTGAACACATAATAATACTCAAAAATATAATTAAAAATATAAAGCATGAGTATATGGATAATAAGAATAAATGTAGCTAAAAATATGATGGACTTATGAAGAATTGGAAAATCAGATGTCTTAAAAATGAAGTGCCTTTTTCTCTAATTTCTTTCTTTTGCTGTTCTTCTTTCTCTTTCTCTTTATCTTCTTTCTTCTCTGTTCTCTAGCATCTCCTTCCTTCTTCTTCTTCTTCTGATTTTGGCTTTTCTCTTCTTCAGTTTTGCCTATCCTTTAACTTCAATCACTTCCCTCCCTTCTTTCTTTCTTCTTTCTCTTCCTTGGCGTCTTCCTTCTTCTTCCTTTCTTTTTCTTCTTTGCCTTATCTTCTCTACGGCTCTTTTCTTCTTCAGCTCCTTCCTTCTCCTCTGACTTCTGATTTCTCTGCCTTAGCTTCTTCTCCTTTGTTCTTCCTTTCTTCTGACCCTTCTCCTTTCTTCTTCTTTTTCCTTCCTTGGATTTGGCTAAGTGTGGAGCCAAGCTTTCCACAGGAAAACCCCCTTCCCCTACATGGCATTCCTCTCTTCTCTCTTCTCTATTTCAGTTCGCTCTCCCAGAGCCACATTTGGGTCGGGTAATCGGACCTAACGGAGACCCGAGTCCAGGCTCACCAGCGTGGGTGATGAGCGAGGAGTGAGTCAGTTCAGGTAAACGGGTCATGGCCAGGTCTGCATGGGTAGTGCTGCGGACGAGGATGTGAGAGGGGGAGAGAGGGACCTCACCCCGTGAGTAGGAGGCGATAAGGCTTATGCACAAAATCAATTTATATGCATACGCCCGCTCGCCCACTTCCGAGGTGGGACTAAATGTCCTACCCCCCCCTTGCATGCGCTGCAGCAGCAGGTGTCTAGCTTTGATTGCAAAGCTGCATGGGCTTATGGCTTCAATTGGCAGCCTGGAGTCATGCGCGAAGATGTTCCGCATGACCTGGGAAGGAAATTTGGGGCTGGTGCAGTTTGGAACAGCTTGCAAGCTTGCTCCAAGCTTTGCTCCAATGGCGAAGTGATGGGGACACCTGAAAACAACAAGACAACCTCACGACCTCGTTAAAATGATCAGGGAGCTTCGCTAAGGCATGGCGAATAGGTGGTAGTGGTCGGCGTGGTGCGCGAACGACTGTAGTGGCATGCCTAGGGTTCTCTGTGGTCGTGGGAGTGGGTGTGTTCGAGGGTGCTTTTGGGTGAGTGACGGAGTGATTGGAGTAGTGGGAGATGATCAGTGGGGTGCTGTAGAGGTTGTAGGGTGGTTGGTGAGGTGGATGGAGGTGTGGAGCAACGGGGATGCCTTGCCGGAGGTATGGCTGGAGGTGGAGAAGGTGATGGTGATCGGTGGCATCGAGGGGTATTTTCGAGAAATAAAGAGGGGGAACAGGAGTAGGAGGGAGAGAGAAGTTAACTGACCTAACCTAAGGACGAAGGAGACAGGAGAGGCATCTGGGCTGGTATGGCCGACGCTGGAGATGAAGATCTCCATAGATGAGGCGACGGCGAAGATGAGGGCAGTGGCAGCGTCAAGGCTGGTACGACCGATGCGAATGAATGAGAGGAAGGCAACCCAACCACTGGTATTGTGGTTGGGAGATGAGAGAGAGAGGACGGAACCGCTGAAGCTTGTGGAGATGTTGTGGCCCATGAGGAAAGACGAATTGAGGGTGGACTAGCCCAATTCCAAGCTGGGGAGAAGCGGTTGAATCAGGGGTTACTTAAATAGGTCCTAGAGGTTGGGTTTGTGCTTGGAAGCCAAGCTTCCAAGCACAGCAAGTTCGCCGAAGTTGGAAGCTCAAAAAGACCCAATTCTCTCATGCATTCGCATGAGAGATTGGGTACAAATTAGGGCTCATCAATGGGTTTAGATTGAAGAGGATTACTCAGAGAATCTCCCTTCCAATTTTGGGAGGGATTCTTTGAGCAATCAAGGAGAATCCTCCTTCTAAAGCTTGCCGGAGTAGGATTCCCTCCACTATAATGGAGGTGGGACCTATTTGCAAGGACAATGAAGAAGCTAAGTGGGTTTCTGTAGAGGTTTTTGAAAGGTAGGGGTACAAATGTAATTAGGTTGGACTTATTTGCAAAGTAGGTCAAGATGAATTCCCCTTAAGTCCAATTTTTGGTAAAAACCTAATTTGGACCTAAGGAATCCAATGGTGAAGTTGGATTTTGGGTTTGACCATGTTTGACTAGAAAATTTATGCAAAAAACCCAATTTAGGGTAAATATTTGTCTAAGACCCCATTCTAGGTCAAAATAGGTTCCAATGGCCAAATTGAAGTTTCTAAACCCTAGAGAGTATTTTTATATGATTTTTAGAGGATTTAAGTGAATTTTATCCTAATTAGAACCTTGGTTAATTAAGCGGGTCTCTTTTAGGGTCACAAGAAGTCATTTAATTCCCAGAACTCACACGAACCCTTTTTTTGTCTGATTCAACCCACTTATTATCTTATTAAGACCATTTGACTTGTGTTTAGCCCTTGAGAAAACCCGTTGTTGTATTACAATGGTAAAATTGTAGTTTTACCCCTTGTTTCTTACTTTTCTCTCAGAATGGTTATTCAACGAATTAGGACCTCCAGTGGTTATGTAGGAGCTTTTGTTCTCTTTTATGGGTCAAAATGAGCTAGTTAGGGCTCATGATGGTGTTCCCATCAATATGTCTCATCAAAGTCAATACCCTCCTATTGGTTATAGCTTGAGCTACAGTCTGGCTTTATTCTTGATTACTGAACTAGATTCATCCAATTTATTTTGAAACACCCACTTGGTTCCAATGATGGAATTACCCTCAAGAGAGGATACCAAGTCCCATACATGGTTCCTTGTAAATTGGAGTAGCTCCTCCTTCATAGCTACAACCCAAGATTCATCCTTTAATGCCTCATCAACTTTCTTGGGTTCAAGTTGAGAAACAAAGTTAGCTCTAAAATGAGATCAGGTTTTTACACCTTGTTCAATATCACCTATAATCTATCCTTGAGGGTGATCCTTATGGTGTACCCATTCTTGTTTTTTCATTAAATGAAACATGCAGGAATTCTTCTATAACAAAAGTCCTTTTATTAAAGACTCGATAAGCTTTGCTTTTTTTTTAATAGCCAATAAAGATGCCTTCATCACCTTTAGCATCAAACTTATCAAGTTGATCATAGGTGTTTAATAAATAACATCAATTTCCAAACACCCTAAAATATGAAATCTTAGGATACTTCTCATAATAAATCTCATATGGAGTTTTCTTAATAATAGGCCTTAAGAGAGTTCTATTAAGAACATAACATGTTGTATTAATGGCTTCAGCCCAGAAATATTTTTGAAGCCTAGACTCCAAGAGCAAAGTTTGGGAGCATTCTTGTAGAGTGTGATTCTTACGCTCTACAACACCATTTTGAGATGGTGCCTGAGGAAATGAAAATTCATGGGTTATGCCAGAATTGACACAAAAACTTAAAATTTTTTCATTTTCAAATTCACCCCCATGATCAGTCCTAAGTCTAAGAATTGAGAATGATTTTTCCTTTTGAAGTCTTCGAGCAAGACTTAGGAAGGAATCAAATGAGTCATCCTTATGTTTCAAGAAGATGACCCAAGTGAACCTAGAGAAGTCATCAACAATAACTAGGCAAAATTTTGATCCATTTAGGCTATCAAATCGTGTTGGCCCAAATAGATCAAGTTTTAACAACTCTAAAGGTTGTGTGGTTGAAACTAAGTCTTTAGGTTTGAAATAAGCCTTGCACATTTTTCTGAGTTCACAAGATTTGCACAAAGCATCCTTTTTTTAAGTTAGTTTGGGTAGTCCCCTTACTCATTTTTGGCTAACCTATTAAGATGTTTGTGATTAATGTGACCTAGCCTACAGTGCCATAGATCTACTTCAACATGGGAAGCAAGTAGACACTTTACAAATTTCTCTTGTGAAAAATGAAGAGCATAGATATATTCATATCTAAATCCTTCAATTAAAAATGTATTTGTTCCCTCTTTTAATATTTTAAAACCAACTTCAATAAATAATACATCACATCCATTATCACATTATTGGTTAACACTAAGCAGGTTATGTTTTAAGTTTTCTACAAAAAGAACATTACGTACTTGCTTAGAGGAATTACCTATTGTACCTTTACCAATAATGCGACAACGTTTGTTGTCACCCAACTTGACGTGTCCTCCATCTTGTATTCTCGTCCATTTGATAAAGAGGTCGGAGTGTCTCGTCATATGCTTGGAACACCCACTGTCTAGGATCCATTTGTCCTTCTTGACCTGCAAAATAGTTTATCAAATCTATTTTAGGTATCCATTTTCTTTTGGGTCCTTGATGGTTAGTACCCTTTAAATCCTTAGGTTTATAGATCACCTTTGTGTTAGATCTATAATTCTTAGGATTTTTAACCTTTTGATAAATCCATACATGTCTAGGTGCATGTGATTTATTTTGTGTGTTCTTTTTATTATTGAACTTGGCTTTTAAATTATTACAAAAATCTATATTCAACCTAGTTATTGTTTTTAGATTATTCAAAGTTCCCTCAAAGTGTTCATAAATATCTTCTAATTTTCCTATTTTTGCATGCAATTGATTGTTAGTTTCTTTTGACATTTATAATTCTATTTCTAAACAAGATTTTTCTATTTCTAGTGTCTTATAACTATCATGCAAGGCCTTATTTTCCTTTTTAATCATCCTAGCTTTATGATATAAATCTTCATAAGATTGTAACAATTCTTCAAAAGTAATTTCAGATCGGTCGTTGTTCGCCATTAAGCAAAGATGTGCAACTTCCGTTTCTTCTAATTCTTCGGAAGATGATTTCGTGCCAGAATCACTATCATCCTACGTTGCTTTGTAAGCTTTTCTTGAGATCTTCTTTTTCTTCTGATCGAGTTCTTTGTCCTTCTTTTCTTCTTTCTTCTTCTTGATCATAGGGCACTCTTTTTGCACATGTCCCTTCTTCTTGCACTCAAAACAAACAATATCATTTGAAAATTTATTGACTCTCTTACCTTATTTTCAGATGAATCTTTGGAATTTTCTCGTTAGAAGAGCAAGCTCCTCTTCTTCGATGGAGTCGGAATCGTTGAAGTCCGAATCCTCTTTCATGGCTTTAAAAGCAAGCTCCTTCTTCTTGCTCATAGATCTCTCCTCGTTCTTCTTCATGTTTTCCAATTGGACCTCATATGCCATGAGGCTTCCAATCAGATCATCCAAGGAGAGAGTTGATAAATCCTTTGCCTCTTGGATTACCGTGGACTTTGGATGCCAATCACTTGTAAGGGATCTCAAGATCTTCCTTACAAGTTGTTCTTCCATAAACTTCACTCCCAAATTCTTCATGGGGTTGATAACGTCTCCAAATCTCATGTACATTGCCTTGATTATTTCACCTTTCTCCATCCTGAAATACTCATAGCTTTCTGTTAAAATAGATATCCGTGTTTCTTAAACTTTACCAGTACCTTCGTAGGTGACTTGAAGTGTGTTCCATATCTCATATGCGGACTCGCATGCAAAGATATGGTTGAAATCCTCCCTTGATAACACACAATAGAGTGCATTCATTGCCTTTGCATTCCCAGCGATCTTTTTCTTTTGATCCGCTATCCAAACAACTCCTTCCTGTAGCTTCGGATCCATGTACTTCTCTTGAATGAGAGTCCACAAGTCTTCATCC
The DNA here is from genome assembly GCA_037157565.1 of Thalassia testudinum. Classification (NCBI taxonomy): domain Eukaryota; kingdom Viridiplantae; phylum Streptophyta; class Magnoliopsida; order Alismatales; family Hydrocharitaceae; genus Thalassia; species Thalassia testudinum. The sequence goes on from JAZHRO010000033.1 coordinate 8,217,951, forward strand.
ATGGCCTTAAGGAAGATTTGCATCCTCCTCTTCCAGTATCCATAGTCCATCCCATCAAAGTAGGGAGGACATGTGGATGACTGACCTTCGGTGCACTTGGTTGATGATGCCATTGTGAGAGAGAATAATTACTTCTTTTCGCAACCTACTTTGATACCACTTGTAGGATTTGTAGGGCACAAGCACATTGAAGGAGGGATTAATAGTGTGGTATATATAAAATTGCAAGGATAAACAAACCACAAAAAGCACACGAGATGTATAGTGGTTCCCCTCACTTGGGTACTCCACTACCTAAGTCTCCCAACTTAGGATTTTTTAACCCGATTCCCTCAACCAGTAGGAAATCAATTTACTAATAACCTGAGGTAATTAAAGGGTTACCTTAACCCAATTACAAGATGACAAAAAGAAATAAAGATTACAGGTGTAAGCAAGATACAAACAAAAGCTTACAACTAATTCCTAAGTCTCCAACAAGTGTATTTCTTAATAGATGATATATAAATTCTAACTAGAATGCGAAAGAAAAAAATAGACAATTTACTAAGAGTGCAATTGCCTTGGGAGCTTGTTGCAACCAGAGAATAGCCTTGTGAAGAGAGCAACAAGACAAGCTCTTTGCAGCTAGAAAATTGGAAAAATAAGGTGTAGGCAAAGAGAATATTTTTAGCTTGTTGGTTATGTGCAAATGATACTAAAGGAGTGTATATATAGGCCACTAAACACCTCCCCTACGAATACTAGCCATTAGGGGCAAAAACGAAAGTGTAGGATTGAGATTAATTGTAAAATAGCCGTTCAGATTAGGCACAATGGTTAGTTGGTACCGGTACTAAACTTTTGGTACTGGTACTGACTGCCTACAGTCAATTCAACAGTGCTTGGGGTACCGGTACTGATCACTGGTACCGATACTCAGTGCATTCTGTTGAGTACCAACAAAGCCACTTGATATCGGTATTGATCATAAGTACCGATACTTATGACTCGCAAGCTATGGGGTTGTGACCTACATGTACTAGTACTGGTGATTAGTACCGATACTTGTAAGGTCCAGGCAAAACCAAGTGCACAAATTGTGACCACTTGGTACCGGTATTGGTACTCACGATGAGTACCGGTACTTGTTGTTCACAGTTTGGGACTTACGCCCAAACTTGTGCCTAGCATGTATCGGTACTTATGACTAGTACCGATACTTGCTACAAGTACCTAATATTATAAATGTAAGTCAATTTTTAGAGAAAACCCATCTAATATATACGACTTTATTTTGAAAGAATCGATTTTGAGTTGAAAAGATAAACGATTGAGCGCTAATATGAACCCTAATTATCTCTACTTTGATTTTCACTCCTAAATTATTTTTTACTTGTTAGGAGACATAGAAAGATTCTAAAATACAATAAATGAAACAAAATCTATAATCTTCTGTCTTCATATCTTCAATGCTATCTTGTTTCTAGCATCCACAAATTCTATTTCCTGTATAGTCTTGTAACACTTCATAACCGCATTAGACTTCAAAAAGGTTTTGTTAACACCAAAACACAAAAGAGAAGTGGAACTAAGTTCCAACACTAAGGACCTCCGCTCAACTTGTAAAGGCGCTCCACCACGTAATTTGGGTTGTTGGATAGCCATCCAATAGCCAGAAACACGCCACGTCGCTCGCTTCACCCCCACATGTCACAAGAGAGAACTCTAACAGGGGATCTCGACATTGGATTGTGATCCAACTGTCCATATTCATCCTTGGCTACCCTAGTTCAGTGGTAACCTAAAGGCACTCTCAAACCCAAGATGCAGATTTGAGTCATGATTTGCAAGTGCCATTATGAATTAATTTGGCCGCACGATGCGAGATGATGGCATGGGATTAAGCCACATCGACACTTCCCCGTGCCTCACAGACTCAAGAGCACGCTCCTTGTGTGATTTCAACCACGCGATCATGATGAAACGATGATGAGTGCGCTACGTGGTGCGACAGACGAAGAGCACACGATACTCATAATCATATGAGCATAGGGCATGATTTGTGAGTACGTGCGAGGCACTCCCTTAGCCCTTTGATCTATAATGAATGGCCCATAGCAACCCTTTCCTTGCCTACGCTGCACTAGCGATGCGTGTGCACACTAGCGCAGGCTACGTGCGGTGTGTGCGCGAGGATGATGCGTGTACTGGCCATGCTATGCATAGGGAATTGATGTCATGTGCGGCAAATGGTTGGCCAAACCCCATTTCCTCCACTTAAAAAGGCCTCCACCCCCCCTTTTCTCATCATCCCTTCCTACATTCTTTTCTCCCTCTTTAGAGCTAAAGAAACCCTTTTGAGCTCATTTCTAGTTCTCCTATGCCCTAGGAAGCTCCACTAGAATAAATTAATAATTTTTGCAAGTCTCGCCTCTTACCCCTTTTGTGGAGCTCTCGCCAACCATCTTCTCACCACCATTCAAGGAAGTGGATTGCTATGATGTTGCCCTGCCTTACCTCCTCTTCTTCTAGTCTCATTTTCCTTCCTCCATCCTCGTCCTCTTTCGTCTGGGCATCGTCCAACCTATCGTCCTCCAAGCAACCGTCGAGGGAGATTCTCTCTCTATATTTTTTACCACTTTTACGGTATAGATTTATTTTCCACTATTATTTGTAATAAACATTGTTTCATTTTGATTATATATATTTTATTCTCTCTCTTTAATTACTAGATGAGTAGATTAGTTTTCAATCTGTTATTCTTCCACTTAAATTACTTCAGCTACCCATTCTTGCCTACATAAACTTACAAAAACATAAATATAGCCAAAAATACCAAAAATAAATAATCAAGCATGATTTTTTATCAAACGTCGCCTTCTTGAGTTCGACCCATCCTAATTATAAATTGTATTTGATAGCGAAATTTAGCACGTGCTACGATGAGGGTTTCTCTTTCTTGAAACCTTAATCCTTTTTCTTCCTTGAATTTTCTCTCATTAGATTTCATAAGCTATTTTGCAAGTAGAGACTCAATTGAACTGTTCCTTGAATAATATGTAGAGATGGCATTCATGGCTTTGGCATTATGAGTAGCCATCTTCTTTTGATCTGTGGCAATAGTGACGCGTTCCTTTTTCTATGGTCGAGTATACTTGGAGGCTATCACATCCTAGACTTCATAATCCATCGATTCAAGAAATAATTGCATTTTGGTCTTCTAATACCCATAATTCATGCCATCGAACTGAGGTGGTCTAACAATTGACTGCCCTCAGCATAAACTTCAGAGGATTTTGATATCTCTTCTGAAGATAACCAGGTTTTGATACTAGATGTGAGTGCACGCAGAACTTGTAGGACCTAATGTTTACACTAGAAGGTGGGGTGAATGGTGACTTATAAAAAATGTAGAATTTAACAAACTTTCACCACAGATCAAGGGAGAAACAAATTATTCATAGCAAACCAGAAAATTCACACCTGTATTTTAGAGTGGAAACCCTTTCGGGTAAAAACCACTATCTAAGTCTCCCAGCTTAGGATTTTATGAATAGTCAACGCTAGTCCAATCTAATAATGCACCACTTCAACAAGGGTGGCACAACCTCTTTACAAAAGTCCTCTATTACACCTGACCAAGAGAAGAATAATAGGACTCCCAAAACAACTTGGGTCCCAAATAAAAAATAACAGGAATATAAAATATAACAATAATTCCTATGGAACCTTAAGAAAATATGCAAATCAAGCTTTTTGAGATCGCAAAGGAATGTGCTTTTGAAAATAATGCTTGGAGGCATAGAGGCACAAAAGCACTAGAGAGAAAGAGAGTGTTTTACTTTTTGAAAGCTCTTTGAGGTATGCCTTGAGGTGGAGGTCGAGGGGTACTATTTATAGGTGTTTGTCGACATGATTTAGAAAGTTTATAATGACGACTTTCGTTGATTAAAATTAAGCATTGGTTGATCAAAATGAACTTTGGTCTATTAAAATGACGGCTTTGGGCTATGTGGAAAGCTAGAAATGATGCAATGTTTAATGGTGGCAATATATGAGTAGAGAATATTTGTGGTGATGTAGGATGTGGCTGGATACTTTGTAATTACTCATTTATTAAACATATCTGGACAACTACTATGAACAGTAGTGGTCCTTTCTCTTTGTCAAAACAAAAAAAAAGTTTTGATCAATTCCATGTTGATTGATTAAAATAGGAAATTGATCGACTTGTAGCGTAAATTGAGGATTTGACCGTTAGAGGCTTTTGATCGATTAAACAATTAGGTTTGGTTGATCAAAAGGGTTTTGGTCGATTAAAGTAGGAAAATTGGTCGATCAACAATATTGAAAGCTTAGAGTTTAGCCTAAGTTTGTACCCTATCAAGGTTCAAAATGAGTTGGTTGATATTATTGAGGTCCTTTACAAAGTTCTAGACTCAATAAAAGTAAAACGAGATAACTATAGTCTTCAAAAACTTCTCGAAAGGTTGAACATCCTTGGATTATGATCATTTCTTGATAAACCGACTTTAAGCAACATGAAATGATTAGTCCACAACAAAATATAATTTGCTACATCAAAATAAGGATATCAACATTCTCTGCTTTTTTGATGATAACAAAATTATAATTATATATGAATGAACATTTAAAATGCATGACATGTTGCTTCTTTTAAATTAAGTGCTTCTAGAAAATTTTCTCCCACTTTGTTATTAACAAAAAAATAAAGATAAAATCTAAGAACTAATGTAAACTTCCCCTTTTTATATGTATTATGTAATTCATGACATGCTACTTTACACAAGATAGATATAAATGAAATATAAAAGGCAACAATTTATATAAAGATAAAGGAGGTTCATCATAATAGAGAAGTATAGACATAAGCATGAATAAAAAGTACTAGTCAAGCTGAAATATAAAGTACTACAACCCAAGGTGCTACAAAAAAAGGAAAAACTAGAAAAAATTGAGAAAAGCCTTTATGTCAGAGGGAAACTCCATATCCATGTTATATTGTTGAGAGAATGGTTGGTGGTGTTGGGTCCTATAGAAGATGTCGAATGGAATCATAGTTAACGTCCCAAAACAGGTGATAGCTGAGTCATCTCTGGTGTGGTGTGGGACGAAGTGACTAGGGTGCCGATCTACTGCTGTTGAGGAGGTGCCAAAGAAGTTGCTTAGTCATGAGGAGGAGGTGCTACTGCTATTGGTGCTGGGGCTTGTCTAGCTCTAGGAGGCCACTGGTTGTGAAACTGTAGGGCATGAATCTGCTCTCCTAGCTGATCCAAAAACTACCCCTGCCTACTCAGGTAGTTGGATACCTGAGTCTCGTGTTCCATAATCATCATTGAGGTCTCTCGTTGCCTGTGCATCATGAGAAAGATGTCATTTGTGATGTTCTGTATAGCCAAAGAGTTGTGCCTGGTAACTGCTTGTCAAAGTAGGGCCACTCGTGGTCAAAGAAGGATAGAGTGAGTCTAACTGGAGGAGGCTAGTAGTCCTGGAAGTGTTGGTAGGGGGTGTATGAGGGTGGAGTACTAGAGGGTCTAGCTTGCAAAGGTGGAGCCTAGGAGAAAGTAGAAGTAGTAGCTGCCTGAGGGGGAGGGGGATCTTGTCGTCCTGGACCCTCCTACTCCATCTTGGAGTAGGTGAGCTCTCCAAAATTATTGACTCGAGTGATAATTGCTTGTGGTTAATATCCATTGGCACACTGAAATGATGGAAAATGTGAGAGAGAAGGGTGCCAAAGGGAAAGATGATCATGGGTTTCCTCTCCATAAAGGTGTGGGTGAAGTAGTTCCAATCAAATGACATGCTAATCATGAAGGTGTAAATAGCCACAAGCATGGGAACGAGATAGTTCTCAAAAGATATAGATTTGGACATGTAGTTCCAAAGAAATACATGGTTGAGAAACCATGGGAGAGAAAGGAAATACGGAGACTTAGTTGCCTTACCCAAAAAAAATTCAGGAGTCATCATGGTCTCCCGAATGGTCTTAATGGAGGTGTCGTGATAGAGAAAGGACAACCAAGAACCTGCATGAGTACGTCAGCATTGACCATGACCTTAATGTCATAGGCATTCAACGTAAGCTGAATATCAAAACCCTCGCAAATATTGCGAAGGTTCACATAAAAAAGATGATAAGCCATGGGTTCGATGCCCTTAATTCTACAAGCCATTTGATTGTAAACTTAGAGTTTAGCCTAAGTTTGTAATCTATCGACATTCAAAATGAGTCGGTTGATATTATTAAGGTTCTTTACAAAGTTCTAGACTCAATAAAAGTAGAAAAAGAGAACTACTATCTTTAGAAAATTCTCCTAAGGTCGAACATCTTTAGATTATGATCATTTCTCGATAAATTGATTTTAAGGAGCCTGACATGATTAGTTTACGGTAAAACATAATTTTGTTTCATCAAAACAAGGGTATCAACAAAATTTTATAAGATATGCCCATAACAACTTATGGGATTTTTGGTTTTAGTATCCAAACATAAATTAATTGCAATTCAACCCTTGGATTTTTAACCTAATCAAATTAGGTGCAGTTGATCATTAAATCAAGTGCAATTTATCTCTTTAAATTACAATTGATTTATCGTACAAATAAGAACCCATCAAAGTCATTATTAATTTCATCACACCGATAATGAAGCATTTAGGATTATGGCATGATACCTCACTAGGTATTCCAAATATTTGTGAATTCTTCACCCATGGAGGATAATATTTTCCTGAGATCTAATCCCATTAAACTATCATCACTCCTCTTTAGATAATATTATTTCTAACATCTCTTTGTATCATTGGGACAGGAACAAAGACTAGATCCTTTCCCAAAGGACTATTTTCTTCTCTTTCTAGCATTAAGCCTGATCAAGACTTTACAGTCACATATGGAATTGTCATTCCCAATATAGTCAAAGTGAGCTTATTCCTCCAATTTGTCACATACACACATGAAATAGATTTGTGTGATCCTTTTGAGAGATCATGCATCTCCTGTCCCTTTACCCATACACCACCTTTCCAACATTAGCATTAAGGTGGGTGCATCTATTATTGGTACACCAAATGCATACATTTGTGAACAGAGACGTATATTTGTCTTAGGTCAAAGGATATACCTTCTCCATGACAATATTGGAGAAGATCTTTAGCTATCTCATGTTTCATCAGGTTAACTCCTTAACTCGACCTATGAAACAGTTTTGAATCTCCATTCAAGAATATCAATTAAGTGATGACCTCTAGAGAAGGTTGGACTGAGAATAATTGATCAAAACAAATGATTTCTTGATGTGTTATTGAATCCTATAAACCTTCTCGATCTTTGAATCAACACACCTTGGGTTTATTCGATCCGACTAAGTATGTTAGCCTATTTGTACTAAGAGACCCAATTCATATGCTAGAAAATAATTGAATTCTTTTTATTGAAATGAAAATGTAATCATATTATATTATTTGGATAGCTCTTTAAGGGCATACTAAATCCAACACACATAAAAAAATCTTAAATAATATTATTAATAATATGTAAGTGGTTTTCACATAAATATAGTTAGATATTTTTGGTAAAACATGAGTGAATGCTGAGATTGCATCTAAGAAATGCATGACAACTGACACCTAGTGTAATTTTTTATAATAGAGGCACGATTTCTTTTACATTTATGCAATTTTGAAAGTTAAAGATGAAGTTTATGTAAAAATTCCAATATGTAAAGATAATCTATTAATTTGGGTATGTAAGTTTACAAATCACATGACGAGACATTTCAGGAAGGGATATGATGCACGAGAGGAGAGGTAGGGTGGAACGCTGGCACGTTGTTGGTGGAAGGAGATGTGCTTTGCTCCGATGTTACAAGTGGTAGGAAACGAGTCACTTTGCGAGTGAATACCATGACTTGATCCATTATCTCTGGTGTGGCGGGGTGGGCCATCGTCGCTTCACTTGTCAATGGGAGGAGGTGTAGGAGCAGTGGGAGTTAGCCAAGGGTGGCAGTAGCTACACCTCGAGGTCCATTTCGTTGCCTCATCATCGTTGTGGTGGGCATCCCCCTCCGCACTCAATGTTGATGTCGAACTATAAGGTGGAGGCTCCTTGCTCTTTGGCAATCAAGGAGGTCCAACAGGGTCTTCAATTCACCCTCATTGGGTAGGCCATGGGCTTGATCTAATCCCTCAATGTGGTCAATGAAGTCTTTGGGAGGATGACCATGTTGAGGACAAGGAAGATCACTTAACTCTTGGCTCAAAGGGTCCTCTTGTTCGACCTTAGGGAGATCATTCCAAGGTTTCGATTCCGCACATTCGACGCGGACAGGTTCATGATGGCATGGAGGATGGTGTCACCTTTTGATGGAGCATTAGAGGAGAGAGCCCCATAGCAGTTGAAGGAGTAGTTCTACCCGCTAGTGTGCCCCTACACCTAAGGACATTCGAGGTTGGCACAAGCATTGTGGGTCACTTCAAGAGGTTGTGACCATGTTTAAGGGTTGGTCTTGTGGAGGGTGATGACACCATCATCACTATCGTGGTTGAGAGTGAGGTTGGTGGATGCGTTCCCTCAACCATTGTCTTTGTTGCGGTGGCTCATTGTCACTCGTTCATGTATGCCCGACCAACACTAGTCGTAGGGTTGCCTTCAATGCAAAGGCGAGGCCGACCTCTTTCGTTGATGGCGTGGTCAAGGGGAGGTGGTCCTCATGGCTACTAGAGGATAACAATGCCACCTCGATTGCGAGGAAGTAGGTGGTAAGGGCAGGTTCTCCAGGTAGTGATGGTCTAGATCTCGTGTGGCCGTCGGACATGGAGGAGGAGAGCCCAATGGAGGAGGAGCCACCAGTGGTGGAGCAGGAGCATAGTACTGACCAGGTGTTTATGGAAATGGCCCACCATGTGTTCAATAGAATGCTTAGGGAGGGGGGGTGTGACGTCAATAGGGGAGTCCTAGGTTGAGAGCTGTAGCTGCTATAGGACCAAACATGGGCATAGCTCTGATAAGTGGATAGCACAATAGACGCAATGTAGATACTCTCTACGCAACTGACCAACTCGATGAACCTTGTGGGTCTGGGTGGTTGACGATGAGGCCATGAGGGCCCAAGCATCCAGGGAGCGATCAACTAGGTTGGGTAAGGAGACCCCTGATCCATGATGCAGGTTCTTTCCTAGAACATGTGGGGCCTAATATTTCTATATTTATTGACATTAATTATGCCTAAATAATTCTAGTTTGAGGGTGAATTAGGTAAGAACGCATTTAGTTAGGTAAGATTATTCATTTAGATGCATTTTGTAAATATTGCATTAATTTGGGTTTCTATGCAATTTCCCTTACCTATATCTAGTACCTTGATGTCTTTGCTTGAATATGTGCAGGTACCAAGTTTGGATCAATTTGGAGCCTTGTAGAATAGAGAATCAAGGTTGAGCTCAGTTATGCAAGGAGGCTGAACCAATTTCCTAATTAAGTCCTAGCCTAATCAACCCTAGACCTAACCTAATTAGGAACCCAATTTCCCACACCCAAATTCCACCTAGGTTGGCCATCCACTACACCTAAAATTTCCACCTTAATTGGTTGACCAACATTAATCAAACTCGACATATGATTTTCTAAAAGATACACTTAACCATTCCCATATCCTAACCCAACAAACCTTATTTGGCCATCCTTTCTATCCTCCAACAAAAACTAGTTTGGATGGCCAAGGTGCACCATAGTTTATTCACCACTAGATCTAAATCCTAGGATCTTAAATTGCCTACCTAAATTCCTATCTTAAAACCCTAAACGAAATCCTATTCCTAATATCGAAATTCGTAATAGCCTGACACATGTTTAGTATTTTGGCCATATATAACATTTTCATTTCAAATTCAAATTGAGTGATTTAAATTGTATTTGAAAGATGATTTCATGAGCTACAACTTTGCTTTTATGTGCAATTTTAAATTTAGAACAAATAGAGGCCAAAACTTCGAGACAAACGAGGGAAATCCAATAAAGTTGTTGCAACACCCTCCATCCTAAACCTCCTTTAATCTTCATCCTCCATCATCCTAACATTAAATCCTAGCCCTTGATCAAACACCTAGGAAACTCTATAAATAGAAGCCTACCCCCCCTCTCCTACTTAGTCTTCCTTAGTTTAGAATAATCATCCATCCTCTCATCACCTTCCATAGCCTTCCTATTTAGTCTACCCTCTCACCACCATTAAAATGCTTCTCCACATCTAGACTCGGCCTCATCCTCATGGTGGCCATCCTCATCATCTCTAGAGCTTCTTCCTCACATTCGTCCCATCTTCAAGGTGACTGCAACGACAGATCATGCTCCATCTCATCTATTTCTTTTTTCTAGTTCTATTTTCTAGTAATTTTCTAGTTGTGGTTCTAGTTAGATTTCTAGTTATTGTTCTAGTTAATATTCTATTTTGTGCTCTAGTTCTAGTTGTACTTATGACCCTTATTATAGTTGAAATAAAGTTATATTTCTAGTCATATCATTAGCAAGTCCTGCTTCGCACCCCGTTCTTTATATATTTGCCTGATTTGATCTCCTTCTCATCTCCTTTATTTTAGTTAGTTTGTATTTGCTTCATGTTTTGCATCTAGTTTACTTGATCCTACACCTCCCCATATTTGACTTGGGACTCACTAGAGTCTTAGTTATTTATTTTTGTTTCAAAAAGAAATCACACTACAAAGAACACTTTATCATACTTTGCAACTTTTGATGAACAAATTTTATCATCATTACTGGGGAGGCAACAAATTCCATTTATTTCCATTTTTATTATGTAGTTGCATTATAGAATCTAACTTGCATTTTCTCTCTCTCTATTTGTATGCAAGAATCCATGCAAAAGCACAAAATCACGTCTCGAAGCGAGAGCAGGAATCAAAAAGCAAGTGAAGAATCAGGTTAGTTTTTTGTGTCCTTAGATTTAGGATTCTTGCTAAAAAAATTTGGATTTGCTTAAATCTTAGATTTAGTTAGTTAGTTTGTTTTGCATTATCTCTATAGAAAAAATAAAATAGGATCTTTTCCTGATTTGGAGTAGTTCTTGATTTACTTATCCAAGAAAATCTCCAAATTCTAATTTTGAAATCAGTTTTTGAATTTTCAAGAATCATTGCCTAATATTCCAAACCTCAAAAAATTCTCAATACCTACCTAGACGTAGGTACTAAAGTCAGGACTCACACATAAAAATTTCATGTCATTCTGAGTTCAAATTAATTTTTAAAAGTTCGGGAGTTACACTGCTACCAGAATTGGATTATCTTCCTATTTTTCTTATATCTGAAAATTATTAGAATTTTTCTACTAATTTAATTGATTTGAAATTTATGGCTTTGGATTTCTGTGGTAACTGAGTATTTCAAAAAATTTTAAAAAAAATTTCACGCACGTTTGATTTGTCTGAAATTCCAATTACTGACTGGGTTCAAAAGACTCAAAGATCCTTGTGCAATATTAAATCTGAAAAAATAGAAAATGAGCCTCAAATTATGAAAAAAATATTTTTTGTGATCCCCTTTGAGTGGTGTTTGAGAAGCATTGGTTGTTTTTGATTGGCCTCACCACTTAAGACTAAAAGTGAGTCACAAGTTAGAAGTTACCTAATTGAGGGTCTGAATTTTAGGGTTGAACTAGGCATAGATAAATTACTTGAACTTTAAAGGAAAGATCATCACCCGTGCTTGTAAAACTATTGTATGTCTTCACAAGAACTTGCTTGAAGTGATTAACTCACTACAACCCTAAAAGTTTACTAATATAGGGATTGAACTCTAAAAATCACTACATCAAGTTGACTTTCATTATGAACCCATGTTTATGCACTTCACACATTTTGAATTAATTTTTAAGGGCAACACCCCCTTAATGCCCATCACATTCCAAGAGCACTTCAATCCTAAGCCTTAAAATTGAGTAGATGTGCCCTAAGTAAGACCAATTATTTTCTTGGTAACTTGAAGTTAGATTGGGCTAAGATCAAGACCCTGTCTACTTGGGCCAACTGGTGACAAGAAAGGTCGGTTCGATAACCACGTTAACCTCTAGTGGTGTCCTGTCATACGAGGTGTTTTAGGGGGTCCCACCCTTCTTGCTAGCGAAGTAATTCAAGTGTTGGTGTGACCCAATTGTGCTTTAGGGTGCCTAGATTAGGTCTATTAAGGTATACACTTTAAGGCTATATTGTTTGCTTGTATTGTGAGGGTGGGTGTTCTCTCATCTCTTTCTCTTCTTATCCCTTATTATTCTTCTAGTTTATGCTAGGGAGAAGGTCTTTGAATCCTGATTTGGTTGCAACCTTAGAGAGAAATCCCAGGAGAAAACTCACCTACTCTACTGCTAAACCTATTCCCATGGCTAGTCACCATAAGGAAGAATTGATTGGGGAGGAGGAGGAGAATTTGGACCCTATTTCCAACCTCCAAAGATAGATCCAAAGACAAGGTCAACATCATGACTGGCAGATTGATACACTCTTGCAAGCCTTGAATTGAATACAAAATCTGGTCAGACGTCGACCACTCAGAGATTTCTATAATCCTTCTAATGTCCAACCTAAACATTACATTAGGTTACTCAATGATGGGGATGATTATGAGCTCAAACCTCAGATCATTAACCTAATTCCCCACTTCCATGGCCACAACACTGATGATCCTTTCCAACACCTAGAAGAACTCCTAATCATAAGGACCTTTGGCCCTAGAAACGTGGATTAGGATACCCTAATGATGAAAATGTTTCCTTTTCTTTGAAAGATAAGGTGGCACAGTGGTTAAGGACCATAGGTAAACCTATCCTAACTTGGGAAGAATTGAGATGTGCCTTTCTAAAAAATTTCTTTCCCATAGGTATGGGAACAAGTTCATGAGGCATGGGAGTGGTTCAATGATCATACTAGGAAATGCCCTCATCATGGGATTCCTAAGTGACATTTAGCCCATATCTTCTATTATGGGTTAAATGACAATATGAAGAATTTTGTTGATGTGGCATGTGGGGGTAATTTCTTTAGTAAGAATGAGGAGGGAGCCTTTGAATTATTTGAGAATATGAGTGAAAACTCCTTCAACAATGCCTTTATGTCCACCTTTTGTAGATCTAATCAGCTTCAAAGTGGAGTTTATGAAGTTTGGGATAATTCAAGCTTCGTTGATTTGGAAATTATTGCTAAACGATTGGATAAGGTGGAATTGGTCAGGAAATATGTTGAGAATCTAGATAAGAAAATGGATCGCTTGAATAATCTTCTGAAAAGAGGGAATCCCTTAGGAGTAACCACTTATCTAAATGCTATGATTAATCAAGGGACCTCTGTTCTAACGCACACCCAACTCCTTCCAAGTCAAGTACACAACATTACTGACTTTCCCATGACTCAACCTATGAGTCAACTATACTTGTACTAGACTCTTCCTGGATACTAAGGAGGGACATTAATTCCCTCAAATCATGATTATGGTAGCCTGCTGCCTAATTATGCTAAGGATGCTAACGTAATCCAGGGTTACAGTAGGATTGACCTGTTCTTGAATACTTACAACTCGGGATGGCATAGCCATCCACACTTTAGCGGGTCAAGTCAAGAACCTACCCAAGTTATTAACCCAACCAGGCAGACTATCAATTCTTATGGGCAACCTAGTAGGTACACACAACCATGCCATTACCAAGCTCAACCTACCTATCAAGCTCAACCTTTTGATCTTGCTTTGTTCCTCGAAGAAATAAGAGAAATTAATTTGAGACATAAGGACGATATGAATCAGTTGAGGGCCGAGTTGATGGGAAGAATGGACCAAATTGCTGATTTTAGGCAACATGAGATGCTACCCTCTCAACCCATCCCTAATCCTAGGAATTTTCCTAGGAATCTGAATTAAGCCAGGGAGCCACATCTTCAAGCTCATGTGATTAACCTTGCTCCCCCTACACATCCCAGATTTAACCTAGTTCCTAATATGACCGACCAAGGGACACCTGTTTTGCCTAATCCTCCCCATAATCTTGCTACTACAAATGCTATTACCATGGGAAATAACATTAGATACATGAGTCTCACCCAATCTAGGATCACATCACCCAAGACCCATATGCAGAGATCAAAGATCCCAAAAAATAATGTTGTGAGACAATTCTGATTCAGAAATAAAATTTGATTTAGGATTAAGAAATGAATATGTGGGTCAACTAGGAACCTAAAGGAGAATTCTGAGGTAAAGATATCCAGATTAGAAAAGTTCAAATTGATGATAATCTTATTCCTCACGGCTATGAGATCTATTCCTGCTTACGTAAGATCTTTAATGAGTTCATATATGAAAAAAACGTAAGGCGAAGTCTGATTTTGTTAGGAAGGTAGTCTTGTCTTATCGTACTAGCTCTCTTATCCAAAACAAGTTACCTCCTAAGAAACAAGACCCTGCAACCCCACTGATTTCTTGCACTATAGGTAATATCACTTCTGATCAAGCCCTCCTTGACCTAGGTGCTTCCTAACATTGGAAAATGCATTAAGATAACTCGTTCTTTGTAGCATGCAATTACGACATCAATTTTAAAAGAATAATTGAATGGTGAATCCGAATGTTGATTACAGGGAGGCACAAAATCAAATCTTCTTGTTGCTAAGATTTATTGTCACAGGATTATTATGTCTCTTTACTTGCATAAAAAGAAGAGAGAGAGAGAGAGAAAAGGGTTAGAAATCAGAGGTATAGTATGATAGCTAACTATAGATCTTAATAGTGGCAAGTAGAAACATAAATAGGCATGAAGATGACACAAAGATAATAGCACAGGTTACTTCTATAAATCATTAAAATCATCTTGCAAACATGAGCACGAAAGCTAGAAGCATGCTTGAATAAAGTATGAAATACAAAGTAAAGAACTAAAAATTATTGCTAAGAGGAGCAAGTCGAGGCAGCCACTGTGGTGGAGGAAGCTTTGTTGGTGGCTTAATAGCTCTAGGGACCAGCTTTAAAGCTCTAGAAATTGGAAGAATGCTTGAAGAAAGGATATGTTGCAATGGGGGTCATGAGGGCCTTTTATAGGTGAAGAAAAGCCTTGAACCAACTCCATTCACCCCTAAACTGCACCCTAAATCCCACTGGACCAGCGTTGAACCGGTGCTGCACGTGAACTGTGTGCTACAGCTCACGTTTACATGGCTATGTGCGCTGACGTGGCCAGATTGTGGTCGTCCACTGCTCCATCTGAAGGTTGAGGGCGCTTCTCATCGCGCCTTTGAGTGCGCATGCAATCGCGCTCTCGTGATCGAGATCATTCGAGCTTGCCACATGACGTGATTTGCGCCTGATGATCATGCATGAGTGACTGTGATACGTGTGCAGATGAGCGCTCGAGATCGTGCGATTGCCTCGGTCGACATGGAGGCATTAGGTCATCGATGGCGAATCAGACTACACTATTTGGCGCACTCTTGTAAGTAGGCATGAGTGAATCACGGCTCAATTCCACATCCTCCGCGCTCAAGTGTGGGTGCTCTATCACTATGCTACACGGTTTAAAGTACGATTTGGGCCGTTGGTGGCTAATCAACGATGGTGAGTGGTGTGGCATGATGTGGAGCATTCTATGGCGACTGAACGGTTGACATCGCGCACCTGTGTGATGAAGAGAAGAGGCGGGCGCTGGTAGGCACGGATGGACGGCAAAGTGGATACCACGTGGCATACTATGGGCAGTTGATCTGGACTTCCTAGACTCATTGTAGGAGCTACGAAGGTCGGATTTGGGTGATTTCAGAGCCATTGGACTTCGATTTTGGTCTTGAATCCATCCATGTGGCTTGATTGCTCATTTGAGATTTGTTTCAATATGCACTTGTACAACTTGGCCTATAAACATTAATTCCAAGCAATCTTAATGTAAAGAATGTACTACATGCAAGCATTGCTTCCATACCCACTAGATTGTTATATTTAAGTGTAAAGGTCCTTGAAATTTACTCTAAATAATGTAATTAATACTGCTAATTGTAGAGTCATCATACCCCCATGCCAACCCCTTGCTAGTCCCTAGTAAGGTTGATAAAAAAGAATTCAAAGCTGAGGAGAACTGTTGGGGCACAATTATTTACCATCTAGAGAAAATTTGATACCGAGGGTCTTAACTACTACAACTCAATAGTGGCAGGATGCCAACTAAGATATGGACAACCCTAGTCTTGCCTTATATATATATATATATATATTATTTTCTTTTTTTCGTGTTCAGGGTTTGAACGAGCATTCTATGGCTACCCAGCCCACCCAGGACTTGAAATGGTCGAAAAGTAGTAAGCATCTTATTGTGTATGTGATTGACTCGCTATATGGGAAATTAAAGTAGATCTCAAGTTCCATAAGCTCTAGGTGACCCCAAAATGAAGTTATTGCCACCTAAAAGTTTGTCTCTCTAACTGGTAGCTTTCTCTCTACTACTTTTTGTGGGGTCGACACCAGGTGAACCCAGTGCATATCTCTCTAAGTCTTTTATTTCTACTTCTCCACTTCTCCTTAATTAGGGATTTATTCGTTCTTTTTGTAGGCTGGGCTGTAGACAACCAGCAATGGGGGTTACCCACGATAACTTGCCAGCAATACCTATGAGGTGAAGTGTGGTTTATTGTATATATATATTTTTTTCTTTCTCCATTATTTTTCTCTTTTTTTCTTTTCTGTGGTACTTTTTCTTTTTTTTTTCTCAAGTAGGTGGCTTCCCTAATCTGAGACATACCTAAAGGTGGCAACCAAAGAGAGATAAGTTCGATGGTTGGGCTTTAGACACCTAGTAATGGGGGGTTACTTACTGCAACGTGCCAGCCATACTACCACTAGCCTCCTTATTGGCTCCTAATTTCTACTATGATCGCTTGTATAGCGAGTCAGTGAATGATGTGTGTAGATGCTTAGACTTTTAGAATGTTCCAAATTGGAGGGTGAGTTGATAAGTCATCTACTTATCACCTAACTGTATTTACTTTATTGGTGTTAAATTAAGTTGGCAAGGATCGAGGGAACGAATCTATATCTTAGTGGACATCAGGACTAATTAAGCCATTCAAATTGAAGAGTCCTAGTGAAAAGATCCTAACTGTATTATTTCCTATGGTAGGTAAATTTCGGTGCCCATATTTCCTAGCTCTTCTAATCTTTATTATACAATTTTTTCTTATTTTTCAAAAATAAAGAAAAAATTAATTCAACCTGACAATCCAAGCTCAAAAAATAAGAATTACCACCCCCCATGCCTATCTTGCACAATGTCATTATTGGAAAAATAAATGCGTGCGAGGGAGTAAGGATAGAAATCACCTGAGTATCAAATTGTAATTGGCTAGCTTGAATCCTCTGGGTTGCCTCCTAGGAAGAGCTAAGTTTATTACCTCCAGCTGGGCGGAGCTCTAACTTAACCCTTAACGAGGGTTACTACTTCCTTCAGGGGTACTTGGGCAAGAAAATGTTTAAGTCTTTGTTCGCTAACAGTGAATGTTTGACTAGTCTTAGGATCTAAAATTTTGACCACCTCATTGGAAAACGGTTTGACCACTCGATAGGGTTCCATCTAGTAGGATTGTAACTTCCCAGGGAAAAGCTTAAGTCGTGCATCAAAGAGCCAGACTTGTTGACTTGGATAGAAGGTTTTCCTATGAATATGTTGGTTGTGGACAACTTTCTTCTTTTCCTTGTACAGTCGACTATTCTCATAAGCGTTCTGACGAATTTCTTCAAGCTTGGAAAGCTAGAACTTCGTTTAGGTACTAGACATATGGGAATCTATATTACACTATTTGACAGCCCAATATGCTCGATGCTCAAGCTCAACTGGAAGGTGGCAAGCTTTGCCAAAGGCTAATCGATATGGTGACATGTTGATAGGGATCTTGTAAGTGGTCCTATATGCCCAAAGGGCATCCTCTAGTCAGGTGGACCAATCCTTCCGGTTAGGTCTCATAGTCTTTTGTAAAATATTCTTGATCTGCCTATTTGAGACCTTGGTTTGCTCATTTTTTTGTAGGTGGTACTAGGTGGCAATGCCATGAGTAACCCCGTATTTCCTAAGTAAAGTACGAAACTGGGCATTAATAAAGTGGCTCCCACCATCGCTGATCATGGCCTTAGGTATCCTAAATCGAGAGAATGTTCTTCTTAACAAAATCCATGATGGCCTTATGATCACATTTTCGGGTAGGCACGGCTTCGATCTATTTTGAAACGTAGCCTACAAAGACTAGTATATAGTCAAAGCTGTTGGATGGTAGGAAGGGACCCATGAAATCAATTCCTCAGACAGAATATTTCAACGATAAAAATGGGTTGGAGAGACATAATATCTTTCTTAGTCATGGTCCCTAGAGTATGTCATCTTGTACAAGTTTTAGCAAAATTGTGTGCATCCTTAAATAGTGATGGCCAATAAAAACTAGACTACAAAACTTTGGAGCCATTTATATTTTCAAGTGGTCACCGAAGGCTTGATCATGGAAAAAGGACAACACACTCAGAACTTCTTCCTCGGGGATGCATCTCCTAATTATCAGATCAGTGCAAAGTCTAAATAGCATGGGATCATCCCAAAAATAGTGTTTGGCATCGACCAAAAACTTATCCCGCTATTGTCTAGACCAGCTATGTGGAATCTACCCTACAACTAAGTAGTTAACCAAGTCCGCATACCAAGGAACATTCCTACCATGCACGACTAAAATATGCTCATCAAAAAATGCATTAGTCACAGATAATGACGGTTCAATCTGCTCCAAGTTAAGTCTTGACAAGTGGTCGGCCACAACATTCTTGGATTCGACCTTGTTGCATATTTCCAGGTGTAATTCTTGCAGTAGTCGAATCCATCTGATCAGCTTGGGTTTTGCACCCTTTTTAGCTAACAAGTGACAGATAGTCGAGTGGTTAATGTAGATTATCACATGAGATCCTAGAAGGTATGATCAAAACTTTTCCAATCCAAAAACTACAGCGAGTAACTCCCTTTCTGTGATAATATAATTCCGTTGAGTCTCGTCTAAGGTTTTTCTTGCGTAGTAGATCACCACGGGTTTCTTCTCCTTTGTTTGCCCTAAACAACTCCAATTGTAAATTTTGATGCATCACACATTATCTCAAAGTCCTGGGAGTAGTCTGGGGTTGTAAGATAGGTGCAGTCGAGACTGTATACCTTAAAGTAGAATACGCTTGGATGCAATCAATTGTCATAACAAAATATACATCATTGGCTAGAAGGTTGGTTAGGGGCTTAGATATTTCTAAGAAATACTTTATAAACCTTTTGTAAAATCTAACATGTCCTAGGAAAGATCTTATTTGTTTAACCAAGCTAGGTAGTGTGAGTTTAGAAATCAAGTTGACTTTAGCTCATCAACTTCTATGCCCATTTGCGAAATGATGTGACCGAGGATAATCATAAAATGGCTCTTTTCCCATCTTAAAATAAGGTTGACCTTGATACATTACTTCAGGATTTTCTCCAGGTTGCTAAGGCAAAGGTCGAATGAGTTTTTGAAGATGGAGAAATCATCCATAAAGACCTCCAGATATTCACCCACCATCTTGGAGAAGATGGTTAGCATGCAATGCTAAAAGGTAGTGGGTGCATTGCATAACTTGAATGGCATATGGAGGAATGCAAACATGCCATATGGGTAGGTGAACATGGCCTTCTTCTGCTCCTCCAATGTAATAGCAACCTGGTTATATCGTAAATATCCATCCAGGAAGCAGAAATATTTCCATCCTGCTAGACGTTTGAGAATCTGGTCAATGAATGGTAGGGGGACGTGATCTTTCTTGGTGGCCTCGCTTAGCTTCCTATAGTCAATACACACCTGTCAAGCAATGGTGGTGCGAGTGGAGATGGATTCGCCTATGTCATTTGTGATAACAGTAAGCTTAGTTTTCTTTGGCACCACTTGTGTAGGGGTCACTCAGGGGCTATCGGAAATCAAATAGATGATTCCCACGTCAAGGCATGTTATCATCTCTTTCTTAATGACCTCTCGCATGTTTGGGTTCAGTCTCCTTTGCATCTGACAAGAAGGTTGGTCCCATCTTCCAAGTAGATCTTGTGTGTGCAGTAGCCAGGGCTAATCCCTTTGTGGTCAGAAATTGTCCACCCAATGGTTGCCCAGTGTTCTGCTAGGGTCGTAGTCATCCTAGGCTCTTGTTCCCTGGTCAGGTGTTGTCAGGTCCTAGAAAGACATATTTAAGGTTATCGTCCAAGGGTTTGAGTTCAGGTGTGGGTGGTACAATGTTGGATGGGTAAGGGAAGGGAGGGAGTTGTGTGACATCAATTTCTACAGGGGGAGGTTGCTGATTATAGTCAACTCTACACAGATCCATAACCTTCGGGGATTGGGATGGGTCAGGGTAATCTATAGCTGGTTGAGTCTGATTATCCTCTAAGGAACTAATTGTCAAGTATTCTTCAACCAGGGTATCTATGGGTTCACATTCCTTAACCTGGCCACAATCAAAAGACTTAGTTGCCTTGAAGATATCCAGTTGTATTTTCCTATCTCCAAAGGCAATTTCCATACATCCTGTGTCACAATCAATGTTTGCTTTGGCTGTAGCTAAAAAGGGTCTATCTAGGATGATGGGGGTATTTTGTAATTGTTCGGGGACTTCTATGTCAAGTACTAGAAAAGTCAACTAGGAAGTAGAAGTCCTTAAGCCAAACAATTACATCCTTGACCACCCCTTTTGGGGTTTTGACAGATCTGTCAGCTAGTTGGTTAGTTACAGGTGTCGGCTTGAGCTCTCCAAATCTGAACTGGTGATAAGGGTAGTCAAGATTAGGTTTATTGAAGCACCTAAATCTAGGAGTTATTTGTCAAAAGTTAAATCACCAATATTGCAAGAGATAAGAGGTGCTCTAGGGTATTTCCTTTTAGGAGGTGGCCTACTTAAAATCATCGAACTAGCTTGTTCTACTAACACTATCTTCCTAGGTGCTTGAGTTCTCGGCTTACTCTTGGGTGTATAGACATCTTTCAAAAATTTTGCGTAAGCTGGGATATGCTTAATTACTTGGTGGAGAGGTATGTTTATTTGCACTTGCTTGAATATCTCCAATAACTCCTTGTTATCAGCCACGCTTTTCTTCTTCTTGACCTTATCCAAGGCTTCAAGGTAAGGGATTTGGGTCTGAATTGGGTCAGGTTCCTGAACCTTGGGTTGCTCTTGCTCATCCTTAGAATCATCAATTATCTCAAGATTTACAGTTATGGGAGAGGTTAGCCATTGTGGGTCCTGGGTCTGGGTACCACTTATCAAGGTAACAGCATTGGCTGAGGCATTGGAAACAGGGTTGAATCCTTGAGAAGAAGAGGCAAATCTAGGTGGTGTTTGAGGGGCCTGTAGAATCACATGGGCTTGTCCCTGATTTTGTTTAACCCTTGAGGATTGTGGCCTTGGTTAATTACATTCCTTGGGTTCAGTTGTGGCTGAGATGGAAGAGATCCTTGTTGTTTTGTTTTCAACAGCTGACTCAACCATCTCTTCACTAAATCCATTTCGTCCTGATGTTTCTGGTTCATATCTGTCATCATCTTAATCAGGGTGTCCATTTAGCTTTGTTGCGTAGGACCTGCCCTATTCTGGTTATAGGGTGGTCTACTAGGTTGTCCATGCTGCAAGGAGGAAAGATTAGGCTTGGGTTGGTTCTGCTATTGTTTCAATTTTTGATTGGACCAGGCAAAGTTTGGGTGGTTGTGCTATCCAGGGTTGTATGTGTTTGAGAAAGGGTCAGGCTTAGAATAGCCCTAGATGGCATTGGCATCTTCAAAAGTACAAGGTGCTGGAAGGGAGGGGAATGAATAATCAGGGTATAAGGGAGCAAAGGTCCCTCCCTGGAACATAGTCAGGGTTGTTCAAGGTGCATTTGGTTCATAGACTGAACCAGGTCAACATTGTAGGCTCCCTTTAGTAGGGAGAAGGTTTGCATAGGGGCTTGAGATTGGTTTAGAAGCTCATCTGTCTTTTTATCCACCAAGTCAACCTGATCCAACATCTTATCTATAATGTCCATGTCAACCGTACCCAAATTAGTTTACACCTTGTAAATTCCACCACAGGATTGACTGGACATGTTGAGTGTGGTCATGGAGGCATTATTAAGCGAGTTCTCAGTCATTGACTCAAAAAGTTTGAATGTGCTTTTCTCATCTTTGTTCAGAAAATTGCCTCTACATGAGGCATCTACAAAATTCCTAAGGGTGCTATCCAAACCATGGTAGAAGATTTGGGCCAATTGCTACCTTGGAACCTCATGGTGTGGGCATTTCCTCAGTAATTCGTTAAATTGTTCCCATGCCTCATGCATTTGATCTCAACTCTTTAGAGGTTATTGGTTTTTCCTATGGGGAAAAACTTCTTCAGGAAGGCATGCCTTAGTTCCTCCCAAGTGAAGATGGGTCTCTCTAATGTTCTAAGCCAATGGGAAGCTTTGTCTTTTAGGGAGAACAAGAACATCTTCATCAAGACAATATCAAGGTAGATGTTCCTAGGTTTCACAGTCTGGGCAATCTGGTCTAGATCCTCCAAGTGTTGGAAGGGGTTTTCATTTGAGCTCCCACAAAAGTGACTTTGGATCAAGCTAAGGACATTGGGTTTCAACTCAAAACCATCTCCCCCTTCGGGGACCCTAAGGTAAGGTTCAACAGGGATAGCAGAAGGATCATAGAAATCATGGTGAGGCCTTGGTTGGCCCTTAGGGGGTCATGGTGGGTTTGGAGGAGGTTGCCCTTGAAGGTTCTGCAATTGGTGTAAGGCCTGCATTATGGTTTGGATATGTTGTTGCTGGAGTTGGTGGTTAGCCATAATCTGAGCTTAGATAATGGCCATAACAGTAGGTTGAGATCAGCCCTCCATATCCTCAATTCTCGGGTTAGCCATTTCCACAATTCTAGCCCTACAATAATTAAGTCTCCTTCTTGGGATTCTCTCTAGTTCTACGAATTCAGGGTTAAGTGAGCACCTTCCATGCATACACTAGAGAAGAATTGGGAGAGATGCGAAGGAGACAGAAGAGAGAATCATGTGTGCATAACCAAGCAAACAAAACTAAGCCTATATTGTTGACCTAGATGACTTAAGTCTCTAGGGTACAACTCTTAGCACAACACAAATTGGTGTTGTGTTTAATCAAAAAGTCAAATAAGTTGGGCCAGGTGGAGTAGGGGGTGCATGCCCCGAGGACCGCTAATTATGACAAACCCCTACTCAGCTTAAGTCATTTGACAATCAAGCCTCCCAAATTAGTTGCTTTTGGAAAAATTACTTCACCGATTGGTCCTACGGTGTGGCTTTGTATCTTGAGACTACTCAATTGATCCTTAGGGCCAACATCTACTATTTTTTAGATTAGGGCTAAGACAGTGCTTTTGCTCAAGGTAAGTGATGAGGCATTGTTGGGGGTTCGTGTCTCTTAATTAATCCGTTTTGAGCTTGTGTGTGCACTCAACAAAATGTGGTGTTCAAGCAAGGTTATTCAAGATGTGTTGTCTTTTATTGATTTGTTCTTGCTTTAGTGATTTTTAGGGCTAAGATTCCTTAATGTATTTGGATATGGTTTGTAGGGGGCACACAGAGTTTTGTACATAACGGGTGAGGATAAATTTTTTTTAAGAGTAGTGTGGCCCTAAAAGTAAACAACCCTAATGTATTCACCCCTAAAGTTCATGCACTTCTACCAGGTGAATCGATTTGACTTTTGGTGAGTGGTGCAACTCAATTTAGAATATGGTTGGCTTCACAAACACCACTCAAAGAGGACACTCAAAAAGATTTTCAAAAAATTTTAGAGTGTATTTTTTTTATTTAGGTGGTGGGTTGAAGATGTGGATCAAGTAACAATTCACTACGCTAATTTTTTTGAGATTTATATATATATATTTTTAGATTTTTTTGAAAGCAAGCAAATAGACTAACCTAGATTCATGCACAAGCCTAAATGAATTTTTTAAATATTTTTTTAGGTAAAAGAAAGATGGGACTATGCTAGGTAGAATGATACTCACCAAAGTCTTCACAACACTTTACTCCCAATCTTCTGACTTGGAGTGCGCTCCTGCGCTTACGCGCTGTCTTCCTGCAACCAAATCAGTTGAGAGAGAAGAGAGTTAGCTTTTATGACTACCACCAATGCAAATATAAAAGCGACAAATAAGATCCGTTGCCTCCACGGCAATGGTGCCAAAAACTGATGTTGGAAAATGTGTTAAGATAATTCGTTTGTTGTAGCATGCAATTACGACATCAATTTTAATAGGGAGGCACAAAATGGAATCTTTTTCTCGCTAAGATTTATTGTCAAAGATTATTACATCTCTTTGCTTGTGTGAAAAGAAGAGAAAGAGAGAGAATAGGGTTGGAAAACTGAGGTATAGTATGGTAGCTAACTACACATCCTAATAGTAGCAAGTAGAAACATAAATAGGCATGAAGATGACACAAAGACAATAACACAGGTTACTTCTATAAATCATCAAAATTGTTTTACAAACATAAGCATGAAAGCTAGAAAAAATCTTGAATAAAGTATGAAATACAAAGTAAAGAAGAACTAGAAATTATCGCTAAGAGGAGCAAGTCGAGGTAGCACGGTGGTGGAGGAAGCTCCATCATTGGCTTGGTGACTCCAAGAACCAGCTTTAAAGCTCTAGAAGGTGGAAGAATGCATGGAGAAGAGATATGTTGTAATGGTGGTCGTAAGGGCCTTTTATAGGTGAAGAGCCTTGAACTGACCCCATTCACCCCTAAACTGTGCCCCAAACTGTGCTGGATCAGTGTTGAATTGGCATTGCTTGTGAACCGCATGCAACAGCTCCTTTGAGTGCACATGCAATCGTGCTCTCACAATTGAGATCATCTGAGTTGGCCACGTGGCATGATTTGCGCTCGAGGATCGTGCATGAGAGGCTGTGTTGCACACGCAGATGAGCGCTTGAGATTGCGTGATTGCGCACTGTTAACATGGAAGGCATTAGGGCTATCGATGGAAAATTGAATGGCGTTTTTTGATGCGCTCTAGGGAGCGAGGCACGCGTGGATCGCGACTCGATCCCGCATCCTCTATGCTCAAGGATGGGTGCTCTACCGCTGTGCTACGTGGTTTAAAGTATGATCTAGGCTGTTGGTGGCTGATCGTGAGGGCAGCGATGGTGAGTGGCATGGCGTGATGTGGAGCGTTTGATGGTGATCGAACGGTTGACATCTCGTGCACCCGTGTGATGAAGAGAAGAGGCAGTCGTTGGTAGGCACGAATGACACATGGCATGCTGTGGGCCGTTGATCATCATATAAATGGCCATGACTTCCCAGGCTCATTGCCTGAGCTACGAAGGTCAAATTAAGGCGATTTTAGAGTTGCTGGACACCGATTTTGGTCCTGAATCCATCCGTGTGGCTTGATTTCTCATTTAAGACCTATAGCAACATGCACTTGAACAACTTGGCCATTAAATGTTAATTCCAAGCAATCTTAATGTAAAGAATGTACTATATGCATGCATTGCTCCCAGATCCACTAAATTGTTATATTTAGGTGCAAAGGTCCTCGAAATTGACTCTAAATAATGTAATTAACACTACTAATTGTAGAGTCATCACTTCCATTGATGTGATCCTACCACACTTGCTGAGAAACTTGGTCTAGGCAACATGAAACTTGTTGATATAATCCTTCAGTTGGCAAACCAATCTATTACTACACCTAGGGTTCTTCTGGAAAATGTGATTGTCAAGGTGAAAGATTTCCATTACCTTGTTGATTTTATGGTCCTTGACTTGAAAGTACTTAAAAACCTTAATCATACCTTGATCATCTTAGGATGGCCTTTCCTAGCCACTGCTAAGGCTAAAATTAATTGTGATTCAGGGAAGTTAGAGATTGCCTTAAGAGATCACATAATCAAATTTAATGTTTTTTAGGCATCTAAGAGGAGCAAACTGAGCTATGAATGAATTGAGAAATTAAGGAGAATTGAGGAGTCTAGGGCTATGCACATAGTAAAGAAAAATCCAACAATTGATTACTGTTCACCTAGACCAAGGGCTGACCTGGTTAAATTTTATTGAGCTGACTTGTGCTTAGCTGAAGGCGTTACATTTAACACTTGTATATATTTAGATTGCTTATATATATGTATTTTAGTTTGAGTTACAAATTTGGAGCTAGTCGGATTACATTGTACCAACTCGGATATTTCAGGTGATTTCTACCCCTTTTATGTCTATAGCATACAATGAGGATATTGCATGAAATAGGCATGAGGGGTGGATTTATATTTTGACTGAGTTGCTTTTATACTAGTCTCCAAAATTATCATGTTCTTCCGTGCTACATGTTTTCGTCCACCCTATGTCGAAAAACAAGTGAAATAAAAGAAAAAGAAAAAAAATTATTTTGAGCAAAAAAAAAATAGAAGCTTTTTACATTAACGATTTATCGGCCTTTAGAGAAGTATTCTCAAAAATCTTTCACGTAGACTTTTCAGGTCGTAGTAGACTTAATTAGTTCAAGTATTTACGTAAATAAGGATTTGATTCTTGAATCCTTGAATGAGGATTTTAAAGTTGAAGTATTAAGTGAAAGGAGTGATAAGTATGTGATTTATCTTCCCACCCTCTAGTTTGAAAAGTTTGAGAAAATTAAGTAGTACCTGCACATACACACTGACTCTTCTTTTAGGCAGCCTACCATTGAAAACTTATTGGTCAATAGTGTTGGAACCATGTTCCACATCTTCATTTGGTATTAACAAAATTATTTTAGATTAATGTTTGCAATTGAGTGATATTTCAGATTATGATGGAGATCGAAGCAAACAAATCAAGATGACTAGGAGGCCATGATGACTATGATAGAAGACCATCTTTAGATAGGCTTTTGTGTTGTCAATTAGATTAGGCTTTTGTTTTATTCTTAGAATGTATGCCTCTCAACAAAGAAACAAGAATTAGATCGTAAAAATCATATAGAGATAATTAGGATAAAATATTATGATCATTCGATTTCTTTCAAAGTATTATCAAAAAGATCATTTTTTTTCATGTTTAAAGTTTTTGCGAAAGTAGACTAATAATCAAATTGTATTCATGTTTAAAAAGGTACTTGTTAACCCACAAGTATCGATACTAAAGTTTAGTACTGGTACATGTGAGTTACAGGTTTAGATTTTTTCAAAGAAACAAACCTGTACCTCGCGAGTACCGGTACTCATGATCAGTACTGGTATTGGAGGTAATGAGTACCAGTGCCCATGATCAGTACCAGTACCAGTGGGTTACAAATTTATGTTAAGTATTTAAAACCTAAATATGGAAGCAATGAGTACTGGTACTCATGATTAGTACTAGTACCCCATAGGTATTGCTTGTGACAAGTTAACTTAAACTACAAAATAGTAAGTCACTAGCACCGGTACAAATACTTTAGTACTGGTACTAGCTATCAGTTGGGCCAGATCTGAACGACTAGAAAATTAATTTTGAGAACATAATCGTTGGGATTTAAACCCAAACATCTAGTAGACAAATTCTATTGATCCTAACTCTATAAATAGACTCTTGGACCCTTAGTTTGCATATAAGAAATACAAGGAAAAATTCTAGAGCTAGATTTTCATATTTCCACCTTATTTCTCAAGAAAGAAGAAGAAGCTTGTCATCCACACTCTCTTTACATCCTTGCAAGCTCAACGACGTGTGCTTAAAGTTATTCTCTTGCAACTACGAAGTGATTCACGTTTTTCCTAGGCTCTCAAATTGGTATACTCTTTTTAATTATTGTTGAGAGGCTTAGGTGATTAGTTGTAAGATTTCATTTTTGTCTTACACTTGTACTCTTTTTGTATTGAGCTTGCTACTCGTCATTTGGGTTGTAATAACCCGTTTGTTGTACTTGGGTTAAGATAACCCGTTAATTACCTCGGTTAGTAAATTGGCTCTCTCAGGGTTGAGGGAATTGGGTTAGAAGCTGCGAGGCTTAGGTAGTGGAGTATCCAAGTCAGTGGGGAACCATTATATATCTTGTGTTCACCTTTATGTTTTGATTGTGCAAATATTTTTTATTGCTAATATCTTCTTCTAGTGTGTTTGTGCGCATAGTTTTAAGATCCAACAAATAGAACCTATATTGAGGTATGGATGGCATGTTGCACTGCGTATGCTCCCCTAGTGTAGGGTGTCCAGAGCCCAACCTTGCGTTTTTAATTTTTTGTGCCTTTGTTTAGGTGATGTTCTTGAATGGAATTAGGGAAGCCACCTACCTAGAAATATGAGTGTAGAAAAAGAAGAAAAGCCTAGAAAAAAATTAGTGGGAGGAAAATCTATTCGAAAAAAAACATAAAAAAATAAAAATTCCAGAAACAAAATAAAAACTATGTCAAATATCCCAAAAAAACCCCAAAAATAGTGAGGTGTCCAATAAGAAACCTTTAAGGTTCGGTCGAGGAGATATACCTTCGAGGTTGACCTCGAGATAGAAAAGAGTAGGGAGAATAGCTACTAGTACTTAGTATGGTAGATCTGAAGACTTAGGCCAATATTACAAAGAGACAGTCTTAATCCCGTTGAAAACTTAGAATTCAATAAGGTAGCCCAATTGAGGAGTCAAATAACTTTTGCACACACGAAAAGCTTAAAATTCATGTCCAATTCAAACATTGGGTGGGTTGATAGAGCCATAAAAAGTTGCTCTTGCGACTTAAAATCAAAGCTGATAAAATCTCTGATTGAGTTTGAGCAGTCTTTATTTGGGTTGATAGTTGAAAACTATTGAGTCTTTATGGATAACATTTTGATTTATAGATTTCTTTTGATTGTAAAAAGTTGAGTTTAGGATTTCTAATATGTTTTTGCTCAAAACTCACTTTTCTGATTTTTCCGAAATAGGTCTTCGCATTAAGTTTTGCTTGAGGACTAGAAAAAGATTGTCATAGGGGTGTGATATTTTTATATTTATTAACATTAATTATGCCTAATTAATGCTAATTTGAGGGTGAATTAGGTTAGAAAGCATTCAGTTAGGTCAGATTAGTCATTTAGATGCATTTTATAAATATTGCATTCTTTTAGGTTTTTATACAATTTTCCCCTACCTATACCTAGTACATTGTGTTGGTGCTAGTGCACCACGATCATTTGTTTTGATGATAACAAAACACGTGTTATTTAACATTTGCAATTTGAGTCCTAGATTTCAGGTCAATTGCAAATGTAGACGTGCTTAAACGGAGTTCGAGCTCGCATCCAGGATGGATTGGACGAGCTTGATGGAGAACAGAAGAGATTCGCGAGGAGCGATATATTGAAGATGGAAGGAAATGAAGAATAGGATAGATTTCCTTCTTTTGTACTTGTTGTATTTTTCGTTTCTTTTGTTGCTCTTTATTTCCTTAGATAATTCATGTTAAAGAGCCTCAAAGTACCCTAACAGTAGTCCTAGGAACACCGGCACAACCCTAGGATACTTAGGTTTTCTGTAGAATACTTAGAAAACCAATATAGGGTTCAAACAGCACTTCCAGACATCTAATTCCCAAATCAGACGTCTGATAATGTATTTTAAGACGTCTGACTGTTGTTTGAGACGTCTGATATCTGTTAGGCTGGACATAGCTAGTTCTGTCTGATGAAATCAGACGTCCAGACCTTAGACCAGACATCGCAGGAGACGTCCAATTAGTGGACCGTTGGCTGGCTTAGCAAACACTCAAGAATATGACCGTTAGAGCCTTATCAGACGTCCATAGGACTGTCCAAACGTCTGATAAATGACCGTTTTGCCTCGGCTGATCCAAAATCTCTTCTCAGAGATTTTCTAGCCGTTGCAATGTTTGGAAATCAATTCCCATAGTAAAAGTAGGTTTCCAGACGTCCAGACATAGTGCCAGACGTCTTATATGTCGTCTGATGGACTTGCACAAAAACTCTGTTTAGATCTGATCCAAGTCAGGGAGAGACCTGCCCAAAATCAGACGTCTGACCTTGGAATCAGATATCTTAAAGTGAACTTCCAGACGTCTGATGCTAGAATTAGACGTCTGATAAGCCTGTCAGAACAATGATTATTCCTGATTTCGGGCTGATTCACTTGGGCTTTGTACCCAAAGGCTATGGAAGCTTATCTAAGCCTTCCAAAGCCTTCCTAAGGCTTCTATAAATAGAGGGGAGCCTTTACACACCTAGATATACAAGATACACACTAAGAGAAACACAAGACACACTTAAGCAACATAGTTCCACTCTTTTGTGTCCAAGAGAAGCCCTTGCTCTCCAAGCTCAAGCTCCATTCTCTTGAGAGCATTAAGCTTCGCGTACCCGCTCTCCCACCGTTGTTCACGAGAGCGAAGTTGCGCCGTCGCGTGGCTCACGCACCGTGTCATCAACTCGACGCACTCCTTGCAAAGGGGAGTTTCCTTATTCCTATAGAAGCTAGGTTCATAATTTCTTTGTTGGCTTTATAGGACTTGTTCATTTTATCTTTGTTATTTGGTTGGGTATTCGCTTTGCCAA
The DNA here is from genome assembly GCA_037157565.1 of Thalassia testudinum. NCBI lineage: Eukaryota > Viridiplantae > Streptophyta > Magnoliopsida > Alismatales > Hydrocharitaceae > Thalassia > Thalassia testudinum. Next base: position 8,248,532 of record JAZHRO010000033.1, read on the forward strand.
TTCCTGTCTCCTTCGTGAGACAAAATCCTTCTTGTGGAGAGAAGGGGTTGAGGAACGCTACCCTCGTACTTGTAGCGTGGTTGTACTGAGGTTGAATCACCCTCGTTTTAAGTGATTCGGTTAGTGGATTTGATCAACTAGGTTGATCGAAAAATCCTAACTCGAGAGGGTTAGGTGGTGGTTTTTATCCGGTTTCGGTTTCCACCTAAAAATTCTTGTGTTCTTTGTGTGATTGTCTTTTTGTGTGATTGGTTTTCTTTGGTGAGATTGCTTTATATTTTATTTCCACATTTATTACGTCACCCCTCTTCGAAGGGAAACTTACATTTGGTATCAGAGCAGGTTCTTGCAAGATCGGAGTAGCACCCGGCAAGAAGATCATGGAGGGAAGCTGTTCCACAAGCAGGATTTCCGAGGGGCAGTCCACAACCCGTCCGCCGTTCTTCGACGGGAGCAACTACCCCTACTGGAAGTTGCGGATGAAGACCTGGCTTCAAGCCACCGACTTCACGATCTGGGCCAGATGCGAGATGCCATTTGAGATCCCAGAAAAACCTGGGGGAGGCTACTCGCAGCTGCATATTCGAGAGCTTTCACTCAACGCAAAGGCAATGAATGCCCTGTATTACGCGTTGAGTCTGAAGGAGTTCGAGATAATCAAAGAGTGCACCACCGCCCACGAGATATGGAGGAAGTTAGAAGACACTCATGAAGAGATGAGCTCGGAGGAAGAAGAAGAAGAAAAAGAAGAAGAAACCGCTTGCTTTGGTTTCATGGCCAGAGGAACCAATAGTGACAGTGAAAGCGGAAGCGACTCCGACGACGAGGTAAATCTCGATCTACAAGAAGCTTTTAATGAACTTTTTGAAGTTAGTAAATCACTAAAAGGAGAAAATAATAGCATTAAAAAGAATCTTAGTTTTCTTAGAAATGAAAATGATAGGTTAGAAAAATAACTCAAGGACATAGAAACTAGTCCTAAGGATAATAACCTGTTATTAGAAAATCATAACCTCATCAATGAAAATAATAAATTGATTGAGGAAAATGTTAGTCTAAAAATAGAAATTTCTGATTTAAAGACTAAGATGAGTATTATAGAAAAAGAAATTGCATGTCTTAGGGAAAACTCTAACAAATTAATCAACAAAGTAGATGATTTATATAGCCCTAAGATTGAGAAAGGATCTCCATCAAGGAGACCCGCTAACAGATCCGGATCCAAGCTCACTTGGATACCGAAGAAAAAATTAGAATCTTATTTTGTAGGGTTCAGGGATAATTACAACACAAAGGACTGGACCTACAAACTCAAGTTGGGAGAACCAAGGAGTAGACCAAGGAGGAGAACAAGAAGACCGATGAGACGGCGAACAAACGACGGACCCGCCGCACGTCGACCACCAGATTGGAGATCGGCGCCAATGCCCGGGCCTCCAAGCTATGGATGGGAGCCCCATCCGATGTGGCATCCACCACCACCATTCGGACCATTTTATTGGCCATGGTAGGTGAGGTAAAAATTCTTAACCCTATCTTTTTATAAGCATTTAGATAGGGGGAGTTAAAAAATGATGAGCTAATTGTCAATTTTTAAGGGGGAGATGCAAGTTAGCTAAATTTCCTTTAGTAAGGGGGAGAAAAATAATAGCTATCTTGTTGTTACAAAAAGGGGGAGAATATCACCTTTGTTAAAATAAATTTATAGAAGAGCATGTTTTAAGGGGGAGTTATAGGAAATGTAAAACCAATTAAACCTTTTTGATAATGTCAAAAAGGGGGAGGTTTTTTCTGCATTATTATTTATGGTTTTGTCATCATCAAAAAGGGGGAGATTGTTGGTGCTAGTGCACCACGATCATTTGTTTTGATGATAACAAAACACGTGTTATTTAACATTTGCAATTTGAGTCCTAGATTTCAGGTCAATTGCAAATGTAGACGTGCTTAAACGGAGTTCGAGCTCGCATCCAGGACGGATTAGACGAGCTTGATGGAGAACAGAAGAGATTCGCGAGGAGCGATATATTGAAGATGGAAGGAAATGAAGAATAGGATAGATTTCCTTCTTTTGTACTTGTATTTTTCATTTCTTTTGTTGCTCTTTATTTCCTTAGATAATTCATGTTAAAGAGCCTCAAAGTACCCTAACAGTAGTCCTAGGAACACCGACACAACCCTAGGATACTTAGGTTTTCTGTAGAATACTTAGAAAACCAATATAGGGTTCAAACAGCACTTCCAGACGTCTAATTCCCAAATCAGACATCTGATAATGTATTTTAAGACGTCTGACTGTTGTTTCAGACGTCTGATATCTGTTAGGCTGGACATAGCTAGTTCTGTCTGATGAAATCAGACGTCCAGACCTTAGACCAGACATCGCAGGAGACGTCTGATGGATTTGCCAGACGTCCAATTAGTGGATCGTTGGCTGGCTTAGCAAACACTCAAGAATATGACCGTTAGAGCCTTATCAGACGTCCATAGGACTGTCCAAACGTCTGATAAATGACCGTTTTGCCTCGGCTGATCCAAAATCTCTTCTCAGAGATTTTCTAGCCGTTGCAACGTTTGGAAATCAATTCCCACAGTAAAAGTAGGTTTCCAGACGTCCAGACATAGTGCCAGACGTCTTATATGTCGTCTGATGGACTTGCACAAAAACTCTGTTTAGATCTGATCCAAGTCAGGGAGAGACCCGCCCAAAATCAGACGTCTGACCTTAGAATCAGACGTCTTAAAGTGAACTTCCAGACGTCTGATGCTAGAATTAGACGTCTGATAAGCCTGTCAGAACAATGATTGTTCCTGATTTCGGGCTGATTCACTTGGGCTTTGTACCCAACGGCTATGGAAGCTTTTCTAAGCCTTCCAAAGCCTTCCTAAGGCCTCTATAAATAGAGGGGAGCCTTTACACACCTAGATATACAAGATACACACTAAGAGAAACACAAGACACACTTAAGCAACATAGTTCCACTCTTTTGTGTCCAAGAGAAGCCCTTGCTCTCCAAGCTCAAGCTCCATTCTCTTGAGAGCATCAAGCTTCGCGCACCTGCTCTCCCGCCGTTGTTCACGAGAACGAAGTTGCGCCGTCGCGTGGCTCACGCACCGCGTCATCAACTCGACGCACTCCTTGTAAAGGGGAGTTTCCTTATTCCTATAGAAGCTAGGTTCATAATTTCTTTGTTGGCTCTATAGGACTTGTTGTTCATTTTATCTTTGTTATTTGGTTGGGTATTCGCTTTGCGAATTCCCGTCTCCTTCGTGAGACAAAATCCTTCTCGTGGAGAGAAGGGGTTGAGGAACGCTACCCTCGTACTTGTAGTGTGGTTGTACTGAGGTTGAATCACCCTCGTTTTAAGTGATTCGGTTAGTGGATTTGATCAACTAGGTTGATCGGAAAATCCTAACTCGAGAGGGTTAGGTGGTGGTTTTCACCCGGTTTGGGTTTCCACCTAAAAATTCTTGTGTTCTTTGTGTGATTGTCTTTTTGTATGATTGGTTTTCTTTGGTAAGATTGCTTTATATTTTATTTCCGCATTTATTACGTCACCCCTCTTCGAAGGGAAACTTACGCATTGATGTCTTTGCTTGAATGTGCAGGTACCAAGTTTGGAGCAATTTGGAGCCTTCTAGAATGGAGAATCAAGGTTGAGCTCACTTATGCAAGGAGCGTATTCCAATTTCCTAATTAAGGCCTAGCCTAATCAACCCTAAACATAGCCCAATTAGGAACCCAATTTCCCACACCCAAATCCCACCCAGGTTGTCCAGTCACTACACCTAAATTTCCACCTTAATTGGTTGATCAACATTAATCAAACCTAACATTTGATTTTCTAAAAAATACACTTAACCATTCCTATATCCTAACCCAACAAACCTTATTTGGCCATCCTTTCTATCCTATAATAAAAACTATTTTGGATGGCCAAAGTGGACCATAATCTATCCACCACTAGATCTAAATCCTAGGGTCCTAAATTGCCTACCTAAATCTCTATCTTAAAACCCTAGACCAAATCCTATTCCGAATATCAAAATTCGCAACTACTTGACATATGTTTAGTATTTTGACCATATATAACATTTCATTTCAAATTCAAATTGAATGATTCAAGTTATATTTGAAAGATGATTTCGTGGGCTACAACTTTACTTTTATATGCAATTTGAAATTTGGAACAAATAGAGGCTAAAAGTTCAAGACAAGTGAGAGAAATCCTATAAGGCTGTTGTAACACCCTCCATCCTAAACTTCCTTTAATCTCCACCCTCCAACATCCTACCATTAAATCCTATCCCTCCATCAAACACCTAGGAAACTCTATAAATGGAAGCTACCCCCCCTTTCCTACTGAGTCTTAGTTTAGGATAATCATCATCCTCTCACCACCTTCCATAGCCTTCTTATTTAGTCTACCCTCTCACCACCATTAAAATGCTTCTCCACATCCAGACTCTGCCTCATCCTCCTGGTGGCCATCCTCCTCATCAACTCCAGAGCTTCTTCCTCACATTCGTCCCATCTTCAAGGTGATTGCAACAACGGACCATGCTCCAACTCATCTATTTCTTTTTTCTAGTTCTATTTTCTAGTAGTTTTCTAATTGTGGTTCCAGTTAGATTTCTAGTTTTTGTTCTAGTTAATATTCTGTTTCTTGCTCTAGTTCTAGTTGTACTTATGACCCTTATTCTAGTTGAAATAAAGTTATATTTCTAGTCATTATTTGTGAGTTTTGCTTCTCACCCCTTTCTCTATGTATTTGCCTAATTCGATCTACTTTTGCACATCTCCTTTATATTAGTTAGTTCATATTTGCTTCATGTTTTGCATCTAGTTTACTTGATCCTATGTCTCCCCGTGTTTGACTCAAGACCTACCAAAGTCTCAGTTATTTATTTATGATTCAAAAAAATTCATACAACAAACGCCTATTATACTTTGCAGTTTTCCACAAATAGATTTTACTGCCATTATCGAGGAGGCAATGAATTCTATTTATTTTTATTTTTATTATCTAGTTGCATTCTAGTATCTAACTTGCATTTTCTCTCTCTATTTGTGTGCAAGAATCCATGTGGAAGCACATAATCATGTCTCCAAGCGAGAGCGGGAATAAAAAATAGGTCAAGAATCAGGTTAATTTTCTGCATCCTTAGATTTCAGATTCTTGTTAAAAAATTAGTATTTTCCTAATATTAAGTTTAGTTAGTTTGTTTGTTTTGCATTATCCTTATAAAAAAGATAAAAAAAAAATATCTTATCTTGATTTGGAGTTGTTCTTGATTTGGTTATCCAACAAAATCTCCAAATTCTATTTTTTAAAATGATTTTTGAATTTTCAAAAATTGTTTCCTGATATTCCACACCTTGAAAAATTATCAAAACCTACCTATATGTAGGTACTGAAGTCAAGACTCACACATAAAAATTTTAGATCATTCTAAGTTCGGATTAATTTTGAAAAATTTCTGAAGTACACTACTAGCAGAACTAGATTAGCTTCCTATTTTGCTTCTATACAGAAATTATTAGAATTTCTCTATTGATTTAATTGACTTGAAATTGGTGGTTTTGGATTAATGTGGTAACTGAGCATTTTAGAAAAATCTAAAAAAAAATTCACACATGTTTGATTTGTCTAAAATTCCGGTTGCTCCACTCGACTCTAGAAGTGATTCACAAGTTAGAAGTTGCCTAATTTAAGGTATGAATTTTAGGGTTGAACTAGGCATAGATACATTGCTTGAACTTCAAGGGAAAAGATCATCACCTGTACTTGTAAAACTATTGTATGCCTTCACATGAACTTGATTGAAGTGATTGACTCATTAAAACCCTAAAAGTTCATTAATACAGGGATTAAACTCTAAAAATCACCACATCAAGTTAACTTGTATTGTGAACCCCTATTTGTGCTATGTCTCGACTGGATTGCTTCCTCTACAATGCCCACCTTGCAGAGGCACACCAACTAGCAAGGGTTTTACCCATGCTTATATCATTTTCAAACCATACCCCCATCCTCTGGGACAACGGGACAGAAGGTCAGTTCCTACTTCATGTTTCAGCACTCCTGGTTGAAGGAGGATGGATTTCGGGAGTTGGTTGCTTAGTCTTAGGCATCCTTCCTGGCTAAGTCTTTAGCCACAAGGACTCTTGCTTCTAGGCTTAGGCGCTTGCATGCTTGGCTGGTTGACTACAGGTACATCTGCTCTGACAAAGAGTGGAGATACACAAAGGCTTTGGAGTGGGTCACCGCCCTGGATGCTAGAGAGGAGATGATTCCTCTCACTTAGGAGGAGCATGATGAGTAACGAAGGTGTCGAATGGTTGTTAAGTAGGAGGATGAAGTCACATCACATCTGGCTGAAAGAATGGGAATGATAAAACACACTTCATTCATGCCATGGCTAGGCCTAGTGAGATGGGCTCCATCCACCTCTGTGAGCCGAGGCATGGCTAAATTAGCAAATCTCCAAGCCCCACACGGTGTTGTTTGCATGAACTTGTGAAAATGGCTATCGACCTCCACCCGGATGTCCTCTGGGGTAGTGTGTACCTTGTCCCCAGCTTTGAGCTAAGAGATGTGGTTCAAGAGGTCATCCTCGCTGTCGCCACTGAATTCTAGGAGGTAAATTTCAGCTTTGAGTAGTTGAAGCGCTCCCACCTCTTCCTACTTCCAAAGAGGTCAGGGGTAGTGTTTAGGAGACTGTCGACCGATAGCCCTCTTAAAATCCATTTACCTGATTGTTGGAAAGATCCTTTCTAGTCGGATTGAGGAGGTGCTTCCTAGCCTCATTAGCCTCGTCTAGTCTACCTTTCTATAGGGGTGATCTCTGCAAGAGTCTTTCATTCTAGCGCAGGAGATGGGAGATGGTGACATAGTGGACCAGACGAAAGAACATGGTCTTCCTCTAGAAGGTCGACTTCTCCAAGGCCTGTACACATTGGTGTGGACCTATCTTTGGGAGATTCGGCAGCGACATGGCTTTCCAAAGGCATGGGTATGGTGGATGCAAAGATGCATCACGACTGCCTCTTTCTCACCTCTCCTTAATGGAAGGCTGTTAAGGATCCAGCCTCAGAAAGGGGTTTATCAAGGATGCTCCTTGGCACCTCTCCTGTTCATCCTGATGGTCGATACCTTGGCCTGCTTGTCCTTTAGAGCACGTGACATTGGACTCTTGTGTGGTTACTTAATGGGGCCTGATTAGAGGATTCTCAGCCCCATCTTGTAGTACGTAAATGACACCTTGTTCTTGGTGGAGGTTGGTCCTACGTAGGTAGAGGTGGCAGGCAAGATCATCCATGTCTTCGGGGAGATTTCGAGACTCAAGGTCAATGGGACAAAATCTTCCCTAGTCTGCTTTCACCATAATGACACCACCAAAGATGCCATCTCCAGGGAACTCCACACCCTGTTGGTTTCTTTTCCAGTCCGATACCTTGGTCTCCCACTTTAGGCCAAGCATATGTGGGCTATGGACTGAACTTCCCTTTTCGAGAAGCCAACGTCCAGGCTTATAGGTTCGAGTGGTAGATTGCTGTCAAAGGGAGGTTGGATGATTCTCCTCAACACAGTTCTTTTTGCCATCCCAACATTTTACCTTTCCCTCTTCTGTCTAGGGAAAGGTGTGCTGATGTGCGAAACTTGCTTAAGGTTAAATCTTACCATTGTAGTGCAAGTTACGCAATCTCTCAAATCAAAATTCTTAACTTGTTACGGAATAAAATAGTAGTAAATGGGACTCCAAGTCGTATCTCAAGGAAGCTTTTGGTTGGGTTACTTTCTAACTAATCCCAGGTATGAGTATTGACAAAATTGGGTGATTTTTGGAAGTGTGAAAGAGTCATAATGAATTTTGGAAAGTGGGATTGTGAAATAGTGAAAACACAACACACACACACACACTTCTTTTTGGACTTTTAAAATCATAAAGCAAATAAGGCACTAGCTAACAAGAAAATAGAGAGAGAGATATTCAAAACCAAGAATATATTACTACAAATTGAAAGTTCATAACTATAACCAAGAAGAAGAGGTAGTACAGAGAGTAGAGAAGCCAAAATAGACGGAATGATGACAAATGAAAGGAAGCTTGAGACAATTGAAGAAGAGCACCACCACAAGCCCCTGGAGGTAGAGGGAAGCTTCGGAAGAAGGCTAGAGAAGAAGTCATGGAAGAAGTAGAAGATATCGAAGAAGATCTCAGAGAAGCAGAATATGAGGTAGAAGGCGAAGGCAAGGGAGAACCTAACTAGAGAAGGGAATTCCTAAGCAACTAAGGAAATCTAAAAGATAATTAGAAGGTGTAGGAAGAAGGTTGGAGATGGAGGAAGAAGAAGAAGGTGGAGGTAGTAGGAAGAAGATGAAAGGAGAAGGAAGAAGAGGCTAAGGAGGTAGAATATGACCTAAGGAGGAAGAAGGAGCAAGGAGGAGAGTTGTATGCAACTAATGGATGCCATGCGGTGTTATATAGGCACAAGAGGAGGGGGAGGATGTCCATAGGTGTCCTGGTGGCCAAGGAATAGGTTTAGGTTTTGGAAATTAGGTTTAGGATTGGGTTTATCTAAATAAGAAAGTAGGAATCCCTGATTGTCTCCAATTTGTGGTCTCTGTATGTTTCGAATTTGAAGTTGCATATAAAAGAAAAATTGTAACACTTGAAATTGGCATTCAAATGCAACTTAAATCACTCAATTTTGATTTAAAATAAGAACATTATGGCCAAAATATTGAAGGTGTGTTAGGATGTCATGAATTTCGAGATTAGGATTGGAAATGGAATCTTGACTTGCTAAAATCATGGAATGTTATGGAAACCTAATTAAATTGATTGCCACATTTTATCAATTAATTACAAATAATATTTTTGGCAATGTGGCACATGTGGATAAGGTAGAGGCTTCTAGGAAATAGGATTATGACTAGGATTGAGCTAGTGACACTAGGTGAGTGAGCTAAGTTTTTAGAACTAGGTTTAGGATAAAGGCAAGGGTTTAGGGAAGTAAATGGAGCTGTTTTAGGATTAGGTATTAGGATTAGTGTTTTGGGTGAGGTTAAAATAGGCAGGTTCTGACTAGGGTTAGGGTTAGGATTTTTATGGCCAAAATTGATTCTTCTTCTCTCAATTTGAGCTCTAGTGATTTGGATTCCTGCTTCTTCTCCTCATGAGCCTGAGTAAAGAATTCTTGCACATAGAAAGATAAAGAATTAGCACAAAATAGGCTCAAAATGACAATTTTACCTTTAGCATAGAAATATGCAATTATGTATATAATGATCTAAATCTAATGCAACAACACCCAAAACCAATAAAACTAAGCATGCTAACATATAATTATGCTCACTTCTCACACTCCCATGCCTAGGATTTGCTAGTCCTGAGTAAAGATGCCAAAAGAAATGTAAGGAATCTGAGCTAGAGTATACAAGTCAGGAGGTACAAGTCATCACCAACCATATAGAGCATGCCCAAAATCTCACATAAGACTCAACAACACTTAAGAACCGACCAAGATACAGACCACTTTGCCTAATCAGAATCTAACTCGCACCTTAAGTATGTGTTTCTATGGCTCAAGAAATCCAACCAAGGTTTGTTAAGCCATGAGTTTAAAGCATCCGTGCTTAGTGCAGTGATTTGACTTATGGGCTCCTAGGATATGAAACCATCGGATTTCTCCAAACTAAGACTATCCCTAATCTCCTTAGGCTTACCTTTGGCTTTGCCTTACTAAGATTTGTCATCTTTCTTCTCACCCTTTTCTATCCCGAGGTCAACCTCAAAGGTATATCTCCCTGACTAGACCATTTAGTCTCTTATTGTAGCACCTCACTCTTTTTGGGTTTTTGGGATATTTGAACACATACATTTTTATTAGGATTTTCTTTATTGCCTTTTGTATGGATAAGTAGAGGAGTTTTTTTTGGCTTTTTTTTGAGCTATTTTTATCACACACTTTCTTCCTTCTACTACTTTATTGTTTCTGGGTCTTCTCCTTTTTCTCTCATTTTTCTAGGTAAGTGGCTCTCCTTCATCCATTCAAGAACATCACCCTCAGCAAAACCCAAGGAAACTTAGGATGCTAGGCTGGGATCTAGACATCGTATATTTGGGGAGGATACCCAATGCAACAAGCCAGCCATACCTGCAGGGACCTCTATTAGTTTTGATATAAATTAAGTCCAATTAATTGCAAAGGTTCCCCAATTATGGTTTGCGGTGAAATTGTTTGTCGCTTTGAAAGAGGTTTTAAAATCGTCATGTTGCAGTATAGATTGAATCAGCGTGAAAACACAAATAATATTTATTATTTGAATATTAGAAATGAAGTCCGAGGTCGAACACAGGTAGCAAGTGGCAATTTAATACTCAAGATCACAATTTGAGTCAAAGATATAAGAAATTGCAATCAAGACTTAATAGAAATGATGGGCAAAAAGAAGGGGTTAAAATGGTGATTTGAATCACCAAATTAACCCTACAATTTAACCACAATTATTTCAAATGTTTGCATAGTATCAACCACAATTAATTCACACAAGATGAGTAAGCAATAGATCCTAAGAGGCTTGGATATGTGAAGTCAGACGGTGGATGCGTAGATCAGATGTCTTAAACAGCCAGTTGCTTCAGTGCCTCCAAGAGACTAAAGGGTCACTTCTTCCTTCTTCTCTTTCTCACTTCCTCTTCCTTCTCCTTCTCTTCTCTTTCTCCCTTAGCTTCAGAGATGGCATAGCACAAGACTCAGCATGCCAGTAGAGGCAAAGGCCTCCTTTAGATTTCACAAGTGTTGAGAGGAGAGCGGCAAAGCAAAACCCCCCTTCACCTTTCTTTTTCTCTTCTTCCTCCCTTAGAACCAGCAAACTAGACTAGACCCAGGTATACGGGTAAACGAACCAAGCCCAGACTTGCAAGGCGTGAGCGTGGGGGAGGGCGTGCGTAGGCACATGCGAGGGGACCTCACCTCGTGCTTACTGAGGCAATGAGGATTAAGCACAAATTCCTTTTATTTCCATGCGTCGCTTAATCAGCTACCAATGTGGCACTAAAGGCAGTGCCCTTCTATGCATGTGCTGCTGTAGTGATGAGCTCTCCAATTGGAGTAACTGCTGAGGACGACACCTTTAATTGGTGCCCTGGGACCCTTCCTGGAGGTGTTCCGCAACACCTGGGAGGGTTACCCAGAGCTTTCAGGTGCAGAAAAAGGCTTTAAGCAAGGTTGAAGCTTACCTGCTAATGGCGGCCAGAGCTCGACACCTGAAATGAGCAAAACGGGCGTTTGGCCTTGTCAGAAGCGTTCAGCAGGATCGTCGGGGACCGGCAAGTGTGATGGTGGCAGTGATTTTGTGTGTAAGGGTGTGTGAAGGTCGTACGACCTTGGAGCGGAGGTGCGGTGAGTGTGGTGTTCGAGGGTGAGTTTTAAAGATGAATCGGTGAAATAGATAGAGGGATTTTGGCCCTTGGGTCGAGTCGGAGGTGGTGGGCTAGTTGGCGAGGGGGATGGATGTGTGTAGCGGATGAAAGCCCTCGCTGGTGGTGTGCCGGAGTGGAGGAAGGTGACGGTGTTGAGTGAGAATCGGTGGTCGTGCGTGTGTTGCGAGAGTGGAAGAGTAGTGTAGAGAAGAAAAGGGAGAGATAGAGGGACTTAGGGATGAGGTAGAGAAGTGGAGGGCTCTGGTGTTGGTCGACTAGAGGTGGAGAAGGAGGTAGAGGCGGCGACGATGAGTCAGATGGAGAAACGCCCTCTGATGGCGTCGACAGCAGGGTTTTATTGTTATAGCGTCGTAGTATAGCTAGTTGTTGCCATCATTTCAAATATATAAATTTTTTTACTCGGAAAAGAGTTCCCGAGGTCGAACTCAGGGAGCAAGTTGTATTCTAGAGATATACATGTTTCTTTTACAAAAATAAAGAAAGAGAGAGAAAGAATTTGTTGTCTTCTTTTCTCTTTGTTTCTCCTCATCTCAGATCTTCTTCTTCTTTGTCTGCAGAGGTGATGTTCTTCTTCTGCAGTGGTGATGCTCTTCTTCTTCTTCTAGCTGTTCCTGCTCTTCTGTCTTTCTTCAGATCTTCTTCTTTCTTCTTTGTTTTTCTTCTTTCAGTTCTTCCCTTGTTCTTTTGTGTTCTCCTCTGCCTCGCCTTCTTCTGTTGTTCTTCAGACCTCCTTCTTTCTTCTTTTCTTTTTCCAGTCAGGACGTCGCCCCTCCTTCTTTCTTCTTTTCCCTTCAGGACGTCGTCTGATTTCCAAATCAGACGACTTAAACTGCCTGTTGCTACAGTGTCTCCCTCAGCTTCCTTCTTCTTCCGCGGTCCTTCTTCTTCACCTGTGCCTGCACACTTCAGAGCTTACGTCAGAGGACAAAACCTACTCTACCCTCTCCCCCCGCGTCTCTCTCTCTCTGAAACCACTCTTGGGAAAGCTCTCCCAGAGCTGCCGGGTAGTCGGGTACGGGTCAAGTCCGGGTCCAGGCCCACCGGCGTGCGTGGTGGGCGAGGAGTGCAGGTCAGTCTAAGTCGGGTCGGGTCAGGTCCGCGGGGCGTGAGCGCGGACGAGACCGGGTAACCGGGCGGGTGAAGGGGACCTCACCCCGTGTGCTGAGGCAGTAAGGCTAATGCACAAAATCAATTTAAACGGTGAAGAGGTTGTGAGGCTTACCGATGTGGGACTAAACGGAGGCCTTTCCTCGCGTGCGCCTGCTGGGAGACCGCGGCCTAGCTTCTGCAGCTGCGGCTTCGATTTGCGTCGGTTGCTGGCTGGCTGCCTTCGCAAGACTCCCCGCAATCCGCAGCAGCTGGAGACCTGGAGTCCTCAAGCCTGGAGCGCGGGAGAAGCTGCTTCAATGTGCGTTAATGGCGGTCGAACCTCAAAACCTGTCGGACACGAATATGGCCTCTCGGCCTGATCAAACCACTGGGGAACCTTCGCCGTGGCACGGCGAAGGTGTGGAGCTGCGCGGCAAGCCGCAAGGTGGTGTCTGGCAGCAGCCCTAGGTTGGACTGCAACCGGAGGAATGGGTTTGTTCGGGGGAGCGTTACGGAGGTGTGGAGTGGCAGTGGAGGGGTGGGGGGTGCTCAGTGTGATGAGGCGGAGGTTCGGTGAGGGTCGGCAAGGTGTGTGAGGCTGTGGAGCGATGGGAGCATCTCGCCGGAGGGTGGCCAGAGACGAAGGGGGTGACGATGGTCAGGGTCGGTCGAGGGCTTAATTGAATAAATTGAAAGCGGGGAAAGAAAGAGGAGAAGAAGGGAAGTAGTTCTAGCTTACTTGCAGGGACGAAGGGGGAGCAGCAGGGCGACAGTCGTATCGACTGTCGCCGGAGAAGAAGATGCTCAGGGAAAGGGGCGGCGGCGAGCAGAGAGCCGGAGAGGCGCCAGCTGGGTGCGGCGTGGCGCGGGAAGAGCGGGGGAGGAAGTCTCTACTGCTGGTATTGCGGAAGAGCGAAGAGGAGGAGGGGGAGGAACCGCCGGAGCTGGTGAGCATCTGCCGGAGAGAGAAGAGAGGAAAGTTGGGGGTTTTCTCCGTCAGATCCGAGCTGCCTCGGTCGGTGGAGCAACGGGGGGTATTTATAGGGATCAAAACAGGGAGGAAGGCGGAGGGAGACGACGTGTCTCCCTCGCCGGAGGATGGCCGGAAACGAAAACCCATACCGTCCGTACGTTCGCATGGCCGGTATGGTGGGCTACAGCGACCAGGGGGGTGTCCCTGCGACGGCTGACGACGCAGGGCACCCCCGGTTTACTTGCCAGGCTTCCCCCCTCACCCTGCGCGGCGCCATGCTCCGCGCAAGGTCGCCGGAGCATGGTGCTGGCAGGTTTGCAGGGGGGACCTGAATGCGAAGAACGAAGGAGAGTTAGGGGCCAAAATGCGATGGTTCAAAAGTTGAGGGCCAAAAAGTAAATATATGAGGACCAAAGTGTAAAGTCGGTCAAGGAGGTTTCTTCTTAGGCTCAAGTTTTTATACATGATTAATTAGGACCTAAGGAATCTGATGGTGAATTTCATTTCTATATTAAACCTTGTTTGACCGGTCAATTTATGCAAAAACCCAAATTAAGTTATTAATTGGGCATGGTTCTCAATGTAGGTCAAAATGGGTTCTGAAGGCCAAATTGAAGGTTCTAAACCCTAGAGATTATTTTTCTATGAATTTTAGAGGGTTTATTCTATTTTTACTTTGCCTCAAACCTCATGAATTGAAGTGGGTTGTTTTAGGGTTATAGATTATCATTTAGTTTCTTGGAAGTGCTGTAGCCCTTGCTAGATAATCTCATCCCACTTTTATTCTTATTAAGCTGCTTTGACCTATGTTTGGGCCCTGAATTACCCTGTATGCAAATTATACTGGTAAAATTGCATTTTTACCCCTTATGACTTGTTTTCTTCTCAAACTCAGAATTCTCTGAGTTAAGCCTTTCCTTGAGATATGTAGGAGCTTTTATCCTTTGTATTAGGTCAAAATGAGCTAGTTATGGCTCATGATGAGGTTCTCATCACCCTCCCTTTGGCTGGGGAGGGTCACGAGGAAGAAAGGAAGCTAGTAGGCCATCCAATTTGATGGTTGGACGGCCGGAGGAGGAGAGCCGAGGAGATTGCTGAAGCAGGGGTCTACGATGGTCGGAGATAGGCTTCTAGGGCCTTTTGAAGTGCCAAGACTTGCTGAAAAAAAGCAAAATGCAACAGGAGTTCTTTTATAGGCCGTAGGAAGCCATTCCAAGTTTGGAAGGTCATGCACATGTCGGATACCTGAACCTTTGAAAGGTTTGCATGACCTTTTGGGAAAGACATAGAGCCCAAGGAATGGCTCAATGGAAGGTAACTTCCCAAGGAATCCCGTATCAATTTTGGGAGAGATTAATTGAGCATCGAGAGAGAAATCCTCGCTCAAAACTTGATAGTAAAGGATTAACCTTCCAAAAATTACATGAGAACCTATTTATGAGAAATACAACAAAGCTGGGGGCTAGTTGCAAGGAATTCAAAAAGCTAAGGGTCTGAATGAGATAGAAAGAGTTTGACTGAATCAAAATACAAACTTGGTCAAGATGATCTCAGATTGGGCCTAAATTTTGGTACAAACCTACTTTAGATCCAAGGAATCCAATGGTGAAGTTAGATTTAGGTTTTGATCTAGTTTAACTAGGTAATTTATGTAAAAACCCAAATTAAGGCAAATATTTGTCTAAGACTCTATTTTTGGTCAAGACAGGTTCTGATAGTCAAATTGAAGGTACTAAACCCTAGAGAATATTTTTATATTAATTTTAGAGGGTTTAGGTAAATTTTATCATGACCAGAACCTTAGTTATTTAAGCGGGTCTATTTTTAGGGTTTCAGAAGTCATTTAATTCTCAAAACATGCAAAAACCCTTTTCTGTCTATATTAACCCACTTGTTGGACATTTAAGGCCATTTGACTCTTAATTAACCCCTGAGAAAATACATGGTTATTCTGTATTCAAGATTTGATGGCAAAATTACAGTTTTAACGCTGGTTTCTTGTCTTTCTCTCAGAATGATATGCAATGAATTAAGGCGCTTTGGTGATTTATGTAGGAGTATTTATTCCTTGATAAAGATTAAATTGAGTTAGTTATGGCTCATGGTGGTGTTCCCATCAGAAACCTGTTATTTTTAATGTTTGAATGCCTGTAAGCCAATTAAAGTGAGTAAATATGTGGATGCTTAATTTACCAAGCCCTTCAAACTAGAGGGTGGATAATTAAGTCACATACCTCCCACACTATTGACTTAATACGTCGACTAATTATTCTCTTTAAGGGCTTAGAAATAGGTCCAAATCTTAGGAAGTACATGACTTGATTAAGTCACCTATGACCTAAAGATTTTAAGAATAAGAGCTCAGAACACACTCTTAAGGTCAGCAACTCCTTAGTACCTATTCTTATCATCCTTCCCTACTTCAAATCATGCAACTTATGCTATTTACAAAACACTTTTGTTTCTATAAATATATATATAATGAAAATATATATATTGCAAAACTGATGGAGACTAGATATTGGTAATTAAGCAAAAATATCACCCCCTCATGCCTATTTCATGCAATGTCCTCATTGTATGCTAATGAATATAAGGTAAGTGAAACGACGCACCACCCCTTGGCCTTTTAAGACGTCTGGGATGTTCACCAGACATCTGTCTGGACATCTGGGATGTTCATCAGACGTCTGGTTGTCCACCAGACGTCTGGAAATACTTTTAGCGCGCAGCGTACTAGCGCCATGCTTCCTCCGTCACCGCACCTCACCGCGATGCCACTCCTCACCCATGCTCGCCTCTCCTCTCCCCTCACCTCCTCTCCCTTTATATACCTCTTCCCCCTCCCCTTCATTGCCATTCCGCAGCCGAGAGCGAGTGAGAGCGGAGTGAAGAGCGAAGGGCCGAGCGAGAGGAAGTGCGAGGGTGAAGGCTACAGCGGCATTCTGCTGCAGTACCTGCAGGCAAGGAGAGCCAGGGTGATTCCGCGAAAGTCATTTTTTTCCGTGGAATCAGACGGCCAGAGAAACACCCAGACGTCTCACTAGACGTCCGAAGTATGGCAAGACATCTGGTAGAGATCTATTTTCTGTACTTTTCCTCTCTGACAAGTCCTGACAGCGTACGTATGTGTTAGAGGGCGGGAGCATAGCCGAGGCAATTTCAGACGTCCGGAAGCACTCCCAGACGTCTGACAAAGTCCTTGGACGTCGGATTTGAGTTTCAGACATCTGATAGCGGAATACCAAGAGAGGTATCCCTGAGAACTATTTTAAGATGTCTGGGACATTTCCCAGATGTCTGGTTTCCGTCTGATAGCGTGTTTTGGAGTCGTGTAAGGCCCTATTATTATTGCTTTTACACAAACGAACCGTCTCTGTTTTCCATACAAGTTTCTCTGTATAATGATACCTTGTTTACATCCTTCAGAACCTTTTGGCCCACCAATTCGTGTTTAGGTCTCCAGTCCGTCGGGAGTACGGGACCTATGGAGATGTCGGGAGCCATTGTACGAGCCCCCATTCCACCCGGTTATCCAGGTAGAGTGGTTACAACCTTAAATCTCAAATTTAATACATGCGAGTAAGTAATCCTAGGACTTGAGATGAACCCTAGGAAGGATTAAACATATATTCGAGAATAGATTCTTGAACCCTAGGTCTTGGCATGAACACTAGGGTCAGAAGAAACTGCATGTGAATGATTGTGTAATCAAGAGCTGCCTGTTTTTAGCTAAAATGGACCCCTACGACATGTGAATAATTGAGTAATCGAAAACTGCTTGTTTGTCTGCTAAAATGGACCCCTACTATAATAAAATGGAAATTGAGCTGTTGACCCGAACATTCCAACCCAGATGTGACAAAGAAATTCCTATATAAACCCCTCGGGAAAATGTAAACATGAACACCGTACCTCGAAAAACCAGATGGTTCTGGGAATTTGCTGCCTATGGACAGCTGCTAAGGGAGGTAAGCTGACCTTCGTGTACGTAGTACCGAAGAGAGCAACTATCCCTTGTAGTGTAGAGGGGAGCTTGCCGCCCTTGGGTTGGGACCTAGGGTGGGTTTGGCCACTCTACGACGACTCTTACTGGCCCTCGTGTACATGGTACCGAGGTGAGCTACTTAGTGTAGGGGGGAGCTATCCGCCCTAGGGGGCCCAAGGCTAGGTATGGCCACTCTACACCGACTCCCGTCAGCCTATTGGGCAAACCGAGGTAGTCGGATGAGGGTACGCAGACTGAGGAGGGGCAAGACCGTTGTTCTGTTCTGAGAGGGCAAGGCCCTACACTATTCCGCGTTGTACGTTGAGGCATACCTGCTAGCAGAAATGACTGACTGCGTGCCAGTGTGGGGTAGCTACCTGCGCGCTTATCACGTGTGCCGTAGTCACCGCTACGTCACGACCGTGACCTCAGGATAGTAGACCGAGTATAGGACTACCACGGTGGGACTCCACCGACCAGGAGAGTGCCGTGTGGGCATCCTATATCACGGGAAGCTGCAAGAAAAATCGTTCCTATAGGGAACCAGATGAGTAATTAACAAATCCTAATTAGAGATCTCCACGCACCCACAATATAGATTATACTTAGAAGATGGAAAACTTAATGTTAATGCATGTTAATTCTTAGCCACCACTCTACTCAGTTGTAGTTGACTCCAGTCAAATATATTCTGCACAGGTCAAGGATTTGAGCAGCCTGAGCCACCGGCTGCTGAGGATGCTGGGCCTGGTCGAGCCTAGTTTTAGTTCCACTGCCTGCTAGTGAGTTTTATAGTTTGTATTCTGTTACATGTACTCTTTGATGTGATGGCTGTAATATCACTATTCTCTTTCCACCTGTTGAAACTTTCTTTTTGCTTAATTACTGTACTTGTGTGGTTTGTTGAATGTTACTTGGTTATTTCTTGTTGGACGACTAGATCTTGGGATAAACCAAAGCGAGCCAGTCTCAGATCCTGTCGGGGTTTGAGACCGGGTCGTGACAAGATGGTATCAGAGTAAGGTCATCCTAAGAAATGAACCAAGTAGTTTGGAAAACACCACATTTGTACATGTAACTAAGATAGCCATCACAACTTTTCTCTTGCTTATTGTGTCCAAGTATCACGTCTCCTCTTTGGTCAAACAGGCACCAATAATCTTGTTCCTCCATGATCTTTAGGTAGGAAATGCCTCACCAGGGAGCTATTGAGTCAGGCTGCAGACGTGGTCGTGGCCGAGGACGTGGTCGCAAGGGAGAATGAGTGATGGCCAATGATAGAGCTGCTCCACCTCTCCTCTCGGGCATCCAGGCCCCGGACTTCGCCCAACTGATCCGAAATCTTATCCGAGAGGAACTCCATCAACCTCCTCCTTTGCCTTCCCTTCTTGGGGATGCGGAGGGGGAATCTTCCGTGGGGCAGGAAAGCCGCCACGGCACTGGACGAGCTGTAGGGGGAGGGGGTGATCCTCTACCACCCCCTTTAGACACTTCGGGGCATAAGCTTTCCTTGCCTGGCGGTGCATCCCTTCCTCCACTGCGGCTGCACCATGAGGTCTTCAGCCAATTCAGGAAGTGAAGCCCCCCTCTTTCAAGGGGGAGGAAAGCCCATCTGAGGCAGAAGATTGGCTAGAACAAATGGAGAAGATCTTCGACACCCTCTGTCCTCCTGCAGAATGCCGCATGGCCTTCGCCACGTATCAGCTAGAGAGTGCAGCCCACAGGTGGTGGAAGGCGGTCAAGGGACAGGAGGAGGGAGAACTGACGTGGGATCGGTTTGTGGCACTTTTCAGTGAGCAGTACTTCCCACAAACATGGCAGGATCAGAGGAGGCGGGAGTTCCACACTCTCCGCCAAGGGGCAATGACAGTTAGCGCATATTGCACGTGTTTCCTGGAGCTGTCACGCTTCACCTCGACAGCCACATCTACAGAGGAGGAGAGTCTGTGGAGATTCACCGAGGGTCTCCGACCCGCCATCCAAGGGTACGTGAAGCCCCTGAAGCTGCCCACCTTCTCTCGCGTGGTTGAGGCTTCCATGACCTATGAGGAAACCAACCTGTCCGCATGAGATATTGATGGAGGAGGACGGAAGAGGCCCTACCCGCAGGAGCACTCACAAGGTCGCCGGGAGAGGAGGCACCAGACACTAGCAGGGGAACCGTCCCATCCTGTGGGTCCACCAGGGACCTATGGGAGTCCCCGACAGGGATCAACCGACTGCAGCATACCCCCGCCCAGTCACCAGCAGGGACAACAGACAGAGGGAAGTCGCGTACCCCTCTGGTATCAGTGTGGCCAACTGGGTCGCATACGGAGGAATTGTCCATCTAGGACTGGAGCACAGCCGAAGCTCCCAGCACCGAGCACTGGAGGCCGATCTAGAGGCTGTGGATTCCAACCCTGCGGAGGAGGACAGCAGTTGCGAGGAGGACACGGGTTCACTGCCTCCCGTTTGACCCAGAGCACAGCTGTCTCTTCTTCACCAAGGACTGAAGGGCGTGTTAACACCCTAACTCACGGAGTTTCCAGGGCTTTGGGCTCTGTAGTGGCAGGTATGGTTACTATTTCCGGCATACTTGTCTACACTCTTTTCGATTCCGGAGCCACGCTCTCATTTGTTTCTACTAGTTTCGCTATCTGCACGGGAGTGAGCAGTGTGCTTTTAGAGGAGCCCTTCCTGATTAGAGGGCCAGATGGGAGGTATTTGTTGCCGAGGAGGTTCTCGTTGACTGTGAGGTCATGATAGGGGGATACAGTCTCCCGATAGACCTGATCATAATCCCGATGGATGACTTCGGTGTAATCTTAGGGATGAACTGGTTGGCCGCATACCATGCAATTGTAGACTATTTTGGGAGGAAGATCGTTTTCTCCATACCACGACTGCCTCCCTTTGAATTCCACGGCCAGCCTGTAGATGGAGGTTTCAGATGCATCTCCGCACTTCGAGCAGCGAAGCTATTGAGTCAAGGATGTGAGGGCTTCCTTGCTTGCGTTCTAGCAGAGTCCGGCACCGTGAGTAGCATACAGAGTATTATGGTGGTTTGTGAGTACCCCAACGTCTTCCCACAAGAGCTGTTAGGATTGCCACTTAAGCACGAGATCAAGTTCGAGATCTCACTGATACCAGGGACAGGCCCCATTTCTTCAGCACCGTACCGAATGGCCCCGCTTGAGCTGCAAGAGCTCAAGACACAGCTACATGATATGCTAGAGAAAGGCTTCATAAGGACCAGTGCCTCTCCGTGGGGAGCCCCCATCCTGTTCGTAAGAAAGAAGGATGGTACCCTTCGACTGTGCATTGACTACAGACAGCTGATCTGGGTCACCATCAAGAACAAATACCCGTTACCACGCACAGATGACCTCTTCGACTAGCTGAGGGATGCCACGGTATTTTCAAAAATAGATCTGAGGTCAGGATACCATCAGCTGATGATTAGGGAGACCGACATCTCCAAGACATCCTTTCGTATACGGTACGGCCACTATGAGTTCTTGGTCATGCCATTTGGATTGACCAACGCCCCTGCCGCCTTCATGGACTTGATGAACCACGTTTTTCGACCATATCTGGATCAGTTCATGGTTGTTTTCATCGATGACATGCTCATTTATTCATGGGACCAGACGCAGCATAAGCAACACCTTCACATGGTCTTGGACACCTTGAGGCAGCATAGACTGTATGCCAAATACAGCAAATGCGAATTCTGGTTAAGACAAGTCACCTTCCTGGGCCATGTGATCTCAGAGGATGGTTTAGCTGTGGATCCAGCCAAAGTAGAAGCAGTACTCAGGTGGGAGAGACCGCGTTCGGTGACTGAAATACGCAGTTTCCTGGGGCTGGCTGGTTATTATAGACGATTTATCCAAGGATTCTCGCAGATTGCTCATCCTCTGACTCAGTTGACTCAGAAGGATGTACCCTTCTCCTGGACAGACGAGTGTGAGTCTTGCTTTCAGAAGCTGAAAGAGAGGTTGACTTCAGCTCCTGTACTCACCATCCCTGACAGTAGCGGCAGATTCGTCATCTACACAGACGCCTCATTGCAGGGATTAGGCGGTGTACTTATGCAACGGGGTCATGTTGTCGCATATGCTTTGTGGCAACTGAAGCCCCATGAGCATAACTATCCCACCCATGACCTAGAGCTGGCAGTAGTCGTCTTAGCATTGAAGACCTGGAGGTACTATTTGTACGGAGAAACTTTCAAGATTTTCACTGACCACAAGAGCCTCAGGTATCTGTTTGACTAGAAGGAGCTCAACATGAGGTAGAGACGCTGGTTGGAACTCCTGAAAGACTACGATTGCAGCATCTCTTACCACCTAGGAAAAGCCAATGTGGTGGCTGATGCCCTGAGCTGAAAGGCGCCCGCCCACTTGGCTTGCTTACAAGCACGAAGTTGGAGGCTCATGGAGGAGTTGAGCAGCTGGCGACTCTAGGAGACACAGGGGTATTGCGGGACAGTGACAGTCACGAGGCAGACACGACCAGAGCTGGTGGATCACATCGTGGTCAAACAAATGACAGACTCATATCTACAGGCACAGCGGGACCAAGTATTGGCAGGGAACCCAGGAAATTTCTCTTTCACTGACGGAGTTCTACGTATGAGGGGACGCTTGTGCGTTCCTAAAGATGAGGAGTTATTGAGGGAGCTCTTGACTGAGGCTCGTGGATCCAGATTTACCATACATCCCGGGAACATGAAAATGTATCACGACCTACGATGTGATTTTTGGTGGAGAGGCATGAAGCGAGATGTTGGCCTTTTTGTCCAAAAGTGTCTGACATGCCAACAGGTGAAGGCCGAACATCAGAGGCTCGCAGGGCCATTACAGTCACTTTCCATTCCAGAATGGAAGTGGGAAAGTGTCACTATGGATCTGGTAGTGGGGCTACCTGTGACACAGAGAGGGCACGATGCAGTCTAGGTGGTTGTGGATAGACTAACGAAGATAGCACGGTTTCTGCCAATCCGAGCCACTTATGGACCAGCACAGTTGGCAGAGAGATACATCAGAGACATAATACGTTTTCACGGGGTTCCTCGCGAAATCATTTCAGACAGGGACACTCGTTTCACTTCCCAGTTCTAGACAGAATTTCAGCGAGCCTTGGGGACTTGTCTGAAATTCAGTACAACCTATCACCCCTAGATGGACGAACAGTCAGAGCACACCATTTAGACCTTGAGGACCTTCTGCGTGCTTACGCATTGGACTGGAGAGGCTCCTGGGAGGAGCATTTGCCGCTGGCAGAATTCGCATACAACAACAGTTACCACTCGAGCATCGGCATGGCACCATATGAAGCTCTGTACGGAAGAAAGTGTACGACCCCCTTGAGTTGGGTAGAGGTAGGAACCAAATGGGAGGTCGACCCCCGTCTGATACGCCAAAGTTAAGAGGTGATCGAGCAGATCTATCGACGACTACGTACTATCCGAAGCAGGCAAAAGAGTTACGCCGATCTAAAGCATAGGGTGGTACAATTTGAGGTTGGAGATCACGCTTTTCTCTGAGTTTCACTGGTGAAAGGTTTGCAGCGGTTTGGGATGAGAGGGAAGCTTTCACTGAGAAATGTGGGACCCTTTGAGGTCTTAGAGCAGGTAGGACCCGTCGCCTTCCGGCTTGCCCTTCCTCCCCAGCTTTCTGGAGTGCACAACGTTTTTCACGTGTCCAACCTCAGAAAATACATTGTTGATCCTAGCCATGCCCTTAGCCACGAAAGCTTCGAAGTGAGAAATGACTTAACCTACACTGAGAGACCGATATAGATACTAGATTGAGCATTCGAAGGTTGAGGCGGAAGGAAGTACCCCTGGTGAAAGTTCTATGGAAAAGCCAGCGGTACAAGGAGGCAACTTGGGAACCTGAGTCGACGATGTGAGCGCAGTACCCGAAACTCTTCGAAGGTATGACTCTTCTGACCTACTTCTATCCTATTTAAGTTTGTTATACCTACTACATTATATTTTTCGCACCCTAGTCAGTTCAAGTTTCGGGGATGAAACTTTCTTTAAGTTTGTTATATTGAAACGACCCACCACCCCTTGGCCTTTTAAGACGTCTGGATGTTCCCTAGACGTCTGTTCGAACGTCTGGGATGTTCATCAGATGTTTGTCAGGACGTCTGGGTTGTCCACCAGACGTCTGGAAATACTTTTAGCGCGCAGCGTACAAGCGCCATGCTTCCTCCCTCACCGCACCTCACCGCGATGCCACTCCTCGCCCATGCTTGCCTCTCCTCTCCCCTCACTTCCTCTCCCTTTATATACCTCTTCCCCCTCCCCTTTGTTGCCATTCTGCAGTCGAGAGCGAGTGAGAATGGAGTGAAGAGCGGAGGTCCAAGTGAAAGGAAGCGCGAGGGCGAAGGCTGCAATGGCGTTCTACTACAGCACCTGCAGGCAAGGAGAGCCAGGGTGATTCCGTGGAAGTCATTTTTTTCCGCGGAATCAGATGGCCAGAGAAACACCCAGACGTCTCACCAGACATCCGAAGGTATGGCAAGATGTTTGGTAGAGATCTACTTTTCGTACTTTTCCTCTTTGACAAGTCCTGACAGCGTACGTATATGTCAGAGGGCGGGAGCGTAGCCGAGGCAATTTCAGACGTCTGGAAGCACTCCTAGATGTCTAACAAAGTCCTTGGACGTGGGATTTGAGTTTCATACGTCCGATAGCAGAACACCAAGAGAGGCATCCCTGAGAATTATTTTAAGATGTCTGGGACCTTTCCCAGACGTCTGATTTTCGTCTGATAGCGTGTTTTGGGGTCCTGTAAGGTCCTATTATTATCGCTTTTACGCAAATGAATCGTCTCTGTTTTCCATACAAGTTTCTCTGTATAATGATACCTTATTTACATCCTTCTGAACCTTTTGGCCCACCAATTCGTGTTTAGGTCTCTAGTCCGTCGGGAGTACGGGACCTGTGGAGACATTGGGAGCCACTGTACGAGCCCCCATTCAACCCCGTTACCTAGGTAGAGTGGTTACAACCTTAAATCTCAAATTTAATACATGCGAGAAAGTAATCCTAGGACTTGAGATGAACCCTAGGAAGGATTAAACATATATTTGAGAATAGATTCTTGAACCCTAGGTCTTGGCATGAACACTAGGGTCAGAAGAAACTGCATGTGAATGATTGTGTAATCAAGAGTTGCCTGTTTTTAGCTAAAATGGACCCCTACGACATGTGAATAATTGAGTAATCGAAAACTGCCTGTTTGTCTGCTAAAATGGACCCCTACTATAATAAAATGGAAATTGAGCTGTTGACCCGAACATTCCAACCCGGATGTGACAAAGAAATTCCTGTATAAACCCCCCAGGAAAATGTAAACATGAACACCGTACCTCGAAAAACCAGATGGTTCTGGGAATTTGCTGCCTATGGACAGCTGCTAAGGGAGGTAAGCTGACCTTCGTGTACGTAGTACCAAAGAGAGCAACTATCCCTTGTAGTGTAGAGGGGTGCTTGCCGCCCTTGGGTTGGGACCCGGGGTGGGTTTGGCCACTCTACGATGACTCTTACTGGCCATCGTGTATATG
The DNA here is from genome assembly GCA_037157565.1 of Thalassia testudinum. Classification (NCBI taxonomy): domain Eukaryota; kingdom Viridiplantae; phylum Streptophyta; class Magnoliopsida; order Alismatales; family Hydrocharitaceae; genus Thalassia; species Thalassia testudinum. The sequence continues at coordinate 8,273,602 of JAZHRO010000033.1, forward strand.
GTACCGAGGTGAGCTACTTAATGTAGGGGGGAGCTATCCGCCCCAGGGGGCCCAAGGCTAGGTATGGCCACCCTACACCTACTCCCGTCAGCCTGTTGGGCAAATCGAGGTAGTCGGACGAGGGTACGCGGATTGAGGAGGGGCAAGACCCCTGTTCTGTTCTGAGAGGGCAAGGCCCTACACTGTTTCGCGCTATAGGTTGAGGCATCCCGCTAGCGGAAATGACTGACCGCGTGCCAGTGCGGGGTAGCTTCTTGCACGCTTATCACGTGTGCCGTAGTCACCGCTATGTCACGACCGTGACCTCGGGGTAGTAGACCAGGTATAGGACTACCATGGTGGGACTCCCCCGGCTAGGAGAGTGCCACATGGGCATCCTATATCACGGGAAGCTGCAAGAAAAATCGTTCCTAGAGGGAACCAGATGATTAATTAACAAATCCTAATTAGAGATCTCCACGCACCCATAATATATAATATACTTAAAAGATGGAAAACTTTATGTTAATGCATGTTAATTCTTAGCCACCACTCTACTCAGCTGTAGCTGACTCCAGTCAAATATATTCTGTACAGGTCAAGGATTTGAGCAGCCTGAGCCACCGGCTGTTAAGGACGCTGGGCCTGGTTGAGCCTAATTTTAGTTCCACTACCTGCTAGTGAGTTTTATAGTTTGTATTCTATTATATGTACTTTTTGATGTGATGGATGTAATATCATTATTCTCTTTCCACCTGTTGAAACTTTCTTTTTGCTTAATTACTATACTTGTGTGGTTTGTTGAATGTTAATTGGTTATTTCTTGTTGGACGACTAGATCTTGGGATAAACCAAAGCCTGTCGGGGTTTGGGACCGGGTCGTGACAGTAAGCATGAGAAACGGAGGATATCACTTGCATAGCTCTGAGTTGATACAATGAAGCTTGACTAGCCAGACTTGAAAGTAGAGAGCCTAAATGTATATACAAGCAAAATTGTGTTTGGTTGCTATAACAACCTGGGTCCCACCAACCAAATAAACTCGATGAGACTCTCACCATCGGATATGGAATAGCATCCGACAAAAATATCACCCCCTCATGCCTATTTCATGCAATGTCCTCATTGTATGCTAATGAATAGAAGGTAAGCATGAGAAATAGAGGATATCACCTGCATAGCTCTGAGTTGATGCAATGAAGCTTGACTAGCCAGACCTGAAAATAGAGAGCCTAAATATATATACAAGCAAATTGTGTTTGGTTGCTATAACAACCTGGGTCCCACCAACCAAATAAACTTGATGAGACTCGAGCCATCGAATACGGAATAGCATTCGACTATCAATAGGATCGCAGTCACCCAACACATAACCGTAAAACAACAATAATAATAGCCAAACAGAAATTCATAATGCATTAATTAAAATAAAGTGATGACAAAAACAGTAAGAGTTCACCAAAGAGAGAAGTAAAAGGAAAGAGTAGTAGGGTAACAAGGTACAATCACTAGAAAATTGAAAGAAAACCTACATAGTTAAAACTACTGTTTGCTCAGACCATCTCCAAGTACCGTGCTAGGCCCCACAACAGAAGGACCAACCACAGCCTCAACTCCTAGCAGCTCAGCAACCCCTAAGTACGAAACCCAAAGAATACGTTAGCCAAAAACTAAGTAGAGGTGAAACAACAACTGGTTACAAACAGTAACAGAGATAGAAAAAGAGAAAGGGTGCTGATAAATACACATTTATTCAATAATACCTTATGTTGACCATGATCTTCTTGAACCTATTTCAAACAAGGTTGCTTTAACCATGGCTTGACTTCTACAGCCAGACTTTGCTTAGCTGATGACAATAAACTTAACATTTGTACAATTTGTTTCTGAGCTGACCAGATTTTCATGGAATGCAGGTGATATTTTTCTATTTTGCCCTTTTTCATTCCTTTATTTTACAATGAGGACATTGCATTTGAGAGGATTAGGGGGTGGATACGTTATGATTATTTTGTCAACTCCATAATAGTAGTTACTTTTTATTTTTCTTGGTAAAAAAAAAGATAGAATTAGGAGGAGAACTTAGGTATTAGAAGTTGTTAACTTTAGGAAATGATATGGTAGGACCTGAATACTTAGACTCTTCAGGTCTTCAGGCTTAATCAGCCCGGGTGTCCACTAAAATGTGAACCTATTTCTCAAGTCCTCACCACGTTAATTTTATTTTAATTTGGCTAATAAATTAGGGTATAAGTACACGACTTATTAACCTGCCTTCTTATTTGAGGGAACTTTAAGTCTAAAGCATCTACACACTATTTGCACTGACTTACTTCTCGATGATTCTAACGTAAATTAGGTAGCTAATGAACTTTCTAAGGTGGTATGACTGGCATGTTGTCGTGGGTTTGATGCCCCATTGGCTGGTTGTCCAGAGCCCAACCACATGACCATTTTCTTTTACTATTGCCTTTAGGTAAATCTTAGATCAGGAAAGACACCTACTCAAAAGATAATAATAATAATAATAATAAATAAATAAATAAGCCACACTTCACTGCACGAGTATGGCTAAAAGTTGTCATGGGTTTGACGTCCCATTGGCTGATTATCCAGAGCCCAACTCACAAAATGCACAAATAATTCCCAAAATACTTAGGGAAGAAGCGGGGAAATAGAGTAAACCAAGGAGATATACACTGAGTTTGTCCTTGTGTTGACCCCAAAAAAATAAAGTATGGAGAAACCTACCGATTGGAAAGATAAGCCTTTAGGCCGAAATTCTTCTTAAAGTCACCTAGGAGTGTAGAAACCTAAAGTTCATTTTGACTGTCGTTTAGTGTGTCTATCACTTTTTCACAAGATGCTTAGAATTTAAAGTTCTTTTCGAGTCTTGGGTGCATTGGGTAGTTGTAGAGAGCTGTCCTGAAACTACAAACACAAAAATAAAAAAAAAATGAAAAAATGAAAAAAAAGGAAAAAAAATGTATCTTCCTTTTTCAAAATAAGCGAGGACTTGAGCAATTTACACTTTGGTAGGCACACGGGCACTGTTGAGTCTTTGTAATTAGGTCCTTAGTTGAAATTTTGTAGTGTTAACCAACAAATCTTTCCTAAGTGATCAAATCTTGATTCTATTTTATACATAACATTTAAGTTAATTTTGCTAGGGACTAGCAAAAGATAGGTATGGGGGTATGATAAATACGCATTTATTCAAGATAAAGTGCCTATTTATGTGAGTTCCTAAGCTTAACATTGCACTTGACATTGTGAATATTACATAACATTCATCATATTGCATTTAGGAGGACTTGTATAAATTGTATATTAATTCGTGTATTATTATGGCAAAGAGACAGGATGATATATTTCGAAGCTTCAAATGAAGAATCCAACCATATGATTGGATCAGGATTGACAATCGCAGCTCATCAACGTAAAAATCGATCTGATTTGACATCTGTAGCATCCCTTACAAGCATCTCAAGATGGACAGGCCAGATAATGCCACGTGGCATCATCTAGGCCGGTCAAAACCAACTGAAGCCTGCCTTCTCCCATTGAACGAAGATCATCGCTACATCTCCACCGTCAGATGAGGATCCAATAGTGGATAAGGTGCCACACCTCATCAAGCTCATGGCTGTTGGATGAAGATTCAACAGCCATGGGCACATGGCCATCAAAGCATCTGCTCAACCATCCACGTCTGTAGCACATTGGTCGAAGAAGTGACTCTCAACTTGCAAATGCGAGTTCGAGACCCACTATTTAACGGGCTATCGAGGGTTTTAAGGAGTAATCGTCGTAGCAAAGCCTCAATCGCTTGAAAATAATTAAATTTATAACTCAGAATCAAAGAAGAGTACGAGGTCAAACACAGGGAGAAAATAATGGAATTCACAACATTAATCTTGAATTGAAATGATTGAGTACGATAAATGGAACACAATAAAGATATTCAATGAATCAAATACTCAGAAATATATTCAATAAGAACCAATGTATGATAAAGCAAAAAAGGAAAGAGAATAAAAATAATGGTGATTTACATCACCACTTATTCTCTTTAATTAAGCATGCATTCAATTACTCAATTAGAATTCAATTGTAAACTATAGTACTTAAATCATTCAATAGTGCCAAATCAACTCAATCAAATGTCTTAACAAAACACAAGGCTTCTTCAGAGAGACTTTCTCTTCTTTCTCCTTCTTGTTCTTCTTCCTTTAATGCCTTCTCTTTCTTTCAAGCCTTCCTCAAGGCTTCCCTTCTTCCTCTTCAAAGGCCTTCCCTCCTCACAGCATAAGGGAACGACCTCTTTTCAGTGGCTAAGTGTCGCATAGGACCAAGTTTTCAGAGAGCAAAACCCCCCGCTCTCTCATAAATCCCTCCTCCTCATCTTAGAAGACCAAGCATATAATCAGATCTGGGTTATTGGGTCGAGAGCATAGACCACGGTCACTAGGCGTAGGTGGTGACCGAGGAGTGCTATTAGGTCGGGTAAGCGGTGAGAGGTGTGGGACTCGACCCCTTGTGCTTGGGCAATAAACCCATATCACAAAAACAATTTATGTGTGGTTGCGTGCCTTTCATTCGTCGATGTGGGACTATACGTCCCACTACTCTTCGTGCAACAGCTGCAAAGGAAGTGCCTCCAATTAAAGGTGAAGGCAAACCCGTGGTCTCTAATTGAGGACTTGGGAAAGGTCTTGGAAGTGTTCTGCAATGTCTGGGTGTATCAGCGATGAGAAACTTGGGCGGAAGATGGCAGACATGGTCGGGCGTGATGGCGGTGATGGCGAAGAGCGGCAACTACCTGAAAATCACAATACGGGCTCAAAAGCCTCAATTAGATGGTTCATTAGCATCGTCGGAGGATGTGGAGTCTGATGGTGGTGGTTGTGAGGCGAGTGGAAGTGTGTGGTGGCCGGATGGAGGCGAAAAGGTGAACGGCGAGGGGTGTGCTCGATGGAGTGTTGGAGTAGGTTTTTGGTATGATTGAATGAGGTGTTTGGATGGGTGAAGTAAGGCGGAGCTTATAGAAGTGGAGCGGGTGTGTTTGGTGGTGTGTAGCGTCAGGGAGGCATCGCCGGAGCTTCGCCGGAGCAGGGGAAGATGGAGAAGTCGAGGGCGAATGGTGGGTTGATTTAGGAAAAGAAAGTGATAGGTAGGTTTAGAAGAAGAAGTAGGACAGGATGAGACCTCCTTAGCGAACGAAAAGGGGTTGGAGGGCTTCGGCTTTGATTGGCCAGCACCGTAGAAGAGAACGTCTCCAGTGATGGAACGGTGAGGAAGAAGAGGGTGTAGGGAACTTCTGTCGGTGTCGTGAAGAAGCAGAGGAAGGAGGGGAGTCATTTCCCTCTGCCTATGGTATGTGGCAGAGGGCGAGGAAGTCAGGGAAGAGAGCTAGCTAGAGCTGGTAGGAGGGGGCCAGAGGAAGGAGTTTTTGGCGAAGAAATGTGGCCAAACCAAGCTAATTTGGAGCCGTTGTGCATGGCCTGGCTTTATAGATCTCCAGGGCGAGCTCTAGAACATGAAGGAGCTCTGATTGGCTCCTTAGGATTCAAGAAGGCACCCACTGATTTCATGCGTTCGCACGCACGAATCAAAAGGATTTAGGGTCCAAAACTGGTCCCAAATGATTCTCCTAGGTGTGAACATCAATCCCACCAATTTTGGTGGGATTTGGTGTTGATTCGAGTAGGTTTAGGGGTAGTCAAACCATGCTTGGAGGTTGGGTTTGACCTCACTGGTGATAGGGACCTACTTGCAAAGAAGGTGACAAACCTAGGGGGCTCTTTACAAGGATTTTGAAAGTTGAGGGGCTATTTGAGAGAAAAAGAGTCTGGCTGGACTAAAATGCAAACTAGGTCAACATGATCTTTGATTGAGCCCATATTTTGGTACTAACCTAATTTAGACCTAAGGAATTTGATGGTAAAGTTAGATTTTAGTTTTGACTAAGTTTGACTAGGTAATTTGAGCAGAAACTCAAATTAGGGCAACCTTCCGTCTGAGACTCTATTTAAGGTCAAAATAGGTTCCAAAGGTCAAATCAAAGATACCAAACCTCATGGAATATTTGTATATGAATTTTAGAAGGTTTGGATGAATTTTATCCTTACTAAAACCTCTGTTATTTAAGCAAGTCTGAAATTAGGGTTTCGGGTGTTGTATTAGTTCTCGGAATGCGCGAAACTTCATTTCTGTCTGTGTGGACCCTCTTATTAGTCATTAATGAACATTTGACCTTAGATTAACCCCTGGGAAACTCCATGATTATTTTGCATTCATAATGTGCTGTTAAAACTACAGAATTAACCCTGTTTTAATGTATTCCTCTCATAATGGATATTCAATGAATTATGACTTTCCAATGATTATGTAAGAGCTCTTGTCAATTAATCCTGATTAATTAAAGCCATTTATGGCTGATGATGATGTGATCATCACCTGCGGGTGTCTCTAATTCCCAGTACAGGCGTGAGTGTGAAATTCAACCCTTGATGTGGTTGCGGACGGTAGCAGACGACGTGGCAGCACCGGATGTGCATGATGCATGCACACACTATCCAACATGTGATCGTATGCGGGGGGGAGGGGCACGATTCTTAAATTGTCTAGATGCGATCTCCGCCGTTTGATCGAGCGAGGCACGATCCGAAGAGTTAATCCAATGGTTAGCGTTGTCTCTCGCGCCATCAGTTCCTTTCGTCTGCAATCCTACAACTGTGATCCTCCTTGATCTAGCATGCACAGCTCTCTCCAACAGAGTAGTCCAGCAAGCGGTCTAGTGCAGCAATGCAAAAATTTCGTGAGTAAAGCGCGGTTCAACTCGGTCAAGCAACTTTAGCTTGGTCCAGCATATTCTAGCACGTACTAGTGCAGTCCAACGCGTGAAATGACAAGTTTTGGCCAACACTTGTCCCTTCCCATGCCTATATAAAGCCCTACACACACCCTCTTTGGCATTCATCTCTAACTAGCTAATCCTCACCCATCCTAGAGCTTTAAGAGGCATTCCAAGCTCCCAAAAGCTCTATTCCCAAGCTCTAAAGACTCCCTATTAGTGTAGAATCCTATCCCTCCACCAAATATTCCTCCTTTATCACACCACCTTCATAGGGAACCCTAGAGTTGTCCCTTCACCCTCATTCAGGTAGAAGAGCACCTCCACCTCCTCATTACCATTCCTAAAGCTTGGTTAAGAGACCCTCTACCTGAATTCCTCCTACACCTCTTCTCTGAATGTCCAGCACCTGACCTTCTCTGTCCAAGCCACCGCCAAGTGCCATCATCTTGCCAAACAGTCGCTTTGGGAGAGTTCCTCTCACCTTTATCTCTTTTATTGGCTTAACTTAGTGTAATTGTAATAAACATCACTTTATCTTGCTTCATCTCTCTACTCTCTTTTTATTTATTTTTTGCAAGTAGATTAGCTTAGTTAGTTCCTTGTTATCAAAGTCATAAAGACCAAAAACAAACCAAAAAGAAACAAAGAAAAACATGGATTTCAAAGGATCAAACGTCGCCTCCCTGTGTTCGACTCAGGGCTCACCTTGAGCTTCGGTAAAATTTGTTTGGTAGCAAACTTTTGTGACTACGATGATAGATTTTCCAAAATCCTATTTTTTCTCACAAATTTTACACTCATCAGGTGTCATCTCATAAATTAATCCTTTTATTAATCTTCATGTCATTCTATTCATTTACCAGTTAAGCCTAACTTGTTATAGTCAATATCCCATTAATCAACACCTCGGGGCACAAGATGATTTCGTGTGACTTCTTGAGGCATAAGATCAGTATATGCCACCCTCTTGGCTGAGAAGACGGCTTATACCCATTGATTTACCACACTCCATCACCCTAGAGTCATTGCGGAAAGGAGTGCTAGCTACATCGTATGGTGTCAACACGTGCTAGCTACACATGCTAAACCATAGACAACCATAGACTCACACACCGACCAAGTAAAAAAGTCATCTCCAACCCTCGAGCCACACAACCTGCTATCCCAGTTGTCCACTAAACCTAACCAAAGAGTCCTCGGGAGGCCAGCAACTCCTTAAATCGACCCAAATCGGTCTAAAAGACGAATGCTATAGCCAAAGTTTCGGCAAGTAGTAGGCCCAAACTAGTTATCCAATTTATTTTTGACCAATTCATCGTTATCAATTTAATAACTTATTCTCGGATAACTGAATTAGTAATATTCATTAATTAAATCATAACTCCTCATTTAAAATGATTGATTTAAAGTTATGAAAGAGCTCATGTCTCATCACTTCAAAATTAATTGTTAATTGACTTAGTTTCCAACTTTTAACTGTGGTTTCAATTAATTTATTATTTAACAATCATAATAATGCTAGTTTTATGAGAAATGGAGTTTGTTTCACACATGTGATGATCGGATCACATTAAATATACTTAAATACTTCATAATTTATTTAATTCATGAAAATCATTTAATAATTGTAGTTAATTTCTTTTTATCCAACAGTTAACTATATCAAAGTAATTATTCACACCCTGTCATCCATCTAATTCACAGCATTAATATTTAATATTCATCTACCCAAATAATAAGAAACACAAGAGCGAGTTTCGATGTCAACAAGAAGCAAGAACACATGTTAAACGGTGCAACACACGAAGAAAGTCACAATATAGACAATCACATGGAATAAGGGAGAAACTATTTTACCTAACGTCGTCGAGAGGTCACAATGACTTCGAACAAAAATAAGGTTAATGGCATTGCCTACATGCCCTCGATCTGTGCCTTAGAATTCAAAGTGGAATATACTCGATCCAATCACACGGATGCATCCGGTACACTCAAGAACCCCAAGATCAAGCCTTGGATCACCTAGGTCCATGCAAAACAATCCTGATCGTCAGATCTCAATAATAACTAATTTCTTCACAAGGACTTGTAAGCAATATTTAAAAACTCTCCATTTTTTCCTACAATTTTTCTACCCCTTGAACTAGTCCCTCTTCTTCTCCTCCGCTTCTTCTTCCTTCGTTCTTTCTTCTCCCCCATGGGTACGTGAACCCATTCACGCACACCTCCATTGGCCATGGCAGCTGGCCCTCCACACGCCGGACGACCTCCTTCGCCGTTCTGCACCTCCGCTTACCCTCCTCGGCCTCCCTCCCTCTCTCTCTCTCTCTATCGTTGTTTCTCTCGCTTTCACTGCAAGTACCCATGCACGGATGTGCATGGGTTACGCCGGTGGCCACCGTCGCGCCGAACTCGCCCGCGGCCGTCTACACTTTCTCGACCTTGCTCTCCTCCTCTCTCAATCTCGTTCTCTCCCTCGTCTCTCTCTCTCTGTTCTCTTCTTTACATGAACCCATGCACATACTTGCATGGGCTCAACGCCGCCCATTGTCGGCCTCCCTCCAACTGCGGCCAACCTCGCCATCCCTTCGTCATTGTCGTCGCCCTATGCCCTTGGGCGTCATCATCCCTTCCTACCACTCCCTCTCCTTGTTTTTCCTCTTCTCCACCCGTTCAAGCACCCATGCATGCACGAAAAAAGTAAACAAGAAGGAGAGGAGGAACTTAACTCGTCGGCCAACCGTTGTGCTCGTTATCGTGGCTTTTGCTTTACGTGCAACGCCACTGCACCTGTGGTTTCAAATCCCTCCCTCCTGTTCTCTCTTTCCCTCTCTCTTTCACGTAGGCATGAGGGAGGAAGGAACTTGGTAGGGGAAAAAAGGAGTTGGTGGCGGCTATGGTTCCTGGGGGCATCCCTGAATTTCGATTCCTACAAAGCACATACCATTGGAATCGGTACAAGACAAGGAATCTAACAAAATTCAGAGATTTCCAAAGAGGTTGTTTGTATAATGCGATTACAACAGTGGGTTGCATATGAGTTTACTCACAGGTCACACATGTTTCGCATATCTGGGGTTTGATCACCACATGAAATATATCATAGGAATCCTCGTGACACTAGGAAGCTAACCGTACTTTTGAATCATTGATCTGAGATTCGAATTGCAAAAATGAAGAACACACGATTTTCCAATTCGGTTATGTGTTTTTAATTCGCATGGACCCTGACTTCAAGCTAAAAACGTCGACGGGTTGATCTTAGCACACTTAAGTTCAAAATGACTTTGGAATCTTAGTTCGAGCCTTTACAGTTGCCCTTGTTAGTCCAACTACTCATATATAATATTTTGATGATTTTAGAAAATGAAGAAAATGAAATAAAAAATAAGCGTAGCATATTGTTTCTCTCTGTAATAATATAATTGCAGGTTTCATAAAGTTTTCCAAGACAAGAGATTAAAAGCATGAAGAAAAGTAGCATAAGTATTAGGTCATAGGATTTTTCATATAAACTTTCAAAGGTTGTAATTTTCATTTTAGTTGAGTCTATAAATGTTGTAAAGAGCCCCCAAACATAACCTATAAATAGTTAACTTAGGCTCTCCACACTTAGGATAAATTAGAAACGAAAACCTAACACTAACACTCTTATCAGATGTCCACAACAATTGTCAGATGTCTGATTTTCAACTTTAAGACGTCTGACAAGTGTCTCAGATGTTTAACTTCCTATAGTTCTGCCTTTAGTTTCTGTCTTCATAAACATCAGTCGAAGCACTCCTCTATCAGACATCCATGACCTCATCCAGACGTCTGATGCTTTACTTGGATGTCCTCCGAATAACTGTTAGACTAAGCACCTATCTTTGTTCTATAGATAATGGGCAAAAATGTATTTTTAGACGTTTGGACATGCTTTCAAACGTCTACCTTTGGATCGTTGCCCATTTCTTTCTGTGCGTATCTCATTACGAACATAAGATCTTTTGTCAGATACCGTAGCCAAGTCTTTTTAGGTTTCTAGGCGTCTGGTGATTCCCTCAAACATCCATAATGACGTCTAATTCTTTAAATATAGAATCCTGTTTGGATCTGATCAAAACATGAACAAATTCACCCTTTATTAGACATCCAATAACTTAATCAGACGTCTTATGTGAAAATATCAGACGTCCTTCTTTCGATCCAATGAAGTTAGTTCAAGATAGCCTATAGTATTAAACGATCAAAATTATAATCAGACGTCTTATAAGACGTTTGACCCTAAAATTAGACGTCTGATATTGTTGTCAAACTCATCATTACCCTGATTTGTGGTGGATTTCGTCCCAATCTCTTGGGACTTGTCTCCAATGGCTAGGAGAACTTTCCCAAGTGTTCTTGAAGGTTCCAAACTTGCCTATAAATAGACTACAACCCCTCTTAGGCAAAACATACCTCTTGAGATTCAATTCCCTTAGAAAAATCACTTGCTCACTACTCTAAGCTTCATCTTGCTCTTGTGCTGTGCCAACACTCTGATCAAAGGGCAAATCCATACTCCCGGCTCACTCCGTTCTGCAAATCCTCAAGGAGTTCTTTTTATGCTTAGTAGATAAGAAAGTAATTAAAGTATTGGGGTGCTCTATAGGTGTTGTTTTACTTCTTATGTTTGTACTTTGGGTATCCGGCCTATCGGGTCCCCGTCTCTTCATTTTGAAGGGAGAAACCTCCATTTAGGGATCGGAGGTAGGATTTGTAATTGAGGTACACTACCCTCGTTTAAGTAGTGTGGTTAGTGGATTGATCACCTTGTGATCAAAAATCCTAAGTTAAGGGATTGGCTTAGGTGGTGGTTTTCACCCATCTGAGGTTTCCACCTAAATATCTGGTGCCACCTTTTGTGATTAAATTTTTTGTTTTACAATATTATATAATTTCACTATTTACCACCCTCTAGTGCAATTTTATTTGGTATAAGGGCAGGTTTTCCACCTACAGGAGTAACATCCGTGGAAAGATCACATGGTGGGGAAGGTCATTTCCACGGGCAGATTGGAGGGGCAATCCACCACTCGACCACCACTCTTTGAAGGGATAAACTACACTTACTGGAAGCTGAGAATGAAGATATGGCTTCAAACCAACGATTTCTCAATTTGGGAGAAATGCGAATCCACATACATCATTCCCGAGAAATCAGAAATAGGATACATAGTGGAGCAAATTCATCACCTTGGACTGAATGCTAAGGCAATGAACTCACTCTACTGCACACTCAACTCAGAGGAATTCAACCACATCAGCCAATGCAAAATCGCCCACGAGATCTGGAGAACCTTGGAGGTAACTCACGAAGATACGTCTAGAGTTAAATCCTCAAGATAAATTTGTTATCGCAGGAATTCGAAGCCTTTTCTATGAAGGAGAATGAAAGACTTGGGGACATGTACACCCGATTCACATTAATCGTGAATAGCCTCAAGTCACTAGGAAAGACATTTATAAAGGGGGAGCTTCAAGGGAAGCTCCTTTGCTCCCTTGGACTCGAGTGGGAGCAAAAGGTAATGGCAATAGAAGAAGCCAACCAAGTAGAGGATCTAGACATGGAAAATCTATTTGGGAATCTCATGGCTTATGAATAAAAAATGGAGCAAAAGAAGAAATCAACCTCATCAGAGCCAAAGAAGAAGACTTTAGCCTTCAAAGCTACTTCGGATGATGAGGTAAGTACCAATGATGAAGAATTCATTTTATTAGCTAAAAAGTTTAAAAAGTTTCTCAGAAATAGAAAAGAGATCAAGGAAAAAAAAAGAGAGGAAGAACCTCTAATTTACTATAATTGCAAAAAGAGAGGTCACATAAGGAAAGATTGTCCCTTACTCAAAAGGGATGATGAGAAGAAACCCAAGAAGCCTTCCAACTACAAGAAGATCTCCAAGTCGAAGGGATTCAAGAAAAAGGTGTTTCAAGCAACGTGGGATGACTCCACCTCCAAAGAAGAAGAGGAGGAGGAAACAAATGAAGAAACGGCATGCTTGGGATTAATGGCAACAAATGATGTTTCTGAGTTTGAATCTGAGGAACCTAAGGTAAACTCCTATTCTTTAGATGAATTACAAGATGCCTTTGATTCACTATATGTAGATCTTAAGAAAACAAAAACCCAAAGCAAGTTTTTAAAAGAAGAAAACTTAGAAAATAAGAAATTAATCAATGATCTTGAAGACAAGAATCTAATTCTTACAAAAGAAACCACTGCCTTAAATATGCAAATAAGAAATCTAATGATTGAGAAGGAGTCATTAACAAATGATTTGTATACAGCAATGAGTGAAAAAAAAATTCTAGATAGAGAAGAATTACTCAACAAAATCCATGTGCTTGAAAAATCAAACTCCTTTAAAAAGGATGAAAATAGCTTACTTAGAGTAGAGATTAGGGCACTAGAAGAAAAACTAGACATAATGAAAATAGAGATAAATCACCTTAAAGAAAAATCAAATCAACTTCTTGAGGACCTAGCCAAATTTACAAAAGGGAAAGATAACTTGGATAAGCTCATTGCCCATCAAAAACCTTTCTCAAGTAAATTTGGACTAGGCTTTTATGAACCTAGTCAAAGTGAGCCGAAAAAGGACCCTCCTCTAAAGGAGACCACTAACAAATATGGATTCACATTACAATGGATACTGAAAAGATAACTCTCACTTTGTTTTGTTGGGATGAAAGGACATCATAATGTCAAAAATTGGATATACAAAATAAAGGATGGACGACTCAAATTAGAAAGGCCTATAGAAACACCAAGTCACTAATGAAGATCTTTTGTAGGAGGAATGAGGTCAACAAGAAAGAAGACAAGGAGACCACCGCCATCAAGGAGGCTGATGGGTGATGGACTCCGGATGCTCCAAACATATGACGGGAGACATGCACCTATTTTTGGACCTCCAACCTACGGATGGAGGAACGATTACATTTTGCAACAACCACAAGGGCCATATTATTGGCCTTGGTAAAATAGGTAACCCTCTCTCTCCCATTTCAAATGTTTCTCTAGTTAAAGGACTAAAACATAATCTTTTAAGTGTTAGTCAAATTTGTGATAAGGGCTTTAAAGTAGTGTTTACTTCAAAAATGTTTGAAATTATGCATGCATTAACCAATGAAACCTTTCTTAAGGGAAGTAGATTTAAAGACATTTATGTCGTAGAATTTGATAAAAATAACACTTATGAATGTCTTGTAGCAAATAATGAGTTAAGTATATGGCATAGAAGACTAAGACATGTTCATATGAAGCTGGTTCAAAAACTAGCTAAACATGAACTAGTCCGAGGTCTTCCTAAAGGAAAATTTTTAAATGATCCTATCTGTGATTCATGTAAATTAGGTAAAATTATGAAATCTAATTTTAAAAGCAAAGAAGTTATATCTACATCAAGACCTTTAGAACTACTTCACCTAGATCTATTTGGACCTACAAAATATGAGAGCCTTAGTAGATGCAAATATTGCCTTGTAATTGTAGATGATTTTTCGAGGTTTTCATGGGTCTCCTTCTTGAGATCCAAAGAAGGAGTGTTTTCCATCTTTTCTCTTTTTTGTAGGAAAGTTCAAACTGAAAAAGGCTACCAAATCACTTGTATCTATAGTGATCATGGGGGCTCGTTTGAAAATTCCTTGTTTGATAATTTTTGTCAAGAGCATGGTATTGCTCATGAGTTTTCTTTTCCCAAAACACTTCAACAAAATGGGGTGGTTGAGAGAAAGAACCGTACTCTTCAAGAGTGTGCTCGAACATTGCTCATAAACTCGGGGTTACTGAAGTACTTTCAGGCTGAGGTGGTTAACACGGCTTGTTACGTGTTAAATCGCACCTTAATTCGATCCGAGTTGCGAAAAACTTGTTTTGAACTATACTATGGGAAAATACCCAAAATTAGTTATTTTAAAGTTTTTTGATGTCGATGTTTTATTTTGAATACCCGCTTTAATTTAGATAAATTTGATGCCAAAGGTGAAGAAGCCATCTTTATTGGTTATTCCTCACGTAGTAAGGCATATCGGGTCCTTAACAAGACCACATTAATAGCGGAGGAAACCCTCCATGTTTCCTTCGATGAATCTCCTCACTCTTCCTCCATTGACCGAGTCAATATGAAAGATGAAGATGATTCTACTATTGATGTGTCTAACATTCCAAACTCCAATATCCATAATCTTTCAAAAGATTGGATATATCAAAAGGATCATCCCGAAAGCCAAGTCATTGGAAGTGTTTCCGATGACGTTAAAACCCGATCTTGTTTTAGTTGCTCTTTTGGTCTCTCCGCCTTTGTACCTCAAGTTGAACCCAAGAGTGTCGAGGAAGCGTGCTCCAAATAACCTTGGATAATGGCCATGCAGGAGGAACTCAACCAATTCCAAAGGAATGAAGCCTGGGATCTAGTACCTAAGCCTAAGGGCAAACGGTAATAGGTACCAAATGGGTATTCTGGAACAAGTTGAATGAATCTAGTATAGTCATTCAGAATAAGGCTTGGCTGGTAGCACAAGGGTACAACCAAGAAGAAGGAATTGATTTTGATGAGACCTACGCTCCCGTAGCTTGACTCGAATCAACTCGCATGCTTCTTGCTTATGCCGCCTTTCTTGGCTTTAAACTCTTTCAAATGGACATTAAGGGCACATTTCTTAACGGATTCCTTAAGGAGGAAGTTTTCGTAAAACAACCTCCTGGTTTTGAGTCTCATGATAAGCCTCATTTTGTCTATAAATTAAACAAGGCACTATATGTTCGAAAGCAAGCTCCTAGAGCTTGGTATGAAAGGCTCACAGACTACTTGTTAAATGCAAAATTCTCTATAGGGGAAGATGATTCCACATTATTCATTAAAAGAAAAGAAAAAGACATTTTATTAGTTCAAATATATGTAGATGATATTATATTTGGTGCTACTAATTAATCTATGTATAGAAAGTTTTCAGAAATTATGTATGAAAAATTCGAAATAAGTTTGATGGGTGAACTCAAGTTT
Organism: Thalassia testudinum; assembly: GCA_037157565.1. Lineage (NCBI taxonomy): Eukaryota > Viridiplantae > Streptophyta > Magnoliopsida > Alismatales > Hydrocharitaceae > Thalassia > Thalassia testudinum. Next base: position 8,289,466 of record JAZHRO010000033.1, read on the forward strand.
TTCTTGGGTTTACAAATCACTCAACTCGAATTTGGAACCTTTGTGTGTCAATCAAAATACACAAAGGAGATGCTGAAAAAATTTGAAATGACCAAAAGTAAAGGGAAGAACACTCCTATGAGTGTCACAACTTCCTCTCGACTTGGATGAATCACGTACACCCATAATTCAAAAGCTCTATTGTAGCATGATTAGATCTTTACTGTATTTAACTTCCAGTAGACTTGACATTTTGTTTAGTACCTGCTTATGCACTGGGTTTCAATCAAACCCTAAACAATCACACCTAAATGCTGTAAAATGAATATTTAGATATCTAGTTGACACATCTGATTATGGCTTATTCTACTCTAGGAGTCTATAATTCAACTTAGTTACAAATAGCGATGCGGACTATGTAGGTAGCCGCATCGATAGGAAGAGTACTAGTGGGACGTGCCAATTCTTGGGTGAATCACTAGTCTCTTGGTTCTCAAAGAAACAATATAGTGTAGCCCTATCAACTATGGAAGCTGAATACATGGCCATCGCACTAGCATGTTCCCAAGTGCTTTGGATGAAAAATACTTTGAAGGATTTTAACTTGATATTTAATAAGATAAAAATATTATATGATAATACTAATGCTATCAACCTCTTGAAAAATCCTGTACATCACTCTCGAGCAAAACATATTGATGTTCGACATCACTTTTTGAGAGATAATGTACTTAAGGGAGAAATCGAGGTTGAATTTATTTGTACTGAATTGCAATTGGCTGATATTTTCACTAAACCTTTGAATTATGATTGTTTTAATTATATACGTAGGAAACTAGGCATATGTAAGCTAAGTGATATTTGAAGAATTTAGTGACTTACTGGAACTTCCTTTGTCATGAGCATGGATGAAGCTTGACTTTACTAAGTTAAGAGCCTTCATTCTCAATTCAAACATCAAAATGCACATTCTGTGCAATATCAGACGTCTGATTAAACTATCAGACGTCTTATACTTAAAAATTCATCGTCTGAAGATCTGGGACAGACGACAATTTTATATCTCAAAAGAGCTGATAAAGGAGCTATTTCAGACATCAGTCATCATTCACAGACATCTGGACCGTCGTCCAGATGTATTGACAGACGTCTATTTGTGAGTAAGAACATGTACTATGAGTCAGATGTCTGATGTTGTGGTTAGAGCTCCAGATGTATTGACAGACGTCTATTTGTGAGTAAGAACATGTACTATGAGTCAGATGTCTGATGTTGTGGTTAGACGTTGTATAGGTCGTCTGAACATGAAATCAAACGACCTTGTAACTTTAGAGTAAAATCCAGGAAGGTTTGTCTGTAGAAATTAGACCAGGAAGGTTTGTCTGTAGAAATTAGACATCTAATTTTAGATTTAGACGTCTTGTGTGTCGTCTGATACAGAGATCAAACGACAACCTGGAGAATAAACCATTTCCCAGGAAGGGATGCCTGTAGAAATCAGATGTTTAATTTGTAAATTAGTCGTCTGATATATCATCTGATGGTTAAAACAGATGACGCCATCAAAAGGGTTAAAATCTGAAAGGTCCAATCCTAACGTCTGACAACGTCTCCAGATGTCTGATCTGGGAAAAATCTACAGTTTGTGTTTGCTCTCTGGATGGTTTGGAATGCAAATCTCCCCAACTTCAGGGGGAGACTTGCTCCAAGACCTTGGGATATAACATCCCCATCGCAAGGTCCCACTCTCCTCTCTCAAATCCCTACAGCTCTCCCTCCCACTCGACGGCCCATAGCTGCAGTTGGCGACCTTCCTCTCGCTGCCAAATGATCGTCGCGCCTCCTCGATGACTGGGGAAGCTGCTACTACCCTACACGTGTACTCCCTGCTTCTCGACCATGCATCCGGAGGCCCCCCCCTCCCGTGGGTATACTCTCTCAACTCTTAGGGCATCTCCACATTTTTTTTCCCATGATTACCTTTGCCCTAGCCGTATCTTGTTTTCCTTCTTGATCCACTTAGCCTACTTGCGTATTTCATGCCATTGTTAGCCTTAGAACCTAAACCCTTGGTCAAACCCTCTTGGAGCATCAAAGTTCTATGTTTTTGGCAATGGTATTACCTTACGAGATTCAAGCCAACATTTTAGTGGCTTCAATCCAAAGGTATATTGCCACAACTTCATGGCAGGTTGTATTGCCTCAAGGCATACTTCCACACATTTTTATCAATGATGATTGCATATCTATTGGTTGAATCTGAGTAGTTGAAGTCTATTGGTTGAATGTTGTTTGGTTGAATGTTTTTGTATGGATGTTTTTGTAGGTATTCTGTCCTCAAAACACTAACCTTTTCTTCCATAACCTAACCACCCATTCCACCAAATATGCCTCCCTGTACGAAGCAAGCTGAGGGCTCTTCCACCTCCTCCTCCACCTATTTGGCGAATCAACTACAGAGTGACATCGCTAGGCAATGATTTTGTCGCTTCACGAATGCCAAAGTTAAATGCCCTTGTTTTATTGTTTGGAATGATTTTTCTCATTTAAACCTTCGGGAATACTTTGAAACTCTCCATCTCTTCTAATATTTGATCGACAATTCCACTATGGCATTGGAACTATTGGCATGTTCCCTGATCTAGTCTGCCTCTTTTACACCAACATCATTGAGGACTACAGCAACGATGAACTTGAACTCCATACCTGCTTATTTGGGTGTAAAATCCACATCACGTCCCAATATATTTTCGACCTTCTAGCCATCCCTAATGAGGGAAATGACTTCAATGACATTCTAAGGCAATACAACTCAGAAGTCATCAATCAAGAATTAGTCCTCCCTGAAAAATATGTTGAAAATCTTGGCACCCTACCTTGCAAAAACCTCAAACCCCTTCCACGCTTTCTCTCTCGCATTTTTGGGTGGGACCTCTTAAACAAATCAGGAGGTTTTGATTACATCTCACGCCAACACAAGGCGCTGCTTTTTGCGGCCGTCCATCATATTCCTTTCAATTATTGTCGCCTCATTGTTCGCGTTATGAATGAGGACCATGGGGCATCACTTTCGTTTGGGTCTATTCTATCCAAATTTTTTTCAACCCATCGGATTTCCATAACTGACCAGGCTGTTGACAAGAAAATTGAGCCCTACAACTGGGCCACAGCCACCAAGATGCATATACCTAGGGAGCATCTTGAGCCAGCCGACGAGCCCATTGAAGAAGAGCCCCTTCCACCCTTTTCGGACTTCCATGAAGCACGGCCCCTTCAAATAGAAGCTCCCCGCTTGAGCTTTGAAGAAGCATGGGATTTGGCCACAGATTCCCTCTCCTCCAGCATCTCCCTCCTGTTGCGATGAACCGGCGAGATGTACACCTACATGGGAAGCATGTGCCGCAACATCGACGAACTTAGATCAAACGTTCAAAATTTGCAGATCGGACACGAACCTGTTCGTCGCCGTTGCCACCAAGATCAAGAAGAATAGTTTAGTTCTTCTATTTTTCTTTCTTTTTTTTCTTTCTTCCAAAGTTTATATTAAGGGGCCTTGACCCCATACTTAAATATTTTTTGGGAACAATAGCTAGTCCGTGCTTAAATATTTCTATTCCTAGTCAATTTTCTTTAATGCTTTGTCATCTTTTATTAAGCATGTAATTTTATTAATGCCCTCCACTTTGTAGATGTCACTCTTGTAGTTTGGGTTTGAACTCCCTTTCGGTACCCTTCATGATGATATTCAAAAAGAAGGAGAAGAACGTAGGTAAGAACCTAGGGAATAACATAAAAAAAAAAAAAAAAAACTTCTCAAATAGATATAGACTACTAAGTACAACTTTCAGGGGGAGAAAATAAGAACCTACAGCTATATTTTGAAAATCATCAAAAAGGGAGAGATTGTTAGTCCAACTACTCACATATAATATTTTGATGATTTTACAAAATGAAGAAAATGAAATAAAAAATAAGCATAGCATATTGTTTCTCTCTGTAATAACATAATTGCAGGTTTCATAAAGTTTTCCAAGACGGGAGATTAAAAGCATGAAGACAAGTAGCATAAGTATTAGGTCATAGGCTTTTTCATGTAAACTTTCAAAGGTTGTAATTTTCATTTTATTTGAGTCTAGAAATGTTGTAAAGAGCCCCCAAACATAACCTATAAATAGCTAACTTAGGCTCTCTACACTTAAGATAAATTAGAAACAAAAACCTAATATTAAGACTCTTATCAGACGTCCATAACAATTGTCAGATGTCTGATTTTCAACTTTAAGATGTCTGACAAGTGTCTTAGACATCTAACTTCCTATAGTTCTACCTTTAGTTTCTGTCTTCATAAACATCAGTCGAAGCACTCCTCTATCAGATGTCCATGACCTCATCTAGACATCTAATGCTTTACCTAGATGTCCTCCGAATAACCGTTAGACTAAGCACTTATCTTCGTTCTACAGATAACAGACAAAAATGCATTTTTAGACGTCTGGACATGCTTCCAGACGTCTACCTTTAGACCGTTGCCCATTTTTTTCTGTGCATATCTCATTACGAACATAAGATCTTTTGTCAGATACCGTAGCAAAGTCTTTTTAGGTTTCCAGACATCTAGTGATTCCCTCAGACATCCATAACGACGTCTAATTCTTTAAATCTAGAACCCTGTTTGGATCTGATCAAAACAGGAATGAATTCACCCTTTATTAGACGTCCAATAACTTAATCAGACGTCTTATGTGAAAATATCAGACGTCCTTCTTTCGATCCAATGGAGTCAGTTCAGGATGGCCTATAGTATTAGACGACCAAAATTATAATCAGACATCTTATAAGATGTCTAACCCTAAAATTAGACATTTGATATTGCTGTCAGACTCATCATTACCCTAATTTATGGTGGATTTTGTCCCAATCTCTTGGGATTTGTCTCTAACGACTAAGAGAACTCTCCCAAGTGTTCTTGAAGGTTTCAAACTTTCCTATAAATAGACTACAACCCCTCTTAGGCAAAGCACACCTCTTGAGATTCAATTCCATTAGAAAAATCACTTGCTCACTACTCTAAGCTTCATCTTGCCCTTGTGCTGTGCCAACACTCTGATCAAAGGGCAAATCCATACTCCTGGCTCGCTCCGTTCTGCAAATCCTCAGGGAGTTCTTTTTATGCTTAGTAGACAAGAAAGTAATTAAAGTATTTGGGTGCTCTATAGGTGTTGTTTTGCTTCTTATTTTTGTACTTTGGGAATCTGGCCTGTCGGGTCCCCGTCTCTTTATTTTGAAGGGAGAAACCTCTATTTAGGGATCGGAGGTGGGATTTATAATTGAGGTACGCTACCCTCATTTAAGTAGTGTGGTTAGTGGATTGATCACCTTATGATCGAAAATCCTAAGTTAAGGGATTGGCTTAGGTGGTGGTTTTCACCCATCTTGGGTTTCCACCTAAAAATCTAGTGCCACCTTTTGTGATTGAATTTTTTTTTTTACAATATTATATAATTTCACTATTCACCCCCCTTCTAGTACAATTTCAGCCCCCCAATAGGCGCTAAATTTTATGTCTATAGCTAGACACAAACTTAATCGATAAGCCAAGTCTCAAGGATATTGATATAAGCCATAACAATAAACATAATAAAATTGACTTACATAACAGATAGCCCAGAATATTGGTGAGTTGATGATGAAGATTAGACAAAATGCTTGCCAAAAGAATTGGTTACGAGGGGCCTTGTGATCCACCTTGAGAGGTTTAGGAAATATAAAAAGATAAGGAACAACCTCTCTAAAGTCAGATAGATGTGGATAACAAGGATCCTCAAAATCATTCAAAGTTCATAGAGAATTGTGCAAAGTTTGTTCTACCCCTCGAGTGATTTTGTCTATAAGCCAACCAAGTTTTATACGAGTCCAATTCCACACTTCCAACCAATTTATGGTCATGTCAAATCTTCCAATCAATGACATCAAATCAATCCTTGAAGCTTTGGTGGTACTACATTCCCAATCATCCAACATCTTATTCTCATGTATTATAACCAATGGCTCAATAACTTCTATAATCTCGACTTTAGGACATACCTCAAAGTCATCTTTGGACTCAAGATTGAGTTGATCATAAGTGAATTGTAATAATGCCTCTATTGCATAAATATCAACCTCAAATGGCTTCATAGAATCATGTTGGAACTATGTTCCACATCTTGTTTTAGTGTTAACAAAATTATTTTACATTAATATTTGTAGTTGAGTGATATTTTAGATTTAGATGAAGATCAAGGCAAACAGAGAAAAATGACAAGGAGGCAATGATGATAGAAGATCATCTTCAGTCAAGAGTTTATGTTGTCAATTAGGTTAGGTTTTTAATTTATTTTTAAAATGTATGCCTCTTAACAAAGAAACAAGAATTAGATCATAAAAATTATATAGAGATAAATTAGGATAAAACATTACGATCATTCAAGTTATTTCAAAGAACGTGTTGTTTATAAGATATTGTTTTAATGATTAAAGCATTTGTAAAAGTAGGCTAATGAACATATTAGTAATTCACATAAAAAGGTACTTGTAAGCAAGTATCGATATTGTTCATAAGTACCGGTACATGTAAGGCACAGGTTTGAGCCTGTCTCAAACTGTGAACAACAAGTACTGGTATTAGTCAAAAGTACCAGTATCTAATGGTCACAGTTTGTAGACTTAGTTAGGGCCTAGACCTTACAAGTATTGATACCCATGATGAGTACCGATACATGTAGGTCACAGTGCCTAATGAGTCTCAAACCTAGGAGTCACAAGTACTGGTACCCATGATGAGTATTGGTACCTAGACTCTTTTGTGTAGGCTACTGAAGAACAGTGAGCAGCTAGTACCGGTACCCATACTTTAGTACCGGTACTAGCTAACCATTGGGCCAAATCTGAATGGCTAGAATATTAATTTTGAGACCTTAAACATTGGGATTTAAACCCCAACGTTTAGCCGATGATTAACTAAGGTCCTAACTCTATAAAAAGACCTTTGGACTCTTAGTTTATACACAAGAAATAGAAGAGAAAATCCCAAAGCTATATTTTCATATTTCCACCATATTCTCAAGAGAAGAAAATGTAGTTTGCTATTCTCAATCTCTCTACACTGTTGCAAACTCAACGACGTCTTTTTCTCACGCATTGACAAAGTGATTCACGTCTTTCCTAGGTAATTTTGTTGTTGAGAGGCTTAGGTAATTTTGTTGTAAGACTTCTTTTTGTCTTACACCAGTGCTAATTTTGTATTGAGCTTGTTTCTCATTGTTTGGGTTGTAATAACCTGGTTTCTTATACTTGGGTTAAGGTAACTCATTAATTATCTCGGTTAGTATATTGGTTCCCTCAGGGTTGAGGGAATCAGGTTAAAAATCCTAAGCTCGGAGGCTTAGGTAGTGGAGTACCCAAGTGAGTGGGGAACCACTATACATCTTGTGTTCATTTTTGTGGTTTGAATCTTTGTGCAAATATATTTATTCCTAATATCTTGCATCTAGTTTGTTTGTGTGCATAGCATAGTATCTTTAAGATCCTACAAATCATTCCTAAGGTAGGAGGCTTGTTTGATTTTCACTTCCTCCCTCAAATGGTCAGATTTAGTTCCAAGATTATCCTAAGGCTGGTTCAACCAATTCTCTACTAGGGAATCCAATTCGTCTTTTTGTTGTTGGGTCATCATGAGATTCGACTCTAGTTCAATTTGTTCAAATTCTATTCCCAACATTTTTTATAGTTCTTCAACATCCTTCCTAGTAGATCTTGCAGTTTTGTTTGGTCACTTTTGTCAAGTTTTAAGAAAACATGTTGTAGCATAGTCGAAAAAAATAATTCAACACTTGAATTTGTAAACTTGAAAAACAGAAGTGAGTCTGATATCGTTTGCAAGGAGCAATTTTGCAATTCAATGACTAATCACAATAGCAAGAATAATTAAATCAAAATAATGCTCAATGTATATCAGAATAATATCTCAAGAATTAGAGTGCAAAAAGATTGGGTTAAAATGGTGTTTGAACAACCAAAATAACCCTAATGTTAAGCTCTACAATTAACTCAAATATATGAACAATATGCACAAATGTCAATGCCAAAACCAAGCTTATTAGAACCAAATCAGATGTCAGATGCAAGGCATAGACGCCTTAACCTTAAGGTCTCAATAGAAGCTAAGGCAAAGCACCATAGAAGAGGCAGAAGGGTCTCACAAGCCACAGAACGGCTAAGTGTTGAGCGCAGGAGAGTGGGCATGAATCCCGAGGCAATAGTAATGCCAAAAACCACCCCCTCGTCTCTCAGCTTTCCTTTCTTCAGAACCAAATCGGATCTGGGTAACCAGACCCAAGCCCTAACCTGCATGGCGTGAACCGCGGGCAAGATCACGTGCGATGGAGAGGCGAGCGGGACCTCACCCCAGTGCTCTCAGAGGCAATCGACTATGGGCACGTTTGGCTTTTATGTGCTGCATTGAGTTTGTCATGGATGATGTGGGACTATCCCATAGTTCTCCTATATGTGTAACCTTCGTGAGCTACAACATATGGCGTCGAGGATTTGAAGGCTTCGTAGTTGCTATGTTATTCAATTGAAGCCCCAGGTGGGTTTCTAGGTCTGGTTCGTGTCATGCGCAGGTAGTAGCAGGTCAAGTGGAAACTGAAGAAAGGTAGTCATGGTCGGAGAAGAGGACTGTAGTGGCAGAGCTCTGAGGTACACCTGAAAAAGTGAATACGGCCTTACGATCTCGTCAGAATGTTCAGGAACCTCGCCTGACTGTGGCGAGTATCGTGGTGGTGGTGGGACGCTGTGAGCGTGTAGCAAAGTCGAAGACGATGACCGTGGATGGATTTGTGGGATGAGGTGTTTGGGAAACCAATAGCTCCAATTAAGTTGGGGCTTTTGGTCGTAGGGTCACAGCGAGGGTTTTAGAGGTGGTGGCGAGGTGATTCATAGCATGTGGTGGCGGTGTGACCTTGCCAAAGGCACTATCGACACTGGGGAAGATGGAGGTGGTGCGGGTGTTGTGGTGCTCAAACCTAAGGTCTAAAGGCATAGAAAGAATTAGGAAGGTGAGAGTAAGAGAGAGAAGCTAGTTATGGATGAAGGGAGGGAGAATTTGGCACCGACTATGATTGACCAACGCCGAAGAAGGTGAAATGCTTCGGTGATGAGAATGGAAAGGAGGAGGGGTCGAGGTAGCTTCTGCTTGGTCCAGTAAGGAGCGGAAGATGTTGGGTGATTGCGCCACAAACATGGGTCCTAATCAACCTAAATAATGTCCGAACCTAGCTTAAAATGTGGATATTGCACTCATATCTTGCATATCATGCATTACATCAGTCTATTTAGAATAAGATGAGATATCCAGGTAGTTAATAGTTTTTATTGCTATTTGCAGATAATAAAGTGATCCAGGATGAAGGAGATAGTGGAATAAAGCAATAAAGGAAGAAGAAGACTGATCCAGATAAGAAGAGTGAGGAGGATAGCCTTATCCCTACCCTTAGAAACCCTAGAACAGCCTTCCCAAACCCAAAACAACCTCCATTAGGGCACCTTAGCCTCAAAACCCAAACATGGATAGCACTATCCATGTTCTTATCCACCCTATCCCTCTCCCAAACACTTATGAACCAAAACCCACCTTAGAAAACCTAAAACCCACTCTCCAGCACCTTTTAGGACATCTAGACAACTGGCTGGACGTCTTATTTCTGTAGAATAACAATCCAGGAAGCCAAAACTCATACTGACATAGAATTGGACATCCAATTTATTTTCCAAACGTCCAATTTTGTAGTATAAGACATCTAACCACTATCCTAGACGTCTGATACTGCTGTCTGGTTCTTGATTTTGGTGCTAGAAGCCTGATCTTGCCTATTTTGACCTAGGAACCCCACCGGACACCCTAGGAAACCTAATTGGAGACCTCCTAAGCCTAGTCCACTATCCATAGCCCTACTTATCCTATCCATAACCCAATTGAACCATCCCATACCTAATTGGGTGCATCTACAGTTGATTGGGTGCACCTGAGCCCAATTAGATCCACCCAGGATCTAATTGACTCATACCTATTAGGGTTACTCTAACCTAATCACGTGTACACATCCAATTAGACTTGACCTAGACCTAATTAGGTTCACTCCTATCCGATTAAACTCTCCTAAGCCTAATTAGGTCCACACCCACTTAATGTAGGTTAACCCAACCTAGATTCACCAAACCCACTACCCTACTCCACGAAAATTACACCTACACATACATACACTTTCCTAAATCCCACTTGCCCATTCTAGCCCTCATTAGTTGGTCACCAACCTAGATCCTACATTGGTGGCACTTGCTATTTTGGGAGCCACAAAAAGTGGTGACCCATTTGAAATGGAGAGGCCTTCCCATAAAAGCCAAAGAGAGAAGAGAGCCACGAAATTCATTCACTCTCCCATCCATTCTCCTCCCACTTGCGACACCCTTCCACCCTCCAAAACCCTAGGGCCATCCTTTTCCTCCAAGGCCCCCTTCATGGATAGCTAAAGAAGAAGCTCCTCGAAGGAGTCTTCATGTGGGCGGCAAGAAGAAGGAGAGCACTAGGGTGCAACACCCTCTTCTCCTCTCTTCACTTGGGCGTGTCCTTTCTTCTCCATAGAGAGGATGCACCCTCTTTTTCTTCTTCCTTTTGTATGGCCATGAAGGCTCACCCATAGCCTCTTGTGGCCAGCCATCTCTTATTGGTAGGTGTGTAGACGGGTTTGCATACCCAAGGTCTAGCCTACACCCTCACACAAGGCCGATGGCCCTAGTGGCACCTTCTCGGCGTGAGGGATTTCTTCTATTTAAATGGTTTCTAGTATAGATATTGTGCGACATTATTTTGAGTATTCTATGCATGAATAATATTGTGTGATCATCGCTTCTGTGATTGTCTTCAAGTCAGTTTTCCTATCGCTTTTCAAAATAAAAATAAAAAACACAAAAAGATAAAAAAAATATTAGGTTAGATTAAGTCGATTCAAATCTTGACTTGTTTTCAAGCCTCCCAGAGACGAACGACCAAGACTCAAGTTTTCAAAGGAATAAAATGCATCGAGTTTCGATATTATAAATGTTTTTGTGAAGGGGATTTCGCAACTATACTACGATGTTGTTTTCCGAAAACTCGTGATTTCTACGCTTGTCAAATGGTGCCGTTGCCGGAGAGGCAACATGCAAGTTTAGAGTTGGATTTTCTTAACTTCTGTTTGTTTTGATTGTAGGACAAGACAAGGATTCACACACGCATAGACCTGTGGTGAAGACCACAGGTATTTTCTTCATCCTCTCTTTGTTGCTTTCTAAGGTTAAAAAAAAAAAGAAAAAAAAATATATATATATATATAAATTCAAATTCAAATTTTCGAATTTGAATTTACAAAAGAATTTTTTTTTCTTTCTTTGGTGTGTGTTTTAAGTTGGAAACTATTTAAACACACCAAAGTCAGGTTTGGAAATCCAGCCAAAAATTGTTGATAATTTTAAAAAATTCATTGTTGTCAAATTAGGCATCCAAAAATCTTGGGATCTAGTCTGATATTAGGATTTCAAACCAGCTTTTCAGCACAACCTTTTATTTGAAAAATTCACACTTTACGAATTTTAAAAATTCACATAGTGGAAGGGGGTCAGAATAGCCTTCACTTTGATTTTATATAACTTTAAATGTTAGTTTTGACCTCTACATAAATCAGATCTCTTTGAAATTTGTGGGTTGGAAAGGCACTGAAAGTTATTTATTTCTATAAATTTTCAAGAATTTTTGGATTTCTTTCGATACTGTTTCAAACTAAATTACTCACAGGGGGTCTATCTAGACCTCTTGACACTAAAAAATTCTTGAAAAATTGTACAAAATAGTAAAAATCTTAAAAAAATATTTCCTGGAAAGCTTATTGAAGAAAAAAGATCTCTACCAAATTTCATTTTATTTTGATTTATTTACTGATTTGGGGAGTGATTTCAAGTCAAAGTAAGGTCTGACTGTTGATTGTTAGAAGAAGCATAAACTCTAGGTGTTTCACATTAGGGTTTAAATTTAGAGACCCAAAACAAACCCGTTTGAACCTGATTTGTGTGTGATTGCATGAGAGGGGATCTGATTTGACTGGATGTCTTCCCCTCACCCACTTAAATTGAATTTAATTTACATTTCAACCTAGGCAACCAATTAGGTCTATTTCACTTAGGGGTGGTGCATTAGGATCATTGTTTTCCTTGATTTAGTTGCACCACTTCTACGTTGTTGGACTTAAAAGCATCATATAGACCTATTTGATATTAGGGTTTCCACACTAGGGTAGAACACATTTGCATTCCACACTTAAAAGAAATTCATATAACAAATTGAGACCTGCAAAACTTATTGTGTGCTCCACTACAACCTTGTTTGAATTGACCTAAACAAGGAAACCCTAAAAGAAAAAAATTAATACAAGCACTTGAACCATAAAATCCACTGCACCAATTAAAGCTTGTATTGAAAATCCTTTGTCTATGCACTTCACACTCACAAATCTAATTTTAAGGGCAACACCCCCAAACGGCCAATCACATTCTAAGAGCACTCTAAGCCTAAGCCTAAAACTAAGTAGACATGCCCTAGGAAGGACTAAATTACTTGGTAATTGAAATTTAATTGGGTAAAAGTCAAGGCCTTGTCTATTTGGACCAACTGGTGACAAGAAAGGTCGGTGCGGTAACCACGTTAACCTCTAGTGGTGTCCCGTCGTGTGGGGTGTCCTAGGGGGTCCCACCATTCTGGCCAGCCAAGTAATTCAAGGGTTGGTTTAACCTAGTTCCATTTCAGGATACCAGGTTTTGGTCCAATTAGGGTATACAATTTAAGGCTAGCTTGTTTGCTTGATTTGGGGCTCTCTCATCTTTCTTCCTAGGCCTTTGCCTTAATTCCACCAGCCCCTTGTAGCTGGTTGTGTCTTCCTAAGGAAGACTATCTCTTATCTCTATCCACGTCTTTTCTCAAATATCCATGAACCCATATCATTCTTTTGACCCTCAGAGTCCTCCATCTCCCAACCCAACCATGATTTCGATTCCTCCTGGTTGGGAGACTCATCCTAACCAGCTGGGATATGGTCATCCTTATCCCCCAGCTTATTTAGAACCTGAACCTCATGGATCCAACCCTTATCTAGATTAGAACCAATTGAAAGCCATAGTTGCTGAATTCCAGGAATATAACAAGGACTATACAGATCAATGTTCCAAGCTTCTAGAGCAAATTAGACGATCTCAGACACAATCTCAATCTTATCACTCCTCCCAGGAACAAGAGACCTGGAACAACCAACCTACTGGGTCTAGTGACCCATATTTTGGATCCACTAGCTACTCTATTGATTCTTGGTACCATGGGGAGGTATCTTGGACTCAGCCAACCCGAAAGGCACCTTTGGACCTAATCCGTGATTTGGGTAGATCATTTGAGGAATGCACCATTTCTGTTACACCTGTACCTGATGATATATCACTAAGAAATTGGAATAATGGATCACAAGTACAGGACCACATAACAGGTTCTCAATCAACTCCCTCTATAGTCAGCCCCACTCAGGGTGATACACCTATTGATTCATATCCAAATTCGTATGACCCTGAGTGGAGAAACAATCCTGATCTTTCATGGCCACCATAAAGACCGACTCAGACTGAACATCAATCTAGGCTAGCCCAATATTCCACTCAAACCACTTTAGGGAAACCATCTAGTCCAACCGAACCCGCAACCACCCTTGAAGATATCATGAACATTTTGTTGGACTTTGACAAGAAAAATAAAGAAAGGCTGACTAAGTTGGAAAATCAAGTGAAATCTCAAGGAGATCAAATCAAGAGACTTTAAGAATCACTTTATCCCCAGATGCAAATGCCTTTTCACTCCTGTTCTCCACCTATTCTTCTGACCCCTCCTCCAATCTATCATACATGCCATTGTGCGAGGGCCAAATTTGTGGCCTCTAAAAGGAAGAGAAAAGCTAAAAGCCCACCCAAACAATCTGATTCAGGCTCAACAAAAAATCATAAGACCAAACCACATCTAGCTCTGACTCGGACTCTAGGGACAAAAAGAAGAAAAAGGCTTATGAAGTTGATTGAACCTATTTACCCTTTCCTGAGGCCTTAAAGAAAGAGTCACAAAAGAAGAAAAAGACTTGCACACCTAAAGAGGTGGTTTTATCAGCTAACATAAGTGCATTTGTTTCTAACACTCTACTACCCAAAATGACTGACCTTGGAAAGCCTTTTATATCTTGTGCCATCAAGGGTTCACCTTCAACAAAGCCCTTGTGGATCTAGGGTCTTCCATTAGCTTGATTCCTACCACCCTTTTTGACTGCACCAGACTTGGAGATTGCACCACACACCTGTCACCATTAGAATGACAGATGGCTCCATCAAAACACCTAAAGGGGTAGTTCAGGATGTGATTATCAAAGTGCAAGGTCTTAGCTTTTCGGTCGATTTTATTGTCTTGGACATGAATATACCGAAGAAGCTAAGTAATTCACCCATCATTCTAGGTTGACCTTTCTTGGCTACGGCCAATGCACGGATTGACTGTTACTCAGGATGTATGGAGATGACTAGCGGCAATGAGAAGATTCACTTTGATATTTATGTAGCTGCTAAGAAAATGAAGTTAGGGTATTTTCTGGATGACACGGAAAATGATGTAGAGGGAAATTTGGAAGAAACTATGGCAATTGACACCTGGGTAGAACCACATGACCCGAATCAACAATACACAAGATCACATAAGTCACCCTCAATACCAGATCAAATCATTGATAGTATGGTTGACTATCTTGATCGACCTAGCCCAATTCAAACCCCTGCCCCTTGCAATGAATCCCAGATTACTCAGCTGAACAAAATGATTCATGAAATAAAAGAAGCTAGTGTAAGAGAATATGATGATATAAGAAAAGAGCTTCATAGAATCCGGGAGGAGCAACAAAAATCAGAAATGTTTGAATTTGGGTCAGGTGTGTCACAACCGATTTGTGATTCGATGGTGGTCATGCAGGATTCTATTGATCAAACACCTAAGGTGGATGATATTGATAATCCTATTGAAGTTGAGAATGGAGATTTATTCGAGAATCTTGATCTTGATTTAGGGCCTGACTACCAATCATTTCATTTTGAGGAACCAAGTATTAAGGGACCTGAATACGATTTTGTTGTATTTGAGAATACCCATGGAGACATTGATAAATTAATGCAAATGATCTCATACACCGAGCAACAAAATCAAAAGGACTGTAACAACTCCTCAATCAATGATTCAACCCATTCCACTTTCACAGAGGGACTCACTACTAAATCTAATGAATGATTTCATCTAAGTGAGAAGGAAATATCCCCTTATGAAAAGGATATTCAAGAGATTGAAAGATTATTGAGGATTTCATATGATGAGTTATCGGAGGAAGCTAAAAATTTTGGGAAATCATGTGATAATTGGGAATTAGAATTGAAAATTTTTGAAGAGAAAAGAAGATGATACCCAAACATCTTTGGTAGAGATAGAGATTGATCACTAGACCTTGATTTCCAGATCTAACCACACTACTTGGGTCATGCCTTCCATTCATCACCATTATCAGGACCCATATGATTTCACCCCACACGACTCTACCCATACCCCTACCACCCACATTCTCCATCACCTCTTCGGGATGCCTTCACCTTCATTTCTTCCTAGCACCCGTATTTATCTATCTTTCTTCTGTAGCATCTGGCTGCAGATAATCCCAAGCCCCATCTACATATTTTTCCGATTATTTGGGCTTGGAATTCATGGACAGCTGGTCTACATTTACAGTCCGCTGTTGGCGAATGAAACTAAAATTCTTATCATTTTACTTGTTATTCTCAATACTGTATTGACAGATCCTTTTTGAGTGTACGCCCAGCTGGAGGAGTTAATCTCAGCACTTATATATAGCATATTTTATTTAGCATATTTTCCTGCATATTCAATTTTAGGTGTTGGAATAAGTGGAACGTCAAAATTCAGGAGCTATTCCAGGTGATTTCTACCCATTTACCCCTGTCTTAAGTAATTTTTCATTATATTCATGCATGAGGACATGCAAGAAAGTAGGCATGGGGGGCTAGTAATTGCAAACTAAAAATTTTTCTGCCAACACCTAGGAAAAACCTTTCATACATCATACTAATTGCACTTTAGGATCCTTAAATTAAGAACAACCGACTCCACCTCCAATGTTAGCATTGGAGCTAAAAATCGTTCGCAACAGCCACTTTTGACTCATCCATTCACCTTTTTATTCTAAATTTAGGGTCAAGCTGAATATAACCTGTATTAGGGAAATTTTCGAAGTGCAACTTAGAATGGTTACAAATAGCATTTATATATATTGCATTCATGAATAAGATTTTTATCAAGAGAATGTATTAGGGATTTTATCCTCTAGTTGATTCTTGTAATCTGGAACCCAGTATAATTTTCACTCACATGTAGATTTTGCAATGGATTCACGGTAAAGACTGATGAACGTCTTTAGTTTGTCGAGAAGAAGCAGTGCTTCTTTTCCTGGGCCCCTGGATAGTGTTTTGGGAGTCAGGTAGATTTTCTTCCATAAATCCAACAAAAAGTGTGAGATGAGAGTAGAGTGTACTGGTGCTCTAAGATTAGTGCAAGGAATCTGGAATCCTAGATAATTAGGTAATGATACTCAGAGATTAGGCATAGTTTTCTCTCTCAGATCCTGCGTATACATTTTTGCGTGAAATTTTGAGATCCACCAAATAAGGCAAATACGTAGAGAACGAGTTTTCATAAAACTAGGGCTAAGGTGAATGGTTACGACCATTCTTTACAAAATCCTCAGCTGAAGGAGGGTATTGATGTCAAGGTCAGAAATACACCATCCATCCATCTCTCCCGGTGCCGTGTGTAGGCACTTCCACCAAATAAGCCACCCAATGTCTCTTGAGTATCCCTAATAATGCCTCCTCAATAAAGTTCGTGAATGTATGCAAGCTTGTGTTATGTTGAAAAAAAAATTATACATAGAAAAAAAGGGAAGAAAAAAATGAATGAAAAAAAGAGAAAAATTGAAAAAGAAAAAGCAAGGAAAAAGAGTGTGTGAATATTTAGTGCTTATTTCAGTTGCATTGAGGCAATACCACCAAATAAATTTGAGATCCACCAAATAAGGCCTTAACCTATTTTTCTAAGTTTTTGACTGACTGAATACTGGCTGAGGAATTCCGACTTAGTGTTAGGGTTATGGAACTCAATTAAAGTGTTAATGCCAAGTGAGACCACCAAATACAGGTCATATGTATGAATCTGGTGAGATTGTGAGCTCTAAGAAAAAGAAAGAAAAGAAAAGAAAAAGACAAAAAGAAAAAAAAAGCGAAAAAGAATGAATACAAAGGAACCAAAAGGGAGCATAGTTTTTCTCGTCTTTCTTTGAGTTGAGTTACTTAATAATTTGGGAATCTAGATTTTATAGTACTAATTTCTATGTAGCACCAAGTGAGAGAGACCCACCAAATAAACACATCCATTTCCCTCTGACATTCTCTACCTAAGCTTAAAGTCAGGGTGTAACTCAAAAAAATATATCTTGAATACCCCGAGGGAAGAATTTCACCTATCCTGCTATAATTTTACTAGGAGCTAAGTACAGACTTTAGAGGTGAATCAGGTCTTTCACTCGAATCCGTTGTGAAAGCTACATAGCTGCACTTTCACGTATTTGGATTTCAAGATTTCTAGATGAAATAAAAGGAGAAAAATCTTTAATCAAGTTCTTTGATAAAAAGAATAAGTAGTCCATTAGGGATCGAATTTGTAAATAACTTAGTCATGCATTTAGTCTTGCATTTTTTTATGGACTAGAAAAGTTTAGGTATGGGGGTATGATTGCACAGTAATCATGGGTCCAAATCAACCTGAATAATGTCTGAACCTAGCTTACATTGTGGATATTGCACTCATATCTTGCACATCATGCATTGCATCATTCTATTTAGAATAAGATGAGATATTCTGTTAGTTAACAGTTTTTATTGCTATTTGCAGATAATAAAGTGATCTAGGATGAAGGAGATAGTGGAATAAAGCAATAAAGGAAGAAGACTGATCCAGATAAGAGGAGTGAGGAGGATAGCCTTATCCCTACCCTTAGAAACCCTAGGACAACCTTCCTAAACCCAAAACAACTTCCATTAGGGTACCTTAGCCTCAAAACCCAAACATGGATAGCACTATCCATGTTCTTATCCACCCTATCCCTCTCCCAAACACTTAGGAACCAAAACCCACCTTAGAAAACCTAAAATCCACTCTCCATCACCTTTTAGGACATCCAGACAACTGGCTGGACGTCTAATTTCTGCAGAATAACAATCCAGGAAGCCAAAACTCATACTGACATAGAATTGGACATCCAATTTATTTTCCAAACGTCCAATTTTGTATTATAAGACATCTAACCACTATCCTGGATGTCTGATACTGCTGTCTGGTTCTTGATTTTGGTGCTAGAAGCCTGATCTTGCCTATTTTGACTTAGGAACCCTACCGGACACCTTAGGAAACCTAATTAGAGACCTCCAAAACCTAGTCCACTATCCATAGCCCTACTTATCCTATACCTAACCCAATTGAACCATTCCATACCTAATTGGGTGCATATACAGTTGATTGGGTGCACCTGAGCCCAATTAGATCCACCCAAGATCTAATTGACTCATACCTATTAGGGTTACCCTAGCCTAATCACATGCACACATCTAATTAGACTTGACCTAGATCTAATTAGGTTCACTCCTATCCGATTAAACTTTCCTAAGCCTAATTAGGTCCACACCAACTTAATATAGGTTAACCCAATGTAGATTCACCAAACCCACTACCCTACTCCACGAAAATTACACCTACACATACATACACTTTCCTAAATCCCACTTTCCCATGCTAGCCCTCATTAGTTGGTCACCAACCTAGATACTACATTGGTGGCACTTGCTATTTTGGGAGCCACCAAAAGTGGTGTCCCATTTGAAATGGAGAGGCCTTCCCATAAAAGCCAAAGAGAGAAGAGAGCCATGAAATTCATTCACTCTCCTATCCATTCTAGTCCCACTTGCGACACCCTTTCACCCTCCAAAACCCCAGGGCCATCCTCCTCCTCCAAGGCCCCCTCCATGAATGACTAAAGAAGAAGCTCCTCTAAGGCATCTTCATGTGGGCAGCAAGAAGAAGGAGAGCACTAGCGTGCAACACCCTCTTCTGCTCTCTTTACTTGGGCGTGTCCTTTCTTCTCCATAGAGAGGACGCACCCTCTTTTTCTTCTTCTTTTTGGATGGCCATGAAGGCTTACCCATAGCCTCTTGTGGCTAGCCATCTCTTGTTGGTAGGTGTGTAGATGGGTTTGCATACTTATGGTCTAGCCTACACCCTCACACAAGGCCAATGGCCCTAGTGGCACCTTCTCGGCGTGAGGATTTCTTCAATTTAAATGCTTTCTAGTATAGATATTGTGTGACATTATTTTGAGTATTCTATGCATGAATAATATTGTGTGATCATCACTTCTGTGATTGTCTTCAAGTCTTTTTGCCTATCGCTTTTCTAAATAAAAATCAAAAACACAAAAAGACAAAAAAAAATTAGGTGAGATTAAGTCGATCCAAATCTCGACTTGTTTTCACACCTCCCAGAGATGAACGATCGGGACTCAAGTTTTCAAAGGAATAAAATCCATTGAGTTTCGATATTATAAATGTTTTTGTCAAGGGGATTTCAAGACTATACTACGACGTTGTTTTCCGAAAGCTCGCAATTTCTATGCTTGTCATTGGGGAGGAAGTTCCCTCTGCCTATTATATGTGGCAAAGAGTGACAAGGGGGAATCGAGGAGTTCGTCAGAGCTTGGTCAGAGCAGGTTGGGGAAGGAGGAGACGAAGAGTTTTTGTCCTCAAACCTAGCTAAGGAGAACAACGAAGATACTAGGGGTTTATATAGAGCTATTAGAAGCGTGGAAACAACCAGAATAGGCAAACCCCAAGTTAGTTTTCGAGCTTGAGATTCTAAGGCTCGCTGGCGAAGAATTCATCCACAATCGATCTCAAAACCTAGCCCAATCTGTAGGAAAGATCCTTGTGACCATTCTCTCCAATTTTGGAGAAGTTTGGCCTTGATTTGAGGGAGAAAATCTCACTTGAATCTCGCTGCTGAGCTTGGGTTCACACCAATGGTGGTAGGGACCAAAATGAAGAAATTGAGGAAAAGTTAGGGACCCATTTGCAATAAATTTAAAGGGGCCAAATGTAAGAAATTGAGTTTTAAAGGGTTAAATTGCAAACTAGGTCAAGATGAACTCTGATTGGACCCAATTTTGGCCTTAACCTAATTTGGACCCAAGAAATCTAATGGTGAACTTGGCTTTGTGTTTTGACCATGTTTGACTAGGAAATGTGCACAAAAGCTCAAATTAGGGAAGAATTCTGTCTGAAACTCTGTTATAAGTCAAAATAGGTTCAAATGATCAAACCAAGGGTATCAAACCTCTTAAAATATTTTTCTATGAATTTTAAGAGGTTTAGATGAATTTTATCCTAACCAGAACCTCTTTAATTTAAGTAGGTTGATAATTAGGGTTTTATGTGTTATTTGGGTTCTCGATATGTGTGAAACCTTGTTTTTGTTAGTGTTTACCCACTTTTTGGACTTTTGAGCTCATTTAACCTTTATTTAACCCCTAAGTGACCCCATGGTTAATCTATGTTTGTGATGTGCTGTTAAAATTATAGAATTTACCTTGATTTCCTGTTCTTATCTCAAATCAGAATAATATGAAGCTATAACCCTCAAATGATTATGTAGGAGCTTTTAACAATCAAACCTGACTAAATGTGGCTAGTTAAGGCTCATGATGGTATTCCAATCATACCGCCATGCCTATCTTTTGCTAGTCCCTAGCAAAATCCTATGGATCAAACCAAAACTCTAAGTCGGATGAAACCGTCAAGATACCCTACTAAGATGCATCTCTTGAGATTAGATCAAAATACCAATAATAGGCCTAGGGGTACTCAAGTACCAGCCAAGATCTAGACCTTACCAGCTTTAGCTTGGGTCTGCCGTGAAGATTTCTGAGGCCCACAAAAATTGCCCAGAGGTTCATTGACCCCAACGGTTAAAGCACCCGTGCATAGACGTATCAAGTCCAAGTTCAGTTTGCCAGTGCATTTTGATAAGAGAGAGAAAGAGAAGGTTTTTTTTCATTTTGAGAGTTTTCTCTCTTTTGTTTTATATTTCTCTAAATCCGACCTCGGATTAGCCCTAAACACGTTCTGTATCGAATTCCTTGCCCCCACCATCAATCCTCGAAGGGTCCCTGACTTTCGATGCTTCAGGATAGCACCACCCATAGCAACCCTCAGAACCCTGGCTTTCGACACTTTGGGACAGTGTCGCCTATGGTGTTCTGTAGCTAAATTCAAGCCCTAGCAATCGACATTTCAGGATAATCCCGCCCATGACACCTGAATCAGCACCAGGTGCTTACATGCCTCCAGTAGGATATTTAGATATCCTAGGAGACAAGCACCAAGGAGATGATATGTTTTTTTTTAGAAGACCAAGGAGACGATATGTTATTACGCATCTCCGAGGGGAGTATTTTTCATTCCACCTCTTCATGCTGGGAACTCGTCCAATCAACTTGTGTCTTCGAGCCACTCCTAAGCTAGATCTTGGAGACAACTTTTTAGAACAAAACACTTTTGGCATTATTTCTTCATTAAGCGCATTGAAATAGACTGTTGTGTGGATTTTGGATGCTTAGGTTACCAAGTTTCGCAAACCAAAGGGCAGGCAATGGGGCTGAATATTCCATAAGCCTTAGACTTAATACATCAGCCTCCCACTTTCCTCAACCTCTTGAGGAATCTAGATTTTAACAAATACATGAGTGTTTAAGCCCTAAATAGGCCCAAGAGGCCTAAGGTCGAAACTCGTCACTAATCTCCTAAGTTTTAGCCTTCCAGGTCTTAATTCATCATATTATCCAACCTAGAAGTTAGGTAAGTTCCATACTTAATCACAAGGGACTATCTCTTTTTCTTTCTTTTTAGTGCTCCTTTTTCCTTTTCTTTTCTCCATGTTTTCAATTAAGTTCAAAATTGGCCTCTCCTTTTCTCCTTCCTCCATTTTTTCTTTTTGAATGAAACCCTTCCCTCCATGAATTGATTCTCACAGCATTTTGCACTTTAATACCCCCTCATGCCTAAGATTTGCAATGTCCCCATTGTAAATTTGGTGGGTTCGAGTTCAGTTCAGATCGTACATTAGAACAGGTGGGTGGTGAACGGGTCGAAATGACTGCTGCAGATGATTTCTAGCTCTGATACAAGTATCGAAGATGGAGTCGGTTGTTCTAATTGATGAACCCTAAAGTGCAAAATGATTTTTGTGAAAAGACAGGTTAGAAGGTGTTAACGTGCGAGATTGATGTTTTAAAGAATGCAGATAACAGAATCAAAAGAAGAGTTAGAGGTCGAACACAGGGAGCAAATATGGAATTTACAACATTAATCTCACTTAGAATCAATAAGCATAATTAATTGAGCATAAATAGAGATATTCAATGAATAATATATGCAGAAATTTATTCAATGAGTAATTGTAGCTAAAGGAACATGAGACAAAAAGAAAGCAAAATAATGGTGATTTAAATCATGAATTATTTTGATTAGTAAGCATACATCTCAATCATCATTTAACTCAAATAAATGCACACTACTCTCAATGCTACAGTGTCATCTGATCAGACGACAGCTTCTTATTTCCAGACGGCTTAAATGATCATTAGTAAGCACATGCACAAGGCTTTTAAGCCTTTCCTTCTTTATTCCTCTTCTCCTTCATTCCTTCTTCTCTTCTTCTTCTCTCTCACAAACCTTCAGCCTCTCTTCCTTCTTCTCTGCTTAAGGCTTTCTTCTTTCCTTCTACATGAGCCTTCCTTTCTTCTCCTTTACAAAGCCTAAGTGTTAGGCTTTTTAGCACAAGACATGCACCCCGAGGCACATGCATAGAGAGCAAAACCCTCCCCCACTCTCTCACAATTCCTTCCTCTCTCATAATCGAGTTTATAATCGGGTATTCAGGTAATCGGATTTGGGCATAGGGACCAGGGCTACCGGGTGTGAGAGGTAGCTGAGGAGTGAGTGGAATGAGTGAAGAGGGACCCGACCCCTCAGTGATTGGGCAATAAGCAGATATCACAAAATCCACTTATACTGCTGCGGTCGTTTGGTGGTGAACGATATGGGACTATCCGCTCATGTCTTCTTCGCGCATTTGCAACAGAGGTGAAGCCTTTCAATTGCTGATGCTGTTGGGAAGCCAATTGAAGATGCGGTTGGCATCATGAGGTGAAACCGCATCTCCTGATGCTGGAGGTAGATGGTTTGGTAGTTGGAGGACTGCAAATGAGGGTGGAGATGAAATTGGTGGCAACGAAGAATGGCGAACACCTAAAACACAAAGGATGGCCTCACGGCCACATTAGAATACCTCAAGAGGATCGCCTAGTGTTGGCGAATGTCATGGCGGTGTTTGTGTGGAGTTTGGCGGCATGTGGAGGGTAGACGGTGACGGAGATGAAGCTCAAAGGTGGAGGTGTTCGGTGGAGGTTGTGAGTGGATGAAACACAGATTTGATTGAGGAGTTTTGTGCAGGGATAAGAGGCGATGCTAATGGGAGTTGTGGCTTGGCGAATGGTGGCATGTAGGTGGCTCGCGACCTCATTGAAGCTCGGCCAGAGAGAAGGAAGATGGAGGGGAGGAGCATGGTCGTGAGTCAAAACTAGGGTTTACAGAGAAGGAAAAGAGAACAGTGAGGGGGAGGAAGTGATTGGGAGCCTATCTAAGGGATGAAGAGGGCAGGAGAGCACCGACTTTGGTTGGCTAGCGCTGTGGAAGGTGAACTCTCCGTTGAAGGAGAACGATGAGGATGAAGGTGGAAGGAGGCCCTCGCTGGTATTATGAGAGACAGAAGAATGAGGGGAGGTGTTTCCCTTTTCCTATGGTAGGTGGCAGAGGGAGAGGATGGAAGTTGAAGAAGCTCGTAGGAGCTACGATCAGAAATGGATGGAGAGGGGTTTTTGGTGAAGAATTTAGGCCTGAACCGAGCTAAGGAGATGAGGTTTACATCAGGGGATCTTTTATAGGCCTTAGGGGGGCATTCCAAGCTTGGAAACTTAGAGATTTCATGCCTGTCGGATACCCAAATCTTCCATGTGTTCACGTGGGAGATTGGGAAGGAAATAGGATTCGTGGCCAGTCCTATTTGGAAGAGAATTCCTTAAGGAAACTCCGGTTCAATTTTGGGATTGTTTGATTGAGAATCGAACGAGAAATCCTCGCTCGAATCTCAACAGTGGAGCTTCTGTTCACACTAATGGCAGTAGGGACCTATTTGAAAAAATGACAAGAAATTTAAGGACTTGTTCATGAGAATTTCGAAAGCTAGGGGCTGGTGTGAGATAGAAAAGAGTCTAACTAGACTGAAATGCAAACTAGGTCAAGATGATCTCTAATTGGGCTCAAATTTTGGTATAAACCTAATGTAGACCCAAAGAATATGATGGTGAAGTCAGATTTTTGTTTTGATCAAGTTTGATTGGGTAATTTATGTAGAAACCCAAATTAGGGCAACTTTCTGTCTAAGACCCTATTTTAGGTTAAAATGGGTTCCAATGGTCAAATCAAGGGTACCAAACCTTATGGAATATTTTTTTATGATTTTTGGAGGGTTTAGATGTATTTTATATTGACCAGAACCTCTATTAATTAAGCAGGTCTGAAATTAGGGTTTCGGGTGCTGTGTTAGTTCTCAAAGTGTATGAAAACCCATTTCTGTCAGCATGGACCCTCTTATTAGTAATTAATGAGCATATGACCTTTAAATAACTTTGTGAAACCCTATGATTATTCTGCATTCATGATCTTCTGTTAAAACTGTAGATTTAACCCTGATTTAATGCACTCTTCTCAGAAAGGATATTCAGTGAATTACGACTCTCTGGCGCTTATGTAGGAGCATTTATTTATTGTTTGTGATTAATAAAAGCTAGTTATGGCTCATGATGATGTTATCATCATACCCCGATGCCTAACTTTTGCTAGTCCCTTAGCAAACTCTTATGGAAAGAACTTGAGTTCTAAACCATGCATTGAAGTTCAGCTGCCTGATTCTTATTTATTTTCTAGAAATTAGGTCAGAATGCTAATGGTAGGCCTAGAGGTGCTCAAGTATCAATCAATATCTAGACCTGACTAGCTTTAGTCTTAATCTACCGCGAAGGTTTCTAAGGCCCGTAAAAACTACCCAAAGGTTCGTTGAACCCAGCGGTTAAAGCACCCATGCATAAATGTAATAGATCCACATTTAGTTTGCTAGTGCATTTCTGTAAGAAAAATATGGAAGGATTTTCATTTGGAGAGTTTCTCTCTCTTTTCTTTTTAGATTTCCCTAGAAAAATATGGAAGGATTTTCATTTGGAGAGTTTCTCTCTCTTTTCTTTTTAGATTTCCCTAGATCTAGCCTCGAATTGGCCCTAAACACGATCTGTTTCTAATTCCTTGTCCCTACCATCAATCCTCGAAGGGTTCCTGGCTTTCGATGCTTCGGGATAGCACTGCCCATGGTATTCTGAAGCTAAATTCAGGCCTTGGCAATCGACATTTTAGGATAATCCCGGCCCTGAGCAGCACAGGGTGCTTACATGCCCGTGGTAAGATATTTAGATATCCTAGGAGACAAGCACCGAGGAGACGGTATGTTACCAGACTATATATCTATAGGGATATCAAAATCATTCTCGAGAATCACCTTATCAGAATAAGGAGTAGAATTTATATTCTCTAGAGGTTTTGACTCAATCTCATCATTACAAGTGTTGGGGAAATCTACGCTTGATGGAGTAGCTTCATGATTCTCTAGTGCTGGCTTGAAATTGGGAACACCTACAATTGGATCCTCCTAACCCTCATCAAGTTTAGACACATCAATTTTCACAAAATTTGGATCAGATTCCATTTGGGTTGGGGGTCCACAACAACCTTTATTCTCAAACTCGGGTTCTAGGAGATCATCAATTTCTGACTTCTGGTATGGGTACTGATGAACGGGTTTTGGTGAAGTAAAATCAGGGATAGGAGAAACCCATCGTCGTAGTTTGCAGAACATGTTATCAAATAAGATTTTTAATTGAAACTCCAAGGGAGTCCCAAGTCGAACACAGGGAGACGACGTTTACTTTTCTTGAAATTTGTGCTTCGTTTTGTTTCTTTTTGGTGTTTTAGGGTTTTGTAATTTTTTTTGTGTTTTTGAAATAAAAAGACAAGCAAGATAACTTCACAAAGTGGAGAAACAAATATGATATTTCACAATGTCATTCAAATGTCTATTACAATATGCTAAAATATAAAAGAGATAGGGGTGAGAAGAAATCTCCCAAATCGACTGTTTGACGAGACGAGGGTGCTTGGCGGCAGCTTAGACGAAGAGGGTGAGGTGCTGGATGATGGAGGTGAGATGCAGGAGGACGCCTAGTAGAGGAATGCTTCACCAAGGCTTCAGAATGGGGGATGAGGAGATGGAGGTGATCTTCTACTGGAATGGAGGTGGGAGGACGACTTCAAGGCTTCTTATGAAGGTGGTGAGATGGAGGATGAGTATTTGGTGGGGTATAGGAGCATTACACTAATAAGAGGCCTTTGGAGCTTGGGAATAAGCTCTAAGGGAGCTTTGGTAGGCTACTAGAGCTTAGGAGTAGGTGAGAGTAGAGTAGGTAGAGATGCTAGGCAAGGGAGGTGTGTAGGTCTTTATATAGTGGATGGGAAGGGGCTAAAAATGGACACAGGGTAATTAGCACCCTCCAGGATGTCGCTGTAGGTCCGGCTCAAGAGTCGCTGTAGCCACCTCACGTCCGCCCATGAGTGAGCTGCATGGTCCCTCCATCACGCGCACGGATTGCGCAAAGGCCCTGCTGGTGCATGCTGGCGACGTGCGCTGGAGTGCGTACAGGTGTGCAGGGGCACTCAATTACGAATTGGAGGGGCTTTGCAGGTCTCGAACCTGTGCCCCTCACTTGGTGGCTGGGTGCCCAACCAATGTGCCAAGCCATCCGAATGGTCGAGAGGATGTCTTATGGCACGTGGTGGAGGAGGGCACTCAGTCATTGGTTTTGCATCCAACAGCTAAGATTGCTTGTTGGATACCCCTTTGGAAGGACATTGGGTGACATTCAAAGCTCCGGATGGTGCCATGTGGCATCATCTGGACCATCCACCTTTCCTTGCTTGCAGAGGATGCCACAGTGCTCGGATCGATGTGATTTCTGGGCTGACAGACTGCAATCGTCGCTTTGGATCCATCTGTATGGTCAAATTTCTCATTCAAAACCTATAAAGATGTCACATTTCCTTGCCATAAAATGTTGGAATTACTATACAATATACACAAATTATCCTAAATGCAATCTAATGCATGTTATGCACTATTTATACCTATGAAATGCAATGCTAGGCTTAGGAACTATCATAAATAAGCATTTTATCATGAATTTATGCGTGTTTATTAGGTACATTTGATTTATGACCCATTTTAACATAGTTATCAAGTTTTCCCATTTCTCAAGGTCATATTGGTGCTTTTCCCAAAGTCGTGGATTTGTCAGACATTGCAGATACTCGAAATTATGAGATCTTTCTATTTCAATGAATCCTGTCATAAGAATATCTTGGGTTGATCAATTTGTCATCTTTGTTACTATCAGTTGGGCACTATTTGTAATGAAGGTTGTTGTTGCTGATATATTAACTTGAATCTTGCTAGATGGGTCAGATTTTTTTATTATATTCATCATGATGTCTCAGAGCATCCTCAATCAATTTTTCTTGCATGCTCATTTGTGATCCAGGTTTCCTAAAAAGTCTTCCTACTTTGTCAGGTTGCATTTTCAAATTACGTGGTGGATCAGGATGTAGAATCAAACTCAGGTTCAAATTGAAGTAATTAGATTAGATTAGAAATCCCTGTAGAAGATCTAATGAGGTCTCTTAGGTTAAAAACCTAAGGACCTTCCTGTGTAAGTGCTCTAGAGAAAGGATGAGGGACTGGATGTGAATTGGACCCAATCAAGGCACCTAAAGATTTTTGGATGACTAAGGCTTGTTTCGAGGCAGATGATACCTCTGAATCAAAAATTCGCACACCCAAGAAGTACCTGGCTAGCCAAGAAGGGAGAGCCCCGCAAAGACCCCTACATGGTAAAGCATCCCCATGGGTTACAGGGTTTCCCCCACCTGACCTTCCTTGTCACTACGGTTCCAAGTAGACCTGTATGTGCGAATTGAGACCTTAGGTCTACCAATTTTATTCCTAATTTGTGCCTTGGATTTCACTTGATTAGAAATTGATTTGTTTGTGACTTAATTTAGAGGTTGGTTGGCCTAAAAAGTAGATCAACTTCACCTGACCTACCCTAAAAGATGCAAAATGAAATCTAAGTCAAGACCCAAAGATCACCCTGAATTGACTCTCATGTTATTAGGTCCACAATTTTAGGATTCAAGTGAGATTTATAGCTTGATTTTAGGATTCTTCTAGTTAGATCTTTTTAAGCAAGGGTTTAGGTAGCACACAAATGCGGGAAGGTTAATTTTCTTTTGATTCAGGCAAGTGTGAACTAGCACTTCAAAACCTTAGAGTAGAAACCTTAGTTGGCTCTATTCAAGTCCAATTAAATCTCAAGATATACACCTTGGACTTCAAACAAGAAGTGTGTAGTCCAAGATGATTAAAAACTATGCGTAAATCTCTAGTAGGTATAAGAAATCTGTGTAGGGATCTCTAAACAGAATCGTCTCAACTTCAATTAGATGTGAATTTTTTCACAAATCAAGAAACTTGCCTTTTGAATGAAAATTACTATGAAAATAAGGCAGGTGATTCCTAATTGATTTGTTTCCTTTTTTTCTCTCTTCCAAGGATTAAGGGAATGACTATGGAAGAAGAGAGATTACCTACCCTGGGAGTGGCTGATTTGCGCGAAAGATCTCCTAGTGATGTACCTCACAAAATCACAATCAAATCAAACAAGGCAAGTTAGTGCTCAGATAAAAAAAAGATGAGATCAATGTGTGAATTGCGCGTTTCCCCCCGACAATGATGCCAAAATGTTAATGGGCGAGATTGATGTTTTAAAGGATGTAATCATCATAATAAGTCAAAATTTCTTGATAATAGATAAAATTTATAAACTCAGAATCTAAAGAAGAGTTCGAGGTCGAACACAGGGAGCAAATATAGAATTCACAACATTAATCTCACTTAGAATAAATGAGCATAATTAAATGAGCACAAATAGAGATATTCAATGAATAATATATGCAGAAATATATTCAATAAGTAATTGTAGCTTAGAGGATCATGAGAAAAACAAAAAGTAAAATAATGGTGATTTAAATCACGAATTATTTTGATTAGTAAGCATACATCTCAATCATTAATTAACTCAAATAAATGCACAGTACTCTCAATGCTACAGTGATCAGACGATGGCTTCTTATTTTCAAACGGCTTAAATGATCATCAGTAAGCACAGGCATAAGGCTTTTAAGCCTTTCCTTCTTTATTCCTCTTCTCCTTCTTTCCTTCTTCTCTTCTTCTCTCTCACAGACCTTCAGCTTCTCTTCCTTCTTCTCAGCTTAAGGCATTCTTCTTTCCTTCTACACGAGCCTTCCTTTCTTCTCCTTCACATAGCCTAATTTTTTGACATTTCAGCACAAGGTACGCACCCTGAGGCACATGCGCAGAGAGCAAAACCCTCACCTGCTCTCTCACAATTCCTTCCTCTCTCAGAACCAAGTTTATAATTGAGTATTCAGGTAATCGGATCTGAGCATAAGGACCAGGGCTACCGAGTGTGAGAGGTAGCCGAGGAGTGAGCAGTATGAGTGAAGAGGGACCTGACCCCTCAATGCTTGGGTGGTAAGCAGATATCATAACATCCACTTATACACCTGCAGTCATTTGGTGGTGAACAATGTGGGACTATCCGCTCATGTCTTCTTCGCACACCTGCAGCTGAGATGAAGCCCTTCAATTGTAGATGCTATTGCTGCTGGGAAGCCAATTGAAGATGCAGTTGGCATCGTGAGGTGAAACTGCATCTTCTGATGCTAAAGGCAGATGGTTTGGTAGCCAGAGGACTGCGAACGAGGGCGGAGATGAAGGTGGCAGTGCAGAGAACGGTGAACATCTAAAACACAAAGGACGACCTCATGGCCACATTAGAATACCTCAAGAGGATTGCCTGGTGTTGGCAAATGTGATGGAGATGCTTTTGTGGAGTTTGGCGACGTATGGAGGGCAGATAGTGACGGAGATGAAGCGCGAAGGTGGAGGTGTTCGGTGGAGGTCGTGAGTGGATGAAGCATGAAGGCGGGAATGGATTTGATTGAGGGGTTTTGTGTGGGGTTGACCGACGATGCTAATGGGAGTTGTGACTTGGCGAATAGTGGCGTGTAGTGAGATCGCGACCTCGCCGAAGCTCGGCCAGAGCAAAGGAAGACGAAGGGAAGGAGCGTGGTCGTGAGTCAAAACTAGAGTTTAGAGAGAGGAAAAGAGAGCAGAAAGGGGGAGCAAGTGATTGGGAGCCTATCTAAGGGATGAAGAGGGTAGGAGAGTGCCAGCCATGGAAGGTGAACTCTCCATTGAAGGAGAACGGCGAGAATGAAGGTGGAAGGAGGCCCTCGCTGGTATTGCGAGCAGTGGAAGGAGGGGAGGTGTATCCCTCTGCCTATGGTATGTGGAAGAGGGCAAGGACGGAGGCCGAAGAAGCTTGCCAGACTACAGTCAGAGACAGTCGGAGAAGGGTTTTTGGTGAAGAATTTAGGCATGAACCGAGCTAAGAAGGTGAGGATTACATCAAGGGATCTTTTATAGGCCTCAGGGGGCACACTAAGCTTGGAAACCAAGCTTGGAAGCTCGGAGATTTCATGCCTGTGGGATACCCACATCTTCCATGTGTTCGCATGGGAGATTGGGAAGGAAATAGGATTCATGGCCAGTCTTATTTGGAAGAGAACTCCTCAAGGAATCTCTGGTTCAATTTTGGGATTGTTTGATTTAGAATCGAGCGAGAAAATCCTCGCTCGAATCTCAACGGTGGAGCTTCTATTCACACCAATGGTGGTAGGGATCAATTTGCAAAGACGACGAGAAACCTAGGTACTTGTTCGAGAGAATTTCAAAAGCTAGGGGCTAGTGTGAGATAGAAAAGAGTCTGATTGGACTAAAATGCAAACTAGGTCAAGATGATCTCTGATTGGATCCAAATTTTAGTAAAAACCTAATTTGGGCCCAAGAAATCTGATGGTGAGGTTGGATTTTAGTTTTGAACAAGTTTGACTGGGTAATTTACATAGAAACCTAAATTAGGGCAACTTTCTGTCTGAGACCCTATTTTAGGTCAAAATGGGTTCCAATGGTCAAATCAAGGGTACCAAACCTTATGGAATATTTTTATATGATTTTTGGAAGGTTTTGATGTATTTAATCATGATCAAAACCTCTATTAATTAAGCAAGTCTAAAATTAGGGTTTCGAGTGCTGTGTTAGTTCTCGAAGTTTGTGAAAACCCATTTCTATCTGCATGGACCCTCTTATTAGTCATTAATGAACATATAACCTTTAATTAACCCTTGGGAAATCTCATGATTATCTGCATTCATGATCTTCTGTTAAAACTACAAATTTAACCCTGATTTAATGCACTCTTCTCAGAAAGGATATTCAGTGAATTACGACTCTCTAGTGCTTATGTAGGAGCATTTGTTTCTTGATTGTGATTAATAAAAGCTAGTTATGGCTCATGATGATGTTATCATTAGAAGGGTCTCAGATTTTCCAAAATGATGGGTTGCCTCCCGTTAAGCGTTAAGTTTAACGCCATCAACTGGACGCAATGAAGCTTAAGGAGAATGGAGATCAAAAGATACTGTAGCCAGATTCGAGTGGATGACTTTGAAAAATGGTTTGAGTCTTTGACCGTTCATGACAAATGTTTCTGAGTCGTGGCTAAGTTTGCTGATTTCAATAGCTCCATTTCCAAAGACTTGTCTCACAAGTCCGATCCACTTCGATCTGAGTTTTCCTGGGAAGAGCTTGAGTTTAACATCAAAGAGTAGTACTTTCTGACCAGGATGAAAAGATTTCTATGATATGTGGCTATCATGGAAGGATTTGACCCATTCTTTGTAGATTCATGAGTTCTCGTGCACGTCATTGTGTAGTTCCTCAATCTCACTCATCTGCAATCTGCGGTGGATTCCAACCTTCATGAAAT
This sequence comes from Thalassia testudinum, assembly GCA_037157565.1. NCBI lineage: Eukaryota > Viridiplantae > Streptophyta > Magnoliopsida > Alismatales > Hydrocharitaceae > Thalassia > Thalassia testudinum. The sequence continues at coordinate 8,321,937 of JAZHRO010000033.1, forward strand.
CTAGGTTGCACTTCTGTATTTCCTAGTAGGCTTTGTGCTCCATTTCTATTGGAAGGTGACATGCCTTCCCATACATGAGTCTAAAGGGAGACATTCCTAACTAGGTCTTATGGGAGGTCCTATAAGCCCACAAGGCTTCCGGAGGGGGGGTAGACCAATCTTTCCTATCAGGCCGAATAGTGACCTGAAGAATTTTCTTGATCTCCTAATTGGATAGTTCAACCAATCCATTCATCTGGGGGTGATAAGGAGTCGAGATACAATGCAACACCCCATACTTTTTCATTAGGGACTGGAAGTGCACATTCGCGAAGTGGGTCCCTCCATCAGAGATGATAGCACATGGGACACCAAATCAAGAAATGATTTGCTAATGAATGAATTTGATTATGACTTTATGATCATTGGTTCGAGTCAGGACAGCCTCGATCCATTTGGACACGTAGTCCACAGCTAGGAGGATGTACTCGAAATCGTCAAAATTTGGGAAGGGACCCATGAAGTCAATCTCCCAGATGTTGAAGATCTCGCACATGAGAATTGGTTGCAAAGGCATCATGTCTCGGTAGCTCATGTTGCCTAAGGTTTGGAAACGAGCACATGCCTTATAATAATTGTGTGCATCCTTGAAAATTGTGGGCCAATAGAAGTCACACTAGAGGATTTTTGCTGTGATTTTGTGTCCAGAGTAGTGACCACTGCAGGCCTAGTCATGGCAAAAGGACAAAATGTCATTGATCTCCAACTTCGGGACACATCTCCAGATGATTTGATTTGCACCAATGCGGAACAGGTATGGAGCTTCCTAGACATAGTATTTGGCATCTGAAATCAATATTTCTTGACTTTTAGCCAATCAGATTGATTCTGGTGTGATGCCAAATAGTTCACCATATCAGCATATCAAGGAAGTTCCGTACCGACTGTTAGGAGGTGCTCGTTTAGAAAATGCTCAGTGATAGGTCTAGAGGGGTTAGTGATCAAAGAAGGGAGGCGAGACAAATGGCCAACTACCACATTATGTTTTCCCGCCTTGTCGCAAATTTCAAGATCGAATTCTTGCAATAGCAAGATCCAGTGGATTAATCTGGGCTTCATGTTCTTCATAAGAAAGTGCCTCACTGCAGTGTGATCTAAGTAAATAATGACGTGGGAGCCCAGGAGGTATGATCTAAATTTCTACAAACCAAATACTACGGCCAGCAACTCTTTCTCCATAATCGTATAATTACGCTAAGCCTCGTCCAGTGTCTTGCTGTCGTAATATATGACCATCAATTTCCCGTTGATTTTTTGACCCAACATCGCTCCTACTACGTAGTTAGACGCATCGCATATGATCTTGAAGGGTTGAGACCAGTCGGGAGATTGCAGGATTGATGCTTGGGTGACTCAGTCACGCAGGATCTCAAACGCGTGAATGCACTCGCTTGTCATTTTGAAAGGCATGTCCTTTGAGAGGAGATTCGTCAAAGGGCACGCGATCTTGGAAAAATCAGATATGAATCGGTGGTAAAATCCGATGTGCCTCAAGAATGATCTAATTTCTTTACCCGAGTTAAACATAGGTAATTTGGAAATTAGATTCACCTTAGCCCGGTCGACTTGGATACCTCTCTCAGAGACAGGGTATCCAAGTACGATGCCCTCAAGAACCATGAAGTGGCTTTTGTCCCAGGAGAAAGCTAAGTTCACTTCATTGCATCTTTTAAGCATGTGGACCAAATGCAGGAGGCAATCATCAAAAGATTCACCGAATATCGAGAAGTCGTCCATGAAGAACTCAAGGTAATTACCTACCATATCAGAGAATATGGCTAGCATGCACTGCTGAAAGGTGGTAGGTGTGTTGCATAGCCCAAATGGCATCCTGCAGAACGCATATGTACCATAGGGGCAAGCAAAGGTGGTCTTTTCCTAATCTTCAGGATGAATTGCCAACTGATTGTATCCGGAGTACCCATCCAGGAAATAGAAAAATCGATTTCCCGCCAGTTTCTCAAGAATCTGATCAATGAATGAAAGCAGGAAATGATCTTTCTTCATGGAGGCATTTAATTTCCGATAGTCTATACAAACTCTCCACAAATTCGCAATACGAGTCGGGATGGTCCCTCCAGATTCAGTCGTAATCATGGTGAGCCCTGCCTTTCTAGCCACAACTTGGATCGAGCTCACCCAACGGCTGTCAAAGATCGGATAGATGATACCAGCATCTAACCACTTGATGATCTCATTCTTCATGACCTCTTGAAGATTTAGATTCAATCTTCTCTACATCTCTTAAGATGGTCGTGAACCCTCTTCAGTGTAGATATGATGTGTGCAAAAAAGAGGGGCTCATCCCAGTTAGATCATCTAGAGTCCATCCAATGGTTCTCTGATACTGCTAGGGAATAGAAATCAACTTCGTTTTCTGATCAAGTATAAGTCAGGAATTGATAACCACATGAAATGTTTGATTGGAACCCAAAAAGGCATACTTCAGATGATCTGGGAGGGGCTTCAATTTTAGTACCAGGTTATCAACAGTAGGTGGGAGTTTAGGATGGGCCTTAGAAGATAAGGTCGAAACTATGGGTAGGTCTGGATTAGCTCTGGGCTTCTCTATCTGTGGGTCAAGATCTTCTTGAGGTTGAGGATCGAGGATAATCGGGTTTTCCTCTGTAATCCGATCCTCAACCACAGAACTGATGTCACATACTTCTTCAATAGCCCCACAGCTTATTCCTTTCTGGGTCTTAAAAATATCAATTCATAATGTGTTGTTCCCGAATTTCAACTCGATCTAGCTCTCTTCACAATTGATATTCGCCCTAGTTGTGGCTAGGAACAGTCTCCCTAAGATGATCGATGTGTTCCTCAGGTTTTTAGGAGCATCCATATCTAGTACAATGAATTCCACCAGGAAATAGAAATCTCGGATCCTCACTAGAACATCCTCGAGAACTCTTGGTGACTTGATTGATCTATCAGCTAATTGCAAGGTCACCTTAGTCGGTTTGAGCTCAGTTTCCTCAAAATGATCTAGTAGGGATGTAGGGATCAGGTTTATGGAGGCTCTCATGAGAAGCTCACCATGGTCTCTAATTACCCCTAATTAACTAGTCTTCCTAGTTAATTAGCTAGGATTATGTGAATTTATGGGTTAATTATTAAATAAGGGATAAATAGTAAAGGACCTTAAAATAACTTAAAAATGCTATATTATCATCCAATTAATATTATTAATAATCTAATTAATAATTGGACTCAAAATATTATCAATCATTCATCTAATTAATATGTTAACTAACTTAAGCATAATATATACCTAAGTATGTAATAACTTAAGTAACATCATTTAATTAAATAAATTAATCAAAAAGGTAAAAAATGTAAATTCAAGGTATGAATACAATAATTGTCTTATTTATAATCATATATAAAAAGTTGAAAAATATCTAAATTAAAATAAATCTTGAAAACCTAAGTTTATATTTTGGTCCCTACATTTTATTCCAATCGAGTCCTTACTTTCCATTTAGGTCCTTAAGTTTCACTACAAATAGGTCCCTGGACTTCTTCTTCTTCTCCTCTTCAACCGGTTGAATGGCTGATGACTGAAGGAGCAGCCACCAGTTGATCACCGCCAATCAGACGTCATTTCTTTTTATCCAAGCTCTTGGAGCTTGCGCTCACCATCCCATTTTCATCCACCGGTCTGGATGATGCCTTTATCCTAATTTAGGGTTGGAGATAACCTCACCAGCGTCAGAGAAGACGCCGGTGGTTATCCTCCTCCTAGCCGTAAATGCGTCCAGATTCCACCTCCTTCTCAGTCGCCGTCGATTATAGATACCCCCTGACCCCCCTGATTTCCACCAAGTTGGCTCCCTTCCCTCTTCTTCACTATAGCCGACTTCGATAGGCTATTCACTCTGCAACTCTGGCAATCCTCCACCACCTCATCCGACTTCCTCCATTCATTTTTATCACCTCTGGAACTCCGCCGAAGTTAGTCACGTCTCTTGCCACAAGCACTAACTAAGGAGCTCTCCTCTGCTTCACCTCACAACTGCCGTCGAAGATCTTTCGACAACCCTCTGATTTCCTCCTCCATCATGAGCCGTCGACAGAGATCCTCTAACCCCTTCTTCCAGGTAACAGTAGACTAGGACTAAGAGTAGGAATAGGATAGTTTAGTTAGCTAGTTAGGTAGCCTAGTTAGCAGTAATGTTAGAATTAAATTTTATCTTTCTCGACTCTGACGAGTTCCTTGAGCTTGTCACAGCATTAATTTCATCTTTTTAAATCACTGTTCATCTTCCTTTATCTTCCATGATCACTTCTATCACATTTAATTACTAATCTAATCACTAATTCACCTAAATCATTTCCACCTCCACCAACTACTTCTGCTGTCCATGGCAGTAGTAGTCGGCCTCATCTCCACCTTCATTGGATCCTCCATCATCTTTTCATCACTAAAGGATCCTAATCATTGCTATAATTTGATTAAATCCACATATAATGTAAATGCCTAAATCTAATTAAGCTCCTGAGCTCACTGTCAATGGCAACTCAGGAGTAGTTGAAATCTTTAATTAACTATATATTTATGATTGCAATCACTTGTTGACTTGTTTTGACCACTCAATTGAGTAGTAAAATAGGTCCTGAGTATTAACCAACTCAGAGTCTTTAAGAAATGAATTCACTATTACATCTTTCTTTTAATGATCAATTGAAGAAATTAACTTGATCCTGAGATTCCCTGTGACCTTAGGAACCTTTTCAAGTAGTTAATGGCACAAATTCTCTTTTTGTATCACAAAATTCACTTTTGCCGGAGCTCCGGTGAGTCGAAATTAGTCTTCAGCCTATAGAACTTGATGAAAAGCTCCAGATTGATGAAATATGGATTACTAATTGTTCTGAGGTCATTTATTTGAGATTTGAATGACAGGAGTTGTAGTTAGGTCTTCATCTTCTCCAACTACAGCGGAGTTGGAGAAATCTGACAGAAAGTCTTAAGTCGCATTTAAGGGATTTAAAAGCTTCAGTGCAATGCACTGAAGTCATTTCTGTGTTTACATTAGTGTAACAACCTCTGGGTTGTTCTGACAAACAAACCACTTCAAACTTTCAGGCGACGAGCCTGAAACCCTAAAATCTTAAGTTCAAACACCTACTGAAGGGTCTGAGCATGTTCCTGGGATTGAGGAGAAGATATTTGAGGCTTTAATTCCTTCAGAAAAGGTTCAAAATAGAAAGTCAAAATTTGAAGCTTTCCAATCAAACCTAAGTTTGATTCTCTGATTCTGGATTCAATTTGACTAATTGATGAGTTTAAGTTGATTCTGAGATACCTTTGAATGATTTTAAAGTGACTTGAGTGAGCTTAGATGGTTAATTTGATTGGATTTCAATTACTACCAGTTTGGGTTGTTTTTGAACCTAAACTGTTGGTAGTAGATTTTCGATGAGCTTCGATTGCGAATTCTGCCCAGATGACTTGGTAACAACCTTTAGAATTTGTTTTGATCGATTATTGATTCTTTAGATGTCTATTAGGTCTTTTTCAAGTCTGATTTCAACTTCCTAAAGATTTTAGACAAGCTTTGAGCTTCTGTGCACTACCTGAAGCTTCTGAGAGCTTGATATCCACACTTGAAGTTGCGAAAATAACCTTAGAAACCATTTAGAACATTAACTGGGAGCTTAAGTCCATTTTCCAAGCCATTATTACCATAGAAAACCTATAGATTCACCCTTCTAATCGAAGAGCAAAACTTCCCCTTCACATTAAATTGATATCAAAATCCTGTAGAGCAACTCAAGAGCTTTCCAACAAGCTTTTGTTTGCTTGAAATGGAGCCCTGAGCTAGGAGAAATCATCATTTAAAGTTTGTTCTAGGAGGGGTTAGGATAGTCCCACATCAGCTAGTGATGAGCGGGCGCCTGGGTATAAAACCAATTTGTTACATATGCTCTTCAGTCGTCAGCACTCGACGCACGGTTACCGATTGAGCATGCGTGTGTGTGTAGGTGCATATGTGCTTGCGAGTGTGCACCTTTGGTGTGCGGATGTGTGGCCCAGGGAGGGCATGTGCGAGGCCTAGGAAGTGTGAGCCGGTTTGGCTCGAAACTCTGAACCAGAAAATAAATCGAAACTAATGAATCAGGCTTGGACCTAGTAGGGTCTGGTCCCACCCTGCAAAGGGTGCTGCGTATCCCCGAAAAGTCTAAACCGCCAATAAATAACAAAGTTTTGGTTGAAGAAAGAAAAATCTGGTCTGGTTTAGAAGGCTAAGGAAGGAAAAATGCTAAGGAAAGCACAAGAAGAAAGAGCAAAAGAAGAGAAGGAAGATAGGAGAATTCACAGAAGGCAAAGAGAAGGCTGAGCAGGCACTAGAGAGAGGAAAGGCAGAAAAGAGAAGAAAGGAAGAAGAGAAGAGCTCGAGAAAATAAGAGAAAAATAAGAGAAAAGATAAAGAGAAGATAAAGGATAAGTAAAAGAAAGAAAGAAAGATAAAAGAAGAAGAAAGAGATAAAGAGAATAAATGATTTAGTTTCTTGCATTATTTTAAATTTCTTTTTGCTTTTAATGTTGTAATAAGGCATGTTTCAAATAGAAGAACTTTCTATTGCCATAATTTCTTTGAAATAAATAAAAAAATTAACATGTTTACTTGCTATTAAAGAAGATCAATTGAGTAAATATGTTTTCTTATGGGATTTTGCATATTTCTTAACTTCAAATCAATAGGCAAAATTCATGTTGTTAAAATTAATTTAATTATACCTCCTATGAGTTGTTTTGAATTGATTGGTGAATTCTGAATTAATTATACCTCCCAGCGAACGACCTAGACTCAACCAGTTAAAAGTAATAAAATTTAAAATGTTAGGTTAACTTAACCTTATACTACTCAACCGACACAAATTCGAGTTAACCTAAGTTACTTTCTTCTACACATAATTTAGCTCAATTAACTTAATTAACTATGTTGAGGAGTAGCATAACCTTTTTAATGGCACCGTTGCCGGGGAGGCTATCTTTTAATTCACCAAAACATTCCCTGGTTTAATTATGTAATAATCATTTTGGTGCCATAGGAGGTAGTTGTAATTATAACTTTTACTGCTTTTAGTGTTTTAATTAGTTTTGTTTTTGTTTTGTTTCTAACTTCTTTTCAGGCTTACCATTGCGGGTAATCTCATGAAGAAGGTGGGTTTTCATAGTTTTATTTTTCCATTATAAATACCATTATAAGTATTTCTTTTCTTAGTCTTTAGTTTAGTTTGAATTGTTGCATTTAGTTAGATAAAAAATCAAAAAAATACAAAAATACATCTTTTCTGACTAACAGTAGCATGATATAAGCATACACTCTTAGGAGTACATTTTATCTGCTAGTATTTTTCGATCTGACTCGGGAAATTTCTACTGTTTTTCTCGAATCAGTGGGAAAACATGCGAAAAAAAAACCATGTAGATCCCTGTCTTGGAAATAATAAACAAGACCACATATATATTTTTGAAAATACTTAAAAAGTGGTCACTTTAATTCTTTCAATATTTTTTGAAAAGATTAAGTAAAAAAGAGGAAAATAAAAATTGTAACTTAATCTGTTTGCAGAATGCACGCGGGTTTTATTGCTATCGTCTGTTGCATGCTATTGCGCACACAGCGTGATCACTAGAGTTACAAGTCTGAATTTTCTATCTCTCCTCTTTGCACCTCTTAGGGCTTTGGTCGAAGATCAACAAGTCTGTCTCACTACTAGAGCCCCGAGGAGCCAGTAGTAAGCAGTCTCGATCCTAGACCTTAGACCTTTGAGCCTTAAGGATACGCACTTGCGTAGACACGAGATTAGGATGTGTATTTTGATACTGTTACTATACTTGTTTGCATCCAAAGTATTTTTATGTATTCTAGGAATCTCTTCTTTCCTTTGAAAGAAGAGCAAAACTCACGTTTTTCGTGCTATTTTGTGGGTTTTTGTGCCGCTGTTTTCTGTGGTGTGAGTGTGCCTTTGCACATTCTTTTCATTTTATGGATGGGAGGCGATCCTTGCATCCGCCTCTTGTAACTTCTTTGACAGTTGATCCTAGGCCAGTTGCAGATAAGCAACCACTTATTTTCCCATCTGATTCATCTATTTCTATGGAACAAATGCAAAATCAAAATCCTGAGATCCCTTCTTCTTCTGGTCAGGGGGAGATGCCGCCTTTTGATGTTCATGAGGCGCTCTTGAACCAGAATCTTAGGATGCTTGAACAAAATAGACAAATTAATCTTTTAACAGCAGCCTTAAACAATCTACAGAATCTTCAAACCCGTCCTCCACCTCAACCTGAGGCAGGTTTTGACCTTCCTGATTTATCGATCCATCGTCCAAGGCCTCTACTCAAAGACTACTATAATCCATCTAATGCACAAGTAGAGCCTAATGTTAGGATTCCTATTGGGGAAAATGATTCTGAATTAAAGCCAAATATTATAGGTCTAATCTCTCATTTTCACGGATTTGCATCCGAGGATCTATTTCAACATATTGAAGATCTAAAGAATCTATCTCAAACTCTTGAACCTCGAAATCAAAATAGGGAAATCCTACTTATTAAAATGTTCTCTTTTAGCCTTAAAGATAAAGCAGCTTATTGATATAGAACTATAGCAAGACCAATCTCAACTTGGGCTGAACTCGAATCTGCATTTTTGAAGAAATTCTTTCCTATTGGTCAAGCAAATGCTTTAAGGCGAGCAATCACTACTTTTAATCAAAATCAAGGAGAACCAATTCATGAGGTGTGGGAACGCTTTCATGAATTACAAAGGAAATGCCCACATCATGACATCCCTCATTGGCAACTAATGCATATCTTCGACTATGGTTTGCAAGAGGGCATTCGCAATCTAGTCGATGCCTCTTATGGAGGGAATTTTCTAAATCGCAAAGCAGAATTTGCTTCAGAATTATTCGAAGGGATGGCGAAAAACTCGATCAACCATGCATCTATGTCGCAATTCATGTGGGGCATGAATACGACTCATCAAAATCCACACAAGGGCATTCACGAGATCAGTAATCCATCCAGTTCAAAGGATTTGGAAATTATTGTAGAGAAACTGGACAAAGTCGATATCGTAGCAAAGCATCTCGACGAGATCCGAAATACGATGAAAACTCTTACGCCTCTACTTGCTATGCAAAATCCCGCGTATTCACCTGTTTCGCAAATTCCCACGGGGAGGGAATTTGTGAATAATCTGGATTCTAGAAATCCATCTTCCTTGGGTTTTCTATCTACTCCTGCACCAACCCAAGGAGGGACCTTTGTCCCAAAATCTTACCCACCCTTTTCCCCACCCTTTCCTGTTGCAGAAAACACACCTTATCCTTTATATTTAAACACCATTCAGGGATACACACCAAGATCAAACCCATATTCAAATTCCTATAATCCTGGATGCCGTAATCACCTCGATTTCTCTTGGTCTGACCATTCACAAAGACCATCATATCCAACTCAGACCAGGAAAAACCCGCCTACATTGTCGTTTCAGCAACATAATGCGAGGCCATTTTACGCAGGTTTGCAAAACCCCATAGGGCCAAATAGAGATTCACAGCTAGACCAAATTTTGAGAGCTGTGACTAAGAGCCAGCGACAAAATGCTGAGGTTCTTGCTGAAGTCCAACAGCAATGTTCAGCAAAATTGGCTAATCTTAGGGGCCAAATCACGCAGTTAGCTGAATCTCGTCAGGTAGGGACCCTTCCATTCCAAACCCTAGGAATATTCAGCAGAGTCAACACCTGGGAGTGCAAAATCTGAATCAGGGACATGTCCATCTCCTTAATCAATTACCCCTGAATCCAAATCTGAATCAAAATCCGAATCCACCCTCTGCTAATCATGATTTTGAGTATCTTAATCAACAACAATAACTTTCAAATCAACCTTTAATTTTAATTCATCTTTCCAAAATCAACAAGCATCTTCTTCTTCATTAGCCTCCTCTTCTCATGCGGGTATTAACTCTGTTACAATCCACCGTGGAACTTCCACTAGGGATCCAGTTTATCCAAGGAACCTATCCCAAGACCCTAGTAATCCTAAAACAACCCCTGTTTCTACACCTGAAAGGGGTGCAGAACTCGATCCCGTAATTCCCGCTAATTCGTGAGATCCGGGAAATACCTCAGTAGAACAAGAAATCCACGCCCCATTCCCTGAAGCTTTAAAGAAGACTAGGAACCAAAAATAACCTGTTACATTAGATGAAGATTTAATTAATATTTTTGAACAGGTACACATTAATATCCCACTCCTAGATGCTATCAAACACATTCTGACTTACGTGAGATTTCTTAAGGAATTGTGTACTCCTAAGCGTAAGTCGAAGAAAGGAAGCACTATGGTACTTTTAGAGCATGTGAGCTCTATAATTTCAAGTATGCTTCCTTTGAGAAAGAAAGACCCAGGATCTCCATTTATTTCCTGTATAATTGGGGGTCAGTGTTTTGATATAGTCCTCCTCGATTTAGGAGCATCTATTAACCTCATTCCTTTTATCTTTGGTAAAACATTTCAAAATAGAAAACCTTAAGTCTACCAATGTGACTTTACAATTAGTCGATAGATCTATTAAGCTACCTAAAGGAATGTTGGAGGATGTAATTGTAAGAGTTCGGGATTTTTACTTCCTAGTAGATTTTATTGTCCTTGATATGGAAGTACCCGAACACATTAAAGACACCCCAATCATCTTAGGGAGACCCTTTTTGGCTACTGAACACATTAAAGACACCCCAATCATCTTAGGGAGACCCTTTTTGACTACTGCAAAGGTCAATATTGATTGTGAATCTGGAAAGATTGAATTGAAATTTGGGGAGAAGACAATTAAGTTAGATATATTTAGAGTTCTAGTGGATTAGATTGTGAATGGATTGAGGAAATAAAATCTATTGCAGCTTTTGAGGATGACATTAGGTCCTTAGAACTAGAGAGCACACCTTTTGATATCCCATACCCTCAAAGCAACGAAATCCTTTTGCTAGAATCTTTACTCAATCCTGAATCTGAATCTGAATCATCCAACTCACTTCTTGCAATCAAAAATCCTACCCCAAATCCTACTGTTGATTCTACTCCTGTACTAGAATTGAAACCATTGCCTAATAATCTTAAATATGTCTATCTTAAATCTGATCAAACATATCCTGTAATTATCAACTCTAATCTTTCTGAATCACAAGAATCCAAATTGATCAAGGTTCTTCGAGATCACAAGAAGGAAATTGGGTGGACTCTACATGATCTCACCGGGATTAGCCCCAATTTTTGTACTCATTGCATTTATATTGAAGATGGGGCATGACCTTCAAGAGAAGCTCAAAGAGATGTATCGAAGTAAACCTTGTCCTTAGTTGGGAGAAGAGCCATTTTATGATTCCAAAGGGCATCGTACTTGGCCACCTCGTGTCTGAGTGAGGTATCCAAGTAGATTGAGCTAAGATCAATCATATTGCAAATCTTCCAATTCCTGACTCGATCAAAGGCATTAGATCATTTCTTGGGCATGTGGGATTTTATAGGAGATTTATACTTGATTTTTCAAAAATTGCCTGACCACTCACAAACCTCCTCATAAAGGATGCTACTTTTGACATGAGTGAGGAGTGTATCTCAGCATTTGAAATATTGAGAGACAGAGTTACACAGGCTCCAATTTTGCAACCACCTAATTGAGATTTACCATTTGAAATCATGTGTGATCCATCAGATTATGCAATAAGAGTTGTTTTGGGACAAAAAATTGAGAAGAATCTGGTAGTAATTTACTATGCCAGTAAAGCTTTGAATGAGACACAAAGGAATTACACAGTTATAGAGGAGTTACTAGCAATAGTATTTGGATTAGAAAAGTTCAGATCTTATATACTCAGATCTCAAATCATTATGTACTCTGATCACTCAGCTATCCGACACCTTCTATCCAAGAAGGACATGAAACCTAGGTTGATCAGATGGATCTTGCTTTTGCAAGAATTTGACCTAGAAATTAGTGACAAGGTGGGTCGACAGAATGTTGTTGCCGACCATCTTTCCTGCCTTCCTTCTGATACAATTGAATCAACTCCTCCAATTATCAAACACTTTCCTGATGAACATCTTTTGACCATGTCCTCAGATCTTCCTTGGTATGCAGACATTGTTAATTATTTGGTTACACATCAATTCCCGCCAGACTGGGATGGGAATCGCAAATCAAGACTCAAAGCAGAAGCCAAATACTATTTCTGGGAATATCCGTATCTTTTTCGACTTTGTAATGATCAAATCATTAGGCGTTGTGTCACTTCTTCTAAGATTGATTCTATCCTATTTTTCTGTCACGACCAGGCCTGTGGTGGTCATTTTTCTAGTCGAAAGACCACTGCGAAAATTCTACAATGTGGGTTTTATTGGCCCACATTATTTGCTGATTCACAGACTTATTGTAAGGCATGTAGTCGCTACCAAACACTTGGTGGCATATCATGAAAAGACATGGTGCCTCTAAACCCGATTATGGTCTATGAAATCTTTGATATTTGGGGCATAGACTTTGTGGGTCCGTTTCCATCCTGTTTTGGCTTCCACTACATTTTACTTACTGTTGATTATGTTTCCTGTTGGATTGAAGCCATACCCACACGCACAAACGATCATCGAGTTGTCATTCCTTTTATACAGAGTCATATTATCGCTCAATTTAGGGTACCTCGTGCCATTATTTCTGACGGCGGTTCCCATTTTATTAATACCCAGTTTAAAACTTTGCTTAGAAAATATGGGGTTACACATCGTATTTCTACACCTTATCATCCCCAGACTAATGGGCAAATCGAGGTCTCTAATCAGGAGATCAAAAAGATCCTTCAAATGATAATCTGACCCGATAGGAAGGATTGGTCTTCCTATTTAGATGAGGCTCTGTGGGCTTATAGGACTGCCCACAAAACACCAATAGGCATGTCACCATACAAACTTATTTACAAGAAACCCTATCATCTTCTAGTAGATATTGAACACAAGGCCTATTGGGCAATTAAAGCCTGTAATTTAGACCTCATGAAGGCTGGTGAACATCGTAGGTTGCAACTTAGCGAACTTAAGGAATTGCATCATGATTCCTATGAGAGTTCAAAGCTGTATAAGGAAAAACTTAAAGCCTTCCACGATAGATATATTTCCCGCAAATCCTTTACACCTGGTTAGAAGGTGTTGCTTTTTGATGCCTGTTTAAAACTCTTCCCTGGGAAACTTAGGTCCAAATGGAAAGGGCCATTTATTTTTGTTAGAGTCTTCGAAAATGGAGCTGTCGAAATCACTGAACCCAACAAGGATCAACCCTTCAACGTTAGTGGTCAACGTTTAAAACCTTTCTTGGAATCACATCCTTTGGGTCTTGTTGGAGAATGTTACATGCTCCATTAGGGTTTGTTACCATCCATCCATCTTGTACATAGTTGTTTCCTGCTTTCTATACTTTTGGCTTCTTATACACTTTTTCTGATTTTTCACTTCATATTACACTGATTACCTTCATTTAGTCCGACTGACCACTCTACCTTTGGTCAGACTTGAAATTGTCCACACAGAGATCTGTGATCTCCTCTATCCGACTCCTTCCATCACCCTATACTAAATGAAGTGTAATGTTTTTTCACCCTTTTTACAATGAGGACATTGTAAAATATTGGCTTGGGGGCGTGTGAAGTGAAATTTTCACTTTGAGTGTATGTGTAAAAAAATAAATAAAAATTAAATATTCATGAAATAAAAAAATAAATAGAAATAAAAAATTATAAAAATTTCAAAATAAAAAATTTCATAAAAATTTGAAAAATCTTGAAAAATTCATAAAAAATTAAAAATTTTATAAAACATAAAATGAAAATATATAAATACAAAAATTTGAAAAATGAAAATTTAAAAAAATAATAAAAGGGGTATTTTCATCTAGAATAAAGAAGAAAAGAAGAAAAAAAAATAAATATAACTATATCTATGTTTAAGAGTTTAATTTTTCTTTTAGGTCAAAAACTAAAAATATATAAAATACATATAGAGTATTTAAGAGGATTAAATTCTTATTTAGATTTTTACTTATAACATTTTGTAAAAACACACTTTTGTTTTCAAAAAAAAAAATTAAACAAGATTTTATTTGAATTAGAATCTTTAAATCTTTAAGCTTTGTTTTTCTATTCTTACCCTGCAATTAAGAAACTAAGGTGTATTAAGTTTTAAACTCAAGTTTTGGGATTAAATTGTAACTTTTTAATCAATTAGATTAACTAATCCTTTTGCTTTTTGAAAATTTGATTTTATCATAAAGTTAAGTAAAAGGCCAAATATTCAGAGTTAATTAAATAAAGAGTTAGTAGAATTTTAGTTTACAAGTCTATCAAGCTAAGGACATATAGCTAGACTTGGTAATTTTTGTCTTGACAGATCCTATAGGAGGAAACTAAAGAATTTAAAGAACCTGAGAGTGAAGGGCTTTGTTGTCCAAGCTCTAGTTTGAGAGCTAAGTAACCTAAACATCTAAATTCACACACATAGAATTGTATTTGTTGGCATCTAGGACCGCGAAAACACAGAGGTTAAGAGATCGATTCTAAATCCTCTTTGGTCCAAGGATTTCTACGGGGCGGTCCTTGAAAGGGTGAAGGTTGTGCCACTCACCTAGAAAAAGGATTTGGAGAATAAAGTTAGTAAGAAAAATGAGAAGGGGGAGAAAAAGAAAAAAAAAATATATATATATATAACACCCTGCAGTTAAGTGCCTTGTTACAAATGGGTACTTATGCAGTTTTAACATAAAAATAAAGCATCTCAGTACAAATAGATGCTACCTTTCCTTCCATCAAATAAAAGAACACCTCGCTACATATGGGTGTTCTAGCCTATAGAAAAAGTTGAAAAAATATGGAGATAAAAACATTAGGAATAAGAGACCTAGTGGTCCACTGGGGAGATATACACAAAAAGTGTTGACCTCGGGATAGAAAATTGGTGTGGAGAAAGCAACCAAACATGAGTAAGGCCAAGCCAAAGGCTTGAATTGGAATAATCTGGATTGGAAATTGATGTCTTAAGATCTGGATTTTTGCAACTTTGGATGCCTTTAGGACAACTCTCTTCACAAAGCACAGATGTTTTAAAATCATAGCTACTGAACCTTGGTATTAGGCAATGAAGCCTAAGAAATCGGGTTTTGAGGATTTGCAGTTGAGACCTAAAGGAGAAGAATTGACAAAATCCTAGGTCTAGAAGTTGTTCTTAGTGCTATAGGCTAGTAGATTAGAGTTTTACTACTTTAAGTTTGATTAATAATGAGTATCTGGTTAATTTGCTTAAACTTATATTGATAAAAATCAAATATCATAAACAAAGGATTAACTTAAGTCTATTGAGTTTTTGAGTTAAAATTTAATTTCCACTTCTTAGGTTTTGTTTTATTAAAACACTTTGTATTCTAAATTTTAAGGGTTAAGATTGGTTACAAAGAATAAGAGATTTTTAAGATTCTAACTTTTGATAAAATTCTTGTTAACAACACTGCTTTTAAGTGTGTTTTGAAAATGTTTTGTGTATAAGTCTAAGTAAGAAAATTTTCACAAAATGCTCTGTATATTAATTATTTATATTAAAACTAAAAAAATTCTCTGACCTAAGCTTTCCTCTACAGGGTTCTTATTTATATTATTTAAACCCAAGTGCTTTAAATCATCATATTCTTAGTTAATTTTGCTAGGGAATAGCAAAACTTTGGCTTGGGGGTATGATGAGAAGCTCATCGTGGTCTCTAATTGCCCCTAATTAACTAGTCTTCCTAGTTAATTAGCTAGGATTATGTGAATTTATGGGTTAATTATTAAATAAGGGATAAATAGTAAAGGACCTTAAAATAACTTAAAAATGCTATATTATCATCCAATTAATATTATTAATAATCTAATTAATAATTGGACTCAAAATATTATCAATCATTCATCTAATTAATATGTTAACCAACTTAAGCATAATATATACCTAAGTATGTAATAACTTAAGTAACATCATTTAATTCAATAAATTAATCAAAAAGGTCAAAAATGTAAATTCAAGGTCTCAATACAATAATTGTCTTATTTATAATCATATATAAAAAGTTAAAAAATATCTAAATTAAAATAAATCTTGAAAACCTAAGTTTATATTTTGGTCCCTACATTTTATTCCAATAGAGTCCTTACTTTCCATTTAGGTCCTTAAGTTTCACTGCAAATAGGTCCCTGGACTTCTTCTTCTCCTATTCAACTGATTGAACGGCTGACGACCGAAGGTGCAACCACCACTTGATCACCGCCAATCCGACGTCATCTCTTCTTCTCCAAGCTCCTGGAGCTTGCGTTCACCATCCCATTTGTTGGTGTTAGAGCACCACGATCATTTGTTTTGATGATAACAAAACACGTGTTATTTAACATTTGCACTTGGAGTCTTAGATTTCAGGTCAATTGCAAATGTAGACGTGACCAGACGGAGTTCGAGCTCGCATCCAGGATGGATTGGACGAGCTTGATGGAAAACAGAGGAGATTCGCGAGGAGCGATAGATTGAAGAAGGAAGGAGATGAAGAATAGGATAGATTTCCTTCTCTTATACTCCTTGTATTTTTCTTTATTTCTGTTGCTCTTTATTTTTGTTACTTAGATTCATGTTAAAGAGCCTCAAAGTATCCTAACAGTAGTCCTAGGAACACCCGCACAACCCTAGGATACTTAGGTTTTCTGTAGAATACTTAAAAAACCAATATAGGGTTCAAACAGAGTTTCCAGATGTCTAATTCCCAAATCAGACGTCTGATAAAGTGTTTTAAGACTTCTGACTGTTGATTCAGACGTCTGATAACTATTAGGCTGGACATAGTTCTGTCTGATGAAATCAGACGTCCAGACCTTAGACCAGACGTCTTAGGAGACGTCTGATGACTTTGCCAGATGTCCAATTAGTGGACCGTTGGCTGGCTTAGCGAACAGTCAAGAATGTGACCGTTAGAGCCTTATCAGACGTCCATAGGACTTTACAGATGTCTGATAATAGAACGTTTTGCCTCGGCTGACCCAAAATCTCTTCTCAGAGATTTTCTAGCTGTTGCAACATTTGGAAATCCATTCCCACAGAAAAAGTAGGTTTCCAGACGTCCAGACATAGTGCGAGACGTCCTATATGTCGTCTGATGGACTTGCACAAGAACCCTGTTTAGATCTGATTCAAGTCAGGAAGAGACCCACCCAAAATCAGACGTCTGACCTTGAAATCAGACGTCTTAAAGTGAACTTCCAAACGTCTGATGCTAGAATTAGACGTCTGATAAGCCTATCAGAACAATGATTGTTCCTGATTTCGGGTTGATTCTCTTGGGCTTTGCACCCAACGACTATAGAACCTTTCCTAAGCCTTCCTAAGGCCTCTATAAATAGAGGGGAACCTTTGCAACACAAACACACACCTAGAGACACCAAGATACACAAGAAACTCTTTGTAATACACTTTCCACTCTCTTGTGTCCTAGCTATCTCTTGCTCTCCAAGCTCAAGCTCCATTCTCTTGAGAGCATCAAGCTGTTGCGCACCCACTCTCCCGCCATTGTTCACGAGAGCGACGTTGCGCCGTCGCGTGGCACACGCATCCGCGTCGTCGACGCACTCCTTTCAAAGGGAAGCATCCTATTTCCTATAGAAGCTTAGGTTAAATATTACTTTGTTGGCTCTATAGGATTACTTGTTTTATCTTTGTTATTTGGTTGGGTATTCGCTTTGCGAATTCCCATCTCCTTCGCGAGACAAAATCCTTCTCGTGAAGAGAAGGGGTTGAGGTACGCTACCCTCGTCTAAGTAGCGTGGTTGTAATTGAGGTTGAATCACCCTCGTTTTAAAGTGATTCGGTTTAGTGGATTTTGATCAACTTGGTTGATCGGAAAATCCTAACTCGAGAGGGTTAGGTGGTGGTTTTCACCTGGTTTGGGTTTCCACCTAAAAAATACTTGTGTACTTGTGTGATTGCTTATTTGTGAGATTATTTATATTTTATTTCCACAATTATTACGTCATCCCTCCTGGTAGGGCGAACCTACACCATTTTCATCCATCGATCTGGATGACGCCTTTATCCTAATTTAGGGTTGGAGATAACCTCACCGGCGTCGGAGAAGACACCGGTGATTATCCTCCTCCTAGCTGCAAATACGTCCATATTTCACCTCCTTCTCAGTTGCTGTCGACTATAAATACCCCTTAACCCCCCTGATTTCCACTAAGTTGGCTCCCTTCCCTCTTCTTCACTGTAGTCAACTTCGATAGGCTATTCACTCCGCAACTCTGGGAATCTTCCACCACCTCATCCAACTTCCTCCATTCATTTTTATCAGCTTTGGAACTCCGCCGAAGTTAGCCGCATCTCTTGGCATAAGTGTTGACTAAGGAGCTCTCCTCTGCTTCACCTCACAACCGCCATTGGAGATCTTTCGAAAACCCTCTGATTTCCTCCACCGTCATGAGCCGTCGATGGAGATCCTCTAACCCCTTCATCCAAGTAACAGTAGACTAGGACTAGGAGTAGAAGTAGGATAGTTTAGTTAGTTAGTTTGGTAGCCTAGTTAGCCGTAATGTTAGAATTAACTTTCATCTTCCTCGACTCCGGCGAGTTCCTTGAGCTTGTCAGAGCATTAATTTCATCTTTTTAAATCACTGTTCATCTTCCTCTATCTTCCACGATCACTTCTATCACATTTAATTACTAATCTGATCACTAATTCACCTAAATCATTTCCACCTCCACCGACTACTTCTGTTGTCCATGGCAGCAGTAGTTGACCTTATCTCCACCTTCATTGGATCCTCCATCATCTTTTCATCACTAAAGGATCCTAATCATCGCTATAATTTGATTAAATACCACATACAATGTAAACGCCTAAATCTAATTAAGCTCCTGAGCTCGCTGTCAATGGCGGCACAGGAGTAGTTGAAATCTTTAATTAACTATATATTTATGATCGCAATCACTTGTTGACTTGTTTTGACCACTCAATTGAGTTGTAAAACAGGTCCTAAGCATTAACCAACTTAGATTCTTTAAGAAATGAATTCACTGTTAAATCTTTCTTTTAATGATTAATTGAAAAAATTAACTTGATCCTGAGATTCCTTGTGACCTCAGGAACCTTTTTAAGTCGTTAATGGCACAAATTCTCTTTCTGTATCACAAAATTCACTTTTTCTGGACTCACCAGAGCTCCGGCGAGTTGAAATTAGTCTTCAACCTGTACAACTTGATGAAAAGCTCCAGATTGATGAAATATGGATTACTGATTATTCTGAGGTCATTTATTTGAGATTTGAATGACTAGAGTTGTAGTTAGGTCTTCATCTTCTCCAACTCCAACGGAGTTGAAGAAATCTGATAGAAAGTCTAAAGTTGTATTTAAGGGATTTAAAAGCTTCAGTGCAGTGCACTGAAGTCATTTCTGTGTTTACATTAGTGTAACAACCTCTGGGTTGTTCTGACAAACAAACCACTTCAGACTTTCAGGCGACGAGCCTGAAACCCTAAAATCTTAAGTTCAAACACCTATTGAAGGGTCTGAGCATGTTCCTGGGATTGAGGAGAAGATATTTGAGGTTTTAATTCCTTAAGAAAAGGTTCAAAATAGAAAGTCAAAATTTGAAGCTTTCCAGTCAAACTTGAGTTTGATTCTCTAATTCTAGATTCAATCTGACTAATTGATGAGTTTAAGTTAATTTTGAGATATCTTTGAATGATTTTAAAGTGATTTGAGTGAGCTTAGATGGCTAATTTGATTGGATTTCAAATACTGCCAGTTTGGGTTGTTTTTGAACCCAAACTGTTGGTAGTAGATTTTCGATGAGTTTTGATTGTGAATTTTGCCCAAATGACTTGGTAACAACCTCTAGAATTTGTTTTGATCGATTAATCATGTCTTTAAATGTTTGTTAGGTCTTTTTCAAGTATGATTTCAACTTCCTGAAGCTTTCAGAGAAGCTTTGAGCTTCTGTGCACTACCTGAAGCTCCCGAGAGCTTGATATTCACACCTGAACCTGCAGAAATAACCTTGGAAACCATTTAAAACATTAACTGTGAGCTTAAGTCTAGTCTGTGGACTTTATAACAATAATTCCATTTTCCAGGCCATTATTACCGTAGAAAACCTATAGATTTGCCCTTCTAATCGAAGAGCAAAACTTCCCCTTCACATTAAATTGATATCACAATCCTATAGAACAACTCAAGAGCTTTCCAACAAGCTTTTGTTTGCTTGAAGTGGAGCTCTAAGCTACGAGAAATCATCGTTTAAAGTTTTCTCTGGGAGGGGTTAGGATAGTCCCACATCAGCTAGTGATGAGCAGGCTCCTGGGTATAAAACCAATTTTTTACATACGCTCTTTAGTCGTCAGCACTCGGTGCACGGTTATCGATTGAGCATGTGTGTGTGTGTGTGGGTGTGTATGTGCCTACGAGTGTGCACCTGTGGCATGCGGATGTGTGGCCCTGGGAGGGCATGTGCGAGGCTTGGGAGGCGTGTGCCGGTTTGGCTCGAAACTCTTAACCGAAAAATAAATCGAAACTAATGAATTAGGGTTGGACCTAGTAGGGTCTGGTCCCACCCTGCAAAGGGTGCTGCGTATCCTCGAAAAGTCTAAGCCACCAATAAATAACAAATTTTTGGTTGAAGGAAGAAAAATCCGGTCCGGTTCAGAAGGCTAAGGAAGGAAAAATGCTAAGGCTTGGAAGGAAATGCTAAGGAAAGAGAAGGAAGAAAGAGCAAAAGAAGAGAAGGAAGATAGGAGAATTCGCAGAAGGCAAAGAGAAGGCTGAATAGGTGCTAGAGAGAGGAAAGGCAGAAAAGAGAAGAAGAAAGGAAGAAGAGAAGGGCTGGAGAAAATAAGAGAAAAATAAGAGAAAAGATAAAGAGAAGATAAAAGATAAGTAAAAGAAAGAGAGAAAGAAAGATAAAAGAAGAAAAAAGAGAGAAAAAGGCTGAAGAGATAAAGAGAATAAATGATTTAGTTTCTTGCATTATTTTAAATTTCTTTTTGCTTTTAATGTTGTAATAAGGCATGTTTCAAATAGAAGAACTTTCTATTGCCATAATTTCTTTGAAATAAATAAAAAAATTAACATGTTTACTTGCTATTAAAGAAGATCAATTGAGTAAATATGTTTTCTTATGGGATTTTGCATATTTCTTAACTCCAAATCAATAGGCAAAATTCATGTTGTTAAAATTAATTTAATTATACCTCCTATGAGTTGTTTGAATTGATTGGTGAATTCTGAATTAATTATACCACCCAGCGAACGACCTGGACTCAATCAGTTAAAAGTAATAAAATCTAAAATGTTAGGTTAACTTGACCCTATACTACTCAATCGACACAAATTTGAGTTAACCTAAGTTACTTTCTTCTACACATAATTAAGCTCAATTAACTTAATTAACTGTGTTGAGAAGTAGCACGACCAGGATCCTAAATCCAATAAAGCTCGATCAAATTCTAGGTCACCAATCTTACAAAAGATCAAAGGGGTGCCAGGATCTTTTATTTTCTACGGGAGTTTGCTCAAGATGATTGAGCTAACCTACTCAGACAATACGATCAGACTCCATGTTTGTTTCGCAGCTTATGCTTTGGTATACATAAATCTTTCAGAAATTGTGCATAAGCCGGTATGTGGCAAATCGCATCCATTAAGGGGATGTTTATCTGGAGTTGCTCGAAGAGCTTGATCAGATCTTCCTCAAGTGCCACAGGTTTGGGTTTCCTCTTTCATTTGGTCAAGGCCTTAGGACATGGAACCTCCGTAGGTTCCTCTAGGGTTGATTCAGGATCTGGATCTCGGATAGGGGTGTCTTGGATAACCATCCTAGGGTTAGTTTTTGAACTCCAGGTTTTGAGTGACTAGGATAAGGTGGATCCTGAGTCGATTTGCCACTACGGGTGGTAAAAGAATTAAGGCCTGCCTGGTTTTGGTTCAAAGTCGACAAAATTGGTGGTTGTTGCTGATATCCCGAATATGATGTCGAAGCCTCCATCCCGTTGGGTGATGGAGCAGAAGGGGCTTGATAAACATAGTGAGCTTGGCCCTGATTTAGGTTCATAATGCACCTCTAGGTCGGCACATTATTTGGATTCAGCAGAGGTTGAGATGAGAGTGCACCAGGTTGGCGAGACCCAGCCATCTGCGTGAGCTGATTTCAAACCTCTGTGATCTCACCTTTGTGCTGTTTTTGCAGAGTTGCGTTATCCTTTTGGATATCAGCTAGGGTTTGTAGAATCAGAGTCATTTGATCTCCCTTTGATGGCCCAAATTGGTAATTCGGATTGAGCCTAAGCTGAGCGGGTAGATATGGGTGCGGAGCTTGTGGTCAGGGTTGGAATTGCGATCTCATGTTCTGATTATTTCCTGACCACACAAAGTTGGGATGATTGTGCCATCAAGGGTTGTAGATGTTAGAGAATGGATCATTTTGGATGGCATGGAGGTCCTCACAGGTCTGGGGAACTCCAAAAAAGTCAGAATACGTGAGTTCAGAGTTCCTTCAACTAGAGTAGGTAGGTCCGGAGGTTCCTCCAAAACTAGGATCAGACGGGGGTGGATACGGGTCAATACCCTGGTGAGAGTGGTGGTAAATGTTATGCACAGCCTCCCTACTTGAGGGTAGTTGCACATACGTGTTCTGTTGTGTGGCAGTGGCTCTCTGTAGATGTCAAGCCAATTCATCCACCTTTTTCTCAATGATCGAGACCTTATCCAAGAGACTGGCCACCAACTCTAGATTAACGGATGCGGATATGCCTTGAGTCTCATGTGCCCCTTGCATGTTTTTCAATGCATGAGTGGTCTTTCAGTCAAACACACCCATAGATTCATTCTTTATGGAGTTCTCGCACATGTTCTTAAGAATCTCCCAAATGGTATCTTCATGCTGACCCATGATGTTGCTACCATAGGTTGCATTAACAAATAGCTTGATATACTCACAGAGTCCCTAGTAAAAATACTGGACTTGTTCCTATTTAGGAACTCCGTGATGGGGGCATTTCCGCATGAGATCCAAAAAGTGGTCCCATGCCTTATGAAGTGGTTCTCCCGCATTCTGCATGAAGTGTGTGATCTGGTGCCACCGCAGTGGGATTGTAATGATCTTGCATCTGAGGATGCTACGGTGGGTTCATGAAAGCTTGGAATAGATCATTGAGGCACTGTAGCTAATTCTGAAGATTGGGTTCTTCTTCTTGGTTCGCCATGGATGCAAATGATGGAGATATGGGCTCAAAAGCAGATGAGTCAGAAGAGATGTCAATCTGGTCAGGCGGTAGCACAAACAAATGGGTTGAGGCTTGGCCTTGATGAGAGTGAATTGCAAATGGAGGCCTCAAGGGTGGTTTTAAGGACCTCCTCCTGAACATGCACTAGAGAGCCAAATGTGGGATAGAATATGTACGGACCCAATCGAGGCACCCAAAAAAAAATCTTTAGATTACTAAGGAGGTTCGAGGCAGATGATACCTCTGATTTAGAAAGTCACTCACCTAAGAATTACTTGGGCTGCCAGGAAGGGAGTGTCCCGCAAAGACCCTTACACGGCAAAGGGTCCCATAGGTTACAGGGTTTCCCCCACCTGACCTTCCTTGTCACCGAGAATCCAAGTAGACCGAAATGAGCAAGCTTGACCCCTATGCTACCAATTTTATTCCTGAGTATGTGCCTTGAATTTCACTTGAACTTTAGAATTGATTTTGATTTATGACCTAATTTGGAGGTTGGTTAACCTACAAAGTGGGTCAACTTCACCTAACCTGCTCTAAAGTTTAGCATGAGTTGGGTAAAGAACCCAAAATCACCCTACGTGGTTTTGCAAATAGGTTATTAGATCACAAATTTTATTAATTCAAGTGATTGTTGGAGCCTGCTTTTAGGGTTTACTTGATTGTCAATTCAACCAAGGCTTAGGTAACACATGATGCGGGAAATCAGTTCTCTTTAAATCAGGCAAGTGTGTTTTCCTAAAATCCTAAAATGCAAACCCTAATTTGGCTCTACTTTCCAAGTCCAATTCTTTCCAAAGTTGGCACCCAGGGCTCAATCAATAAGGTGAATAGCCTTAGGCACCTTAAGTCCCTAATCAGGATGGGAATTTCTAATCAGATCAAACCAAATCAGGCAACTCAGATGATTAATTCAATGAAATAATACGAGTTGATCCTAATTGATTCTTGGTTTTTAATCCTTTCTAGAAATAAGTGGCTTAAGAAGAAGGGAATGCAATTACCTTCCCCTAAAGTCGTTGTTGTGCAGTCGATCTTCCCCCGTGTACCTTGCAAAATCACAGCAAATCAAAGAAATCAAGTTAGTATCACATCAGGATTGTAATCAGTGAATGAAATGCACCTTACTCCCATGCAACAGCACCAAAATGTTGGGTCACTTTCGTTGAGTTTTAAGAAAACACATTGTAGTATAGTCGACAAAAGCAATTCAACACTTAAATTTGTAAACTCGGAAAACAGAAGTGAGTCCAAGGTTGTTCACAAGGAGCAATTTGGCAATTCAATCACTAATCACAATAGCAAGAATAATTAAATCAAAATAATGCTCAATGTATATCAGAACAATATCTCAAGAATTAGAGGGCAAAAAGAATGGGTTAAAATGATGGTTTGAACCACCAAATTAACCCTAATGTTAAGCTCTACAATTAACTCAAATATATGAATAGTATCCACAATCAAATGTCAATGCTAGAACCAAGCTTATCAGAACCAAATCAAACGTCAGATAAAAGGCACAAATGCCTTAACCTCAAGGCCTAAGCAGAAGCTAAGGCAAAGCGCCACAAAAGAGGCACAAGAGCCTCGTAAGCCACAGAACAGCTAAGTGTTGAGCACAGGAGTGGGGGCACGAATCCTGAGGCAACAGTAATGCCAAAATATACCCCCTCCTCTCTCAACCTTCCTTTCCTCATAACCAAACCGAATCTGGGTAATCGGACCCAAGCCTAGACCTACGTGGCGTGAACCATGGGCAAGGGCACGTACTATGGAGCATGTGAGCAGGACCTCACCCTGGTGGTCTCAGAGGCAACTGGCTAAGGGCACGTTTGGCCTTTACGTGCTACACTGAGTTTGTCGCCGACGATGTGGGACTATCCCACTATTCTCCACTTCACATAACCTTCATGAGCTATAGCAGATGGTGTCAAAGATTTGAAGGCTTCGCAATTGCTGTGCTATTCAATTGAAGCCCCAGGTGGGCTTCTGGGTTTGGTCTGTGTCAAGCGCAAGTAGTAGTAGGTCGAGTGGAAATCAAAGAAAGGAGGTCATGGTCGGAGAAGAGGACTCCAGCGGTGGAGCTCTGGCATACACTTGAAAAAGAGAATACGGCCTTACGGCCTCGTAAAAAATATTTAGGAGCCTCGCCTGAGTGTGGCGAGTATCATGGTGGTAGTGGCATGTTGTGAGGGTGTGTGTGTGTGTAGCAAAGTTGGAGATGATGACCGTGGATGGGTCTGTGGGATGAGGTGTTTGGGAAACCAATAGCTCCAATTAGGTTGGGGATTTTGGTCGTAGGGTCAAGACGATGGTTTTGGACATGGTGGCGAGGTGATTTGTAGCATATGGTGGCGATGTGACCTTGCCGAAGGCACTACCAATGCTGGAGAATATGGAGGTGGTGCAGGTGTTGTGGTGCTCGAACCTAAGGTCTAAAGGCATAGAAAGAATTAGGGAGGTGAGAGTAAGAGAGAGAGGCTAATTACAGATGAAGGGAGGGAGAATTTGGCGCCGGCTATGATTGACCGATGCCGGAGAAGGTGAAAGCTCCGGTGATGAGAACGGCAAGGAGGTGGGGTCTAGGTAGCTCCTACTTGGTTTGCAGAAGAGCGGAAGATGTTGTGGAGGAAGTTCCCTCTACCTATTGTACGTGGCAGAGGGCAACGAGGGGGAATCGAGAAGTTTGCCGGAGCTTGGTCGAAGCAGGCTGGGAAAGGAGAAGAGTTTTTGGCCTCAAACCTAGCTAAGGAGAATGGAGAGGATACCATGGGTTTATATAGAGCTCTTAGAAGCATGGAAACAACTATAATAGGCAAACCCTAAGTTAGTTTTCGAGCTTGAGATTCTAGGGCTCACTGGTGACGAATCTAGCCACAATCGATCTAAAAACCTAGCCCAATCTATAGGGAAGATCCTTGAGACCATTCTCTCCAATTTTGGAGAAGTTTGGCCTTGATTTGAGGGAGAAAATCTCCCTCGAATCTCATTGTTGAGCTTGGGTTCAAACCAATGGCGATATGAACCAAAATGAAGAAAATGATGAAAAGTTAGGGACCCATTTGCAATAAATTTAAAGAAAGAGTTTTAAAGGGATAAATTGAAAACTAGGTCAAGATGGACTCTGATTGGGCCCAAATTTTGGCCTTTAACTAATTTGGACCCAAGGAATCTAATGGTGAACTTGGATTTGAGGTTTGACCACATTTGATTGAAAAATTTGCACAGAAGCCTAAATTAGGGTAGAATTCCGTCTGAAACTCTATTCTAAGTCAAAATAGGTTCAAATGATCAAACCAAGGGTATCAAACTTTTTAGAATATTTTTTTATGAATTTTAGGAGGTTTAGATGAATTTTATTTTGACCAGGTTCAAATGATCAAACCAAGGGTATCAAACTTTTTAGAATATTTTTTTATGAATTTTAGGAGGTTTAGATGAATTTTATTTTGACCAGAACCTCTTTAATTTAAGCAGGTTGATAATTAGGATTTTATGTGCTGTTTCGATTCTTGATATGCGTAAAACCCTATTTCTATTAGTTGTTGACCCACTTTTTGGACTTTTGTGCTCAGTTAACCTTTATTTAAACCCTGAGTGATCCCATGGTTAATCTATGTTTGTGATGTGCTGTTAAATTATAGAATTAACCCTAATTTCCTATTCTTGTCTCAAATCAGAATAATATGGAGTTATAACCCTCAGATGATTAGGTAGGAGCTTTTAACAATCAAACCTGACTAAATGTGGTTACTTAGGGCTCATGATGGTGTTCCTATCAAATTTCTTCATAATTTAATTGCCTATCCATGGATATTGAGTCCAACTTAGAATCTTTCTAGATAATCGTGTATTCATCAACTTAACCATTATGATCATCAAGGATTAGATCAAGTGATAGATAATTTAATTCAAATTTCAACTCCTCGTTAAGTGTAATGTTAGGAAATTCTTCCTCTTTCTACCCTGATAACCTTTCTAGCTCATGAATATCCTCTTCACATTATTGTAGGTAGCTAGAATAGTCTTTTTCCATAACATTGGGAGTGGTTTCTTCTATTGATTGTTTGGTATAGCTTCTACAAGTTCCACCTCAATTTTTCCAAGCTCCTCAATTGATATATCCTCTTTTAATTCTCAAGATGCCTTAAAAATGTTAAGTTGCATCTTTTGATCTCTAATGGCAATCTTCATGTCCCCAATCTCACAATCAATATGAACCTTTGTAGTGGCAAAAAGGTACTACCTAATATGATTGGAGTGTTGCTCAATTGGTCTGGTACTTCCATGTCAAGGACTAGAAAATCAACAGGGTAATAAAAGTCCTTGACCGTAACTATCACATCTTCCAACATTCCTCTCAGTGTTTCTACAGATCAATCAATTAACTGGAGTGTGATAGAAGTTGGTTTCAAATCACTGAGTCTGAATCTCTCAAAAATCATTGTTGGAATCAGGTTGTTGGAAGCACCTAAATCAAGTAGAGCCCTTTCAAAGGTCATATCACCAATCACACATGAGATCAAAGGGGCTTCAGGATCTTTCTTCTTGGGGGGTAGCTTGCCTAGAATCATCGAGCTTACTTGTTCAGATAACACTATCGTCCCACAAGTTTCTATTCTCGCCCTACACTTTGACATGCAAAGTTCTTTTAGAAATTTCGCGTAGGAGGGAATGTATTTTTTCACATCAAGGAGTGGGATATTGATCTATACATTCTTAAACACCTTAAGCAACTCCACGTTATTGGTTTTGTCTTTCATCTTCTTGGTCTTCTCTCAGGCCTCAGGAAAGGGTACGGGAATGGTCTCCTGGGTTGTGGGTTCCTGAGCCTTTTCCTCATTTTCATCCTCAGATTCCTCAATTACTTCAGGCTTGTTAGAATCTTTATGGGTTGTATTAGAAGGCCAAGCGAGATCCTAGGTTTGAGTACCACTCCTCAGGGTGATAGCATTTGCAAAGGCATACAGGTTGGCGAGACCCTGAGGTGGATTAGGTAAGAGAGGTTGAGCCTAATTCGGGTTGGGTCTAAGAGGGTTTTGATAAATCACAGAGGGGTTTTGGTAAATCATGTGAGCTTGATTTTGCGATTCCCTATTTTGGTTGAATCCTAGAGGAAATTGGATTCGATTTGACACATTCCTCGGGTTCAGGATAGGTTGGGATGGCAGGGTATCATATTATCTGTTATCCACCAATTGACTTAATTTCCCCTGTATCTCTTGCATTTCCTCCTAGGTTTTCTGAGAGTGCTAATTAATCTGCTCTTGCCGTGTTTTCAACATTTCTCCCATCCTTGTAATCAAAGTCTCCAATTGGTTTGGTTGATTAGGTGCAGGGGGTTGGAATGAGGGTTTTGATTGTAAGCCTACCTGGATGTTTGACCTTAATCTAAAGAATTAAAGTAAGGTTGTCTTGTCTGGGTTTGGGTTGATTGGGTCATTTGTTCAGTATTTAGGTTAGCCCAGGAAAAATTTGGGTGGTTACACCATCTAGGGTGGTAAGTATCAGAAAATGGTGAGGGTGCCTACAGATCTTACTTGATGGCAAACACAAGATCAAGAGTGATATCGATTGTAAAAAAATATGACACAATAAAAATAATCCCATAATATACACAAAGATTTATAGTGGAAACTCCTACAAGTAAAAACCACTACCTAAGCCTCCCAGCTTAGGATTTTCTTGACTAGGCAACTCTAGTCAATCCACTAACGTACCACTTGAACGAAGGTGGCACAACCTATTACAATCCACTTTTCTTTTACCAACAAAGAGAAGTCACAAACAACATTGGGAATTCCAACACAAAGAATCCCAACAATGAAATGAATGAAGGAAAATGAATACAGAAATTAATCCTATGGAACCTTAAGGAATTAAAACATGCAAACCGATTTTTCTTTTCAGAAGCGCAGAGTGACGTGCTTTTGAAGAGCATAGTGGAATGAGCGCAAAAGCACAAGGAAGAATTAGAGTAGAAGCGCTCTTTCTCTTTTATATATTTTTCAAGGTGTGTTTTGAAATGAGGGGTGTGGAGTCCTATTTATAGGTGAAAACGGAGCATTTTTGGAATGTTGAGAAAAAATCATTCGAACCAAATTGGTCGATCAATTTACTTAATTGGTCAATCAATTTTCATTTTGATCGATCAATTTACTTAATTGATCGATCAATTATTGATCAATCAAATATTTAATTGGTTGATCAATTGCGGGAAAATTGGATTTGGTCGTTAGGCTACTTTAGTTGATCAATATTCTTATTTTGATCGATCAATTCTAATATTTTGGTTGATCAATGCTATCTACATGTTTATTTTACGATTTGGAAAGGTTTGTCTTTAATTTTGAGGTTCCTTACAGTAATTCTAGACTCAAGAAATATAAAAGAATTACCTTGACTAAAGATAATCTTCACTTTGATCCACGCGGAGGATAATTGACTTATTTTGTGCGAGCATGATCCTGAAAGATTAGTTCACAATAAAACATAATTTTGTTTCATCAAAATAGAGGTCTCAAAAAATGGATCATTCTTTTGATATCCTTGAATGGCTTGGGCTTCCTCGTACTCTGAGGGTAGGAATGAAGGGTAGGAAGAATTAGCATAAGCAGGAATAGAGGTTCCTCAGTGGAACCCATAAGAAGGGTCTTAGTAACTCGGTCTCGCAAAATGAGCCAGATTCAAATTGTGAAGATACTCCATTGCAGGAGTCTGTGTAGAGCAGAGTGGAAATTCATGTGTTCCCTGATTTGGTGCAGGTTGGGTGGTCTTGATTGTGTTAAGGAATCCATCAAATTTCTTTGTGACTATAGTCCTAACTTTTCGTAAAGAATATTAAGATCAACCCTATTATTGTTTTGAATCTCATACATTCCCTTAGGATGACCACTCCTTCCAAAGGTGTTCATGGATGCTTGGTTGAGGGAGTTTTCACTCATTCTCAAAAAGTTCATAAGCACTATCCTCATCCTTATTCAAAAAGCTAATCGCACAAGCAGCATCCATGTAATTTGTCACCTACTCATTTAGCCCATGGTAAAAGACTTACACTAGGTGCTACTTTGAAACTCCATGATGTGGGCATTTTCTAGTCAGATCATTAAATCTTTCCCAGACTTCATGCAATTGTTCCCTGGATTGTTGGGTGAAGGTAGTGATAGCCCTCCTAAGGGCATTAGTCTTTCAAAAAGGGAAGAATTTCCCAAGAAAAGCACTTTTCAACTCTTACCATGAGTTAATCGACCTCCCTATCATTTTGTACCAGTGTGCAGCTTTGTCTCTTATGGAGAAGGGGAATAATCTCATCATCAAAACATTAAGATTCATATTCTTAGGTTTTATTGTTTGACCAAGAGTGGTAAGATCCTCAATGTGCTGGAATGGGTCTTCAGTGTTAAGTCCAAGGAAGTAGTTTTGGATAAGACCGATCCACTGTGATTTCAATTCAGAGTCGTTCTTAGGAACATGCACAAAAGGTTCTACATTGTAGGTGGTGGGATCATAGAAATCTTGCATGGGCTTAGGTTGGTCTACATTCTGTTGGAGGTTGGCAAACCACTCATCAAGATGTTGTTATAGCTGTGGGATCAATTCACCCTAGTTAGGCAAGTTCTGAGGTGCGGTTTAAAGCAGGTTCTGATTCCCTTGAGGTTGTTCCATTAGGTCTAGATCTCTTGGTTCAGATTTCTTCCTAGGTTCCTACTTCAACGATTCTTTCAAAGGTTGGTGCAGTGATCTCCTACCATTCTTGCATTACAGAAGAATAACAGGATGTGAAGGGAACAAACTAGATAATATGTACGCACTAACTGCCAAATCAAGCAAACAATATATAGCCTTAATGTGTAACCCTATGGGACCTAATCTGGGTACAACTAGGGTATGGCAAAATCTCCTCGACCCTTAAATTACCTAGTCGACCAGATGGAGGGGACCCCCTAGGACACCTCACATGGCGGGTGATTGCACAACAATCATAGGACCTACTCAACCTAAATTAGTTAGAACCTAGCCTAACTTCTAAATCATGCATTCATACGTTGCATAGTATGCATTGTAGTCTTTTATTTAGCTGTGCATAGAATAATGCTATTTTACTATGCTAGTTGATGTTTATTCTTGTTTGTAGCAATAAGGAGTTTAGAAGATGTCTTGAGTTGAATAAAGCTGGACAAAAGTAGAAGCTGAGCTGGAGCTGAAGCTTGGGAATAAAGTCCAAATAAAGGAAGAATGAAGATAGAGAGAGAGAGAGAAAGAAATAAGATAGCATGCATGGAACAATTGTAGAAGAAGAAGAACCTTAGATATCCCTATCTCTATCCTTAGAGCCCTAGGATAACCATATCCCAATACCTAACCCTGAACCATCTCCATATTAGGTTAATTGAGCCCCAGAGCCTGAAACATGAATAACACTATCCATGTGCCTATCCCTTCTATCAATATTCCTATCCTACTATCCACAACCATAACCCACCTATCCCTAACCCAATCCTTACTCTAGAAAGCTATGTAAGCTCATAACACCCTCAATTGACTCAACCTGAGTCAATTGGATCCACTTGGACCTTATTGAGCTAACCTAAGACTGATTAGGCTCACCTAAGACAAATTAAACTCAACCTAGAACCAATTAACCAACCTACACTTAATCAAGTGCATCACCACCTAATTGAGTGCACCCAATTCCAATTAGGTTCACATAGAACCCAATTGGATCCACTCAACCCTACCTATGTCTCAATTAGACTCATTAAGTCTAATTAGACTCAATCCTAACTCATTTAGGTTCACCACATTCAAATAGACACACACACACACACACACACACACACACCTAATTAGACTTAACCTACCCAATTAAACTCAACCCAAACCATTTAGGGTAACCTAACCCAATTAACACCTAAAACCTACAACCTAAACCTACAAAATTCAAACACAACACCTTCCCTCAACCTAGCCCATATAGCCTTAGCTACCCCCACCTAAAGTGGCGACACCCAACCACCATATCCCTCCACTTATGCGCCACTTAGCACTCCCCTCCCACCATAAAAACCCTTCCTCTTGGCCTACCACCCATTCTTCTTCTTCCTCCTCCTTCCAACTCCATGAGCTCCACCCTCAAGCCTTCTCAATCCCTTCCATCATCCCTTGGGTGGTTGGCCACCTCCGTCCTCCAATCTCCAATCCAAGGCCACCAACGACCTCCCCTTGGGAGCACCATTGGTGCCCTCCTCCCCAATTTCTCTTAGGCTTCATTCTTCTTCTTTATTTTTTGCACTTTAATTCTTGCAAGTTGTTTTTATTCTTTTTCTTCATCTTTCTCTTGGTACTCTTAGGCTCTCCCCAAGTCGTGGGCATGCCATTTCTTCCATTGTGGCATGTAGGCAATCACCGTGACCAAGCCTAGCCACCACCACCCTCCAATGTTGAAGGCTCTCGCAAACAAATCCCGGTGGGGTGGTTTCTTGTAGTTAGATTCATTTTTATATATATTAAGCTTTCCTCTATGCTTGATTATTTGAGCATCCATGTCATTAGTTTGTGATGCAATAAGAAGATATTCTATTTGGTTATGTGCGTGTGCTAAAAATTCTAATTATTGTGTTTCGATCATGCAATCTTCATCACGCAACCTACCATCAATGTAGGTTGGCCGTCCACCTTAGCATCATAGGTTGGCTGTCCACCTTAGCATCACCACCACCACATTCACGCTCACCACCACCCCTTTAGATTAGGGTTTAGTCATTTCGCAATTCAAAAATCCAAAAAAATCACAAAGGAAGAAAAGACACAAAAAATGTTAGTTCTTACTTTTATAATCACACCAAAAATATCCACAACCCAACCGACCCTGAATCCATTTCCACATCTCACCCACCTCCTGATTCAACCTAACCACAAAATCACTTTCCAAATTATGGTTGTCGAACTTTCTTTCACTTAGGTTAATTAGTTGTGATTCGTTTATTGAGAAAACCAAAAAAATTATAAAAGAAAAATTCTAGAAAAAAAATGTATGGCTGCATCGATTCACGTCAACAATTTGCATGTCTTTTTAAACTTGCTAAATAGTGTGAACATAATTGAGGTCATGCAAATAGAAACACACAAATTCACTTTCTATATTTCCCTAATGTAGGCTTTCGTTATTCGCAAGAACAAAACAACCAACGAAATTTACATGTGAGAGTTGGCGACAAGATTCCGCAGCTAGGTTAGTCGAGTCTTACATAGAATTACGTTAGGATATAGGTTAGTTTAATCACAAATCGTACTTTATTTCAAGTCAAAAATCAATTTGAACGCATTTCTACCTCTTAGAGTTTGACCAAGACTCATCATTGAGTTTCATTATTTATTTTTGCTTAGGTTTATTCCCACAGTATACTACGATGCTAAAATTGATTAAAAGCACTATTTCACGCAAATCTCAACCTAACAAATGGTACCATTACTGGGGAGGCAAGGCGATTTTTTATTTGACTTTTGACTAGTTTCATTTTGCTTGTGATTTTGGTGTGCAGGACCAATGGGTGCAATCTGCGCACACGTTGAGCCATGGTGAAGACATTCAGGTATGCACCAAATTCTTCAGATAGTTAGTTGCAAAGGTTTAGATTTAGTTTTTCTTGAAAAGGAAAAAAAGAGAGAGAAATGTTCAAAAAAATTAGGATTAGGTTACATTTTATCTGTTAGGTTAGCTTTTTTTTTTTGAAAATTTAATCTAAAAAATTCAAAAATATAAATTTAAATTCAAAATTTCGAAATTGCATTTATTTAAAATATTTTTTAATTTTTTCCAAGGTGTCCCTATCTCATTGGAAAAATCATTTAAAACACACCTTCATCAATTTTTGAAAATGAGCCAACAATTTGTTTTTTCCTTTGAAGAGACGAGGAATGCTATCGTTGATGATAGCAGACTGGGAACATTTTATTCAAATTCTTTAAAAGAATTACAATGAATCACTCCACTCCTTTATTGTAACGACCCGATTCCTGAATCCCTACGAGACACGAGAATCGGACCGACTCGACTAATCCCAAGACCCAGTCGTCCAACGAGAAGTAACCAAAAGAACAGTAAAATAAACCACATTCACCATGTATATAACTAGCAGTAACAAAATACAGCAGTAAAGAAAGGAAATACTACAGTATGCACCACCACAACAGAAGGGAAATATACATAACATAAAGTTTTCAATAAAGAAAGTACAAGGAGTAACAAAAACTACTTACTACAGTGGAAGAAAAGTACAGAAGTACTACAGGTAACCCTACTGGACCCTACTAGGCCCAGCGTCCTCTGCAACCTCTAACTCTGGCTGCTCAACACTTGGTCCCGAAAAAGTAACGAGGGTGACACGTCAGCGAAACGCTGAGTAGAGTGGCAACTTAAAAGCTAAAGAAGTAGTAAAGTGTACAGTAGCTGTTATATTTTACTTTGTTTATTTATGTCTTTCTATTTATTCACTATTGATTTATTTCTCAGATCCTTCTCTTGATCTTGAATGCTCCTCGTGGGAATGATCTTGATTGCAGTCTTTTCCAAAAAGTAGAAGTAACACGTGGTGCTCTCCTGGCCGGGAGAGTCCCCCGTGGTGGTCCTATCCTCAGTCAACCACCCCAAGGTCGCTGACAGACGTAATGGTGACTACGGCACGTGCGATAAGCGCACGGGTAGCTACCCCGCACTAGCACGCGGTCAGTCGTTTCCGATAACTGGTGCGCCCAAAGCACAGCACGGAACCAGTATAGGGTAGAGCCCTCTCAGTAACAGGGGTCCAACCCCTCCACAGTCCGTGCACCCTCTCCTGACTACCCTAGTTTGCCCAGTGGGCCTAACAAGTCGTTGCAGGAGAGCTAGCAGAACCCCGGGGCCCGTGGGACAGCTAGTGCTCTCCCTACACTAGTAGCTCTCCTCGGTACTGCGTACGCGAGGGCCAGCAAGTCGGTGTAAAGTGGCCAAACCCACCCTGGTCTCAACCTAAGGGCGGCAAGCTCCCCTCTACACTAAGAGGTAATACGTGCTCTCTTTGGTTCCACGTACCCAAGAGACAACACACTTCCACTTTTTACTTTCTCAGTTCCATTCCATTCTCTTTCCAGGAGTTCTACTCCTAATTCCCCATGGGGTTCATGTTCTTTTTGTTTGGCCGTTTTGGGTTTTACCGTTCCAGCTTTATATTTATATAACCCATGTTCTTAATTGTATTTATTCATTCATAACAGGCAGCTGTTAATCAATTTACAGGCAGTTATCATTTCCTTTCTACTTTTTCAAGACTGCAATATTTATATATTCCACTAGTTTTCCAGTCCTAGGATTCATGCCATACCTTAGGATCTATCATTCAAATCTTGTTTTCTAATCCTAGGATTCATGTAATACCCTAGGATCTATCATTCAATCTAATTTCACAGTCCTAGGGTTCATGCAATGCCCAAGACTCTATTAATTGTTTCATAATTGTAATAAGTTTTGTTAAATAAATTAAAAAGCCACTCTACCAGCGAAACCGGGAGTACTGGAGGCGTGGTCGGTAACCCCGCGCGCCTCTGCAACCCCTAAGACTGCAATGGAATGGGGTCCTAACACAAGGATCAATCATAAGGTGTTTCTCAGAATAGTACACAATTACTGTAAACGGATAGAGGAATTAATTTTGGAAAGAAGGCAACTCGAAACGTGGAAAACGGACTCCGAACGGGCCCTAAACGGGTCAAAAACGATGAATCTGTCCAAAATCAGACGTCTGGAACCTCTTCTAGACGTCTTAAAAGGTGGATCAGGTTGTACCTCAGTCTGCGCAGTCCTTCAGATGTCCAGAAGCCTGCTAGATCGTCTGAAGTCAGTTTCCAGACGTCTGATTGTCACCACGGATGTCTGGAGGTCCTCTCCGTCGTCTGGTACTATGGCCAGACGTCTGATCCGCGTGGGATGGCGAGCCCTCGCGCCCTCCTGAACAACACCTGCGCACACACGCAACCGCTCTCATCACGAAAAGGCTCAGAGAACGCGGCGGACGGCTGCATGGTCGTACACACGTTAAAGGAAGGAGGAAAAAATATTGTACCTGTCAGATGTCTGGATCTTCCTCCAGACGTCCTATGCGTTGTCTGGACGTAACTCCAGAAGTCTAATTCTAGGAAATTTTCCCAGAATCAGCACCCGGTTTGTCCTCCGCCCGTGACGCACAGCCGCGCCGCGCCGCGTTCACCTGTTGCCCGAGCTGCAGCAGCTCCTCCGCGACACCCCACACCCGTTGTTCCCCCCACTGGCTGGCTCTAGTTGCCCCGGCAAGCTCGCACCTCAGCGGTCGAGCTTCTTCTTCCTCTCGCAACACTCCCTCCCACACGCCCGCTGCAGCCGCTGCTGCACCCTCGCTCGCTCGCTCGCTCATAGGGTGAAGGAGAAGAGAAGACGGTGGAGTGGGGGTGAGGGAGAGGGGGAGCACTCTTATAGGGCAGCCGCGGGAAGAGAGAGAAGGAAAGCGGCGCCTGCAGGGAGAG
Organism: Thalassia testudinum; assembly: GCA_037157565.1. Classification (NCBI taxonomy): domain Eukaryota; kingdom Viridiplantae; phylum Streptophyta; class Magnoliopsida; order Alismatales; family Hydrocharitaceae; genus Thalassia; species Thalassia testudinum. The sequence goes on from JAZHRO010000033.1 coordinate 8,358,857, forward strand.
AAAACGAAGGCTGCGGGTTCAGTCTGTGGGCGCAAGTGCGCAGACGCGAACCCGTACGCCGAAAAAATTTATTACCAGATGTCTGGGAAGGGTTCCAGACGTCTGGCCAAACGTCTGGGACACTTCCCAGACGTCTTAAACTGCTTCTGACGCCCATGATCGTAACATTTACAAATCCCTAACACTCCCAAAACATGTTCCCAAAATTTATTGAGCTCCCTCTAAATAATCGCTCATTCTGAGCATGCCACACACACCACATGACTCCAGCCATCTTCACTTACCACTCTCCTTTCGTCAGGAGTCTCCTCCATAAATCTTACCATGTGGGGACAGCTTCACCGCATACCCTTCTCCAAATTTGATCCATCAGTAGACAAGATGAGAATAAATGCATCATACTATCTGAAGGGAAGTCACACAAGGGGCAATTTTGGATAGGAACACCCAACCTTCTAGATCTCACATCACCGGTAATTAGGGCATCACACCTACATAGCCATAAGAAAATCTTAATCTTCAACAGAATCTTCAAAGACCAAATGTTGGGGCAGTCCTTGTCCTCCCTCGACTGGTTGGTGTTCAAGCAACCCATCAAACTTTTATATTCCTTAGCTGGGGTGAAGAGACCACGTTTCCATCTAAAGCAATCCATCCCTCCCACCGGTTGGAACGCTTCAAGTTCTACCAATAAACACTCTTGCTCAGCCTGCGTGCGCCCGCCCTCATGCACTCCAACGCCTGCTATGTTCCATCTGCCACTAGCATCATCCCAACATTCATTAACCGTGGCCCTACTATTCGAAGCTGCTGCAAATGCCCTTGGGAAAGATTTGCTCAGGCTACCCAGACTTGACCATCTATCAGTCCAGAACATGAAACTCCAACCATCACCCAGAATAGGAACGAATTCTGCCCAATTATTACGCATAGCTTTCCACACTGACTGCCAAAAGGGAGAGGGATGCTGTTGAGAAGTGGACCAGTGCTGCACATTCGAAGAGCCATGGGCTTCTTTGATCAGCAGCAGCCATAATTTTCCTTCTTTCATGGATAATTTCACTGCCCACTTCAGTAGCAATGCATCATTAAACTCTTTGAGGGATCGAATCCCCATCCCACCCTATGACCGAGGCCTACAGAGCTTTTGCCACTTCACTGGGTGCATGAATCTTCCTTCTACCTTCGCACCTTTCCAAAAAAATCTTTTCCTCATCATATCCAACCTCTTCTAAACTGCCTTCGGGGATCTAAACATAGAGAAGAAGAAGACGAGGATAGAGGTGATGGTCGAGTTGAGGAGAATTAGTCTTCCCCCCTTGGACAAAAATTTGCTACGCCAACTCTCTAGTTTAGCTGATACTTTCTCAGACAGGATAGCCCAATCACTCTTCTTTATCCTACCACTTCTTAAGGGTAGACCCAAGTATCTTATTGGCAGAGTGGTCATGGGCGTGTGTAGGATGGAAGCAATTGTTTCCCTCTCCTGGACTACCATACCAAAGCAACCCAAAGATGATTTCGCACCATTTAATCTGAGGCCTAAAATCTCCCCAAAAATGTTAACCATAGTGTATAAGATCTTCGCCTTTTCTCTCCCTCCTTCCACAAAGAACATTGTGTCGTTAGCGTACTGTAATTGAATTTTAAAAATCTATTTTCGTCAAATCAGAGCTCCAAAAATCTTGAAATTCAGCCTGTAACTATGGTTTTAGGTTAGCTTTCAAACACCACTATTTATTTGGAAAAATTCGCATGGAACGAATTTTAAAAATTCAAACATTAGATAGGGTCAAAACTACCTGAAATCTAATAACATCCAACTTTAGGAACTATTTTTGACATCTATAGGTATCCAATTGAATTAAAATTTGTGGAGATGGAAATCCCTTGAAACACAGCTTCTGCAGTAATGTTTCAATAATTTTTGGGGTAGTTTAGTTACTGTTTCATTTTGAAACACTTGCAGGGGGTCTGTTTGATCTATTTGACCCCTTGACACTCTAAAATCAATATAAAATCATTGAAAATAGTAGAAATTCCAAAAAAATACTCTCTAAAAAGATAATTGAAAAGGGAATCTATTGTGAAATTTCATTGTGTTTTGATTTGGAGAGTGATTGAAAGTTAGACTAGGGTCTTTTTTGGTTGAATTAGAGAAGCATAAACCCTAAGGTTGGTAACATTAGGGTTTGATTTTTCTTAGAGACCCACATTGACTTAATTGAACCTATCTTGAACACAATTACCTAGTAGGTGAGGTTTCTTGTTTGGTTGACCCCCTTACCTACCATAATTAAAATCAATGCATATTCCAACCTAGGCAATTATTTAGGTCCACTTCATTTAGGAGTTAAGGATTAATTGAAAAGAAAATAAAATCAAACCTGTGCTTGTCATACACATTTGGCCAATCTACTAACAAGAAAACTCTTAAGAAGCCACTAAGCTAAAGGACTTGAATTTCAAAAATTCAATCATTTGTTAAAAGGATCCCTCTTTTCCTTCAAGGCATCTATCTTTAAATTCCTTACTGTTGTCTGTATCCATTTTCTCTCAATCTATTTCATGGATCCTTATTCTTTCTCATCCCACCACCCACAGGGTTCTCCTTCCTCTTCTCCCAACTCAACCATGACTCCTACTTCTTCAGGGTGGAAGACTCCTCATTACCCGGGGTATGATTTCCATACCTATACTCCTCACCCTTAGGATACACTTAAGCCTACCTCACTTTCTTGAAGCTCCACACAGACCTCTTGATATCAAGGAACATCACAACCCTTAGAGACTCTCTCCATGTGGGTCCAAGATCTTATTAGGATGGCTCATTATCTTGATTGACCTCACCCTATTCACACCCCTGCAACTCGCAAGGACTCCTAGATTACTCAGTTGATCCAAATTATCCAGCAAGCAAAAGAAGCCAGTGAAAGGGAACACGATGAAATGAGAAAGGAATTTCATAGTCTCTGGGATGAGCAACAGAAAGCCCAAGACATCACCTCTAGAGGCCTTGAATCTAGTCAAAGTGTGCCACAATATGGTGGTGAGCCACTTAGAGTTGAGAGCCCAACATTAGGAATGACCTATTTCCAACCTGAGCCCACCAACCACCCCTTTGATTATCCAGAGCAAGTTTACCCTAGACCTACATCACCCTCAAGACCCATATCTTTCACATCTAAATCACATTCTAAGGTCACCTCCACACAAACCACCATTGAGGAGCTACCTACAGACTCGCAACCACTTTTGAGACTAGCATAAATGGTAGCAAAGTACAAGGATATGATTGCAAGTTATCTACATCAAGTCCATACCACTTCCGATCTGGGGTGGAGACAAACTTTGATCACAACCCAAGAATCTCTAGTGATAGCCCTTCAGGAACTAGAATCCCTAACTAGGATGACTCAACAAGATCACTCACTTCAAGACATACTCCTATTACAATATTAAGTCCAGACTAGCCTTGAAGACATTAAGGAACTTGACTTGGTTGTACCTGAGACTATTATTGAGGATTCTTTAGGTTAGACACACGGAGTGGATGATAGCGATGTCTCAAAGAATGATGTTGAGATGAAAGATGATTCTATGGAAGAGACATCTGATGAGGTCATGGAAAATGATCATGACACATCTAGAATTGAATCATCTGGAAACCCCATCTTGGAAAATGACAAAGAAAGGATTAGCATTCTCAAGACTAATTCTCAATTCAAAGATCTTAATTCTTGGGAGATACCTTATGTTCATGGAATCAAATTTACATTATCTGATAACCCTGTCCAAATTAAGGAGGAAGATTCACTTGAGTAATTAGATCTTGATTTAGGCCCTAAATCACAATGATTCTATTTGGGGGAAGCAATCTCTGGTGGGCCTGAGTATGATTCCTTTGTGTTTAAGGATGCACAATTAAACTTTGAGGATGATTCAAAGAGAGGTGTCTTAAGAAATTTGGGGGAATCTGAATAGGGAAAGGATGAACAAGATAAAGATTACAGCCAAACAAAAGAGACCCCTCAAAAGGATAGAGAGATGGATGACCTTGACACCCCAGCCAGGCACATGTAGGTAGTTCTAAGATGATTTTGTCTGAGGATTCTAATGATCATATGTGCCTGGATGATTTTATTACGGTATCTAGATTTGACACCATTGCTCATTCTGAGATACTTCCTATAGTAGTTGAATTTGTTTTCACTTCGATATCATCTGATTCTCACCCTTCTCTTCCCATCCACCAGGGGCCTGAGGAAAAACTTGATTCTACACTCCCTACACATGACTCTGATCCCCAACATCATGAAGTTGAACAATATAGACAATTCCCCTACGAAAGAGATGTTCAAGACAATGAAAGGTTACCGGGGATGACTTATGATGATTTGCCTGAGGAAGTGAAAAATTCATCTGAATTGAGGAATTTTGAGGAACTTGATTGGATTAAGTGGAAAAAGAGGACATTACCATAGAAAATGGAGTTCAAAACATATTAGATTGGGGAATAAATTTGATTGGCAAAAATTCAGTGAAGAAAAATAGCTAGGGTTTCCTAAAAGAGAAACCCGCATCGTAGTACTCGTAGAATCTCGCTAGCAGATAAAATTTATAACCAAGATGGTGAATCCCGCATTGAACAAGGGAGGCTACGTTTGATTTTTAGAAATCTGCATTAGAGTTTATTTATTTTTGGTATTTTTGCTATATGTATCTTTTTGGTATTTTATATAAGCATAATATTAAGCAAGATCAATCTAAGCTAAGCGACACTAATCTAGGTAACAAAATAATTAAAGAGAGAAAGAGAACAAATATTTATATAAAGTGAAATAGTGTTTGTTACACAATAAATAATGGGAAAAATAAATCTATACAAGAAGGCGATAAAAAGAGATAGAGAAAGAAAATTCCCATCGATGGCTACTTGGAGGACGACAGGTTAGATGGCGCCTAGACGAAAGAGGATGAGGACGGAGGAAGGAGAATAGGATTGGAAGAAGAGGAGGTGAGGCAGGGTGGCATCGCGGTGATCCGCTTACTAGAATAGGGGTGAGAGGACAGCCGGCAGGAGCTCCACTAAGAGGGTGAGAAGTGGGAATTACAAAAATTATTTCTTTACTCTAGTGGAGCTTCTTGAGGCTTAGGAGCACTAGAAACGAGCTTAGAATGATGTGCTTAACTCTAGAGCATTGTAGGAGGGAGTAGGAAGGGATTAGATGAAAGGACAGGGATGGTGGCCTTTTATAGGTGAAAGGAAGGGGCTATGCTCAACCAAATCGCTCACCAAGCACCATAAGTACCATGCATAGCACGTGCCACGCGCAGCGCACATGCACAGCTATGTGCTACACTACACACCACTAAGCAAGGTGAGGAGGATTGAAGGTCGTCGAATCAAGATTGTACGCTCCAGATTGCATGCCTATCACACCTCAGATCAGACGTGACATCACACGTGAGGCACACTCTCCATCCATGCCACCACATGGCTCCTCCACCTCTGATTAATCGGCATCATGTGGTCAAGGGCGCTCGAGGGGGGTGCTCTTTTAAGTTGAGAAGCATAGTTGCAAGCGACGTGGCTCAATCACGACCGCACGATCTTGATCGTGCAATACAATTTTATTCCCATGTGCATTGAGGGGATGCGCAGATGGGAGATCGAACTTGCACCCCCTTGCTTCGTACCGAGTGTGCTACCACTGCACTGCGGGCATTGATCACACTATCGTGGTCGTTGGATCCTCATCAAATAGCCGAGACTACGCGCCTTCATAATGTGAGGCCTGGATGAAGTGAGGTGACGTGGTGTGATGGTGGCCATTGGATGAAGATCCAACAACCACTATTGATGGTGCGGAGAGGAGGAGGGAGAGCGAGCAGCTGTGGGCGGCTCTAATGGTGCCACGTGCCACCATCTAAGCTATCCATCTTCTTTTCTTCGTAGCAGATGCTACAGGGGTTAGATCAACTCGATTTTCACAATATTGGACTGTGATTGTTGCCTTAAATTCATCCGTATAGTCGAATTTGTCATTTAAAGCTCTAATGTATGTCACCCAATTCCCTGGCCATTAGAAATGGATGAATTAATATGCAAATTGTAGAATCTATTCTAAATGCACGATGATGAATGTTATGCAATATTTATAATGTTAGATGAAATTAAATTGCTAAGGAACCCACCCAATAGGCATTTTCTCATAAAATATTATGTACTTATCAAAATTATAATCCTAGTAATTCTAATGATGGCCTTACTCTAAGAATGAGATTATTTTTTATAAGGAAGAAATCATTTCTGATGAGGCTTTTGAGGAATTCAACATGGAAATTCCAATCTCATAAACTTTACCCCTATCCCCGTATGACCCGGAGCCTAGAGAAATCAAGATTTTTTATATCAATTACCATTACATGGATCCTTATGATTCGTATCCTAAATCTGACTTGAATTTCAATCATAATTTCAATCTGCCTCCTCCATGACCTTACTTAAACTCTGGAGCTGGATCAATGAGCACATTGTGAACCTCATTTCTGTCATCCTCATCTATCTTTCCCTATTCTACACTCCAAATTAGAAAATTCTTTGAGGTATGGTTCCAACATCAGTTGGTTCACATCTGTGGACCATTGATTCTTGGAACATACAAACATATCTTCCTATTAATCTTGACCCTCTCTTCAGCAATCACTAATCCATCTGGTTGACAATCAACTCTATCCTTCACTGAAGCTCAGATGAACTTCAACGACATCAACCTTACTCTTAAGTGATTGAATCGAATTACAATGATCCTGAATCACTCAAGAATCCTTCAGTGATCCATTTCCACAAATTAAATATGACTTTCATTGATTCTACATTTTTGATCTTCTCTTTCTTCTCCAACTTCGGCAAGGGCGAGAGCAATCCTTCATCCTTTGAGTCTGGAAACAAGTCCTTAGGCATCAATAGATTGTCCTAAGTATAGAACAACCTATGATTAGGTTGTTGGACCTCCTGTCTCTTCTATCGAACAAACTACAACTAGAACTTAGGTGGAACTCATGAGAGCTTCATAGCTTAATCAAATTCATTATCTTTTGATCCCAGTAGGTTCCTCATATTATTAGAGTCGATCTAGGTTCTTACTTTGACCATAATTACTCTGAAGGTAAAAGTCAAATTCTAACTTGTTTTGGTCAAACCTGTGTCACCATGGAGCTTAAAGCTCTTAAGCTCCAGTTTAAAGGTTGTTACAAGTTCCTGAAGTCTTTAGGAAATTGTTAGAATTGTATTTAGGTAGCTTCTGAGTCTATTGGGTTTTAATGAGTTGCAGGTGAGCTCTTAGGAGCTATTAGTAGATGTCTCAAGTTCTCTCTAATGTAGGAGTGTCTTAGTTCCTTCTAAGAACATTGGAAATATGTTTAAATGCTAAAGTCTCAAAATTGCATTGATTAGGGCCTATTCTGTTATCCTCTATCAACATTTGATTTTGAATGTTCTTTAGATCAAGGTCTAGTTTAAAACTCTTCTCGTAGGATCTGTGAGTTGTTTAAGGCCTTGTTAGGTGCTACGAGTGCTTTTAAATTTTTAGATAGGCATTCTGAAGGAGAGTTAGAGCTTGCTTATGGTTTACAGTAGGGTCTTTTTGGATCCTATGCATAAGAGAAGCAGAGTGTAAGAAATAGATGAACTGAAGTCATTGATTAATTCCAGATGAAAGAACTTGATGCTGGTGAAGCCCATGAAGTTATTTTGAACTTGTTTTGAGTGTGATGTTGATTTGGAGATCAATTGAAGAGGAGACTTATTTGCTAAGAGAAGAATAAAAAAGGAATGCCTGTTGCTGTGAAGGCTGAAGGGCATCAGCGCGTGTGTGAAGAGAGGAGGACAACATAGTCCTACCTTGGTTGATGAAAGACGCTCGAAAGCATATATCAAGAATGAGGCATTGTAGCTGCTCAAGCAACTACGATGCCTACAGGTGTAATGAGCATATGAATACCCTTCTAAGCATACCATAGACTATCTAATCCTATGGCCTAGAGAGGGGCAGCCTGCGGGCGATTAAATGTGGTGCTAACACATGGCAATTAATCCGACCATTCAGGCTGTAAATTCGGCTCGTGTAGCCAAATAATCTTTTTTAAGTGAGTGCTGTTGTGCTTTGTGATGGCTTAACACTTAGCATGAGAATTGAAGAGGACTTATATTAATGTGAAGTGTTCTTAATTGATAACTAAGCTTGACTTAGTTGTGCTTAGATGTTGAAACAACATTTTTTTATGCAAATAAAGAGAAAATTTTCTAATGTAATTACTTGCCATGTTTAGTGATTAATTTTTTGCAATTGATTCATGTGCCTAATGTATGCTAATTAAGTAATTAATCTAGTAATAACGTAAGTATTCTAATTAAGCTAAATAGATTATATAATAAGTCAATGTAATTTAAGTCAATTAATTAAGTTTTGTTTAAGTTAAGTAATTATGTAACTTAGTAAGTTAAGTAAAGTTAATATAAGTTAAGTTATATACTATTAAGTTATATGTCTACAAATAGTTAAGTTAAATTAAGTACTGCATTCAGTTATGTAATTATAATTATGTAAATAAATATAATCTAGGTAGATAACTAAGTATTAGTTAACTTGTTAACTTAAGTAGCTAGATTAGAGTTAGTACTAGTTAAACTTATTAAGTAAGTTATTAATGAATAGTTATGTGTAGTAAATGATGTATTTAATAGTAATCATTCTTAAGTGATTTAAGATAAGTTAAATTAAGTAGTATAGACTAAAGTTAGTTATATATTGTACATTATAACCTAAGTATATAACCTATATATATATTATAAACTAAGTAGTAAGCATAACTTATTAAGTAATAATTCTTTGTGTAAATAACTTAATTTAAAAAATTAAAAAAATTTAAGAGAATAGATGGTGAGTTAAGCTAAAATAAGCCTCCCAGTGGACGATCCAAACTCAACCCAGTATAAATTTATAAAATATGTCGGTTATCTTTCTCTCTATGCTACAACACAATGACAAATATTGCAAATGCAACAAAACTTAACACCAGCAACCACAGAGGAAGATCTTTCTGATTAACAAGGTGTAGATCCTTGATCTTTTGATGGATATGAATAGGGATCTACGCTATCAAAGTAGAGTTTAAGGGGATAGCAAGAGCATCCTGAATTTTGATTGGGACAGGATGAGTATCATGAAGGAGGACATCCTTTAAAGGGGAATTTCCAGTCCAAAGATCAAACCAAAAATTAATGTTTCCCTCATGAACTTCATACCTAATTAAAGGACACATCTCAAAGAAAGCGTCATGGAGCAAATAGATTTTAGCAAGAGACACTACTTGTAGAGTGGAACCATAGAGAATCTTAAAAAGGTTGTTGAACAAAGAGTCCCTAGAAATTATGTTCCAAACCATTTTCATTCTTAGGGCTTTGATAAACAGTGAGAGATTGTGGATACCAAGACCTCCACAATCAGTAGGTTTGGCAATATTCCTCTAAGCTATCCAATGTCTATGATGAACATTATCATGGGATCCCCAACAGAAGCTAGCAAATAGAGCTTCAAGTTTACAGTATATAGCATTAGGGACTTCAAGGACTGAGAGGATATGTATTGGGACTGAAGTCAGAACATATTTAATTAGAAGCAATCTACCAGACATTGAAAGCTAAAAGTTTAGATTGGACCTTATCAATGATAGCATTAAAGTAATTAAACTTCGATCTGCCAGGGAATATAGGGCATCATAAATAAGTAAAAGGGAAGGTTTCCAAGTGGTAATTGACATACAACTACCTTACATAATTAATTAGTCGATGTTTAAGTTATAGTATAGGGAGCAAGGTAATCAACACATTTTACACATTTTTATTAGTTAAGTCCAAGTCATTCGCTAAAAGGCTAAATTAAACATATCATTCACTAATTATTTTAAGTTACTCTTTATTTATAATCAATATAATTAACTAACTAATATACCCTTAGCTTATATACATAATTACTATGTAGATCTTACTTACTATAATTAATTAAATAACATAATTTACTAAACTAAGATAACTATTACTACTTAAGTTACTTCTAAGTTACATATATACTTAAGTTATACTTACTAACTACTTATTTATAGATACTGAGTGATTGTGCAGCAATCATAGGACTTAAATGACCTAAATTGAGTTATAACTTAGCATAATTGTAGTATAATTCATGAATTAGTAGCATACATTGTATCTTTTTTGTTTTACTTAGATAATCATGAAATAATACTATAATAATGTACTGGTTAGTATATTATTTGGTTTGTAGGTAATAAAAGCTCAGGAGATGGCCTAAAGCTAGATTTGAAGCAAGGAAGAGGCTAGAGCTGCAGTAGGGCTGGAGCAGAAGCCTTGGAGGATTTTAATGTGTGAATTAAATTATGAAGAACATAGGACATCCGTACACCTATCCTTAGCCTTAGGATATCCCTAGATATCTTCCCAAACCTTAGCCACCCTTATATTAGGTCACTTTAGCCTAGAACACCTCAAAACCCACATTCTAGCACACCTCTGGACGTCCAAGTAGGATGCTGGACGTCCAGGCTCCTTAGATATCACCCGCTGGACTTAGAACCCAATCTGCTGCAAAATTAGACATCTAGATAAGTTGTCAGATGTCCAATTTCTGCATAAACCCAAAATAGAACCTAGAATTCACACTGATTCAACCTTGGACGTCCAAACTAGAGACTTAGACTTCTGATTTTGAAGTATAAGTCACTTGATCTTTAAATTAAACCTCTGGAACACCTCTCTAGTTGCTATTTTTGGATTCAAGCCTAGATCTTGATTCCTAAGGCCCCTAAACCCAATCCTACACCCTAGGAAACCTAAATTAAGGTATCCTAAGCCTAGTATACTACCCTAAGACCCTCCTAATAACCTAATTAGGTTCTCACTAAGCCTAATTGACTTGGATCTAAGTCAATTACACCTCACCTAGTCAATTGGACTCATAGTCTAATTGAGCTCAAATCTCAATGAACACAAGTCTAATTTGACTCTGTGAGAGTCCAATTGATTCATGCCCAACCTAATTGAGAACTCTCTCTCTCTCAATTACACTCATTGACCCAATTAAGTTTGGTTAAGATTAATTGGATCAATTACTTTAGCCATAGGTTGTATGAACCTATTTAGAAACCTAATTAGACCAACCTAGACATAATTAGAAGTGGACCAAAGGGTCCACTTGACCACACACTCACACACACCACTTGACCGTCCACTCTAGAACTCTCTAGAATGATCTCCAAGTGGCGCCACCTTGAAAGACTAAAAATAGTCTTCAAGGAGTCCACAACTTCTTCCCATGAAAAGTGGATCTAGAAGACCCACTCTCCATGGGTTGGATGGCCACCTTGGGAGGTCTTCTATAGAATTGCACACTTCTCTAGATGAGACAACCCAATGTCTATATAAGACTCACCTTGGACAGCCAAAAGACCCTATCTTGGATGCCATCTCCACTTCCAACCCCATTGGTGAGCTCCTCCATCATCAAGCACCATCACCTTCATGTCTAAGATCCAAGAAGCCCACCACCACATTCATCGAGAGGCCAGCCAACTACCTTGGTCGTTCCTCTCTTCCCTCCTACCACCTCAAGCCACACGGCCATTGGAGACCATCTCCAATGCCCCAATTGCTATTAGCCTAGTTGTTCTTTGTATTTTAATTTCTGCATTAATATCTTGCTAGTAGTAGTAGTTATACTCTCTCTAAGAATGCATGCATAATCTACCCTAGATCCATGCATGCATATCTCTTCTATTAGCATAGATTAGTCTTTCCAAATTTCTTGTATAGGCATTCCTCTAGAATCATTGTAATGTCCTTATTTTGAGGAAATAAAATCAACAGTTGCCTGCTTTATATATATATCTTGCAATAAACTTGTTGGTTCTAGAGGATATTAATGATTTAGCGATAGATTCATTTTCTACTAGTCGTCATCACGTAATAGAAGTTGTGTGGACCGAAACACACACATTCACATTTGTGATTTATCTGACTTACGCACATGTTTTACATGTCAACAATGCGATCGGTGCATCTTTTATTCACACTCTTGAAACTGGAATATGATTTTAAGAAATTAAAGAAAAAAAAATCAAAATCAATTTTGTTATCTTATGCCTCCCTAAGATCAACCAGGACTCACCGTCTCATTATTGATTTTTGTTGGAATCGTAATTCGCACTATACTACGACGTTTTCTAATTAAATCTACGATTTACGAGTTCAAGAAATGGTGCGGTTTCCGAGGAGGCAACATGTTTTTGGTTTTTGATTTTTGAACTTAAACCTAACATATTTGCTTCTGCTTGCTTTTGGTGTGTAGAAATAGAAAAAGCAGATTGATTCTATGCACACATCAGGCATAGTTGAAGAAAAATCAGGTGCACATCAAAATCTTAGTTAGGTTTCTTTTGAATCCTAGGTAGATTTGATTTTTGAAAAAGAAAAGGAAAAAAGTCTAAATATTTTCATGCAAAAAAAAAAGATCTTAGACTTAGGTTTCTTTTGAATCTTAGGGTTAGAGTTGCTTTTGAAAAAAAAATTCAAAAAACTTCCCTCCAAAAAAAAATGAAAAAAAATAAAAAAATTGCAAATTAAAAAAAAGTATTTTGGTGAAAAGGTTCATATTGAATTCAAAACCTTTTCAAATGCCTTTCCACCACTCCTTGAAATTCGACCAGATTTTCTTTTTTGCAATTTCAAAATTCAATTGCCGAATATTTTATGACCCAAAAATTCTGAAATTTGGGCTAAAGCTAGATTTTCAAATTAACTTTCAAACGGCACCATTTATTTGAAAAAATTCGATTTGTGTAATTTTTGAAAATTCATGAATTACAATGGGGTCAAATAGACTCAAATTTCTAATAGCACACAAATCAAATTTGACTAAAAATGGTGGGGTTTGAAAGGTTATCAAATTAGCTTTCATTTCCATATTTTTCCCAAATTTTTGAAGCAAAATTGATACTATTTCAAAAAGAAAAATCGACAAGGGGTCAAAATTTCAAATTTAACCTCCCGATAGTTAAAAATTCATATTTATTCATTTGAAATAGTAAAAATTCCAAAAAAAGATATTATTTGAAAATTTAATTAAAAAAGGAATGTACCTGTTAAATTTGAAAACATTTGGATTCAAATTGTGCCATGGAGAATGTTTTTAAACTAAATTGTGGTCAACTGTCTAAACATTTAGTCCATTACATGAACCCTAGGCTCCACTTTTAGGGTCACAACTTAGAGACCACATTTGACTAGCCTAGACTTAAGCAAGTCTAGTGCTAGCCGGTGAGTCAGGTCACCTTGTGGACCACTCACCAAAATCCAAATTGAAGAAAAAAAGGTTAAGTAAAATTTCATAAAATACACTAATTAACCTGAATTTGTTGTCAAACTACTGGGTCATCACAACCATTTTAGCCGAACACATTGCCAAATCTGCGGGGTAGTGTCAAACGACCGCGTTAATGGGGTACAACGGAACCAAAGGCAAAAGCAAAGGAAGAACCTTCCCCTCAGTCCCCTCATAATAGATCGACTGAGTTAGCTTGAGGGGTTGGGATTATTTGCAATCGGTTTTGTAACAAATTTTTCTTCAATAATTAAAATCTTAATGAAAAATCTGGTCACCCGATCTTAAGGACCACTTGATTGACGAGTCCTTAGCTTTGTTTGGCTTGGCTGTACCAACCCAAGTTGGCTGGTGTATGCAAGGGAGGAGGTCACTTAGACCTCAATTGGTTGGGCCTTCGAAGTCAATCCCAGGGAGGTGAAGGCAATTCATCGCATTGCCCAAACCTTCTCCTCTACCTTCTTCTCCCACTGGATTCGCCGAGATGGCTAACCTTGGACCTGGACCTGGTCAGGATCTAGAAAATCTAAACCTGATGGCTCGTCTGGAAGCCCGGGTCATTGAATCAGAACAACCTTGGGAACCAAACCCAAGGTGGCGAAGATGACTTTTCATATCACCTGATCCTTCTTCTCGGGTTACTGGAATGGTTAACCCAAATCCTGAACGTAGTCAGTATGACCAATACCAATTGGCTCCACAAAGGACCCCATCGTATGTCTTAGGGTATGATTTTCGTACTTCTACATCTCACCCATGGAACATTGGTAGACCTAATTCATCCTTAGCAACCCCTGATGAACTGCCATTGCATATGCAACCACATTTCAGATTGCAACAAATGATAGCTAGGACTAAGGAAAAGGTTGCAATTTATTTGCACAAAATCCAGACTACTACTGATCCAGAACAAAGACGAACTTGGATTCCAACCCAAGAATCTTTAATGACAGCCCTTCAGGAATTAGAATCCCTAACAAGGCTAACCAGACAGAATCAGACACTTCAAGAAATACTGCTTTTGCAATATCAAGTGGAGAATATCCTTAAGGACCTTGAAGAACCTAAAGTGACTACACCAGAAAGTGCTACAAGGGATTATCTGGAGCAGATACTCAGAATGAATTTAAGGGGAGAAACATCTAGCGTGGATATGGGACATGAGCCGGGAATATCCTAAATGGACTCATCTTAGAACCCCATTCGTGAAAGTGATGAGGAAAGGATTAGCATCCCCAAGACTGACTCTCAATCTGAATACCCTGAATCCTTGGAGATAGCTCATGGTTGGACAACTCGACTGAGATCAAGGATGTAGATCCACTCGAGGATATGGATTTTGATGGAGGCTGTAAGATACAAGCATTCCATTTAGAAGAACCAATCATTCCTGATAATCATACGTGCTTGGATGAATTGAGTGCAACATCTAGATTTGACACTACTAATCAGTCTAAGTCACTTCCCATGAGAAGCAAATCCATTTTCAATCCGAAATCATCTAATTTACATTTTTCTCCTTCCACCTACAAGGGTGATGATGAAAACTTTGAGACTGCATTCTCTATTCCTAATTTTGATATCCAAATATCAGGAATGGCTTTGGATAACTTGCCTAGGGAAATGGAAATGCTATCTGAAGTAAGAAATGATGAGGAACCTACTACATATGAGGGAGAAATACTAAGCAGAATGATTTGGGGACTTACAATCCTCGTCAATCTAATGGATGTCTAGACTCAGAGACTGAGATAGCTTTCGATGAATCTGAGATTAGTACCAATAAGGATGAGATGATTTCTGACAGGGATTTTAGTGACTTCCATACAAAACTTCCATTTTCACATATACCCTCATATAACCCAGAATCTAGGGAGAGCATGATTTTTGATGTCGATCACCATTATGAAGACCCCTATGATCTAGACTCTGATGCTGACATGCATTTTGATCACGATATCAATCCACTTCCTCAACAATTTCTCATTGAATTCTGGAACATGATTGATCAGTAGAATTGCCATCATGATCCTCATTCTGATTATCCTCCACTTTTCGCCCCTATTCTACATTCTGTTATAGATAGACTCTTTGGAGTAGGGATGCATCGTTAGTTGGTTTACATTTGTGGACCATTGATTCTAGGAGCACATGAACACATCTTCCTTTTGATCTTGACCTGCTCTTCTGCAATCACTAATCTATCTAATTGAGTTTTTGCCCAACTGGAGGTGTTAAACTCAGCATTTATAAATTGCATCTGCTTCCCTTTTTATACATGGCTGACAGAAGCCATTTTCGCGCATTTGACAGTCATCAGAATCGTAGTATAGTAGTGCAAAAATGTTCGTCAAAAATAAGTTTGAAAAATAACGAGACTTTGAGTCCTGATCGTTCATCTCTGGGAGGCATTTGTTTAATGCTGAAATCGATCTTTTATCGCTCTACTTTATTTAAAATCACACACTAGTTTCCAACCTTCAAATTAAGACTTCGCCACTTCTATTATGAATTCTGATTACATGCGCGTGTCAGATAGATAACGAAAGTGAAAGTGTGGGTTTCGGTGCACACAATTCTAGTTACTTGGTGGCTGTTTACATAAAATGCATCTATAGTTAGGTTTTCTATATTTTCCGGAACCAACATGCTTGTTTCAAAATATATATAAGTGAAAAACAGGCAGCTTGAATCACGCAGAAAAGATGGCAACCAATAAGTTCATGGTGATTTCAACATAGAGATATATATAAAAATGCATCTTTTATTCATTCATTCAGAGAAGTGTTTGTAACATGGGATGTAGAGGAAAGCTTGTACAGGAATGCTTGAAAATGTAAATCTAGCTACCAGAAAATGATCACATACAGGAATCTATGGGGGGATTTTGCATGCATCATTGGGAGAGAATAAAGAGCTAAACTACTAAGCAGTAAATATAAGTAGTAAAACTATGAAGAGCTAAGTTACTAATCTAGCAGAAGGAAGGGCATTCGGAGGTGGTAGTAAAACTATGAAGAGCTAAGTTACTAATCTAGCAGAAGGAAGGGCATTCGGAGGTGGTCTCCGATGGCCTTTGAGTGGCTGAGAGGAGGGGTGGCCAATGGAGCTTAGGCCAGCCCTTTGAGAGAGGTTGGATAAGTGATCCAACATCCTGGCGTGGAGATGGTGACCTTCATGGTGGTGCTCAACTCGTG
Organism: Thalassia testudinum; assembly: GCA_037157565.1. Classification (NCBI taxonomy): domain Eukaryota; kingdom Viridiplantae; phylum Streptophyta; class Magnoliopsida; order Alismatales; family Hydrocharitaceae; genus Thalassia; species Thalassia testudinum. The sequence continues at coordinate 8,375,511 of JAZHRO010000033.1, forward strand.
GAGGTGGAGTGGAGATGGAAGTGGCTAGCCTAAGTGGAATGAATGCCAAGGAAATGGATGGGTGCAAATGGCCACCCTTTAGGTCTTTTTATAGACCTAAGGGAGTCTCTCTAGAGAAGTGTGGAACTCTCTAGAGAGAGCTCCAATGAGTGGCCGACCAAGAGTGGATGAAGTGGTTCTTAGATCCACAAAAAGTGGATCTAAGAATTGAATGCCTCTTGGTTGCTAAATTTGGCAACCAAGAGTTGGTGCCACTTTGAAGAGAGTTCTAGAGAACTCTAGAGGAGTGTGTGTGTGTGTGTGTGTGTGTGTGTGTGTGGTCGTGCCCTAGGTGGCTAAGAGGTCTAGGTTAGGTCTTAAAGGGTTTGGGTAGGTGTATGCCTTGAATTAGGGTTGCAAACCCTAGTTGCTAAGGGGAAACTGCAATTTAACTTAACCTAAGTTTAATTGAATGAGTGTGAACCTAATTGAGAGTGAAATAACTCAATTAGGTTGGATTTAGGTCAATTGGACTCTCACTAAGTCCAATTGGACTTGTGTAGGTTGAGATCTAAGCTCAATTGGACTCAATGAGTCCAATTGGCTTAGGTGATGGTAATTGACTTTGATCTAAGTCAATTGGGTTTAGTGAGGACCTAATTAGGTCCTTAGGGAGGTTTAGAGGTGATGTACTAGGGTTAGGGCACCTTAATTTAGGTTCCTATGGGGTTGGGATTAGGTCTAGGGAGCTAGAGATCCAATATCAAGGCTTGTATCTCAAAACAGGAACTAGAGACCAGTTCCAGACGTCCAAAAATAGATTCAGATGACTTCTACTCAAAAATCAAAAGTCCAGACTTCAGTTCTGGATGTCTAATCTGAATCAGGGGGAATTCTAGGTTCTGTTTTGGGTATTCTGCAGAAATTGGACGTTTGACAAAGTGTCTGGACGTCCAATAACACTGTAGAAGTGGGTTTGAGGTGTGCGGGAGTTGGCTAAGGGTTCTGGACATCCTATAATTCATCTGGACGTCCAAATAAAGGTTGGAACTAGGGTTTTAAGGTTTCTTATGGTGCGGTGACCTAATCTAAGGGTGGCTAAGGCTTGGGGAAGTCTCTAGGCTATCCTAGGGCTAGAATGGACCTAAGCTCTTCACATTTTACTGCTTTTTTCCTACTTAATAGAGTAGCATACCTTAACTCCCTTACATTATTATTCACTACATCTAATCTAGGTCTTCTGCTTCAACCCGGCTGCAACACCCATTATTCCTGATCTAGCTTCAGATCCAGCTCCAGATCCAGCTTCTGACCAGCTTATTGCCTGCAATTGACATAATGCACTTAATCAGCATATTATAATATTATTTTTTGCATAGCTAAAGTAAAGCAATAAAGATGCAGATAATGCTCATGCATGCATGAATTACTCTAACTTATGGTAAGTCCTAGCCTAATTTAGGTCAATTAAGACCTATGATTGCTGCGCAATCAATGGCATATTTTCATTTAGCATATTTGTCTGCATATTATACATCATGATGTTGGCTTATGCTGAACAAAAAAATTTAGGAGCGATTCCAAGTGATTTGTACCCACTTACTCCTTATCTTAATTTATTTCCTTTACATTCATGCATGAGGACATGCAAGAACTTAGGCATTGGGGGGAGGAGGGGTAGTATACATTAAATTGAAAGCCCTAGAGGTTAGGAAGGAGGATGACAGTTGGAGGGTGTGGAGGTCTAAGAGATGGCTCCAGAGAGAGAGGATTGAGGAAGCTAGGGCAACCCCTCGTGTGACTCATGGGGTAGGTGACACTTGGAGGAGGCGGAGAGGAGGGAATGCAGAGGTTGTTTGTTATTGGTGTAGAAGAAGGGGGCACATGGCAGCTGTATGCAGATCCCCGACACTTTGTCTGGCATGTGGGGGGTGGGATCATAAGAAGGATGCGTGCACAAGGATGGGGATGAAAGATCAGAATGGTAGCGGATAGCAGTGGGGCCAAGAAGTGAGTGGGGCATCACCACCACCATTGATGGGAACACCATCATGAGCCATAAGTAGCTCATTTTGACCCAATTAAGTCAGTAAATGCTCCTACATAACTGCCAAAGAGTCACAAGTCACTGCATAATCATTCTGAGGGAAAAATAAGAAACTAAGGTTAAAACTACAATTTTACCAGCTTATTATGAATGCAGTACAACCACGGGTTTTCTCAGGGGTTGAATGAAGGTCAAATGGTCTTAAAAAGATAACAAGTGGGAAAGAATAATCAGAAAAGGGTTTGCACATGTTCTGAGAATTAAATAACTTTTTGAACTCCTAAAAACAGACCCGCTTAATTAACTGAGATTCTGATCGGGATAAAATTCACCTAAACCCTCTAAAATTCATGTTAAAATATTTTCTATGGTTTGGAACCTTCAATCTAACTATCATAACCCATTTTGACCCAAAATAGAGTCACAAACAGACATTTACCATAATTTAGGTTTCTACATAAATTACCCAATCAAATGTGATCAAAACCAAAATCTAACTTCACCATTGGATTCCTCAGGTCCAAATTAGGTTTGTATCAAAATTTGGACCCAAGATGAGTTTGTCTTGACCTAGTTTGCAAATTGGTCCTGTCAAATTACATTTCTACCCTTAACTTTCAAAATATTTTCAAATAGGACCCTAACTTTGTCGTCATTCTTTCAAAAAGGCCCCTTCTGCCATTTAACCTATTCCTACTAGCTCCGGCAACCTTAAAAAGGAAAGAACTCCCTAATTTCTTGACGAATCCCTTTCAAGTTTGAAAGGGAAGTTCGTCAAGAAATTCCCTTCCTTTTGAACCCAATCCTAAGCCCTAAAACCTACCCAATCTCTCATGCGAATGCATGAGAGATTTGGGTATCAAAGAATTCCCAAACTTCGGCAAGCTTTTCAAGCTTGGAAAGCTTGCTTCCCAAGCTCTAATCGTCCTCCTGAGGTCTATAAAAGCACCTCCTGCTCATACCGAACCTCTCAAGCTTGAATTTGACCGAAGTAACCCTCAAATTCTTCTCTCCTCAGCCGGCCGAATTGCTCTTCAAGATCCAGCAACCCTCCTTGTCTCCCCTCATCGTCTGACTGCAATACCAATAGCAGATTCTTCTTCCTTGCTTTCTTCCATGTCGAGCAGCACCCACCGGCGCCCCCACCTCCATCCTCGTCATCCACCCCTTAGCAGAGTAGCTTCGTCTCCGACATCAGCCATACCTCAACCGGTGCCAACTCCACTCCCCGTCGTCTGCTACCTCTCCTAAACAACTCCTCATCTTCCACTCTTCGTTTTCAGACACTCACCACTTCGTTTCAACTGCCGACACGCCCTCCGCAACTTCATCTTCCACCTCACCGGCAGACGTTCGGCGAGCCCTAGCGGCTTCCACACTCGGCCAACCACGCCGCTTCCACACTCCTCACCATCGCCTCGACTCACCGACCAAAACCCCTCAAGTAATTGAGAGGATTGGCCTCTCTATCGCCTCCCTCGACTCACACACCTCGTCAACCTTCCTCAAGGTCACCATGCCTCTCCAACTACATACGCAGCATGCCATCGCCACCATCGACTTCATTACACTCTCGTGCACCTACTGAGGTATTCTGACGTGGCTTTGAAGTCGTCTTTTGATTTTCAGGTACTCGCCACCGGTCGCCACTGACGTAGCTGCTTCGACAGAGCTCCAGCACATGTTCTTGCAACATAGTTCCCAGGCACTCACTCCGGGTGACACGGACTCAACCCAAGAAGTTTCCCTGCTGATCAATTCGAGCCTTTGACCAAGTCCTCTACACCAATTTGATGAAGGAAGCAGTTGCAGCTTTCACTATCTTGTACGAAGACAAAGGTAGGACTTTAGTCCCACCTCGGAAGCTGACGAGCCCTCGCAGCCGAATAAATTGAAAAAGTGATACGGGTTGTTTGCCTCAGCATGCATAGAAGGTGAGGTCCCCACACGCACCCCTCACATGCCTCGCTCGCAACACCTTACACGTGGTCTGGCAGATCCGTTTACCTACCTAGCCAAGCACTCCTCGCTGCTACCCAATGCAGGCAGCCCTGGTCCCGGGTGCACGTGTACCTGATAACCCGACTATCCTGATAGAGGCCCTGGGAGGGTGAAGCCTAAGAGAGAAAGAAAAGGAGAGATCACGCGGGGTAGGGGGAGGGTTTTGCTCTCTGGGAAGTTGGCTGACAGTTAGCTAATTCAAGAAGCCCCCCCTGTGTGAACAGGCTGAACAGAGAAGGAAGAAGAAGGAGAAAGCTTAAGTGAAGCAGAAGAAACAGAGAAGAAGAGAAGAAGAGAGGGAGCCACAATAGAGAAGAAGAAGGAGAAGGCTTGAGCAACAGAAAGAAGAAGAAAAAGACAGAAGAAGAAATAGAGAAGAAGAAGAACCAGTAGAAGGAGAAGAAAAGCAACAACACCATATATTGATACTTTAATTGCATATATTTTAGACTTTATTTAAGTGTTATTTGTGAGGAGTATTTGGTGATTTAAGTCACCATTTTACTCCATTCTTTTTGGCATATTAATCCTAACATTATTTACAATCTTTATTCTTGATTTAACTTGTGATCTTGAGCTTTTAAATTCCATATTGCTCCCTATGTTCGACCTCAAAACCTTTTCAAGTAATAAAATTTATTTGTTTGAGCACTATTTTGGCTATACTACAACACCACAATCTTAAAACACCGATCTATCAGTTGAACATTTTGGCGCCGTTGCCGGGGAGCAACGGGCAATTTAGAACTCTTGATTACAACTCCTGATTTAGATTCTAACTTGCTATATCTCTTTTGTTGTTATTTGTTTCAGGAGGGATACATTGAAGAAAGATCCACCGCACATTAAACACACCAGGGGCAGGTAAGTTCTAACTACTCTCTCTCTCTCTCTTAAGCCCCTCATTCCGAAAAGGTTAAAAGGAAAAAAATCAATTAGGGCTACTTGCATTCTATCTGTAGGTAATTTATCGAGTTGCCTGATTTGATACATTTTATTTGGACAACACATCATGATTTGTGCACCCACTTAAAGCTTAAGGTATCTAGGGCTATCACATTCTTGTTTGAGCCCTAGGTACCACATTTGGACAAATTAAATTGGACCAAATTAAAGCCAATTAAGGATTCTAGTTTAGGGTTTTTAGAGATACACTTGCTTAATCAAGAAATCATCTTTCCAAACAATGTGTGCCTAGACCTTGATTGAACTAATCTATTCAAGCAAAACCCTAAAAATCATGCTCTTAAAATCATTTGAACACTAAAAGAGGGACCTAAGATTCTCAAGAGGACAATACAGGTAAAGTTGACCCACCTTGATTGGGTCAACCAATCTTCAAATTAGGTCACTTTTTACACTCAACACATCTTAAAGTTCAAGTGAAATCCTAAGCACCCTTGCTCATAATTAAAACTGGTAGACTTAAGAGGTCAAGTCCCCATTCTGGTCTACCTGAAACATCAGTGACAAGAGAGGTTGGGTGGAGGAAACCATGCAAACCATGGAGGCGCTCTACCATGTAGGGGTCTTTGTGGGACTCTCCCTCTCTGGCTACCTAGGTAATTCTCAGGTGGACGGCTTTCTGACTAAGGGGTATCATCCACCCCGAACCTCTATAGTCATCCAAAATTTTTGGGTGTCTTGATTAGGTCCATCACATTATACTTCTCATCTACTCCATCAGTGAATGTTCGGGAAAAGGTCTCTAAGACCACCTTTGAGGCCTCCTTTAGATACTCATTCACGTCGAGGCCAAGCCTCGACCTCCTTGTTTGTGCGACAACCCAATCCTATTGACATCTCTTCCGATTCATCTGAACCTGATTCTCCTTCACCCATCATCATGGCACAACCCATAGAAGAAAATAATCTTGAAAATCAACTTCAGCACCTCAATGATCTATTCCAAGCCTTTGTGAACCCACCACAGTATCCAATGATGAGAGATCACTACAATCTCGCTACGGTGGCAATCGAGCCTCGAGTGCAAATCCCCACTGGAGGTCCTGACACTGAACTCAAGCCCAACATGATTCATGCCATTCCCAAATTCCATGGGTGTAATTCCGAAGAACCTTTCCAGCAAATCAAACAACTTAAGCATCTGGCCCAGACCTTCAGGTCAGAAGCTCAAAATCGGGATATTCTACTCATGAAAATGTTCTCCTCTCTCATGGATAAAGCTACTCACTAATACCAAACCCAAACACGTCCAATCAACACCTAAGCGGAACTTCAATCTGAGTTTCTGAGAAAGTTCTTTCCTGTTGGTCGGACAAATGCTTTACGGCACCAGATCACACATTTCACACAACAAATAAGAGAACCACTTCACGGAGCATGGGATCATTTTCTGGATCTCATGCAAAAGTGCCCCCATCACGGAGTTCCAAAATGGGAACAAGTCTAGTCTTTTTACCAGGGACTCCATGAGGATATTAGATTATTCGTCAATGCAACTTGTGGAGGAAACATCATGGGTCAACACGAAGACACCGTGCGGGAGATTCTCGAGAATATCTGCGAGAACTCCATCAATAATTAATCCATGGGCATTGACGAATGCCTGTGCATTGACGAATCCAAAGTGAGCACATGAGATGCAAGGCCTGTCCTCTTCCGTCGACTTGGAACTAATGGCCAATCATGTGGACAAGGTCTCTCTCATTGAGAAGAAGGTGGATGAGCTAACTTGACATTTGCAGCGTGCCACCTCTATGCAAAACCCATTCACACAACCACCCTTTGGCAGGGAGGCCGTGCACAACATCTATCACCGACCTTCTCAGGGGATGGACCCATATCCACCCCCATTTGATTCTGGTTACGGAGGAAACTCTGGATCCACCTACTCTAGTCGGGGGAACTCTGAACCCTCATACTCTAATTTTCCCAAGGTCCCTCAGACCTACGAGGACCTCAACACCATTCAGAATGATCCATTCTCAAAAACCTATAACCCTGGATGGCGTAATCATCCCAATTTCACGTGATCAGGTAATAATCAAAATCAGAGACCGCAATATCCGCCCTGACCACAAGCTCCTCATCAGCCACCTAAGCCTCGGCCTAACCCAACTTATCAATCTGGGCTGACTCAGACAAATCAAATGACTCTTATCCTTCGGACTCTAGCTAACATTCAGAAGACAAATGCGGCTATGCAAAAATAGCATAGAGACGAGATCACAGAGGTTCGCAATCAACTTGCCCAAATGGCAAATCCTTGCCAACCTAGTGCACTTCCTTCACAACCTCTGCCTAATCCGAATAACATGCCAAACCAGAAACACGTTATGAACCCAAATCTAGGCCAAGCTCACTTTGTTTATCAGGCCCCTTCTACTCCATCACCTGATGGGATGGAGGCTTCGACATCATATACAGGTCACCAACAGCAAAGGTCGACTTTTCCCCATCCACCTCCCCACCATGATTGTGCTATGATCAATGTTATGAAACTCACCCTTAAAGATAGCCCATCTACTCCCTTATCCCAGGTCATTTCTCACCTCCACACTAAAGGATTGTCAGAAATTGATATAACGAGACCTTTGAGGAATGCACAAGTCACTATTCCACTACTTGATATCCTCACTCTCAACCCAAACTCACCTGACTTACCCAGGAAGGAGATGGAAGAACAAACACCAAGAAAAGTAGTACTGTTTGAAAATATAAGTACCATAATCCAAAATAGTCTACCTCCTAAGAAATCTGATCCAGGCACCCTGCTAATTTCTTGCAATATCGATGATACAAACTTCAAGCAGGCTGTGCTAGACTTGGGTGCCTCAGTCAACCTCATCCCTACCAACCTATTTGAAAAATTACCAATTGGACAGCTAAAACCCATTCATGTCACTTTGCAACCAGCTGACCGAACCCTAATCACACCAATTGGGATGATAGAGGATGTGGTAATTAAAGTTAAGGATTTCAGCTACCTGGCAGATTTCCTAATTCTTGACAAGGAGACACCACAACAGATACAGGATATGCTTGTGATTTTAGGAAGACCATTCTTAGCCACTACAAGAGCCATAATAAATTGTGAATCAAGGCATATGACAATTGCCTCAGGAGATCAACATACTGAGACTAATATTTTTGAGGTAACAAAAGGAAAATGCTTGATAGAACAACTAGGTTTTATACAGGACCTCATGACCATATCCTTAATAGAAAACCTAGAACCTAAATTAGAAACCTTTCACATTCGAGATGATGATCTAGTCGAGCATAATGACATAAGTATAGTGGAGGTTTTTACCTTTGAACTTGAGGATATACCTAGAAATGTCGGGAAACATGGTGACAGACCAGATTTAGAATCCATGGATATGGAGACTTTTTGTCTCAAGGACCACCAGGAGTCAGGATTGGACGATACTGAGAGTGGTCTTCACCCAGAATATGATTCCTTTACAGATTTCAAGTTTCATGATTTAAAAGGCACTCTCCAGGCATTCACTTTTAATTGGGATGACAATTATAGGGAAAATTCATTTGAAGACCCAATCTATGAGTCATTTCTTGAGGAAATAATCTCAAACCCAAAAGAAAAGAATCACAATGACTCATCGAGTATCAATTTGATAGGTCACAGAGCATGAGAGGAACCACACATCTGGGGTATCCTAACTAGAACCATTTCTATTGAGCCTTGGAAACACCATAACCCTACTACAAAAACCCATGAACATTATACCTTCCAAATGTTCCCTCTGCCAAAACACAAGATAGATCATCCAGAAATAAATCAACCTGACTTACATCTGAGACATTATGGAATGACTCTCCACCATGCTTTGATACTTATCTGTGGTCATCCCATTCTCATCCATCACGATCATATCATTCATGAAAACAATCACATCTCTCTGATCTCATTGTGCCCGGTTGATGGCGTTAAACTCAGCGCTTAACGGGAGGCAACCCGTCATTTTGAAAAACCCGAAACCCTTCCTGACACATCTTATGCTAAACTCATATTGCACTTTAGGGTTCATCCATTAGAATAGCCAACTCCACCTCTGGTACTCGTACCCAAGTTTGAAATCATTTGTATTAGTCACCCCAACCGATTCACCCACCCAACACCTGTTCTAATGAATGATCTAAGCTGAACTCAAACCCACCTAATTTACAATGACATTGTAAATTGTAGGTATGGGGGGGGTATTAAAGTGCTAAATGTTGTGAAAATCACTTCACAAGAAAGGGTTTCATCAAAAAAGTCACATATTCCAAAAATACCAAAAAAATAAAAAAAATTGAGAAAGAACAAAAATATGAGAGGGGAGGAAATTTTGATGGCATATCTGATTTTGAGGGAGGAGATAAAAATGTCAAAAAGGAGCATAATTTGAAAAGAAAAGAAAAAGAGATAGTCATTAGTAAAAGATTAAGGAATTGACTTAGATCTAGACCAAATCAAAAGAAAGAAAATGAAAGGCAAAAAGTGCTAGTGAAAAAAAGAAGAGATTAGTAGGAACGTCGATTTTAGGCCTCTTGGGCTGCAATCCTAGGCTTAAAAATTCAAGTACCCACTAAGATCTGGATAGTCCTCAAGAGGTTGGGGAAAATGCGAAGCTTATGTATTAGGTCTAAGGCTTAGGGATTATTTAACCTCGTTAACTGACCTCTAGTTTGCGGGACTCGGTAACCTAAGCACCCCAATCCACACACAGTCTGGTTCAGTGCACCTAAGTATCAAAATCACGCAAATGCGTTAAACCTGTTCTAAAAAAGGTTACCTAGATTAGGAGTGGCTGATCAACACAAGTTGATTTGGATGAGTTCCGGACGCAGAGAGGTGGGAAATTCCCCTTAAAAATGTGCAATAACATATCGTCTCTTCGGTGCTTTTCTCCTAGGATATCTGCATATCCTACCGGGGGCATGTAAGCACCTAGTGCTGGTTCAGATACCATGGGCAGCATTATCTCGAAATGTCAATTGCCAAGGTCTGGATTTAGCTATAGAATGCCATGGGCGGGATTATCTCGAAATCTCGAAAGCCATGGTTCTGGGGGTTGCCATGGGCGGTGCTATCTTGAAGCATCGATTGCCAAGGACCCTGCGAGGATTGATGTTGGGGACTAGGAATCTGTTACAGACCATGTTGTAAAGCTAATATGAAGTTAGAAATAAAAAGAAAAGAGAGAAAACTCTCAAAAAACAAAGAAAAATTCCTCTATCTCTCTCTGACAAAAACGCATTGCAAACTGAACCTAGGCTAAAACATGTTACAAGCACGGGTGCTTTAACTGCGGAGTTCAACAAACCTTAGGTTAGTTCCTATGGGCCTTAGAAACTTTCGTGGTAGATTGAGGCTAGAGCTGGTTAGGTTCGGATCTTGGCTCTTACTTGAGTACCTCTGGGCCTACTATCGGCATTCTAACCTAATCTACAAAAGGAAGCACACATCAAAGTTTCAAGCATCAAAAGTTTTATGGTCTAGAATCAAAGTTAATACCTTGAAATTTTTCTAAGGGACCAACAAAAGCTAGGCATGGGGGTATGATGGGAACACCATCATGAGCCATAACTAGCTCATTTTGATCGAATTAAGTCAGTAAATGCTCCTACATAACTGCCAGAGAGTCACAAGTCACTACATAATCATTCTGAGGGAAAAATAAGAAACTAGGTTTAAAACTGCAATTTTACCAACTTATCATGAATGCAGTACAACCATGGGTTTTCTCAGGGTTTGAATGAAGGTCAAATGATCTTAAACAGATAACAAGTGGGATAGAATAATCAGAAAAGGGTTTGCACGTGTTCTGAGAATTAAATGACTTTTTGAAACCCTAAAAACAGATTCACTTAATTAACTGAGGTTCTGATCGGGATAAAATTTGCCTAAACCCACTAAAATTCATATAAAAATATTCTCTAAGGTTTGTAACCTTCAATTTGATCATCAGAACTCATTTTGACCTAGAATAGAGTCACAGACAGACATTTACCGTAATTTGGATTTCTGCATAAATTACCTAGTCAAACGTGGTCAAAACCAAATTCCAACTTCACCATTGGATTCCTCAGGTCCAAATTAGGTTTGTACCAAAATTTGGACCTAAGATGAGTTTGTCTTGACCTAGTTTGCAAATTGGTCTTGTCAAATTACATTTCTACCCTTAACTTTCAAAATATTTTCAAATAGGCCCCTAACTTTGCTGTAGTTATCATAAAAAGGTCCCTGCCACCATTAAACCTCTTCCTACTTGCCCCGGCAACCTTAAAAAGGAAAGAACTCCCTGATTTCTTGACGAATCCCTTTCAAATTTGAAAGGGAAGTTCGTCAAGAAATTCCCTTCCTTTTGAACCTAATCCTAAGCCCTAAAACCTACCCAATCTCTCATGTGAACGCATGAGAGATTTGGTTATCAAGGAATTCCCAAACTCCGGCGAGCTTTCCAAGCTTGGGAAGCTTGCTTCCCAATCTCTAACCGTCCTGAGGTCTATAAAAGCACCTCTTGCTCATACTAAACCTCCCAAGCTTGAATTCAACCGGAGTAACCCTCAAATTCTTCTCTCCTACAGCCGAATTGCTCTTCAAGCTCTGGTGACCCTCCTTACCTCCCCTTGTTGTCTGACTGCAATACCAGCAGTAGATTCTTCTTCCTTGCTTTCTTCCACGTCGAGCAGCACCCGCCGGCATCCCTACCTCCTTCATCCTCACCGTCCACCCCTTAGCAGAGCAACTTCGTCTCCGACGCCAGCCATACCTCAACCGGCACCAACTCCGCTCCCCGTTGTCTGCTACCTCTCCTAAACAACTCCTCATCTTCCACTCTTCGTTTTCAGACACTCGCCACTCTATTTCAACCGCCGACATGCCCTCCACAACTTCATCTTCCACCTCGCCGGCAAACGTCCGACGAGCCCTAGCGGCTTCCACACTTGCCCAACCGTGCCGCTTCCACTCTCCTCGCCATCGCCTCGACTCATCGATCGAAACCACTCAAGTAATTGAGAGGATTGGCCTCTCTATCACCTCCCCTGACTCACGCACCTCCATCCACCTTCCTCGAGGTCGCCAGGCCTCTCCAACTACATACGCAGCACGCCACCACCGCCATCGACTTCGTTACACTCTCACACACCTACTAAGCTATTCTGACATGGCTTTGAAGTCATCTTTTGATTTTCAGGTACTCGCCACTGGTCGCTAGTGACGTAGTTGCTTCGATAGTGCTCTGGCACATGTTCTTGCAACATAGTTCCTAGGCACTCGCTCCAGGTGACACGAACTCAACCCAAGAAGTTTCCCCACTAATCAATTCAAGTCTTTGACCAAGTCCTTTACACCAATTTGACGAAGGAAGCAGCTGCAGCTTTCACTATCTTGTGCGAAGAACAAAGGTGGGACTTTAGTCCCACCTCGGAAGCTGACGAGCCCCCGCAGTCGAATAAATTGCAAAGTGATATAGGTTGTTTGCCTCAGCACGCACAGGGGGTGAGGTCCCTGCACGCACCCCTCACGTACCTCACCCGCGACACCTTACACGAGGGTCTAGCAGATCCATTTACCCGCCTAGCCAATCACTCCTCGGCTGCTACCCAGTGCAGGCAACCCTGGTCCTGGGTGAGCGTGTGCCCGATAACCCAACTATCCTGACAAAGGCCCTGGGAGGGTAGAGCCTAAGAGAGAAAGAAAAGGAGAGATCTCACGGGGTAGGGGGCGGGTTTTGCTCTCTGGGAAGTTGGCTGACACTTAGCCAATTCAAGAAGCCCCCCTACATGAAGAGGCTAAATAGAGAAGGAAGAAGGAGAAAGCTGAAGTGAAGCAGAAGAAACAAAGAAGAAGAGAAGAGAGGGAGCCGCAATAGAGAAGAAGAAGGAGAAGGCTTGAGCAATAGAAAGAAGAAGAAGACAGAAGAAGAAACAGAGAAGAAGAAGAAGAACCACCAGAAGGAAAATAAAAGCAACAACACCATATATTGATACTTTAATTGCATATATTTGAGACTTGATTTAAGTGTTATTTGTGAGGAGTATTTAGTGATTTAAATCACCATTTTATTCCATTCTTTTTGGCATATTGATCCTGACATTATTTGCAATCTTTATTCTTGATTTAACTTGTGATCTTGAGCTTTAAATTATATATTACTCCCTGTGTTCGACCTTGAAACCTTTTTGAGTAATAAAATTTATTTGTTTGAGCGCTATTTTGGCTATACTACAACACAAAAATCTTAAAACACCGATCTATCGCTTGAACAACCACCTCTGGTGGGCCTAGGGCAGGTTTACGATGTGGAAGTCCCTCAAACTAAGGATGTTATGGCAGCGGCGATCGCGATACAGGGTGCCCTAATCGGTGAGATTATGACGAGAACATACTCATACAAGCGAATCCAAAGACTGGTAAGGTCCCTATCATTTTCCTCTCAGGTGTGGAAAGTAGCACACTTAGGTGGGTCTCGATTTGTGTTGTTCGACATGGGCATGTTGGATGTGGAAGGTCTTTGTTTTCGCACGAGTGTGTTTGAAGGTGTGACTGTTATGTGGAGGCTGGTGTTGCTGTTTGATGGGGCACTATTGGATCGCCCTCCTCAAAGGGCGGAGAATAGAAAGGGAATCATGGAGATCTGGGGACTCCCTTTACACCTTCGGACCAACGGGGTGGTGGCTGGGGTGATGGCAAGTTTCGCTGTCCTGACAGAGAATGAAAAGGTGGGCTTATGTGAGGGTGATGGGAGATCAATTAAGGTTGAGGTAAATGTGGTGAGGGGGGGCCCAATTCTAGACAAGGTCATCCTTAGATGTGGAGGGAGTTCGTGGCTCCTCCGATTAAAGTTATCCCTATATCGTGATGAGAAGTAGCAACAGGGGACACAGAGATTGTCTACAGAGGCAACTATTGTTCAGAATGATGACAATGATAGCAGATCCTACAAGTCTGATCGTCTGGAGGTTAAGAAGAGAAAGGAGCTTCATTTTCTGAGATGTTGGATGAAGTGATGAAGGGGATGGATCACCCAATGCATGAGGAAGTGATGGTGCAAGATGTGATTGAGGGGAGGGAACTTATGGTAGTGTATATGGGTTTGCAAGGGCAAGAGGCTGATGGTAGGATTTCAACATAGAATTCAATCCCATTTTCCTTTGAGGCTCTAGAGGGCCTATGCTATGGGGTAGGATCATCCTCTAAAGGAAAAATGGCATGCTCTCCATACAAATTCAGGGGAAGGACAACTAGTGGTGGTCAAAAATCCAATGAGGAGAAGATAGCAACTGTCTTGAAAGTTGAGAAGAGGGCAGGGGGCCTGTAGGGGGGTAAGTGATTTAGGTGATGAATGTTATCACATGGAATGTGCGTGGGTTGCACGACGGGGTGCGAAGAGCCTCCTTGGCTCTATACCTTCGTGAATGGGAAGTGGATTGTGCATTATTTCATGAAACACACATTGAAGGAGGAGGTGATTCAATGTGGCAGTCGCTTCTCCAAGGTGGTTAGGTGGAGGTCAGGGCGGTGGATGTGCACGGAAGGTCTAGAGGTCTGGCTGTGTGGTGGAAGACTTCCAGATTGAATCTGAAAGAGGTCTGCAAGGGTCAATATCAAAGCTCTTGTAGGTTCAAATCGATGGAGGATGATCAAGACTTGATCATGTCTTGTGTTTATGGCCTGTGTGCTGATATCTTGAGAAACAATCTGTAGCAGGAGATGCGTCAGATGTCAAGCAGGATAGAAGGGGTGCCATGCCTTGTGGGTGGAGACTTTAATAGTGTTTTTTCTGAGAATGACCAAGGGAATAGGAGGGTGGATCGAGCCTCCCATGGTTTTCAACTGGTTGTGTCTGAACTAGGACTGAACAAATACCCATCAAGCAGGGTAGAATTCACTTGGAAAAGTGGTAATGGGCTTGTCTCAAAGCTGGATAGATTCTTTGGAAGTGTGGAGCTATTGGAGAGATTCCAACTTTCTTCTGTGATAGGAATGGATCGACCTTTCTTGAACCATACCCCTTTGCTATGGGATAGCGGGGAGGGGTCACCCATTGGTACTTACTTCAAATTCGGGAAGTCATGGCTTAGGGAGGACGATTTTAAAGAAATGGTGATCTACTGGTGGGAGCACAAGCAGGCTGAAGGCTCTACAACTTATCAGTTGGCAAGGAAATTGAGGGACCTGAGGTATATGTTGAAGGAGTACAAGAAGATGGTTGAGGTATTGAGAAATCAGAGGAGGACTGAGGCTTTATCTAAGCTGCGTTTGCTGGATGAAAGAGAGAATGATGGATAGTTGACTGATGAAGAAATGGGGTAGAGAAAATTTTGGCAAGGGTTGGTCCAAGCTGAGGACTTGGTGAGAGAAGTTGACTGGAGAGAAAAATCAAGGCAGCTATGGTTGAAGGAGGGGGACGCCAACACAAAGTATTTTCATATGGCAGCGAGTTCTAGAAGGAGGGTGAACTTCATATCCTCTTTGAAGAAAGATGATCATATACTAACTTCCTCTGATAAAATTCGAAGGAAGGCAGTCAGATATTTTAAGGAAGCCACCAAATCATCAGTGAGGGGAGGGTGGAGGCTGGTAGCATCAACTTTTCCTCGGGTAGGTGATTTGGCAGCTGTTCAGTTGACAAAAACCACCACAGATGAAGAAGTGATGGAGGCTATGGCCAGTCTGAACGCTGAAGGATCTCCAGGCTCGGACGGGTTTTAGGTCCTCTTCTACAAGGAATTTTGACATGTAGTCAAAGGGGATGTGATGGATGTTATCAAAGAGTTCCAATGTGGCAATGCATGCATGGAGAGAATAAATAAATAGTACTTGTTCTTATTACCAAAGAATAACTGAGCAGAAAGATTGTCGGATTTCAGACTATCGCACTTTCAAATTCAATCTACTTAATAATTAGCAAAGTGTTGGCAAATCGTTTGAAAAGAGTTCTGTCTAACTTAATTAGCCCAGTGCAATCAGCCCTCCTTCCCAATAGATCGCTACAGGAGTCCATAGTAGCACAAGAGATGGTGGCTGGGTGGCGCAAAAGAAGAAGTAAAGCTTACATGTGGAAGGTGGACTTTCGTAGAGCATATGACTCAGTTGCGTGGTCTTACCTATGGGAGACTTTTAGGAGAGGATTCCCATCACTCTGGATACAGTGGATGAAACGATGTATTGTTACTTCATCCCTTTCACCTCTGATTAACGGGAGGCCATGCGGGGCTTGGATACAACCTCAATGTGGAGTACGACAAGGGTGCCCTTGGCCCCTTTAATTTTCAATCTAGCTATGGACACCTTGGCCCAATTTACTTGTAAGTTGGCCAGTGCAGGCATGGTGAGGGGTTATTCTATGTCCAATTTTAGGGTGCTGGCACCAATTCTGCAGTACTCCAACGATATAGTATTTTTTGTAGGAGGGAGAAGTGAAGCGGAAACCCTTTTCACAATGATCAATATATTTGGTGAGATTTCAAGCCTTAGGTTGAATGGTGTGAAATCATCTCTGATTTGCTTTGGTATGTCAGGTTAGGAGAGTGAAGCAATCTC
The DNA here is from genome assembly GCA_037157565.1 of Thalassia testudinum. Taxonomy (NCBI): domain Eukaryota; kingdom Viridiplantae; phylum Streptophyta; class Magnoliopsida; order Alismatales; family Hydrocharitaceae; genus Thalassia; species Thalassia testudinum. The sequence goes on from JAZHRO010000033.1 coordinate 8,392,058, forward strand.
AGCCATCTTACATACTCCCACTGCCACACTGCGGACAAGGTACTCGGGTCTGCCCCTAATAGATAATAAACTGAAGAAGAGTGATTGGGCGATTCTATTTGAAAAAGTGACTACCAAATTGGAGTGTTGGAGCAGTAGATTTTTATCCAAGGACGGAAGATTGATTCTTCTCAACTCGATCATCACCTCGATACCAATTTTCTTCTTCTCTGTGTTCAGATCTCCAAAGGCAGTGTGGAAAAGATTGGACGTGATGAGGAAGCATTTCTTTTGGAAGGGTGCGAAGGCTGAAGGTAGATTCTTGCATCCAGTGAAGTGGCAGTAACTGTGTAGGCCTCGTTCACAGGGAGGAATGGGGATCCATTCTTTGAAGGAATTCAACGATGCCCTTCTATTGAAATGGGCAGTGAAGTTGTCAATGGACATGGGAAGGTTTGGTCACAGTTAGTCAAGGAGGCTCACGACTCCTCACAAGTATAGTTGTGGAAATCCCCTCCTCATCGCCCCTCACCATTCTGGAAGTTGGTGTGGCAAGCAATACAAGACAATTGGGATGACTTCGTTCCTGTTTCAGGTGATGGGAGACATTTTTCTTTTTGGACAGATAGGTGGTCGACCTCGGGCAACCTAAACGAGGCATATCCAAGGGCTTTTGCAGCAGCTCCGGATAGTAGAGCTTCAGTCAGTGATTGTTGGGATAGCGTGAGCTACAGATGGGACATTACTGGTGCTGGTGTGCGTGAGGGTGATAGAACGTACGCTAAGCAAGAGCGGTTGATGGCAGACCTGGAAGTTTTCCAGCTGAGGGGCGAGGTGGACTGTTTTAGGTGGAAACATGGACTCTTCACTCTGGCAAAGGCATACAAGCGGCTGATGGGTTCCATGAACGCAGACCCCTCAAGGGAGAACAGGGACTATGCTAAAATCTGGTTTTTGAAGATTCCACTAAAAATTAAGAACTTCCTGTCGCTGTGCCGACATTACGGACTTATTAATGGTGATATGAGATGTAGAAGATTGGGCACTCCTACTCAAAATTGCCCCTTGTGTGACTTCCCTACGGATAGCAGGGTGCATCTATTCTCATCGTGCCTAGTGACTAATCAGATTTGGAGGGGAGTTTGTGGGGAATCTATACCCACATGGGATGACTTTTGGAGGAATCTCTTGATGAATGGAAAGCCTCATGCAAAGATGGCTGGTGTTATGTGAAGTGTATGGCGTGCTCGTAATGAGCGATTGTTTAGAGGGGGCTCAATAAATGTAGGGAACATCTTTAGGGAGTGTTGGGGATTTGTAAAGGAGTGGAGTGATTCCTTGTAATTCTTTTTATAAGATTCATAAATAAAATGTTCCCGGTCTGCTATCGTCATCAATATCACTCCTCGCCTATTAAAAAAGAAAACTACTTAATTAACAATTTAATTAACTACAATATGTTAACCAGATGAATAATTGCAAAGAAATACACAATGAAAATAAAGCAATTATTCCATAAGCAAAAAGAAATGGATATGCATTGAGTTAGCACAAAAAATGTTGTTTTGAAACAACATATGAATTAGTCCTTATTTACTTACAACTTAGGAACATTCTCATTAACAACATAGGCAATGTGCCTCACCATGGCCTTTCCTTCTCATAATACACTAAGTGTTCTCAACACTTAGCCAAATTCCTCAGACTTTAATTCCTCCTCAGTATGGAAGGTTAGATGGAGCTACGTGGCTACTCACAGGATCAACAACCTAGATGGGTTAGATTAGTACCATCACTAGGCCAAGAACACTTCAATTGACTTAATTAACAAATGAATCAAAGTTATTAACTTAAAGCACTCAAAAATGCATCTTGAGATCGCCAGAACTCAAGAAAGATAGTTTCACTTAATTGAGGAAAAATGATCTTTATGTGCTTACGAAGGTGTATGAGGTGTTAATTTGATGGAAGAAATCCTCTGGAACTCTACCATTGATAGCGACCTTCAGAGGTTGAGTGAATTGGGGATGGAGGGCCAATTTGTGTGTGAGGAACAACCTAAGGCTCCACCATAGACAACGGATACCTCAAGTGAAGGTGGAGGTTAGATTAAGCGAATAGATGATTAAATGAGGAATTAAAGAAATGGATTGAGATCATGGAAGAAAGAGAAAGGTGATCAGAGAGTGGAAAAGGTGGGGAAGACAAGGAGCAAACAGGTATTTAACTAAACTAATCTTCCTAACTAACTACACTAATCTACTCTAAACTAAAAACTAAAGCCTAAGGTACTGTTACCTGGATGACTAGGGAAAGGAGATGCTAGCGATTCTTCGCCGAAGGGATGAAATCAAAGTTGAGGATAGAAGTTCAGCAAAGGAAAGAACGCAAGGTAGAGAGAGAAAGGGTGTTGCAACCCTATCCAGAGATGCGATGGAGGAAGAGGAAGATGGAGGAGTGGTCAACTCGCTCGGAGAAGATCGAAAGAGAGGGGAAGAAGGTCATTGGAGTAGGAATGAATAGCCTATGGTCAACTCAGTATGGGAAGAGGGGTAGGGAGTTGTCAACCTCCAATCGGAGGTTTCCATGGGTATGTATTTATAGGGTTCGGTGGAGGGTAGGGGGGATGTACCTAGCCGGAAAAAGGTCTAGATTCACTAGAAGATTCCATATCTTCTTCAATGAAAACGAGGCTTCCAAGTGTCTTCGGTGCATGTCAAGACATCCAAGTTGTTAGATGTGGAGAGTTTGTTGTGGGGAAGCTTGCTATACACAGAAAAGGAGCTCAACCATTCGATGCTATTGACATCAAAGAAGAAGAGTAAGGGTGAACACCGGCTGTCAGCTTCGCTGAAGAAGCAAATAGGAAGGAAATATCTAAGGATCTGAATGCAAATGTGAAGGACCTGTGTGTGAAAAAGGACTCAATTGACATGAAACTTGGGGACTAAAATGCAAACAGTCATTTTTATTAAGCAATTTAATTTATTTATTTTTCAACTTTTTATATATTATTATAAATATAGTAAATAATATATTTATACCATGAGATTACATTTTTTCCCTTTTAGCAATAATTATTTAAGTGATTAATATTATTAAGTTAATTAACAACTTTATGTTATAAATATATAAGTTATATTTAATACTTTATATATAGCTAAATGATTAGGTTTGGGTCCTAATTATTAATTAAACATTAATAAATGTTTACTAGACCTTATTTTAGTTATTTTATCATATAAATAAGGTCCATACTATTTCCACCCTAATTATATAATTAACCTTAATATAATATTATTTATTAGTAATTTAACTAGGAAAAGTAGCTAATATTAATGAATTAGGAGTCATGATGAGTCTTTCATCAATAACCCATAATGTCAAGAATCCTAGGGTGCCTACCTAAGGGAAAGTTTTTGCCCACAAAATAAGAACTTTTGGTAAGACTCACCTTTTGATTGAAGGATATTTCAAATTTCTTGATGACCTCAGACAAATTTGTAATAAAGTGCAAGTTCCCATTAATGAAAATGATGATATCATCAACATAAAGCAAGGCCACAGGGGTTGGAATGCCATGTTTGATAGCAAAAGGAGCTATTTTTCCAAAGTAGGCCAGCTCTTTAAGACCTCAGATAAACGATTCCATGAGTATATAAAAGAAACAATAGGGATAGGGGATCTCCTTGACAGAGGCTACGGGAGGTCTTAAGGAAGGAGGAAGAAACCCCATCAACAAGAATTGAAGAATCGACATGTTCCATACAAGCTTTGATAAGATCAATAACCTCTGCGAAAAAACCAAAACATTGGAGGATCTTATAGAGAGCATTCCAGTCAACATGGTCATAAGCTTTCTCAAGGTCAAGTTGCAAAATAACATGATTGCACAGCAATCATAGGACCTAATCTACCTGAATTAAGTTAGATCCTAGCTTAACTTAGGAATAATGCATGCATGAGCAACATATTTTTCATCATAGTTGATTTCTTAGCTTTGTAAATAATAATGCTATTTTATGTTCTAAATGAGAGGCAATAAAAATTGCAGATGATTCAAGGCCACGGATGATAAATCTGACCATACGGATGGACCCAAAGCGATGATCGCAGTTCAATGGAGCAAAAATCATCACAATGGAAGCCCTGTAGCACCACCTATGGACGGTTAGGATGGCGCCATGTGGCGCCATCCACCACCCCCATCCACTAAAGAACTTGCTACATGCTTTGTGGGTCGTTGGATAGTCATCCAACAGCCACAAAAGTGCCACGTCACTGACTCCCCTTCAAGCATCCAGCGACACTTCATATCAACTATTGGATCTTCATCCAATCGCTGAGGGTAGCCCTCGCGAAAAAGTAAAAATGCGACCATCCGGGTGCATAACGCGTTGGTTAGCATGCTTGAAGATGAGCGGGCAGCGAGAGTTCGAAGCACGACAAGCAAAAATCAAAGCAGGCATTGAGGTGTGATAAAATTGGATCCTGTAATCTTGATTGAAGGGTGCAAGGAGGGTCACATGGCGCACAGCAACGAGTTTGATCAGGTAGTGTAGCATACGAGCATGATGACATGCTACTGGACGTGAATTTGCATGCATGATCCAAGGGTAGTACGGTGTGCGTTTTAAGCCATCTGATCATAAGATCGGAGGGCTGAGGTTAAACATGCAGGCATGCGTGCTAAGGGTGAGAAGGTGGTGGAGTGAGCGACTAAGTGCATGCCACGTGACGCAATCCCGTGCAGTGTGTGCAATGAAGGTGCGATGGAGGATCTTTTAAGGTGCAATCTGGTCCGTGGATCTCCCGATCGATAGATCTGGTTGCTCCAAGGTTGTTGCAAGAATTGGGGATCCAAAATACCTGCTTTGCCCCTCATTTTAACTATAAAAAGGGCCCCAAAGCTCCCATTTGAAGGCATCTCTCCCTCCATCTCTTGCTACAAACATCTCCTGCTCCCCTCTGCCCTCTTCCTTCAAGACATCCACCAAGGCCACCCTTGGTGCACTGCTACTGCTACTCCATGCTTCTCCAAAGGCCACCAAGGACCACCCTTGGTGCCCTATTCTAGTAGACTAGATAGTTTTTTTTATTTATTCTAGTAGTACTAGTTCTAGTAATGCATGTTCTAGTTATTTAGTTCTACTTAGTTCAAGTTAATGTTCCTGTCAAGCATTCAACTAATGAAACAATTTCCTGATTATTATCTAAATCAAGTTGAGTTACTTTTTATCTATCTTGCTTAGTGTTTAGTTCTAGTTAGATTAAATCAAGTCATTTTACTGCCTCCCTAAGTTCGACCAGGACTTACCATCTCGTTATATTTTATTTGCTTTGGCATATTTTCGTGCTATACTACGATAAGAATATCTTAAAACATGATTTTATGCTCGAGCAAATTGGCACCATTGCTGGGGAGGCAAGGCGATTTCTGATTTAATATCTGATTTAGTGTATTTTTCTTTGATGTGCAGGTATGAAACAAGGATCCACACACGCATCGAATGTGGGTGAAGAAAATCAAGTGCACACAATTATCTCAGTAGGATTTTAGATTAGGATTTGATTTCACATTAGGATTGGAGTTATTTGAAAAAAAAATTAGGATTTTATCTTTTAGGTAGTTAGGATTTGGTTTGCTTTGAAAAAAGATAAATTAGGATTGAAAAGCATTAGTGCTACTTTTAGAAATTTGGCCAAAATTTTGACACAAATTTGAAAAATCATTTGCCACATTTCTAGTGGTCTAAAATTTTTAAGTCCATCCAAGTGATAGGTTTTCAAATTATATTTCCAACGCTATCATTTCCATGAAAAGCTTCAATTCACGGATTTCTAAAAAAATTGCGTAGTACACAAGGGTTAGACAGACTGAAATCCAGATTTTTATGAACTTCAAAAATCAATTACGAACAGCACACAAATCTAATTGACCCAAAAATGGTGGGGTTTGAAATATAATCAAGTTAGCTTTCTCCCATATTTTTCCCAAATTTTTGGATCACATTTGATACTATTTTAAAAAGAATAACCAACACAGGGTCAAAATCTCAAATCTAACCCTCTGTTAGTTAAAAATTCACATATATTTATTTGAGATAGTAAAAATTCTGAAAAAATATTCTCTGAAAATTTTATTGAAAAGGGAATCTTCCTGCCAATTTTTACATCATTTGGGTTCCAATTAATCTTAGAGAGTATTTTGAATCTAACTGCGATCTACCTAGTCAAATTGCATGAACCCTAAGTTTAACCTTTAGGGTCACATTTAGAGACTGCATTAGACTAGCCTAGACTCAATCGAGTCCAGTGATTAGTTGGTGAGTCGAGTCACTTTGTAGACCACTCACCAAACTGAAGAAAAGGTTAAAAAAAATTTGTAAAATTATATCAATAACCTGTATTCGTCTTTTAACTACTAGGTGGTATCAACCTCTTTGGCCAAAGCTGGTGCCGAGCCTATGGGGTAGTATCAAACGACCGCATCTAAGGGCTACAAAGGAACTGGAGGCGAAAGTCGAAGGAAGATCCTTCCTCTTAGTCCTCTCGTAAACAGATTGGCCGAGTTAGCTTAAGAGGCGGGGATCATTTTTAGTCGGTTTCTCGACAAATTTTCTTCAACAATTTAAACCTAAACGAAATATCTGGTCATCTGATTCTAAAGGCCCAATTTGATTAACTTTGCTACACCAACTGTTGTTGTTGGTGTATGCAAGGAAGGAGGTCTTTAAGACCTAAATTAGTTGGAAGTTGGGAACCAAACTCGAGGCGGCGAAGGCAACTTTTCATTTCGCTCGACTCTTCTTCCCAACCCTCATCTTCCTCTCAATTAACTAAGATGGCTAATCTTGGTCCTGGACCTGGTCAGGGCCTTGAAGATCTAGACCCGATGGCTCATCTGGAAGTCAGGGTTAGGGAATCAGAACAGAAATATCAGCAGAGTATTGACAGGATTCTCACCACACTGGATAGGATGCAGTATCCACCACGCGGAGAACAACTGCTAGACTTCTATGATCCGACAGTTATGATTTTGGCACCTCAAGTCTGGATTCTCGCAAGCAGACATGCATTCAAGCTAAAGCTAAACATAATAAGTCTGATTCAGACTCATTTTCATGGAAACTCGAATGAGGATCCCTTCCAGCACATTGAGGATCTGAGTTGAATCGTAGAATCGATTCGACCCAAAATTGTTGATTTATGGATTGTTCTCATGAAGCTTTTTCCATTCTCTCTTAAGGATAAAGCTTCTTATTGGTTCAAGACTATCGAGAGCCAGATTAGAACCTGGGCAGAATTACATTGTGAATTCCTGCAAAAGTTCTCGATTAGTTGGACAAATGCAATGAGGCATGCAATTACAACCTTCTCCCAAGGACCAGGGGAGAAATTGCATGACACCTAGGATAGATTTCATGATCTTCTCAGGAAATGCCAGCACCATGGTGTGCCCAAATGGCACTTAGCATATGTCTTTTACCATAAGCTGGATGACACACATCGGTACCTGGTTGATGCATCTAGTGGCAAGAATTTCCTTGCAAAGGACGAGAACAGTGCATTCGAACTGTTCGAGTCCTTAGTAGAGAACTCAATGAATGCTACGTCTATGATCCAATTCCAGCGACCTGGATAGCAATGAGTTAGTGTCCATGAAGCTCACACCGAATCTGCCTGAGTTGATATGGACATTGTCACCAAGAAGCTGGATAAGGTGGATCTACTTGACAAGAAGCTCGACAAACTAATTCGAGCTCGACCTGGATTTCCTAGCAATTCAATTGCATCCCACTCTTCTTTCGCATCTCGAGTCCCTCCTACTCGAGTATATTTACTCACTCGAGATGTATCTTCATCTTTACGGGATCCTACATATCAGAAACTCGTGAATAATCTGGATTTGGCACCATACAATTAGGGTTATGCACCCCATGACGATTCTAGTGTGTATTCCTTTGTTGCATATGCGTCTCAGACATCTTCGGCCCACGAAGATGTCAACTCTATCCAAGGATAGAGGTGTAATAACCCATATTCAAAGACGTATAATCTTGGTTGGTGCTAGCATCCTAGCTTTTCCTGGTCTAGTAACTCACAAAGACCCAATCAAGATCCACACTACCAAACTAGACAATACGGGAATACGCAAAACACATACCGAAGGTAGCAACCATTCCCATCTCAACAGCAATCCCATTCTACTTATCAACCGCTGCATCAAGCTACCAATCACCCTCCAAGGCGGGCTGACTCTTTCGAGGCGTTGAGAGAAGAATTGAAGGAATCTATGCGTCAATAGAATTATGACAATTTGAAATTCATGAAAACAATGGCGAATCATATTCAGAACATTCAAAGTACATAGAACTAGCTAGTATAGGAGCATAGATCGCAGGGAGCCTTGCCCTCCCAACCTATCCCTAACCCAAGATATGTACAGAATCAGGGCACCCCTCCTAGGTTCCAGGCACCATAGGGATAGGCGCATGCAGTATTATAAGCACCTCCTATGCCTCCTGGTTATGTTTCAGGTCAGTCGGCCTTATCATCAAATCCTACCCAATCTGCCCCTTCTACTCCTCCCCCACCTCATAGATAATATGCTGATGCAAATGCTGTCATGCTAAGGAGCAAGAAATCTACAAAGGACCTACCATGTAGGCAGGCGGGTCATGATACTTCTCAGGCTAGCTCCTCTTCCAATTCTAACCCTTCAAAGGAGTAGCCTATGGAAAAGAAATCAATCATCGAGATCACTGACATTCCTTTACCCTTCCCTGGAGCCTTAACTTGTGAACCTAAAGGAAAGATAAAGGGAATCAAAAGCAATAGGACTTAAAGGAAATATTCAAAGATGTTCACATTAAGGTTCCCCTCCTTGATGCCATTGACCACATTCTTATTGTCGCTAAATTCTTTAAAGAATATTGTACACCCAAGCAACAGTCGAGGAAGATCAATAAGGTGGTATTGTCCAAGGAAGCTAGTGTAGTCATTTTGTCTGACTTTCCACCTAAGAAAAATGACTTGAAAGCTCCACTCATTTCTTGTCAGCTGCAGGATGCTCCTTTTGACCGGGCCTTGCTTGATTTAGGTTTAGCCATTAATTTAGCCCCTACTACTATTTTTGACCACTTTCAATTTGAGGAGCTAAAACCCACTTCGATCACTATCCAATTAGCTAATAGATCAATCAAAGTTCCCCAAGGTGTGATGGAGAATGTCGTAAAAATCCATGGGCTTTGTTTCCCAACGGATTTTTTCATCTTGGACATGGACATTCCTCCTAATCTCCTTGATGCACCTATCATCTTAGGCCGCCCATTTTTGGTGACCGCCTAGGCTAACATTAACTGTGCATCAGGTGTATGGAGATTACCCTGGGAATGAGAAACTCAGATTGGATATTTTTAGGGCAAACAGGGACCCACAATGTAATTTTATCGAGGACTCGGATGATGACGAACCTGAGTACTATGGGAACATAGAACTTCTTGGTGAATTGACTCTGCACACAGCTTCTGTTGAGCTCAATGATTTGAGTTATAATGGTTCTGACACTGTGGTAAACATTGAATTGACAAAGAAAATTGATGAGGCACATCATTTGAATTTCGAGAGATTTGGAGTGGAATTGCCAAAAAACCTCATGACAAGCTCAAATGAAAAATACATAGAGTTACATGAGATTCCATACATCCATGGGGTTGATTTCGAATTGTCAAGGAATCTAATCGAAGTTGAGGAAGAATCTGATAAAAACCCTATTTCTGATTGTGAGGAAAATTTGAAAAATCTTGAGTAATTTTTGGATTTGGGATCGGATGAATCTATTACATCTTCTTCGCTCTTCTATTTTGATATCAAGGATTTCACAGAAGCCATAGAATGGAAAATGAAAGAATTTGAGACTTTATTACATCTAGATTCTGATTTTTCGCACCTTGGGGATAATGAATTGCTGCCCATTATATTTGAGAATTTACACCATGAATAGAATTTGGGTGATTCATATGAGATTTTTGATCAACCGAAGGACGACAATGAATTGGGCAAATCTAGAGCAGTTGGGATGGAACACTGGATCTTATTCGACACACCTGTTCTGCAACCACCCACACCCAGATCCACTCAGGAAATGGTTCCTTATACCATTTCAGACTACACCACTCAAGTCCCTCCTTTCATTTTCCACCACTTTTAGGACTTGTATGATTTGTTTTCCACTCTCGACTCCTTATCCACCTCATCTGCATTGCTCATACACCACTCTTCTGGGTTGCCACTTGCTACCTATCACCCTGGCACCTAGATTTATTTCTCTTGTAGCACCTGGCTACAACCAATTCCAAGCCCTGATATTTTATTTTGTTGACCTTGTGGGCTTTGTATTCATGGGTAGCTACTCTACATTTTTGGCCCATTGATGGCAATGGAACTCCAAGTGCTTACCATCTTGACTCTTTCTCCTACAATCATTGATCCATCTAATGGAGTTTCGCCCAGCTGGAGGCACTAAACTCAGCATTCAAACATAACATTTGCTTTATACATAGCATATTTCATTTTGGCATATTATTTTGCATATTGTGATTATCATTATAGTGTTGGCATATGTTGAATGATGAACCAGAAGTAATTCCAGGTGATTTCTATCCACTTACATCCTGTCTTAATTTATTTTCCTTTATGCATGAGGACATGCAAGAACTTAGGCATGGGGGGGTAGTACACAAACTGAAAATTTTTTCTGCCAACATCTCAAAAAAAAAAAATCTTCAGGTTTATTAGGGATTTTATTCTTTAATTGATTCTTGAATTTAGAATCCAGTACAATGTCACACTTGCACGTAGAATTTGCAATGGATCCACTATGAAGACCGATAGACATCTTTAGTTTGTCGAAAAGAAGCACTACTTCTTTTCCTAAACCCTTGGATAGTAATTAGGGAGTCAGGCAAACCATCTTCTAGTAGATCCACCAAACAATTGCGAGGTGAGAGTAGAGAGTCTACTGGTACTCTATAAGGAATCTTAATTTTTTGGATAATTAGATAATGATACTCGGAGTTACACATAGCTTTCACTCTTGGTTCCTGCGTATAAATTCTTTATGGGAATTTTTGATAGCCACCAATATGGTAAATACACAGAGAGCGAGTTCTAATAAAACTATGACTAAGGTGGATGGTTATGGCTGTCCTTTATGGAATCCTCAGATGAAGAAGGGTATTAATGTCAAGGATAAAAATGCGTTGTCCCATCCATTCGTTTCCCGGTGCCGAGAATAGGCACTTCCACCAAATAAGCCACCTAATACCCTCTTGAAAATCATCAATCCCGAATAGTGCCTCGTGAATAAAAGTGTGTATGTCATGTTGCATTGTGTTGTGTTGGTAGATATATATGCGAAAAAAAAAGAAAAAAAAATGAAAAAGTATATAAGAAAAGAGGAAAAGTCTGAAAAAAAAAGTGTTGAGTTGTATTTATTTCATTTTATGTCAAGCATAGTGAGGCAACAACACCTACTACCATTACGATCTACCAAATGCAGCCTTGACCTACTTTTCTGTATTTCTAACTGTCCGAATATTAGCTGAGGATTTTTGACTTAGTCATAGGGTTATCAGAACTTAATTGAAGTGTTAACACCATGAACGACCACCAAATATATTTACAAATCTGGTGAAATTGAGAGCTTGAAAAAAAAAATAGAGAGAGAGAGAGAAAGAATGAGTACAAAGGAACTAAAGAGAGAACAAGTTTTTCACCTCTCTTTAAGTTGATTTATTTGATAGTCTGGAAATCTAAGTTCTGTAGTACTAATCTATATGTAGCACTAGAGGAGTGTGAGCCACCAAATACAAACCCACTTGACTCAGACATTTTCTACCTAAGCCAAAAATCAAGATTGAAATTAGAGATTATTTTATACCCCCTAGGGAAGAAGTTTGTCTATCCCGATAAAGTTTTATTAAGGGTCAAGTACGAGCTTTAGATGTGAGTTGACTTTTCGATTGGATCCGTTGCATAGGCTACAACACTACACTTTCACGATTATCTGGATTTCTAAAGTTTTGGATGAAAACAAAAGAAATAGATCTCTAGTCAAACTCTTGATAAAATTTATTTAGTCTTGCATTTGCTAGGGACTGGTAAGATTTAGACATGGGGGTATGATTGCGAAGCAATCATAGGACCTAATCTACCCGAATTAAGCTAGATACTAGCTTAACTTAGGAATAATGCATGCATGAGTAGCATATTTTGCATCATAGTTGATTTGTTAGCTTTGTAAATAATAATGCTATTTTACGTTCTAATTGAGAGGAAATAATAATTGCAGATGATTTGAGGCCATAGATGATAAATCTGATCATACAGATGGACTCAAAGCGACGATCGCAGTCCGATGGCGCAAAAATCATCTCAATTAGAGCCCTGTAGCACCACCTATAAAGGCAGGAAGATGGATAGTCAAGATGGCACCACGTGGCGCCATCCCAATGGTCTACCGCCGCCCCCATCCATTGAAGAACTTGCTACATAATTTAAAGCCCATTGGATCATCATCTAACGGCCACAAAAGTGCCACATCGCAAGCTCCACTTCAAGCATCCAACAGCTCTTCATCTCAACTGTTGGATCTTCATCCAATGGATGAGAGTGGTACATACGAAGAAGCAAAAACACAACCATCCGTGTGTGTAGTACATTGGTCAGCGTGCTTGAAGATGAGTAGGCGGTGAGTGTTTGAAGAGCAACAAGCAAAAATCAGAGCAGGCGTTGAGGGGTGATAAAATTGGATCTTGCGATCTCAATCAAAGGGTGCGAGGACAGCCACATGGCATGCGATGACGCGTCAAACCAAGCTGTGCAGCATATGCACGTGATGATGCGCTACGAGACATGCATTTGTATGCGCAATCTAATGGCAGAGCAACGTGCGTTTTAAGCTATCCGATCATAAGATCGGACGGCTGAGGTTAAATGCACGTGCGAAGGGTGAGAAGGTGGTGGAGCGAGCGGCTAAGCACATGCCACGTGGCTCAATCCCATGCAGTGCATGCAATGAAGGTGCAACAGAGGATCTTTTGAGGAGCGAGCTGGTCTATTGATCTCCAAATCGATGGATCTGGTTGCTCTATGGTTGTTGCACGAATTAGGGATCCAAAATACATGCTTTGCCCCTCATTTTAACTATAAAAAGGACCCCAGAGCTCCCATTTGAAGGCATCTCTCCCTCCATCTCTTGCTACAAACATCTCCAGCTACCCTCTGCCGTCTTCCTTTGAGACATCCACCAAGGCCACCCTTGGTGCATGGCTATTGCTACTCCATGCCTTTCCAAAGGCCACCAAGGACCACCCTTGGTTCCCTTATTCTAGTATACTAGATAGTTGTTTCTATTTATTCTAGTAGTACTAGTTCTAGTAATGCTTGTTCTAGTTATTTAGTTCTAGTTAGTTCTAGTTAATGTTCCTGTCAAGCATTCAACTAATGAAAGAATTGCCTGATTATTATCTAAATTAAGTTGAGTTGCTTTATATCTATCCTTCTTAGTGTTTAGTTCTAGTTAGATTTCAGTTCTAGTTAAATTAAATCAAGTCATTTTACTGCCTCCCTAAATTCGACCAGGGCTCACCATCTCGTTACATTTTATTTGCTTCGACGTATTTTCGTGCTATACTACGACGAGAATATCTTACAATGCAATTTTACGCTCGAGCATGGACCCAAAAACTTTGTGATTGATTTGTTGAGTGAGTTTAAAAGTAGATGCAATATGATCAAAGATAGATCTTCCTTTGATAAAACCAGCTTATTTCGACGAGATGATCTTGGGAAGGAGAAAAGAAAGTCGAATAGCAGTAATAACTGAGGCAATCTTGTAGCAAGCATTGCAAAAGCTGATAGGCCTTAGATAAGAAAAATTATTGACTCTTTGCAATAAGAAAAATGAATGTGTTATTAAATGCTTGGGGAGACTTATGATTCAAGAAGAAATATGAGATTGCATTGGTCATATCAAATTTCACCGGTTCTAGAAGTTAATAAAAAATTCAACATTAAATCCATCTGGACCTAGAGAGTGGTTTGACTACATTTGGGAAAGAGCCTAAAAAACTTCAACATCAGATGGTAGGAGGGATAAAGCACAACAATCATCCATGGTTATAATAGGAGGAATGTTGTCCATAAATGGATCTACATCAGAAGGAGCAGGTGAAGAAAGAAGATTCTAAAAATAGGTCACAGATTTGGTGGTGGCCTCGCTCAAAGATCCATTGTCGAATATAGCAGATAAGTAGTTGCGGGATTTCTTAGCAAAATGCTTTTTAATAGTAGTGAAGAAGAATCTGTTGTTTCCTTCCCCCTCCTTGATCTATTTAACTTTAGCTTTTTGCTAGAGAAAGTCATTTAATTTGAGCAAAGCCTCATCAAGATTGTCTTGAACATTTATGAGCTCAGCAGCCACGGCATCATCCTACTAAGAGGATAAACTCTTATCTAGATCATCATATTTGATCTCCAAGTTAGAAACCAACAAATGGATGCCTCCAAAAGCTGATCAATTTCACATTTTAAGGGCCCTTTTAAGAATACAAATTTTGGAGCACCGAATAGATATAGGATGAAAAGATGGATCAGCAAGAGGTTGACTCCAAGCAGAAGTAGCAAGCTCTTGAAAAGATGAATCCCTCATCCACATATTTTAAAAGTGAAGAGGATGGGCATGGAATTCAAAATTGCTAGTCAAAGAGAGGAGAATGGGAGCATGGTCAAAATTACATCTAGGAAGGTAACTACTGATACGAAATTTATGCAATTTTGTAAATGAGTTTTGAAATCATTGTAATGTGTAAATCTGATCGACTTCTAAATTTATAAACCTAGATAGTGGAAGTATCTAGGGTCGTCCAAGGAGGCGAATGGTAGTTGTAAATATGATAATCTCTCTCTTACTAACTCAAATATTCTTTTTTTGTTTTTGGTCTTTGTGATTTTTTTTAGGGTTTTAAAATATGGGCAACTAGAAGTAAAAAAAATTGAGTTGAATTGCGAGAATAAAACAAAAGAAAATCGACCTTCTTAAGCTCGCTCTAGGCATGTGTGACCTAGAGTAATTAGAAAGGGAGTGTGAAGTGCACTAAGTAATTAAAATAACTTTGAATTGAAGCACATAAAATATGAAAGGCACTTGGAATTGATGTAGAGAATATAAATGATTACAAATACTTGGGAAGCTTAATTGTGTGGAGGGATTCCACACAATTAATTCCCAAGTAGATGAATGCTTCTCTACTACAAAAATTAATTACAACAAAAGCTAAGAAGAGTAGAAGAATCTCCCGAATTGAAGTAGGAATCAATCCTCACTCCAAGCCTGGATGTGTTCCTAACTTGAAGAAGATCTCTTCCTTCCTTCCTTGATGCTAAGGCTGCTTCTCCTAACTCCAAAAAGGTGGACGTCCACCATCCTTTCTTTTCTCCTTGCCTAGTCATCCTCTAATGATTGCTCCCTAGCTTGGCACCAAGGAAGTGGAAAGAAGAAGATGGACACCAAGGAGACAATGTAGCCTCCTTAATCACCTTCACTCCTTCTTCTTTGGCCAACTATGTTGTGTATATAGGTAGAAAATTTATGTAGCCAAGAATGGTTCTAAAGTGGTGGTTATGGGGGTATTATATAGAATTGTAGGAGGGTGGTGGGTATGGTATTTTTGGAGGGAAATGAAGGGGTGCATGGATGTTTTTGGAGGGAAAAATGGGAGGGAAATGAAGAGGAGACTTTGGTGGTAGTTATGTGATTTTTGGAAGGAAAAAGGTGGCACCACTTTTTGGTGGAGGTGAGTAGAGTAGGGAGCTAGGTGGAGGAGCTAACTTAGCTAGCTAGTAGATGATAGGAGCTAGGAGTAGCTAAGAGGAGCTGCTTTGAGCTAGTCTAAGCCTACATGGAGCTACTTGAAGTTGATGAAGACTTGCCTATGAACTCACCAACTAGCTCAGCTAGCTAGTTCTTTGCTAGTATCTAAGATAAGTAGGGTTCAACCGAATGGAGTCAACTTCAGCTTGTTTGGGGTTGATGTGAGCTAGGCTGAGCTTGCTAAAGAGTCCTTAGCTAGCTTAGCTAACTAGTTCTCAACTAGTAGCTAAGCTTGAAGGAGTTGAGCTGAGTTGAGCTTCTTGAGCTAGAGATGAGTTGTCCTAAACTAGAATTCAACTGGTTAATGACTCTTCAACTAGCTTAGCTAGCTAGTTCAAGACTAGTAGCTAAGCTCCATGGAATTGAGCTGCCATGAGCTAGGAGCTGAAGATGAGCTAGATCCAGCTGAGATGAATTGGAATGAGCTAGGATCCAACTGAGATGAGTTGGAATGAGTTGGGATCCAGTTGCCTGAGACTTCTATCTTCTTCTTGTCTTTCTTCCTTTCACATTATCAGGGTTTAGTTCATTTCTACTATGTCCTCTTCCCTAACAAAACAAATGAGATGTATCAATACATAAAATGATGAGAAAACTAATAATGCATGCCTAAATCCTAAATACAGCCTAATACCATAATGCAAATACAAAAACCCTAGGAACTAAGTGTGATTTTAGCCTAAGAATGATGATAAACTAGTGTTTATCACACCCCCTGCTTAGTTTTTTGCTAGTCCCTTAGCAAAATGATTTTGCAAAACAATATTAGGAAAACTACTTATTTTTGGTTTCTTGAGGAGATCATTTTTATGGGACTTTGGTTATCATGGAAAATAAGGTACGAAATTTATTTAAGATGAAACATCAAGATTAGTCCTTGGATTCAAGGGTTAGCATAGAACAAGATCTGCATATCTTCCCAAGAACTCAACTAATTTCCTCCCTTCTGATTCCAACTATCCAGTCAACCATTTTTGCAGTTAGAACCTCCTTGTCTTAAGAAATCAATCCAGAATTTGCGTTACAATGAAAATTCAAGTGTCGGTGCTTTGTGATTGGCCAACTCACTTTTTTTTTTTTATGAATGATGTTTCTATTGGTTTGCCCCATGATCAGCCTAGAATTAGCCTTAACAGAATTGTGTCAGAATCATCGTCCCCATTATCGTTTCTTGAGGAGGTCCTTGCTCCTATGCTATAATAGCACTGTCCAAGACACCTTTGAAAGCCCGACACCCCAACACCTCATGACACTATGAGAAGAACTCCTAGCGAATCTAGGCTCTCACTTTGATACTTCAGGATAGTACCATCTGTGACACCTAAACCGCAGGATGTGCTTATATGCTCCATATAGAGATATGGAATATAGATATGGAGCAAGCACCAAGGGGGTAACATGTTGGCATCACTTCCTAAAAGGAGAGTTTTCTCCTTCTCCATGGTAGGGACTCATCCAATCAAAACTACTCCAAGTTTCACCTTAAGTTAAACAAAGGGAATTATTTATTTATGTGTTTTTGGGTTTTTTATTTTTTTGGATTGTGTGTGTATTTGACACTTGAGTTTCAAAAGAAATTCAAATTTCTGGTCCAAGAACAAAGTCAAGTACCATACAAATTGCTGGATAGAATCAAGGACAATTGGTTTCTTCAGGGGTTTAGAAGGATTTCTTTGGGAGATATACTGATAGAATCTAGATGTTCAGACCTGAAAAGTCTAAAAATGGATCCTCGGATCCGTCCTTAAGTCTGTTTAAGATTAAATCCCATGTGTGCCTTTTTGAAATAAAGTCACAACCTTAGTCCCGAGTTTCGAAAATCCTCAAAAACTTTTTTGAATATATAATTTTTGTGGGATTTTTGAAAATGCATGCAAAAATGACTATAAAATTTTTGTGTTTTTAGGTTCTAAAAATCCTGAAATGACCGTCAAAAATTAAACTCTCCCCCCCATGCTTAAGGTATGCAATGTCCTCATGCATAAGGAGAAAGATATCACCTAAGTGAGAAAAGGTCGAAATTAGGATTGGTAGAACCTGTAAAGAAAAAATAAAAAGGAAAGCGAGAAAAAGTTGTTGGGTTACCTCCCAACCAGGGATGTCTTTTATGCCTTTTCATCTTAGCGTAGTGTGTAGAGGGGCTGCAGAAATGTCATGGAGGTAGTTGGAAATGAGGGGACGAGTATGATATGGGTGGATGGAAACATGATTCGAGTCTAGCTAGGGTTTTAACTCTGAGTGTAGGCTAGGCTCAATTGGATAAGATGTAAGGTCTAAGGTGAAGTGGAAGTTAAAGTAGTCGGGGGTGAAGGTGGGTATTGAGGTTAGGTTGGGAGGGTGAGGTGAAATTAGAGTGGGGGGTGTGGTAAGTCAGGAAGAGGAGTAGGGTTAAGGCAGGTTCCCAATTGCGAAGTAATCATTGCGTCTTCAACCACTTGGTCCATTTTAGACTTCGAATCATTGAAGAAATCATGATCTAAAGTGGTCAAAGGATAACAAGATTCAAAAGCATTGTTTCCTCCACTAATTCATTGATTTCAGAATCTAAGTCCTCAAAAAATTCTTAATCATAGAATCTCCTGGAAGCTTTAAAAATATCTAAAGTAATTGTTTGGTCATCACAAGTAATATCCATTTTTTCAAAGTGGCAATCAATATTTGCTTTTGCGATGACCAGAAAAGGTCTTCCAAGGATGATAGGGTCGTTCTTCAAGGCCTTAAGTACATTGATGAACAGGACCAAGAACTCAACAGGAAATACACAGTTCCAGACCTGAACGATCACATTCTTCATAATTCCCTTAGGTTTAATTATAGATCAGTCTACCAATTGTAGTGTCACTTCAACTGGCTTCAGATCATCGAACTGAAATTCTTCAAATAGAATAGTGTGGATGATGTTGACAGAGGCACCTAAGTCAAGTAGGGAGCGATTAAAAGTTGTGTCATTGATGATCACAGAAATAAGGGGAGGTATGAGGTGTGGTTCATCATAGTTAAAATGCCCAAGTTAAGCTAGAAACGAGGTTAAAACACTATCAATTGACAAAGGAAATGGGTTAAGTGTGGGATTTATGGAAAAAGATCTAAAACACTCAACTTATGCTAAAAATGCAAAATTAAGTCACAATTAAAGAGATTCTATACCCATAATACACTTGGATGTTTTGAATGCCAATTGAACACAATTTGAGCTTGAATAGACAAATCAAAGGTTTAATTATGTTATAATATATTCAATTAATATGCTATAAAAATTACATTGCATTTTGATCTCATTTGGACCTTACATTTAGTGGTTTACATCTAGGTCCTCAAGCGTTTACATTTTATTTACTTAAAAGAGGTCAGGGACCTATTTGCATTCATCCAAGGACCTTTTGGTTAGGAAAGATATTACTTATGGGTTTCTTTGCAAAAATTCTATCATTTCACATCTTTAGGCTTCATCGCAAAATACCCAATACACCTGCATCTCACTCCTCACGTACTGTTCACTGGCAATGAACATGAGCTACAATTGCCATCCAATCCTTTCCCCATCTGATCAATGGTGGATCTCCACCAAACTTCCTATAGTTGGTGCTAAAACTTTCCCTCCTATTTCTAGATCATATCTAGCCACTCATATTCATTCTAAGGCATCACGCATGCTCCAAATCTCATCCCAACCCTTAATGCCTAATGTCCTGCTACCCATTAATCCCAGTTACACAGTCCCTCAAAGCCTATAGAAGCAACTTTGTAGCCAACCTTTGATCCTTTACCCAGCTCCCCCTACTTCCTCAAGCTCAATCCTTTCTTCCCACTCCAGTTTCTTCTTCCCTCATCATTCACTACCTGTGATAGAGGCAACACCCACTTCTCCCTTGAACCATGTCGCTAGGGGTCTCACAACACCTGAGGGCATCCATGGAGTCCTACTAGAGGATTCTTCATTTGCTAGAATCTTCTTCCTCCTCTTCATTTCCATGACCACCAGTCGTGGTTTCTTTAGGTCCCTTTCATCCTTTAGAAAGGATTTAATGCTTTCTTACCATAGATTAGGATAGATTAGATTGTTTAGATCAGAATTAGTTGCTTAATTGTGTTAGCTTAGTATAGTGTAGTTTAGATTAGTGTTGGATTTGATCTCTGCTTTGATCTATCCTCTCTGATCAACTATGATCAGAGAGGCCAATCCACTTATTCACATCACTCCTCACACCTTTCCCCTCACTCCATTATCACTCTCACACTATTTTCTTGCCATTTTAATTGACAATTCACTTCCTACACCACAGCAAGCATTAGATTTGAAGTTCATTAGCTTCCAGATCTAATGGCACGCTAAGATCAAATGAGGGTCTTCTCATACATTCCATAGATAACAAAGGACCCTCTTTGGGCTTTGAAATGGATTGATTTGATCAATTGAACTTGATTTGATTTTCGAAGCTGATCCAAGAATTTATGGTGCAATTAGGTTCTAATTGAGTTAATATTGATTTAATTGGAGTATGTGTGATTGGTTCAAGATGGTTTAATTGAAGTTTTATCAACTAATCTATCCGTGCCTAATTTTTAGTGTTGATACTAAGTTTTTGGTTGTTACTGATAGCAAAGGCCTATGAACATCTGATGCAAAGATTTGAGGCCCTTACAATGATTCAAGCATTTCATAAGCATCTCCTAGGACCCCTAAACACCAATCAATGGTGTGCAAGGATCCTAGATGCTCAAATCAGTACAGCGATCATATATCAAATGCCATCTGGGCAATAGCTTGATCTTATCGTATAAGAGTTTAATCCGTTGATTGAGGTTTAAATGAGGTTTGAGTTACTTAAAGGAAGGTATGGAACTAATTTACAAAGGATTTGAACACTTGACTCAATGTATCTCATTCACACTGTCTATAGTGCAGGAGAGATCAGATGGGGTTTTTAGGTTTTTTTTATCCTTAATTTGAGATGTATGAAGTTTTAGATCTTTTGCTAACTATTTGAGATAGTTGAGAAAAAGGTTTAACTAATTTGAGAAATATATGGAGACCTGAGCTTCATTACCCAAGTTTTGGGTGGATAGTAATACCTGGTATTTCAATTGATGTTTTATAACCTGAGCGAGAATTTTAAAATGGTGACTAAGGTTTGTGAACATATTTGAGAAATTGCCGTAGTGTTTTAAGCATGAACTTATATCTAAGAAATATTTTTCAGCAAAAGTCACTATGGTTTGTACTGGATAAGTCTTTGAATGTGGTCTTGAAATGGATTTTTGATTGAATTATGTTTACAATGATTTGATTGAAATATATTTAGTATGGATCTACTTGTCTGGGTCATCTAAATATAGTATGAAACACCAGATCAAATTTAGTTTGATTTTAAAAATTCTTTTAGCAGCTATGGATTGCTTTATCTGAATGAAGTTCTGAATGGGTTTCTATTGTGGTTTATAATTGGTTTTAAATAATTTCAAGTTTGTGATGGGTTTGTATTGCATAAATCTACACATTGCTCATTGATAAAGTTCCGAATTGAATGAGTTAAGCTTCATAGTAGATTTGGTGATCCTTTGTCAACAACAGTGGGTTGGGAAGAACTGAAAGGATTTATACAACTGCTTGAAGTGAAATTCCAAGAGTTCCTGATCCTAGTTAAGGTTGAAAGATTTTTATCAGATGGTTTAATGTAGAACAAGCATTCAGCTATTTGTATAGATGTTATTTGACTTTAATCCTGATTGGTATGCATTGATGAGAGAGTTGAAAAGCTTGTCGGTAACTACACTTGTGTAATCTATCTAATCTAAATTCTATATTGGTTTTAATGTTTGAAACATGTTTGAAGAGTTGATTCTATTCTTAATTGATGTATGGAAGTTCTGCAAGCTAGCTTAATTCTTTACATTTCAGCACTTTGAATGAGATTATAGACTTTGGGATTCATGTTCTAACCTTTAAAAGCCTATTTCTAGCTTAAATTGTAAATACATGAAAAATATAAAAATAATTGTAACCAAATAAAAGAAAGATGTCTTGAGTTAGCTTTGGTTTAGTTTTAGGTGTTTGTGAGTTTAGATTTAGGTTTCAAGTTCATTAGTTAGAACATATCTGCAGAAGTTTTAGTCTTCTCATGTTTGAATAAAAAAAAGGAAAGTAAAAGCACCAAAAAGAATTTTTCTTCTTCTCTTCTCATCTTTTTTTGCTCTTTCCTTACCTCTATAAAACACAAAAAGAAAATAAAAATATGAGAAACTCCAAAAATTCTAACAAAATTCCTATGTAAATAGTATTTATACTTGTATATAAGCTTAAATTACCTATATATAGTAACTTATATGTATATAAAATATGCTAATAACTTATATATTTATTATAATTATGTAGATAGGTATTTATATTAAGTCACATAGTATATATTATAATAATATAATTATGTATATATTTATTTATATTATATGTACATAATCCATATGTATTTATAAATAGGTAGGTATGTACTTAGAATCATATTTATAACTGTAAATATAATTTAAAGTAATTATAATGTACAGTACTATAGTCCTATATTTATTACATATTTATATTTATAAGTTAATTAGTTATGTTATTAAGTTAATGTAATTTAAATTAGTAAATTAATAAATTAATAAAATAATTTATGTTGTGTGTTTGTATGTTATAGTTTCAAGTATTTTCAGTACAGTTATAACTTATTATATTATAAACAATATTCATATTGTATTATATGTGTATATATATGTATGATCGTGTATTTAAATGTGTACAAATAGAAATAAATCAATAAAAATAAATTAAAAATCTATAATAGTTAGGTAATAATGTAAATTAACTAATTTATAAGTCAATTATACCATTATTTATTAATTTATACTTTAATTAAGGAATTAGTCTAAAATCAACGTGTATTTATCTATAAATTTAATGATTTTTTAAATATGTTTATATATTTAATTAATGTAAATAAACTATACCAATTAAAAGCCCTTTATTTCAGCTACATGTATATATAATTTAATAAATATTTATTTATTTATTTATCATCGTAATTAAGGCCTAAAGTTGGCCATAAATCACGCTACGTGCATTAATTTGGCGTGCATGAAAGATGCCACATTAGAGGACGGTAAGTGCTCGAAGCAATATAAAATGAATCACGAAATTAAGTGAGGCATCCAGTAAGGGTCAAATCCCCATAGCCATTTGTCCTGACCCATTTGCTATAGAGAGAGAGGAAGGACCTATTGGGCCTATGGGTGTGGGTGCGAGCATGTGTGGGCTTAATGGGTTCAAAATTATGCAAAAATAAACTAAATAAAAATTAGGGCCTACTGTTACAACCCGGTTCCCAAATTCCTATAGGACACGAGACCGGACCGACTCGACTGATCACAAGACCCAGTCGTCCAACGAGAAATAACAAAAAAGCTGGAAAGTAACCCACATTCACTATGCTATGCAACTAACAGTAAAATGGTACAGCAGTAAAGAAGTAAAAACCACTACAGTACATATCACCACCACAACAGTAGAAAAGTAACAAGGTACAGGAACATAAAAGTATAGAACGTAAAGATACAGAACGTAAAGGTACAAGAGTCTAAACTCACTACTACAAAAGAAGTACAACAGAAGAAGCTACTGCTACTGGGCTCTACTAGGCCCAGCACCCTCTGCAGCTGTAAACTCGGGCTACTCAACACCTGGACCTGAAAAGGGTTATGAGTACACAACGTCAGCGAACGCTGAGTAGACTGACAACCAACTAACTAAAGCAGTAAAAGTGAACAGGTAGCTGTTATTTTTCAATTACTTTCTTTAACTAATTATTCTTTTTCACCACTTGGTTTATTTATCAGATCTCTTTCTTGATCTCGAATGTTCCTCGTGGGAACGATCTTGATTGCAGTCTTTTCCGAAGAGTAGAAGGCACACGTGGTGCTCTCCTGGCCGGGAGAGTCCCCCGTGGTGATCCAACACCCAAGGTCACGGAAAGACATAATGGTGACTATGGCACACGTGATAAGCGCACGGGTAGCTACCCCGCACTGGCATGCGGTCAGTCATTTCTGCTAACGGGTGTGTCCAAAGTACAGCACGAAATAGTATATAGCCTAGCCCTCTCAGTAACAGGGGTCTAGCCCCTAAGAACCAAACAGGGGTCTCGCCCCTCCACAGTCCGCACACCCTTGCCGAACTACCCTGGTTTGCCCAGTGGGCCTAACAAGTCAGTGTAGGGTGGCTAGCTGAACCCCGAGTCCCGTGGGGTGGCTAGATCTCTCCCTACACTAGTAGCTCTCCCTGGTACAGTGTGCACGAGGGCCAAGAAGTCAATGCAGAGTGGCCAATCCTAACCCTGGGTCCCAACCCAAGGGCAGTTAGCTCTACTCTACACTAAACAGGGGACAGTCACTCTCCTTTGTACTATGTACTCAAGGGCTAGCACACTTCCCCACTCACATTCCCAGATACATTCCATTCATTTCCAGGAGCTCTACTCCTACTTCCCCGTAGGGTTCATTCTCATATTTCTCATGCCATTCCATACCAGGTTTCATCATTCACATTTCCATTCTCAGGTTATATACATGCAGCTCATATTTCTATCATTCACATTTCCATTCTCAAGTTATACACATGCAACTCGTATTTCTATTATTCACATTTCCATTCTCAGAGTATACACATGCAACTCGTATTATATCATTTAACGTATACAATAGGAAGGTTACATGCAACTACTAACTAGCACAGGTAATTCATAATTCACAAGCAACTTTGGTTCATTTACAGGCAGCTGTTTAACATTTTTGTCTACTCATTCCAGACTGCAATTCAATCACACATACAGATATTTCAAGTACTTCTCACCCTAGAATTCATGCCATATCCTAGGTTCTAATCATTCATTCCATGCGTGCATTTAAGTTTATAGTTAAATTAGGGGAAAACACTCTACCAATCAACCAAGGAGGATTGGGGGCTCGAACGGTAGGCTCACGTGCCTCAGCAAGCCCCGAACCCGCAACGGAACGAAGTCCTATAACAAAGAATAATCACAAGGGAACAATCAGAATAGTATAGAAAGCCTTCTAACAAGTAGAAGAACTCACAAGGAAAACATCAGTATCTTATTTGCCTAAAACGAACCCTAAACGAGTTAAAACAGTGTTACTGACTCAAAATCAGACTTCTGGAACAACTTCCAGACGTCTTAAAAGTGTCTAGGAACGCACCTTAAACTCTACGTCGACCTCAGACGTTTAGGAACTCTTCTAGATTGTCTGGACCCAGCTCCAGTCGTCTGAGAACCTCTCTGAACGTATGGAAGTGCATCCAGCAGTCTAGCAAGCCGCCCAAACGTCTGAAATGCGTGGGAGGGCATGTCCCACGCCTTCCCGAAGCAAATCCTCCACGCGACGACCAAATCTCCTCAAAATAGGTACGCAAAGTGTTCCTGCGGAGCGGCCTGCATGGCCGTATCTGCAAAGGGAACGTACCTTTGCGAAGCTCATTCCTCAGACGTCTGGAATCGCCTCCAGATGACCGCTCCATCATCTGGACGTGACTCCAGACATCTGATTCTGGGAAAAACCCAGAACCAGAACCTGCTCCCGCCGCGTGTGGCCGTGGCTTGCCTCCTCGCTTGCAGCTCCAGCTGCAACAGTGTCAGGGATGACTTCCCAACGCACTCCTACTCCTCTCGCACGCGCTGCTCCAGCCGTGTGCCCTCCGATGAGCTCCCACATGAGCTCGCGAGCTCACTCTCCTCCTCCTCTCCTCACGCCGCTCCTCCTCATCGCCGCTCTCGCACTCACGCTGGGGTGGTGAGGAAGGGAAGAAGTGGCTGGAGGCTATGAAGTGAGGGGAACGAGAGAGGCGAAAGGGGGGTTTTATAAGGAGGGGTGTTAGGGTTTTGCTGGAGGAGGGGAGAGAGAGAAGGGAAGGCTTTGCACAAAATTTTCAATTTCCAGACGTCTGGAAAGCTGTCCAAACATCTGACCAACAGTCCAGACGTCTTAAAAGGCTCAGGACAGAAGGGTCTTTACACCTACCTTTAAGTGTTATAATTGTAATGTGTGTGTACGAGTGTGTTAAATTAACTAAGTGTTAGAGTGTGTTATATAGAGTGTGTTGTGTAGTATTAGTGTACAAATGAGTAAGTGTTGTGTATGTGTGTATGAGTTAGTGTGTGTATATATATATATATATATATATATATATATATATTATGTACCATATACATAGATCATAAATACATAGAATACAAATACATGTATATTATTTTTCCCTTATTTTTTTGTAAATTTATTTTCAAGGCTTTTATATACATATGTAAGTAGTGTCATATATATATGTTAGTAGATATAGTATATATATGTTAGTAAAGCAAGTATTATAGTTATATATATATATAGGTTAGTTAGTATATTTAGGTATTGTAAATATGCTTGATGTATACTATTAGTATTTATAATCTTTTTGTGCCTATATTAAGGCACTACTTATATGTTACTATATATAATTAACCTAGAGTAGTTTAGAGTAGTTTTTGATGACTTTATACTTGTTTATATCCTTGAGGCATTGTCATTGACTTTAATTCATTCATTGTCGTACAAAGTTGACTTAGATTAGTTCATTCTTTGATTCTATCATTCGTAATTCATTCTAATGTAAATAAACTTCACATTTTTAGAATAAAAGATGATTTTTGGATAATAGAGAGTGATGTATATCAATACTACCTCCCAATGAATGACTTGGAATAAAGCCATTAAAAATTATATATAAATAATGACATCCGTCTGAATTGTGATACTATACTATGATATGATTAATTAACCCTAATTAACTACTGATCCAGATGGCACATCAGGGAGCGCTCGGATCTTTTTTCTTGGGAGGCAGCTCACTCTGGACCACAGAGCTTACTGTCGCAAAAAGGATCACTCGTCCTAGGCTTTTCACCTACTTTTTGGGAGTACAAATATCCTTGAGAAATTTGGCATAGGCAGGAATATATTTAATTATGCCCAAGAAGGGGATATTAATCTCAAATTGCCCAAATATATCCATGAGTTCCATATGTGTGGGCTCAGACTTCTTTTTCTTGGTGGTAGTGGGGTTCAAGGCTTAAGGGAAGGGAATGGGATTTTGACCTTTGGAATCATTTTCTTTTTCTTGGTCTTCCTGTGTTTGGGTGGGAGGAGAGTCAACTGGCATTTTGGATGGGTGGGTTTCTTGTGTGGAATGAGAAGGCCTAGGATCTTGAGTTGTCTTCCCACTCCTCAAGGTAACTACATTGGCAGTATGATTGCTTCTAGGAGGAGGTCAAGGGGCCTGGTTTTGATTGAAACCCGAGGTGTGCTAAGGTCTTGGGTGAATAGGCGGTTGATTGTGATTTCTGCCTTGATACCAATTCCGTTGATTATTAGGGTTGAGCATGGGTTGGGAGGGTAAGTTGCTTGCAGGTCATGGATCTGTTGTAACCCTGATTTGATTTTGTAAATTAGTGGTAACATGGGTTACTTCAGTCATTTGATTCTGCACACCCTGTAGGGTTTTCATAACCTAGGTATTAATGTCATCTTGAGAAAATCCAGGTTGGTATTGATTTTGTCCATGAACCCAAGGTTGATTTTGTTTAGAGTCAGGAACTTGATTAGCAGTATTCCAAGAGACATTCAGGTGGTTCCTCCAACTCGTATTGTAAGAATTGGGAGAACTTCTAAAATACTCTTGGAGGGTGGAAATAAAGGTTTCTAGAAATCATAGGAGGCATAGAAATAAGGGTAAGTACTGGTTCCAAAGGTTTCCCCTAGTATCAGAATCATTGGAGGCATAGATTCTAGAAATCAAGAAGGTACTATTTTCAAAACAACATTGAACAGATAGCTTGAGGCATCACCTCCACAAGGGAGATTTTAATCGAATCTTTCCAAAAACACCAAATACTTGAAGCTAAGGGATCAATCAATACTGAGTCGATGTGGATGGCATGTTTAATAAGGATGGCATCAGAAAACTTCACAAATGGTTCAAGAGTGAAAATGAGTTGGAGCTTATGTAGGTTAATCATAGATTTAAGATAATTTAAGGTTGGAGCATTTAAAATGTCCCGACAGTTCCAAAAGAGAATCTTCATTAAGATAGGGCAATCAAAAGTGTCTTCAATCAGCTTTTGGTCATCCTACCCATCTCCCTCAAGGATTGACCCCCATGGGCTCCTCCAACCATAATGGGAGAGTGTTCCGCATGTGCCACAACCTTAAGATGGGAATCATTAACAAAAAAATACAACTCAGAGATATCCAAATCCAATCTAGCTTTTTCATTCATTTCATCATCACTCATTTGAAAATTTTTTCCATCCGAGTGAATCTCTAACATTGAAGGTGGATCCATGTTAGGAGGGGGGTAAGGAGTGGGAGTAAGGAGTGGGAGGTAGATTCCCCAACAAAGATCTTTAGGTTCATATTCATTATTAGCCTTTTGCGTCGAGACAAACGATATTTTAAATCCCTAGTTTGTATTACAATTATTTTTTAAGGAAAGAGTTTTGGGAATCGAAAAATACTTAAAAGAATAGTCATAAAAAATTGTATGCAATTGAAATTTTGTAATATCATTTGAGATGGAAAAGGAAGAAAGGTGTAAATCTTCAAAGCCAATATCATTCACAAGGTTATCAAATGCAGTGTAACTTCAACCCATCGCATCGAAATGTGCAACAAACGTTTGATGTTTGGCAAACTATCAAACAAAAAATCAATTGAGAAAGGCCGGTACAGAATAATATCTCGAATAGATGCATCAAATGAGAAAGAGGTATGATTCACCTGAGGCAAGGTTGGAATGCTTCGAAGATAGAACTTTCTCCGAAGCTGGACCTTTCAGAATTGTGGAACGTCAGATTTGAGGTTTCCAATGTCTGAGGAGAATACAGCAGCAAGGAACCCTCTTCAGCGAATCATCAGAACTCGCAACCTCCCCAAAAGAATTAGATGAGAAGTTATTACATGGCGAAGACTCACATGTCCCACCCTGATCCGCTGAGAAGGGAACAAGGTCAATGATAAATTCCTATTTATCATCATTCTTAAGCATAAATCACACTTACTTCCTAGTTTTTTGCATTCGCAATGCAATATCAGAAATGCATTATGCATACATGCATTCGTAAGAGCATTGCATGCATTATTAGGGTTTTGCAGCATTTTATGTTACTTATTTGCATTGCTTGCCTATCATGTTAACATGAAAAGCCAAAACCTTGATAAAAGGAAGAAGATAGAAGCCCCTTCAGCTATAATTTGGCACATCTCTAGCTCAATCAACTCACCCCAGCTCCCTTCAGCTCAATCCCACTCAGCTTGGCTACTAGTTGAGATAGCTAGCTAAGGAGTCTACAAGCAACTCTACCCCAACTTCTTTCAACTACAAGGCAACTCAAGTCAGCTCTAGGTAGCTCTCCTTAGCTACTATCTAGCTCAAGCTAGCTCTATTACTTAAAGCTCCTACTCTACTCCTCTACCCTAAGTGGCGACCACCTTCCTCCATAAAACCACCACAAAACCACCATCTTCTCCCCTCCCTTTTGGCACCAAAAAGAATAACCACCATCACCCTTCACACCCATTCAAGTTGGTGCCAAAAATCACCCCATAAGCACCACCAATTTTGGTGCCAACTTTCCCCAACCACCACATAAAATCTCCACCATCCATCTATCTACACCCACCATCCTAGCCCTCCAAATTTCCCTCCAAAAACCCACCTTCTAGAATCCCATAATTGGTGCCAAAATGGAGCCACCCTTTCATGGTGGAGCTAACCATTCACACCACCCATAACCCCCCCTTCATCCTATATAAGGACCCCCCTACCAGCACTAAAAAGGGATCCTTTGCTACTACAATTCTTCTACCAAATGCCCTACCAAGGCCTTGGTGGAGGAAGGAGGATGTGCACATTAGAGGGGTTCACTACCACCTCCCTCTAGTCTCTCCACTCTATCTTCTTCCTTGGAGCCAAACCAAAGAGCTTCATTGGAGGACGACCAGTGATAGTCATACCATCATTCGTAGTAACTAACTTAAATTAGTCAGAATCAAATGATAAATGCTCCTAAATGATCGTCCAAGGATCATAATTCCATACTACACTGATCTTAGAAGAAGATAAGAAAATAGGGTTAATTCTGCTATTTTACCATCCCATCATAAATTTATATTAACTAAAGGGGTAATCAAGGGTTAATTAAAGCTTAAATTAACTTAAAAGGCCAAAAAGTGGGCTCGCACTGACTGAATTAGGGTTTCAAGCATTTCGAGGACAAAAATAATATTGAAAACCCTAATTATAAGCCACACTTAAATTGAAAGTATTCTGGTCATGATAAATTCAATCTAAACCTCCTAAAAATCATTAAAAAATATTATAAGAGGTTTGGTACCTTTGGTTTGACTATTTGAACCCATTTTGACAAAAAATAGATATTCATATGGGAATTTACCTTGTTTTGGGCTTCTGTACAATTTACCCAGTCAAACATGGTCAAAACTCAAATTCAACTTTACTATTTGATTCTTTGGTGTCCAAATTAGGTTAACACCAAAATTTAGGCCTAATCAAAGTCCGTCTTGACCTAGTTTGCATTTTAGCCCTCAAAATCTCTATTATTACACTAAAACCCATAGTTTCTATACTTTTCTCACAAATACACCCCTAGCTTTATCATCTTCCTCAAAAATAGACCCTTGCTGCCTTCATCCTCCTCTCCGCCATCTTCCTAGTCTGAACAGGGAATCTACCTATGCTCGCCAAATTTCAAACTCGAAATTAGAGGAGTAATTCTTCACCAAATCTTGCCATATTTGGTGAGATTTCTCTGAAGATCAAGCCCAATCATTTGAGCTTGTCATTGAGACTTGGCATGGCCGAAATCAGCGCCGGTGAACTTGAAAAACCCAAGCTCAAAGTCAGTTAAGGCACTTGCCAACTAAAGCATTCTTGGCTTCTTTTACCTGGGATCTAATTCTATATAAAGGGTAGAAACTTTGCAAGCCAAGGGTGTGCAATTTTAGGCGATTCTCCACCTTAATTCCTCTTCCTCACTAGTCAATCAAAATTTTTGCGACATCCATCAAACAATCACAATAAAGTGCTATTGTTAGGTTTTTATCCCCGACAATGACGCCAAAAATATGATCGTCAACCACCAGCTTATACTAAAAAGGTTGTTTTATGTGTCGATGTTATAGTATAGGTGTCACAAATGCAAATCGATGTCGCTTCAATTTTATTTAATTACAATTTTTACTAGTTTATTCCAAGTCATTCACTGGGAGGGAGTTATTAATATACATCTCTCTAAGTTCAAAAATGTTAATTTTATTTACAAAATAAATGAATGAATCAATAAATGAAAGAATTGGTTAATTATTTACAAAAGAATCAATTAATATCTATTATAATGCCTAAAACATATGTATAATAAACAGGCATCAAAGACTAGCTACTACTACATTATGTTAATTATATACAGTTCTATCAATAATACCTAGATATAGGTACAAAAATAGCTAATAATATCTACTATATTAGATCATATTAACATACTAATATCTATAGTAACATATATTAAATATACAGTAACATATATATACGTTGCTATAGCCTTAGTAACATATATACATAATCTAAGGCAAAAATAGTTACCTACACTAACATATTAATAGATACATAGTGACAGATGTATCTCTCACTAAAGCTCGATTTTATTTATATACATTTAGGAGCTCAAACAGTACTCATACTATACTAATATATATGTACGCACGCACAGACACAACACACAACACAGCCTCTCAAGGCTCAACACTTAGCCATTTTTCAAATCTCTCTCTCACTTATTCTCACACTTAGCTGATTTTAGGTCATCCTCTCTCTCTCACAGAAGTCTGTTGCTCAACCCAAAAATTAGATTTTTAGTGGGCGGGCCGACCACGTTCAAGGGATACACAGCACCCAATAGGGGTGGGACTAGACCTCTACTAGCAGCTAGCAATAGTTAATTTTAGGTTCATTTTTATCCGATTCCAGGCCCAATATCAGGCCAGCTACAGTGTGTGGCCCCCGACCCACCACTGTTCCAATATTCATCCAATATCAAATGCTCAGTATCGAGAGAGATGTGTGGTGCATGCGTGCTCCTTGCGCATGTTGACTGATTGGCATGCGGTAAGGATTCAATTTATACTGCGGTGGTGCTCTCGCCACATACGATGTGGCGCTATTTGGAGCACCCAAATTGGTGCTCTGCTACGTCTGGAATTACATGGATTTCTATGGTTTGGCCCTCAATTTGAGGGCCCAATTTAAGTCCAATTTTAAAATAAACTATATTTTTGAAAATCCCTTATATAGGGATATATAATGGAATAGTTAATTTAGAGAAATAAATTATTTAGATATATAATTAAATTAGTTAAAGTTAAGGGTTTATACACATTAAATTAGGGTTTCATTTGTTAATTAAAGTACAAATTGGTTAATTAATCATGAAAATGACTTTGTACAGAGTTAATTTACATAATAAATTATTTATTATACATTTTTAATATATTTTAGAAACTTTATTTTAATTATATACATTTAAATATTAACTTAAGTTAGTTTTACACATAAATAATTTATAAATACCATAACATAGCATAAATACACTATAAATAGGTTGAAAATACTTAATATAATATTATACAAATACACATTATAACTTACTTTAGTTTTAACTTAACTTATTAATTTATTTATTTTAAATTAATAAATTATTTAATTAACCTAATAACTTAATTACCTACTGTAAATACTTAATTAAATTAAATTACAAGTACTGTACAACTCATAATACATATTTATATGTGTATATACAGTATGAGATATAATTATGTACAAATAGATAGGTTTACATAATTACTTATGTTATGATGCATTTAATTAATACAAACTAAGAGATAATTATATAATATAGTTATATATACAATAAATCACTCTAAATATTTAATTTAATACATAGAATATAGATAAATGTTATATGTACACATTATATACATATTATGCAATATATACATATAGCTTAGGTTTAAATTATAATTACAAGTATATTCATAGTATACAAGGTATTTTTAGGGTTTTTCTGATTATTATAGTTTTTATAGGTTTAAGGGAGATGGGGGATGAGAGAGAAAGAATGAGATAAGAGAGGAAGAATTTCTTTTTGCTGTTTTTGATATTTGGTTCTTTATTAAATTCCAAGGTATACTAAACCATCGACTGGTGTGTTTTATCAAGCCAAGGGTTCATATTACCTTGAAACTTGGTACACATCTAAAGAAATACCTAATCTTACTCAAGATAGGTTTATTTTATTTTTTTATCATTTTTATATGATTTTCATTTATTTACAAGTTAAGCACAATTTATGCCTTAAAGGGTGTTGGAAGTGAAAACCTAAGACCTTAAAGAGGTTCCAAAGGGTTGGAAATGTAGCTCATTCACTTGGAAATGTCTAACACAACATAAGAAAGGGATTCAAACATTTGAACTTGATTTTCAATTTAATTTCATTCAAACTTCCCATTTGGATAGTTAAAGCATTTAGCATGCTGACAATAGATTTCAAATCTGATTTACATGCACTTCTCATCAAATTTAAATCTAATTCAAGTACAAGAATGCTTGTACAACAAGTTCTAACCATTAACATCATGTTAGCTTCTTTAAATCCCTCAATCCAACCAATTCCCACATGAATCAATATGTTCTAAACCCTGATGCTGCTATGAAAATAGCAGTAGCTGAATGAACTGCTACAAGTGAAAATCAGTAGTCGTTTACTGCTCCTTTGTTGCTTCAAACATAAGCTGTTGCTTCTGCTGCTGTCTAATTCCAAATCAGATGCTTCTCAACAAATCAGACAGCTTAATTACTGTCAAAGTTGCTGCCATGAAAGCTTAGATCTCACTCAAATCCAAATCCAAATCAAAGCTATAAAATAAAAGGGAAAATCTCACCTACACTTTCTCTCATGCTATAGACAACATGAAGGAAAGGTTTCAAATCAGACTTTGAAATCCACTGAAAACCATGCTCTAATTTTCCAATGCTTGAAATCAGGGTTAATCCCATAAAATGTTAATGCTGTTGTAGCTCTTTCAAACCAAGAGTACTTCATTCAGGACCATGTGAAGATCATTGTGGTTAGATGGTTTGAATGGAATGATCCCCATATGAGGTTTCACACTCAAATTAGATCTAAATGCTCAAGAGCATCAGATCTAATTTGATGCCTTGATGAGTTGGTGATCGATTGGTGAAATAATTCATCGAGGAAATCACAGAATGCGATCATGAAATGGTGGGGGAAGATTAGGGGGTCGAAGTGAAAGTGGGAAATCACCTCTCTGATCTGAATTGATCAGAGAGGGGGAAAGCGATCTAACTCTAATCCATCACTGAATTTGGTGTCTGATCTACTCCTAACTAATCTAATTACACTAATCACTACTCTAAACTATTCTAGAAAGCAAGGAAATCTATCTAACAAGGAAGAATAGGGTTGCCTGTATCTAAAGCCGACGACTAAGGAGGAAGAAGGGACGGAGGTCTCCAGCGAGTGAAGAGCCCTCTAGTGGATCTCCATGGTTGTTCTCAGGCATACGTCATCCCTAGTGGTGAGGAGGAATTGAGGATGAAAAACCACGCCCCTATCATAGGCATAGTGAGTGAAGGGGTTAGAAGGTACTGTAGAGGGAAGAATGATCGGCTCAAGGAAGTAGGAGGGGAATCGTTACTATACACGCAGCCCCAAGGAGGCACCGCGAGGGTGAGATTAAGCTCCTAGGGTATGGGCGGTGGATGCGAGCTAAGAGGGCGCGCGAAGGATTCAACTTAAATCAAGGCTGTTGGATTGGATCTAGCATGGGTGGTGATTCCACGTGCAAAGGCGCGGGAAATTTGGATTGGGTTTAGCCGTAGGATCATGATTCACAGGAGCGACGGCTGCGATTTGCTGAGTTCTTGCGTGAACAGTGGACGTCAGCTGCATCAAGTGTGTTGGTGTTTTTGTGAGGAGATCCTCTACGGGTGAAACGGTGTAAAATTCAGGAACAAACCCATTAGTGGTGAAGATTAATGCAGCTCGGTCCTTAGAGTCTACAAGAAGTCCTTAACGGCTTACCAAATTGTCCCTAAGACTTTTAATGTAAATAAAATGTTAATGCATGAGGACCTATATGTAATCAACTGAATGCAATGTCCTATTGATGTCTAAATGACACCAAGTTTTTATTGAAGCATAATTGTACATTTAAGAAATTAATTCCACCTTGGATTTGAACTTTTAAGTCCAAATGTACATTCAATTTGCAATTTGAATCATCATATTGCACTTTGAATAGAATATCTCAATTTGTGACCTAATTTTGTATTTTTAACATTGATTTGCTATTTTAGGTCATTTTCACTAATTCTCACACTTAACCCTCATGTGTTAATTATGTAGTGTTTAGCTTAGTTCTAGTTTAACTTGGTCATTTTAACTATGATGAGCCATACCTTATCATACCCCCATGCTTAGGTTTTGCTAGTCCCGTAGCAAACAACTCATTAAAGTGCAAAGCATTTAAGTACCAGGTAGGTAAGTGTGATGAGATATCTATTTTCCTTTTCTTAAAATTGTTAAGTGTTTAGAGATGATCTTTAAGCTGAAAGATTTTTCGATAAGCCAACTGTGTTTATGTTTGGACATTGTGAGAACCTGTCACTTCGGAAGCTAACCAGAACTTAAGACTGATATGATATAGACCATCTCTCGATCAACAAAAACTCTTGATATTTAAACCTTAAGTGCAATTTCTAGGACTCAGAAGGTTTTACAAGGCTCAGAAGTTAAGTGGTTATGGCTGTGCTCAGTGATAGGTCAGGACTAACCAGGTGAACTTTAAAACTCAATTTCAGGGTTTCAAATCTTTTTAAGTCCAAGTTGGTCTTAGCTTCAGCTCATGTCTTTGGATCAACTCTCAAAAATAAGGAAAACTCAAACCCAACCCTTAGTACGTTGTGGCTTAAAGAATATTTGGTGGAAACAAGGTATTTGTAATGCACCCTAAAAATATTTTTGGTGGAAAACTATTTACAGGACTTGGAGAACATACTTGACTTATTTTAAAGAATGCCTTTTTCTACAAATTCTTTTTGACTTTTTCTGATTTTTTTTTCACAAGTAAATGTCAGTATGTCTTCGACAGCTTTATTTAGTAGAGCACACTTATTTGGTGGGTAAGCACTTTGGTAGAAAGAGCTTCTCCCAAACACAAAACTAAAGACTAGAAAAAAGAGTCTACCTGCATGCACAGGTAAGGACTCTACCTTCCCTAATGAACACTAGCGTTAAATTTCAAGTTTACAAGATCTTTCCCAACACTGTGTAGTGTAAACCAAGGTTACTTAGACTCCTAAGCCAAAGCAAACTAGCGAATCCTGTACTGGTTACTCAAGTACAAGAATATGTCCTAAGTTAGGAGATATCCTAGTTTATCTTGTCAAAGCTTAAAGTGTATTAAGTCAAAGCCTAAGCAAATCAAGCTACAGTGACCTAGAAAGTCTAACAAGCAAAGGTTGAATGTCCATAAACATTTATTCTATTTTTATTTTTAGTTATAAGATTATAATTAAACACTTAAGATTCTTTTCGAAACTTTTCTCTCTCCTCAAAGTTTTCAGTTTTGGAGTTCTCCCTCAACAATAGAGATCAATAGGTCCCTTATTGTATGTTTTGGAATTTTTATTTTTGTCATTTTTTGTATTTTTGACTTTGTAATTTTTTCAAAATTTTCAAAAATTTTCAATTTTTTGGTATTTTTGATAATACTATACTATATATACTACAAGTATGTCTATAATTGCATTTCAGTAAATGATTTCACCATTTACACCCCCATGCTTAAATGATGCAATGTCCTCGTTGTATGAATAGGGTGGATGCCAATGCATACTTTGCTTTTCACTATCTTATGCTGGGTAACAGAAGGAAGTCAGAATAAAGAGATAAAAATCTTTGTGCGGATGATTTCAAGTCTGATACGAGATCAGAGTGGAAAGTCAGGCTAAGAAGTGAAATGATAACAAGTGTGACTATGAATGCATGCTAAAAATGCAAGGATAGACACCTAATGAAGAAATGGAAAACAAGAAAGGTGAAAATAACTATATACAAAAGATAGAAGTTTAACACCTTCAGCTAGGTATAAACCTAGTTGAAGTGTCAATAATGTAGGAGCCAAAAAGATGGATAGAGAATTGACAAGTCAATGAAGCTCAATGGTATGAAAGTTTGTCAATCTCAAAGGTGAAGAATACCTCCAAAGTCAAAATGAATTAGAATCAGATACTTGGTACAAGGCCTGAGTAAAGAAAGGATATCACATCAAAGATACTTGGCTCAAGGTCCAAGTAGAAAGAATCAGAATATCCAGAAAAATCAACAGCTTTCACCTCTTCAATCAATGTATGCAGAGTCAAGATAAGGAAGATGAATTTGGGTTAGGAAGAAGAGGTGTTTGCTAATCTGAGTATGGTGCTAATGGTTCAGAATTGTGTAAGTGTTCAGCATGTAATTCGCATTTTAAAAGTTAATTCAATTTTAATATAGCGTAAAAACACGTCGACAAATAAATTTATAAAATCGGTCAGTACCGGGTCGTTCGCAGGGAGTCAATCGCAATTTATGCAAAAGCTTTTGAATAGAACTTGTTCTAAACAGATATTTATATATGTATATATGTATAGGAATCAAATATATGCATTCAGAAGATCAGAATTTTATTGCAAATAAAATAGAGTTTTCACAATAGAGGATGCTACTAGAAACAAATAGATAGATAGATAGATAGAGAAAGAGAGAGATATAGAAAGTGACAGAGAGACGATGCTGCTTATAGGATGCTTGTGCAAGGTGCGATAGCACCTCAGATCCAGAGCACCAGGATGAAGGTTGGAGAGAAGTTGCAGAGGGATGGAGATATCTGGAGTTGATGGAAGAGAGATGATGGAAGAGATGCCTTCAACTGGGGGGGCTCTGGCCTTCTTTTATAGCATTTATGGAGGGCAAAAAGGATCTTTTGTCCCTCTATCTTGTGCAACAAGTTTAGGATTAATCAGATCCATCGATCGGGAGATCAACGGACCTGATTAGGC
The DNA here is from genome assembly GCA_037157565.1 of Thalassia testudinum. Lineage (NCBI taxonomy): Eukaryota > Viridiplantae > Streptophyta > Magnoliopsida > Alismatales > Hydrocharitaceae > Thalassia > Thalassia testudinum. Next base: position 8,430,241 of record JAZHRO010000033.1, read on the forward strand.
CTCAAAACACCTTCAAACCTACCTCCATCATGTGTATTCAATCTCTAGCTGACACGTGGCACGCCCTCCTGCATCGAATCAACATTAGATGATCCAGCTGCTCCCGCGTGCCCGCTTCAATGGTTCTTTCTCTGCGTCGCACCTGCAAGCCTCATTTGAGTGCCTCATCCTCAGCCGTCCGATCTCACAATCGGACAACTCATGCATGCGCGCCTCGCCTTCGTAATTTTGCAAAATGTGTGTGTAATGACCAGTCACACTTTTAGCCTTATAAGATGTCTAGAGTCTCGATTAGACGTCTGTCCAGATGTCTGGACCCTTTCCCGGACATCTGAAAATGAAATTTTTGTACACACACTACACAGGACCCTCTTCTTCTCTCTCCCTTCCTTTCCTTCCCCAAACCCTAAACTCCCCATGTCGTCTATATAAGCCCCCCTCCTCTCCTCTCCACTCGACACACCAGCCACCACCACCACCACCTTCAGAGCTGTGCGGGAGTGGTGAGAGGAGGCGAGTGAGGGAGAGCGACAGGGAGAAGGAGGAGAGTGTCGGAGGAGGAGGCCGAGGTCGGAGAGCTTCGATGGAAGCTTGGCGGAGCTCTCACGGCCACCGCGAGCGCATGCGGGAGGAGGAGAGAGCTCGGGGAGATGGCCTCCTGACCATCTGCAGTGGCTGGAGCTATGGCAGCGCGAGGCGAAGCGCAGCGAAGAGCGCTGGGAGGAGGTCCTGATACTAGAAGCTTTCCAATATCAGACGTCTGGAGTGGAGTCAGACGGTTGACGGAGTACCTGGACGTCGGTTGTTAAGGCCAGACGTCTGAAAGCTCATTTATTGTGAAGGTACGTAATCTCCCTGTGCCATGCATATCACAGTGTAGGGATATGTGTCAGCTGACCTCACCTACGTTGTCGTACGTAGGTGTAGCCTTGGGAAGGAGTGCGGATGCCGCACTTTTGGATGTCTGACTAGATCACCAAACGTCCAAAGGTGCATCCAGATGATTGGAGGCATTGTCCAACGTCTGGAACTGCCTTCAGACGATCGCAAAGAAGGCTTGGATGTCTGAGGACACCGCAGGGACTTAAGGTAAGGTTCTAGTACCTTTTAAGACGTCTAGACTTGTTCCCAGACGTCGGATTTTGAACAGTAGGCACGTTTTTGACCTGTTTAGGGTCTGATCGGGATCAGTTTTACGTAAACGAAGTACCTGTATTTTCCTTGCGAGTTTCTCTATGTACTAGAGACCTTTGTACACTATTCTAAACCCTCCTTTTTATAATGTATTCCCTGGTATAGGGTTTCAGCCTGCTACGTGTTTGGCGCTCGCAGAGATGCCTGGGTCTACGGTTCGAGCCCCCATTCTTCTCGAATTGCGTGGTAGAGTGGTTTAATTCTATTGATAATATTTAATAAGAATGTGCTTGTGGAAATAGCCGAATGGAACCCTAGGATGTGGCATGAACCCTAGGATTGAGGAATGAATGAACCGTTGGAACTATATGATGTATTTGTATGCATGATTGAGTTAAACTGCTAGTAATTGCTTGTAATATGGTTGTAAGCTACCTGCTAGAATTTGAGCTGCCTGTAATTAATGAACAATTACCTGTGAAATCATCAGTTGCATGTATCGAATTATGGAAACGTGAGCTACCTGTATATGGACGAGAAATGAATTGTGAATGGTGAAATCTGGATCGGAATAAGTGGGGTGAACATGAGCATAAACCCTATGGGAAATTAGGAGTAGAACTCCTGTGGTTAGATGGAAACCTGAAAAGTAGACGGGAAGTGTGCTGGCCCTTGAGTACGTGGTACCAAGGAGAGTAACTATCCCCTTTTCGTGTAGAGCGGAGCTAGTAGCCCTTGGGTTGAGACCCAGGGTTAGGATTGGCCACTCTACGCCGACTCCTGTTAGCCCTCGTGTATGTGGTGCCAAGGCGAGCTACTAGTGTAGGGAGAGAGTTAGCCACCCCATGGGACCCGAGGTTCAGCTAGCCACCCTACACCGACTTGTTAGGCCCTCTGGGCAAATCGGGGTAGTTAGACGAGGGTGCGCAGACTGTGGAGGGGAGAGACCCTTGTTTGGTTCTGAGGGGCGAGACCTATGTTCTGAGAGGGCAAGGCCCTATACTGTTCTGTGCTGTACTTTGGACGTACCAGCTAGCAGAAACGACTGACCACGTGTCAGTGCGAGGTAGCTACCCGTGCGTTTATCACGCATGCCGTAGTCACTGCTATGTTTTGACAGTGACCTCGGGGTGGTTGACTGGGTGTAGGACTACCACGGGGGACTCTCCCAGCTAGGAGAGCACCACGTGTACCTTCTACTTTACAGAAAAGACTACAATCAAGATCGTTCCCACGTGGAACATGCAAGATCAAGAATATTTGGATGTTTGAGAAAAATGGGTGAAAAGGAAATATACATAAAATAGATAAATATAAAAGAGAATTAAACCTATTGCTTTTACTATTTTAGATAGTATAGATACCACTCTACTCAGCGTTCGCTGACTCTGTCTTGTCATAATACTATTCAGGACTAGGAGTTGAGCAGCCCGAGCTTTCGACTGTAGAGGGTGCTGGGCCCAGTCGAGCCCAGCCGTAGTTTTCAGCACTTCCTTGTTGTTCCTTTACTGTTGCAGTAAGTATTAGACCTTTAGTTACTATTTGTCTCTTTTGTTTACTTCCATTTCCGTTGTTTTTGTTGTTGTGGTGGTATGTAATGGAACATCAGATTTACTTTCCTTTACTGCTTTGTACGTTTCTTCTACTTAGTTATATTGCATATGCGAATGTGGTTTACTTTCCTACTTTTTGGTTATTTCTTGTTGGATGACTGGGTCTTGGGATTAGTCGAGGCGAGCCGATCTCAAGTCCTGTAGGGATCCGGGAATCGGGTTGTAACACGTGGGATCATGCATTCAACCACGGTGCACTCTGATCACGCCATGTGGTCGCGCCTCCGCCCCTCGATCGCCATCTAACAGCGCAATTATGCCTGCGCCAACGTGATGCATTCCTCACCTTAACTCAGTTAATTAAGTTAATTTTACTTAATTAAGAGTAGAAGAAAGTAACTTAGGTAACTCGAATTTGTGTCGGTTAAGTAGTATAGGGTCGAATTAACTTAACATTTTAGATCTTTTTTTTAACTGGTTGAGTCCAGGTCGTTCGCTGAGAGGTATACATTACTTAAAATTCACCAAGCTATTTAAAATAATTCTTAGGAGGTGTAATTAAGTTAATTTTAAGAGCATGAATTTCGCAAAAATGATTTAAAATTGAGGAAATATGCAAAATTCCATATAAAATCACATTTACAACATTTATTTCAAAAGATTTAAGGCAAATAAGAGTTTATATATTCAAAACATGCCTTATTACAACAATTGAAAGCAAGAGAAATTAAAAATATAACAAGAAAAATAATTTCTTTTATGCTTCAGCCTTTAGCCTCTCTCTTTTCCTTTCTTCTTTTTCTCTCTTTTATCTCTCTATTTTCCTTTTCTTTTATTTATTCCTTTTTTTTTACTCTCTCCCGAGCTCTCTTTCTTTCTTCTTTCTTTATTGCTCCTGCTTATCTTCTCTCTTTTCTTCTTTTATGCTTCTGTTCCTGCCCTTCTCTTCCCTTAGTCCTTTTCTTCTTAGTTTCTCCTTTAGACTCTTTGTTCCATAGTGCCTATTCTCCTTTCTTTCCTTTAGCTTTTCTCCTTAGTTCCCTTAGCTTTTTCAGCTTCAACACTTAACCTTCAGCTCTTGCTTTCTTCTTCTCTTCAGCTAAACCGGGTTTTTCCCTTAAGAAAAATTGGTTTAAGGTTTGCGGCGAGGTCCTTTTGAGGATACACAACATCCTGAAATCAGAGTGGGACCAGACCCTACTCTATCCTCACCTTATTTGATTACGGATTATTTTTGGTTTATTTCTTTCTCAAGCTGAACTGGCTCAACACCTCCTAGTCCTCACCCTCCCAGGGTCAACATCACACACGCCCACTCAGGCACACACATGCCCGCACATACACACACATATGCTCATTCATTCGGTAACCATGTGCCGAGTGCTGATGACTGAATAGCCACAGTAACAAAATAGTTTTATACCCATGCGCATGCTCGAAGACTTCCGATGTGGGACTATGTTTCCCCCCTCCAGACCCGACTTGAACTGAGGATATCTCCCTACTCAGAGCTCCAAATCAAGCAATTCAAAGCTTGATGGAAAGCTCTAAGGTGGCTCTACAAGATTACAGGGTCAATTTTAAGTTAAGCGGATGTTTTCCTCTTCAATTTGAAGAGTGAATCTAGGGGGTTCCTACGGTGTTTAACTACCTGGAAATAGAGATAATACTCACAGTGACAATAAATTGGCTTTTCTATCTTAACTAAGGGTCTGAATAAGTTCTACAGGTAATTCCATATCTATAGGTAAAGGTTCTGAAGCTCTTTAAACTTCAGAAGCTTCAAGCTTCTCTGAAAGCTTCAGAGAATGAATTTCTAACTCTGAATAGGTGAACAAACACTTAAGAACATTTCTGATCGATTGAAACAAACTATAAGGGATAAAATAGGCTTATCTGGGTAGAATTCAACTTCAAATCTCATCAGAAAGGCACTACTATCAGTTTAGGTTCGAAAATAACCCAAACTAATAGTTGATTAATTCCATCAGATAAACAGATCTGAGCTCACTTTAATCACTTTAAAATCATTCACAGACATCTCAGAATCTATTCTAACTCATCAATTTATCAAATCGAGCTCAGAATCAGAGTTTCCTCCTCAGGGTTGACTATAAGGCTTCAAAATTTGACTTTCTATTCTATACCTTTTCTCAAGAAATCAAAGCCTAAAATAGCATCCTTTCATCCTCAGAAACTTGCTCAACCCCTTAGATGTTTGGACCTTGGATTCTAGGGTTTCAGGCTTGTCGCCTAAATTCTAAATGTGATTTGTTCGTCAGAGCAATCACGGGTTTGTTACACTAATTTGAGGATGGGAATGACTTTAGTGCATTGCACTGAAGCTTCTAGGTGCATGAATTTTCTCTTTAAGTCTTCTGTCAGACTTCTCCAACTCTGTCGGAGTTGAAGAAGGTGAATCCTTATATACAGCTCCAGTTATTAAATCTTCAAATAAATGACCTCATAGTGATTAGTGATCCAAATTACATCATTCTGGAGCTCCTTGTTAAGTTTAATAGGCTGAAGATCAGAACAGTCCAGAAAAAAATATGAATTCGTGTACAAAAAGAAATTTTATGCCATTTTCAACTTAAAAAGGTCCCTAAGGTCACAAGGAACCTCAGGATCGCATTAATTCCTTCATTTACTCATTAGATTTAAGATTTGACAGTAAATTCATTTTGAATAAGATTTGAGTTGGTTGAGGCACATGACTTAATCTCCCACTCAGATGAGTGGTCAAGACAAGTCACAGAGTGTTTGCGATCATAAATATATAATTAATTTAAAGTTTTAACTACTGAGCCACCATTGACAACGAGCTCAAGAGCTTAAGTAAAATTAGGATTTTAAGTTATATATAGTATTTAATCAAATTAAAGTGATAATTAGGATCCTTTAATGATGAGTTGATGATGGAGGATTCGATGGAGGTGGAATTAAGCTCAGATGCTGTCGCCATAGACAACGACAGTAGCTATGAAGGTGAAAGTGAATTAGACAAAACAGTGATCAATTAAGTGTTTTAATGGATTAGAAATGGTTGTGAGGGTTAAAGGAAGGTGATCAATGAACTTAAAAGACGAAATTAAGGCTCTGGCAAGCTCAAGGAACTCACCGAAGTTGAAGGAGATGAAGTTTAAAATCTGCAATTAACTCTAATCTAACTAACTATCTAACTAGCTAAGCTATCCTACTCCTACTTCTATCTACTATTACCTAGATGAAGGGGTCAACAAGATTCTGCCGAAGGCTCATAGCGAAAGATGAAATTAGAGGGTTAAAGAAGAATCTCCGGCGGGCGGATGTGAGGTGAAGCAGAGGATCTCCTCGGTCGTCACCTTTGTCCAAAGACACGACTGACCACGGCGAAGCTCCTCAGCTGATCAGGATGGATGGAGGAAGTCGAAGAATGGTGTGGAAGGTCACCGGAGTTGTAGATGAATACCCTATTGGGTCGGCTCAGTGTTAGAAGAGGGAAGGGAGCCAACTTGAGAGAAATCGTAGGGGTGAGGGGGTATTTATAGTGGATGGCGACGAAGAAGACGGTGGAGTCTGGACGAAGAAGAAGCTTGGGGAGCTTAACCTCCAGCATCGTCTTTGACGATGGTGAGGTTAACTCCCACCAAAAATTAGGATTTCAGAGTAATCCAGACCGATGGGTGAAGATGGAGTGGTGAGTGCAAGCTCCAAGAGCTTGGAGAAGGAAGGATGATGTCGACAGGGCGGTGATCGCACGGTGGAGTCACTCTCCGTCGTCAGCCCTCCAATCGACTAAAGGAGAAGAAGAAGAAGATGATGAAAGGGACCTAAATGTAGTGAAACTTAAGGACCTTTATGAAGATTAAGGACCCGATTGCAATGAATGGTAAGGACCTAGATGTAAACTCAGGTTTTAAAGGTTTATTTTAATTTAGACCTTTTTCAACTTTTTATATATGTTAATAAATAAGATAACTATTATGCTTTCACCTTGAATTTACATTTTTGACATTTTTAGGTTAATTTATTAGATTAAGTAAAGTTACTTAAGTTATAATATACTTATGTATTCATTATGTTTAAGTTACTTAACTTATTAATTAAGAGAATGATTAACAAGATTTCGAGTCCAATTATTAATTAGATTGTTAATAATATTTATTAAATGAAAAAATATCATTTTAAACTTATTTTAAGGTCCTTTACTAAATATCCCTTATTTTATAATTAACCCTTATATATTTATAACCTTAGCTAATTAACTAGGAAGACTAGTTAATTAGGGGTAATTAGAGATCATGATGAGTCTCTCATCACAACACTCCTTCAATTTCGCACAGCTCTGCTTGAACACATGTCTCGCGCTTGCGGTTGAGTGCGCTCACCACTGCGCCACACGTCCAAATTGTTATATTTTTGTTTTAAGGAAACTTATCCTTATCCGTTGGATGAAGATCCAACGGTCAAGATTTTCTTTCCCTAGATGAGGCACGGTGAGGTGGGCAACGTGGCTCGCTCATGGCCATTGGATGAAGATCCAACGGCCCACAGCATGCGAGGGTGGCCTTCCTAGATGGGGCAACGATGAGGGGGCGGCTGTGATGGCACCACGTGTCGCCATCATGGCCATCCATCTTCTTTTCCTTGTATTTGGTGCTCTAGACCTTCGATCGAGTTGATTTTTCCGCCGCTAGACTGCGATCATTTATCCGGATCCATCTGTGCTGTTGGATTCTTTATCTGAAGCTCGGATCTTTGTCCTTTGGCTCCATGATCTCCGTTCTTTTATGGACTGCACACGATGCTCTAGTTGTCTGATCGAGATGATTTTGGAAGCATTGGACTCCCATCGTTGTCCTGATCAGATCTGTTTGGTCTGATCTGACATTCGCATCTTTAAATCATCTATGATAAAAATATCTCTCATTAGTAATAAAATGATGATATTATTTATACTAGTAAATTAGCTATTGTGAAAATTACGATGCCTAAGAATGCATTATTCCTAAGTTATGCTAGAATCTAAGTTAATTCAGGTGATTTAGGTTGCATGATTGCTATGCAATCACACCCCCATGCCTAAACCTTGCTAGTCCCTAGCAAATGCATGACTAAATGCAAAGTGGTTCTACATGAGTAATTTTTATCAAGAGTTTGACTAGAGGCTTATGTCATTTGTTTTCATCCAAAGCTTCAGTAATCCAAATAATCATGAATGTGTTTTGTTGTAGCCTATGCAATGGATCCAAGAGAAAAGTCAATCCACATCTAAAGCTCGTACTTGACGCTTAGTAAAAATCTATTAGGATAGGTAGACTTCTCCCCTCAGGGTTATAAGATAATCTGTAAATTCAACCTTGATTTTTGGCTTAGGTAGAAGATTTTTGAGTCAAGTAGATTTGTATTTGGTAGCTCACACTCATCTGATGCTACACATAGACTAGTATTTTGGAACTTAGATTTTCATATTATTAAATAATTCAACTCAAAGAGAGGCGAAGAAACTGTGCTCTCTTTCTTTCTCTTTCTTTTTATTTTTCTTATCTTATCTTTTCTTTTTTTTTGAGCTCACAATCTCACCAGATTTATCGGTATATTTGGTGGTCTCTCTTGGTATTAACACTTTGATTAGGTCCTGATAACTCTAAAACTAAGTCAGAATTCCTCAGCCAGTATTCAGGCAGCCAGAAATATAGAAGAGTAGGTCAAGGCTATATTTGGTGGATCGTGAGGGTGGTAGGTGTTACTACCTCGTTACATTTGAAATAAATTCAAAAAACACTTATAAACTCTTTTTTTTATGCTTTTCCTTTCTATTTTTTTCTATGTATATATATATTTTGTTTCTTTTCTTTTCTCTCTACCTCTCTCTTTATATTTATCTTTTTTTTCAAATATCTACTAGCGCAACGCAGTATAGCATACAAACTTTTATTTACGAGGCATTATTCAGGATTAGGGGTGTTCAAGAGGATATCGAGTGACTTATTTGCTGGAAGTACCTATTCTCAGCACTGGAAAGGGAATGGATAGGACAATGTGTTTCTGACTTTGACATTAATACCCTCCTTCAAACAAGGATTCCATAAAAGATGGTTGTGACCATCCACCTTAGTCCTAGTTTATCAAAACTCACTCTCTGTGCAATTGCCTTATTTGGTGGCTCACAAGATATTCATACTAAAAATTTGTACGTAGAGCCAAGAGCGAAAACTATGCCTAACTCCGAGTATCATTATCTAATTATCCAGAAGTAAGATTCCTCATACTAGCCTTAGAGCACCAGTAGCCTTTCTACTCTCACCTCACACTTGCTTGGTGGATCTATTAGAAGATAGCTTTCCTAACTCCCTAATTACTGTCTAAGGGTTTAGGAGAAGAAGCATTGCTTCTTCTCGACAAACTAAAGATGTTTATCAGTCTTTATAGAGGATCCATTGTAAATTCTACGTGTAAGTGTGAAATTATACTAGATTCTAATCTCAGGAATCAACTTAAGAATAAATCCCTAATAAAACCTTAATAAAAAATTTTTATGCCTAAATACATTTTTTATTTTTTTTACATAAAGATAAGACATGCAATGTCCACCCTCCCATGCCTATTCATTACAATGTCCTCATTGAAATGTGTGCATCAAAATATAATAAGCAAGAGGAGGGGATATCACCTGACTATGCTTGTTGGTCCAGGTCAGCATGAATGAAAAACTACCTGTAATGAATACTAGGTTGCCTCTCAGCTAGCGCTAAGTTTAACGTCATTTGCCAGACTTAAACCCAAAAATATGTAGTTCAGTATTGTGGGTTAAGAGAAGAAGTAATAATTGTTGTAGGGGAATTTAATATTAGTAGAAAGATATGATCATTTGGTCCCAGAATCAGTGATTCACAAATGCGGACCAGCTAATGATGCAGCCCTATTCCGAAGAGTCTTTCTGATTTGGAATATGAAATAGGGTCGGGTGGATGAGGTTCAAATTGCACAGCCTGTCTGTCAATCCAATTCCACAAATCAAGAAGAGGTGGTATAGTGTCTGGATTGAAATCATGATTTAGAATTAAATATTGTTCTGAATTAGAGTAATAAGGGTCTTCATAATGACAGTTGATATCGAAAATCATGAGTTCTCTAGGCTCTGGGTCATATGAGGATAGGGGTAGAGTTGTGTGGAATTCGTCAAAATCTTCATCAGAAATTTCCTCTTCCTCATCCGAAGTCACCCCTTTTGAGTCAAGCCTTCCATTTGAACCAGTTGGCTTATAAGTTCTTCCCCAATCCATTATGTGTTGAAATTCTTCTTCTGGGGTTACTTCCTGGTTCATGTCGTTAGATTGTCCATTTTCTTGGACTCCCTCAAAATTCAAAAGTTCTTGAATTTCAAGGTGGATGTATTGAGGATTCTTTATATTATCATCTAATTCATCATAAGTTAGCCCCAGGAGTTTCTCAATCTCACTAATGTCCTATTCAATTTGATTTTCCATGGGAGATGGTAGATCAGAATTGTCCTCAAGTACATCCCCTTCTTTCCCTTTATGCTGGTCTTGAGCTTTGGCAGGATTCGGATCATCTTTAGCATGAATTGCCAAAACTTGTTCAATTGTTCCTACAACCTCGACGGAACCACAATTCACCTTATTCTTTTGGGAAGTTTTAAATATATGGAGTTGACAATTCTTCCTTCCAGAAGTGATGTGCATAATCCCCATCTCATAGTTGATTAATGCCTTAGTAGTGGCAAGAAAGGTCTTTCTAAGATCATCGGAGTGTGGTTCAGGTTTTCTTATGCCTCCATATCTAAAACAAGGAAGTCCACAGGATATTCAAAATCCCTCACTTTTATAATCACATTCTGTAGAAGGCCCTTCGGAATTTTGGTTGACATATTAGTGAGCTGAAGGGTTGCATTAGTGTGTTGCAAGGAGCCTAAATCTAGCTCTTCATATAATTTTGTGGGGATTAAGTTGATGGAGGCATTAAGGTCCAATAAGGCTCGATCTAGGATGAAACCATCTATTTCACATGAGATTAAGGGGGTCCCTGGATCTTTCTTTTTAGGAGGGAGCTTATTTAGGATGATGGCACTGGCTTGTTCAGAAATTATGACCCTTTTTGGTGATTTGGCTTGGTGTTTCGGTGTGCATAATTCCTTCAAAATTTTCATACAGGCCGGGATGTTCTCAATAGCCTCAAGGAGTGGTATGTTCACCTAGACTTGCTTTAGAATCTCAAGCCACTCTTTAGATTGATAGATTTTCTTTTCCTTGGGTTTGATCAAGCCTTTAGGAAAAGGAGCTTGGGAAAAATCATGAGTGTTCAAATCCTGAGTCTAATTGTTTTATTAGCTTGGTCTTCTAGGTCAGATTCAGGCTCCTCAAGATCTTGGTAAGATTTTGATGTAGAAGGATCTTGGATTTGTTTCCCATTTCTCAAAGTGACAGCACAGGCATGTGCATTAGGGTTGGAAGTGTAAGGTGGGTTTTGCAAAATGGGTTGACCCTAGGTTGGGTTAGGGTTAACAAAGCCTAGTGGGTGTTGGGGAGCAGGCTGAATTAGGTGTGCTTGTTGCTCCTATGTGTTGTGCTAATTAACCCTATTGAAGTTCCTTGGGTTTGGGATGGGTTGGCATGGCAACAACCCGTGTTATCTAGCATCAACTAGCTAGTTTAATCATCCTGTCAATTTGTCCTCAATTGATTCATTTCTTCCTTATGCCTCAGATTCATTTCTCTCATTTCTTTGAGGATTAAACTCAGATCAGAGAGCTGATTTTCCTGTGTAGGTTGTGGTTGATATGTGAGTGGTTGTGTGTACCTACTAGGTTGCCCATAAGTGTTTAGTTTAGTCAAGTTAGGACCCTGGGCAGGTTTCTGACTTGACCAAACAAAATTAAGATGGTTGCGCCATCTAGGGTTGGAAGTGTTTGAATAAGGCTCATTTCTAGTGCAACCCTAGAGTGCATTCACATCCTCAAGATAACTAGGCATTGGGCTGCCTAGTTCAGAATTTGAGGGCATCAAGGTCCCTCCTTAGTACCCAGAAAGAGATGGGTCCAACTACAGTTGGCTCACAGGTGGAGCCATGGTTAGGTCATTGATGTTGTGTACTGATTCCTGACCTAGTGGATTGGGGAATTGGTTGTGGGTTACCATAGGCACTCCTTGGGTAGGCGTAGGATTTAATCTGGATTATGTACCAAAGGAATTCCTGCCCTTTGGAAGGTTATCCAGCTTCTTATCCAAATTCTCCACATTCTTTCCCACGAGTTCCACCTTGTGTAATCGTTGTGCAATTAATTCCAAATCAACCGAATGTGAATTATTGTTAACTTCATAAACTCCACTCCTTGGTTGATTAGCTCTGTTAAAAGCGGACATTGAGGCATTGTTGAGCGAATTTTCACTCATATTCTTGAACAATTGAAAGGCTCCCTCAGCATCTCGACTCAGGAAATTGCCCCCACATGCTGCATCAACAAAATTCTTCAGATTAAACCTCAACCCATAATAGAAAATATGGGCCAAGTGCCACTTTGGAATCCCATGATGGGTGCATTTCCTGGATAAATCATTGAACCTCTCCCAAGCCTCATGTAGTTGTTCCCCAGGGTTCTACTTAAAGGTTGTTATGGCACATCTTAAGAGCATTAGTTTTTCCTATGGGGAAGAATTTCTTTAGGAATGTGCTTCTCAAGTCTTTCCAAGTTAGGATTGGTCTACCAATTATTCTCAACCAATGTGAAGCTCTATCTTTCAAGGAGAATGGGAATATCTTCATCATCAAGGTACCTTCATTCATGTTTCTAGGGCCAAAAGTTCTTCCTATGTGTAGGAGCTCTTCAAAGTGGTGGAAGGGGTCATCTGACTCACGGCCATGGAAGTGGGGAATCAAGTTAATGATCTAAGTTTTGAGTTCAAAATCTTCCCCATCCTGAGGTACCCTAACAAAGGCTTCAGGCTGGCCATTAGGAGGGTTGTAAAAGTCATAGAGGGCCCGATCTGCCCTTCCAATTTGGAGTCAAGTGGTGGCCTGCACTATGACTTCCATCTGTTGATCATGATGCTGGCCCTGCTTAGTGATCTGCCTTTGTAAGAGAGTCATAAGATCCAAAATTTGTTCATCAATCTCTTCTTCCTCGTGATGACTAACCATTACAGAGGGTTTAGATTCAAATCCTGGATAAATAGGTCTTCTCCTAGGATTTCTTTCTAATGGTGGTAGCAAATCATGATTTTGAGATCTTCTACCTTGCATGCACCAGAAGAATGTCTATAGATGAGAGAAACCCTTCCCACTCAATGCAAGCAATCAAACAGGTCCTTAGAGTGTCAACCCTAATTAGACCTGATCCTGGCTCCCCAAATCACGACTGAGTTAGATCAACCCTTGAATTACTTGGCTAGCTAGAAGGGTAGGACCCCTTAGGACACCCTGCACGACGGGGCACTACTAAAGGTTAACGCAGTTACCGCACTAACCTTTCTTGTCACCAGTGGGTCCAAGTAGACAAGACCTTGACCTTAGCCCAATCTAGTTTCAAGTCCCCAAGTCTATTAGTCTTGCCTAGGGCACGATACTCAGTTTTAGGCATGGGTTTGATGTGCTTTTGGAATATGATGGGTGTTAGGGGGGGTGTTTGCCCTTAAGATTGATTTCAGAGATGTAAAGTGCACAAGCAAAAAGGGTTCACAAGCAATTTTTCTTGAAGTAAATTTTAAGATTTAATTTCTTGTGTTAATGCGTTTTAGGGTTCACTTGAGTTAATATTTTCAATCAAGGTTCTGATGAGGCACACAACAGTTTTTTCAAATCTCAATTTATTTGATAGATTTCCTTTAAGTATGGAAATGCAGGTGTGCTCTATCCTTAATGTGAAACCCTATGCACAGATATTTCTAGATGATTCTTTTAAGTTCAAATATAAAGAAATGGTGCGACCCAAGCAATGCAATCAATTAGTCCTATTGCACCACTAATTAGGCACTCAAAAAATATTTTTCAAAACTTTTTAATGCACATTTTCTTTTTTTTTGATTTAAAGTGTATTGAGGGTTTTGTAGTTGGTTTTAACCCCTAGTTCGTGATTGGATAATCTATGTAATCAAACATGCAAGAAATATTTTTTTTAGATTTTTCCTAAATTCCTTATTATCTCATAAATTTAGTGCTTCAAATATCAAGTCAATCAAAGTTTTATAAAAATTCTTATGATATTTTGAACTCCAAAAAATCAGGAAAAATAATTGAATTGATAACAAATCAGTACAAGAATTTTTAAAATTTCTTTGTAACTTAGATTTGTGCAAAATTTGGATATGTTGTTCCTGACTTTGAAATCAATGTCCAGTCAAAGTTTGAGAATTTTTTGACATATGGATCTTTGGGAATTGAATTTTTAAGATGAAACTTTATTTTAGCCCGAAAATCAAGAGAGAATTTTTTTTTTCAATAAGCAAACAAATTCTAACTAATCCTAAGGTTCAAGCAAATCATAAATCCAACTAATCTCAACTGTGGGTACTTACCTGAGGTTCAAACCTATGATTTCTCCGTTGGTGTGTCCGATTCATATTTCCTTGCTTCCTAAAATCAATGGAAGAATAACAAGTTAGAGATCTCGAGTAAGCACCTAAAAAGCTTTAAAAAATTCCGTTGCCTCCCCGGCAACGGTGCGGACTTGTTCGGTGCGTAATTCGCATTTTAAAAGTTAATTCAGTTGTAGTATAGCACGAAAATACGTCGACAAATAAATTTATAAAATCGATGAGTACTGAATCGTTCACAGGGAGGCAATCGCAAATTATGCAAAAGCTTTTCAATAGAACTTTTTCTAAACAGATATTTATATATGTATATATGTATAGGAATCAGATATATGCATTCAGAAGATCAGAATTTTATTACAATTAAAGTAGAGTTTTCACAATAGAGGATGCTAGTGGAAACAAATAGATAGATAGATTGAGAGAGAGATAGAGACATAAAGTGGCAGAGAGACGACGCAGCTTGTAGGATGCTTATGCGAGGTGCAGCAACACCTCAGATCCAGAGTGCCAGGATGAAGGTCGAAGAGAAGTTGCAGAGGGATGGAGAATCTGGAGTTGATGGAAGAGAGATGATGGAAGAGATGCCTTCAACTGAGGGGGCTCTGGCCTTCTGTTATAGTTTTTATGGAGGGAAAAAAGGGTCTTTTGGCCCTCTATCTCATGCAACAACTTTAGGATTAATTAGATCTGTCGATCGGGAGATCAATGGACCTGATTAAGCCTCAAAACACCTTCAAACCCACCTTCATCGCGTAAATTCAATCTCTGGCTGACACGTGGCGTGCCCTCGTGTGTCGGATCAAGATCGGATGCTCTAGTTGCTCCAGCGCACTTGCTTCAACGGTTCTCTCTTCGTGCGTGCACCTGCAAGCCTCATTTGAGTGCCTCATCCTCAGCCATCCGATCTCACGATTGGATGGCTCACGCACATGTGCCTCACCTTTCTAATTTCGCAAAACGTGTGGGATCACGTGTTCAACCGCTGTGCACTCTAATCACGCCACGTGGTTACGCCTCCAACCTTCGATTGCCATATGTCGACGCAATTGCACCCACGCCAATGCTCCTTCAATTTTGCATAGCTTCGCTCGAACACGCTTCTTGCACTTGTGGTTGAGTGCACTCACCACTGCGCCACACATCCAAATTGTTATGTTTTTGTTTTAAGGAAACTTATCCTCATCCATTGGACGAAGATCCAATGGTCGAGATTTTCTTTCCTTAGATGAGGCGCAGTGAGGCGAGGTTGAGAGTATTAGGTGAGTCTAGGTTGGGGTTGTTGGTAGGCACACGGTGGATACCCGTGTTGTTGTGGTGGTGGTGCTCGGATCATGTTGTGAATTGGTGGTGCAGAAGATTGTTGAAAGGTAGATCTCTGTGAATTTCCCGACCATGAGAAATTTGGATGATTTCGCCATCCAGGGTTGTATGTTTATGAATATGGGTCATTGTGAATGGCGTGGAGCTCCTCCAAAGCTCCAAAAGGTGTAGGGAATTCAATATAGGGAGGAACAAAGGTTCCTCCAACCGGTGAAGGATATGAAAATGAATAGTTTGGTAATGCAAGTTGTGCCACAGATAGTTGTTCACAGTTTCCCTCCCTGTGGGAAACTGAGAAGTGCGAGGTGCAAGTGATTGAGAAGAAGAGCATGATGAAGGTTTAGACAAGAATTTCCATACTTCATCTACTTTCTTCTCTATTAAGCCCACCTTATCCAGCTAACTAGCCACAATTCTAGATCTCTTGTGCTGGATTGGGCTTCATGTACCCCCGTGTGCAAGTGAGAATGTGAGGACTTTCTATTAAAAACACTCAATGAAGTATTATTAATAGAATTTTTTGTCATTCCTTCGAAGATCTCAAAGGATGAGTCCTCGTCCTGAAACAGGAAATTGCCTCCACATGCAAAGTTCCTTGTGTCATCATGGAGCCCTATGATAGGAGATCTGAATCTGTTACCAGTGTGGGACACCATGGTGGGGACATTTTCACAGAAGCTCATGGAATCTCTCCCAAGCCTCGTTCATTTGTTCTCCTGAGTTCTGGGTGAAAGTGGTGATGGCATGCCTCAAGGCATTTGTGCGGCTTACAAGAAAATACTTCTTAAGGAACTCATGTTCCAAAGAAGCCCATGTTTCTATAGGTGTAGTCCATGATAGAGTTCTAAACCAGAAGGCCGCCTTATCTTTAAATGAAAAGAACATTTTCATCAAAAGCGCGTGCTGATCATGACCTTGCTGACCCAAAGTTTGAGCAAGGTTTTTCAACTCCTTTAGATGCTGGAAAGGGTCCTTAAGCAAGACCATGGAAGTGAGGTATAACTGTAATTAGGTTTGGCTTCAGTTCAGCAGCATGACCCCCAGTGGGATAGCGTACAAAAGGCATAGGTTGTGCAACTACGGGATTATAGTAATCCCCTAGTTGAGGTCTACGAGGTTATGGTGCCTTTGGATCTCTAGGTTGAGGTTGAGGGTTTGCCAAAAGATTAATAGCTTGTGTAAGATGTTGCACCTTTTGGGTTAGGGTGTTCATCTGTAACCATCTCTCAAAGAGGTGTTGTAGACTAGGTTGTTGACCTCTCTCCGATGATGGTTAGTCAGGAAAATTAGGATATGGAGGACATTGGAACCTATGGTTTGGTGGTGGTGGTGGTGGTGGAGGATGTTCTTCAAAATCCTCAAACTATGCAGAATCAATGTCATCCTCTGGATGAATGGAATGATGGATGAGAGTTTGAGGCCTAGGAGGTAGAGGATTGGATGTGGAAGGCATTGAAGTAGAAGTGGAAGCTTGGGCATTAGCACCCAAGTGAGGTACTAACTCAGTGTTTTGGGATCTCCTACCTTCCATTGAGTCAGTTTTTGAAAAACAAATTTTCAAAGCAATCACAACTCAAGAGAAAGTTCAATCTCAATCAATCTTAAATAAAACCAGAAATCCCAATATCAATCTCAAGAAAGACCAATCAATTCAACCAAGTGAGAAAAACATGAATTTTTTTCCTTCATCTGCTACGGAAAAAGTAGTAGTACACAAACAAATTATTTTAGTACAATTGTACGCATCCTACAAAAGACCTAGCGAAGTGCAAGCCTCTAAAAATCCACCTGAAATCTGGATAAGACTAGCATGCGATCCAGACCCTATGGTTGCTCAACGAGATGAGATAGAAACCCATGTGTTTGTGAATCTTATGTGATCATGTAATGTGTACACAATAAACAATCAACAGATGGTGGTGAAAACTCAATCAGGGTTTCAAATAGTTTTAATGACTCCTTTTGAATTTGATTCAAATATTTAGAAAGTGTTTTCTATGCAGCTCGCCTCACTTTTTAGTCTTTTCACACAACAGATGGTCTTTTTAAGTTTAAGTCAAATGCAAGAGATGGTAGGAGCTAAGGATAGAAATGTATACCTAACTCTAGCAATTCTACAATTGATGCAGTTTGACTATATTGAAATCTAGTAGGAAATGTGCAACCTAAGTATGGATTCCTAGTAGATGCTCCTACTAGATAAGGAATGAGATCTTTGTGGTATTTTTTTGATTTTATAATTTTTTTTGGATTTTCTAGATGCAACGAGCAAAAACAAATAAAAAAAAGAAATCGATATAGAAAATCACGTACAGAAAAATCGCATCGATGAGAGATGAGTAGAGAGATATAAAGAGTCCAAGTTATACACAGAGTATGTGAGAACAGGCTCTCACAACTTATGCCTAACACAAATATCCTATAAATATACCTAGATCTAAACTACCACTAACTAATCTAATCTAGGAAAGCAGGAAAATGCAGCTCCTGTGGGAAAAACTTCTCCGGGAAGTTGAGTCTGAAGCGCAGCGATCCGCCAGGAAGAAGAACACAATCTGGAAGAAGATAGTACTCCTCAGGCACTGCAAAAACAACTGATTAGTAAAACAATTATATACAAAAATCAATCAAAGAATACAATGAATAAAAGAATTTATATACATCAAAGAATATGAATGAACGAATGATTATATACAAACAAATAAAAAATATATAAAAATGAAGAATAAAAGAAAAGTTTGGCCTATAGAGAGTTGTCTCCCAGGAAATGATGCCAAAAATAATCAAAATTTTCATGACATCCGCCAAATAATCACAATCAAGCGTTGTTATATGGCTTTTATCCCCAGCAATGACACCAAAAATATGATCGTCGACCACCGAGTTGCACTAAAAAGGTTGTTTTATGTGTCGATGTTATAGTATAGGTGTCACAAATGCAAACCGAAGGCGCACCAATTTTATTTAATTACAATTTTTATTGGTTTATAGCAAGTCGTTCACGGGGAGGCAGTTATTAATATACATCACTCTCTAAGTCCAAAAATGCTCTTTTATTCTAAAAATGTTAATTTTATTTACAAAATGAATGAATCAATCAAAAAATTAAAGAATTGGTTAATTATTTACAAAAGAATCAATTAATATGTATTACAATGCCATAAGCATATGTACAATAAATAGGCATAAAAAACTTACTACTATACTATGTTAATTATATACAATTATTATAAGTAATACCTAGATATAGGTACAAAAATAGCTAATAATATCTACTATATTAAATCATATTAACATACTAATATCTATAGTAACATATATTAAATATACAATAACATATATATATGTCGCTATAGCCCAAGTAACATATATACATAACTTAAGGCAAAAGTAGTTATCTACACTAACCTATTAATAGATATACAGTGACAAATGTATCTGTCACTAAAGCTCTATTTTATTTATTCACATATAAGAGCTCAAATAGTACTCATACTATACTAATATATATATATACAAATGCGCAGACACAACACACAACACAGCCTCTCAAGGCTCAACACTTAGCCATTTTTCAAATCTCTCTCTCACTTAGTCTCACACTTAGCCAATTTTAAGCCATCTTCTCTCTCTCTCACAGACGTTTGTTGCTCAACCTAAAAATTAGATTTTTAGTGGGTGGCCGACCACATTCGAGGGATACAGAACACCCAATAGGGGTGGGACCAGACCTCTACTAGTAGCCAACCCTAGTTAATTTTAGGTTCATTTTTATCAGATTCCAGGCCCAATATCAGTCCTATTTCAGGCCAGCTACAGTGCGTGGCCCCCGATCCACCACTGTTCAAATATTCATTCACTATTAGATGCTCAGTATCTAGAGGAGAGATGTATGGTGCATGTGTGTGCCCTACACATGTCGACAAATCGACATGCAACAGGGATTCAATTTATACCGCGATGGCGCTCTCGCCACACACAATGTGGCGCTATTTGGAGCACCCAAATTGGTGCTCTACTGCATCTGGAATTGCACGGATTTTCAAGGTTTGGCCCTCGATTTGAGGGCCGAATTTAAGTTTAATTTTAAAATAAATTATATTTTTGAAAGGCCCTTATATAGGGCTATATAATGGTATAGTTAATTTGTAGAAATAAATTATTTAGATAGATAATTAAATTAATTAAAGTTACGGGTTTATACACATTAAATTAGTGTTTAATTTGTTAATTCAAGTACAAATTTGTTAATTAATCATGAAACTTCATTAGTATATATAATAAATTATGTATTATACATTTTTAATATATTTTAGAAGCTTTATTTTAATTTATATACGTTTAAATATTAACTTAAGTTCGTTTTACACATAAATAATTTATAAATACCACAATACAGTATAAATACGCTATAAATAGGTTGAAAATACTTAATATAATATTATACAAATACACATTATAACTTACTTCAGTTTTAACTTAAACTATTAATTTATTTTATTTTAAGTTAATAAATTATTTAATTAACCTAATAACTTAATTACCTACTGTAAATACTTAATTAAATTAAATTACAGGTACTATACAGCTCATAATACATAGTTATATATGTATATACAGTATGAGATATAATTATGTACAAATAGATAGGTTTACATAATTACTCATGTTATGATACATTTAATTAATACAAACTAAGAGATAATTATATAATATAGTTATATATACAATAAATCACTCTAAATATTTAATTTAATAGATAGAATACAGATATAAGTTATATGTACACATTATATACATATTATACAATATATACATATAGCTTAGGTTTAAATTATAATTACAAGTATATACATAGTATACAAGGTATTTTTAGGTACTTTTGGGGTTTTTCTAATTATTATAGTTTTTATAGGTTTAAGGGAGATGAGGGATGAGAGAGAAAGAATGAGATTAGAGAGGAAGAATTTCATTTTGGTGTTTCTGATATTTGGTTCTTTATTAAATTCCATGATATCAAGCCAGGGTTTCAGATTACCTTGAAAATTGGAACACATTTAAGGAAATACTTGATCTTAAGCAAGATAGGTTTATTTTATTTTTTTATCATTTTTATATGATTTTTATTTATTTACAAGCTAAGCCCAATTTAGGCCTTAAAGGTGTTGGAAGTGAAAACCTAAGACCTTAAAGAGGTTCCAATGGGTTGGAAATGCAGCTCATTCACTTGGAAATGTCTAACACAACATATGAAAGGGATTCAGACATTTGAACTTGATTTTCATTTTAATTTCATTCAAACTTCCCATTTGGATAGATAAAGCATTTAGCATGCTGACAATGGATTTCAAATCTGATTTACATGCACTTCTCATCAAATTTAAATCTAATTCAAGTATAAGAATGATTGTACAACAAGTTCTAACCATAAACATCATGTTAGCTTCTTTAAATCCCTCAATCCAACCAATTCCCACATGAATCAATATGTTCCAGACCCTAATGCTACTATGAAAATAGCAGCAGCTGAATGAATTACTACAAGTGAAAATCAGTAGCCGTTTGCTGCTCCTTTCCTGCTTCTGCTACTGTCCAATTCCAAATCATATGCTTCTCAACAAATCAGACAGCTTAATTACTATCAAAGCTGCTACCATGAAAGCTCAGATCTCACTCAAATCCAAATCCAAATCAGAGCTATAAAATAAAAGAAAAAATCTGACCTACACTTTCTCTCATGCTATAGACAACATGAAGGAAAGGTCTCAAATCAGACTTTGAAATCCACTGAAAACCATGCTCCAATTTTCCAATGCTTGAAATCAAGGTTAATCCCATAAAATGTCATTGCTGTTGTAGCTCTTTCAAACCAAGAGTACTTCATTCGGGACCATGTGAAGATCATTGTGGTTAGATGGTATGAATGGAGTGATCCCTATATGAGGTTTGGCGCTCAAATTAGATCGAAATGCTCAAGAGCATCAGATCTAATTCGATGCCTTGATGAGTTGATGATCGATTGGTGAAATAATTCATCAAGGAAATTAGAGAATGCGATCATGAAATGGTGGGGGAAGATTAGGGGGTCAAAGTGAAAGTGGGAAATCACCTCTCTGATCTGAATAGATCAGAAAGGGGGAAAGCGATCTAACTTTAATCTAACTCTAACCCATCACTGAATTTTGTGTCTAATCTACTCCTAACTAATCGAATTACACTAATCACCACTCTAAACTATTCTACTCCAGCGCTACCACCAGCGCCCAGCCGCGCGGCTGTAGCAGCAGGACACCCGTGCATCCACGTGCGGCTGCCCCTTCTCCTCCAATAGGCCGGCGGTCCTCCTCCACCCGCCGGCCACCGTCGGCCACCTCCGACCGCCGCGTCACCGCCGTTGCATAGCTCTCGTCAAGTCGCACCTCCCTGCCGACTCTCGCGGCCAACCGTGCGTGGCCGCACACGAGAGGAGGAGAGAGGAGAAATCCTGTATTTTTATCTCTATTAATAATTACATTGAATGCCATTGTCAATTTTATATTAATATTTTATTCTGGCCACATTGCACTAATGCACTTAGATTTTCCTGAAATTATTTTACTTGTGTTATGTGCATGTTTCTACCTTGAATTTCAAATCAGAATTGCATGAAAGTTGAATTTACATGATAAACCATTACACATGCATCATACACATATTTTTGGAGCTTAATTCCTGACATAAAAATTGCATAAATACCCCTAAACCTTTAAGGAAATTGCAAACTTCATTTAAAATAGCATATTCCTCGCATTAAAGTTGCAGAAGAGTTTATGAACTGTGTATTCCTTGACTCGTGAATTTATTGGTCTATTCCTCCCTGTGGATACGACATCCATTATCGTGGTTTAAATTCATATCTGTTTAATCTTTGATTGAGAGATTTTCCACCATCTCTTGTGCTACAACGATTTATTATCTTAATATTAATTATTCAAAGTGAAAATCACTCTGTCAATCAGCTCAAAGAAGTAGGGGGGGAGTCGATAGTGTGCACACGACCCCAACGAGCAGCTTAAGTAGGCTCTAAAGTGGATCAAGGAACCGTGAGGGTGAGATTAGGCTCTTAGGGTATGGGTAGTGGATGCGAGCTGAGAGGGCATGCGAAGGGTTCAACTTAAATCAAGGTTGTTGGATTGGATTTGGCATGGGTCATGATTCCACGTGCAAAGGTGCAGGAAATTTGGATTGCGTTTAGCTATAGGATCATGATTCACAGGGGCAACGGTTGTAATTTGCTGAGTTCCTACGTGAACAGTGAGTGCCGACTGCATCAAGTTGTTGGTGTTTTGCGAGGAGATCCTCTACAAGTAAAACTATGCAAAATTTAGGAACAAATCCATTTGTGGTGAAGATTAATGCAGCACGATCCTTGGAGTCTACAAGGTCCCTGATGGCTTACCAAATGGTCCCTGAGACTTTTAATGCAAATAAAATGTTAATGCATGAGGACCTATATGTAATCTATTGAATGCAATGTCCTATTGATGTTCAAATGCAATCAAATTTTTATTGAAGCATAATTGAACATTTAAGAAATTAATTCCACCTTTGATTTGAACTTTTAAGTCCAAATGTGTGAAATTTGTAATTTGGATCATCATATTACACTTTGAATAGAATACCTCAATTTGTGACCTAATTTTGTGTTTTTAACGTTGATTTGCTATTTTTGGTCATTTTTGCTAATTCTCGCACTTAACCCTTTTCATGTGTTAATTATGTAGTGTTTAGCTTAGTTTCTATCTTAACTTGGACATTTTAACTATGATGAGCTACACCTCATCACTGGCGTAGAAGACCCACCTCTGGAGCTCCTCAAATCTTCCTCTTCCCCCCCTTTACCAAGCATAATAGGCTTAGGGATCCTGCTCCCCATTCATCCCAGCAGCTTATCGTGAAGCTACATGCTTTTAAACACCATCCTCCGCTCTAGACACTAACGTGCGGAAGACGTGTATGTTTAAAAGGGTCGTTATAGCTTGCACTCGCAACGTCGATTTTAAATGAAGAAATGGACGTGAGTCTGAGTGTCAATCTCAGGGAGGCGTGAAAATCGGATTTTTCTTGTCACTTAATGTCATGGAAATAACGGATTTTTGCTTGCGAGAAGACATGGGTGAAAAGTGAGCGAGAGAATAGGGTTAGAATTTTTCATTCACAACATGCCACTTAAACATAAAAGAGGGCAAGTAACTAGATAGGAAACAACTTCATTTGACATGCAACTTTAGTTTTATAATTACAACACTAGATAAATGCTTAAACACAAGTAAAGTAAAGCTTAAGATAAAGAGGGAAAGAGAGAGAGAAGACGGCGAGGTAGCCACGGTGGTGGAGAGGGGCTCCGTCGGTAGCTCGTCGGCTCCGGCGATTACAAAGAGAACTAATTGTGGCTAGGAGTGTGGTAGAGCACTTGCAAGTGAATTGATTGCCCTTCCATGGGTGGTTGGATGGAGTTTATATAGGCAAAAGGGTTTTCCAATTTAAGTATGGGCTTTAGCGACGTCCGAGATGTCGCTAAACCCATACCAAATTCGTCGGTGTAGCCCCCTTCGCCTGCCGGTCGCCAGTGTGCCCTGTGCTTCTTCTGAGGCGATCCCCATGCGCACATTGTGAGCCGTTCAATCGAAGATCAGGCGACTGAGATTTCACAAAGGGCATGCTCGTGGATTGCTGCTGAGGCGTGCACGTCTGCCGTGTCTTTGCATGCGTGAGCGTCCGCGTGCATCCGTTGCGCCTCGCGGCTCGATCGTCGCCGTTCGCTGCTGATCGGGCAGCTCAATTTCCCGTAGCGTGCCTTCGCGTTCCAATTTCCACGCAACGCGATTCGATCCCACGCTGGATGCGCGGGCGTGAGGTGGTGGACCGCTGCGCTGTCACAGCGGATTAGCGAAGAGTGCGGGTGTGCGAGCGACTCTCAGCCATTTGATCGAAGATCGACGGCTGAGAATCATCCTCCGAGTGAAGGTAAAGCGGTCAGTGGCGAGGATGCGACGAGCGGGTGCCACGTGGAGTGTTGTGGGCCGTTGATCATCAGATCAATGGTCAGAACATCTTGGGCCCATTGTAGGAGCTCAAGATGTCAGATTTGGCCAATTTTGAGTCCGTTGGACTTCGTTCGTCCCTCTGAATCCATCTGTGTGGTTCGATTGCCCATCTGAGGCCTGTTTTGACATGTTCTTGTATACATGGCCGTTAATACTACATTATAAGCAATCTTGATGTGCAATGCATGCGATGCTCCTATTCCTATTTATGAAGTGTTATCTATGCATTTTGCTCTTAAGATAAACCCCAATTGACAGAATTATTGCCCTAAGATGCAGTGTTCTCATACCCCCATGCTTACTCCTTGCTAGTCCCTAGCAAGGTTTATTCTAGCCTTTATTTCCAATCAGAATTTAAGAAGCAATTACTTGGACACTTCATCACTTGTCAATAGGAGGAAATATACTAAGATCTTAATCTACAAAGACTAAGCAGCGCCTAGGTGTCTGCCAAAATATGAATTGCCTGAATCCTTGCGTTAATGCTTATACATACATAAATATATATTCTTATTTTTTAATTTTGGAGTTAAGAGTGTGTTGGTAACTTTTTACGGCTACCCAACCCACCCAAAACTCAGACAAAACTCTAAGTGCTAAGCATCTTGGTGTGAAGATCGTGATAGACTCACTCAACGGTAATTTAGATAGACTTTGGGTTTCTACGCCCCTAGGGGACCGGAAGAGGAAGTGTTTTGGTTGAAGGTGTATTTGTTCGATCGGTAGCTTTCTCCCTACGTTTGTTTTACTTGGGGTCAACACAAGGATTTTTCTAGTGTATATCTCCCCGGCTTGCTCTACTTCCCCGCTTCTTCCTTAAGTGTTTTGGTACTTTTTGTGCATTTACTGAGCTGGGCTCTGGACAACCGACCAATAGACTGTTGCCCACGATCACTTGCCAACCATACTCGTGCGGTGAAGTGTGGTTTATTTTGTTCTCTTTTTTTTTCTTCTTCTTCTTCTTTTTATTTTATTTTATTTGGTAGGTGACTTCCCTGATCTCAAATTTACCTAGAGGCAATAAAGAGGAGGTGGTCCTGTGGCTGGGCTCTAGACAACCTGCCAATGGGCTGTTACTCACAACAACTTGCCAGCCATACCACCCTAGAGAGTTCATTAGCTACCCAATTTCTATCAGAATCTCCAAGGAGTGAGTCTGTGCAAAAATGTGTGTAGATGCTTAGACTAAAAGTTCTTCTGAGTTAGAGGGTGAGTTGATAAGTCGTATACTTATCATCTTATTTAGTTAGTGGATTAGAGTAGATTAAGGTTGCAAGGATTTGAAGCTAAATCCATATTTTAACGGACACCAAGGCTAATTAAGCCTGAAGGCCTGAAAAGTCTAAGTGTTCAAGTTCTTTCCATATTATTTTCCACTATTGACAAATTTCTAATGCCTAAGTTTTTCTTCCTAAATTTAATTTTATTCTATTCAAACTGATTAAATGAGCTCAGAATCATGCAATTTACCACCCCTCCATGCTTAAGTTGGACAATGTCCTCATTGACAAATACATGGATGCAATAGGGGTTTGAAAAGATATTACCTGAGTGAAGTAGAATACTTGATCAGTCTGAATCTTCTGGGTTGCCTCCCAGGAAGCATTGAGTTTAACGCCTCTAGCTAGGCGGTGCTTCGTGTCATCCCTCAATTAGGGTGACAATCTCCTTTGGGGGAACCTGGGCTAGGAAGTGTTTCAATCTCTGGCCATTGACTATGAAAGTGTGCCCAGTATTCAGATTAGCGATTTCAACCGCCCCATTGGAGTGGGGCTTGACCACCCTAAATGGTCTTGTCCACTTGGACCTGAGCTTCCCTGGAAAGAGTTTGAGGCAGGCATTGAAAAGTCAAACTTGCTGGTTAGGCTCAAAGGTCTTTCTATGGATGAGTTGGTCATGGACAGCTTTCATTTTCTCCTTATACAGTCGACTATTCTCAAAGGCGTCCCGACAAATTTCCTCGAGCTCAGAGAGTTGGAGCATCCTCTGCGCACCGGCTAACTGAGAATCCATGTTACACTGCTTGACAGTCCAGTAAGCCCAGTGTTCCAACTCGACAGGAAGGTGGCAGGCTTTGCCAAAGACCAAGTGATAAGGTGACATGCCTATCGGGGTCTTGAAAGCGGTCCTGTATGCCCATAAGGCATCATCTAGTCGTGTAGACTAGTCTTTCCTGTTAGGTCTCACAGTTTTCTGTAGAATGTTCTTGATTTGTCTATTTGAGACCTCGGTCTGCCCATTTGTTTGCGGATGATATGAGATAGCGATGCGGTGGTTAACCCCGTATTTTCTATGTATGGCACGGAATTGGGTGTGAATACAATGACTTCCACCATCACTGATCATGGCCTTTGCTATTTCAAACCGGGAAAAGATGTTCTGCTTAACAAAGTCCATGACAGTCTTATGATCGCATCGGCGGGTGGTGACGGCTTCAATCCATTTAGAGATATAGTCTACCGAGACTAGGATGTACTCAAAGCCATTGGATGGTGGGAAGGGGCCCATAAAACCAATACCCCAAATGTCGAAGATCTCGATAATCAAAATGGGCTGGAGGGGCATCATATCTTTTCTAGTCATGGTCCCCAGCGTTTGGCAGCGAGAGCAAGTCTTGGCAAAGTTGTGTGCATCCTTAAATAAGGAGGGCCAGTAAAATCTGGACTGCAGAACCTTCGCAGCCATTTTCTTTCTTGAGAAGTGGCCACCACAAGCTTAGTCATGACAAAAAGATAACACACTCTGAACTTCGTCCTCAGGGATACACCTCCTGATGATCTGGTCGGCACAGAGGTGAAACAACATGGGATCATCCCAGAAATAATGCTTGGCCTCGGCTAAGAACTTGTCCCATTGCTGTTTGGACCAGCTGTGCGGGGTCTGTCCTACAACCAGGTAGTTGACATAGTCAGCATACCAAGGCAGTTTCTTGTCTTGCACAGCCAAAATGTGTTCATCTGGAAAGGTGTCGAATAAAGGCAGGGAGGGTCCAATGTGGTCTGGGTGAAGTCTAGATAAGTGGTCAACCACCACATTCTTTGATCCGGCCTTGTAGTGGATTTCTAGGTCAAATTCCTGCAAGGGCAGGATCCATCTGATGAGCCTGGGCTTCGCATCCTTTTTAGCCAACAGTTGCTGGATGGCTGAATGGTCAGTATAGATGGTCACGTGGGATCCTAGCAGGTAAGATCAAAACTTCTCAAGTCTGAAAACTACAATGAGCAATTCTTTCTCTGTGACCGTATAATTTCATTGGGCCTCGTCCAACGTCTTGCTCTTGTAGTAGATCACCATGGGTTTCTTATCTTATCTTTGTCCCAGGACAACGCCTATGGCAAAATCTGATGCATCACACATAATCTCAAAGTCCTGGGACCAATCCAGAGGCTGAAGTACAGGTGCTGTGGAAACTAAGTCCTAGAGGGTGTGCTAAGCCTTGATGCAATCAGAGGTCATGTGGAATAAGGCGTCATTGGCCAGAAGGTCGGTTAAGGGTTTGGAAAGCTTGGAGAAGTCTTTGATGAACCTTCGGTAGAAACTAACATGTCCCAGGAATGAACGGATCTGCCGGAACAAGATAGGCGGAGGAAGTTTGGAAATCAAATCAACTTTGGCCCGATCCACCTCAATGCCCCTATGCGATACGATGTGACCGAGGATGATTCCTTCTTGAACCATGAAAAGGCTCTTTTCCCAACTTAACACCAAATTAACCTCAATACATCATTTCAGGATTTTCTCCAAGTTGCTCAAATAGTGGTCGAATGAATTCTCAAATACAAAGAAATCATCCATAAAGACCTCCAGGTATTCACCCACCATTTCTGAAAAAATGGCTAGCATGCAACACTGAAAGGTAGCAGGTGCATTGCATAACCTGAACGGCATACGACGGAATGCAAACGTGTCATACGGGCAAGTGAATGTGGTCTTCTCTTGATCTTCAGGAGCAATTGAAACTTGGTTATATCCTGAATATCCATCCAGGAAGCAAAAATACTTTTGCCATGCCAATCTTTCAAGGATCTGGTCAATGAATGGCAAGGGGAAATGATCCTTCTTGGTTGCTTCATTGAGTTTTCTATAATCAATACATACCCGCCATGCAGTGGTACTGCGGGTGGGGATGGATTTGCCACGTTCATTGGTGACCACGGTGAGCTCGGCTTTCTTCGGAACCACTTGAGTGGGGCTCAACCAGGGGCTGTCATAGATGGGATAGATGATGTCAACGTCAAGCCACTTGATAATTTCTTTCTTAACAACATCTCGCATATTTGGGTTTAGCCGTCTCTGCATCTGGCGGGAGGGTCGTGCCCCGTCTTCCAGGTAAATCTTATGAGTGCAATAAGTGGGACTAATTCCTCTTAAGTCTGAAATGGTCCACCCAATGGCAGCTCGATGTTCCAAAAGGGTCGCGGTCAACCTGAGTTCATGATCCTTGGCTAGATGAGAGTTAACAATCACAGGGAAGGTCTGGTCAGGTCCTAGGAAGACATACTTGAGATTCTCAGGTAGTGGCTTTAGTTCAGGTGCGAGTGGAACAACAGTCGAAGGAAAAGGGAAAGGTAGGAGTTGATCAACATCAATCTCCTCAAATGGTGTTGTTTGATAGTAATTAGCCCTACAGATGTCCATGGGCAGAGATGGTGACAGGTCAGAACAATCGTTACAGGATTGGTGGTCTGAGACAAAATTAAGGGTGAGGCATTCCTCGACCAAAGGTTCCACGGGATCATGTTCCTCGATACAGTCGCAATAAAAAGACTTGGTCACCCGGAAGATATCCAACTGCATTTTCTTGTCTCCAAAGGCGATTTCCATACATCCCGTGTCACAATCAATGTTTGCCTTAGCCGTAGCTAAGAAAGGTCTACCTAAGATTATGGGTGCGTTCTGTAGTTTTTCAAGGACTTCTATGTCGAGCACCAAGAAGTCGACTGAAAAATAAAAGTCATTGACCCACACAATCACGTCCTTGACAACCCCCTTCAGAGTCTTCACAGATCTATCAGCCAACTGGATGGTGACAGGTGTAAGTGTCAACTCTCCAAAACCAAATTGGTGGTACAGGGTTGTTGGAATCAGATTGATGGAAGCACCTAAGTCCAGGAGTGCTCTATCAAATGTCATGTCCCTGATATTGCAGGATATCAGGGGTGCTCCTGGGTCAATTCTCTTGAGCGGAAGGTTGCTTGATATTACGGAACTTGCTTTCTCTAAGAGCACAACCTTCCTAGGTACTTGAGGTCTTGGCTTACGTTTGTGTGTACAAGCATCCTTTAGAAACTTGGCATAAGTCGGGATGTGCTTGATGGCTTCGAGGAGCAGAATATTAATCTGAACCTGCTTAAAGATCTCCAAAAACTCCTCAGTTTCCACAACACTTTTCTTCTTCTTGATTGTCTCCAAGGCCTCAGGGTAGGGTGTCAGAACATGGATAGGATCTATTTCTAGGTCCTTGGGTTTTTCCAGTGCCTCTTCTGAGTCGGGTGTTTCAGACGGTGAAGTCTTGGGAAGAGTCAGCCATTTGGGATCCTGGGTTTTGGTGCCACTTCTCAAGGTTACCGCATTCGCAGAGGCATTGAGACCATGGGTTGATCCTTGAGAAGACGAGGACGAAGAAGCACCAAACCCAGGGGTTATTTGTGGGGTTGGCTGGCCCATGTGAGCCTGCCTGGGATTGCCCTGGAACCCTTGCAAATTGGGGCCTCTGTTAATCATGTTTCGTGGGTTCGATTGTGGCTGGGAAGGTAAGGATCCTTGTTGTTTACAGTCCAACAACTAGCTTAATTGTCCCTTTACTAAAGCCATTTCCTCCTGATGTTTTTGCTTTATTTCAGCCATCATCTTTATCAGGGTGTCCATTTGGTTTTGCGGGGAAGGGGCCACCCTATTCAGATTATATGGGGGTCTAACTGGTGGTCCTAGCTGATAAGGGGCAAGTTTGGCTACTGGTTTGGCCTAGGCTAGTTTTGGAATTGAGGCGATTTCTCGTTTGTCCAACCAAAGTTTGGTTGATTACGCCAGCCGATGTTGTAAGTGTTGGAGAAAGGGTCAGGTTTAGCATAACCTTAGACAGCCTGTACATCTTCGAGGATAGCAGATGTTGAGGGGAAGGGAAGAGAGTAATCAAGGGTTGAGGGAGCAAAGGTCCCTCCCTAGAACGTGGTCAGGGGTTGTTCCAGGTTCAATTGGCTTAAGGGCTAGACCAGGTCAACATTGTGAGCTCCCTTTGCTAGGGAGAAGGTCTGTAACGGGTTCCTGGTCTGGTTCAGTAGCTCATCTATCTTTTTATCCACCAATTCCACTCGATCTAGTTTCTTGGCAATGATATCCATGTCAACCATTCTAGAATTTGCTTGTACCTCATAAATCCCACCACGAGGTTGACTAGATCGGCTAAACTGGGCCATGGAGGCATTGTTGAGCAAATTTTCGCTCATAGACTCAAAGAGCTCAAACACGCTCTCCTCGTCTTTGTTCAAGAAGTTCCCCCCGCATGAGGCATCGACAAAGTTCCGTAGGTTGCTGTCTAGACCGTGGTAGAAGATCTGGGCCAATTGCCACCTTGGTACTTTGTGGTGTGGGCATTTCCTTAATAGTTCATTAAATCTTTCCCATGCCTGGAGTGTAAAGGTAGTAATGGCTCTTCTGAGGGCATTGCTCTTTCCTATGGGAAAGAATTTCTTTAAGAATGCATGCCTCAGTTCTTCCCAGGTGGTGATGGGTCTACCTAGGGTTCTAAGCCAGTGAGATGCTTTGTCTCTCAACGAGAAGGGGAATATCTTAATCAAAACAATGTCAAGGCTAATGTTCCTAGGTTTCACAGTTCGAGTTATCCGGTTAAGATCCTCTAGGTGCTGGAAGGGATCTTCATTTGAGCTTCCATGGAGGTGGCTCTGAATCAGACTCGGGACATTTGGTTTTAGCTCAAAATCATCTCCCCCTTTAGGGATCCTAAGGTGTGGCTCGACTTGAATAGAAGAAGGATTGTAGAGGTTGCGGAGGGGCCTAGGTTGGTCCTGGAATGGTGGTAGATCAAGTGGCGGTTGCCCTTGTGGGCCTTGGAAAGGTGGTGGCAATTACCCTTGTGGGTTCTGCAATCGGTGTATGGCTTGCATGATAGTGTGGATCTGTTGCTGCTGGAGCTGGTGGTTTGCGTTAATCTAGGCTTGGATGATGGCCATTGTGTCTGGTGGGGGTTGGTCCTCAGCCTCATCTACCCTAGGTTCAGCCATGTTTCTAGCAGAATCAGGTCACCTGGATTCCCCTCCCAAAACAAACAACTCGGGATGCAGTGATTGTCTCCCGTGCATACACTAAAGAAGAGTAGGAGGGGATGCGAAGAGCGACAGATGTGAGAAGTGTGTGTACAACCAAGCAAACAAGCCTAGTCTTTATGGTGTATTCCTTAGGGGACCTAGAAATCTCCAAAAGGGTGATCAAGTCCGTAAGCACTGGACTCCCCTTCCTAAAGCTAATCTGGCCAGGTTGATTATGGGGGGATTGTAGGGAAGGTTATTCCTTTGGCTTGCGTCGCCGGTTCCATAGACCCCACAACCGCGATCATTTGACACTTCCCCGCAGCCTAGTCTCCAGATTCTACCAAGGGAATGAAAGCCAAGTGCCCAACAAACAAAACCACGCCTCTCAAGACTTAACCCAGTCCTGCCTAGGGCACGTCTTTTTTGTTTTAAAAGGGCTAGGATAGTGCTTGTGCTAGGGTTATGTGATGAGGCGTTGATTAGGGTAGTGCCTCTTAGTTTTCCAATTCCAGTGTGTGTGCTCCTATCAAAACATGATTTTCAATCAAGGATTTTTTTAAGATGTGGTGCCTTTTAATGTTTCATCCTTACTTTTGTGTCTTTTAGGATTGACGTGTCTTAATGTTTTCAAACAAGTTTCAATGGGCGCATCAAGTTTTGCACACAATTGGTGAAAGTGGATTTCCTTTGTTGTGGAGAGGCTCTAAAACCCTAATGTACTCATCCTCGTGATCATGCAGCTTCTATTGGATGAGTCAATTTGAGTGGTGCGACCCAAGTCAAGTCATGGTGGCTTCGCAGACACCACTCAAAAAGAAAGATAAACACTCCAAAAAGATTAGGTCTTAAGAATATTAGAGTGTATATATATATATAATTTTTTTTTTGTTGGGTGATGAGTGAAGGATGTGGATCAAGCAATCATACACCATGCCAAAATTTTTTTTGATTTTACAATTTTTTTAAGATTTTTTTTTCAGGCAAGCAAACAACCACAGGTGAAGAGTTACTCACAATTGGTCCTTGATACGCTTACTCCATCTCTACTGTCACGAGATGCGCTATTTCGCCGTCCAAACGTCGAGTTCCTACAACCATAAGTAGAGGTAGAGAATGCGTTAGATGATGTGAGCATGGATGTAAAATGGAAGTGACAAAAATAAATCCGTAGCCTCCCCGGCAATGGTGCCAAAAACTGACATGCGGAAGACGCGTATGTTTAAAAGGGTCATTATAGCTTGCACTCGCAATGTCGATTTTAAATGAATAAATGGACGTGAGTCCGAGTGTCGATCTCAGGGAGGCATGAAAACCAGATTTTTCTTGTCATGGAAATAACGGGTTTTTGCTTGCGAGAAGACGTGGGTGAAAAGCGAGTGAGAGAGAGAGAAAGAGAGAGAGAGAGAATAGGGTTAGAATTTTTCATTCACAACATGCAACTTAAACATAAAAGAGGGCAAGTAACTAGATAGGAAACAACTTCATTTGACATGCAACTTTAGTTTTACAATTACAACACTAGATAAATGCTTAAACACAAGTAAAGTAAAGCTTAAGATAAAGAGGGAAAGAGAGAGAGAAGACAGCGAGGTAGCCACAGCGGTGGAGAGGGGCTCCGTCGGTGACTCGTCGACTCCGGCGATTACAAAGAGAGCTAATGGTGGCTAGGAGTGGGGTAGAGCACTTGCAAGTGAATTGAATGCCCTTCCATGGGTGGTTGGATGGAGTTTATATAGGCAAAAGGGTTTTCCAATTTAAGTATGGGCTTTAGCAATGTCTGGAACGTCGCTAAACCCATACCAAATCCGTCGGTGTAGCCCCCTTCACCTGTCGGTTGCCAGTGCACCCTATGCTACTTCTGAGGCGATCCGCGCGCACGTGCATTGTGAGCCGTTCGATCTACGATCGGACGGCTGAGATTTCACAAAGGGCGCGCTTGTGGATCGTTGCTGAGGCACGTGCGTCTGCCGCATCATCGCGCGCGTGAGCATCCGCACACATCCGTTGCGCCGCGTGGCTCGATCGTCGCCGTTCGCTACTGATCGGGCAGCTCAATTTCCTGCAGCGGGCCTTCGCCTTCCAATTTCCACGCAACACGATTCGATCCCGCATCGGATGAGCGGGAGTGAGGCAGTGGACCATTGCGCTGTCAGAGCGGATTGTCACGAAGAATGCGGGTGTGCGGGCAGCTCTCCGCCGTTCAATTGAAGATTGACGGCTGAGAATCATCCTTCGGATGAAGGCAAAAGCGGTCGGTGGTGAGGATGCGACGAGCGGGCACCACGTGGTGCACTGTGGGCTGTTGATCATCATATCAATAGTCAGAACTTCTTGGGCCCATTGCAGGAGTTCCAGATGTCGAATTTGGCCGATTTCGAGTCCGTTGGACTCCGTTCGTTGCTCTGAATCTATCTGTGTGGTTCGATTGCTCATCTGAGGCCTGTTTTGACATGTTCTTGTATACATGGCCGTTAATACTGCATTATAAGCAATCTTGATGTGCAATGCATGCGATGCTCCTATTCCTATTTATGATGTGTTATCTGTGCATTTTGCTCTTAAGATAAACCCTAATTGATAGAATTATAGCCCCAAGATGTAGTGTTATCAGACACCTCTACTTCTTCCCCGTCTCCAGCATACCTCCGGCGACGTCCTCCTCGTCTCCTCTCTCTCAATTAGTATAGGGCTTCTCTTCTCCTCTTCCTTAATTTCATTTCCGGAGCATCTCAGCTCCCAATTCCCTCTCCTCAATCCTCCCTGACGCCAGCAACACCTCCTCCGACTACCTTCACCTTCGGCTTGCCTCTACCCTTCACACACCCAATCACCACCACCACCAGCTTCGCCTCACCATAGCGGAGCTTCCTAGCTCTTCAAATTCGCCATTAATCAACTCCACCACGCTCCTCCATCGTTGCCAACTAAAGCTCATCAGAGCTCCACCATCGACCACCTTAGGCCACTCTCACCTCCAATTACATTAGGGTTTTTTTCCGACGAGTTGCATCAGAGTTCAATGTGTGGTTAATTGAGGCCCTAGGGTCGTATTCTCTTTGCAAGACTCTCGCCGTCACCGATCATCGT
Source organism: Thalassia testudinum (assembly GCA_037157565.1). Taxonomy (NCBI): domain Eukaryota; kingdom Viridiplantae; phylum Streptophyta; class Magnoliopsida; order Alismatales; family Hydrocharitaceae; genus Thalassia; species Thalassia testudinum. Next base: position 8,465,223 of record JAZHRO010000033.1, read on the forward strand.
CTTCATCTCCGACCACCGTCATCCGACCATCAATCAACCTTGCCACCGCTCCAAATAGTTGTGGCTTGACATCAGGAACCTACCTACAGCCTCAATTGATCGAGACAAACCCAACAACAACAGCAATTAGTTGGAGCTCCGTCTATAGCTGCACACACGAAGACTTGAGGCCAGATAGTCCCACATCGGGCAATTTTGATTTTTTTCAGTACTTAACGAATAACGTGCAGTGCATGTTTGCCTTCGAACCAAGGGGTCAGGTCCTACCTTACCCACGCCCTATTCACATGCCCTCACCCATGCTCACACCCCACAGGTTTAGGCCAGTCCAGTATAAACTGGCTTTGGTCTAATTTCGATTAAGAAGAGAGAGAAAGGGGAAATTTCTAAGAGGATTTGGGGGGGGGGGGGTTGCCCTAGCGATCTATGCCTAAACACTTGGGAAAGATTGTGAAGGTTGTTGGCTTGAGAACTATAAGCTATCTGAGGCTTATCTAGAATGTCTGATCTAAGGAATTATTGAGAATTTGGCAAAGTGTTGGAGGCATTTGAGAGTTGGTCTAGCAACTAATTGGTGGTTCCAGCCACCATCTTTTCTAGGCTATATATTTCTCTCTTTACATTCTAGTTTTTATCATTACTTCTAACATACATTTTGAAATACATTGAATATATTTTATTGAGTTTTGATTGATTATTGTGCTCTTTGCTATTGGTGACAGACTTACAATACTTGCTCCCTACAAACGACCTCGAAACTCACAATTTTTTGAGCTTTATAAATTTAAATGTCGATTCAATTTTCGTCTCTATACTACAATGCATTTTTCTAAACTACAGCAATCACCGCTCAACAGCTAGGCAGGAGGATAAGGGTGGACGTCCACCCTTGGGAGTGTTAGGAGAAAGAGCACCATTCTTGAAGCAAAAAGGAGATCCTCTGCAAGTCAAGAAGCACTTTATGTCTTGGAGCGAGGATCAACTACTTTATCATTTGGGAGATTTTCTACTTTCAATTCTTCTCCTTGTTTTTGTAGTAGGCAAGCTTTCCTCTACTTGGGGATTACTTGTGTGGAATTCCTCCACACAAGTGAGCTCTCCAAGTGTTTATATTGTTGGGATACTTCTCTTTCTTTATAAAAAAAATAGAGAAAATTTGCCTTTCAATTTATGCTTTCCAAGTTTTATGTGTCTTTGAATTAATAGTTGTAGGGTGAGTTTAGGAAGGTTGGGTTTTATTGCTTTCATTTTATTGCAATTACTTAGGTGTAATTCTCTTTTATTTGCCTCGATTTCTAAAAAACAAACTACAAACTAGCAAAAACCTAAAGGTCCAGAAAAAGAATATTTGAGAGAGTGGGAGAGAGTTTAATCATTAAGATAGCAAAAAAAGTGCCTCCTTGGACGACCTTTTATACTCATCCTATCTAGGTTTATAAATTTAAAAGTTGATCGGATTTACACGTCTCAATAACTTTAATCTGTGCCTTTATAAAACCACATATTTTTCATATCGCTTTTTGGCGTTGTTGTCGAGGAGGTACAGCTTAGTTATTATTTTAATCTCTCTTGCTTAATTGAATCTTCACTAGTTTCCTTTTTGTGTTTTGCACAGGTGTGAAGCAAAATGGGAGCAAAAGCAGGATTGATTTGGAGTGGAAGCTTTAAGATTTCTTGTCTTCCTGCGAATTTAAGGTAAGTACCTCGACAAAACCCCCTTCCAAACCTTAAGAAAATAACCAAAAAAATCTTTAAAATATCCAAACCTACAAAAATAAGAAATTTTAAGGGTAATGGAACCCTAAAATCAACTTGCTTGCTTGTTTGAATCATTTTTCCACCACCTTGATTCCATTGGTGTTTCAGTTTTGAAAATCCACACTTTTGTCATGATTTTGAAACTTCAAGTTCAGGCACAAAGAGGCTTCCAAAAATTCACAAACTCTACCGTTAGAAGCCCCAATGAGCCAGGAACATAAGTTCCAAATTTTAGAGAATTTAGCCAAGTATAAAAAATTTAAAAATTTAGGGACTGCAAAGGAATCAAACCCTAATTCCTTACTATTTTGTTACTGCTCTTGAATTTTATAAATTTTTCTACTCATCCGATTTGGATGAAATTTATAATGTTGGAATCCTTAAGAAATTCTCTACAACAAATGAAATTTTCAAAAATGTTTGAGGTTGTTTAAGGATTTTGCAAAATGAAGTTTTCAAAATTGTCTTTTTTTTTATTTTGACACCAGTATAGAAAAAAATCTCAAAAAAATATCAAACAATTTTGAAAAATCTTTAAAAAATCATTTTCAAAATCCTTGTTTGATTTTCTTTCCACTGGTGGCATTGTTTGTCTTGTGTAGACCACCACTTAAAAGATATTTGAAAATCTATTCATATTCTTAAGAGTAGCATCTTAGGATTTCACATTTAAGGTTTATTTTCTCTTATCTTAGTCACACATCAAACTTAAAGGAATTGGGTTTCACCAACCAAAACTTATTTGCAATTGTTGTGTGACGCTTGAAACTTGTTTGAAGACTTAAAAAGAGAAAATACTAAAATAAAGCATAAAAATATCAAAACCCTAAACGATATTCATTTAATCCTTTATTTGCACAAACCACTTGTTTTGGCATTGGGCATTACTCCCACCCAATTGCGTAAAAAAAAAGATTAATCAGGGCAACTACCCCACTAATGCCCTTCATAAAAACCCATGCACTCACTTACCCTAAGCCTAACTAATATTTGTGTACTAAACTATTTAGGCTTGATACTTGTGTACTAAACTATTTTCAATTGGCTTCAATTTCCTTGATGCAACCTGGTTTCTAGGCTGAGGGGCTACGCCAAACGACCGAGAGTGAGTTTATACAAGCCCCTAGTGATTTTCCTAAGACATGCTTAGGCCCAATCCCCCCTTAAGTAGCTTGGCTAGGTTAATTAAGGGAAGGGTAGTTAATTGTTGAGTTTTTGGTATACAAGTAACCAAGTCTTAGGTTTTTAAGGATTCAACCTTAAGGCTTAGATTTGTTTACTTGGGTGAACACAAATTTCTCTCATCTCTTCCCTTCTCTCCTCCCTCGTTCTTCCATAAGTGTATGCACGAGCAACGGTCTCAAAAGCTGCACTTGAAGGGACCATTTGATTCCACCCTACACACAAAAAGACCTTCTTTGTTGCATTCATCCTCTTCTTCGCAAGGAACAATGGAACATACTCAAAATAGGTTAAAGAACAATTCCACCTCCGCCTCTCACTCACAACAACATGAGGCAAACCCGCAACTTGACATCCCCATGCCTAACTTAGAATACAAATGACACATAATGCTGAGTTGCCTAATAATCAAACTCAAAATCCCTTGCCTAACCCTTTACTTATGATGGATGAGCAACTCTCTCAACTCCAAACTAATCGACAGCAGTTGGCTAAGACCGTTACAAACCTAGCTAACCAAAGGCAAAATCCACCACCCCCTGAGGAGCCTATCATTCCTCTGAAGAATTTCTATGATCCTTCCAACTATGAGGAAAGACCTGGGGTGGTTATTCTTGAGGGAGATTTTGAGATCAAACCAGCAATCTTAAACCTGATCAAACATTTTCGTGGCCTACCTAAAGAAGACCCGTTTAGGCACTCAGAGGACCTAACCATCCTCGCTGATGATAACATCATCATCAGCGATATCTAGCTTTAATTAGTCATAATCAAGAAATAAATGCTCCTAAATAATCGCCAGAGAATCCTAATTCACTGCAAATCCATTCTGAGAGAATAATAGTAAAATAGGGGTAAAAATGCAGTTATAACAGCATATCATGAATGTAGAATAACCATGGGTTTCACCAAGGGTTAATTAAAGGTCAAATAATCTTAAATGTCTAATAAGTGGGTCCATGTAGACAAAAATGGGTTTTCACGTGTTTCGAGAATTAAATGACATCTGAAACCCAAAAAATAGACCCGCTTAATCTACTGAGGTTCTGGTCAGGATAAAATTCACATAAACCCTCTAAAAATCATATAAAAATATTCTCTAAGGTTTGGTTTACTTGATTTGACTATCAGAACCCATTTTGACCTAAAATAGAGTCTTAGACAGATGTTTCCCTAATTTAGGTTTTTGCATACATTACACAGTCAAACTTGGTCCAAAACCTAAATCCAACTTCACCATTGGATTCCTTGGGTCCAAATTAGGTTGTACCAAAATTTGGACCCAATCTGAGATCATCTTGACCTAGTTTGCAATTTGGTCTTATCTGACTCTTTTCTCTTACATACATGCCCTAACTTTCAAAATCCTTACAAATAGGCCCCTATCTTTGTCATCACTCTTTGCACATAGGTCCCTCCACCATTATCGTGGAGGAATCCTTCTCTGGCGACCTTTGATTGAAGATAACTCCACTGATCAACGAATCCCTTCCAAAATCGGAAGGGAGATTCCTTGAGAAGTTCTCTTTTCAACTCACCCAACTTCGATCTCTATAACCTTCCCAATCTCTCATGCGAACACATGAGAGATTCGGGTATCTCTTAGATTTCCAACTCCGGCGAACCTTCCAAGCCTGAAAGCTTGGCTTCCAAGCTCCAACCAACCCCTTGATGCCTATATAAAGACCCCCAAGGCCTGCCTGAACTCTCACGCTCAAATTCGACCAGAATCACCCTCAATTCCTCCCTCCTTTCCTGCCGAATAGCTCCTCAACGTCTGGTGACCTCTTCTATCCTCCCTCATCGTCCGCCTGCAATACCGGCAGTATATTCTCCTTCCTCATCTTCCTCCGCGTCGTGCCATACCAGCCAACATCTCTCCCTCCATCGTCCTCGCCATCCTACCCTCACTGGAGCAGTTCTCTTCCACGGCACTGACCATACCATACCCAGCATCCTCCTCAACCTTTTCGACCCATAGAGTAGGTAGTTAGGTCTCTTTAGTTCTTTAGATTAATTTCCCTTATCAAAAACCCAAAAATAAGTCATTGATACCGCCGTTCACCCCCGTCTTCTCTGCATCAGGCCACACCTTTGACGAGGCATCCCTGTTGCTACACCCCTCCATTCGCCTCGCCATCATGCCCTACACCTCTGCCTCGACTTCATGAACAAAAGCCCTCTCTTTATTTCACTGTTCACGCTCTCATGACCGGCCCTGAACACACCCGTCACTAGCTTCCTTATCTGCCTCCATCCGATCACCACACTCACTCTCACACCATGAAACCACCACCGCCACATTCATCGTGCTCTGGCGAACCTTTTGAACTGGTTTAACGTGGTCGAAAGACCATCCTATTTATTTCAGGTACAACACCTGTTTGCGCCATTGTTGGAGCTTCTTCACAAAGCTCCAAACCCTATTCTTGAGGTCCCCACTCCAGGTGCACCCTCCAAGACCTGCGGGCTTGTTCCAGGATCATGCCCAGGTAATCAATTGGGCACGACATCGACCGCGACTGCTTCAATGGGTCAAAACCCCACCTACAGGTGCTCGAGAGTAGGAGGGGACTTATAGTCCCACATCATATATGGAGAGGTGTGCGGCAGCCCATAATACAATTTTGTGAAGAAGGCTATTCGCCTAAAGTAACACAGGGGGATGAGATCCCCCGCACCCCTCACGCCTCGCCTATGACACCTCCACGCAAGCCTGGCTCTGAACCCGATAACCTGCCTAAGCTATATTCACACCTCGGCTACCATTCACGGTCGAAAGCCCTAGTCCCAGGTACACATTCACCTGATTACCTGATTAAGCCTGGTTTGGAAAAGAAGGGAAAGAAAGAGAGAGCGCGGGGTTAGGGGGGTTTTGCTCTCGTAAGTACTTGCGTGACACTTAGTCGCAAGAAGAAAAAAGGAGACAGAGCCAAAGAAAAATAGAGAAAGAAGAGAAGAAGAAGAAGAAGAAGAGGAAGCATCCAAAGCGCAGTACAGTGCCTTTGCTCTATAGCATCTGAGCACTTAAGCCGTCTGATAGTGCACTGTGCACTTGGTTTGCTTAAATGATACTATTTGGATATTTGCTACATATGTGTTAGGCTAATAATTGGTCATCCAAATCACCATTATTTTGTCTAAAGTTCTTTTTATATCCTCATATACTCATGTTATACATTGCATATTAGTTTTTGAGTAATTAATTATGCTCATTTATATTATTTATTCAGATTAGTGCATGAATGCAATACTTGCTCCTTGTGTTCTACCTCAGACTTCAATTCAAGTAATAAATTGTATTTGTTGACGAGCGACTTTGGTCTGTACTACAATATATCAATCTTAAACACCGATTTCATACCCCCAACATTCTCTCAAACCAGCTATCCTATAATGTGCGAGAAGATCTGTGGCGAATGAGACTTTTTCCCCTAACTCTAAGAGATAAGGTCGCCTATTGGTTTAGGACTGTTGGTAGACCCATTACCACATGGCCTCAACTCAAAAGTGTATTTCTAAAAAAAATCTTTCTTATAGTCTTTACAAATGCCCTTTGAAGATCCATTACGACCTTCTAACAAAAATAAGGTGAATCTTTACATGAATCTTGGGAGAGATTTCAAGAGTTCTTAAGAAGTTGCCCACATCATGAGGTACCACTCTAGCAACTTGCCAAAATCTTCTATCATGGACTTAAAGATCTACTTAGAACATTTATCGATGCCTCGCATGGTGGAAATTTTATAAACAAGGATGTTGAGAGCGCCTACCAATTATTTGAGGATATTGTTAATAAGCTATCGAGGAATTTTAAGTCGTTTTGTTGTAGAAAAGCCTCAATCACTCAAAAATAATTAAACTTATAACTCAGAATCGAAAGAGTCTAAGGTCGAACACAGGGAGCAAGTAATAGCAATTTCATCTCACCAATCACAAGAAATATAAGCAATTATGATCAAATCTTTATTCAGGACTACTCAAAATGTTATATAGATGAAATCAAATATCACAGTGCAAAAAGAATGGGTTAAAATGGTTATTTGAATCACCAATTAACCCTTTGAAGTTAAGCTCAAGTATCTCAAATATATGAACAGTAAAACTCAATCAAATATTCCACGTCAACTAGATGTAATAACCCAACAGAACTAAGGCTCAGGGCTCAGCTTCAATAGAACAAAGGCAAAGGCCTCCTCTTTCCTTCCTTCATGCCTCAACAAAGAGGCAACCACAGCACCACATCACAGAGGCAAAGGCCTCTCAGAATCCGCTAAGTCCAGAGAGAGCAGAAGGGCAAACCCCCCTCTCTCTCCTTCCCCTTCTTTCTTTTCTCAGAAATCCAGGTTTAGTCAGGTAATCGGGCAGGTAACCGAGCGTGAATAGGGTCCAAACCTGCAAGCGTGGTCACAGGAGAGGAGTGCTTGGTTGGGTAAGCGGGTGTAAGGGTGAAGAGGACCCAACCCCCGTGTCTTGGGTGAGGGGTTGGGGTGACAAAATCCTTTTATGCCGCATGAACTGTTGCTTATTCCACAATGTGGGACTATCTTGTCCCACAGTCTTCTTGCATGCAGCTGGAGGATGCAGATTCCAATTGAGGTTGAGAATGAGGCCGTGGAGTTCAATTGGGCACCTGGATGGCTTCTTGGGAGTTAGCCGCAGAGCTTGGGAGTAAAGCCTGGAGCTAACGTGGCCAAAGAACTGAAGATGTGGTTGGCAAAATCAAGGACAACGGCGGAGCTCCGACGTTCACCTGAAAAGCAAAATACGACCTTGCGGCCACATCAAATGTCTTCAGAAGGATCGTCGTGGAGCGGCGAGTGCTTTGGTGGGTGCGGTGTGGTGTGCATGAGCGTGAGGAGGCCTAACGACCTCAAGACGATGGTGTAAAGGGTCATGAGTTGGGTGGAAGTGCGTGAGTAGCTAATCCCCTCAATTACCTGAGGGGTTTGCTTGTGAGGGTATGGCGAAGGTTTCTAAACTGGTGGGAGGTGTTTTGGTGCAATGTAACGGGTTTTCAAGGTCGCCAGAGGTATGCCGGAGATGAGGGGGATGACGGTGGTGTGGGCATTTTGGTGTTCTGAAGTGGGTGTCGAGTATGTGAGACGGATCAGTAGGCGATGTGGAGTTGAGTGAGGGCAGTTGTAGACGACGGAGATGCGGAGATGGCACTGGCTATGATTGGCTGGTGCTGAAGACGAAGGTGGCTCTGGGAGGGAGGACAGCGACACTTGAATAGGGAGAAGACCCCTCGTAGGTACGATGAGGTGCAGAAGAACCTGGGGAAGATGAACTTGTTGCCTATAGTATGTGGCAGTAGGCGAGGATACCAAAGGGAGGAGGTTGCCAGAGCAGAGTTGGAGCCGGCCGGAGGTAGAGAAGAAGAGGGTTTCTTAGGCCAAAAACTAGCTGAGTTCGGCCCGACGAGGGGGACCCTTTTATAGCGCTTCAAGCAAGCTTCCAAGCTTGGAAACAAGCTTGAGAAGCTTGAATTTTCAGGAGGAAGATTCTTGAAGTCCAAGGATTCACACGAGCAATATGGAGAGATTTGGAGTTGAAATTTAGGTTTAGTCGATCAAGGATTTCCTCAGGATCATCCCCTCTAATTTTAGAAAGGATTGGCCAAGCAATCAAGGAGGAATCCCTGATTGAGAGCTTAGGTGCATGGGTTCACACCTGACATGGTGGAAGGGACCCAATTGCAAAGAAGATGAAGAACATAGGGGGGCATTTGCAAGGATTTCAAAAGTTAGGCGCATGAATGCAAGAGAGTCAGATTGGACTAAAATGTAAACTAGGTCAAGAGGAACTCTAATTGGGCCCAAATTTTGGTAAAAACCTAATTTGGACCCAAGGAATCTGATGGTGAAGTTGGATTTTGGTTTTGACCAAGTTTGACTAGGCAATTTATGCAAAAACTCAAATTAGGGTAACTTTTTGTCTAAGACTCTGTTTTAGGTCAAAATAAGTTCAGGTGGTCAAATTAAGGATATCAAACCTTATGAAATATTTTTCCATGAATTTTAGAAGGTTTAAATGACTTTTAGCTTAACTAGAACCTCTGTTATTTAAGCGGATCTGAAATTAGGATTTTGAGTTACTGTTAATTCTTGAAATGTGCGAAAACCTATTTTTGTCTACATGAACCCACTTATTAGTCATTAATGAACATTTGACCTTAGATTAACCCCTAGCGAATCCCTTGGTAATTCTGTGTTCATGATATGCTGTTAAAATTACAAAATTAACCCTAGTTCTCTATTCTCTTCTCAAAGCAGCCTGAAGTAGTGTTATGATCCTCAGATGGATATGGGAGCTTTTATCTTTTATTCCAGACTAAAAGTGGTCAGTTAGGGCCCATGATGGTGTTTCCATCAGATATGAGTGAAAATTCTTTCAATCATGCATCTATAGATACCTTTGGTAGAAGCACAAACCTGAGATTGAGTCTTAGTGAGATACTCTCACATCAAATCCATCCTAGTTGATGGTTGGAAAAATTGCGAAGAGAAATTAGGGTTTGGAAACCTACGTTGTAGTATTTGCAAAAAATTGATATTAAATAATTTTTAACTGAGACTGGTGAGTCCCGAGTCGAACACAAGGAGGCGACATTTGATTATGAGTCCGCGCTATGGTTTTATTTATGTTTGGTATTTTTGCCTTTGTATTTTTTTGTATTTTATATAGGTAGAACAGAAATTGAGAATGAGTCTAAACTACGCAATATAATATAAAGAGATAGATAGAAATAGAGAGAGAGAGAATTTGATATATAAAAGAAACTTGGAGTTTATTGCAATCTAAATAGACAAAATACAATAAAATAATGACAATTCAAATAAAAGAGAGAGGGGGGTGAGGAGATTCTCCGGAGACGGTTGCCTGACAAAAAGACGATGCTTGATGATAGTAGGACAAAGGAGCTGCAGAGTTTGGATGACAAGGATTAGATATAGGATGAATGTGGGTAGAGGAATCCTTAGGCTAGATTAACAGTGGATTTAGGATGACGGAATGGTGCCACTATACTACGGGAATGGGGGTGATAATAGCCTAATTTATTACTCTAATTGGCTTAATCTAGAGCTAACTCCTTAGTGAAATCCTGCATTTGGAATGTAAATATTGCATTTAGAGCATGCATGCATATTTAAGCTTTGTGTTTATTTTATGACTAATTATCTAATTTTATACTTTTGTGAATAATGTAGGTACAAGATGTAGAGAGTAACATGGAATCATAAGCGGGATGGAAAATAAAGATACCAAGCTAGGAGCTGGTTGAAGGGTAAGACATGATTGAACAAGAAATGAGGATCCAATTAAAGAAGGAGAAAGAGAGAGACCATGATAACCTTACCCCACCCTTAGAACCTTAGGATACCCTTATCCCAACTCCTATCCTTAGGGTAGCTCAAATTGGATAAGTGAGCTCAAAAGTCGAAATCATGGGTAAAACTATCCATTATCCTAATCCTTTATCCATAGAGTTGTCCTACTATCCAGGAACCTAACCAACCTATCCTAGAACCAATCCTAAAACCTATTTAGATCCATGAGCTCACTTAATTGACCTAGTATAAGTCAATTGGGTTCATAGAACCTAATTAGGACCTAAACCCAACCTAAACCCATTAGACCAAGCTCTTAACCAATTGGGTGTACTTACACCTAGTTGGGTTCACCTCTATCTAGATTAGGTCACCATAGATGCAATTAGGTGCACATCTACAACATTTAGTTTAATTAGACCCGATTATATTAGAACCTAACCAAACTTAGTTTGAACCCACCTATACACATGCTCACACACCCACACCTACACCCACATATGTTCACACACACACACTCACAAACACACCCACGTCCACTTTGCTTAGACCCTAACAAAAAAGTCTATCCTCTTAGCCACTCATCATACAAAAGATCTTATCTCTTGGATCTTTCTTATGAAAGATCTAAAAAGATAAGATCTCTTGAGACCCAATCTCCACCTTAGATCCCTCATCCTATGGCTTCCCTTCCACCACATACGGCCGACCATGCAACATCTCAAACAACCTCCCATGGCTGGCTATGAGTATCCCATCTAGCTACCCTTGGATTTTCATCCAAGGGTTATCTTACCCTTAGATTAAGTGCCCTTTTAGTAGCCCTTAGATTAAATCCAATGGCCATAATTCTTTCTACTTTTCTATAAAGGGGCCTAGCCTCTACCACTTAAGAATCAATTAGCCTTAGTATAGTTTAGGCTACCATAGTCCATGCCCTCTCTCTCCAAGCTTTCTCTCCGGTCTTCTTCTCGACGCCTTGGATTTGAAGCTCTACTGAGTTTCACACAAGCATCCCTCAAACGGCTCCACAATCTCTCTCTCTCTCTCTACTCTTTCTCTCTTTTATTACTATGTTTTTATGCTATTTGTAAACTTTCCTCTAGAGTCCATGTGTAAAACTTTTCATGATTAGCAATAAAGAGCGTTATTCAATGGAAATCTTGTCTCTCTTTATGCGCTTTCAGTAGAGTAGAATACTTAGTGTGAAAGGTTTTAAGAATCTTATTTGTCACTCTAAGAACAACTCAAGACTTACCAAATTCCGATCTATAAATTTATTTGATTCGACATATTTGCAACTACAACAAAATGTAAAAATCTATTCTCGCAAATTCGCGTCGAACAAATTGGTACCGTTGCTGAGGAGGCAACAGAGTTATTCTTGAAAATTTTATTCTTCATGCTTATTTGAGATTTCTAACTCTCTTTAATTTTGTTTGATTGCGTGTGTACAAGAAGCATGGAAATTCAACAAGAAACACGATGACAGAAAGATCGCGAGTTTTTCATCTTAGGTAAGTACTCGTATCTTAGTTAGGTTAGATTTCCTTTCAATTAAAAAAAATCCAAAAAAATTAGGTGCTTTGTTTGATTCCTAGGTTAGAAGTATTTGATTGTGTTTGTTTGCTCTCTATAATAATAATAATAATCTTGTTGGTGGGCATTATCTCTTGAGAATCATCAAAACCACCTCCCTGAAATTCAAACTACTTGCTAGATTCAAAAATTATTTTCCAAATTTTTATATGTCCAAAAATCTTGAAATTCCTCTTAGATGCACCCATTAAAGTAAAGAATCACATAGCTAAATTTCACGCAAATCTGATCAGTATAAAATTTTTAAAAGTTCATAGACTATAGTGTTATTAGATCTGCTATTTTTCCTAATTTTTCAAACTTCCAAAAATTACTAGAATTTTTGCATAGCATCTATTTATCTAACATTTATGGCATTGGATTTCTATGATAATATAGAATCTCAAAAAAATCTAAAATAAATATTTCACACATGTTTGATTGCACGAAAATTTCAATCACCAACTAGGTGTCAAAACAGACTACAGAACCCCCAGTATACTTTAAATCTTGAAAAAATAGAAAATGTGTATTAAAATTCTTGAAAAGATATTTTTCCAGTGCCTAGTTGGTGGTGCAATGAGACCAATTGGTTTCATTGATTGGGTCACACCACCTATCTTATTTTTGGACTTAATTGGACATATAGCACTATCTGATTTTAGGGTTTCAACAATAAGATAGAGCACATCTACATCTCATATCCCTAAAGGAAATTGATTTCATAAATTAAGATTTGCAAAAACCTTTTGTGTGCTCCATCAGAACATTGCTTGAATTTATCTGAATAAAATACACTTATACAAGCAATTGAATCTTAAAATTCACTTCACCATAAAAATTGCCTGTGAACCCCTTGCTTGTGCACTTCACACCTTTCAAATCTATCTTAAGGGAAACACCCCACTAACGCCCATCATACTACAAAAGCACTTCAAGCATAAGCCTAAAATTGAGTAGACATGACTTAGGTTGGACTAATCTATTTGGTAACTTGAAATTAGATTAGGCTAAAATCAAGGCCTTGTCTACTTGAGCCAACTAGTGACAAGAAAAGTTGGTGTGGTAACCACGTTAACCTCTAGTGGTGTCCTACCGTGCGAGGTGTCCTAGGGGGTCCAACCCTTCTGGCCAACCAAATAATTCAAGGGTTGGTTTAACCCAGTCATATTTTGGGGAGCCAAGATTAGGTCTAATTAGGGTTTACACTCTAAAGACTAGCTTGATTGGTTGTATTGTGAAGGTGGGTATTCTCTCATCTATCTTCTCTCTCTCATCTACTTAAATTCTTCTTGTACATGCAAGGTAGAAGATCTCTAAACCTTGATTTGATGATACCTTTAGAGAGAAATCCTAGAAGAAGACTTATTTTTTTCTAAATGTAATTCTCAATCCTTTCCCATGGGTAATCATCATGAGGAAGAACTGATTGAGGAGAACTTGGACCCATACTCCTTTGCTTCCCACTATTTCTCCTTGTCTCTGTATCCTAACCCATCCCTTACTCCAATTTCTTCAGGATGGGAGAACTCTCCTCAACACCCGGGCTTGATTCCCTTACCTACACCTCATATTCCCCGGGAATAGCTAGGCATACCTCATCCTTACAGAATTCCACACAAATTTCTGGATATTAGGGATCTCTACAATCTCAAGAGATGCTCTCCATACAGGACCAACACCTGATCAGCATCACCAACTATCTTGACCTATTTAACCAAACTCATCTCCCCCTATATGCCTCAGAGTCCCAATACCTAGGATACCAATCCTATCCCCAAAATCACTTTGCAGATTATCCCAATTTCACCCAACCCACTCCACCTTCTTATTGGGATAACCCTACACCACCCAACCAAGGATATGATCCTTACCCTAGGTATTTAAATCTTGATAATGGATATTTTGATTTGAGTAAGGTTAGAAATCCTAGAAATTATTATCCTCAGCCCACTCAAACCCCTGACCATGGCGATAATCCCGAGGTTACCCAATTGCTCCAAGTGCTCCAGGAGGTGAGAATAGCTAATAAAAGAAATACCGATAACCTACTGAAGGAGCTTAATAGAATTCGAGAGTAACATGATAAACCTGGTCCGAGTGTAGAATCTGGGAGTACAACATGATAAACTTGGTCCGAGTGTGCCACAAGTTGGTGGTGAGCCACTCAAGGTTGGGGATCCAACCTTAAGTATGACATCTTATTCAGTCCCAACCTCTACTTACATCGAGCCCACACACCAACCCTGTGATTATCTAAAACAGATCATACCCAAGCGTACATCTGAACTAATAGACAATTCTAATGTCCCAAAGACTGACTCTGAAATGAACAACAAATCTATGGAAGGGACATCTGATAGGGTCCTTGGAACAAATTATGACAAATCTGGAATTGAATCATTTGAAAATCCCATCCTGGAAAATGATGAGGAAAATGTTGGCATCCCCAAGTTTGATTCTCCATCTAAAGATCTTGAATCTTGGGAAATACCATATGTTCATGCAATCCAATTTACAGTATCTGATAACCATGTTGAAATTGAGGAGGAAGACTCACTCAAGGATCTAAATCTTGATCCAGGCCCTTAATTACAATCATTTTATTTTGAGGAACAAATCTCTAGTAGGCCTGAGTACGAATCCTTTATCTTAGGAGATGCAAAATTGGACCAGGCAGATGATTTAGATTTGGATATCTCGAAATTTTTTGGGAGAATCTGAACAAGATGAAAATTATAAAGAGCCCTCTCAAGAAGACAGAGGGATTAAGGATAGTGACACTCCCAGCCAGGTACATTTGGATGGTTCTGATATGATTTTGTCTAAGGAATATGGTGATCATATGTGCTTGGATGATTCAATTATGATATCTAGATTTAACAATACTAATCATTCTGAGATATTCATATAGAAGCCGAATATGTTTTCACTTCTGTATTAGTTGATTCTCACCCTTCGCTTCCCATCCACCAGAGTCTTAAGAAAAAGCCCGATTCTACATTCCCTTCTCCTGATTCTAAACCCCAATATCTTGAGATTGAACAAAACAAACAACCCCCTATGAAAGAGATGTTCAAGAGATTACAGAATTATTGGAGATAACTTGTGATGATTTACTTGAGGAAGCGAAGAATTCATTTGAATCATGGAATTTTGAGAAACTTAATTGATTGATAAGAAACAGGAAGACACTACCTCAGAAGATGTAGTTCAAGACAGCCAATTAGGGTCGAACTTATAGTCCTATTAATCATAATGGATGGATTAATTCTGAGAGAGATGAATTCTGATGAGCATGAGATTATTTCTGATGATGAAGAGATAATATCTGACGAGGATTTTAGTGAATTCTACATAGAATTTTCAATCTCACAGCCTTTACCTTTAGCCTCGTATTACCTAGGGACTAGAGAATTCATGATTTTTGGCATCAATTACCATTACGGGGATTCTTATGATTCTAATTCTGAACCAAACTTAGATGTTAATCATAATTTCAATCCATCTCGTCCGCAACCTCTCCTTGAATTATGGAATTGGATTAATAAGCATGCTATGCATCATGAACCTCATTTCCGTTATCCTCATCTTTCTGACCCTATTCTATACTTCAGATTAGAAAAACCCTTTAGAGTAGGGCTACATCATTAGTTGGTTCACATTTGTAGATCACTGATTCTTGAACTATATGATCATATCTTCATATTAATCCTGACTCTCTCAGCAACAATTATTACTCCTCATCTTGACACACAATATTAAAGTATATATTATTTTTGAGTTTTGGTCCGACAAATGACGTAAAACTTAGCACTAGTAATAGGTCCATCTTAGTGGATTACAATTTTGCCCAAGAACAGTAAATGTGGAGACTACAATAAATTTCAGGCATGCATTACATGGGAAAATTAATTAAGCTCATATTTTGACATTCCTGCATTTTTTTTTTTTTGGAATACTCTGCATATGTCTGTTCGTTGATTAATCATATACTGATTATAGATACATATTTTTGCAGGAATATTTGAAGGCACAAACTTAGAATACTATATTGGCATTTTACATGAGCAACAAAAATTAGGAAAATTTGTAGAAAGGAATTGACGTTGGGAATCAATTATTTTGGAAAGAAATTAAGTTTGATAGGAGGGCTATTTTTTTTCCTCTCCAAATTACATGCAGACTGGCGCCCTTTCCCCCCTAATTTTATGGGATTCTCTATCTTCCTCTCCCTCTCCCAAATTATCAAGACCACTAACCACCACCTTCCTCAATCTCTCTCCCTATTAATTTATTTGTCTCTCTCTTTCTCTCTCTCTTGACTCTCTCCTTATAACAAGCACATGCAAATAAAGGCTCTCCTTGAACTCTTCCTCAAGCCACCGTGAGCCATCGTCCTCGGCCCCGTCCTCACGACCACACCCACTCAGCCTCCTTCAAACGAGCTTCCGTACGACAACCTCTGACCATGATAAGCCATATGATGACAACGTGTGGCTTGCATCATGACCATCACCGCAAGCCTCCTCTGCCTCGACATCCAGCCCAATGGCACCACTGTGCTCCACTCATCTTCTCCGCCACTGTGCAGCCACCATGCACAAATCGACCATCATGCTCCGCTCGTTAGCAAGCTCCTCTTAACCACCGCGTCGGCCAAGCATCCTTGACCGTGAGCTACCCTCCTCCATCCTCACAACCGCGTACACCAACAAGGACCTCCACGTAGTGGGCCTCCTCGACTTCACCGTCTTCTTCATCTTCACTATAGCCACCACCAAAAGAACCCATCAAGCCACCACGCCCAAACTCCTCAGCACGCCACCATTCTCCGCTCCGTCGATGCCACTAGCTTCACCTCGACACAACACACTCGTCCACATCCTCAGATGCACCTTCCACAAACCACATGCGAGCATGGGAACACCACTGCTGACAACCTCTTCCGCTCCGACCACCATTGACAATTCTGCCACCTCCATTGGTCTCCCCTCGCTTCAGCCAACCTCCACTGAGCTTCTCGCCAACTACTGTAGCTCCACGCACGTGCACGGCAATAGGAAAGAAATCCCCTGTTTTGCGTTAAAATAAAAATTAGATTTGATGCCATTGGTGGGAATTTTGATTTTGGTTTTGATTATTTTATGGAGGTGAAATTGTGGTAGAACCTGATGAGAACATGATGAGAACACCATCATGAGCCCTAACTAGCTCATTTTGACCTAATGAAGAGAATAAATGCTCCTACATAACCTCTAAAAGGTCATAACTCACTATATAAGCATTTTGAGGGAAAAATAAGAAACTAAGGTGAATGTAATTTTACCAATGCAGTACAAGCATGGATTTTCTCAAGAGCTGAATAAAGGTCAAATGGTCTTAATAAGATAACAAGTGGGTTGGATTAGAAAGAAAAGGCTTTTTGTGTGTTCTATGAATTAAATGACTTTTGAAACCCTAAAAATAGATCCACTTAATTAACCAAGGTTCTGGTCAAGATAAAATTCACTTAAACCCTCTAAAAATCATATAAAAATATTCTCTAGGGTTTACTACCTTCAATTTGGCCATTAGAACCCATCTTGAACTAAAATGGAGTCTCAGATAGATATTTGCCCTAATTTAGATTTTTTCATAAATTACCCAGTAAAACATAGTCAAAACCAAAATCCAACTTCACCATTGGATTCCTAAGGTTCAAATTAGGTTTATACCAAAACTTAGACCTAAGATGAGCCTGCCTTGACCTAGTTTGCAAAAAGGTCCTGTCTGATTACATTTCTACCCCTAACTTTCAAAAATCCTTGCAAACAGCCCCCTACCTTCTTCTTCACCTTCACAATTAGGTCCCTCCACCATTATCGTGGGGGAAACCTACTCCGGCAACCTTTGATAGGGAATATCTCCTTGATTGCTTGGAGGATATCTCCCAAAATTGGAAGGGAGAACCTCTTAGAAATTCTCTCCCGTCTGAACCCATTGATGAGCTCTGATTCCTTCCCAATCTCTCATGCAAATGCATGAGAGATTTGGGTATCCTAACAACTTCCAACTCCGGCGACCTTCCAAGATTCCCAAGCCTTAATCGCCCTTCAGAGCCTTATTTAAGGAAGCCCAGATCCTCCCGACTTCTCCACACTCGAATTTAGTCATGATTCCCCTCAATTCATCTCTCCTTCTCACAGCCGAAGGCTCCTCGACGTTCGACGACCTTCCCTACTCTTTCTCATCGTCTGACTGCCATACCTACAACGGATTCCTCCTCCTTGTTCTTCTCTGCATCTCGCCGTACCAGCAAACACCCGTTCCTCTTCATCCTCGCCATTCCCACCTCACTGGAGCCGCCTTTGTCTCCGGCGTCGGCCACACCAGACCCGGCACCCTCACTGCCCCCCTTCGTCCATTGACTTCCTAGATAAGTTCCCTATCCCTTCTACTTTAATTCCGCACTTACTCCACTTCAAACCAACCACTAACGCCCCTTCGCACCTCCATCCCTTCCATCTCTGGCCACCACCTCCGGCGAGGCCATCCCACCTCCACAGGCCGCCGAAACCCTCGCCAACAAGCCCACGACCTTCACCACACCTCACTAATCACTTCCCCTCTTCTTATTAACTTCGCCATCCACCCAAATCACCCCCTGAACACACCCACTCACACGCACATAGTTTTCCCTAGGCTCGCACTCACGGCCACCATCACGCCACACCACCACCCCTAGCACATTCGCCGTGCTTCGGTGATACTCCTTGAGCTCTTTGACGTGGCCGAGAGGCTGTTCTATTGATTTCAGGTTCCAGGCCTTGGCCGCCATTGGTGAGCAAGCTCGAAACTTCTTGAGGCTGCCCTAGGTGCTTGCTGTCTTAGGCTGAAGTCCCAGAATGCACGGAAGAGTCTCGCGCACAGTCCCAGGTCTTCAATTGGAGTTGCGAGCCTCAGCAACTGTTGCAATTGGAAGCACCATCCCTACTGCAGGAGCACAAGAAAAGGGGTGCGCGGATAGCCCCACCTCGGGGAATTCTGAATCCGCGCACCCGCATAAATTGCAAAAGTACCATAAGCTCATCGCCTCAATTACCACAGGGTGAGGTCCCTCTCACCTACACCCGGTCTCATCTGCAACACTGCCTCCACGGACCTGGCCTGACCCAACCAGACCTGCACTCCTCTCTCACCACCGCACGCTGGTGAGCCTGGACCCGGATACATGCCTAACCCGATAACCCAGATATCTATGGCTTTGGAAGAATGGATTCTAAGAGAGAAGAAGAGAGGAGAGTCACGCGGGTAGGGGCAAGGTTTTGCTACAAGAACCTCCGGCCGACACTTAGCTGAATTTTGAGGAGGAGACCTGAAGCTAAGGACCAAAGAAGAAGAAAGCCAAAGGTAGAAGGAAGAAGAGGAGGCCAGAGCAGAAGAAAGAGCTAAAGAGGAAAGGAGAAGACAGAGAAAGCACAGGCCAGAGAAGAAGAAGAAGAGAGGAAGAGAAGGACACAGTAGAGACAAAGAAAAAGGTAGAGAACGAAGAAGAAAGCAGACAACTTGAGTTGTCTAATTTCCAAATCAGACGACAGATCTTAAGCTCTCACTGCATATTCATACATTGAGTTCCTTACTGATATTGTAGGAGTATTTGGTGATTTAAATCACCATTTTACTCCCATATTTTTGCACATTGCTACTGCTATTATTGCAATTTCTTTCAGTTTGAATTGTGATCTCGATTTCTAAATCCCATATAGCTCCCTGTATTCGACCTCGGAACTTATTCGAGTAAAAAAAATTGTATTTGTTTTCAAAGCGATTTTGACTATACTGCAACGTGACTAATTTAAACATCGATTTCGCCTCATAAAATATTTTGGTGCCATTGCCGGGGTGCAATGCGAAATTTAGAATTCTCAATTGTAATTTCTAATTTGGTAATAACTTGCTATATCTTTTTGCTGTGGTTGTTCCAGGGAGAAGATACATGCAAGGAAATTCAACCGCACATCAAACACGCCAGGGGCAGGTAAATTCCGATTACTCTCTCTCTTAAGCCCCTCATTCTAAAAAGGTTGAAAAAGATAAAATCAATTAGGGCTACTTGCTTTCCATTCTTAGATAATCCATCAAGTTGCCTGATTTGATTTCAACAACAAAACTTGATTTGCGCACCCACTTAAGGTAACTAAGGCTATCACATTCTTGTTTGAGCCCTAGAAACCACATTTGGTAAACTAATTGGACCAAAATTAGCGCCAATTAAGGATTCCAAGTTAGGATTTTAGAGATACACTTACAAAATCAGGAATGGATCTTTCCAAAATGATATGTGCCTAAGCCTTGGTTGAATTGACCTATTCAAGCAAACCCTAAAAATCAGGCTCTTAATCTCACTTGAATCCTACAAGAGGGACCTAAAACCTCTCAAAAGACAAATAGGTGAAGTTGACTCACCTTGTTGGTCAACCAATCTTGAAATTAGGTCACTTTTTGCACTCAATACATCTAAAAGTTCAAGTGAAATTCTAAGCACCCTTGCTCTTAATAAAACTAGTAGACTTAAGAGGTCAAGTCCCCATTTTGGTCTACCTGGAACATCAGTGACAAGAGAGGTCAGGTGGGGGAAACCCTGTAACCTGTGGGGGTGCTCTACCGTGTAGGGGTCTTCGTCGGACTCTCCCTCTCTGGCTGCCCAGGTAATTCTCAGGTGGATGGCTTTCTGACTTAGGGGTATCATCCACCCCGAGCATCTATAGTCATCCAAAATTTTTTTGGGTGCCTTAATTGGGTCCATCACATTCTATTCCCATCCAGACCATCAGTGTATGTTTGGTAAGAGATCTTTAAGACCATCCCTGAGGCCTCCTTTAGTCACTCACTCCCGTCGAGGCCAGGCCTCGACTTCCATGTTTGTGCAGCAACCCCATCACATAGACATCTCTTCTGATTCATCTGAGCCTAATTCTCCTTCATCCATCATCATGGCACAATCCGCAGAAGAAGAGAATAACCTTGAGAATCAACTTCAGCGCCTTAATGATTTATTCCAAGCCTTTGTGAATCCACCGCAGCGTCCTATGATGCGAGATCATTACAATCCTACTGCGGTGGCGATCGAACCTCGAGTCCAAATCCCAGCTGGAGGTCTTGATACTGAACTCGAGCCCAACATGATTCATGCTATTCCAAAATTTCATGGGCTCAATTTCGAGGATCCTTTCTAGCACATTAAATAGCTCAAGCATCTAGCCTAGACCTTCGAGTTAGATGTCCAAAATTGAGACATTCTTCTCATGAAAATGTTCTCCTTCTCTCTCATGGACAAAGCAGCTCACTGGTATCAGACTCAAACGCATCCAATCAAAACATGGGTTGAACTACAATCCGAGTTTTTGAAAAAGTTCTTCCCAGTTGGTCAGACGAATGCTTTATGACACCAGATCACGCACTTCACATAGCAGCCTAGAGAACCACTTCACGAAGCATTGGATCATTTCCTAGATCTCATGCAAAAGTGCCCCCATCACGAAGTTCCTAAATGGGAACAAGTACAGTCTTTTTACTAGGGACTCCATGAAGATATCTGATTATTCGTCAATGCAACTTGCAGAGGAAATATCATGGGTCAACACGAGGACACTGTGTGAGAGATTCTTGAGAATATGTGCGAGAACTCCATCAATAATGACTCCATGGGCTTATTCGACCGGACGAATGCCCGCGCATCGACGAATCCAAGGGGGGCACATGAGACGCAGGGCCTATCCTCATCTGTCGACTTGGAATTGATGGCTAGTCGTTTGGACAAGGTCTCTATTATTGAGAAGAAGGTGGATGAGCTAACTCGACATCTGCAGCAAGCCACCTCTGCGCAAAACCCATTCACACAACTGCCCTCTAGGAGGGAAGCTGTACATAACATCTACCACCGATCTTCTCAGAGGATGGACCCGTATCCACCCCAATTTGACTCTAGGGCCAGAGGAAACTCTGATCCTACCTACTCTAGTTGGGGAAACTCTGAACCCTCATACTCTGACTTTTCTGAGGTTCCTCAGACCTGGGAGGACCTCAACATCATCCAGAAGGACCCATTCTCATATACTTATAACCCTAGATGGCAAAATCATCCTAATTTCATGTGGGCGGGAAACAATCAGAATCAGAGACCACCATATCAACCTCGTCCACAAGCTCCTCGTCCATATCAACCGCCTCAGCCTCGGCCCAACCCCACCTATCAATCTGGGCCAACTTAGACAGATCAAATGACTCTTATCCTTCGGACTCTGGCTGATATTCAAAAGATGAATGTGGCTATGCAGAAACAGCACAAAGACAAGATCACAGAGGTTCGCAATCAACTCGCCCAGATGGCGAATTCCCGCCAACCTGGTACACTCCCTTCGCAACCTCTGCCAAATCCAAATAACGTGTTGAACCAGAGGTGCATTATGAACCCAAATCCAGGCTAAGCCCACATGATTTATTAGGCCCCTTCTGCTCCATCACCCTATGGGATGGAAGCTTCGACATCATACTCAGTTTTTTAGCAACAGCCACCTATTTTATCTACACCAAACCCTAACCAAGCAGGACTTAATTCAGTTACAACCCGTAATGGCAAAGCAACACAGAACCCACCTTACCCAAGCCACTTTCAGCCTGGTAGTACTAACCCAAACCCTAGGATAGTCATCCAGGATACCCCTATCCCAAATCAAGAACCTAGACCTATTCTAGAGGAACCATCCAAGGTTCCATTTCCCGAGGCCTTGACAAAGGGAAAGAGGACAACCAAACCGTGGCACCTGAAGAGGACCTGGTCAAGCTCTTTGAACAGGTCCATATAAACATCCCCTTAATGGATGTGATTTGCCACGTACCGGCTTACCCACGATTTTTGAAAGACGTGTGTACACCTAAGCGTAAGCTGCAAACCAAAACTAGGAGCCCAATCGTATTGTCGGAGCAAGCCAGCTCTGTCATTTTGAGTAGACTCCCACTTAAGGCAAAAGACCCAGGTACTCCCCTGATTTCTTGTATAATTGGTGATATCCAATTTGATAGAGCTTTATTAGATCTAGGAGCCTCCATAAACCTAATACCTACATCCCTACTTGACCATCTTGAGGAATCTGAGCTCAAACCAACAAAGGTGACATTACAGTTGCCAGACTGATCTATTAAGTCACCTAAAGGAGTTCTTGAGGATGTCATTGTTAGGGTTTGGGATTTCTATTTCCCGGTGGATTTCGTAGTCTTGGATGTGGATGCTCCAAAAAATCTGAAAAACACACCAATCAGACTAGGGAGACCCTTTCTAGTCACTGCTAAGGCCAACATTAATTGTGAGGAGGGCCAAATTGAACTTAAATTTAGGAACCAGACACTAAGATCGACATCTTTAAGGCCCAACAGGGGATTAATTGCAGAGTTATAGAACAAATATGTGACATTGAGGCCATGGTTGACGATCAGTATATCGAGGAAAACCTGACGACTTCTAATCAACCACAAGAGGATCAAAACCCGCAATCAGAGGAGTCCGAACTCAACCTAGACACACCCATAACTACTTCCATTGCTCCTAACACACACCCTGAACCACCCGCTGCTGCTGATAACCCTGTTTTGGAACTAAAGCCTCTTCCCGATCATCTAAAGTATGTCTTTTTGGGTTCCAATCAGACATTTCCTGTGATTATCAACTCCAGACTCACACCTGATCAGGAATCCAGTCTAATTTCTATTCTCTAGCAACATCGAAGAGCCATTGGATGGACTCTCGATGATTTGACTGGCATTAGCCCCTCTTACTACACACACTGCATCTATACTGAAGAGGGCACACGACCTTCCCGTGAAATGCAGAGACGTCTGAATCCTAATCTGTAGGAGGTCGTGAAAAAGGAGATCATCAAGTGGTTAGATGCTAGGGTCATCTACCTGATCTCCGACAGTCAGTGGGTGAGTCCACTCACCGTGATCATGACTAAGACCGGAGAAATCATACCCACCAGTGTAGCAAATACGTGGAGAGTCTGCATTGATTACAGAAGAGTTAATACCTCTACAAAGAAGGATCATTTCCCACTACCGTTTATTGATCAGATCCTCGAAAAACTAGTGGGAAATAGATTCTTCTGCTTCATGGATGGGTACTCCGGTTATAACCGGGTGGCAATCCATCCTGAGGACCAA
This sequence comes from Thalassia testudinum, assembly GCA_037157565.1. Classification (NCBI taxonomy): domain Eukaryota; kingdom Viridiplantae; phylum Streptophyta; class Magnoliopsida; order Alismatales; family Hydrocharitaceae; genus Thalassia; species Thalassia testudinum. The sequence goes on from JAZHRO010000033.1 coordinate 8,489,273, forward strand.
GAGAAGACACTTTCACCTGCCCCTTCGGGACGTACGCATTCCGAAGGATGCCTTTCGGTCTCTGCAATGCACCTGCTACTTTTCAGCGGTGCTTGTTGGCCATATTCTCAGATATGGTAGGTGATTATCTAGAAGTCTTCATGGATGACTTCTCAGTGTTTGGCGAATCATTTGATGAATGCGTCCTGCACTTGGTCCAGATCCTCAGGCGGTGCATTGACGTGAATCTGGTTCTTTCCTGGAAAAAGAGCCACTTCATGGTGCCTGAAGGAATTGTCTTGAGACATCTCATCTCCAAAAAAGGCATTGATGAGTCCATTTTAATGGACTAGTATTACGCCTAAGTAACTTTAATCTTACCTTTTAGGTTTGTTAATAACTACATTAAGTTATAGAATATTTGCATGCATCATGATTTAAGTTTACATCTATTTTATAACATTCTATAACTTAATATATAATGATTTTGTTGTTTTTATGTGCAGGAATGATATTTAGAAAGAACAAGGAGTTGGGAATAAATTTCCCCAACAAACAACCAGCAGCATGTGTTTTCCCCCCATCCTCCGGCCACCATCAACAGCGGCCAGCCAAAAATAGAAAGGGGATTTTGAAAATCCCTGGAAGGGTGGAAGAGAGGAGTTAAGAGGAGGTGGAGCACAGGAGAAGAACCATCATCGAGGAACCGTGTAACCCGTGTGCACTATGCACCAAGTCTTCACCGCTCCCTCCAGCCACGACTGCAGGTGCCCACACCCCCGCAGGCGTTTCCCCCTACACCTACCAGTCACCGCATGGTGCCCACCTCCAACGCCATCACCTTCCAGCCTGCTCCAGCCGCCCTGTAGGCGCCCGCTCCGCCTCAAGCCCGCGCCTCTCCAGCGCCTAGCACTCCTCTCTGCAGACCGCCCGCGCCTCCAGTGCCCGCACTGCAGCCAACACCTCTCCAGTGCCTGCCGCACCTCTCTACAGACTGCCTGCACCTCCAACGCCCGCACCGCAGCCAGCACCTCTCCAGCTCCTGGCGCTCCTCTCTACAGATAGCCCTCGCCACCAGCACATCCATCTCTAGCCGACCGCTTACGCGCCCGCTCCAACAATACCACCAGTGCCCAGCTGCGCGGTTGCAGCAGCAGGACACCAGTGCATCCACGTGTGGCTGTCTCCTTCTCCTCCAACAGGCCGGCAGCCCTCCTCCGCCCGTCGGCCGCCACCAAACACCTCCGGTCGCCGCGTCACTGCCGTTGCGTAGCTCTCATCAAGCTATACCTCCCCGCCGACTCTCGCAGCCAAACGTGCGAGGCCGCACACGCGAGGAGAGAGGAGAAATCCTCTGTTTTTATCTCTATTAATAATTACATTCAATGCCATTGTCAATTTTATATTAATATTTTATTCTAGCCACATTGCACTGATGCACTCAGATTTTCCTGAAATTATTTTACTTGTGTTATGTGCATGTTTCTACCTTGAATTTCATATCAGAATTGCATGAAAGTTGAATTTACATGATAAGCCATTACACATGCATCATACACATATTTTTGGAGCTTAATTCCTGACGTGAAAACTACATAAATACCCCTAAACCTTTAAGGAAATTGCAAACTTCATTTAAAATAGCATATCCTCGCATTAAAGTTGCAGAAGAGTTTACAAACTGGGTATTCCTTGACTCGTGAATTTATTGGTCTATTCCTCCCTGTGGATACGATATCCGTTATTGTGGTTTAAATTCATATCTATTTAATCTTTGATTGAGAGATTTTCCACCACCTTTTATGCTACAACGATTTATTATCTTAATATTAATTATTCTAAGTGAAAATCGTTCTGTCAAATTGGCGCTGTTGCAGGGGAGGCAACAGACGCAATAGATTCACTTCATTATTTTTGAATATTATGAGTTGCGCAAATATCTGATCAATTTTCTTTTTTTTTTTACTGTGCGAGGAATCTGACAAGGCGACGAGGCGCAACAGAGCAACGACAGCAACCACAAGCTAAGGCATACGAGGAAAAGACGTAGGAGACCAAGATCCTGCTTTCGCAAAGGATTCTCCATCATCACAAAATTGTTTTCTATCTTTTTGCCCTTGTAGTAATTGGGGTTGAATTTTTGGGGGTTTGTCCCCACATTCTTTAGCTACTAGGGCTTACATTATTTTCTTTTGCATGCGTGATTCTATTTTCTGCTTGCCTGCCTTTAAAACCAACAAAGAAAATATCGAGCTGCCTATTTAGAAGTTGCATGCCCTTAGGTGCGCACATTTAGGGTGATTGAGTAGCACATTAGATCTTATTATTGCATTGCAAGCATATTAGCACGAAGATTGCTGGAGACAAGTACACCTTTCTAACTTTTACATCCATTTCCTGTTCACGCATTTGCATTCAAATTAAAATTCAAGACCATCAAGTTGTTTGAATTTACTAATTCAGTGGTCACATAACTAAAAGTGGGACTGATAATCAGATTCAACCCTAAAAGCAATTCACATTTAATCTAATTCTAAGGGACTAGTCTGCGATTTCAAAAGAAATTACAAAGATTTGCGGTGTGTTGCACACTTCTGACACTGAGCATGCACATTAGGCACCACACTAAGGCTCGATCCCTTAAGGCTATAGGCACCTATCTCTTTATCAGTGCAAACCCTCCTATTGTGCTTTGTGGTGGTGGTGATACAATCTTTTGACCAAGTGTTTTGATACTCCACGGAGGGGGACACCCCTTAAAGGAACAAAAGGGTAGTTAAGGGGCACCGCATACGCATCGCCTTAAAGGAAGGGTTCGCCCTACTTGCATCCCTTTGTTCGTCGTTGGAGTAACTTCTCACTTGATCACTTGGGAGTATCATCCAAGCAAAGTATAGGTCCTAGGGCACTCGAAGTTTGAATTAAGGTACGTAATTGCAGTGAAAAACTTATTTGGCAATTTATATTAACTAATTCGACCTTCGCAAAAAAAAAGGTTAAGATTTCAAGTCCACATCCCTCTTATACCACTTACGTGGGAACAGAGGGATAAGTCTTGATCTTTTGACTTATCTTTGGAGTGGAGGCATCACTTACTCAATAAGAACCTGAATTGTGTTTTATGCTTGGTAGACGCTCTCTTGAGGGTAGTCTAGTGTTTGATCCTGAGCCTGAGAGAATTCTTAGGAGAGCTCACCTAGGAGAGGAAAAAGAAGGAATGGCTGAGCAAGGTGCAAATCAACAAAGGACCCTAAGGGACTATTTTATTCCAACTAACCAACCTGCACAAGCACTAAGACGATCGGCAGGGGATAATCCGTATGAGATCAAGAACAGTACCATAACTTTATTGCCCTCTTTTTATGGTACTACTAGGGAGGACCCCTACCGGCATTTGGAGGAATTCACCGAGGTCTGCTCCACGATGAAGCTCCAGGGGCTTTACTGATGAAGCCCTGATGAGAACTCTATTCCCTTTCTCCCTAAAGGATAAGGCCAAGCACTGGTATCATACCCTCGATGCAAGGGTAAATGATTGGGCCACCCTTAAGGGAGAATTTTTGAAAAAGTATTTTCCTATGAGTAAAACCAACCATTACCGAAGAGAGATTATGGGTTTTACTCAACAGGAAGGGGAGCAATTTCATGAGACTTGGGAGAGCTTTAATGACCTTCTTAGGTTATGCCCCCACCATCAAGTGCCAAGATGGCAGTTGGTCGAAAGGTTCTATAACAAATTATCTGAAAGGCATAGGCAAACCATCTATGCAGCCTATGCAGTAACCTTCATGACTAGAACTGAGGATGAGGCCTGGGCATTATTTGAAACATTAAGCGACAACTCCATACATCTGTCCTCTTCCTATCAAGAAAGAAAACCATCAATCTTGCAGAGGAAGATAGAGGCCCATGAAGCCAGGGCTTCTCAGGATTTGGCTTATCAGATTCAACTATTGAATAAGAACTTTGATAGGTTTTTAGCAAACTCTGGCATGAACCCGCAAGCAGCCTCTATTTTTCAAGCTTCAAGAGAATGCTCCATTTGCCAAAGCACAACGCACGCTACTGCGGAGTGCCATCAGGCAAATCAATTCCCTGAGTTAATTCAGCCCGACTTGAATGTAGCCCAAGGTTTTCGCCCCCCTCGTAATAACCCTTATTCCAATACTTATAATCCAGGGTGGCAGAACCATCCAAACTTCTATTGGAAGCAAGGTGATGCTTCTAACTTAGGGAATACAAGACCCTTACCTCCCTAGCCCATATACCAACCTTCTTATGAAAACCCTCCTCCGAACAAGCCCTCTGAGATGGATGAACTGAAGGCCATGATGAAAGCAATGCAAGAGCATCAGAATATGGTTATCCAATCTCAGAATAAGATGATTACTGATATGCAATCCCAAATTGGTCATCTTACTGAGGCAGTTAGGCAACGTGATCCGAGGAAGTTGCCTAACTCCTCTGAGGAGAACCCTAAGGGCAAGGGGGTTGTATTCAGGGAGCACGCCCAAGCAGTGACCGTGTTGAGGAGTGGAAAAAAGATTGACAAGCTTGATAACACTCCTATGGTTACATCTCAGAATTCCCCTTCCACACCTGACTCAACTTCCATCTCCACTGAGGAAGAGCCACATTGCTCTCCCTAGCACAAAATCACCCACAATGAGGATGTCGTCCTTCCACCACCCCTTTCCCGCCATGACGACCCCTCGACCCAGAAGCCGAGGGTGCCTTATCCAGAGCGTCTATCTGCTCCTGGGGAATCTTCTATTGGCTCATCTGGAGCCAAGGATAGGACGGAAGAGATTATGGATACTTTTAGGCAAGTCCAGATTAACTTGCCTCTGTTGGAAGCGATTAAACAGATTCCATCCTATGCCAAGTTTCTGAAGGACCTGTGCACCCAGAAGCGCCGATTTAGGAAACAGGTCCAAACCAAGGTCATCCTGCCTGACCATGTTAGCTCGGTTCTCCAGCATGGAACACCCCCCAAAATGAAAGACCCAGGGGCCCCGTATATTTCAGTGGTCATAAGTAACCAACACATTGACAAGGCTCTACTCGATCTGGGTGCGGGGGTGAACATTCTACTGAGCACTATCTACGACCTTTTGAGAGGAGGCAAGCTAAAGCCTAGTCCAGTAATCCTCCAAGTTACAGACAGATCACTTAAGACACTGCGGGGATTGTTGGAAGATGTCCTTGTGAGAGTGGAGGATTTCTTCTTCCCCGTTGACTTTCTGGTACTTGATACTGACCCATCTAATAAGCCCACAATGCCATCAGTTATTCTGGGATGCCCCTTCTTGGCCACAGCCAATGCCTCTATAAATTGTAGATCTGGGGCACCTAAAATGGGCTTTGGGAGCAAGAAGATCTGGTTGAATGTTTTTGATACTTACAAGCAACACGGATTTGAAGATTGTTCTCAGATTGAGGTCATTGATGAAATAATTGAAGAGACTACTCCAGCACTCTTATGTAGAGATCCCCTTCAGAAGGTCATATCTAAGGACCATCCCTCGATTATTAAAGAAACTGAAAGGCAAATGCCCGAATTAGAAGAGTTGCTGGAGATACACACTGAGTCTTTGTCCCCACCCTGGACTGTGAAGGTAGATCCGCTGCCTGAGGCGGGGACATCTCAACTAAAACCCTCAATCCAAAAGGCTCCTAAATTGGAGTTGAAACCCCTCCCGAGCACATTGAAATATGCTTTCCTTGGCCCTAATAACACGCTTCCCGTTATTATCTCGTCTGCATTATCTGAATTGTAGGAGGGAGCTCTGCTTGAGTGTTTACAAAGGCACAAGGAAGCAATTGCCTGGACAATTGCTGATATTAAGGGTGTTGATCCCTCTCTTTGTATGCATCATATATACACGGACAAGTCCGTGAAGCCTTTCTAAGATATGCAGAGGAGGCTCAATCCAAATATGCAGGAGGTTGTTAAAAAGGAGATTCTGAAATGGTTGGATGCAGGGATTATCTATCCCATTTCAAATAGTAAATGGGTCAATCCTATTCACGTAGTTCCCAAAAAGGCAGGAATCACTGTGGAAGAGAATGACCAAGGAAAATTGGTGACCACTAGACCCTCAACTGGTTGGAGGGTCTACATTGATTACCGTTGTTTAAACACGGCTACCCAGAAAGACCATTTCCCCTTACCATTTATCAATCAACTTCTAGAATGATTGGCGAGGAACAAGTACTTTTGTTTTCTTGACGGGTACTCTGGGTACAATCAGATAGCCATTTCTCCTAATGATCAGGAGCGTACCACCTTCATGAGTCCGTATGGCACTTTTGCATTCCGTCGAATGCCATTTGGGTTATGTAATGCTCCTTCCACTTTCCAACGTTGTATGATGGCTATCTTTTCTGATATGATCGACGAGTTCATTGAAATTTTCATGGATGACTTCTCCATTTATGGCTCATCGTTTGACCTATGCCTTTCGCACCTTAATAAAGTCTTAACCCGTTACGAAGAGGCAAAGTTGGTGCTTAGCTGGGAGAAAAGCCACTTTATGGTCCAGCAAGGCATTGTGTTAGGGCATATAGTTTCCGAGAGAGGATTAGAGGTAGACACCGCAAAAATTGATTCCATCTCTAAGCTTCCATTGCCCGCCAATGTTCACTAGGTTAGATCTTTCCTTGGCCATGCTGGATTTTATAGGCGCTTCATTAGAGATTTCAGTAAAATCTCTAAGCCACTCTACAACCTATTAGTGAAGGATGTCTCCTTCGATTTTGATGATAGATGTGGCAAGGCTTTCCAAGTTTTGAAGAAAGCCCACATTACTGTGCCAATTCTCCAAGCACCAGATTGGACCCCCCCGTTTGAGCTTATGTGCGATGCTTCTGATTTTGCAGTGGGAGTGGTCTTAGGTCAAAGGGTTGATGGCAAATCTCATGTGCTACATTATGCCAGCAAGACCCTTACAGATCATCAGCAAAACTACACTATCACTGAAAAGGAATTACTTGCTGTAGTATTTGCATTGGAAAAGTTTCGATCTTATCTTTTAGGATCCAAGGTTGTAGTGTTCACTAATCATTCTGCCCTAAAAAATCTTCTGGCTAAAAAGGACACCAAACCTCGCCTAATTCGTTGGATTCTGCTACTCCAAGAATTTGACCTAGAAATTAAAGACAAGAAAAGAGTTGAGAATGTGGTAGCAGACCATTTGTCTAGGATCCCTATTGAGGCATCAAACCCTGCTGGCGGTATTCAAGAGACTTTCCCTGATAAGTCTCTAATGGCCGTGGAAGCTAAAACTCCTTGGTTCGCTGACATAGTGAACTATCTGGTCACAGGCATTACCCCCAGTACTTGGGATAAGCAGAAACAAGACAGGTTTCTCGCCAATGCTAAATTCTATCACTGGGAGGAACCCGAGCTTTTTAGAATAGGCCCTAACCAGCTTTTTCACTGTTGTGTCCCTGATGAAGAACAAAGAAGTGTTCTGAGTTTCTGCCATGACCTCCATTGTGGGGGACATTTTAGTGGGAAGAAGACTGCCCATAAGGTTCTTTAGTCTGGCTTTTGGTGGCTCACATTATTCCAAGATGCACATACGTATGTAGGCGCATGTCTACGTTGCCAGCAGACGGGAACCATTGGAGAAAGGGATGAGATGCCCCAACAACGTATCCTCCCTGTTGAAATCTTTGATATTTGGGGCATTAACTTCATGGGTCCCTTTCCTGTGTCCTTCGAATATGAATACATCCTTGTGGCTATAGACTATGTATCGAAATTGATAGAAGCTATACCCACGCGAACCAATGACCATTCCGTGGTCTTGGGCTTTGTTAAGGCTAATATCATTTCTCGGTATGGGTGCCCAAGTACGATCATAAGTGATGGAGGACCTCACTTTAAGAATGTACACTTCACAAGACTACTCCAAAATTTGGGAGTAAACCACATGATAGCCACACCTTATCATCCCCAAACGAGTGGACAAGTTGAAGTGTCTAATAGGGAGATTAAGCGAATTTTAGAAAAAACTGTCAAACCTGATCGGAAGGATTGGTCTAAGAAACTAAATGATGCTCTTTGGGCCTACAGAACTGCGTATAAAACTCCCTTAAGCATGTCTCCTTTCCGTCTTGTCTACAGAAAAGCATGCCACCTTCCCATGGAAATCCAACATAAAGCTTATTGGGCTATTAAAAACATTAACTTGAATCTGGATAAAGCGGCAAAGGCACGTATGTTAGAATTAAGTGAGCTTGAGGAGCTTCGTAATGAAGCTTATGAAACTCCTCAAGCTTACAAGCAACGTACAAAAGTCTTCCATGACAAACACATCATTAGAAAGACTTTTAAGCCCAACCAATGGGTCTGGCTTTTCAATTCTAGACTTAAATTATTTCCTGGAAAGCTCAAGTCCTGCTGGGATGGGCCATACGTTGTTATCAATACTTTTCCTCATGGAGTTGTAGAGATTAAGAACCCTATTTCATGTGCGAGCCTTAAGGTAAATGGCCAGCGACTTAAACCGTATATCACTCTTTCAGATGGCCATGTTTTAGACGCACTTCGGCTTGAGGAGCCTTAGCTCCTCCCACTCTCCTCCTCAGGTGATATTCTTCTATGTCTACATTTTTCCAATGAGGACATTGTCAGTCTTAGGCATGGGGGGGTATAACCTGAGAATGTTTATAGCATTTATAAATATTTGCATGCATATATATTTATATGTATATAAAAAAAATCTCTTTTCTTGAGCTGAATGGGTTAGTCCCTAGCAAGAATACCCTGGTCATTGGAGGTTTTTCTTCTTGAATTATTTCCTAAGTTTAGAATCCAGTACATTTATTTCACGTGCACGTAGACTGGGTAATGGATCCTTGAGAAAAACCAATAAGCATTTGTAGTCTACTAAACCCTTAGACAATTCATAGGGAGTCAGGCATACTATCTTCTAGTAGATCCACCTAATATTTGTGAGAAGAAAGGAGAGAGATTACTGGTGCGCTAAGTCTAGTGCAAGGACTCTTAAGTTTTGGATAATTAGATGAGGATACTTCAGAGTTAGGCGTAGTTTCACTCTCTGTTCCTATGTGCGAATTTGTGCGAATTCCTGAGAGTCACCAAATAAGGCAGATACACAGAGATGAAGTCTTAATAAAGCTATGACTATGGTGGATGGTTACGACCGTCCTTCATAGAGTCCTCGGCTGAAGGAGGGTAGTAGTATCAAAGGTCAGAAATATGCCTATCATATCCATTCCTTCCGGGTGCCGAGAATAGACACTTCCACCAAATAAGCCACATAATTTCCTCTTGACCATCATCACCCTAATAATGCATCATAAATAAAAGTCTGTATCGTGTTGTGTTGATTGAAAAAGAAACAAAAATAAGAAGAAATAATAATAAAACAAAAAAAACAACGAAAAAAAAAAGAGAAAAAAAAGGGGTCCAAGTTATAATGTAACATTATTTCTGAGGCAACAGAACACCTATCGCATTCCACCAAATATGACCCATACCTACCTTCTAGTATTTCTGATTACCCAAATACTGGTTGAGGACTCTAACTTAGTTGTAGAGTTATTAGGACTTTAATTGAAATGTGGATGCCATGTGAGGCCACCAAACAGTGAGTACAATTACTAAATCTGGCGAGATTAGTGATCTCAGAAAGAGAGCACAGTTGTTTAGCCTCTCTCTGAGTTAACTTTTCTACTAGTCTAGAGTCTGTAGTAATAGACTACATGTAGCACCAGATGAGTGTGTGCCACCAAATACAAATCCATTCTACTCGATATCTCCTACCTAAGCCAAAAGCCGGGGTCAAATTACAGATTATCTTCTACTTTATCCCCGAGGGAAGTAGTTGCCTATCACGACAGAAATATTTACCAAGGGTGAAGTACGAACCCCCAATGCGAATTGGCTTTTTCACTTGGATCTGTTATCTAGGCTATCATCATGTCACATTTGTCTGGATTTCTAAAGTTTCGAAATAAGAAAAGAAGAAAAATTCTTATTACTTCTCTTATTTTTCATTTTTGCTAGGGATTAGCAAATCTTAGGCATAGGGGTATTTGATGAGTCTATTTTAATGGACTAATATTATGCCTAAGTAACTTTAATCTTACCTTTTAGGTTTGTTAATAACTACATTAAGTTATAGAATATTTGCATGCATCATGATTTAAGTTTACATCTATTTTATAACATTCTATAACTTAATATGTAATGATTTTGTTGTTTTTATGTGCAGGAATGATATTTAGAAAGAACAAGGAGTTAGGGAATAAATTTCCCCAACAAACAACTGGCGACATGTGTTTTCCCCCCATCCTCCGGCCACCCTCAACAGCGGCCGACCAAAAATAGCAAGAGGCTTATGAAAATCCCTGGAAGGGCGAAAGAGAGGAGTTAAGAGGAGGCGGAGCACAGGAGAAGAACCATCATTGAGGAACCGTGTAACCCATGTGAACTATGTACCAACTTTTCACCGCTCCCTCTAGCCGCGACTGCAGGCGCCCGCACCCCCGCAGGTGTTTCCCCCTACACCTACCAGGCACCGCACCGCGCCCACTTTCCAACGCCATCACATTCCAGCCTGCTCCAGCCACCCTGTAGGCACCCGCTCTGCCCCAAGCAAGCGCCTCTCCAGCGCCTAGCGCTCCTCTCTGCAGACCGCCCGTGCCTCCAGCGCCCGCACCGCAGCCAGTGCCTCTTCAATGCCCTGCCGCTCCTCTCTGCAAACCGCCCACGCCTCCAATGCCTGCACCGCAACCAGCGCCTCTCTAGCACCTGGTTCTCCTCTCTGCAAACAACCCTCGCCACCAGAGCGCCCATCTCCAACCGCCCGCTGCAGCACTACCACCAGCGCCCAGCTGCACGGCTGCAGTAGCAGGACACCCGCGCATCAACGCGCGACTGTCTCCTTCTCCTACAACAGGCTGGAGGCCCTCCTCCGCTCGCCAGCCACCGCGTCACCACCATTGCGTAACTCTCATCAAGCCGCACCTCCCCGCCGACTCTCGTGGCCAATTGTGCGTGGCCGCACACGCGAGGAGAGAGAAGAAATCCTCTATTTTTATCTCTATTAATAATTACATTCAATGACATTGTCAATTTTATATTAATATTTTATTCTAGCCACATTACACTGATGTACTTAGATTTTCCTGAAATTATTTTACTTGTGTTATGTGCATGTTTCTACCTTGAATTTCAAATCAGAATTGCATGAAAGTTGAAGTTACATGATAAGCCATTACACATGCATCATACACATATTTTTGGAGCTTAATTCCTGACGTGAAAACTGCATAAATACCCCTGAACCTTTAAGGAAATTGCAAACTTCATTTAAAATAGCATATTCCTCGCATTAAAGTTGCAGAAGAGGTTGCAAACTGGGTATTCCTTGACTCGTGAATTTATTGGTCTATTCCTCCCTGTGGATACGACATCCGTTACTGTGGTTTAAATTCATATCTATTTAATCTTTGATTGAGAGATTTTCCACCACCTTTTATGCTACAACGATTTATTATCTTAATATTAATTATTCTAAGTGAAAATCGCTCCGTCAGGCATCCAGGTTGATCGAGCCAAGCTAAATCTGATTTCCAAACTCCCTATGCCTAGCCCAGTCAAAGACATCCGATCTTTCCTAGGGCATGTCGATTTTTACTGTCGATTCATTCCTGATTTCTCGAAAATCATGCATCCCCTGACTAATCTGTTATCTAAGGATGTCCCTTTTGAAATCTTCAAGGAATGTACTCAATCATTTAAGATCCTACATGATCGAGTTACCCAAGCTCCAATCCTACAGTCTCCTGATTGGTCTCAACCCTTTGAGATCATGTGCGATGCATCTGATTTCGCTGTAGGTGCAGTACTTGGGCAGAAAATTGATGGTAAACCCATGGTCATCTACTACGCTAGCAAGGCACTTAATGAGGCTCAGCGTAACTACACAGTTACTAAGAAAGAGCTACTAGCTATAGTATTTGCCCTGGAAAAATTCAGATCGTATCTTTTGGGTTCTCGTGTTATCATTTACTCTGATCACACGGCTGTGAGGCATCTCCTTGCAAAGAAGGATGAGAAACCTTGACTAATCCACTGGATCTTGCTGTTGCAAGAGTTTGACCTCAAGATTCGCAACAAGGTGGGAAAATAGAACATGGTAGCTAATCACTTGTCCCACCTTCCTTCTGACATTATCGACCCTTTTGGAACCATTACAGAACATTTTCCTGATGAGCACCCCCTGGCTATCAGTACAGGGCTTCCATGGTATGCTGATCTAATAAACTACCTGGCATCACATCAGATCCCATCCGATTGGTCGAAGGCCAAGGAAGACAAATTACTTTCTGATGCCAAGTACTACTTTTGGGAAGACCCGTATCTCTTCCGCATCGGTGCTGATCAAATCATACGACGATGTGTCCTGGAAGCAAAAATTCAGGACATATTGTCCTTTGCTATGATCAGGCATGCGGTGGACACTTCATTGGTCATAAAACCATAGCAAAAGTCCTCCAGTGCAGCTTCTATTGGCCCACGATTTTTAAAGACGCATACAATCACTGTAAGGCATGCACTCGTTACCAGACCTTAAGCAACATGAGCCACCGTGATATGATGCCCTTACAGCTGATTCTCGTATGCGAAATCTTCGATGTCTGGGGGATTGATTTATAGCACCCTTTCCTGTTTCGGATGGCTTTGAGTACATTCTGCTCACTATTGACTCCGTGTCCAAATGGATCGAAGCCATTCCAACCTGAACCAATGATCATATGGTGGTTATTAAATTCATTCATCAGAACACTTTTCTAGGTTCGAGATTCCACGTGCTATAATCTCTGATGGAGGGACCCAATTCACTAATGCTTAGTTCAGATCACTGATGACCAAGTACGGGGTGTCACACCAAATCTCTAGTCCTCATCACCTCCAAACCAACGGTCTAGCTGAGTTATTAAATCGGGAGATCAAGAAAATTCTCCAGGTCACTGTTCGACCTGACAAGAAAGACTAGTCATCCCGACTTCCGGAAGCTTTGTGGGCTTATAGGACCGCCTACAAAACCCAATAGGTATGTCTCCCTTCAGATTGGTGTACAGGAAGGCATGTCACCTCCCCGTTGAATTGGAGCACATAGCCTATTGGGCAGTACAGAACTGTAATCTCGATCTTTCTAAGGTAGGAACCCACAGAAAACTTCAAATGAGCGAGATTGATGAATTACGCCACGACGCATATGAGAACTCGCAAATTTACAAAGAGCGGGTTAAGGCCTTTCACGACAAGCACATATCCAGAAAGATCTTTTTCCCTAGTCAGAAAGTCCTACTCTTTGATGCCAAACTCAAACTGCTCCCAGGAAAACTCAAATCAAAATGGATCGAACCTTACCTCGTCTGATGAATCTTTGGAAATGGAGTTGTTGAAATCAGTCAACTCAGCCATGATTCAGAACCTTTTGTCGTGAACGGTCAGAGACTCAAACCATTCATTAAACTTACCGATACAAATTTGGCTGAGACATCTTTTACCCTCCATTCTCCCTGAGCTTAATGCACCCAGCTGATGGCGTTAAACACAGTGCTTAACGGGAGGCAACCTGTCATTTTGAAAAACTCGAAACCTTTCTTGACACATCCTATGTTGAACTCATATTGCCCTTTAGGGTTCATCCATTAGAACAGCCGACTCCTCCTCTAGTACATGTACCCAAGCTTGAAATCGTCTACAACAGTCATCCCGACCCGTTCACCCACCCAAAACTTGTTCTAATGAATGATCTAAGCCGAACTCAAACCCACCTAATTTACAATGAGGACATTACAAATCGTAGGCATGGGGGGGTATTAAAGTGCAAAATGCCATGAAAATCTTCTTGTTGAACTTATTTTTACGCACCTACGCTAACGTGTTTGGTTTTGGAAAACCCGTCGTTGTAGTTCGAAAGCGAAGGATTCGTGTTCAACAAATAAAATTTATACCGAAATTAAAATTCTGGGTCGAACACAGGGAGGCGAACGTTTGATTTAAAAACTTCGTGTTTCTTTTTATTTTGTCACAAAGAAATTCAATTTAAACTATCTAAGTATCTACAACAAATAAAAGAGAGAGAGGGAGTAAGAGAGAGAGAAGGAATACTATACATGGAAATCAAAATGAGATGTAGAATAGACAAGGAATTTATCATAAAAGAGTTCTTTCGTTACAACTAGAAAACATAAAACAATTACTCTAGAAAGCATTAAAAGAATGGAGGGAGAAATGTCCTCCTCGACGATCGCTCGGAGGACGAATAGACTACTCTAGAAAGCAGTAAATCTATACTAGAAAGCAGTAAAAAGAATAGGGAGAGAGAATCCTCCTCGATGGTCGCTTGGAGGACGAGCCGGACGGGACGACGCCTGGACGAAGGAGAACGAAGCGGGACGAAGGAGGATGAAGCAGAAGAACGGGAACGAAGCAGCACGCCGTCGTCGTCGCGGGATCCACTTCCGAAGGGGGACGAAAATTTGGACTTTATCTCGCGAGAAGCATCCCGGGTGTGGGACAAGCTTCTCTTGAGCTTTGGAGAGGTAGAGAGGAGAAGGAAGGGATGCAAATTTCGTATGGAGGGGGTCTCCTTTTATAGTTGCAAGGAGTGGGGGCAAAATGGACATTACATCTTCAAAATAATAAATAAGGGGTCTTTAGTGATGGATAAAACCGTCGCTAAAGCCCCGCCGTCGCCGTCGCCGTCGCGCCCACGCGCACCCGTTCGGCTGGCCTGCGCGCGTAACGCATACGCACGTCCGCGTCGTCTCAGCCATCCGATCGCGAGATCGGACGGCTTAGATCGCGTCCGCGCCCGCTGCGTAGCGCGCCCGCCCGCGTGCGATCGCGCGCTCAACAGAGCGTCCAATTACGCGTCGGCGCTATCGGGCGCGCGCGGCCGTTGGATCTTCATCTGACGCTCGTGCGCGCCCGCTCGCCCGCGCCTTCCACCCCCTCACCGCGGCTCGAACCCGCGACCTCCGCTTCGCCCGCAGCTGCGTCGCCGCTGCGCTACGCGGGCGAAATGGTCGCGCGGACGTTTTTAAACGCGAGCGAGCGCAGCCGTTGGATCGAGATCCAACGGCGGAGAGGAGACGGTGTGTGATCTTCACAGGACTCCTGCGGCCGATTGGGCGGCTGGGATGGCGCCACGTGGCGCCATCTTGGCCGTCCATCTTCTGGAAGTTGTAGATGGTGCCACGGATGTCGGATTGACTCGATTTTTGTGTCGTTCGGCTGCGATCGTCGATCCGAATTCATCCGTGTGGTCGGATTTTCCATCTGAAGTGCGGATTTACACCATCCTGGCCCTTGATCTTCTAGGGTTCCCCGGTCTCTATCTGATGCTACGGATGCCTGATTAGGGCGATCTTGGAGTCGTTGAACTCCAATCGTCGCCCTGATCATATCCATACGGTTGGATCTTTGATCCGAGGCCCCGATAAAATATTTGCCCTGTCCAAGCACATAAAAGGAGACAATTAACCTCCATTTTATTCAAACTACTCTAAATGCAAGATGATGCATGTAATGCAATATTTATATCATGAAATGCAATCCTATGCTTAAGAACATGCATAAATAGACATTTTAAGTAGTGTAAATGTGTTTACATCATACCCCCATGCCTATCTTTTGCTAGTCCCTAGCAAAAACTATATGCTATTTATAAAAGAATTAGGTTAGATTATTTGGACCTGAGTTATTTTCAATCATTAAGAAATTATGTACTTAAGAACTGAACTTTCAAAGACACAACAGTGCCCGGGTATCAGCCAAAATGCAGACCGCCTCAAGCCTCGCCTTATTCAAAGAAAATTTTCTTTTTCTGTTTTTACGCTCTTTTTTTTTTTTTTTTGGATTTTCAAATTTTAGGGTTTAAGAGTGGCTTTCTACGGCCATTCAACTCACCCAAGATTTGATGAGAACCCTAAGTTTCAAGCATCTTATTGTGATTGTGATAGACTCGTTGACCGGCAATTAAAACGGACTTCGGATTTCTACGCCTCTAGGTGACCTCAAAAAGAATTCTGCCTAAAGGTGTATCTTTACAACCGGTAGCTTTCTCCCTACTTTTATTTTTTTAACGGGGTCAACACAAGGGTGAATCCAGTGTATATCTCCCCGGTTTATTCTACTTCTCCGCTTCTTCCTAAGTGTTTTGGGAATTTTTAGTGCATTTTCTGAGATGGGTTCTGGACAACCGGTCGATGAGCTGTTACCACCGACAACTTGCCAGCCATACTCGTGCGGCGAAGTGTGGCTTATTTCTTTTTGTTCTTTTCTCCTTTTTGATTTTTTTTTTTTTAAGTAGGTGGCTTCCCTGGTCTAAGATTTACCTAAAGGCAGCAAAAAGAGAAAGGTCCATTGACTGGGCTCTGGACAACCTACCTATGGGCTGTTACCCACGATAACTTGCCAGCCATATCACCCTAGAAGGTTCATTAGCTACCCAATTTCCGTTAAAATCGCCAAACAACGAGTCAGTGCAAAGAAAGTGTGTAGATGCTTAAAACTCAAAATTCCCTTAAATCAGAGGGTGGGTTGACAAGTCGTGTACTTATCACCCAAACTTATTTATTCAAATTATAATAAAATTCAGGTTGGCGAGAACTCGAAAAACAAATCCACATTTTAGTGGATACATAGGCTGATTAAGTCCAAAGACCTGAAGGGTCTTTGTGTTCAAACCATAATATAGTATTTCTTAAGATCGAAAATTTTCTTAAACCCAAATTCTCTTTCCTAATTTTGATTTTTTTTTTATATAAAATAAAACAAATCTACGGAGCTGACGAATGAATTCAAAGATAAATATCCATCCCCCCATGCCTATCTAATGCAATGTCCTCATTGTATTAAAAAGACATAAAACAGAGTGGAAAAGCGTAGAAAGCACCTGAATTGCGTGGATATCGGGTCCGCTCCGAGATGAAAATGAAAAAGAACTGTATATGTGCTGAGTTTAGTGCCTTCAGCTAGGCACACTATACAAAGAAAAGAAATGAAGAATTCACATGTGCAGGTCAGAATTAGAATGAACAGAAGAATCCTCTGACCTGTCAGCAGAGGTCCACAGATGTGGACCAGATTGTGGTGCAGACCCACACCCCATAATCGAGAATATCTTAGGTTCTGGATAAAAATTACCCAAAACCTAAAATCAGAATGCAAGCGGGGTCGGGCCTGCGATTTGTGAGGATGCAACCCAAGGCCAAAATGTCGGGTTACAGAGAATTGAAGCTCAAAAGGATAATCGTTAAATGTGTGCTTGAGTTTGACATCCTCGAAACAAATGTCGTAAGGGTTCTGATTTGATGGTTTCAGTTTAAAAGGAACCCTTCGACTCAATCTTCCATTTCCTCCAAAATTGACTTCCCAAATCAGAATTTCCCAGCTCCTATCCTCCTCATTCGGCATATCAAATTCCATGACCTCTTGTATATTCATCACCCCGTCTGAAATCTCCAAGTCTAGATGATGTGGCAAAATCAAAATTGACTTGGGTCTAATTATCTCAGAATTAGAATCATCAATAAGCTCAACAGGGTGTAACTGATAATCAGGGCATTGAATTAATTCCTCCAGAAAATGCGATTCTGGATCCGTATCGTGTGCCCTAATAAGATCAGTTTCCTCAGTTATTGGGCTATCAAATGATCTATCAGATTCCTCAGGCCCAATCGTCTCACAAAAATCGTGATCTGAAAACTCGTGTGAGACTTCGCAACTTGAACCTTCACCATCAGGATCCGTATCAATGTATGTCCCAAAATCATTTGTCACTTTGCGTTCCAAGGAGACATACGTTTCCTCGTAACCCGGCTCAGGGATTTCAGGTGAAGAAATCAAATCATCCTTAATTGGTTGTTTTAATTCAATCTGGTCAGCTTCGTAACACTTGTCCCCCCCAACAGGTGCCTGAGCGGGTTCTGTCATTGGCTTTCCTGAAGAGAGTTCATCCTGGGAATTATTCCAAGATTGAATCAAAGCAACCACGAATCTCATCCTCAATTTCGCTAATTTCCCAAGTAGAAACTCACCCGGGTTCTTATCCTTAACATCCTGGAGCCAATCCAACAAAGACTTGTTTAAATCATCAATCATTTCAATCAGGGGCTCCAATCTCTCAATGCAAGGTATTGGCTGAACTTCTAAAGATTGAATGATATTCCTCAAGTTAGCCAGAACCTTATCTTGAACCTGATTAACCTGAACCAAATGAGTTGGTTCAGGGTTGGGCGGATTTGACATCAATGTAGAGGAATTAACGAATTGAGATTCGTTATACCCATCCTGATAATAGGTCATTTCAGATTGTTCAAAAGATGGAGATGACCTAAAGGCAGTGAAATCAGAGGATGGGTAAGGATCAGTGTATCCTTCTTGATTGTAGATCACATTAGATTGTTCATGAAAGGAGGACGATCTATAATCGATGCAACTCTGAGAAGGATAGAATTGAGAATCAAAGTGTTCAGGGTTAGACCCTAAACACGGGGGTCCGGAATTGTATCCCCAATCCGAATTATCCCAACTAACTGATGGTCGATTACAATACGAGTTGGGATAATCGTCATGTTGAGGATAATTTACAACAGGAGGGAAAGAGCGGGAATGCGTGAAATATGTGGAAGGATTCATGAGACACGGGAGGAAGAAAGGTGCCCTGCAATACAAACAATCAAACCTGTCCTTAAATGGGTTAGCCTACAGACCTACAGACTCTCAAAACCCGTCTTGAGATAAAGGAACAATTTGATCTACTTCTGTCTGTTCAATCCAACCAGTTAGAAGGAGGGACTGGGGAGAAGGTTCTTCCTTCGGCTTGCGCCTCCGGTTCCTAGTGTACCCCCAGCCGCGATCGTTTGACTCTGCTCCCCTAGCTAGACATCAGATTGAACAGTAGAAACAGACTAATCGAAAATAATCTCGTTCTGAGTTCTGAAGAGCGAGTCCAATCCTTAAGGCCAACGTCTACTCTGTTTTATTTAGGGCTAGGTTTGAATGTGCTTTGGAATGTGATGGGCCCTTTAAATGGGTTGTGCCCTTAATGATTGATTGCTTTGTGTGTGCGTGCACAACCAGTGGTTTTCAAGCAAGATTATTTTTGATGTGATGAATTTTAAGGTTCAAATCTTGCTTAGTAGCTTTTAGGATTCAACTTTAGGTGTTTTCAATCAAGTTTCATTGGCACACCAGGTTTTGCAAGCACAGGTGAAGATATTTTCCTTTAAAGTTTAAAAAGAATGTGGAGTGCCTGGTAGATCCCTAAGAGTTGAACCTAATTGGCAGCTACTTGATGAGTTGATTTTATTTGAAGTGGTGCGACCCAAACAACTCAAACAACTGGCCTGATGCACCACCTAATTAGGCACACAAATGATTACCCAATCTGATTTCTACTCGATTATGTGTTTGGATGTGTGTACCGGCTCCTAAGATTGGTTTACCGGTTGAGTTAGAAAATCAGATGAGGTTGTGTACCTCTGTGAGATTTTTTTATTATTATTTTTTTTAATGTGGGGGTTGGAGTGAGTATGGATGTCAAACAACAAACAATCTAACCTTAGAGTTTATAAGAACACCTAGGTTGATTGATGTTTGAATTATTATGTGATGAAATGAAATCTAATGGGTGGGAGGTGGGGGATAACTTACAAAACCTTCCACAGCACTTTACTCCGATCTACCGCTTTTGCCTGTCTCAAAAGAGTACCTGCAATTACAATAAGAAAGGAAAAAAAAAGTGAGGTAAATGATTTGTAAGTTACAAAATGCGAAGAGAAATCAAAGAGCATTGCCTCCCCGGCAACGGCGCCAAAATGTTGAACTTATTTTTACGCACCTACGCTAACGTGTTTGGTTTTGGAAAACCCGTCGTTGTAGTTCGAAAGCGAAGGATTCATGTTCAACAAATAAAATTTATACCGAAATTAAAATTCCGGGTCGAACACAGGGAGGCGAACGTTTGATTTAAAAACTTCGTGTTTCTTTTTATTTTGTCACAAAGAAATTCAATTTAAACTATCTAAGTATCTACAACAAATAAAAGAGAGAGAGGGAGTAAGAGAGAGAGAAGGAATACTATACATGGAAATCAAAATGAGATGTAGAATAGACAAGGAATTTATCATAAAAGAGTTCTTTCGTTACAACTAGAAAACATAAAACAATTACTCTAGAAAGCATTAAAAGAATGGAGGGAGAAATGTCCTCCTCGACGATCGCTCGGAGGACGAATAGACTACTCTAGAAAGCAGTAAATCTATACTAGAAAGCAGTAAAAAGAATAGGGAGAGAGAATCCTGCCCGACGGTCGCTTGGAGGACGAGCCGGACGGGACGACGCCTGGACGAAGGAGAACGAAGCGGGACGAAGGAGGATGAAGCAGAAGAACGGGAACGAAGCAGCACGCCGTCGTCGTCGCGGGATCCACTTCCGAAGGGGGACGAAAATTTGGACTTTATCTCGCGAGAAGCATCCCGGGTGTGGGACAAGCTTCTCTTGAGCTTTGGAGAGGTAGAGAGGAGAAGGAAGGGATGCAAATTTCGTATGGAGGGGGTCTCCTTTTATAGTTGCAAGGAGTGGGGGCAAAATGGACATTACATCTTCAAAATAATAAATAAGGGGTCTTTAGTGACGGATAAAACCGTCGCTAAAGCCCCGCCGTCGCCGTCGCCGCCGCGCCCACGCGCGCCCGTTCGGCTGGCCTGCGCGCGTAACGCATACGCACGTCCGCGTCGTCTCAGCCGTCCGATCGCGAGATCGGACGGCTTAGATCGCGTCCGCGCCCGCTGCGTAGCGCGCCCGCCCGCGTGCGATCGCGCGCTCAACAGAGCGTCCAATTACGCGTCGGCGCTATCGGGCGCGCGCGGCCGTTGGATCTTCATCTGACGCTCGTGCGCGCCCGCTCGCCCGCGCCTTCCACCCCCTCACCGCGGCTCGAACCCGCGACCTCCGCTTCGCCCGTAGCTGCGTCGCCGCTGCGCTACGAGGGCGAAATGGTCGCGCGGACGTTTTTAAACGCGAGCGAGCGCAGCCGTTGGATCGAGATCCAACGGCGGAGAGGAGACGGTGTGCGGTCTTCACAGGACTCCTGCGGCCGATTGGGCGGCTGGGATGGCGCCACGTGGCGCCATCTTGGCCGTACATCTTCTGGAAGTTGTAGATGGTGCCACGGATGTCGGATTGACTCGATTTTTGTGTCGTTCGGCTGCGATCGTCGATCCGAATTCATCCGTGTGGTCGAATTTTCCATCTGAAGTGCGGATTTACACCATCCTGGCCCTTGATCTTCTAGGGTTCCCCGGTCTCTATCTGATGCTACGGATGCCTGATTAGGGCGATCTTGGAGTCGTTGAACTCCAATCGTCGCCCTGATCATATCCATATGGTTGGATCTTTGATCCGAGGCCCCGACAAAATATTTGCCCTGTCCAAGCACATAAAAGGAGACAATTAACCTCCATTTTATTCAAACTACTCTAAATGCAAGATGATGCATGTAATGCAATATTTATATCATGAAATGCAATCCTATGCTTAAGAACATGCATAAATAGACATTTTAAGTAGTGTAAATGTGTTTACATCACTTCTCACAAGAAAGGATTTCATCAAAAAGGTCACATATCCCAAAAATACCAAAAAAATAAAAATTTCTTGAAAAAGAACAAAAAAATGAGAGGAGAGAAAATTTTGGTGGCATATCAAATTTTGAGGAGAAAAAGGGGAAGTGATAAAAATGTCAAAAATGAGCATAATTTGAAAAGAAAAGAAAAAGAGGTAGTCATTAGTAAGAAATTAAGGAATTAACCTAGTTCTAGACCATATCAAGAAAAAGAAAATGAAAAGTAAAAAGTGATAATGAAACAAAGAAGAGATTAGTAAGAACGTTGATTTTAGGCCTATTGGGCTATAATCCTAGGCTTAAAAATTCAAGTATCCGCTAAGATCTAGATAGTCCTCAAGAGGTTGGGGAAAATGCGAATCTTAAGTATTAGGTCTAAGGCTTAGGGAGTACTCGGCCTCGTTATTTGACCTCTGGTTTGCAGGACTCAGTAACCTAAACACCTCAATCCACACACAGTCTGGTTCAATGCGCATAAGTATCAAAATCACGCAAATGCGTTTAAATTGTTCTGAAAGAAGTCACATAGATTAGGAGCGGCTATCAACACAAGTTGATTTGGACGAGTTCCCGGTGCAGAGAGGCGGGAAATTCCCCTCGAAGATGCGCAATAACATATCATCTCCCTGGAGTTTGTCTCCTAGGATATCTACATATCCTAACGGGGGCATGTAAGCATCCTGTGCTGGTTCAGATGCCATGGGCGGCATTATCCTGAAATGTCGATTGCTAGGGTCTGGATTTAGCTACAGAACACCATGGGCAAGATTATATCAAAATCTCAAAAGCCAGGGTTCTGAGGGTTGTCATGGGCGGTGCTATCTCGAAGCATCAATTGTTAGGGACCCTTCGAGGATTGATAATGGGGACTAGGAATCCGATACAGACTGTATTGTGAAGCTAATCTGATGCTAGAAATAAAAAGAAAGAGAGAGAAAACTCTCCAAAAACAAAGAAAATTCCTCTATTACTCTCTGACAAAAATGCATTGCAAACTGAACTGAGGCTAAAACCTGTTACAAGCACGGGGGCTTTAACCGTGGAGTTCAACGAACCTTAGGATAGTTCCTATGGGCCTTAGAAACCTTCATGATAGACTAAGGCTAGAGCTGGTCAGGTCCGGATCTTGGTTGGTACTTGAGTACCTCTAGGCCTACTATCGGCATTCTAACCTAATCTACACAAGGAAGCACACATCAATGTTTTGAGCACCAAAAGATTTCATGGTCTAGAATCAAAGTTAATACCTTAAAATTTTGCTAAGGGACTAACAAAAGCTAAGCATGGGGAAATGATGGGAACACCATCATGAGCCCTAACTATCTCATTTTGACCCAATGAAGAGAATAAATGCTCCTACATAACCGCCAGAAGGTCATAACTCATTGTATAAGCATTCTGAGGGAAAAATAAGAAACTAGGGTTAAAAATGCAACTTTACCAATGCAGTACAACCATGGGTTTTCTCAAGGGATGAATAAGATAAGTGGGTTGGATTAGACAAAAAAGGGTTTTTGTGTGTTCTGTGAATTAAATGACTCTTGAAACCCTAAAAACTGACCCACTTAATTAACTAAGGTTTTGGTCAGGATAAAATTCACTTAAACCCTCTAAAAATCATATAAAAATATTTTCTAGGGTTTAGTACCTTCAATTTGGCCATTAGAACCCATCTTGACCTAAAATGGAGTCTCAGATAGATATTTGCCCTAATTTAGGTTTTTTTATAAATTATCCAATCAAACGTGGTCAAAACCAAAATCCAACTCTACCATTGGATTCCTTAGGTTCAAATTAGGTTTTTACCAAAACTTGGACCCAAGATGAGCTTGCTTTGACCTAGTTTGCAAAAACATCCTGTCTGATTACATTTTTACCCTTAACTTTCAAGAACCTTTACAAACAACCCCCTAGCTTCTTCGTCATCTTCACAATTAGGTCCCTCCACCATATCGCGGAGGAAACCTACTTCGGCGACCTTTGACAGGGAATATCTCCTTGATTTCTTGGAGGATCTCTCCCAAAATTGGAAGGGAGATCCTCTGAGAAATTCTCTCCAGTCTAAACCCTTTGATGAGCTCTGATTCCTTCCCAATCTCTCATGCAAACGCATGAGAGATTTGGGTATCTTAACGACTTCCAACTCCGGTAACCTTCCAAGCTTCCCAAGCCCTAATCGCCCTTCAGAGCCTTATTTAAAGAAGCCCAGATCCTCCTGACTTCTCCACACTCAAATTCAACCGTGATTCCCCTCAATTCATCTCTCCTTCTCACGGTCGAAGGCTCCTCGACGTCCAGTGAACTTCCCTGCTCTTTCTCATCATCTGTTCGCCATACCTGCGGTTGATTCCTCCTTATTCTTCTCCGCATCTCACCATACCAGTAGATGCTCGTTCCTCTTCATTCTCACCATTCCCACCTCACCAGAACCGCCTTCATCTCCAGCGTCAGCCACACCAAACCCGATGCCCTCGCTGTCCCCCTTCGTCCATTAACTTCCTAGACAAGTTCCCTGTCCCTTCTACTTTAATTCCGCACTTACTCCACTTCAAACCAACCACTGACACCCCTTCACACCTCCATCCCTTCCATCTCTGACCACCACCTTCGGTGAGACCACCCCACCT
Source organism: Thalassia testudinum (assembly GCA_037157565.1). Lineage (NCBI taxonomy): Eukaryota > Viridiplantae > Streptophyta > Magnoliopsida > Alismatales > Hydrocharitaceae > Thalassia > Thalassia testudinum. The sequence goes on from JAZHRO010000033.1 coordinate 8,513,568, forward strand.
CCACAGGCCACCAAAACCCTCACCAACAAGCCCACGACCTTCACCACACCTCACTAATCACTTCCCCTCTCCTTATTCACCTCGCCATCCACCCAAACCACCCCCCGAACACACCCACTCACACGCACACAGTCTGCCCTAGGCATGCACTCACGGCCACCATCATGCCACACCACCACCCCCAGCACATTTGCCATGCTCCGATGATACTCCTTGAGTGCTTTGACATGGCCAAGAGGCCATTCTATTGATTTCAGGTTCCAAACCTTGGCTGCCATTGGCGAGCAAGCTCGAAGCTTGCTTGAGGCTGCCCCAGGTTGAAGTCCCAAAATGCGCGGAAGAGTCTCGCACACGGTCCCAGGTCTTCAATTGGAGTTGCGAGCCTCAATAGCTGCTGTAATTGGAAGCACCATCCCTGCTGCAAGCACGCAAGAAAAGGGGTGCATGGATAGTCCTACCTTAGGGAATTCTGAATCCATGCACCCGCATAAATTGCAAAAGTGCCATAAGCTCATCGCCTTAGTTACCACGAGGTGAGGTCCCTCTCACCTACACCTGATCTCATCTGCGACACTGCCTCCGCAGACATGGCCTGACCCAACCCGACCTGCACTCCTCGCTCACCATCACACGCCGGTGAGCCTGGACCCAGGTACGTGCCCAACCCAATTACCTAGATACCTGTGGCTCTAGAAGAGCAGATCCTAAGAGAGAAGAGAGGAGAGTCACGTAGGTAGGGGGAGGGTTTTGCTATAGGAACCTCTGGTCGACACCTAGCCGAATTCTGAGGAGGAGGCCTAAAGCTAAGGACCAAAGAAGAAGAAAGCCAAAGGCAAAAGGAAGAAGGAGAAGAGGAGGAGGCCAGAGCAGAAGAGAGAGTTGAAGAGGAAAGGAGAAGACAGAGAAAGCACAGGCCAAAGAAGAAGAAGAAGAAGAGAAGGATCATAGAGACAGAAGAAGAAGAAGAGAGGAAGAGGACACAGCAGAGACAGCGAAAAAGGCAGAGAAAGAAGAAGAAAGCAGACAAGTTAAGTCGTCTGATTTCCAAATTAGACGATAGATCATAAGCTCTCATTGCATATTCATACATTGAGTTCCTTGGTGATATTGTAGGAGTATTTGGTGATCTAAATCACCATTTTACTCTGATGTTTTTGCACATTGTTACTACTATCATTGCAATTTCTTTCAATTTGAATTATGATCTCGATTTCTAAATCCCATATAGCTCCCTGTATTCAACCTTGAAACTTATCCAAGTAATAAAATTTGTATTTATTTTCAAAGCGATTTCGACTATACTGCAATGCGATTAATTTAAACATCGATTTTGCCTCGTAAAATAGAACACCATCATGAGCCATAACTAGCTCAATTTAATTTGATTAAGTCATGAAATACTCCTAGATAACCGTCAAAGAGACGTAATTCATTGCATAATCATTCTGAGAGAAATACAATAAAATAAGGGTAAAATTACAGTTTTAATAGTATATCTCAATTGGAGTACACTCACAGGCTTTCTCAGAGGTTAATTAAGGATCAAATGATCTTAAGAGTTTAACAAGTGGGTTAGTACAGACAGAAAACGGTTATCGCGTGTTTTAAGAATTAAATGATTTCTGAAACACTAAAAACATACCCGCTTAATTAACTGAGGTTCTGGTCAAGATAAAATTCACCTAAACCCTCTAAAATTTATAGAAAAATATTCTCTAGGGTTTGGTACCTCCAATTTGACCATCAGAACCAGTCTTGACCCAAAATAGTCTTAGACAAACATTTGCCCTAATTTAGGTTTTTGCATAAATTACCTAGTCAAACTAGGTCAAAACTAAAATCCAACTTCACCATTGAATTTCTTAGGTCCAAATTAGGTTTGTATCAAAATTTTGGCCTAATCTGAGATCATCTTAACCTAGTTTGCAATTTGGTGTCTTACTCTTTTATCTCGCACATCTACCCCTAACTTTTGAATCCTTTGCATTTCAATCCCTAACTTTATCTTCATCTTCACAAAAAGGTCCCTGCCACCATGAAATCCTAATCCTATAAACTCTGGCGACCTTTAAAGGGCAAGATCTTTGTGATTTCTTGACGAATCCCTCTCAAAATTGAAAGGGAAACTCATCAAGTAATTGCCTTCCAAATGAGCCCACCTAGGGATCCTAAATCCCTCTAGAATCCTAATGCGAGTGATTTGATTGATTGGGTATCTTATGTCAGAGAGAAGCTAAGAGGTTCTAAGCTTGTTTTCCAAGCTTGGAACTCCGTCTAGAGCCCTATAAAAGGACCTCTGTGGCCTTGCACATTCCCTCAACAAGTTTTGGTGAGTTAACCACCTTAGATTCTCCTTCCCCGGCCACCAAAACCCTTGCTTTGGCAACCCTCTTCGATCCTCCTCCTCCGGTCGACTAGTGACCAAATTGGTCGACTCCCTCGCCTCCTCTCTTCGTCGCAACCCTCCCCAGTCAAAGGGAAGGCGTATCTCCGCCTACTTCGTTGTCTCCATCTCGCTACCTTCTCCTCCTTCTCCAGCGTCAGTCTACCACAACTGGCCGCCTTTGCCTCTCTACCTCATCGCTAAGTATCCCTATCTCCTTCTCTATCACTCTACATCTTTTTCCCACACTCACATTGCACCTCTGACCACTGATATGCCCCTGACCCTGCCTTCATTTCCACCTCCAGCAACATCACCGGTGAGGGTTTCCGCTTGCTTCATACACTCAAACCCCTCTCAAACCGGTCCAAAACCTTCGTCATACTCCCCTCATCAAAAGCCCTAAACCTATTGGGCCGATTGATCATCCTTTCACCCCACCGAACACCACATCGCTCTCCGATCGTTTTTGCCACCACCATGATCACACACCCACTCTTGCTCCACACCAAGACCACCACTGCACTCGCCGTACTCCAGTGATACTTTTGAAGTCTTCTGACTTGGCCAAGAGGCTGTCTTGCTCTTTTCAGGTGTACATGCTCAGGACGCCATTGACAGAGCTACACGATGAAGCTTTGCAACTCACTCTAGCAAATTCAGCTCCAGGCGTCGTCCGCAGTACACGCGGAATCACTCCAGGAGTCTGAGTGGACCAGCAATTGGAGCCTTTGACCACCATCTTGCATGAATTGAATGAAGAAACCACAGCAGCTATGCACGCAAAGGAGGACTAATTAGTCCCACATCGGATAGCGCTGAAGTCCACGCGGCACATAAATTGAAAAAGTGCTATCAGCTTATCGCCTCAGCACGCACAGGGGGTGAGGTCCCCGCACGCACGCACATACGCACGCCCTCACCCGCGCTCATGCCTCGTGGGTCTAGGTTCGGTCCGTTTACCTGAATACCCAAGTTTGTTCTGGTTTTCCTGGTTCTAAGAAAGGAAGAAGAGAGAAGGGAGGGGGGGTTTTGCTCTACCCCCTCCTCTCAACACTTGTGAAATCTGGAAGAGGCCTTTACCTCTACTAGCATTACTGAGCCCTGAGTTGTGCCTTATCTGAAGTTTAAGGAGGCAGAAGAAGAGAGAAGAGAAAGAAGAAAAGAGGGAGAGTGCCCTCTAGGCACTGTAGCAGTGAGTGGGTTAAGACATATGATTGGCTGAGCAGACGTCTGAAGTGCACCGTGCACTTATCCTACGTGGCTTTAGATTGATTGTTACTGTTGAAATATTTGATATAATTGTGAGGGGTAATTGGTGATTCAAATGACAATTTTACCCCATTCTTTTTGCACTCTTTGACATACGCTTTCATTCATATATTATTATTGCTTAGAGTTTTGTTATAAATTACTCATATATTTGCTTGAATTGCAATCCTGAGAATCATTTTGTCAATTACTCCCTGTGTTCGACCTCGAACTTCATTTCTGATATTCGAGTAATAAATTCTATTTGTTTTTCACGCTGATTCAACCTATACTACAACACATTGATTTTAAAACCCAATTAGAATGAACAACAGAACCCTTGCACTCTTGCATTATTTCTTGACTCATCCTTATCTCATTTTGCAATGGATTTTGATATGGATTTTACATCTATAACTGGGAGTGATACATATCTGTTATTTTCTTGCATTTGTGCCTCCCAGGAGACTATTTTTTTTTTATTGATAATTTTCCATCACATGATTTACTATGACAACATATATTCTTGATATTATCTTGCAAAAGTGAAATTTTCTCGATCAGCTAGCTGGGAGGCAATCCAATATTCTATATAGGTATTGAGATCTTATTTTTTATAAGCTGACTTGGAACAACAAGCTTAGTCATGTGATATCCCCTTTTCTTCCTTATGGCATTTTGTTACTTTAATTCTACATCATTTTAATGAGAACATTATATTGAATAGGCATGGCGGGTGACATTACATGTCTTAATTTTTTGTCAGCTAATCCTATTAGAACTTATATATAGATAGCATTTATTTGAAAACAAAAAAATTACATTTGCATCATTGGATATGTTTTCCCATGATTTTTCAAAAAAACAAAAAGGTGTTTTAGTACAATTCTTAGTAAAGAATTCTCGATTTTGAGCATTTACTAATTTTAGGAAATGTGAAACAAAGTCCTTCTGCCTAGACTCCTCAAGTCTTTTTTTAGACATTATTATCTCGAGTATTTACCTAAATTTGGATTAATTTTCTCGAGACTTTAAAAGGAGTCTGAAAAAGCTAGAAGTATTAAGTTAAAGGGATAATGAGTGAATGACTTATCATTTCACCCTTTGGTTTGGATAGCCTTTGAAATCCAAGCATCTTCACTTGCACTATACACTAACTCGTCTTATGAATGATCTTATTAAGTCCTTAATGGTCAATAAGATTTAGTCTTAGGCCTTGCATATCTAAATGACCTTGTCGTGTTTTTAGCTCTTGGGATTGTTCCTATTTGTAGGGAAAAGCATTTAAAACAAATGAAGGAGAGCCACTCACCTAGAAAATGAGTTGGGAGAAAAAAATATATATTCAGCTGAAAAAATTAGAAGGATAAAAATATATATACAGAAAAATAGAAAAAAATTTATTATCCACCAAATAAAAGCACCTCACTACATATGGATGCTATCCTTTTCCATTTCCAAATAAAACAACTCACTACAAATGGATGTTTATCCTATTAAAAAAATTCGGAGAAAAGAATTAGGAATGAGAGATCTAGAGGTCCATCCGGGAAAAGATACACTTAACGTGTTGACCTCAAGGTAAAAAAGTGATGAGGAAAAAGTTATCAAATCCTAGTATAGCCTAACCGATGACAGGTTGTCTCAAAGAAAGTTAGAAATATTCTAAGTCTTATTGAATACTAAGAATCAACTTAGTTATCCGTCTGACGAGTCACATAAAAATCACACACAAGATGCTCGTTTTTCACATTTGATTCGAATCTTGGGTGGGTCGACTTAGTCAGAGAAAATCACTTTGGCAACCCAAGTATAATGGCTAATATGATTTCTGATTTGATTTGGGAGGTCTGGATTTGAGTTGGTACTCTAAAATTGTTGAGTCTTTACTGCAATTTCCGTTTGTTAGTGAAAAATCTCATTGGGACTATTGATTTAAATTGGCTCGATTCTTTGACAAAACCTTTATAAAAAAAAAATCTTAAAGAAAACCCACGCATTGTGATTTTTGCATGATTTCCACAAGCTTTTTGTATGTTGATTTTGCTAGGGGCTAACAAAAGATAAGTATGTGGGTGTGATAACAGCCTAATTTATTACTCTAATTAGCTTAATCTAGGGCTAACTCCATATTGAAATCCTGCATTTAAAATGTAAATATTGCATTTAGAGCATATATGCATATTTAGGCTTTATGGTTATTTTATGCCTAATCATCTAATTTTAGACTTTTGTAAATAATGTAAGTATAAGATGTAGAGAATAACATGGAGTCATAAGTGGGATGGAAAATAAAGATACCAAGCTTGGAGCTGGTTGAAGGGCAAGACATGATCGAAGAAGAAATGAAGATCCAATTAAAGGACAAGAGAGAGGGACTAGGATAACCTTACCCCACCCTTAGAACCTTAGGATACCCTTATTCCAACTCCTATCCTTAGGGTAGCTCAAATTGGATAAGTGAGCTCAAAAGCCAAAATCATGGATAACACTATCCACTATCCTAATCCTTTATCCATAGAGTTGTCCTACTATCCAGGAACCTAACCAACCTATCCTAGAACCAATCCCTAATCCCAAAACTTATTTAGATCCATGAGCTCATTTAATTGACTTAGTATAAGTCAATTGGGTTCATAGAACCTAATTAGGACCTAAATTCAACCTAAACCCATTGAACCAAGCCCTTAACCAATTGGGTGTACTTATACCTAGTTAGGTTCATTCCTATCTAGATTAGGTCACCATAGATCCAATTAGGTGTGCATCTACCACACTTAGTAAAATTAGACCCGATTAGATTAGAACCTAATCTAACTTAGGTTGAACCCACCAATACACATGCTCACGCACCCACACCTACACCCACATATGTCCATGCACACACACACAAACACACCCACGTCCACTTTGCTTAGACCCTAAGCAAAGAGTCTATCCTCTTAGCCGCCTATCATACAAAAGATCTTATCTCTTGGATCTTTCTTATGAAAGATCTAAATAGATAAGATCTTTTGAGACCCAATCTCCACGTTAGATCCCTCATCCTATGGCTTCCCTTAAATCACATATGGCCGACCATGCAACATCCCAAATGACCTCCCATGGCCGGCTATGAGTAGCCCATCTAACCATCCTTGGATGAAAATCCAAGGGTTATCTTACCCTTAGATTAAGTGCCCCTTTATTAGCCCTTAGATTAAATCTGATAGCCATAATTCTTCCTACTTTTCTATAAAAGGACCTAGCCTCTACCACTTAAGAATCAATTAGCCTTAGTATAGTTTAGGCCACCACAATCCACGCCCTCTCTCTCTAAGCTCTCTTACCGATCTTCTTGATTCCCTCAATCTAAAACTCTGCAAGTTTCACACAAGCATCCCTCAAGCAGCTCTACAATATCTCTCTCTCTACTCTTTCTCTCTTTTATTACTATGTTTTTATGCTATTTGTAAGCTTTCCTCTAGAGTTCATGTGTAAAACTATTCATGATTAGCAATAAAAAGCATTATTCAATGGAAATCTTGTCTCTCATTATGTGCTTTCATTAGAGTAGAATAGTTAGTGTGAAAGGTTTTAAGAATCCCGATTTGCCTCCTTGCGAATAACTTAAGACTTACCAAATTCTGATCTATAAATTTATTTGATTCGACATATTTTGCAACTACAACGATACATAAAAATCCATTCTCACAAATTCACATCGAAAAAGGGGTGAGGAGGTGGAGTTGATCTTCTACCTGAATGGGGGTGAGAGGACAACTCTAAGGTTTCCTATGAAGGCGGTGAGGAGTTGGATGATTATAGGTAGGGAGAGGGGATTTCTAAACTAATGGGAGGCCTTAGAACTTGGGAATAGGATTTAGAGAGCTTCGAGAGGATTCCTTAGCTTTAGGATAGGTGGTGGAGGTCTAGGTAGAGATGCTAGGCTAGGGGGTAGGAGGGGTTTATATAATGGTAAAATGGAGCTTGGTTTGGCCAAATGGGCATAAGGGAGGCCCAATTCGTACCCACAAGACACGCTCAGCATGTCCCTTACACACTAAAGCACACACACATGCTCGCACGAGAGCGGATCGCAGTCGTTAGATTGCAATTGCATGACTGCAATCATGCACTGATCCGCATTCAAAAATCTCGCATAGCGTGCACTAGAGAGGCAAGGTGGATTGACCATCGTTGGATCATGATCGGAGGGACATGATCGTGCGTGGATTGTGCCTTCAAATCGTTCGTAGCGCATGTACAATCACACATATCACACTTCTAGCCATCTATGGTCCACGTGGTACCATCAGCGCCACGTGATTTCGATCACGCGGCCAAGATCACTCAAGCATGCACTTCACCCGATTGATTGACATGGTGATAAACACCAGTTTATCATCATCCTTAGTACCCATTCATCGTTGGTTCCTAGGATTTTGATAATTGCATTACATTATTTCATTGCATTTTGCATGCATTTGCATTTAGGGTTTAGGTCATGCATTGTCATATTTTCTATCAATTTATGTGGTAGCATATTACATTTGATTGTCAGGGATGAATGCAGCATGAAAATCATGCAACCCTGGCAATCTGAGAGACACATTTACATGAGAAGTAGACAGAAGCTCTTGTAGCTGGATCCCAACTCATCTCAACTAGATCCAGCTCAATGCCAACTTCATCTAGCTCAGGGCAGCTCATCTCTAGCTCATGAAGTTCAAGCTAAGCTCAAGCCAATTGAGCTCACCATCTACTCCTAAGCTAACCAACTGAGCTAGCTAGGAAGACTTCAGGAGACTCATCTTCAACTACCCTCAGCTCCAGGATATTTTATTAGAACTCCCCTCAGCTCCTCCATCAACTCAGCTATGCTACTAGCTAGCTTGGCTAAGCTCCACTTAAACCCTACTCTATGGCCAACCACCATAGTCCTCAACTCCACTAAATAAACCCCACATCACCCTCCTTTGTTGGCTCCAAAATGGTGTAACCACCACCTTCACTCGCACCCTTTCATGGTGGCACCAACAATGGAACCTCTCCACCACCCTAACCAACCCTTTAACCACCATAAAGATGGCGCCAACCCTACCTAGGCAACAATTCCTAGCCCTCCATCACCTAACTACTGTTGGTGCATGAGCAATTAGGCACCACATTAGCCTTTAATGATGGTTTTGATGATAACAAGCATATCAAGTGATTGAGGTTAAACTTATATGTTATGCATATTTGTTGCAAGATTAATTTCAGGATTGAAACTCTCTTGATGAATTATGAAGCCAAGAAGATGGAGGAGATCAAGATTAGGTCTCTTTGTAATTTTAGGATTTGGGTTGTAATTTTATATTTCTTAGAATGTAAGGAAAGTCCCAATAAAATTAACATTTGTCTACACTATTTGGACACCACTTCCATAAGTCTAATTTGGTCAAAAACATGGTAAAACATATCCTTAGGGGTTAATAGATCACCTTAGAGCCTTATGAGATCAACAAATTGGTTTGGACAGTTGGAGGACTTTTTACAATCCATCTAACATTAGGTAATTGGTCCGAGCTCAACTCAAGAATTCCAGGAGATAGTGAACTTTGCGTTGAACTGAGCATCTAATGTTAGGTAATTTACCTAATGTTAGACAGATCATAGCTAACGTTAGTTAGTGCACTTTAGGTCATCCAATAAGTTCCAGGAGATAACGAACTTTGTACCTAACTGAGTACTTAACGTTAGATAGTTCACCAAACTTTAGGTCACTTTTAACTAATGTTAAGTAAAGTACTTTTCCTCAAATACAATTAGTCGTTGGCAAATCAAATGAGGAAACTTTTGAGCCATTGAATAGAGGTCTAATGATGAGTTTAATAGAATTTCGCAGTTAGAGACGGCACATGAAATTTGGAAATGCCTTGAAATGACTCATGAAGGAACCTCAAGGGTGAAGGAGATAAAAATTGGTCTCTTAACCTAAGAGTATGAGATGTTCAAAATAAAGCTGGGTGAAAGTATAAAAGAACTGAGCACAAGATGCCCCAACATCATCAACCCTCTCAAGGGGCTTGGTAAGAGTTATCCCTCAAATGAGATGGTGTCAAAATTCTTGAGGGCTCTAACCAAGGAATGGGAGCCAAAAGTCACTGCAATTGAGGAAGCAAGGGATTTGAAGAACATTAGCAAGGATGAGATACTTGGAAGTCTAATGGCTCATGAAGTGAAGCTTGAGCTATCCAAGAAGGAGGAAAATGAAGCTTCTTGCTCAAAAAAGAAGAGCTTGGCATTCAAAGCCAAAATAGAGAGTGATTCCTATCTCGACAACAAAGATAAAAATGAAGAGGATGAAGAGATGGCCATGTTCTCTAGAAGATTCGAGAGGTATGTGAGAATGAGGAAGTGATAAGTCCACTTTTGTTGATCATTATTTGGCCTAAGTACTCTTTAATTAGTTGTTCTTAATTGTTAATTGATTAGGAGTTAAATGGGAATTCACTTTTGTCTGCATATTAGCTCATGCACCAATTTTATATTTAATAACATATGATATAATATGATAATCATTTGGTGGATGCAGTCTAGGTGCAAGACACCTTAAGGCATCAATTAGACGTCCAAAGCCACTCAATAAGACATCTGGAGCATAGTTTGGACGTTTAAGAACCTCCATCGTGGACTCACTGCTATCCATACATTTTAAGATGTCTAGAGTGTTGATCAGACATCTGATGAAAAATCGCTAGTGCTTATCTACCGTTCCAACCACTCGCGATCTTCGCGAGTGATTAGAAAAACTTGCGGCCAAAGGAAACAAAGGAAGATTTTGTTTAGAAAAGCCACATCTCTTCTCCATCGAGGGACCTTCTCCATCTACCTCGCCGCCACCGTGGAAGCAGCGTTCACCGTGATCAGGAGTGTACACCGTAGGACCTTTACGAGCTTCTCCACCATGCCTCCACGCACCCACCCCCACCCTTTGCCGTCGTGGTGTGCACAGTGACAGTGCGCACACCATTACGCCATCAACACCATCCAACACCATCTTCGTCACCTTCTCCACCCAAAAACCCAACAGCACCACCACCATCCTCACACCAACCGCTGATCTTCCATGCTCCCCCTACCTTTCATCTTCATCTTTTTTTCCTTTATCTTCTCCACTCATCATAGCCACCAACACCATCCAACACTACCTTCAACCTCCCGCCATCGCACACATGCAACACCTTCATCAACACCACCGCCACCTCACCCCCAGCGAACACACCAACTACAACACCACCTCGTGCGCACATGCATGACCATGCACCAGCCCCTCATTCCCTTGCGCGCGCACGCACAACTATTCATCTTCTTCTTCCTAGCATCTGTCACACAGTGAAAGAACCTAAAGTCATCGTCGACGTCCTCTTCGTAACCACATCCACGGACCTCGAAGCTTCGTGCCATCGACACCAACGACCTCACCTCGACCACACGAGGGCAGCCACACCCTCAAAATCGACCATGACAGCCCGCAAGCACCGGCGAGCCGCCGCCACCACCACTGACCTTCCTCAACGCCAATGAGATCTCCGGCCGCCGTTCGCCGTGCCACCATCGCCATTGTGATCCTCTGATCACAGCCAACCTCCACCGAAAGCCAACTAACCGACGGTCCTTCATCCTGCACACGAGGAAGAGAGAGGGAGAATGCTCTGTTTCTACACTCATTACTAATTACCATACATGCCATTGCAGATATTCCTATTCATTTATTTAATGCATTAATTTATGAAAAGCAATTTGCATGGATATATCTCTTGTTTATTTGAATTACTTTCATGAAGGATACAGAGCATGAGATAGGGTTATAGTAAATAGGATCTATTCTATTGGAGATTAATATTTACACTGATTGCTATATGCCAAGATCACTATTCACTTGTTAACAGAATATTATATGGTGGTGATTTTGCATCTAAACACCTACATTCTTGATTAAGTATTTAGAATGAGAATTCATGTTGGAAATGAGAGCACTAGTTAGTAGGCACATCCATTGAGATTCCCAAACAACTAAACACTACTCACTAGTCCACGAGGCTAATTCCTCCCTATGGAGACCACCTAACTGTTTTCGTGATTAGATTTTAAATATTAAATATTTTGAAAAGCAATTTTCTACCACGCAACTAAATACAACGACGTGACATTTTATGTTAAAACTTTTATCGAAAATGAAGATCGCTCTTTCAGAAGCAATTCAAAAATATGAGAGATGATGAGACTCCCACTTTCTATGGATGCAAGAAGAAAGGCCATATAAGGAAGGATTGTCCTCTACTTGATGAGGATAAGAAAGATAAGAAAGAAAGAAAGGGAAAGAAAGAAAAGAAGGAACGAACGAATGATATATCAAGAAGAATGTTCTTCAAGAAGAAGAAGAAGGCATTCACAGCAACTTGGGATGACTCGGATCAAAGTACAAGTTATAGCACCGACTCTAATTCCGATTCCAACTCAAGCAAGGAAGAAGTTGCACACGTGCATCTCATGGCAAATGAGACTGAGGTACAAGACTCTACTTCTTTTGATGAGCTACTTGATGCATATGATGAGCTTTTTCATGAATGTAAGAAAATAAAACATGAAAATAGAGCCTTAAAAAAGCTTAAAGTAGAAGAAAATGACTTGCAAAATAAATGAGCTTCTTGTAAATGAGAAATTGGATCTAGAAAAGAAAAATATAAATCTAAAAACTGAATATTTGAACTTAACTAGATCAAATGAAAATCTTATTGCTTCTAATACTAGCTTGCTTATTGAAAAAGACATATTAATGGAAGAGATTATTGAATTAAAAAATAAAATTGCTTGCTTAGAGAAAGATGTCGATTGACGAAAAGATTTTCACTTAATTAAGATGATTACAATAAAAGATGTGTCATTGATGTATTTTATGTGGTGAAAAATCTCTCAATCAAAAATAATAATTAATGTAATAAACCACATTAATGTAGAGTATCGTATCCACAGGAAGACTTAAGCTAATAGAACTCGTAAATACTTTTATGAGGAATGTTCACATAAAATGATAACTTAATTTTTGATCATAAGAGTATTCTCTAAGTCCCATTGAGAAGCTAAAGACAAAATACAAGAATGCAAGGGTCTACCAGCAAATATACCTTAATATATAATAGTATTTAAATAAATAAATAGTAGTTGGCAATGGCATTATTCGTAAATTTTAATTGGTGTTATTTCCTTCGAGGTCGCATGCAAACGCAAGGAGGCACCGCTAATGGCTTGTCTATTGCTGATGATGCGCTAGCGAGGGAACTTTGCTTCGGAGGTGGCATGGCGACCAGAGGTGGCCAGAGTCGACAGCTGCGGGTGGTGGTGATCAGCGGAGGAGTCAGTCTTGCAGTGTGGGAGGTGCTCACAAGGAGGACGCCGACAGCAGCTAACGGTTGTGCGGAGGAGTCGACCAGATCTCAACAATTGCAATGAGGGTGGTGGCATGGACAATGGTGGCTGGTCGTGGTTGTTGGGTGCTGGAGGTCATAAGTTCATTGAGCTGGTAGTAGAGAAAGGAGAAGAAAATGAAGAAGATGAATAGGGGGCGGTTTCGGTGGAGAAGGTGAAGGTGGAAGAGGAGGAAGATGGTGATGGTACTTGCTATCACCGAGCACCATCGGGATGGATGTGGCGTTGAAAGGAGGAGTACGCTCTAGCCACCATGCATGCTAAGGTCCATAGGGAAAGCAAGTTCCATGGTGAAGATTTGTGTGCAATGGCCATCGAGGGAGAAGATGAAGATGATCCCCCCCTTGCGCACGGGCCTCTTTTAAAGAAATCCTCGCCAACTCCCTTGCTCTATGTTGTTTCGAAGTCTTCTCCAACAACCTAAAGATATTGATGTGGTGGTCGCAAACCTCAAGGGGGGGAGGAAGGGGAAATTATTGCGAGACTCTCGTAATGGTGGTGTGAGAATGGCTGACGAAGATTTTGCATGCATGCACCTGGTTTTTCACAGTGTTTAGTATTCTTTCTTCAAATATCCCTGAAAGAAATATGTAATTATTTGTACTTGACAATACACCAAAACACAATCTATACTAATATTTATTTTGCACTTTATCTTAGAAGAACTAACCAGCAGATGCATAAAAGTTGCGTCATTTTACATTTATTTATTATGAACTAGTATGCATGAATTAATGCATATAAATAATATGGAATCAACACTTTTAGGCCAAATAATTGTGCACTAAAGTGGACTCATCAAATACCCCCATGCCTAAGCTTTGCTAGTCTCCAGCAAAAGTGAAAAATACATGGAAGTGACCCAAGATTTCTTTTCTTATTCCAAAAATTTATAGATCTAGACACATGTGAAAACGAAGTGATAGCAGTTTAGGTAATGTATCAAAGTGAAAAGCCAACTTACATTTAAAGTTCGTACTTAACCCTTAATAAAAATTCTTATTAGGAGAGGCAACTTCTTCCCCCAGGGATAAAGCAAAAAAAGTAATCTGTAATTTGACCCTGACTTTTTGGCTTAGGTAGGAGATACTGAGTCAAATGGATTCATACTTGGTGGCTCATACTCATCTGGTGCTACATGTAGTCTAGTACTACAGACTCTAAATCTCTAGACTATCAAATGAGTCAACCCAGAGAGAGGCTAAACAAAACTGTGCTCTCTTAATGTTCCTTTGCGCTCACTCTTTTCTTTCTTTTCTTTCTGAGATCACAAATCTCACCAAATTTTCGAAATGTATTCAATGTTTGGTGGCCTCATATGGCATTCACACTTCAATTGGAGTCCTAATAACCCTACAACAAAGTTAGAAGTCCTCAGCCAGTATTCGGACGATCAGAAATACTGAAAAGTAGGTATGAGTCATATTTGGTAGATTACAATGGGTGTTTTTGTTGCCTCAAAGACATAGACATAAGAAGAAAAATGACACAAAGACAAAGCTATAAGCTTGAACTTTTTTTTCTCCTGTTTTTCTTTCTTTTTTTTATATATTTTTCTATATGTATATATATATTCTTTTTCTCTTTTTTTTCTTTTTTTTTCTAACTACCAACACCAACGAGTTGCAAACTTTTATTCATAAGGAATTATTGAGGATGATAATGTTCAAGAGGATATTATGTAGCTTATTTGGTGGAAGTGCCTTCTCTCGACACTAAGAAGGAATAGATAGGACAAGCGTATTTATGACCTTTGACACTACTACCCTCCTTCAGCCAAGGACCCTATGAAGGACAGTTGAAACTATCCACCATAGTCAAGTTTTATTAGAATTCAATCTCTGTGTATCTACCTTATTTGGTGACTCTCAGGAATTCTCACACAATGTTCGCACGCAGGAACAGAGAGTGAAAACTATGCCTAACGTTGAAGTATCATCAACTAATTATCCAAAACTCAAGAGTCCTTGCATTAAACTTTGCGCACCAGTAATCTCTCTACTTTCTCCTCAATAATATTAGGTGGATCTAATAGAAGATAGTTTTCCTGACTCCCTACTAATTGTCCAAAGAATCGGCAGACTAAAAATGTTTATTGATTTTCTTCAAAGATCCATTACCCAATCTACATGCAAGTAAAGTAAATGTACTGGATTCTAAACTTAAGAAACAATTTAAGAAGAAAATCTTTAATGACACCTCCTTAATAAAGATATCTTGCTAGGGACTAACCAAATCAGCTTAAGAAAATAAAAGAGAATTTCTTTTTTGACTAATGATAATGCACCTATCCTAAATGCATGCAAATATTTATAAATGATATGAACAACCTCAGGTTATACCTCCCATGCCTAAGATTGACAATGTCCTCATTGGAAAAACAAAGACATAGAAGAATATCACCTAAGTAGGATAGTGGGAGGAGCTAAGGCTCCTCAAGCCGAAGTACATCCAAAACTTGGCCATCTAAAAGAGTAACATATGGTTAAAATCGTTGGCCATTTACCTTAAAGCTCACACCAAAAGGAGGGTTCCGAATTTCAACTGCTCCATGAGGGAAGGCATTGATAACAACATACGGCCCATCCCAACGAGACTTGAGCTTTCCAAGAAATAATTTAAGTCTGGAATTGAAACACCAGACCCAATGGTTGGGCTCAAAGGTCTTTCTAATGATGTGCTTATCATGGAACACCTTTGTACGTTGCTTGTAAGCTTGAGAGGTTTCGTATGCTTTATTGCGAAGCTCCTCAAGCTCACTTAATTCCAGCATGTGTGCCTTTCCCGCTTTATCTAGATTTAAGTTAACATTTTTAATAACCCAATAAGCGTTGTGTTGTATTTCAATGGGAAGGTGACACGCTTTTCTATAGACAAGATAGAAGAGAGACATGCCCAAGGGAATTTTATAAGTTGTTCTATAGGCCCACAGAGCATCATTCAATTTTTTCGACCAATCCTTCCAGAATCTATTTAATCTCCCTATTAGACACTTCAACTTGTCCACTCGTTTGGGGATGGCAAGGTGTGGCTATCATGAGGTTGACTCCCAAATTTTGGAGTAGTCTTGTGAAGTTCACATTCTTAAAGTGAGGTCCTCCATCACTTATGATAGTCCTTGGGCACCAATATCGAGAAATGATATTAGCCCTAACAAAATCCAAGACCACGAAATGGTCATTGGTTCGCGTAGGTATAGCTTCTATCCATTTCGATACAAAGTCCATGGCCACAAGGATGTACTCATATCCGAAAGACACAGGAAAGGGACCCATGAAGTCAATGTCCAAAGATCTCAACAGGGAGAATAGGTTGCTAGGGCAACTCATCCCTTTTTCTGATGGTTCCCATCTGCTAGCAATGTAGACATGCACCCAGATATGTATGAGCATCTCAGAATAATGTGGGCCACCAAAAGCCAGACTGAAGAACCTTATGGGCAATCTTTTTCCCACTAAAATGTCCTCCACAGTGGAGGTCATGGCAGAAACTCAAAACACTCCTTTGCTCTTCGTCAGGGATGCAACGGCAGAATAACTAGTCAGAACCTATTCTAAAAAGCTCGGGTTCCTCCCAGTGATAAAATATAGTGTCGACAAGAAACTTGTCTCGCTTCTGCTTGTCCCAAGTACTAGGGGTTATGCCTGTACTAGATAGTTCACTATATCAGCGAACTAAGGAGTTTTGGCTTCCACAGTCATTAAAGACTCATTAGGAAAAGTCTCTTGGATATTTCCAACAAGGGTTGATGCCTCAATAGGGATCCTGGACAGATGATCTACTACCACATTTTCAACTCCTTTCTTATCTTTAATTTCCAAGTCAAACTCCTGGAGTAACAAAATCCAACGAATCAAACGAGGCTTGGTGTCCTCTACAAGAAGGTGCTTTAAAGCAAAATGATCAGTGAACACCACAACCTTGGATCCAAGTAAATAAGATCGAAACTTTTCCAAAGTAAATACTATAGCAAGACGTTCCTTTTTAGTGACTGTGTAGTTTTGCTATGGATCCGTAAGGGTTTTGCTAGCATAATGCAAAACATGAGGTTTGCCATCAACCCTTTGACCTAAGACTACTCCCACTGCGAAATTAGAAGCATCGTACATCAGCTCAAACGGGAGGGCCCAATCTGGTGCTTGGAGAATCGATGCAGTAATAAGAGCTTTCTTCAAAACTTGGAACTGTCATTAAAATCAAAGGAAACATCCTTCGCTAACAGGTCACAGAGTGTCTTAGAGATTTTACTGAAATCTCTAATGAAGCGCCTATAGAATATAGCATGGAAAAGAAAAAATCTAACTTGACGAACATTAGTGGGCAATGGAAGCTTAGAGATGGAATCGATTTTGGCTGTATCCACCTCTAATCCTCTCTCGGAGACTACATGCCCCAAAATAATACCTTGCTAGACCATAAAGTGGCTCTTCTCCCAGCTAAGCACCAGCTTTGCCTCTTCGCAACGGGTTAAGACTTTATCAAGGTGCCAGAGGCATAGGTCAAACGACGAGCCATAAATAGAGAAATCATCCATGAAGATCTCTACAAACTCGTCGATCATGCTAGAAAAGATAACCATCATACATCGTTGGAATGTGCCAGGAGCATTACATAACTCGAATGGCATTCGACAGGATGCAAATGTGCCATACGAACTCGTGAAGGTGGTTGTTGAGCATGGAAAACTATGCGATCGAAGTTGGTTTCGAAAAAACCCATCGTTGTAGTTCGATTTGCGAAGAAATCCATCAACAAATAAATTTATACCGAAATTCTAAGAATTCCGAGTCAAACACTGGGAGGCTACGTCAATCTAAAATTTGCAATTTATATTTTTTTGTGTTTTTGTTTGAAAATGAAATAATTACAATAGAATTGATATAAACAATATGAGAGAGAAAGAGAGAACAATCACTTGATATAATTAGAATGTTTTTACAACTACAAAGCGGCAATTAGAATGGACTTCAGGTTTCTACACCCCTAGGTGACCTTAAAAAGAATTCTGCCTAGAGGTGTATTTATACGACTGGTAGCTTTCTCCCTACTTTCCTTTTTATGGGGTCAACACAAAGGTGAATCTAGTGTATATCTCCCCAACTTATTCTACTTCTCTACTTCTTCCTAAGTGTTTTAGGAATTCGACGTGCATTTCTTGAGCTGGGTTCTGGACAACCTACCAATGAGTTATTACCTATGATAACTTGTCAGCCATACTCGTGCGGTGAAGTGTGGCTTATTTCTTTTGTTTTCTTTTTCTCCGTTTCTCTTTATTTTTTTTTTTCTTTTTGGACTTTCTTTTTCTTTTTTTTAAGTAGGTAGCTCCCCTGGTCTAAGATTTACCTAAAGGCAGAAAGAAAATAATGGTCCAGTGGCTGGGTTCTAAACAACCTACCTATGGGCTATTACCCACGATAACTTGCCAGCCATACCGCCCTAGAAGGTTCATTAGCTACCCAATTTCCGTTAAAACTACCGAACGAGTCAGTGATGAATAGTGTGTAGATGCTTAGACTTAAAGTTAACTCAAATCAGAGGGCGGGTTGATAAGTCGTGTACTTATCACCCAAACTTATTTAATAAAATTGAAATATAATTCAGGATGGTGAGGACTCGATAAACAAATCCACATTTTAGTGGATACACAAGCTGATTAAGCCCAAAGACCTGAAGGGTCTTAGTGTTCAGATCCTACTGTAATATTTCCTAAGATTGAAAAGTCCTAATACCCAAGTATTATTTCCTAATTCAAAAAAATCTTTTTTTTATGTATATATAAGAAAACAAGTAGAATTTACAAGAATTCCACAGAGCTGACAAATTGATTCAGAAATGAATCCACTGCCCCATGCCTAGCTGATGCAATGTCTGCATTGAGAATGAAAGACATGAAAGGAAGGTAGAATGTAGAAGATATCACCTGAATATGATGCTCGGGTTAGCTCTGAGTCAGACTGTACAACTGCTGAGTTTAATGCCATCAGCTAAGCAAAGTCCAACCAAAGAAATCACAACATGATAAGAGTAACCGTGTCTGAGATGGGTTCTGGAACAATACGGTCAATAAAAGGCTTTAGATGTTGATCGTTGACTTTAAATGAATTACCCATCTTTGGATCAGAAATATGAATGGCCCCTTTTGAAAAAATTTGATCAATGATGAACGGGTCATTCCATTTTGACCTAAGTTTGCCGAGAAAGAGCTTAAGTCTAGAATCAAAGAGCCAGATCTTCTGGTTCGGCTCAAAGCTCTTGCAGGATATCAATTGGTCATAAGAGCTTTGGTTCGAGCCTTGTAGATCTTGGCATTCTCGTACACATCATTTCTAATCTCCTTCAAATCAGATAGTTGGAGTTTCCTGGTCTTTCCGACTAAACTCAAATCCAGATTGTACTGCCTAATTGCCCAGAATGCGCTATGTTCAATTTCTACGGGTAAATGGCATGCCTTTCCATACACTAGACGCAATGGTGACATGCCGATAGGCATTTTGTACATCGTACAGTAAGCCCAAAGAGCATCCTCAAGCTTTTGCGTCCAGTCTTTATGATTAGGCCTAACCGTCTTCTGAAGAAGATTCTTGATTTCCCAATTGGAGATCTCGGCCTGTCCATTCGTCTAGGGATGGTAAGGTGTGGAGATTCTGTGATTTACCCCATATTTGGCCAGTAAATTACAGAACTGGGCATTAGTGAAGTGAGAACCACCATCGCTAATGATGGCCCTAGGAATCCCAAACTGACTGAAAATGTTCTTAACAAAATCGATGACCACCTTGTGGTTATTGGTTCGGGTGGGAATGTCCTCGATCCACTTGGACACGTAATCAACAGCGACGAGAATGCACTGATGTCCAAATGAAGGAAGGAAGGGTCCCATGAAATCGATGCCCCAAACATCGAAGATTTCGACGGGAAGAATCGAGTTTAGAGGCATCATGTCTCTCTTGGTTATTCTCCTAACTGCCTGGCATCAGGAACACGACCTCGAGAATTCCTGGGCATCCTTGAATAAAGATGGCTAAAAGAATCCAAATTACAAAATTTTTGCAGCCATCTTTTTCCCGGAGAAATGTCCACCACATGCAAATACATTACAGAAGTCGAGTATACTTTTGAATTCAATCTCCAGAACTCATCGGCGAATAATCTGATCAGAGCCGATGCGATAAAGTTCAGGGTCCTCCCAAAAGTAATATTTGACCTCAAATTTGAGTCTATCTCGTTGTTGCTTGATCCAATCTTGAGGGATTTGACCAACAGCCAAATAATTTACAATGTCAGCAAACCACGGGGTTTAGACACCTAAAACTGTAAGGATAGTCTCATCCGAAAAAGTATCAACAATCGGAATATCCGAACGAGAAGAATCACTCAGAAGTCTTGAAAGATGATCCGCCACCACATTCTGTGCCTCGAATTTATCCTTGACTTCAAGATCAAATTCTTGAAGCAAAAGAATCCATCGAATAAGCCAGGGTTTGGCATCCTTTTTGGCCAAGAGATGTCTCAAGGCCGAGTGGTCATTATATATGATGGCATGAGACCCTAAGAGATAAGCTGCAAATTTCTCCAAAGCAAATGCTACAGCTAGTAATTCTTTCTCAGTAACAGTGTAATTCCTCTGGGCCTCATCCAGAGTTTTACTAGCGTAGTAGATGACAGAGGGCTTCCTGTCAATCTTCTGACCCAAAACTGTCCCAACCGCATAATCAGAAGCGTCAGTCATGATCTCAAATGGGGCTATCCAAACCGGTGGTTGCAACACCAGAGCATAAGTGACTGTCATTTTAAGAAAATCAAATGCCTTATGGCAAGATTCGTTGAAATCAAATGGTGTATCTTTGACAAGAAGGTTGCTCAGAGGGCGAGCAACCTTAGAAAAGTCCTTGATGAACCTCCTGTAGAATCCCACATGAGCAAGAAATGATCGAATTTGTTTGACAGATGTGGGACGAGGAAGTTTAGAGATAGCATCAACCTTAGCTTTGTCAACTTCGATACCCCATTCAGAGATTACATGACCCAAGACGATACCTTCTTGTGTCATGAAATGACTCTTTTCCCAGCTAAGGACTAGTTCTGTTTTGATGCATCTTTTAAGAATCATTTCAAGATTATCCAAACAAGAATCAAACAATTCTCCTAAAATAAAGAAATCGTCTATGAAGACTTCCATAAACTCTCCGACCATGTCAGAGAATATGGCTAGCATACACCTTTGAAAAGTCGCGAGTGTATTGCATAAGCCGAATGGCATCCTACGGAAAGCAAAGGTTCCGTAGGGACAGGTGAAAGTCATTTTTTCCTAATCATCGAGATGGATAGGGACTTGATTGTATCCCAAGTAACCGTCTAGGAAACAGAAGTACTTCTTCCCGACTAATCTTTCAAAGATTTGATCGATAAAGGGCAAAGGGAAATGATCCTTTTTCGTGGTTGTGTTAGCTTCCTATAATCAATACACACCCTCCAAGAGGAAGCTGAATGGGTTGTGATAGATTCTCCTTTCTTGTTAGTCACAACGGCAATCCCGAATTTCTTGGGAACAATTTGCACGGGACTTACCCAAGGACTATCAGAGATCGGATAAATGATTCCTGCATCGAGCCACTTGATAATTTCCTTCTTGACTACTTCTCGCATATTAGGGTTTAATCTCCTCTACTTTTGGCGAGAAGGACAGGATCTATCTTCCAAAAATATTCTGTGATTGTAGTAAGATGGCTCGATCCCCCTAAGGTCATGAATGGTCCAACCAATTGCCTCGTGTTCCTTTAGGACCTTGATCAGTTTAATCTCCTGCTCCTTAGTTAATCTAGCACTAAATTACAGGGAGCGTCTTTTGAGGTCCAACTGATATTTCAAATTCCCAGGCAATGCTTTCAATTCAAGTTGGGGCAGGTTTTGGATTGAAGGAAAGGATGATGCTAATGAAGATTCATCAAAAGGAAGAGGTTGAAAGTGAAAATCAATAACCTCTTCAGAATGTGGTGGGTTTGCCACAGAGGGTTGCGGGTCAGATCCATCACAATAGGAGGAACTTTCAATTGTAGAAACTGCCATGCACGTTTCAATATTCAAGTTATCATTCTCAAGTTCCTCTATAAATCCACAATCCTCGAATTTGTTAATCGCCTTAAAAATATCCAATTTCAATTTCTAATCCCTAAAGACGATTTACATGGTACCGCTTTCACAATTGATATTGGCCTTAGCGATAGCCAGGAACGGAAGCCCCTGAATGATGGTCATGTTCCTTAGATTTTCAGGTACATCCATGTCAAGGACAAGGAAATCTACAGGAAAATAGAAATCATTAACCTTAACAATATCTTCAATAACGCCTCGTGGATTTTTGACCGAACGGTCCACTAACTGCAGCGTTACTGAAGTCGGCCAAAGTTCACCTAATCCGAACTTCATGTAAAGAGAAGTTGGAATAAGGTTAATAGATGCACCAAGATCCAAAAGTGCTCTATCAAAAGTGTAATCTCCGTTGACACAAGAAATCAAAGGAGCACCTGGATCTCTCTTTTTCTGAGGAAGGTGATGCAAGATAACAGAATTAGCCTGCTCGGAGAGTACCACCTTCTTTGGAACAGATTCTCTCGACTTATGCTTCTGTGTGCATAAATCCTTCAAAAATTTAGCGTAAGCTGGTATGTGTTTGATAGCGTCGAGGAGCAGAATATTGATCTTAACATTCTTGAATATATTCAAGAGCTCCTCGTTACTATCAACAGGCTTCTTCTTCCTAGGTTTAATCAAGGCCTCAGGAAAAGGAACATGAGTCAGATCTTCGGAATCAGGTTCCTGAGCCTTGATTTCTTCCTTGAAGCTCTCCTTTCTCTCCTCAAATTTTCCAGGATTTGGTAGATCAGAATAGTGCGGTTGTGGATCCTGAGTTTATTTTCCACTCAAAGTAACTGAATTAGTAGATGCATACAGGTTTGGGTCTTGGGGAGGGTTAGGAAAGATTGGAGGGGCTTCATTAGCCAAAAACCTTTGATTTGAAGAAGAAGCAGAAGAGGAAGGACCCTGCTCAACCACCTGAGCATGTGCGTATGGGTCCCTCTAATTCCTGTACGCTTGGGCTTGATTGCCCAGATTCTAGATATTACACGAGTTGGGTACAGGTTGAGATGGCAGAGATTTGAGTTGACAGGATTAGCAATGAACCCATTTTGCAAGTTTTCCAGCGAGGTTTTCATTTGCTGCATGAGCTGGAGCATAAATCCTTGCATTTCTACCATCTATCGATTCAAATCAACCTGCCCTACGAGTTGACAGGCATTCCAAGATGGCTGATTGACCTGATTCAAGGGCAGCTGAGTGTAAACATGACCCTAACCCATTGGTCTTTGCGAAGCATAATTGCCGGGTCAGAATTGGGTCTGCTGCTCCAGGTTTTTCTAGGAGAAGTTAGGGTGGTTCCTCCAACTCAGATTATAAGCATTGGAGTAAGGTTGGACCTAACATTCTCCTGTATAGCATAAACATCCTCATAGGGTGAGGATGGAGAGAAAGAAAGGGAGGGATCAGAGAAACTAGGATCAAAGGCCCCAGTTTGGAACCCGTGGGGTTCCAAATATTGCTAACTCACAGGTTGAGCCACATCAAGTTGATTCACGAACTCTCATCCATAAGGAGCTCGCGACGAATGGAATCCCAAATTCTGGGATTGAGTGGATCAAGAATTGTTCATTAAATTTCCAGCCATCCACTCCATCCTTTTAGTAACCAAGTCCACCTTATCTAGTTTATTGCAAATCAATTCCATATCGAATGAATAAGAGTCATTGATTTCATTAACATTCGATCTGGGTTGTTGGGACTGGTTAAAATTATCCATGGAGGCATGATTGATCGAATTCTCGCTCATCTCCTCAAGCAAATCGTGCACGCTATCTGCATCTTTATTGAGGAATTGCCTCCGCAAGAAGCGTCCATGTGATTCCTGAGTTGCTCAATCAACTCGTGGTAGAAGATCTGCACAAGCTACCATTTCGGCATCTCGTGGTGTGGACACCTCCGCAATAAGTCCTAGAATAACTCCCAGGAAACATGAAACTGCTCCCCCGGCTGCTGGGTAAAGGTAGTAATCGCCCGTCTTAAAGCATTGGTACATCTGACAAGAAAGAATTTCTTCAGGAAAGCCGATTTCAAATCATTCCAAGTTGTAATTGGCCTTCTTATAGTCTTGTACCAATGAGTGGCTTTATCCCTAAGAGAGTGGGGGAAGAGCCTCATGATCATCTGCTCCTCATGCACGTTTCGTGCCTTGGTGGTCTGGACAAAAGTGATCAAGTCCTCCAAGTGCTGAAACAGGTCTTCAGAGCCAAGCCCATGGAAATGTTTGATCAGGCTTAACACCTGGGGCTCGATTTCTATGTCTCTGGCAAGAATCTGGACGCTGGGATGTTCCCCGTAATTTGAAGGATCACAAAAATCCTTTAAGGGCAGAGCACCCTGCATTCTCTGGAACCATTCTTCCATTCTCTACATTTGTTCCAGCTGCCTTTGAAATACCTCCTGTGGATTCTGAGGTAGAGGAGGCTGTTGATCAGCCATGGGATCAATTTGGCCAAAATCCAATCTACGCCTCCTAGAATACTCTAGTGGTCCTTCCAATCGGGGATTCAATGACTCCTTCCCAGCATAAACTAGGAAGAGGTCAGAAGGACTGGGGATAAGAATCGTGCAACACAACAAAACAAGACTGTCCTTAAGTGGGGTAGCCTAAGGATCTACAGACTCTCTGAATCCGCCTTAAGATTATAAATGATTTACTCTACTTGCGTCCACTCAATCCAACTAGTTAGGAGGGACTAGGGAAAAGGTTCTTCCTTTGGCTTGCGCCTCCGATTCCTAGTGTACCTGCGATCATTTGACGCTACTCCCCTATCTAGACATCAGATTGATCAGTATAACCAGGTTAATCGTAAACAATTTCAGACTGGACCTCGAAGAGTGAATCAGTCCTTAAGGCCAATGTCTACTTGATTTTATTTAGACCTGAGATTGTAGTGCTTATGGAATGTGGTGGGCCCTTAAAATGGGTTGTGCCCTTAATGATGAATTGAGTATGTGTGAGTCCATGCACAACCAGGGTTTTCAAGCAAGATTATCTTTTATGAGTAGATTTTAATGTTCAAATCTTGCTTAAGTAGCTTTTAGGGTTTGGAATTAGGTTAATTCAATCAAATTCGAGGCAAACTAGGTTTTCAAGCACGGGTGAAGATCTCTTTCCTTTTGAAATCCAAAAAGTAAAGTGGAGTGCTTGGTATTGACCTAAATTGAAAACCTTAAGGGAAAGCTACTTGGTGAGTTGATTTTAGGTTAAGTGGTGTGGCCCAAACAAGTCAAACAATTGACCAAGATTGCTCCACTAAGTTAAGCACAAAAAATGATTAACCTAGACTGATTTCTACTCTTTTATATGTTGATTTGTATGTACCAGTTCCACAGATCAGAATCCGATTGAGTAGAAGAAAATCAATTAGTTTATGTGCCTTGAATGTGAGTGTATGTAGTGTGTATGTTGAATTACCCCACAAGAAATATCTTTTTGTTGATTTTTTATATGCGGGTGAGATGAATGTGAGTGAAAATTCAAGCAACCAAACTAACCCTAGTATTGATGCAAACGTCTAGGTTAATTGGAGTTTGAATTAATGTGGTGAAATGGAATCAATGGAGGGGGAAGAATGAGGAGCACTTACAGTTGTCTTCAACTACACTTTACTCCAATTTACCACATGAAGATCCCTTGTGAAGGTACCTGCAAAAAAATAGACAAGAAACAAAGCAAGTTAGAAAATAATAAAGTGCACTAAATGCAGAAAGAAAATCGAAAATCGTCGCCTCCCTGACAACGGTGCCAAAATGTTGAGAGTGGAAAACTACGCAATTGAAGTTGGTTTCAAAAAACCCGTCGTTGTAGTTCAATTAGCGAATAAATCCGCCAACAAAAAAATTTATATCGAAATTCTAAGAATTCCAGGTCGAACACAAGGAAGCTATGTCGATCTAAAATCCGCCATTTATATTTTTTGTGTTTTTGTTTGAAAATGAAATAATTACACTGGAATTGATATAAACAATAAGAGAGAGAAAGCGAGAGAGAGAGAGAGAGAGAGAATAATTATTTAATATAATCAAAATGTTTTTACAACTATAAAGTGGAAAATGATTACAACTAGAAAGTAGAAAATTTTATTCTAGAAAGCAATTAAAAAGAAGGGAGAGAGATGTTATCCTCCTCGACGGATGCTTAGAGGACGAGCTGGACGGAGTGACGCTTGGAAGATGGAGGATGGAGCGGGGAGAAGGAGGACGAAGCAGGAAGAAGTGGGAATGAGGCAACACGTCATTGTCGTCACGGGATCCACTTCCAGAACAGGGGCAAGAAAATTGGATTTAGCTCTAGAATAGCATCTCAGGTGTGGGACAAGCTTCTTTTGAGCTTTAGAGAGGGAGAGAAGTGAAGGAAGGGATGAAGAAGAAGTGGAGGTCGGGTCTCCTTTTATAGTTGTAGGAATTGATGGCAAATTTGTCATTTCAAGCTTACAGCATTAAAATCAGGTCTTTAGTGACGGATTTATCCGTCACTAAAGGTCTAATCGTGGCTGACGTGCACACACCGTGTGTGCCTCCCTACCTGCCATGCTCATAATGCACACTCACATTCTTTAAATCTTAGTCGTCTGATCGTGGGATCGAACGGCTCAAATTTCTCCTCGTGCGTGCCTTCGTCTAGGCTTAACCAAGTGCCCACATGCAATCGGGCATGCGCTTGTGCATCAGATCGCACGTGCACGCGATTGGATGATCTGAGCTACCCACAATCGATCGCACAGTAGCAATTAAAAGCTTACACGCTACAGGTGGCGAGTCGAACCCGCGTCGTGCGCTCGCGTAATACTGCTTGACCGCTATGCTAGCGGCGGCTCTTTGTCGCGGTTTTATTTTTAGGCGCACTTGCTCACAGCTGTTGGATCAAGATCCAACAACCCAGATCATGCATTGGAAATCTTTTGGAGATGCAGTGGAAATTCTTAAGGACGATTGGGTGGCTGGGATGGCGCCACGTTGCACCATCTTGGCCGACCATCTTCTGCGTGTTGTAGATGGTGCCACGGAGGTCAGATTGAGAAAATTTTCATGCCGTTAGGCTACGATCATCAATCCGAACCCATCCGTGCAATCGAATTTGTCGTCTGAAGTGTGGATTGGAACCATCTTGGCCCTTGATCTTTAGGTTTCCTTGATCTCTATCTGGTGCTACGGATGTCTGATCAAGGCAATCTTGGAGTCGTTGAACTCCAATCGTCACCCTGATCAAATCCGTATGGTTGGATCTTCGATCCGAGACCTTGATTAAAAATCATCCTATCCCTGACCACAAAAGGAGATGATTACTATACAACTTATACAACTTGACCTAAATGCATGATTATATATGTTATGCACTATTTATAATGTATGATGCTAATATGACACTAAGAACATGCATTAATAGATATTTTTTGCTATTTAGATGTATGCACATCACTAGGATGGGTTGTAGAGGGTGGTTATAGGATCCTACGGTTTAGAGGGGTGGCGCCAAAATGGAAGGGTGCTTGATGGTTGGCGCCAACCCTAGGTGAGAGCTTGGGTTAAGTTTAGGTTAGTGTTTTGTAGGGTTGAGATGAAGTTGTAGTTGGTGGTTATTGGGATCTATGGTGGGTTTTATTTGTCACCAAAGGAGGGAATGCTTAGGTGGTGATTAGGTTGAGTTGGCGCCAACATAGGTGTGGTTTAGGGTTGGTTAGGTGGCACCAACTTGTGGGTGGTGGTGATGGGGTATGGTGGTGAATGGATGGTGAGGATTTAAGGTGGAGTTGGTGCCAACAAAGGGGTGTGTGTAGGTGGGTAGTTATGGTGGGTTAAGTGGTGTTGGCACCAAGTGTAGGAGGGTTAAGGGTGGCGCCACTAGATGGATGGTGGAGATAGGTTAAGGGGGGATGTGTAGGGTGGATGATGGGGCTTCAAGTTGGTGCCAACTTGAAGGGATGTGGAGGCTCTTTTGGGGCCAACTTGAAGTGGGTTAAGATGGTGGTTATGGGTAGTTTTGGAGGAAAAATTAGGTGGCCTTTGGTGGTGGTGGTGTGAAGGGTCATGAGGGTTGGTGGCGCCAACTAGGAGTGGACTAGTTAGCTTGCTTAGGTGGTGGACTTGAAGTAGCGGTTAGGGTGAAGTTAGGTTAGGCGGTTTAGATGGATGGCCATGGAGGTGGAGCTGGTTTTGAGCTTAGCTAAGCTAGCTAAGCTAGCTTAACTAATGCTTGAGTAGAAGAAGAGGTAGGAAGGATTAGGGTTTATGGAGGAGCTGAGGGAGTAGCCTTGAGCTACCCTGAAGCTTGTGGGAGCTATCATCTACTAAGGAAGTCCTTGTAGGATCTCAACTACTCTACTTTACCTAGCTAGTTCTTTGCTAGCTACTAAATCGAGTAGGTTGAGCTTGGTTGAGCTAGTATCAACTATTCTGGAGCTGAGAGAAGCTGGTTGTGGACTTCTCTGCTGACCAAGCTTAGCTAGCTAAAAACTAGTAGCTAAGCTAAGTTGATTGGAGCTCCTATGAGCTGTGAGGAGCTAGGTGGAGCTAGGTAGAGCTAGAATGAGCTGAGCTGGAGCTGGAATGAACTCATGTCAACTCAATTGAGCTAGCTAGGGCTCCCAATGAACTGATTAGAGTTAAGATGAGCTAGACTCAACCAAGTTGAGTTGGATCTGAGCTGAGTTGAGGTAGGTTTAGCTAAGTTGAGCTACCTTGAGCTACCATTCCGCTAAGATGAGTTGTATGGAGCTGGAAGGAGCTAAACCTAACCAAAGTAAGCTGGCATCCAGCTATGAGGTGCTAGATCTAGCTGAGTTCCAGTTGAATTGAACTTCTTCACCATTTGTCTTCATGAGTATTAGGGTTTTAGGGTTCTGCTTATCTGTTTTAACCCTAACACTCAAATAAACATGTTAAAAATAACAAAACAATGAAATGCATGCCTAACCTATGTGATGCCTAAATGTAGCCCAAAAACCTATTTGCGGAGTTAAAATCCTAAGAGGTAGATCTATTTTAAGGCATAAAAATAATGATAAAGTGGCGTTTATCACACTCCCATGCTTATCTTTTGCTAGTCTCTTAGCAAAACATATTCTCTCAAAATGAAATTCTTGGGAAATCTAATTTTTTCAACTTTTTTATGGAGAAAGAGATCACGGGACCTTGGTTGGTCCAAACACGGGAGGTATGGGATTTATTAAAGATATACATTGGGATTTGTTTTCGGATCAAAAAATTAGATGAATTAGGATCAATATATCCTTCAAAAATTCACAGATTAACCCCTTGTTAATTCATATGACTCGAAATTTTTGTTTGCAACTTGCAATAACCTTTAAAACCTTATGTCTGTGCTTTTGGAAAGCCAACAATTATAACGTCATGTTTTTTGTTTAAAACTTTTTTTTCCCCCTTGCTTATTCTTAGCTTAGTCTTATAACAGATGTGTTGGGATCATCATTCTTGTTACCAATCCTCGAGGGGGCTCTAGCACTAGTACTTCGAGATAGCACTTTCCACGACACCACCCAGAAGCGTATAACCCCAAAACACAATGTTGTGTAAAGGGACGCTTCAAACAAACTCAAGCTCTTACTCCGACACTACAGGTAGAGCACTGTCCAAGATACTTGAGCTACAAAAGTGTGCCTTAATGCTCTATCTAAAGATATGAAATAGATATAGAGCAGCGCCAAGGCAGTAACATATTGTCACCGCATCTTCAAAGGGGGCATTTTCCTCCTTCTCGACAATGGAAACTCAAACCAATGATTTGTTTTAGACTTTTAATAAGGCCAAACAAAAGGTTTTTCTAATTTCTAATTGTTTTTTAGGTGTTGGCCTGTGTGAATTTTGACACAAGAAATTTTGCATGATATGCATGTTTTGAATCGAAAACTAAGCCTGATGCTTTCCATGCTACAAATGGGGATCAAGTCACCTAAATTATCATGAATTCAGGTAGAATTTTAGAGAAGGATATTCAATCTAGTCTAATGGTAGACCCTTAAATTCTAATGATCAGATCCGTATCCTTATCCCTAGTTTGATAAAGATAAAATCCCATTATACCACAAAGTGAGCTTTCAACATTGGTCCCGATTTTCAAAATTTTCTTCAAAAGTTTTCAATATTTTTATTTTTTTGGGTATGCAAGCAAACAGTAAGAAAATTGCATGTTTTTTTAGGTTTTTGTATGCATGCAGAAAATGAAATAAATTAAAAATGCATATTTTTGGGTTTCGAAAATCCTGGTTTGATCGTCAAAATTTAAAAACACCCCCCATGCTTAAGAGGTTGCATTTTCGCATGCTAGAGGAAGGAAAAAGAATGAACCTTAGTGTAAACGATCGAAAATAGGATGATCAAAACTGCTAAAAGAAAGGAAAAAAGGAAACCAGAAAAAATGATGAGTTACCTCCCATCAGTGATATCTTTTACGCCATTCAGCTGGTCGTGATGTGCATTAATGATCACCAGTGGTTGGGTCGGTTAAATCAAATGATTCTGAAGGAAGATTCAAGGTATGATTAAGATAGGGCTTTAAACACCGGCCATTACTTGAAAACTAGTATTAGTTTTTGGATCGAAAAGGTCAATAGAGTTGTAAGGATATGTTTTGAGGATAATAAATGGGCCAGTCCATTTGGATTTTAATTTATTTGGAAAAATATGTAATCATGCATCAAAGAGCCAAACGTGTTGATTGACATCAAAATGTTTACGAACAATATATTTATCATGAAATTTCTTTGTTCATTCTTTGTAAATCCACACGTTTTCATAAGAGAAATTACGTAATTCTTCTAGCTCGGCCAATTGCAATTTCCTGTGGATACCAGTGTCAAATAAATCTATATTTAATTGCTTTATTGCCCAAAAAGTCCTATGTTCAAGTTCTACCAAAAGATGGCATGCCTTTCCAAAAATCAGATGGAATGGAGACATGCTGATGTAAACACATTTACACTACTTAAAATGTCTATTTATGAATGTTCTTAAGCATAGGATTGCATTTCATGATATAAATATTGCATTACATGCATCATCTTGCATTTAGAGTAGTTTGAATAAAATGGAGGTTAATTGTCTCCTTTTATGTACTTGGACAGGGCAAATATTTTATCGGGGCCTCGGATCAAAGATCCAACCGTATGGATATGATCAGGGCGACGATTGGAGTTCAACGACTCCAAGATCGCCCTAATCAGGCATCCGTAGCATCAGATAGAGACCGGGGAACCCTAGAAGATCAAGGGCCAGGATGGTGTAAATCCGCACTTCAGATGGAAAATCCGACCACACGGATGAATTCGGATCGACGATCGCAGCCGAACGACACAAAAATCGAGTCAATCCGACATCCGTGGCACCATCTACAACTTCCAGAAGATGGACGGCCAAGATAGCGCCACGTGGCGCCATCCCAGCCGCCCAATCGGCCGCAGGAGTCCTGTGAAGACCGCGCACCGTCTCCTCTCCGCCGTTGGATCTCGATCCAACGGCTGCGGTCGCTCGCGTTTAAAAACGCCCGCGCGATCATTTCGCCCGCGTAGCGCAGCGGCGACGCAGCTGCGGGCGAAGCGGAGGTCGCGGGTTCGAGCCGCGGTGAGGGGGTCGAAGGCGCAGGCGAGCGGGCGCGCACGAGCGTCAGATGAAGATCCAACGGCCGCGCACGCCTGATTGCGCCGACGCGCAATTGGACGCTCTGGTGAGCGCGCGATCGCACGCGGGCGGGCGCGCTACGCAGCGGGCGCGGACGCGATCTAAGCCGTCCGATCTCGCGATCGGACGGCTGAGACGACGCGGACGTGCGTATGCGTTACGCGCGCAGGCCAGCCGAGCGGGCGCGCGTGGGCGCGGCGGCGACGGCGACGGCGGGGCTTTAGCGACGGTTTTATCCGTCACTAAAGACCCCTTATTTATTATTTTGAAGATGTAATGTCCATTTTGCCCCCACTCCTTGCAACTATAAAAGGAGACCCCCTCCATACGAAATTTTCATCCCTTCCTTCTCCTCTCTACCTCTCCAAAGCTCAAGAGAAGCTTGTCCCACACCCGGGATGCTTCTCGCGAGATAAAGTCCAAATTTTCGTCCCCCTTCGGAAGTGGATCCCGCGACGACGACGGCGTGCTGCTTCGTTCCCGTTCTTCTGCTTCGTCCTCCTTCGTCCCGCTTCGTTCTCCTTCGTCCAGGCGTCGTCCCGTCCGGCTCGTCCTCCAAGCGACCGTCGAGGAGGATTCTCTCTCCCTATTCTTTTTACTGCTTTCTAGTATAGATTTACTGCTTTCTAGAGTAGTCTATTCGTCCTCCGAGCGATCGTCGAGGAGGACATTTCTCCCTCCATTCTTTTAATGCTTTCTAGAGTAATTGTTTTATGTTTTCTAGTTGTAAGGAACGAACTCTTTTATGATAAATTCCTTGTCTATTCTACATCTCATTTTGATTTCCATGTATAGTATTCTTTCTCTCTCTCTTACTCCCTCTCTCTCTTTTATTTGTTGTAGATACTTAGATAGTTTAAATTGAATTTCTTCGTGACAAAATAAAAAATGAAACGCGAAGTTTTTAAATCAAACGTTCGCCTCCCTGTGTTCGACCCGGAATTCTTATTTCGGTATAAATTTTATTTGTTGAACACGAATCCTTCGCTTTCGAACTACAACGACGGGTTTTCCAAAACCAAACACGTTAGCGTAGATTCTCGTTCAACATTTTGGCGCCGTTGCCGGGGAGGCAACGCTCTTTGATTTCTCTTCGCATTTTGTAACTTACAAATCATTTACCTCACTTTTTTTTCCTTTCTTATTGTAATTGCAGGTACTCTTTTGAGACAGGCAAAAGCGGTAGATCGGAGTAAAGTGCTGTGGAAGGTTTTGTAAGTTATCCCCCACCTCCCACCCATTAGGTTTCATTTCATCACATAATAATTCAAACATCAATCAACCTAGGTGTTCTTATAAACTCTAAGGTTAGATTGTTTGTTGTTTGACATCCATACTCACTCCAACCCCCACATTAAAAAAATAATAATAAAAAAAAAAATCTCACAGAGGTACACAACCTCATCTGATTTTCTAACTCAACCGGTAAACCAATCTTAGGAGCCGGTACACACATCTAAACACATAATCGAGTAGAAATCAGATTGGGTAATCATTTGTGTGCCTAATTAGGTGGTGCATCAGGCCAGTTGTTTGAGTTGTTTGGGCCGCACCACTTCAAATAAAATCAACTCATCAAGTAGCTGCCAATTAGGTTCAACTCTTAGGGATCTACCAGGCACTCCACATTCTTTTTAAACTTTAAAGGAAAATATCTTCACCTGTGCTTGCAAAACCTGGTGTGCCAATGAAACTTGATTGAAAACACCTAAAGATGAATCCTAAAAGCTACTAAGCAAGATTTGAACCTTAAAATTCACCACATCAAAAATAATCTTGCTTGAAAACCACTGGTTGTGCACGCACACACAAAGCAATCAATCATTAAGGGCACAACCCATTTAAATGGCCCATCACATTCCAAAGCACATTCAAACCTAGCCCTAAATAAAACAGAGTAGACGTTGGCCTTAAGGATTGGACTCGCTCTTCAGAACTCAGAATGAGATTATTTTCGATTAGTCTGTTTCTACTGTTCAATCTGATGTCTAGCTAGGGGAGCAGAGTCAAACGATCGCGGCTGGGGGGTACACTAGGAACCGGAGGCGCAAGCCGAAGGAAGAACCTTCTCCCCAGTCCCTCCTTCTAACTGGTTGGATTGAACAGACAGAAGTAGATCAAATCGTTCCTTTATCTCAAGACGGGTTTTGAGAGTCTGCAGGTCTGTAGGCTAACCCATTTAAGGACAGGTTTGATTGTTTGTATTGCAGGGCACCTTTCTTCCTCCCGTATCTCATGAATCCTTCCACATATTTCACGCATTCCCGCTCTTTCCCTCCTGTTGTAAATTATCCTCAACATGACGATTATCCCAACTCGTATTGTAATGGACCATCAGTTAGTTGGGATAATTCGGATTGGGGATACAATTCCGGACCCCCGTGTTTAGGGTCTAACCCTGAACACTTTGATTCTCAATTCTATCCTTCTCAGAGTTGCATCGATTATAGATCGTCCTCCTTTCATGAACAACCTAATGCGATCTACAATCAAGAAGGATACACTGATCCTTACCCATCCTCTGATTTCACTGCCTTTAGGTCATCTCCATCTTTTGAACAATCTGAAATGACCTATTATCAGGATGGGTATAACGAATCTCAATTCGTTAATTCCTCTACATTGATGTCAAACCCGCCCAACCCTGAACCAACTCATTTGGTTCAGGTTAATCAGGTTCAAGATAAGGTTCTGGCTAACTTGAGGAATATCATTCAATCTTTAGAAGTTCAGCCAATACCTTGCATTGAGAGATCGGAGCCCCTGATTGAAATGATTGATGATTTAAACAAGTCTTTGTTGGATTGGCTCCAGGATGTTAAGGATAAGAACCCGGGTGAGTTTTTACTTGGGAAATTAGCGAAATTGAGGATGAGATTCGTGGTTGCTTTGATTCAATCTTGGAATAATTCCCAGGATGAACTCTCTTCAGGAAAGCCAATGACAGAACCCGCTCAGGCACCTGTTGGGGGGGACACGTGTTACGAAGCTGACCAGATTGAATTAAAACAACCAATTAAGGATGATTTGATTTCTTCACCTGAAATCCCTGAGCCGGGTTACGAGGAAACGTATGTCTCCTTGGAACGCAAAGTGACAAATGATTTTGGGACATACATTGATACGGATCCTGATGGTGAAGATTCAAGTTGCAAAGTCTCACACGAGTTTTCAGATCACAATTTTTGTGAGACGATTGGGCCTGAAGAATCTGATAGATCATTTGATAGCCCAATAACTGAGGAAACTGATCTTATTAGGGCACACGATACAGATCCAGAATCGCATTTTCTGGAGGAATCAATTCAATGCCCTGATTATCAGTTACACCCTGTTGAGCTTATTGATGATTTTAATTCTGAGATAATTAGACCCAAGTCAATTTTGATTCTGCCACATCATTTACACTTGGAGATTCCAGACGGGGTGATGAATATACAAGATGTCCTGGAATTTGATACACTTAATGAGGAGGATAGGAGCGGGGAAGTTCTAATTTGGGAAGTTAATTTTGGAGGAAATGGAAGATTGAGTCGAAGGGTTCCTTTTAAGCTGAAACCATCAAATCAGAACCCTTACGACATTTGTTTCGAGGATGTCAAACTCAAGCACACATTTAACGATTATCCTTTTGAGCTTCAATTCTCTGTAATCCGACATTTTGGCCTTGGGTTGCATCCTCACAAATCGCAGGCCCGACCCCGCTTGCATTCTGATTTTAGGTTTTGGGTAATTTTTATCCAGAACCTAAGATATTCTCGATTATGGGGTGTGGGTCTGCACCACAATCTGGTCCACATCTGTGGACCTCTGCTGACAGGTCAGAGGATTCTTCTGTTCATTTTAATTCTGACCTGCACATGTGAATTCTTCATTTCTTTTCTTTGTATAGTGTGCCTAGCTGAAGGCACTAAACTCAGCACATATACAGTTCTTTTTCATCTCGGAGCAGACCCGATATCCACGTAATTCAGGTGCTTTCTACGCCTTTCCACTCTGTTTTATGTCTTTTTAATACAATGAGGACATTGCATTAGATAGGCATGGGGGGATGGATATTTATCTTTGAATTCATTCGTCAGCTCCGTAGATTTATTTTATTTTATATAAAAAAAAAAAATCAAAATTAGGAAAGAGAATTTGGGTTTAAGAAAATTTTCGATCTTAAGAAATACTATATTATGTTCTGAACACAAAGACCCTTCAGGTCTTTGGACTTAATCAGCCTATGTATCCACTAAAATGTGGATTTGTTTTTCGAGTTCTCGCCAACCTGAATTTTATTATAATTGGAATAAATAAGTTTGGGTGATAAGTACACGACTTGTCAACCCGCCCTCTGATTTAAGGGAATTTTGAGTTTTAAGCATCTACACACTTTCTTTGCACTGACTCGTTGTTTGGCGATTTTAACGGAAATTGGGTAGCTAATGAACCTTCTAGGGTGATATGGCTGGCAAGTTATCGTGGGTAACTGCCCATAGGTAGGTTGTCCAGAGCCCAGTCACTGGACCTTTCTCTTTTTGCTGCCTTTAGGTAAATCTTAGACCAGGGAAGCCACCTACTTAAAAAAAAAAAAATCAAAAAGGAGAAAAGAACAAAAAGAAATAAGCCACACTTCGCCGCACGAGTATGGCTGGCAAGTTGTCGGTGGTAACAGCTCATCGACCGGTTGTCCAGAACCCAGCTCAGAAAATGCACTAAAAATTCCCAAAACACTTAGGAAGAAGCGGAGAAGTAGAATAAACCGGGGAGATATACACTGGATTCACCCTTGTGTTGACCCCGTTAAAAAAAATAAAAGTAGGGAGAAAGCTACCGGTTGTAAAGATACACCTTTAGGCAGAATTCTTTTTGAGGTCACCTAGAGGCGTAGAAATCCGAAGTCCGTTTTAATTGCCGGTCAACGAGTCTATCACAATCACAATAAGATGCTTAAAACTTAAGGTTCTCATCAAATCTTGGGTGAGTTGAATGGCCGTAGAAAGCCACTCTTAAACCCTAAAATTTGAAAATCCAAAAAAAAAAAAAAAAAAAAAAAAAAAAAGAGTAAAAACAAAAAAAGAAATTTTTCTTTGAATAAGGCGAGGCTTGAGGCGGTCTGCATTTTGGCTAATACCCGGGCACTGTTGTGTCTTTGAAAGTTCAGTTCTTAAGTAGACAATTTCTTAATGATTGAAAATAACTCAGGTCCAAATAATCTAACCTAATTCTTTTATAAATAGCATATAGTTTTTGCTAGGGACTAGCAAAAGATAGGCATGGGGGTATGATGTAAACACATTTACACTACTTAAAATGTCTATTTATGCATGTTCTTAAGCATAGGATTGCATTTCATGATATAAATATTGCATTACATGCATCATCTTGCATTTAGAGTAGTTTGAATAAAATGGAGGTTAATTGTCTCCTTTTATGTACTTGGACAGGGCAAATATTTTATCGGGGCCTCGGATCAAAGATCCAACCGTATGGATATGATCAGGGCGACGATTGGAGTTCAACGACTCCAAGATCGCCCTAATCAGGCATCCGTAGCATCAGATAGAGACCGGGGAACCCTAGAAGATCAAGGGCCAGGATGGTGTAAATCCGCACTTCAGATGGAAAATCCGACCACACGGATGAATTCGGATCGACGATCGCAGCCGAACGACACAAAAATCGAGTCAATCCGACATCCGTGGCACCATCTACAACTTCCAGAAGATGGACGGCCAAGATAGCGCCACGTGGCGCCATCCCAGCCGCCCAATCGGCCGCAGGAGTCCTGTGAAGATCGCGCACCGTCTCCTCTCCGCCGTTGGATCTCGATCCAACGCTGCGGTCGCTCGCGTTTAAAAACGCCCGCGCGATCATTTCGCCCGCGTAGCGCAGCGGCGACGCAACTGCGGGCGAAGCGGAGGTCGCGGGTTCGAGCAGCGGTGAGGGGGTCGAAGGCGCGGGCGAGCGGGCGCGCACGAGCGTCAGATGAAGATCCAACGGCCGCGCGCGCCCGATAGCGCCGACGCGCAATTGGACGCTCTGGTGAGCGCGCGATCGCACGCGGGCGGGCGCGCTACGCAGCGGGCGCGGACGCGATCTAAGCCGTCCGATCTCGCGATCGGACGGCTGAGACGACGCGGACGTGCGTATGCGTTACGCGCGCAGGCCAGCCGAGCGGGCGCGCGTGGGCGCGGCAGCGACGGCGACGGCGGGGCTTTAGCGACGGTTTTATCCGTCACTAAAGACCCCTTATTTATTATTTTGAAGATGTAATGTCCATTTTGCCCCCACTCCTTGCAACTATAAAAGGAGACCCCCTCCATACGAAATTTTCATCCCTTCCTTCTCCTCTCTACCTCTCCAAAGCTAAAGAGAAGCTTGTCCCACACCCGGGATGCTTCTCGCGAGATAAAGTCCAAATTTTCGTCCCCCTTCGGAAGTGGATCCCGCGACGACGACGGCGTGCTGCTTCGTTCCCGTTCTTCTGCTTCGTCCTCCTTCGTCCCGCTTCGTTCTCCTTCGTCCAGGCGTCGTCCCGTCCGGCTCATCCTCCAAGCGACCGTCGAGGAGGATTCTCTCTCCCTATTCTTTTTACTGCTTTCTAGTATAGATTTACTGCTTTCTAGAGTAGTCTATTCGTCCTCCGAGCGATCGTCGAGGAGGACATTTCTCCCTCCATTCTTTTAATGCTTTCTAGAGTAATTGTTTTATGTTTTCTAGTTGTAAGGAACGAACTCTTTTATGATAAATTCCTTGTCTATTCTACATCTCATTTTGATTTCCATGTATAGTATTCTTTCTCTCTCTCTTACTCCCTCTCTCTCTTTTATTTGTTGTAGATACTTAGATAGTTTAAATTGAATTTCTTCGTGACAAAATAAAAAACGAAACGCGAAGTTTTTAAATCAAACGTTCGCCTCCCTGTGTTCGACCCGGAATTCTTATTTCGGTATAAATTTTATTTGTTGAACACGAATCCTTCGCTTTCGAACTACAACGACGGGTTTTCCAAAACCAAACACGTTAGCGTAGATTCTCGTTCAACACATGCCAAGTGGAGTTTTAAGAGCGGTACGGTAGGCCCATAAAGCATCGTCAAATTTGTTGGACCAGTCTTTACAATCAGGCCTAATCATCTTTTGTAAAATACTTTTTATTTCCCAGTTAGAAACTTTTGCTTGGCCATTTGTCTAGGGGCGACAAGGTGTGGAAATTTTATGATTAACCCCATATTTTGAAAGAAGGTGATGGAATTATGAGTGAGTGAAGTGTGATCCTCCGTCACTGATAATGGCCTTTGGAATGCTGAATCTTGAAAAAATGTTCTTCTTAATGAATTCAACAACCACACTGTGATCGTTGGTGCGGGTGGGTATTGCTTCAATACATTTAGATACGTAGTTAACTGTGACTAGTATATACAAATACCTACCAGAGTTGATGAACGGTCCCATGAAGTCGATGCCCCATACATCAAAAATTTCAACCTCTAAAATTGGATTAAGGGCATCATATTCTTCCGAGTCATGTTACCGACGCTTTGGCAACACACACAGGATCGAACAAAAGCATGAGCATCTTTTAGCAAGCTGGGCTAGAAGAATCCAGAATTGAGGATCTTAGCTACAGTTTTCTTGCCCAAAAAATGTCTACCACAGGCCATTGAGTGACAATGTGTTAGAATATGATGAATTTCTAAATCAGGGACACATCGTCTAATAACCTGATCGACACAAATGTGGACAAGATCAGGCTCCTCCCAAAAATAGTATTTAATATCAGCAAAGAACTTATCCCTTTTGGTTTTTGACCAATCAGAGGAGATTCATTCTATTGCTAGGTAGTTTGCAATGGGTGCAAACCAAGGGAGAGTATTGGCAGCTAAAATGGTCTCAACAGGGAATTTATCAGGAGGGTCAACATATCATTCGTCATAAGACGAGAGAGATGGTCAGCCACTACATTTTGCAATCTCGCCTTATCCTTAATTTCCAGGTCAAATTCCTGGAGCAGTAGTATCCAACGAATAAGCTGGGGTTTCACATCTTTTTTGTTCAGCAAATATTTAAGTGCTAAGTGGCCGGTATATATGGTGACATGTGACCCCAACAGATAAGATCAAAATTTTTCTAGGGTGAAGACAATGGCAAGAAGTTTTTTTTTAGTAATCATGTAATTCCGCTGTGCATCATCAAGGGTTTTGCTAGCATAATAGATCACAACGGGCTTCTTATCAATTCTTTGCCCTAGAATGGCCCCCACAGCAAAATCAAAGGCATCAGTAATGAGTTCAAAGGGACTATTCCAGTCAGGTCCCTATAAAATTGGTGCCTCTATAACATCCTTCTTCAACTTCAGAAAACTCTCCAGGCATTTATCATTAAAGTCAAAAGGCTGGTCTTTGGTAAGTAATTGACTTAAAGGGCTTGGATAGTTGGGAAAAAATTTTTATGAAACGGCGGTAGAAACCCACATGCCCTAAAAAGGAGCAGATCTGTTTCATAGTAGTGGGCAGTGGGATGTTAGAGATAGCATCAATTTTTCTTAATCTACTATAATTCCTTTTTTAGAAATAACATGGCCCAGGACAATACCATCCTAGACCATGAAATGACTTTTTTCCTAGCTGAGAACTAGGTTGACTTCTATGCATTTTTGGAGGGTTCTTTCAAGGTTTTTGAGACAATGGTCAAAAGAATCTCCAAAAATAGAGAAGTTGTCCATAAAGACTTCCAAACATTCACCTACCAGGTCTGAGAAAATTGCAAGCATAAATCGTTGAAAAGTCGCAGGTGCATTACAAAGACTGAAACACATTCTTCATAAAGTAAAGGTTCCAAACGGGCAGGTAAATGTAGTTTTGTCTTGGTCCTCAAGATGGACCGCTACTTGATTATAGTTGGAATAAGCGTCAATAAAACAGTAGTAATCGCATCTCAAAATCACTCCAAGATTTGATCAATAAAAGGGAGCAAAAAATGGTCCTTCTTGGTGGCGGTGTTCAATTTTCTATAATCAATGCACA
Source organism: Thalassia testudinum (assembly GCA_037157565.1). Lineage (NCBI taxonomy): Eukaryota > Viridiplantae > Streptophyta > Magnoliopsida > Alismatales > Hydrocharitaceae > Thalassia > Thalassia testudinum. Next base: position 8,554,439 of record JAZHRO010000033.1, read on the forward strand.
CACTCCAAGAAGAAGTAGTCCTATTGGCTATAGTTTCCCTACATTCATTGTAACAACTGTCAGTCCAGCCTTCCTAGGAATGACTTGAGTAGGACTAACCCAGGAGCTGTCAGAAATGAGGTAGAAGATATCAACATCAGGCCACTTTATGATCTCCTTTTTTACCACCTCCTGCATAGTAGGATTCAAGCGCTTTTGTGGTTGGTAGGAGGGGTGAGGATCGTCCTCAAGATATATGCGATGTGTGCAATAGGACGGATGAATACCCTTAAGATCAGAAAGGGTCCAGCCAATAGCTTTTCTATTTTTTCTTAAGACCTAGAGAAGTTTTTCTTCTTGTGGCCCAGTAAGTCTAGAATTGATTATCAAGGGCATGGTCTGGTTCGAACCCAGGAAAAAATATTTAAGGGAGTTGGGAAAAGTTTTAAGCTCAAGTTGAGGGTCGGGCTCCAACAGAATTTCTGCCTTAGGAGTTAGAGGTGATGTGAGAGGGAAAGGGTTAGCTGGAGTGTTAGCTGAAGAATGTGTGGTTAGGGTGGGAGGGTGGGATGAAGTGGATTGTTCAGGAACCGTGTTAATGGCAAAACAGGGACCCATGTGTGAAATCTGCATTATTTCCTCCACTATATTTTCAATCTCAGAATCTGAGTCGTCAAAGAAATCAGGTTCTTGGAATCGCCTATTAGCTTGAAAAATATCTAGGATTGTAGATTCACCGCCACACATGATCTTCATTTTTCTAGAATCTCAATCAATATTGGCGCATGCGGTGGCTAAGAATGGTCTTCCAAGAATTATAGGGGCATACTTTAGAGCTTCCAATACCTCTATATCTAGGACTAAAAAGTCTATGGCAAATAGATAATTTTTGGCCCGGACAATGACATCCTCAATAATTCCCCTTGGTTTGATTATAGATTGATTTGCTAATTGAAGAGTAACCTCAACAGGTTTTAATTCTCTAATCTTAAATTCCTCAAAAACTACTATAGGGATAAGATTAATTGAGGCACCAAGATCCAGTAAGGTGCGATCAAAAGAGGTGTTATTAATGACTACTTGAATCAGGGGAGTGCTTGGGTCTTTTCTCTTAAGAGGTAGTTTGCTCTACACAATTGAGCTAACTGTCTCTGGAAGGATCACCTTTCCTAGGTTTAGAGGCTACCTTTTAGGAGTACACAAATCTTTTAAAAACTTGGCATAGGCAGGGATATATTTTATGGCATCTAGGAGAGGGATATTGATTTCTACTTGCCCAAAGAGATCCATTAATTCCTTATCAGTGGGCTTGGATTTCTTTTTCTTTGTGTGTGAAGAGTGAAGGGCTTGTGGAAAGGGTATTGGGTTTTTCTTTTTTGCATTTTCAGGTTCCTGAACAGGGTTAGAGGGGGAGGAAGAAGAGTTGATCTATTTTTCATTGAAGCAGGTTTCTTTAGCAGGAAAGCGATCTTGAGTGGTTTTCTTGTTCCTCAAAGTAACTGCATTTGCAGTATGGTTGTTTCTAGGAGGAGGATGGGAAGCCTGACTGTGATTGACACCTGGGGGATGCTAAGGTGCTGGGTGAATGGGCTGACCGGGATATCAACCTTGAAATTGATTCCGTTGATTGTTAGGGTTGGGAAGGTAGATTGCCAGCAGATCTATGATTAGGAGTAACCTTAACTTGATGTTGCAAGTTGGTTATCATGCAGGTTACTTCCATCATTTGATTTTGCATGCCCTATAGAGTCTTCATGGCCTGGTTGTTAATATCTTCCTGGGATGGCCCAGGTTGATATGTGGGTTACCCATAATTCCCAAATTGATTTTGTTTAGGAAATGGAATTGGGTTCGGAGCTTTCCAGGAGGGATTTGATTTGGTCCTCTAGTTTTGATTGTAGGTGTTGGAGGGGTTTCTAAATTTCTCCTGAAGAGCATAGATATTTTCAATGGTGGGATCAAGAATATTTTGATTGAGGTAATCAAAATTCCCAGTCATATCTTGTGTAAAATCAGTAGAAAACTGCTGTCCAACAGGTGTGGCATCAATGTTGTGTAGATTTTCTCTTCTGAGAAGGTGTGGAGCATGATTTTAAGTGAGCTTTTCTTCCACTTTTTATGGTGGATGTGCATTTGGTCCAATCGTTGAGCTATCATGTGTAAATCATCTTGAGTGACTAGAACAGAGGTGGATTTGGAGTCAATTTCATTGACTCCGAGTCTAAGGTTTTGAGTTCTACTGAAAGTGTCCATTAAAGTCATATTAAATGAGTGAATATTAAATGAGTTTTCACTCATTTCTTCGAAAAGGAAGTAGGCACTTTCGACATCTTTATTAAGAAAATTGTTCCCCCATGAGGCATCCACGAATATCTTTAATTGATCTTCTAATCCATGATAGAAGATCTGCACTAGCTACCATTGTGGAATTTCATGGTAGGGGCAACTTCTAAGAGGTTCTTGGAATCTTTCGCAAGACTCATGGCGAGGTACACCAATTTTTTTATTGAAAGGTCATTATGGATCTTCTTACCTCATTAGTATGACTGATAGAAAATTTTTTTTTAAGAAAAGCGCTTTTTAATTAGGGCCAGGTGGTGATAGGGTGCCCAACTATTCTAAACCAATGTGAAGCTTTGTCTTTTAAAGAGAGGGAAAAGTCTCATGAGCCACACGTCTTCCTGCACATTGCGGGAGCGGGTGGTTTGAGCGAGGATAGTTAATTCCTTGAGATGACAAAAAGGGTCTGATGGGATAACAGAACTAGCCTGCTCGGAGAGTACCACCTTCCTCAGAACAGATTCCCTCGACTTACGCTTCTGTGTGCATAAATCCTTCAAAAATTTAGCATAAGTCAGTATGTGTTTAATAGCATCGAGGAGTGGGATATTGATCTCGACATTCTTGAATATATTCAAGAGCTCCTCGTTACTATCAACAGACTTTTTCCTAGGTTTAATCAAGGCCTCAGGAAAAGGAACATGATTCAAATCTTCGGAATCAAGTTCCTGAGCCTTGATTTTCTCTTCAGAGTTCTCCTTTCTCTCCTCAGGCTCTCCAGGATTTAATAAATCAGAACAGTGTGGTTGTGGTTCCTAAGTTTGTTTTCCACTCCTCAAGGTAACTAAATTAGCAAATGCATATGGATTTGGGTCTTGGGGAGGGTTTGGAAAGATTGGAGGGGCTTCATTAGCCAGATACCTTTGATTTGAGGAAGAAGCAGAAGAGGAAAGGCCCTACTCAACCTCCTGAGCATGCACGTGCAGGTCCCTCTGATTCCCGTACCCTTGGGCTTGATTGCCCGAATTCTGGATCTTATGCGGGTTGGGTACGGGTTGAGATGGCAAAGATCCAGGTTGAAGAGAATTAGCAATGAACCTAGTTTGCAAGTTGACCAGCGAGGTTTTCATTTGCTTCATGAGCTGAAGCATAGATCCTTGCATTTCTACCATCTGTCGGTTCAAATCAGCCTGCCCTATGAGTTGACGGGCATTCCAAGATGGCTGATCGACCTGATTTGGGGGCAACTGAGTGTAAACATGACCCTGACCCATTGGTCTTTGCGGAGCATAATTGCTAGGCCAGAATTGGGTCTGCTACCCCGAGTTTTTCCAGGAGAAGTTAGGGTGGTTCCTCCAACCCGGATTATAAGCATTGGAGTAAGGGTTGGACCTAACATTCTCCTGTACAGTATAGACATCCTCGCAAGGTGAGGATGGAGAGAAAGAAAGGGAGGGATCAGAGAAACTAGGATCAAAGGCCCCAGTTTGGAACCCATGGGGTTCCGAATAATGCTGACTCACAAGTTGAGCCGCATCAAGTTGATTCACAAACTCCCATCCAGAAGGAGCTCACGACAAATGGAATCCCGAATTCTAGGATTGAGTGGATCGAGAATTATTCATTGAATTTCCAACCATCTAGTCCTCCATCCTTTTAGTAACCAAGTCTACCTTATCTAGTTTATTGCAAATAAATTCCATATCGAATGAATGAGAGTCGTGGACTTCATTAACATTCAATCTGGGTTATTGGGACCGGTTAAAAGTATCCATGGAGGCATGATTTTTCAAATTCTCACTCATTTCCTCAAACAAATCATGCGCGCTATCTGCGTCTTTGTTGAGGAAATTGCCTCTGCAAGAAGCATCCACATGATTTCTGAGTTGCTCAGTCAACCCGTGATAGAAGATCTACACAAGTTGCCATTTTGGCACCTTGTGGCATGGACACCTCCACAATAAGTCTTAGAAACGCTCCCAGGCAACATGAAACTGCTCCCCCGACCACTGGTGAAGGTAGTGATGGCCTATTTCAGAGCATTGGTACACCCGACAAGGAAGAATTTCTTCAGGAAATCTGATTTCAAATCATTCTAAGTTGCAATTGGCCTTCCTATAGTCCTGTACCAATGAGCAGCTTTATCCCTAAGAGATTGGGGGAAGAGCCTCATGATCATCTGCTCCTCATTCACGTTTTGTGCCTTAACGGTCTGGACCAAAGTGGTCAAGTCCTCCAAGTGCTGAAACAGGTCTCCAAAGCCAAGCCCATGGAAATGTTTGATCAGGCTTAACACCTAGGGCTTGATTTCTACGTCTCCGGCAGGAATCTGGATGTTAAGACGTTCCCCGTAATTTGAAGGATCATAAAAATCCTTCAAGGGTTGAGACCCCTGCATTCTCTGGAACCATTCTTGCATTCTCTGCATTTGTTCTAGCTACCTTTGAAATACCTCTTGTGGATTCTGAGGCAGAGGAGGCTGTTGATCAGGCATGGGATCAATTTGGCCAAAATCCAATCTTCGCCTCCTAGAACACTCAAGTGGTCCTTCCAATCAGGGATTCAATGACCTCCTTCCCAGCATAAACTAGGAAGAGGTCGGAAGGACTGGGGATAAGAACCCTGCAACACAACAAACAAGCATGTCCTTAAGTGGGATAGCCTAAGGATCTACAGACTCTCAGAATCTGCCTTAAGATTATAAACGATTTACTCTACTTATGTCTAATCAATCAAACCCGTTAGAAGGAGGGACTGGGGAGAAGGTTCTTCCTTCGGCTTGCGCCTCCGGTTCCTAGTGTACCCCCTAGCTGCGGTCATTTAACGCTACTCCCTTAGCTAGACATCAGATTGATTGGTGCAAGCAGGTTAATCGTAAACAATCTCAGATTGGGCCCCGAAGAGCGAATCAGTCCTTAAGGCCAACGTCTACTTGATTTTATTTAGGCCTGGGATTGTAGTGCTTATGGAATGTGGTGGGCCCTTAAGATGGGTCGTGCCCTTAATGATCAATTGAGTATGTCTGAGTCAATGCACAACCAGGGTTTTCAAGCATGATTATTTATGATAAGTAGATTTTAAGGTTCAAATCTTGTTTAAGTAACTTTTAGGGTTTGGAATTAGGTTTAATTCAATCAAGTTTGAGGCAAACTAGGTTTTCAAGCACGGGTGAAGATCTCTTTCCTTTTGAAATTAAAAATAAAGTAGAGTGCCTGGTATTGACCTAAATTGAAAACCCTAAGGGGAAGCTACTTGGTGAGTTGATTTTAGGTTAAGTGGTGTGGCCCAAAAAACTCAAATAATTGGCCAAGATTGCACCACTGAGTTAGGCACACAAAATGATTAACCTAAACTAATTTCTACTCTTTTATATGTTGATTTGCGTGTACCAGTTCCACATATCAGAATCCGGTTGAATAGATGAAAATCAATTAGGTTATGTGCCTTGAATGTGGGTGTATATAGTGTGTATGTTGAATTACCCCACAAGGAATATCTTTTTGTTGATTTTTTAATATAGGAGGGTGAGATGAATGTGAGTGGAAATCTAAGCAACCAAACTAACCCTAGGATTTATGCAAGCACCTAGGTTAATTGGAGTTTGAATTAATGTGGTGAAATGGAATCTATGGAGGGGGAAGAATGGGGAGTACCTACAGTTGTCTTCAACTACACTTTACTCCGATCTACAGCTTGAAGATTCCTTGTTAAGGTACCTTCAAAACAATAGACAAGAAATAAAGCAAGTTAGAAAATAATAAAGTGCGCGAAATGCAAAAAGAAAATCTAAAATCGTTGCCTCCCCGGCAACTGTGCCAAAATGTTGAGTACGGAAAACTACACGATTGAAGTTTGTTTCGAAAAAACCTATCGTTGTAGTTCGATTTGCGAAGAAATCTGTCAACAGATAAATTTATACCAAAATTCTAAGAATTCTGGGTCAAACACAAGGAGGCTACGTCGATCTAAAATCCGCAATTTATATTTTTTGTATTTTTGTTTGAAAATGAAATAATTACAATGGAATTGATATAAACAATAAGAGAGAGAAAGAGAGAGACAGAGAACAATCACTTGATATAATCAGAATGTTTTTACAACTACAAAGCAAGAAATGATTACAACTAGAAAGCAAAAAAATCTATTCTAGAAAGCGATTAAAAAGAAGGGAGAGAGATGTTATCCTCCTTTATGAATGCTTGGAGGACAAGCCAGACGGAGCGACGCCTGGAAGACAGAGGACTGAGCGGGAAGGAGGACGAAGTAGGAAGAAGCAGGAACAAGGCAGCACATCGTCGTCGCGGGATCCACTTCCGAAACAAAAGCGAGAAAATTGGATTTAGCTCTAGAATAGCATCCCAAGTGTGGGACAAGCTTTTCTTGAGCTTTGGAGAGGGAGAGAAGTGGAGGGGATGAAGAAGTGGAGGTCAGGTCTCCTTTTATAGTTGTAGGAATTGAGGGCAAAATTGTCATTTCAAGCTTAAAGCATTAAAATCAAGTCTTTAGTGACGGATTTATCCGTCACTAAAGGTTTGATCGTGGGTAACTTGTGCACACCGCGCGTGCCTCCTCCTCTGCCGCGCACAAAATGCATGACCACGTTCTCGAAATATCAGTCATCCAATCGTGAGATCAGATGCCTCAGATTGCTCCTCGCATGCGCCTTCATCTGTGCTTAACCGCGCACCTATGTGCGATCAGGTGTACGCAAGCACGTCATCGTGTGCATGGTGATCCAAGGCTCCTCCGCACACCACGTCTCCACCCCTCGCCCGCCCGATCACCATCTGACGGTTGGATTGCACCCACTACCGCGCCCACGTCTGATTTGAGGCGAATACATTTCGAACGTGCACCTTGCACTCGCGAAAGAGCAACGTAACCACTGCGCTGCCTCTCCTTCTTTATCGCGCTTTTGTTTTAGGCGTGTGTGCTCATGGCAGATCGCATGCGCCTTATGCCTTAAGAGGATGTGAGCGGCGCATCAGAGTTGTTCCTAGTTGTTGGATCAAGATCCAACGGCTAGGATCAAGAGATGGAAATCCTTTGGAGATGCAGTGGTAGTTCTTAGGGTTGATTGGGCGGCTGGGATGGCACCACGTGGTGCCATCTTGGTCGTCCATCTTCTGTGTGTTATAGATGGTACCACGGATGTTGGATTGGACTAATTTAGGCTGCGATTATCTATCCTAACCCATCCGTGCGGTCGGATTTGTCGTCTGAAGTGTGGATTGGTACCATCTTGGCCCTTGATCTTTAGGCTTCCTCGGTCTATATCTGGTGCTACGGATGTCCGATCAGGGTGATCTTGGAGTCGTTGAACTCTAATCATCTCCCTGATCAGATCCGTACGGTTGGATCTTCGATCTGAGGCTCCGATTAAAAGTCGCCCTGTCCCTGACCATAAAAGGAGACAATTACTATACAATTTATACAACTTGACCTAAATGCATGATTATGCATATTATGCCATATTTATAATGCATGATGCTGCTATGACACTAAGAACATGCATTAATAGATATTTTTGCTATTTAGATGTATGCACATCAGTGGTACACTCCTCATCATCAGAAAAGATGGCTATCTGATTATACCCATAGTACCTGTTAAGGAAACAAAAGTACTTATTCTCCGCCAGTCGTTCCAAAATCTGATTGATAAATGGCAAGGGGAAATGGTCTTTCTGGGTCATCGTATTCAAATGGCAATAATTAATGCAGACCCTCCAACCAGTTGAGGGTCTACTGGTCACAACTCTCCTTGGTCATTTTCTTCCACAGTGATTCCAGCCTTTTTGGGCACCACAAGTATTGGGTTGACCCATTTACTATCTGAAATGGGATAGATGATTCCTGCATCCAGCCATTTCAGAATCGCCTTTTTGACAACCTCTCACATATTGGGATTGAGCCTTCTCTGCATGTCTCGAAAGGGTTTCACGGACTTGTCCATGTATATATGATGCATGCAGAGGGACAGGTCAACACCCTTAATATCAGCTATCGACCAAGTAATAGGTTCCTTGTGACTTTGTAGACACTCGAGCAAAGCTCCCTCCTGCGATTCAGCTAATGCAGACGAGATAATGACGAGGAGCGTGTCGTTAGGGCCATGGAAAGCATACTTCAATGTGCTCAGGAGGGGTTTAAGTTCCAACTCAGGAGCCTTCTGGATTGAAGGTATAAGTTGAGATGACAACAACTGAGGTAGCAGATCTACCTTCAGGGTCCAGGGTAGGGACAAAAACTCTGTGTATACTCCCAGCAACTCTTCCAATTCGGGCATATCCCCTTCATTCTCTTCAATGCTCAGAGGATGGTCCTTAGATATGACCATTTGAAGATGATCTCTACATAAGAGAGTTGGAGTAGTCTCCTCAATGATTTCATACAACCTCAATCTGAGAACAGTCTTTAAATCTGGATTGCTTGTAGGTATCAAAACATTCAATCGGATCTTCTTGTTCCCAAAGCCCACTTTAAGTGTCCCTAATCTACAATTGATAAAAGCATTGGCTGTGGCTAAGAAGGGGCGTCCCAGAATAATGGATGGCTTGGTGGGTTTATTAGATGGGTCAGTATCTAGCACGAGAAAGTCAACAGGGAAGAAGTCATCCACTCTCACCAGGACATCTTCCAATAATCCCTGTGGTGTCTTAAGCGATCTGTTTGCAACTTAGAGGATAACTGGACTAGGCTTTAAATCACCTCCTCCCAAAAGGTCGTAGACAGTACTCAGTAAAATGTTCACCCCTATGCTCAGATCAAGTAGAGCCTCATCAATGTGTTGGTTACCTATAACTACTGAAATATACGGGGCCCCTGGGTCTTTCATCTTGGGAGGTGTTCCATGTTGGAGCACCGAGCTAATATGGTCATGTAGGATGACCTTAGCTTGGACCTATCTCCTAGATCGGTGCTTCTGGGTGCATAGGTCCTTCAGAAACTTGGCATAGGACGGATCTGTTTAATAGCATCCAATAAAGGCAAGTTGATGTGGACTTGCCTGAAAGTGTCCATAATTTCGTTCTTCCTATCCTTGGCTCCAGATAAGCCAATAGAAGATTCCCCAAGAGCAGATAGGCGATCAGGATAGGGCACCCTCGGCTTCTAGGTAGAGGGGTCGTCATGTCAGGAAAGGGGTGGCGGAATGACATCCTCTAGGTGGTTGATTTCAAGCGAGGGAGAGCAGTGTGGCTCTTCCTCAATGAGGGTGGAAGTCGGGTTCGGTGTAAGAGGGAAATTCTGAGGTGACCGTAGGAGTGCTATCAGGTTTGGTGATTTTCTTTCCACTCCTCAGTACGGTCATAGCTTGTGCATGCTCCCTAAACATTACCCCCTTACCCTTTGGGTTCTCCTCAGAAGAGCTAGGCAACTTCCTTGGTTCTTACTACCTAACTGCCTCAGTAAGATGACCAACTTGGGATTGCATATCAGTGATCATCTTATTCTTAGATTAGATGACCATATTTTGATGCTCTTGCATCGCTTTCATCATGGATTTTAATTCATCAATCTCAGAAGGATTATTCTGAGGAGGGTTTATATAGGATGGCTAGTATAGTTTGGATGGTTTCGCCACCCCAGATTATAGGTATTGGAATAGGGATTATTACGAAGAGGTGGTCGGAAACCTTAGGCCGTGTTTAGGTTGGACTGAATCAACTCAGGGAATTGATTTGCCATGTGGCACTCCGCAATGGTGTGCATAGTGCTTTGGCAAATGAAACATTCACTTGAAGCCTGAACGATAGAGGCTGCTTGCGGGTTCATGCCAACGTTTGCTAAAAGCCTATCAAAATTTTTGCTCAATAATTGAATCTGATAAGCCAAATCCTAAGTAGCCCCGGCATCATGGGCCTCTATCCTCCTCTGCAAGATTGATAGTTTTCTTTCTTGATAGGTAGAGGACATATGTATGGAATTATCACTTAATGTTTCAAATAATGCCCAAGCTTCATCCTCAGTTTTGGTCATGAAGGTTCCTGCACAGGCTGCATCGATGGTTTGCCTGTCCTTCAGATAATCCGTTGTAGAACCTCTCCACCAATTGCCATCTTGGCACTTGATGGTGGGAGCATAGCCTGAGGTCATTAAAGCGCTCCCATGTTTCGTGAAATTGCTCCCCTTCCTATCGAGTAAAACCCATAATCTCTCTTCTGTAATGATTAGTCTTACTCATAAGAAAGTACTTTTTCAAGAATTCTCCCTTAAGGGTAGCCCAATCATTTACCCATGCATCGAGGGTATGATACCAGTGCTTAACCTTATCCTTTAGGGCGAAAGGAAATAGAGTTCTCATCAGGGCTTCATCAGTAAAGCCCTGAAGCTTCACCGTGGAACAGACCTCGGTTAATTCCTCAAGATGCCTGTAGGGATCCTCCCTAGCAATACAATAGAAAGTGGGAAGCAAAGATATGGTGCTGCTCTTGATCTCATAAGAGTTATCCACTCCAGACCTCCGGATAGGTAGGGCTTGGTGAGCTGTAGGAAGGAAATAGTCTCTCAAGGTTCTTTGGTTTTCACCAACCCTAATCTCTTCTTTAGGTCTTTCTTCTGCCATTTTCCTTCTTTCTTGGTTGGCTTTCCTAATAACTCTCTTAGGTTCTGAGTTGAAAAAAAGACTCCTTCTAAGAGAGCGGCTACCAAACATACACCAAGAAAACACAAGGCAGCAGGTCTGTTGTTGATTTAAAGTACTTTAAGTCCTCTTCCAACTCTCCAGCTTGGCCAAATAGAGTCAAGGTAGTGTTCCTCCATTCCCATGTAAGTGGTATAAGAGAAATGAGGCACTTGAGATTCCTGGTCAATGTCTGTTAAAGAGCTTAAGGTTACTTTTAGTCCTTTTTGGGTGACCAATCAAGTTGTTAATCAATTACGTGCCCTAAATTGACCTTTGAGTGCCCTAAAGACATACACCTTGTTGCAATGATATTCTCAAATGCTCAAGTAAAAAGGTACTCCAAGGATGGAACCAAGGGATGCAAGTAGGGCAAACTCTTCCTTTAAGGTGATGCGTTAGCGATGCCTCTTAACTACCCTTGAATTCCTTTAAGGGGTGTCCCCCTCCTTAGAGTATCGAATCACTTGGGCAAAAGTGAATACCACCATCACAAAGCAAGATAGAAGGGTTTGCACCGATAAAGAGATCGATGCCTATAGCCTTAAGGGTCCAAGTCCTAGTGCAGTACCTACAGTTTGTGTTCGGTGCAAGAAGTGTACATCACACTATGAAAAAAATAATTTTTCCTTTGAAAATCGCAATCAAGTTATTCGAACACTTCCTGTATATTTTACCTTTTTTTCAAGAAGTAATGTGACCACTTGATTTAATCTCTTCAAGTCAGTTTAAGTGGTCTTCTTTAATTATGTCCAAATGTAATGCGTGTGCAGATAACTGATGAAGAAAGATAGAAAACACATATCTTGCTCCAACACTCTACAATGCAAAAATGCATGCAATGCAATAACAAAAATCTAGATGCTACTCAAGCACTCCAAGATGATCGACCTATGGATATGCAGCTTCTATCAAGTAGCTCGGATTTTTTTTTTTACTAAATAAATGCGCAATCAAAAGAAACTAGCTGATGGGTCGGCCCGAATAGGTTGTTAATATGATATTTTTATCGTTGAAATGTGTATAGTGGTTAACCTAATTTGAACCTAACCATCTCTTTACAGAAATTTTTAACCTAGCCTAATTGATTTTATCTTGTCACTTTTAGGCCCAGGGTCGAACTCAGGGAAGTGGGGTTCAAGTCGAGTTCCTACGTTGTCCTTAAAACGCGTCTCTTCCATTCGTTTATTGTGTTTTTGGTATTTTTCTTATTTAGGTTTTTTTCTGGTAATCCTTGTTCTTGAGGCACACCCTCAAAATTGTGTCCTTGGCTTTTAGCCAAAACAGAGTTCCAAAACACGCCTTGCTACTCGCAAGACGGGGTACCTGCAAATCAAAGATTATCTTTTCACTTTTATACCTTTTTTTATCTTTTTACTAAGAAGGAAGATAACAGATAGAAAGTAAATATAGTAGCTATAGATATATATTTATATGTAGTATATATATAAAGGGGTGGGGGTGGAGGTGGCGATGGAGTGTAGCACTATGTCGAGTCAGTCGACGTCTAGAGAGACGCAACCAACACGACTATGTGCCGCGTGTAGTGTGGATGGATGATGGATGATGAATGCGAACACGCTTTCTGTACACGTGTATCGGGGAATATCAGCAACTGATGCAGATATTCCCGCAATACAGCGTATAGTAAATAACGTGAAAATATATGTACATATGTATGTATATAAATGTATAAGTATATATGTATAGATATATCTAGATATATATGTATATATATATAGGTGTATATGTATATATGTATATAGCTATGTATATATGTATATAAGTTTATATATATAATACTATATAGATGTATATATATATATGTATATGAGTATGAGTATATAGATATATATACGTATATATATATATATTATATATATTATATATGTATGTATACATAACTATAGATATTACTATGTATATAAGTATATATATATATATAGATATATGTATGTATATATTATATATAGATGTATATAAGTATATATGTGTTACTATAAGTGTGTGAGTGTGTGTGTGTGCGTCGGTGAATGTGTGTGTGTGTTGCTGTGAGTACAGAGAGAGAGAGAGAGAGAGAGAGAGAACGGAGAGAGAGAGAGTACGTGAGAGAGAGCAGAGAGCGCCAGACAGAGAGAGAGCGGGCGGGAGAGATCGGCAGAGAGAGAGAGAGCGGGCGAAGGAGTGATCGCGGACGCGCGAGTTAAGACGTCTGCCGGAGGCGGCAGACGTCTGACTCTGCGTCGTCTGAAGGCGGAGGCGGACGTCTGAAGACGGCGGGTGCGGGCGCGCCTTCGCGTAGGGTTCCTGCAGACGTGCGCGAAGGCGATGGGCGGGCGAAGGCGTGGAGGAGCGAGCGTGGAGGAGGTCTGCAGGTGGTCGCGGAGGGTCGCGGAGGGTCGCGGAGGTCGGCGCGAGGCCGTAACCGGCCGCTGCAGTGCGCGCGGCGGCCGGCTGCGGGTGCAATGCGGGGTGGACAGAACGGAGATGGAGGCGGGGAACGGGCCTGCAGGCGCGCGCGGAGGGTTGCGCGCCTGCGGGGAAGGTCGCGGAGGAGGCGGGGGGTGCTGCTGCTGCTGCTGTCGCCGCGGTTTAGCTGCTGCTGCTGCTGCTTCAAGCTTCGGAGCTTGAAGCGGCAGCAATGGGGTGGAGACGAAAACGAAGAGAAAAGAAAACACCACGCCCACCGGCTCGTTGAAGAGCTGGGCGGTGGTGCTCCCACTGTGGTGGTGTGCACCACAGTGGGTTCTCCTGCTCGCCGGGTGCCTCCTCGACGGAGGGCCGGCGTATGGGAGGGGAGAACGGTGGAGAGGAAGGTGGTGGCTGCGGGGTCTTTGCAGCAGCTCTCCTTGCGAGGATGAAGTTGCAGCTACTTATAGAGGAGGGGAGAGTGGCGTGCCGGCTGCAGCAGGGAGAGGGTGTGCGAGTTGCAGCTATAGGGAGCGACATTGGCAGGGAGAAGTGACGGGAAGAAGTGCTGCGTGGCTGCTGCATGCAGCTGCGGGAAGAGTGCAGCCGCGGGAAGGGTGCAGCCGTGGGAAGGAGAGAAAAGAAGAAATCAAGAGGAAAAATAAAAAGAGGGTGATTTTGCAAGGAGGCACTTGAAGAAAAATGTAACTATGCAGGCGATTGTTTCACTCCTCTTCCTCTCTTGATTAAATGCATGCATGCAAGTGTTTTTACAAATGCGATTACAGGATCCTATTATGCAATGTTAATGCTAGAAAATAGCACAAGAAGGCGTTATTACAGGCGTGTTTTGAGGTGCAAACACTAGCTATCTAAGAATAAACCTAGAATCTAACGAACTGGGGACACTCCTCCAAAAACTAGCCCCAAATTACAAGGGCGAGAAAACATATACTAAACTAATTCTATCAGTCTAAATCTAAACTAATATCTAATTACTAAATCAAGAAAGGCTCCTCCGTATGCTTTCACGTGCGTGGGGTCAAAGACTACGGACTCCTGTTGCTATCCTCTAGGTGGCGTCAAGGTCCACTTAAACAAGCGTCCACTGTGTGCTCCTCCTCAAGAATGTACCTCACACAGAAAAATAATAGATCAATGGATGTATAATTTCAATTAGAACTCAATTTAGACAGAAAAAAATACTTTCAAGTTTATTAGGCCCATTGCCTCCCCGGCAACGGCACCATTTGACGAAAATATTTTCACTTAATTAAGATGATTACAATAAAAAGATGTATTGTTGATGTATTTTATGTGGTAGAAAATCTATCAATCAAAAATAATAACTAATGTAATAAACCACATTGATGTAGAGTGTCGTATCCACAGGAAGGCTTAAGCCAATAGAACTCGCAAATACTTTTATGAAGAATGTTCACATAAAATGATAACTTAATTATTGATCATAAGAGTATTCTCTAAATCCCATTGAGAAGCTAAAGAGAAAATACAAAAATGCAACGGCCTGTCAGCAAATTTGCCTCAATATTTAATAGTATTTAAATAAATGAATAGTAGTTGGCAATGGCATTATTCGTAAATGTTAATTGGTGCTATTACTGTAGCAAAACAGGGGATTTTCTTCGAGGTCGCATGCGCACGTGAGGAGGCGCCACTGGTGGCTTGTCTGCTAGTGGTGATGCACCCGCAAGGGTGCTTCACGTCGGAGGTGGCGTGGGGACCAGAGGTGGCTGGAGTCGACAATTGCGGGTGGTGGTGATTGGCGAAGGAGTCAATGGTGCAGTGTGGGGGAGTCGCGAAGAGGACATCGACTGCAGCTAGGGATTGTGCGGAGTCGACCAAATCTCAACAGTTGTGATGAGGGTGGTGGCATGGACGACAATGGCCGATCGTGGCTATTGGGTGGTGGAGGTTATGGGTTCATTGAACGGGTAGCAAAGAATGGAGAAGAAAATGAAGATGAACAAGGGGGCGGTTTCAGTGGAGAAGGTGAAGGTGGAAGAGAAGAGGAAGATGGTGATGGTACTCGTTGTCACCAAGCACCACCAGGATAGATGCGGCATTAAAAGGAGGAGGAGTACGCTCTAGCCACCGTGCATGCTAAGGTCCACAGGGAAAGCAAGTTCCACTGTGAAGATTTATGCGCAGTGGCCATCGAGGAAGAAGATGAAGATGATCACCCCCTGCGCACGGGCCTCTTTTATAGAAATCCTCACCGACTCCCTTACTCTGTGTTGTTCCGAAGTCTTCTCCAACAACTTGAAGATATTGATGCAGTGGTCGCAAACCTCGGGAGGGGGGGAGGAGGGGGAAATTGTTGCGAGACTCTCGTAACGACGGTGCGAGAATGGCTAACGAGGATTTTGCATGCATGCACTTGATTTTTCATAGTGTTTTGTATTCTTTCTTCAAATATCCCTAAAAGAAATATGTAATTATTTATACTTGAAAATACACCAAAACACAATCTATACTAATATTTATTTTGCACTTTTATCTTAGAACTAACTAGCAGATGCATAAAAGTTGCGACAATCTACATTTACTTATTATGAACTAGTATGCATGAATTAATGCGTATAAAAAATATGGAATCAACACTTTTAGGTCAAATAATTGTTCACTAAAGTGGACTCATCATGGATGAGCTTAGAATAAACACAAATAGATTGATAAATGACTTAGCTAAGTGATGATAACATCATTATCACCATATCTAGCTTTAATTAGTCATATTCCATAGATAAATGCTCCTACATAATCGCCAAAGAGCCGTAATTCATTGCACATCCATTCTGAGAGATAAACATTAAAATAAGGGTAAATCTGTAGTTTTAATAGACTAGCCTAATTGCAGAGCAACCATTGGGTTTCCTATGGGTTAATTAAAGGTCAAATAGTCATAAATGTCTAATAAGTGGGTTCATGCACAACAAAATAGATTTTAACGCATTTCAAGAATGAATAGACATCTAAAATCTTAAAAACAGACCCACTTAATTAACTAAGGTTTCGGTCAAGATAAAATTCACCTAAACCTTCTAAAAATCATAGAAAAATATTCTATAAGGTTTGGTATGTTTGATTTGACCATTGGAACCCAATTTGACCTAAAATAGAGTCTCAGATAGATAATTGCCCTAATTTAGATTTATGTGCAAATTACTTAGTCAAACTTGGTCAAAACCTAAATCCAACTTCACCATAAAATTCCTTGGGTTCAAATTAGGTTTGTACCAAAATTTAGACCCAATCAGGGATCACCTTGACCTAGTTTGCATTTCAGTCCAAACAGACTCTTTATTACACAATGGCCCCTAACTTTTGAAATCTTTGCAAAAATCCCCCTAACTTCACCATCTTCACAAGTAGGTCTCCACCACTTCCATGGTTGCAGAACTCGTAAACCCACCTTGCGTCGACCTTCAATCAAGGATAACTCCCTGATTTCACGGCCAATCCCTTCCAATTTTGGAAGGGAGGATCTTAAGACCTTCCTCTTCCATCTGAGCTTGTTCATGACCTTCCAAATCCGTTCAAAAGCTCGTGCAAACTTCTTGAATCCGCATGTCCTACTTGAAAAAATCATGGAGTTACAAGCTTGTTTCCAAGCTTGAAACTCCTCCTTATGGCCTATAAAAGCACGCCCAAGGCATGCCTTACCTCCATAGCTCATTTTTGGCTGGTTCCCCACCGTCTTCTCTTCTCCCTGACCGAAAACTCCACGAGCTCCGGCAAGCCCCTCCATCCACCTTCCTCGTCCACCATCACGAACAATAGCTGGCGGATTCTTCTTCGTCTCACTCGTCCTCATCTCATAATACCGGCGAGCGCCCTTCCAGACCTCCTTCTTCCTCGCCGTCCCCCACCGAAGAGTTCTTCCACGGTGCCGGCCATACCACAACCGGTGCCATCCTACCTCCTTCGTCTAATTAGATTAGGTAGTTAGGTTAGTTAGATCTTTAAGTTAATTACTACCACTCAAAACCCAAAAATATCCCTTGACGTACACGCACACCGTCATCTTCCTTTACTCTGGCCATTTCTTCGGCGAGGTTATCCACTCCCTACACCCATCCACCCACCTCACCAACACCTCCACAACCTTTGCCACAACACCACGAACAAAACCACTTTACTTATTCACCACTCCCAACCAAAAGCTCCACCGAACAACCCATCTTCGCGTGACTGTCCCCAACTTCGTCTAACCACCATACACCCTCACATGACATGCCACTACCACTCACACACTCACCGTGGTCCGACGATGCTCCTGAACACTTTTGATTGGGCAGAGAGGCCGTTGACGTGCACGTGACGTGTGTGTTTTGAAGAGTCGTTATAGCTTTCACTCGCGACGTCGATTTTAAAATAAAAAAATGGAGGTGAGTCCGAGTGTCGGTCTCAGGGAGGCATGAAAATCGGATTCTTCTTGTCACTTATTGTCACGAAAATTGTGGGATTTTGATTGCGAAAAGTCATAGGTAAAAAGTGAGTGAGAGAGAGAGAGAGAAGAGAGAGAGATTAGGGTTAGAATTTTTTCATTCGCAACATGCAACTTGAACATAAAATAGAGCAAGCAATTGGATAGAAAACAACTTCATTTAACATGCAACCTTAGTTCATAATTACAACACTAGATAAATGCTTAAACATAAGTAAAGTAAAGCTTAAAAGAAGAAAAGAGAGAGGAGAGGGGACGGCGAGGCAGCCACGGTAGTGAAAGGGGGCTCCGTCGGCAGCTCATCATCTCCGGTGATTACAAAAGGGCTTAAAGGTAGCTAGGAGGGAGATAAAACACTTGCAAGTGGAGTGAATGCTCCCCATGGGTGGTTGGAAGGGGTTTAAATAGGAAGAAGGGCTTTCCAAATGAAGAACGAGTTTTAGCGACGTCCCTTCCCAAAACGTCGGTGAAGGCCCCTACCCGCCGGTCACTCACACACGCCTTGTGCTTCTTCACGCCTGATCCGCGTGCGCGCATTGTAAGCCATCCGATCGAAGATCGGACGATTAAGATTCCATGCTGGGCGCGTGCCTGGATCGCGCCCACGCCCCCGTGTCATCGCGCGCGTCTGGTCAAGGTGCATCTGCGAGTGCCACGTGGCACGCCGTGGGCCGTTGATCATCAGATCAACTGTAAAAACTTCTTAGGCCCATTGTGGGAGCTTTGGATGTTGGATTTGGTCGATTTCGAGTTCGTTGGACTCCGTTCGTCATTCTGAATCCATCCGTGCGGTCCGATTGCTCATCTGAGGCCTGCTTTGACAAGTGCTCATACAAATGGCCATTAATACTATTTTATAAGCAATCTTGACATATGATGCATGCAATGCTCCCATTCTACTTATGTTGTGTTATCTATGCCTCTTATTCTTAAGATGGGCCCTATTTAATAGAATTATCACCGCAAGATGCAGTGTTATCATACCCCCATGCTTACTCCTTACTAGTCCTTAGCAATGTTTATTCTAGCATTTATTTCCAATCAGAATTTAAGAAGTAATCTACTTAGACATTTCGTCACTTGTCAATATGAGGAAATATACTAAGATCTTAATCTACAAAGGCTAAGCAGCGCCCGGGTGTCTGCCAAAATACGAATCGCCTGAATCCTTGCTTTAATGTATGTAAATATATTTTTTTTTTCTTTTTTTCTTATTTTTAGATTTTTTGAAATTAAGAGTGGGTTGGTAACTTTTTACGGCTACCCAACCCACCCAAAACTTGGATAAAACTCTAAGTGCTAAGCAACTTGGTGTGAAGATTGTGATAGACTCACTCAACGGTAATTTAGACAGACTCCGGGTTTCTACGCCCCTAGGTGACCGGAAGAGGAAGTGTTTTCCTGAAGGTGTATTTGTTCGATCGATAGCTTTCTCCTTACGTTTGTTTTAATTGAGGTCAACACAAGGATTTTTCCAGTGTATATCTCCCCGGCTTATACTACTTCCCCACTTCTTCCTTAAGTGTTTTGGTTCCTTTTGTGCAATTACTGAGCTATGCTCTGGACAACCGACCAATGGGTTGTTACCCACGATCACTTGCCAGCCATACTCGTGTAATGAAGTGTGGTTTATTTTATTTTCTTTTTTCTCCTTTTTTTATTTTTTTATTTGGTAGGTGGCTTCCCTGATCTCAAATTTACCTAGAGGTAATGAAGAAGAAGTGGTCCCGTGGCTAGGCTCTGGACAACCTGCCAATGGGTTGTTACCCACAACAACTTGCCAGCCATACCACCCTAGAGAGTTCATTAGCTACCCAATTTCTGTCAGAATTTCTAAGTCTGTGCAAAAATGTGTGCAAATGCTTAGACTCAAAGTCTTTTTAAGTTAGAGGGTGAGTTGATAAGTCGTATACTTATCACCTTATTTAGTTGGTGGATTAGAGTAGCTTAAGGTTGCAAGGATTTAAAGCTAAATCCATAGTTTAATGGACACCAGGGCTTATTAAGCCTGAAGGCCTGAAAAGTCTAAGTGTTCAAGTTCTTTTTATATTATTTCCCACTATTGACAAATTTATAATACCTAAGTTTCTTCCTAAATTCAATTTTTTTTTATTTTATTCTATTCAGACTGATTAAATGAACTCAGGATCATGCAATTTACCACTCTCCCCCATGATTAAGTTGAATAATGTCATCATTGGCAAATACATGGATGCAATAGGGGTTCAAAAAGATATTACCTGAGTGACGTAGAATATCGGATTAGTCTAAATCCTCTAGGTTGCCTCCCAGGAAGCGTTGAGTTTAATGCCTCCAGCTGAGTGGTGCTTCGTGTCATCCCTCAATGAGGGTGACGCTCTCCTTTTGGGGAACCTGGGTTAGGAAGTGTTTCAATCTTTAGCCATTGACTGTAAAAGTGTGCCCAATGTTCGAATCAGCGATTTCAACTGCCCCATTGGGGTGAGGCTTGACCACCCTAAATGGTCATGTCCACTTAGACCTGAGTTTCCCTAGAAAGAGTTTTAGGCGAGCATCGGAAAGCTAGACTTGCTTGTTAGGCTCAAAGGTCTTTCTATGGATGAGTTGGTCATGGACGGCTTTCATTTCCTCCTTATACAGTCAACTGTTCTTAAAGGCGCCCGACGAATTTCTTCGAGCTCAGAGAGTTGGAGCGTCCTCTGCGCACCGGCTAACTGGAAATCCATGTTACACTGCTTGACAGCCCAGTAAGCCCAGTGTTCCAATTCGATAGGATGGTGGCAGGCTTTGCCAAAGACCAGGCGACATGCCTATCGGGGTCTTGAAAGCGATCCTATATGCCCACAGGGCATCATCTAGTCGTGTGGACCAATCTTTCCTATCAGGTCTCACAGTCTTCTATAAAATGTTCTTAATTTGTCTATTTGAGACCTCGGTCTACCCATTTGTTTGCGGATGATACGGGGTAGCAATGCAGTGGTTAACCCCGTATTTTCTAAGTAGGGCACGAAATTGGGGGTGAATAAAATGACTTCCACCATCACTGATCATGGCCTTTGGTATTCCAAATCGGGAAAAGATGTTCCTCTTAACAAAGTCCATGATAGTCTTATGATCGCATCAGCGGGTGACGATGGCTTCAATCCATTTAGAAACATAGTCTACCGAGACTAGGATGTACTCAAAGCCGTTGGATGGTGGAAAGGGACCCATAAAATCAATACCCCAAATATCGAAGATCTCGACAATCAAAATGGGCTAGAGGGGCATCATATCTTTTCTGGTCATGGTCCCCAGTGTTTGGCAGCGTGAGCAAGTCTTGGCAAAGTTGTGTGCATCCTTAAATAAGGAAGGCCAACAAAATCCGGACTGCAGAACCTTCGCAGCCATTTTCTTTCCAGAGAAGTGGCCACCATAAGCTTGGTCAAGACAAAAAGATAGCACGCTTTGAACTTCATTCTCAGGGATACACCTCCTGATGATCTGGTCGGCACAGAGGCGAAACAGCATGGGAACATCCCAGAAATAATGCTTGGCCTCGGCCAAGAACTTGTCCCGTTGCTGTTCGGACCAGTTGTGCGAGGTCTGTCCTACAACCAGGTAGTTGACATAGCCAGCATACCAAGGCAGTTTCTTGTCTTGCACAGCCAGAATGTGTTCATCAGGGAAGGTGTCAGATAAAGGCAGGGAGGGTCTAATGTGGTCTGGGTGAAGTCTGGATAAGTGGTCAGCCACCACATTCTTTGATCCAGCTTTGTCGCAGATTTCCAGGTCAAATTCCTGCAAGAGCAGGATCCATCTGATGAGCCTGGGTTTCGCGTCTTTCTTAGCAAACAGGTGCCGGATGGCTGAATGGTTAGCATAGATGGTCACGTGGGATCCCAGCAGGTAAGGTTGAAACTTCTCAAGTCCGAAAACTATAGCGAGCAATTCTTTTTCTGTGACTGTATAATTGCGTTGGGCCTCGTCCAACGTCTTGCTCGCGTAGTAGATCACCACGGGTTTCTTGCCTTGGCTTTGTCCCATGACAGCGCCTATGGCAAAATCTGATGCATTACACATAATCTCAAAGTTATGGGACCAATCCGGGGGCTGAAGTACAGGTGCTGTGGAAACTAAGTCCCGAAGGGTGTGGTAAGCCTGGATGCAATCATAGGTCATGTGAAATATGGCGTCGTTGGTCAGAAGGTCGATTAAGGATTTGGAAAGCTTGGAGAAGTCTTTGATGAACCTTCAGTAGAAGCCAACATGTCCCAAGAATGAACGGATCTACCAGACCGAGCTAGGTGGAGGAAGTTTGGAAATCAAATCAACCTTAACTCGATCCACCTCAATGCCCCTATGTGATACAATGTGACCGAGGACTATTCCTTCTTGAATCATAAAATGGCTCTTTTCCCAACTTAACACCAAATTAACCTCGATACATCATTTCAGGATTTTCTCCAAGTTGCTCAAACAGTGATCAAATGAATTCCCAAATACAGAGAAATCATCCATAAAGACCTCCAAGTATTCACCCACCATTTCTGAGAAAATGGCTAGCATGCAACGCTGAAAGGTAGCAGGTGCATTGCATAATGGTGTCGAACCCGATTAGGTTGTTAATATGGTGATTTTATCATTGAAGTATGTATAGTGGTTAACCTAAATCGGACCTAACCATCTCTTTACAAAATTTTTAACCTGGCCTACTTGATTTTATCTTGGTCACTTTTAGGCCCAGGGTCGAACTCAGGGAAGTGGGATTACAAGTCAAGTTTCTACGCCTTTCCTACAACGAATCTCTTCCATTCGTTTATTGTGTTTTTGGTGTTTTTTCTATTTAGATTTTTTTCTGGTAATTCTTGTCCTTGAGGCACACCCTCAAAATTGGGTTCTTAGCTTTGAGCCAAATTAGGGTTCCAAAACGAGTCTTGCTATTCGCAAGACAGAGTACCTGCAAGTCAAGGATTGTCTTTTCTCTTTTATATTTTTTTTATCTTTTTATTGGCATGAAAGAGAAGCAGAAATGAAGTAAATATAGTATGTATATATGGTATATATTATATATGTACAAAGGGGTAGGGGTGGAGGCGGAGATGGAGTGTAGCATGGTGTCGAGTCGGTCGTCGTCTAGAAAGACGCAACCAACAGGACGAAGTGCCGCGTGTAAGGTGGATTGGTGGAAGATGAATGCAAACACGCTTTTTGTACGCGTGTATCGGGGAATATCAGCAACTGGTGCAGATATTCTCACGATACCACGTATAGTAAGTAATGTGAAAATATATATATATATGTAAATATATCAATATGTATATATATATATATGGTTATAAGTATATAGGTATATATATGTAGTTATATATGTATATATATATATAATAGTGTATAGGTGTGTGTGTGTATGAAAGTGTGAGTGTAGGTGTGTAAGTGTCAATGAAGAGAGTGAGAGAGTATTGCGAGCGAGAGAGAGAGAGGGCAGCCGCGCGCTTCCTGTTGGAGTGAAGGAAGCTGCAGTTAAGTCGTCTGAGGCAGCCCAACGTCGTCTGAGGGTTCTACATGCCGTCTGGAGCTTCACGCGCACGCGCAAGCACGTATGCGCACGGAGAGGGTTGCGCTGGAAGGGAGAGAGCGCGGGGAGAGGAGAGGCTGGAGCAGGTGCTCGCAGGCACACGCGGGCAAAGGGAGCAGGAGAAGGAGCGAGCGGGTGCGGGCAATGCGGACGCACACAAATGAGCGAGCGGGCGCTGGAGCAGGCGCGGGGCTAAACGCGTGCGCGGGCAGTGGCCAGTAGCGGCGCACTGGATGACCGGGCAAGTGAGAAACTCACTCGTCACCCCACTGTAGCCACAGTGTTCCATAGAAACACGTGAACAGTAGCTACAGTGGCCAGGCGAGCTGCGCAACTGCCTGCTGCAGGTGCTGTGAGTGCGGGCAGCTTGCGGCTAGCACGCGCGTGGAAGGGTTGTGCCGGCCGGTGGCTTGCGGGCGGAAGGTCGCGACATAGCACGCGGTGAGGGCTAGGTTGCGGGCGAAGGGGCGCAACAGGGCGCGTGGTGGCCTGCAGGTGTTGTCTGGCGGGTGTGGTGAAGCTTGGCCGGTCGCTACAGGGGCGCTCGGTGACCGGTTGCAGGTGGAAGAGAGAGCGCGATAGGGCGCTTGCGTGAAGAACCTGGAGGCAAGGGCGCCTGCAGGCGTGCATAGAAGGCCTGCGTGCGCTACTGCCGCCTTGCTGCTGCTGCTGTGGGGCTCGACCGGCTGCTGCAGGGCGTGCGGTGGCCGATTGAGATTCACAACTGAAGCTTTGCTCCAATGGCTGAAGGGGCTTCGAATGGAGAAAAAACAAGGAAGAGCCACCACGCCCACCGGCTCTTTGGTGAGCTGGGCAGTGGTGGACTCACGGTGGTGGTTGTGCACCACCGTGAGGTGCTTTTGTCCACCGGGTGTCTCCTCAAAGGAGGAGGGCCGGTGTATGGAGGGAGAGGGACGAGATGGTGGACTAGAAGGCGAAGTAGCTGGTGTGGGTTCTTTTGGCGTGGAGGACCAGGCTGGCTGCAAAGGAAGAACCGTGCTCTTTTTAAAGAAAAGGAGAGCATGCACAGCCATGCCCTGGCTGTGCATGCTCATGCATGGCTCATGGCACGGAGAGGCTGGCACAGGGAAGGGCCTGAGCAGGGAATGGCGCAAGGAGGAAGAGGATGCTCCATGCAGCCACGGGGAAGATTTCAAAATCAAGTGAAATAAAAATAAAAAGATGGTGAATTTTGCAAAGATGCACTTGAGGAAAAATGTTAAATGCAAGGCCATTTATTTACTCTCCTCCCCTCTCAATTAAATGCATGCATGCATGTATTTTTACAAATGCGACTATGGAAACCTAATATGCACTGGTATGCTAGGAAATAGCATAAAATGGCACAATTGCAGGTGTATTTTTGCGGTGCAATCACATAACCCGAACAGCATTCGATGGAATGCAAACGTGTCGTACGGGCAAGTGAATGTGGTCTTCTCTTGATCTTCAGGAGCAATTGAGACTTGGTTATATCCTGAATATCCATCCAGGAAGCAAAATACTTTTTCCCCGCCAATCTTTCAAGGATCTGGTCAATAAATGGCAAGGGGAAATGATCTCTCTTGGTTGCTTCATTGAGCTTCCTGTAATCAATACACACCCGCCATGAGGTGGTGGTGCGGGTAGGAATGGATTCGCCATGCTCATTGGTAACCATGGTGAGCCCGGCTTTCTTTGGAACCACTTGAGTGGGGCTCACCCAGGGGTTATCAGAGATGGGATAGATGATGTCGGCGTCAAGCCACTTGATAATTTCTTTCTTAACGACCTCCTGCATGTTTGGGTTTAACCGTCTCTGCATCTGGCGGGAGGGTCGTGCCCCATCTTCCAGGTAAATCTTATGAGTGCAATAGGCGGGACTAATTCCTCTCAAGTCTGAAATGGTCCATCCAATGGCGGCTCGATGTTCCGAAAGGGTCGCAGTCAACCTGATTTCCTGATCCTAGGTTAGATGAGAGTTAATAATCACGGGGAAGGTCTGGTCAGGTCCCAGGAAGACATACTTGAGATTCTTAGGTAGTGGCTTTAGTTCAGGTGCGGGTGGAACAACAGTCGACGGGAAAGGGAAAGGTGAGAGTTGATCAACATCAATCTCCTCAAATAGTGTTGTTTGATGGTAATCAGCCTTACAGAGGTCCATGGGTAGCGATGGTGATGGGTCATAACAGTCATTACAGGATTGGTGGTCTGAGACGGAACTAAGGGTGAGGCATTCCTCGACTAAAGGTTCCACGAGATCATGTTCCTCAACACAATTGTAATCAAAAGACTTTGTCACCCGGAAGATATCCAACTGCATTTTCTTATCTCCGAAGGTGATTTCCATACATCCCGTGTCACAATCAATGTTTGCCTTAGCTATAGCTAAGAAAGGTCTACCTAAGATTATGGGTACGTTCTTTTATTCTCCAGGGACTTCCATGTTAAGCACCAAGAAGTCGACCGAAAAATAGAAGTCCTTGACCCGTACAATCACGTCCTCGACAACCCCCTTCGGGGTTTTCACAGATCTATCAGCCAGCTGGATGGTGATAGGTGTGGGTGTCAACTCTCCGAAACCAAATTGGTGGTACAGGATTGTTGGGATCAAATTGATGGAAGCACCTAAGTTCAGGAGCACTCTATCAAATGTTATGTCCCCGATATTGCAAAATATCAGGGGTGCTCCTAGGTCAGTTCGTTTGAGCGAAAGGTTGCTTGATATTACGGAACTTGCTTGCTTGGAGAGCACAACCTTCCTAGGTGCTTGAGGTCTTGGCTTACGTTTGGGTGTACAGGCATCCTTTAAGAACTTGGCGTAAGCCGGGATTTGCTTAACGACTTCGAGGAGCGGAATATTAATCTGAACCTGCTTAAAGATCTCCAAAAGCTCCTCAGTTTCCACAACACTTTTCTTCTTCTTGATTGTTTCCAAGGCCTCGGGGTAAGGTGTCCGAACATAGATAGGGTCTATTTCAGGGTCCTTGGGTTTTTCCAGTGCCTCTTTTGAGTTAGGTGTTTCAGCTGGTGAAGTCTCGGGAAGAGTCGACCATTTGGGATCCTGGGTTTTGGTGCCGCTTCTCAAGGTTACTGCATTCACAGAGGCATTGGGACCACGGGTTGATCCTTGAAAAGACGCGGACGAAGAAGCACCAAACCCAAGGGGTGTTTGTGGGGCTAGCTGGACCATGTGAGCCTGCCCGGGATTACCCTGGAACCCTTGCGAATTAGGGCCTCTATTAATCATGTTTTGCGGGTTCGGTTGTAGCTATGAAGGTAGGGATCCTTGTTGTTTATAGTCCAAAAGTTGGTTTAACTGTCCCTTTACTAAGGCCATTTCCTCTTGATGTTTCTGGTTCATTTCAGCCATCATTTTTATCAGGGTGTTCATTTGGTTCTGCGGGGGAGGGGTCGCCCTGTTCTAGTTGTATGGGAGTCTAACTGGTGGTCCTTGCTGATAGGGGGTAAGTTTGGCTGCTGGTTTGGACTGGGTTGGTTCTGGAATTGAGGTGGTTTTTGGTTTGTTCAACCAAAGTTGGGGTGATTACGCCAGCCAGTGTTGCAAGTGTTGGAGAAAGGGTCAAGTTTAGCATAACCTTGGACAGCTTGCACATCTTCAAGGATAGCAGATGTCGATGGGGAGGGAAGAGAGTAATCAAGGGTTGAGGGAGCAAAGGTCCCTCCCTGGAACATGGTTAGTGGTTGTTCCAGGTTCAATTGGCTCAAGGGCTGGACCAGGTCAACATTGTGAGCTCCCTTTGCTAAGGAGAAGGTCTGTAAGGGGTTCCTGGTCTAGTTCAGTAGCTCATCAATCTTTTTATCCACCAATTCTACTCGATCTAGTTTCTTGGCAATGATGTCCATGTCAACCATTCCAGAATTTGCTTGTACCCCATAAATCCCACCACGAGGTTGACTGGATCGGTTAAACTAGGTCATGGAGGCATTGTCGAGAGAATTTTCGCTCATAGATTCAAAGAGCTCAAACGCGCTCTCCTCATCTTTGTTTAGGAAGTTCCCACCTCATGAGTCATCAACGAAGTTTCGTAGGTTGCTATCCAGACCGTGGCAGAAGATCTGAGCCAATTGCCACCTTGGTACTTCATGGTGTAGTCATTTCCTCAAGAGTTCATTAAATCTTTCCCCCGCCTCATGGAACTGTTCCCCACCCTGGAGTGTAAAGGTAGCAATGGCTCTTCTATGGCATTGGTCTTTCCTATGGGGAAGAATTTCTTTAGAAATGCATGCCTCAATTCTTCCCAGGTGGTGATGGGTCTACCTAGGGTTCTAAGCCAGTGAGATGCCTTGTCTCTTAGTGACAAGGGAAACATCTTAATCAAAACAATGTCAAGGCTAATGTTCCTAAGCTTCATAGCTCGGGCTGTCTGGTCAAGATCCTCTAGGTGCTGGAAGGGGTCCTCATTTGAGCTTCCATGGAAGTGACTCTGAATCAGACTCAAAACATTTGGTTTTAGCTCAAAATCATCTCCCCCTTCGAGGATCCTAAGGTGCGGCTCAACTCTAATAGCGGAATGATTGTAGAAATCGCGGAGGGGCCTAGGTTGGTCCTGGAATGGTGGTAGATCAGGTGGTGGTTGCCCTTGTGGGCCCTGGAAAGGTGGTGGTGGTTGCCCTCGTGGTTTATGCAACCGGTGTATGGCTTTCATGATAGTGTGGATATGTTGCTACTGAAGCCGATGGTTTGCATTAATCTGGGCTTGGATGATGGCCATTGTGTCTGGTGGGGGTTGGTCCTCAACCTCATCTACCCTAAGTTCAGCCATGTTTCTAGCATAATCAAGTTGCCTGGATTCCCGTCCCAAAACAAACAACTCAAGATGCAGTAAGCGTCTCCCGTGCATACACTAGAGAAGAACAAAAGGGGATGCGGAGAGCGACTGATGTGAGAAGTGTGTGTTCAATCAAGCAAACAAGCCAGTCCTTATGGTATTTTCCTTAGGAGACCTAGAAATCTCCAAACGGGTGATTAAGTCCGTAAGCACTGGACTCTCCTTCCCAAAGCTAATCTGGCCAGGTTGATTACGAGGGGATTACACGGAAGGTTCTTCCTTTGGCTTGCGCTACCGGTTCCATAGACCCCACAACCATGATCGTTTGACACTGCCCTGCAGCCTAGTTACCAGATTCTACTAAGGGAATGAAAGTCAAGTGCCCAGCGAACAAAACCCCGCCTCTCGAGACTTAACCAGTCCTGCCTAGGGCACGTCTACTCTGTTTTAAAAGGGTTAGGATAGTGCTTGTGTTAGGGTTATGTGATAAGGCGTTGATTGGGGTAGTGCCTCTTAATTTTCTGATTTCAGTGTGTGTACTCCTATCAAAACATGATTTTCAAGCAAGGATTTTTTTTTAGATGTGGTGTCTTTTAATGTTTTATCCTTACTTTAGTGTCTTTTAGGATTGACATGTCTTAATATTTTCAGACAAGTTTCAGTGGGCATGCCAAGTTTTGCACACAATTCGATGAAAGTAGATTTCCTTTCGTTGTGTACAGGCTCTAAAACCCTAATGTACTCATCCTAGTGATCATGCAGCTTCTATTAGATGAGTCAATTCTAGGGTTGAGTGGTGCGGCCCAAGTCAATTCAAGGTGGCTTCGCAAACACCACTCAAAAAGAAAAGAAAAAAAAAATACTCCAAGAATTTATTCAGAATGTTAGAGTATATTTTTTTTGTTGGGTGATGTATTAAAGATGTGGGTCAGGCAATCATGCACCACGCCAATATTTTTCAGTTTTATAATTTTTTAGATTTTTTTAAGCAAGCAAACAACCATGAGTGAAGAAATACTCACGACAGGTCCTTGTTGCACTTACTCCCTCGTTACCGTCACGAGTTGCGCTGCTTCGCCGTCCAAGTGTTGAATTCCTGCAACCATCAAGTAGAAGGAGACAAGGCATTAGACGATGTGAGCATGGATGTAAAATGGAAGTGACAAAACAAATCCGTTGCCTCCGCGGCAACGGCGTCAAAAACTGACATGCGCATGACGCGTGTGTTTTGAAGAGTTGTTATAACTTGCGCTCGAGACGTCGATTTTAAAATAAAGAAACGGAGGTGAGTCCGAGTGTCGGTCTTAGGGAGGCATGAAAATCGGATTCTTCTTATCACTTATTGTCATGAAAATCACGGGGTTTTGCTTGCAAAAAGTTGGTGAAAAGTGAGTGAGAGAGAGAGAGAGAAGAGAGAGAGATTAGGGTTAGAATTGTTTCATTCGCAGCATGCAACTTGAACATAAAATAGAGCAAGCAATTGGATAGAAAACAACTTCATTTAACCTGCAACCTTAGTTCATAATTACAACACTAGATAAATACTTGAACATAAGTAAAGCTTAAAAGAAGGAAAGAAAGAGAGAGGGGATGGCGAGGCAGCCACGGTGGTGGAGGGGGGCTCCATCGGTGGCTCGTCATCTCCAACGATTACAAAAGGACTTAAAGGTAGCTATGAGGGAGATAGAACACTTGCAAGTGGAGTGAATGCTCCCCATGGGTGGTTGGAAGGGGTTTAAATAGGAAGAAGGGCTTTCCAAATGAAGAAGGGTTTTAGCGACGTCCGGGACATCGTTAAAACCCTTCCCAAAATGTTGGTGAAGGCCTCTGTCCGCCGGTTGCTCATGCGCGCCTTGTGCTTCTTTGCGCCTGATCCACGTGTGCGCGTCGTAAGCCATCCGATCAAAGATCGGACGGCTGAGCTTCCGTGCGGGGCGCGTGCCTGGATCGCGCCCACGCCTACGCCCCTGCGTCATCGTGTGCGTCTGGTCAAGGCGCATCTACAGGCGCCACGTGGCTTGTCGTGGGCCATTGATTATCAGATCAACGGTCAGAACTTTCTTGGGCGCATTGTGGGAGCTCCGGATGTTGGATTTGGCTGATTTCGAGTCCGTTGGACTCCGTTCGTCGCTCTAAATCCATCCGTGTGGTCCAATTACTCATCTAAGGACTGCTTTGACAAGTACTTATACAAATGGCCATTAATACTATTTTATAAGAAATCTTGATGTATGATGTATGCAATGCTCCCATTCTATTTATGATGTGTTATCTATGCATTTTGCTCTTAAGATGGACCCCATTTAACAGAATTATCACCCCAAGATGTAGTGTTATCAACCATGTTCTTATTTTTCAGGTTTTGCCCTTCACCGCCATTAACGAGGAAGCTCCAAGCAAGCTTGGAGCTGTGTTCGAGGGCATGCTTGCTCTAGGTGACATCCCCAGGTAGCGCGGAGTAGTCGCGGGATCCTTCCCAAGTCCTTGATTGGGGGCGCCAATCTCAGCAGCAACGCCAATTGAAGGAAGACCTTACTGCAGTACGGCGCGAAGAAAAGGGATGTGGATTTAGTCCCACATCATTAACGAAGGAGATGCTTGAGCTGCATAAATTGAATTTCCGCTCAGGCCTTATTGCCTCGGTACATCAGGGTTGAGGTCCCCTTCACACCCGCACATACCCAACCTAACTAGCCTCTCGCTCCTCGGCTGCAACACCCACGCACGTAGCCCTGGACCCGATTATGCGTACCCGAATACCCGATTACTCGACTATCTGAGAGAAGAGGAGAGGAGGAAGGAGAGAAAGAGAGCGGGGGAGGGGAGGGTTTTGCTCTCTGATGCTTAACCAGCCCAACACTCAGCTGTGAGAGCTTGAAAGAAGGGGAAGGCCTGAAGGAAGAGGAAAGGCAGCAGAAAAAAAGAACAGCAAAAGAAGATCAGAAGAGAAGCACTGTAGCAGGCGACATTTAAGTTGTCTGACTTGATATCTAGACATCTAATCACTGTTCATTTATTTCATATTCATTGAGTAGTTGATATACATGTGCTTAGACTAGTAATTAATGATCTAAATCACCATTATTTTATTCTAGGTATCTTCTTGTCATAGTTAACTCTTGATATACTCATGTTCTTATTGAATATTAGATTTGAGTAGTTATTATTTATTGAATATCATTACTGTGCTTAAATTTTTGTGCTCATTTATATATTCATTAAAATTAGAGCGTGAATTCCATATTTACTCCTTATGTTCGACCTCAGACTTCATTTAGATATTCGAGTTATAAATTTTATTTGTTAACAAGCGATTTCGACTGTGCTATAACAAAATGATTTTAAAACATCGATTTCTCCTAATCAACACTAAGTTTACCAATGGTAGTAAGAACCTATAAAAAGTGCTTACAAGTCAATTACCATAAACCTCTAGGCATGGTATTGGTTATGTTGAATCTTCATCTGCATCCAAGAAGCCAACAAATTTTGTGAAACCCAAAGGTAAAAACACCTTTGTGCCACTTAAGACTCAAAAACCAATCCATCATGCATACTTGTATAGCCATAAGACTCAAAAATAATTTTACAATGTACATGCTTTTTTTCATAAGGCTCAAAAGTAATCTTAGAATGCATATGCTTTCAGTCATATGACACAAAGACAACCTTATCATGCATATGTTTTCAACCAAAAGGCCAATAACAAATGGATTCCTAAAAGAAACTATTTCTAGGAAAGATATTCTAACACTCAAGGACCCAAGAAAGTATGAGTACCTAAAAATATTCTCAACTCTTGTTTTATAGGCCTCAAAGAAGACAAACAAGTGGATTATGGACAGTGGATGTTCAAGACATATGATGAGAGACTCCACGCAATTCCTAAAGCTTAAGAAAGCCGACGAAAGACACGTGGCTATAGGGAACAACCAAAGATGCTATATCATTGGTAAGGGTACGATAGGTAATTCATTTAAGCAAGTTAGAAATGTCACTTTAGTTGATTGCTTAAAACATAATCATTTTAGTGTTAGCCAAATATGTGATAGAGAATGCAAGGTTATATTTGATAAGGATAGTTTTAAAATTATTGATAAAGAAACTTTAGAAGTCCTTTTGATAAGAAAAAGAGAAAAAGATATCTATGTTCTCAAATTTGATAAGGAAGACATAGTTGATTGCTTACTTGCTTCTAATGAAGAAAATAATTTATAGCATAGAAGATTAGGTCATGTCAATATAAAACTCATTTATAAAATTGTTAGAAAAAAACTTGTTATTAGATTATCTAAAGTTAGTTATAAAAAGAATCATATTTGTGATGCTTGTGAAAAAAGAAAACTAACTAAGGCCTCTTCTAAGAGTAAGGGAGTTGTGTCAACTACTAAACAACGTTAATTGCTCCATTTAGACTTGTTTAGACCAACTAGACACGAAAGTCCGAATGGTTGTCGTTTTTGTTTTGTTATTGTCAATGATTTCTCGCACTTTACGTGGGTGATTTTTCTTAAGTCTAAGGATCAGGCTTTTCTTAAATTCTCTAGATTAGCCAAGAGATTACAAACTGGCCAGAGTGTTTGTATCTCTCGGATTAGGAGAGGTCATGGTGGGGAATTTGAGAATGAGAGTTTTACTAAGTTTTGCGACCATTTCGGGATCCACCATGAATTTGCATTTCCAAGAGCAGCTCAGCAAAATGGAGTTGTTGAGCATAAAAATCGTATACTTCAATAATGCACTCAAACAATATTGATAGAATTAGGTCTCCCCAAATATTTCTAGGTAGAAGCAGTTAACACGGCTTGCTACGTGTTAAACCGTGTGCACCTTAGACCCATTCTTAAGAAAACCCCATTTGAGTTGTTTTATGATCGTGTTCCTAGGATTTCGTATTTTAGAGTTTTTGGTTGTCGTTGCTTCATCCTTAACACTAAAGACAACTTGGATAAGTTTGATCCAAAGTGTGATGATGGAGTTTTTATTGGGTATTCCTTACATAGTAAGGCATACCAGGTTTTCAATAAGAAGACATTAACCATAGAGGAGACATTACATATGTCTTTTGACAAATCATTCACATCAACTTCTTCCATAGTTGATGATGATGATGAGGCACCCTCTTCTATTGATACTTCAAACATTCCAGACACCCGAAATGTTCATGACTTGCCAAAGGATTGGACATTTCAAAGAGATCATCTCAAAGATCTTATTTTAGGTGATGTATCAACAGGTGTTCAAACAAGATGAAATTTTAGGGGTTTGTTTCTTTTTGACACCTTTGTTTCTTAGTTAGAACCTAGGTCTATTGAAGAACCTTGTGATGATGAGTCTTGGATTCTAGCTATGCAAGAAAAGCTCAACCAATTTGAGAGTAATGAGGTTTGGGATTTGGTTCCTGAGCCTAAAGACCGCACCATTATTGGTACAAAATGGATCTTTCGGAATAAATTAGATGAGTCTAGAAAGGTAGTTAGAAACAAAGCTAGACTCATTGCTCAAGGTTATAACCAGGAGGAGGGTATAGACTTTGATGAGACCTATGCTCTAGTTGCTGGGCTCGAATCAATTAGAATGCTTCTCACTTTTGCCTCTTTTCTAGATTTTAGGCTCTTTCAAATGGATGTGAAGAGTGCCTTTTTAAATGAGATTCTTAAAGAAGAGGTGTTTATTAGGCAACCACCCGGATTTGAGTGTCTAAAGCATCCAGAATATGTCTATAAACTCAAGAAGGCTTTTTATGGTCTTAAGCAAGCTCCTAGAGCTTCATATGAGAAATTAAGAACCTTCTTGTTGGATTCTAGGTTTGAGGTTGGTCTAGTTGATCCCACACTCTTCATTAAAAGAAAAGATTCAGGCATACTTCTTATGCAAATCTATGTAGATGACATAATTTTTGGTTCTACTAAATAAGCTTTGTGAGAGAATTTTATCAAGTCAATGCAAGAGAACTTTGAGATGAGTATGATGGGAGAACTCAAATATTTCTTGGGTCTCCAAATTGCTCAATTGGATGAAGGAATTTTCTTAAGCCAACACAAATACACAAGAGAGATGCTCAAAAAATTCAGAATGGAAGGGTTAAAAGGAAAAAATACACTGAGTACCACTACTCAATTGGATAGAGATGAAAATGGTAAGAATATCGATCAAAAGAAATACCAAGGTATGATCGACTCTCTTTTGTATTTAACGGCAAGTAGGCTGGATATTTTATTCTCCACATATCTTTGTGCTAGATTTCAATCATGTCCTAAAGAATCACATTTAAATACCGTTAAAAGAATCTTTAGATATCTAGTTGATACATGTAATGTTGGGTTATTTTACCCCTAATCTGCAAGCTTGGATCTCACATCCTATAATAATGCAGATTATGTGGGCTCTAGAACGGATTGTAAGAGTACTAGTGGCACTTGTCACTTCTTAGGTGATTTACTAGTCTCTTGGTTTTCCAAAAAATAAAATTGTGTAACCTTATCAACTACCGAAGCGGAATATATGGCCACCGCCGTGGCTTGTTCACAAGTACATTGGATGAAACAAACTCATAAATATTTTGATTTAAACTTAGATTGTACAACCATTAATTATGATAATATAAGTGCAATAAACCTTTCCAAGAATCCAGTAAATCATTCTATAAGAAAGCACATTGATGTAAGACACCATTTTCTTAGATATTATGTGCTTAAAAATCAAATTAAATTAGAATTTATCTCTACGGAATATCAATTGGCGGATATATTCACTAAACCACTCAATTATGAAAGATTTGGTGAAATTAGAAGAAACTTAATCTATGTAAGATTAGTGACATCAAGACCTAATAGGATTGCATTCAACTTAGAAATATAATTTAAATAGGATCATTAGGCATAAGTTGGAGAAAAGGCACCTTGGTCATGTTACATTTGATTTGAAATTCCTTGAGCATGTGGTTGCAATTGTTTCAATATATCTTTTTTTTTCCTCGTAACCTTTGCAACCCATCTCATTTCACCAACCTCACCTTCTTTATTTCACCTTTCACCAAAGAGATAATCCAAGAGAGAACCCACACTCCTCCATGTTCTCCCTCTCCTCTCCACCTTTGGAGAAGCAAATTTTGTTGTTGGAGGTGATCTAACATTAGATCTCACTCCTCCAAGAAGGGATCTCAAGGTATGATCTCTTTTTCTAACCTTCTTATGAAATCTGTTTTGATTTGATCAAGATCTAGGTCAAAAATTAGGGCTTTTGTGTGGATTAATGCTTAGATATGTTTGCAATGGCGCTTATGATGCTTCTCACAGGTTTGCATCTTCATTTCATCATCAATCTTTGATTTGGCTCTTAAAACTCTTATTTTCCAGTCATGACTTGCAATCTGCCCTCTATCTAATGTTAGGCCCTTTCTACCTAACGTTAAGTCGCGCCAGTTCTGTCAAACTACAGCAGCCATAAGAACTAACATTAGTTCATCTTGACCTAATGTTAGTCAATCTGTCTTGACCCTCTCACAACATACTCCACTTAATTCTTGATCCACAGGTGTTGCTACTCATTCCGATGGCACCCAAATCTCGAAAGGACAAGGGGAAGGGACCGGCATCCTCTAGTGATGCACCCTCCGACCCATTCCAATCGGAGCTCCTCAAATATGCCAATTCTGATGAGGCAAAGGAGTGTCTCACTAAATTTGGCGCTCTTCTACCTATCCAATTCGGTCTATTATACGGGATGACTTCAGAAATTTTGATTTAAAAATATTATTTGACGTGAATGGCTTCTCAACCTACCTCAACTATAACCAAAATGGCATTCACTACCCCTTTTTGACAAAAATTTGGTATGCCAACATGACCTAGTCTAACCATCCCTCTACTGGAAAGGTTCTTAAGACCAATCTTTTTGGCACAAATATTGTGCGTGACTTTGTTAAACTTTCAAGGATTTTTGAGGTCCCTCACTCTAGTTCTACCATTCAATCTATCTCCCACGAGCTTGGTTACCATGGCATCCTAAGGGACTTAGGACCCTTAAAAAGTACTATTGTAGGTAACTACCGCTTGGCACCTAACACTACGTATCCACTCCTAAAGTTGATTATTAGGATTCTTTACTATAGTCTCTTTCCCAAAAGGCAATCAAGCAGGTTTAATCACATCTCCTCTGACTTAGCCTTTGTCACCTAAGTCATCCTCACTAAGAAACCTCTTTATTAGGCTAAGATTGTTCTCGATGAAATGATCAAGGAACCGGTCAATTTCCTACTGATTGCGCAACAATCATAGGTCTTAATTGACCTAAGTTAAGCTAGAACTTAGCATAGGTTAGGGTAATTCATGCATGCATAAGCATTATCTGCATCTTTACTGCTTTACTTTAGCTATGCATAAAATAATGTTATAATGTGCTGATTAAGTGCATGATGTCAATTGCAGGCAATAAGATGATCAGAAGCTAGACCTGGAGCTGGATCTGAAGCTGGATCAGGAATAATGGGTGTTGCAACAGGACTGGAGAAGAAGACTTAGATTAGACATAGGGAATAATGATGTAAGAGAGTCAAGATATGCTATTCTATTAAGTAGGAATAAAGTAGCAAAATGTGAAAAGCTTAGGTCCATCCTAGCCCTATGATAACCTAGAGACTTCCCCCAAGCCTTAGCCACCCTTAGATTAGGTCACAGCACCCTAGGAAACCCTAAAACCCTAGTTCCAACCCTTATCTGGACGTCCAGATAAGTTATAGGACGTCCATAACCCTTAGCCAACTCCTGCACACCTCAAACTCACTTCTACAGTGTTATTGGACGTCCAGACACTTTGTCAGACGTCCAATTTATGTAGAATACCCAAAACAGAACCTAGAATTCCCCCTGACTCAGATTGGACATCCAAAACTGAAGTCTGGACTTCTAATTTTTTAGTATAAGTCGTCCGACTCTGTTTTTGGACGTCTGGAACTGGTCTCCAATTCTTGTTTTGAGATTCAAGCCTTGATCTTGGATCTCTAGCTCCCTAGACCTAATCCCAACCCCATAGGAACCTAAATTAAGGTGCCCTAACCCTAGTACATCACCTCTAGACCTCCCTAAGGACCTAATTAGGTCCTCACTAAACCCAATTGACTTAGATCAAAGTCAATTACCATCACCTACGTCAATTGGACTCATTTAGTCCAATTGAGTTCAGATCTCAACCCACACAAGTCCAATTGGACTTAGTGAGAGTCCAATTAACCTAAACCCAACCTAAATGAGTTATTTCACTCTCAATTAGGTTCACACTCATTCAATTAAACTTAGGTTAAGTTTAATTGCAAATTCCCCTTAGCAATTAGGGTTTGCAACCCTAATTCAAGGCATACACTTACCTAAACCCCTTAGGACCTAACCTATACCTCTTAGCCACCTAGGGCACGACCACACACACACACACACACCCATTCATGCACTCCCACACATCTAGAGTTCTTTAGAACTCTCTCCAAGTGGCGCCACTCTTGGTTGCCAAAATTAGCAACTAAGAGGCATTCAAATTGAGATCCACTTTTTGTGGATCTCAAAACCACTTGGCCGGCCACTCTTAGACTCTCTCTAGAGAGCTCTACACTTCTAATGTAAATACATTTACACTACTTAAAATGTCTATTTATGAATGTTCTTAAGCATAGGATTGCATTTCATGATATAAATATTGCATAACATGCATCATCTTGCATTTAGAGTAGTTTGAATAAAATGGAGGTTAATTGTCTCCTTTTATGTGCTTGGACAGGGCAAATATTTTATCAGGGCCTCAGATCAAAGATCCAACCGTATGGATGTGATCAGGGCGACGATTGGAGTTCAACGACTCCAAGATCGCCCTAATCAGGCATCCGTAGCATCAGATAGTGACTCGGGAACCCTAGAAGATCAAGGGTCAGGATGATGTAAATCCACACTTCAGATGATAAATTCGACCGCACGGATGAATTCGGATCGACGATCGCAGCCCAACGACACAAAAATCGAGTCAATCCGACATCTGTGGCACCATCTACAACTTCTAGAAGATGGACGGCCAAGATAGCACCACGTGGCGCCATCTCAGCCGCCCAAACGGTCGCTTCATCTTGTGGAGGCTCTGCGCCCGATCACTCTCCGCCGTTGGATCTTAATTCAACGACTGTGGGCGCTCGCATTTAAAAGCGCCCGCTCGACCATCCGCGCCCCATAGCGTAGTGGTCGAGCACGCTATCGCGAGCGCGGGGTCGATCCGCGGCGAGCGGCTGGAGGGCGCAATCAATTGAGGCGCGTGGAGCGTCAGATGGAGATCGGACGGCCGCACGCTCCCGATAGCGTCGACGCGCGATTGGACGTGCAATCGGACGCGCAATCAAACGCGCGGGGGGCGCGCAACGCAGCAGGCGCGGACGCATTTTAAGCCGCCCGATCTCGCGATCGGACGGCTGAAAAGCGCTGGACGTGTGTGGACGTTGAGGAGCGGACAGCCGAGGAGGCACGCGTAGGCGCAGAGGCGACGCCCACGTCAGGGCTTTAGTGATGGATTTATCCGTCACTAAAGACCCCTCTTTTATTATTTTGAAGTTGTAATGTCCATTTTGCCCCCACTCCTTGCAACTATAAAAGGAGACCCCCTCCATACGAAATTCTCATCCCTTCTTTCTCCTCTCTACCCCTCCAAAGCTCAAAAGAAGCTTATCCCACACCCGGGATGCTTCTTGCGAGATAAAGTCCAATTTTCGTTCCCCTTCAGAAGTGGATCCCGCGACGACGACGGCGTGCTGCTCCATTCCCATTCTTCTGCTTCGTCCTCCTTCGTCCTGCTTCGTTCTCCTTCGTCCAGGCATCGTCCCGTCCGGCTCGTCCTCCAAGCAATCGTCGAGGAGGATAATTTCTCTCTCCCATTCTTATTTACAGCTTTTCTAGTGTAGAA
Organism: Thalassia testudinum; assembly: GCA_037157565.1. Classification (NCBI taxonomy): domain Eukaryota; kingdom Viridiplantae; phylum Streptophyta; class Magnoliopsida; order Alismatales; family Hydrocharitaceae; genus Thalassia; species Thalassia testudinum. The sequence goes on from JAZHRO010000033.1 coordinate 8,593,440, forward strand.
TTTTCCTATTTTATAGTGTAATTGATTTTCCGCTTTCTAGTGTAACTTTTATTTAGTTTGATTATATAAACAATTGGAATATTGAATGCATGTTCTCTTTCTCTCTCTCTCTCTCTCTCTCTCTCTCTCTTTCTTTTAGTCTGATAGCTCCATTGTAATTATATCGCCTTGCTTATAAAAAAAATCCTAAAAAAATATAATTACGAATATAGATCAACGTAGCCTCCTTGTGTTCTACCCGGAATTCTTTTCAGTATAAATTTTATTTGTTGAACACAAATTCTTCACTTTCTAACTACAACGATAGATTTTCCGAAACCAAACACGTAAACGTAGCGATTCGCAAAACCCGTTCAACATTTTGGCACCGTTGCCGGGGAGGCAACGATTTCCGATCTTTTCTTCGCATTTCTTGCACTTTATTTGTTTTCAAACTAGCTTTCTCTTGTGTCTATTGTTTTGCAAAGACCTCCATCAAGGAATCAACAAGCGGTAGACTGGAGTAAAGTGCAGTTGAAGACAACTGTAAGTGCTCCCCCATTCTTTCCCCCTCCATAGATTTCATTTGCCACATTAAATCCAAATCCCAATTAACCTAGGTGTTTTGCATAAATCCTAGGAATAGTTTGGTTGTTTGGATTTCCACTCACATTCATTCCACCCTCATTCATAAAAAAAAATAATGAAAAAAAGATAATCTTATGGGGTAATTTTCAACAAACAACACACACCCATATTCAAGGCACTTGATCAACTTGATTTGTTTTCTACTCAATCGGGTTCTGATCCGTGGAACCGGTACACACAAAGCAACATATAACAGAGTAGAAATTATTCTAGGTTAACCATTTTTTAGTGCCTAACTTAGTGGTGCATTTGTAGCCAATTGTTTGAGTTGATTGAGCCACACCACTTCAAATAAAATAAACTCATCAAGTAGCTGCCTATTAGGTTCAACTTTTAGGGATTTACCAGACACTCCACATTCTTTTTAAACTTTAAAGGAAAACATCTTCACCTGTGCTTGCAAAACCTGGTGTGCCAACGAAACCTGTTTGAAAACACCTAAAGTTGAATCCTAAAAGCTACTAAGCAAGATTTGAACCTTAAAATTCACCACATCAAAAATAATCTTACTTGAAAATCACTGGTTGTGCACGCACACACAATCAATCAATCATTAAGGGCACAACCCATTTAAAGGGCCCATCACATTCCAAAGCACATTCAAACCTAGCCCTAAATAAAACAGAGTAAACGTTGGCCTTAAGTATTGAACTCGCTCTTCAGAACTCAGAACGAGATTATTTTCGATTAGTCTGTTTCTACTGTTTAATCTGATGTCTAGCTAGGGAGCAGAGTCAAACGATCGCGGCTGGGGGGTACACTAGGAACCGGAGGTGCAAGCCGAAGGAAGAACATTCTCCCCAGTCCCTCCTTCTAACTGGTTGGATTGAACAGACAGAAGTAGATTAAATCGTTCCTTTATCTCAAGACGGATTTTGAGAGTCTGTAAGTCTTTAGGCTAACCCATTTAAGGACAGGTTTAATTGTTTGTATTGCAAGGCACCTTCCTTCCTCCCGTGTCTCATGAATCCTTCCACATATTTCACGCATTCCCGCTCTTTCCCTCCTGTTGTGAATTATCCTCAACATGACGATTATCCCAACTCGTATTGTAATCAACCATCAGTTCGTTGGGATAATTCGGATTGGGGATACAATTCCGGACCCCCATGTTTAGGGTCTAACCCTGAACACTTTGATTCTGATTTCTATCCTTCTCAGAGCTACATCGATTATAGATCGTCTTCCTTTCATGCACAACCTAATACGATCTACAATCAAGAAGGATACACCGATCCTTACCCATCCTCTGATTTCACTGCCTTTAGGTCATCACCATCTTTTCAACAATCTGAAATGACCTATTATCAGGAAGGGTATAACGAATCTCAAATCGTTAATTCCCCTGCATTAAGCCCAAACCCGCCCAACCCTGAACCAACTCATTTGGTTCAGGTTAACCAGGTTCAAGATAAGGTTCTGGCTAACTTGAGGAATATCATACAATCTTTAGAAGTTCAGCCAATACCTTGCATTGAGAGATTGGAGCCCCTGATTGAAATGATTGATGATTTGAATAAGTCTTTGTTGGATTGGCTCCAGGATGTTAAGGATAAGAACTCGGGTGAGTTTCTACTTGGGAAATTAGCAAAATTGAGGATGAGATTCGTGGTTGCTTTAATTCAATCTTGGAATAATTCCCAGGATGAACCCTCTTCAGGAAAGCCAATGACAGAACCCGCTCAGGCACCTGTTGGGGGGGACACGTGTTACCAGGCTGACCAGATTGAATTAAAACAACCAATTAAGGATGATCTGATTTCTTCACCTGAGATCCCTAAGCCAAGTTACGAGGAAACGTATGTCTCCTTGGAACAGAAAGTGACAAATGATTTTGGGACATACATTGATACGGATCCTGATGGTGAAGATTCAAGTTGCGAAGTCTCACGCGAGTTTTCTGAACATGATTTCTGTGAGATGATTGGGCCTGAGGAATCTGATAGATCAATTGATAGCGCAATAATTGAGGACACTGATCTTATTAGGGCACACATTACGAATCCAGAATCGCATTTTCTGGAGGAATCAATTCAATACCCTGATTATCAGTTACACCCTGTTGAGCTTATTGATGATTCTAATTTTGAGATAATTAGACCCAAGTCAATTTTGATTCTGCCACATCATTTAGACTTGGAGATTTCAGACGGGGTGATGAATATACAAGAAGTCCTGGAATTTGATATGCTGAATGAGGAGGATAGGAGCTGGGAAGTTTTGATTTGGGAAGTTAATTTTGGAGGAAATGGAAGATTATGTCGAAGGGCTCCTTTTAAGCTGAATTCATCAAATCAAAACCCTTACGACATTTATTTCGAGGATGTTCAACTCAAGCACACATTCAACGATTATCCTTTTGAGCTTCAATTCTCTGTAACCCGACTTTTTGGTCTTGGGTTGCATCCTCATAAATCGCAGGCTCGACCCCGCTTGCATTCTGATTTTAGGTTTTGAGTAATTTTTATCCAGAACCTAAGATATTCTCGATTATGGGGTGTGGGTCTGCACCACAACCTGGTCCACATCTGTGGACCTCTACTGACAGGTCAGAAGATTCTTCTGTTCATTCTAATTCTGACCTGCACTTGTGAATTCTTTATTTCTTTTCTTTGTATAATGTGCCTAGCTGAAGGCACTAAACTCAGCACATATACAGTTCTTTTTAATTTTTCATCTCGGAGCAGACCTGACATTCATGCAATTCAGGTGCTTTCTTCGCTTTTCCACTCTGTTTTATGTCTTTTTAATACAATGAGGACATTGTATTATATTGGCATGGGGGTGGATATTTATCTCTGAATTCATTCGTCAGCTCCGTGGATTTGTTTTATTTTGATTTTAAAAAAAAATCGAAATTAGGAAAGAGAATTTGGGTTTAAGAAAATTTTCAATCGTAGGAAAAACTACATTAAGATCTGAACACAAAGACCCTTCAGGTCTTTGAACTTAATCAGCCCGTGTATCCACTAAAATGTGGATTTATTTTTCGAGTTCTCGCTAACTTGAATTTTATTTTAATTGGAGTAAATAAGTTTGGGTGATAAGTACACGACTTATCAACCCGCCCTCTGATTTGAGGAAATTTTAAGTCTTAAGCATCTACACACTTTCTTTGCACTGACTCGTTGTTCGACGATTTTAATGGAAATTAGGTAGCTAATGAACCTTCTAAGATGATATGGCTGACAAGTTATCGTGGGTAACAGCCCATAGGTAGGTTGTCCAGAGCCTAGTCACTGGATCTTTCTTAGTTTGCTGCCTTTAGGTAAATCTTAGACTAGGGAAGCCACCTACTTAAAAAAAAAAAAAGGAGAAAAGAACAAAAAGAAATAAGCCACACTTCGCCGCACGAGTATGGCTGACAAGCTATCGGTAGTAACAACTCATCGACCGGTTGTCCAGAACCCAGCACAGAAATGCACTAAAAATTCCCAAAACACTTAGGAAGAAGCGGAGAAGTAGAATAAACAGGGGAGATATACACTGGATTCACCCTTGTGTTGACCCCATAAAAAAAAAATAAAAGTAGGGAGAAAGCTACCGGTTATAAAGATACACTCTTAGGTAGAATTCTGGTTAGGTCACCTAGAGGCGTAGAAATCCGAAGTCCATTCTAACTGCTAGTCAACGAGTCTATCATAATCACAATAAGATGCTTAAAACTTAGGGTTCTCATCAAATCTTGGGTGAGTTGAATGGCCGTAGAAAGCCACTCTTAAACCCTAAAATTTGAAAATCCAAAAAAATTAGAAAAAAGTAAAAAGAGAAAAAGAATTTTTTCTTTTAATAAGGCGAGGGCTTGAGGCGGTCTGCATTTTGGCTGATACCCGAGCCCTGTTGTGTGTTTGAAAGTTCAGTTCCTAAGTAGACAATTTCTTAATGATAGAAAAATAACTCAAGTCCAAATAATCCAACAAAATTCTTTTATAAATAGCATATAGTTTTTGCTAGGGACTAGCAAAAGATAGGCATGGGGGAATGATGTAAACACATTTACACTACTTAAAATGTCTATTTATGCTTGTTCTTAAGCATAGGATTGCATTTCATGATATAAATATTGCATAACATGCATTTAGAGTAGTTTGAATAAAACGGAGGTTAATTGTCTCCTTTTATGTGCTTGGACATGGCAAATATTTTATCAGGACCTCGGATCAAAGATCCAACCGTATGGATGTGATCAGGGCGACGATTGGAGTTCAACGACTCCAAGATCGTCATAATCAGGCATCCGTAGCATCAGATAGTGACCCAGGAACCCTAGAAGATCAAGGGCCAGGATGGTGTAAATCCGCACTTCAAATGATAAATCCGACTGCACGGATGAATTCGGATCGACGATCGCAGCCCAACGACACAAAAATTGAGTCAATCCGACATCCGTGGCACCATCTACAACTTCCAGAAGATGAACGGCCAAGATAGCACCACGTGGCGCCATCTCAGCCACCCAAAAGGCCGCTTCATCTTGTGAAGGCTCTGCGCCCGATCGCTCTCCGCCGTTGCATCTTAATCCAACGACTGTGGGCGCTCTCATTTAAAAGCGCCCGCTCGACCATCCGCGCCCCATAGCGCAGTGGTCGAGCGTGCTATCGCGAGCGCGGGGCGCGGGTTCGATCCACAGTGAGGGGCTGGAGGGCGCGATCAATTGAGGCGCGTGGAGCGTCAGATGGAGATCGGACGGCCGCACGTGCCCGATAGCGTCGACGCGCGATTGAACACGCAATCGGACGCGTAATCAGACGTGCGGGGGGCGCGCAACGCAGCGGGCGCGAACGCATTTTAAGCCGTCCAATCTCGCGATCGGACGGCTGAAAAGCGCTGGACGTGCGTGGACGTTGAGGAGCAGGCAGCAAAGGAGGCGCGCGTGGGCGCGAAGGCGACGCCTACGTCAAGGCATTAGTGACGGATTTATCCGTCACTAAAGACCCCTCTTTTATTATTTTGAACTTGTAATGTCAATTTTGCCCCCACTGCTTGCAACTATAAAAGGAGACCCCCTCCATACGAAATTCTCATCCCTTCTTTCTCTTCTCTACCCTTCCAATGCTCAAAAGAAGCTTGTCCCACACCCGGGATGCTTCTTGCGAGATAAAGTCCAATTTTCGTTCCCCTTCGGAAGTGGATCCTGCGACGACGACGGCGTGCTGCTCCGTTCCCGTTCTTCTGCTTCGTCCTCCTTCGTCCTGCTTCATTCTCCTTCGTCCAGGCATCGTCCCGTCCGACTCGTCCTCCAAGTAATCGTCGAGGAGGATAATTTCTCTCTCCCATTCTTATTTACAGCTTTTCTAGTGTAGAGTTTTCCTGTTTTATAGTGTAATTGATTTTTCGCTTTCTAGTGTAACTTTTATTTAGTTTGATTATATAAACAATTGGAATATTGAATGCATGTTCTCTTTCACTCTCTCTCTTTCCTTTAGTCTGATAGCTCCATTGTAATTATATCGCCTTGCTTATAAAAAAAAATCCTAAAAAAATATAATTGCAAATATAGATCAACGTAGCCTCCCTGTGTTCGACCCGGAATTCTTTTCGGTATAAATTTTATTTGTTGAACACGAATTCTTTGCTTTCGAACTACAACGACAGGTTTTCCGAAACCAAACACGTAAGCGTAGCGATTCGCAAAACCCGTTCAACAACTTCTATAGAGAGACTCCCTTAGGTCTATAAAAAGACCTAAGGGGTGGCCATTTGCACCCATCCACTCTTGGCCATCCATTTCCTTGGCATTCATTCCACTTAGGCTAGCCACTTCCATCTCCACTCCACCTCCACAAGGAGCACCACCATGGATGACACCATCTCCACGCCAGGATGCTGGATCACCTCTCCAACCTCTCTCCAAGGGTTGGCCTAAGTACCATTGGCCGCCCCTCCTCTCAACCACTCAAAGGCCATCGAAAATCACCTCCGAATGCCCTTATTTTTGCTAAATTAGCTTAGTTCTTCATATTTACATGCTTTTATTACTGCTTAGTAGTGTAGCTCTTTACTCTCCCCCAATGATGCACGTAAAATCCCCCCATAGATTCATGTATGCAATCATTTTCTGTTAGCTAGATTATTATTTTTAAGCTTTCCTCTAGTTCCATGTTGCAAACACTTTCTTGAGTGAATGAAAGAAATTTTTCTATATGTATGTCTATGTGTTGAGAATCACCATGAGCCTATTCCAATATATTTGGTGTGATTAAAGTTGCCTGCTTTTAACTTCTAATATTCTTGCAACTAAGCATGTCGTGCTCAAATATATAATAACCATAAATCGCCATGCGATTTTAAGCAAGTAGAGCGAAAAAGAGATCGATTTCAGACTTGCATAAACGTCTCCCAGAAACGAACGACCGGGACTCAAGTCTCGTTATCTTTACAAAAAAAAAATCATTTTTTTTTACGAACGTTTTTGTACAACTATACTACGATTCCGACGACTTTAAAACGTGCAAAAGTGGCTTCTGCCACCTACCCTTCTCCAACATCATAGCGTGCATCGCTTTGCACTATGGTATTCGTCTTGAGTCCCTTCAATGCATCAAGATCCAGAAGCATGATTGCTTCAATGCCACCACGACCAGGAAAATGCATATCATGGAAGATGATGATGATGATGAGGACGAGGAGGATGATTACGATGACGACGATGACATGGATGAGGATGACCAAGGAGAGGTAGGTCGGAGCTCTCATGAGCCATCCTACCTATTTGATTATTATCCGGAAGACATCCCACGTCCCCAACCTTGAGAGTGGGATGAGGCACATCCACACAAGTGCATGGACTATGACAACTACACCGTACAGGACACAGTCGCCGGAATAAACTACTTAGCTAGGTCTATTGAGAACATCCGCCTTCAAAATGAGGCGTACAATAATTACTTTGTGAATGTTCATCACCAATTTGCTCATAATTTGTCCGAAGTACATCATGACATTTCCGAAATCAAGGAGGATATTCGCACCCTATCCAAGGGAAAAGGCAAAAGGAAGCATCATAACTAGCCTTGCGTCGCCATCTTCAACTTTAGTCTTGATTAGTCATGTGTAATCTTATTAACAATTTCACCTCATATATTGGTATATCTTGGGCTACACAAACATCTTTAGTTAAACTCTATGGCTTGTAATAACTAGTTTTCTTATTTCTTCAAAACTATTGCTTTTGCTATTTCGATGAATCTTATTGAACTTATGATTAGCTATATGTGTGATCTTTATGTTGAATCATGCAAGTGTATGATTTGAGCTATAAATGCTTGGTTTGTTACATTGGTAATAAACCTCTCCTTTTTTTTAATGATGCCAAAAGGGGGAGAAATGAGATATGAGGTTGAAATATATGTATAGCATGTATCTTTCATTTCTTCGATATGGCTTTCATTGTTAGATCTCTAAAAAGTTTGAAAGAGAACACTTAATGAAGGGGAGTTATTTTTCAACCTCTCTATTGAATGTTTGCCATCATCAAAAAGGGGGAGAATGTTAGTACATGAGCAATTAAGTACCACATTAACCTTTAATGATAGTTTTGATGATAACAAGCATATCAAGTGATTGAGCTCAAAATTATATGTTATGAATAGTTGTTGCAAGATTAATTTCAAGATTGAAGCTCTCTTAATGAATTATGAAGCTAAGAAGATAGAGGAGATCAAGTTTAGGTCGTTTTGTAATTTTAAGATTTGAGTTGTAATTTTATATTTCTTAGAATGTAAGGAAAGCCCCAATAAAATTAACATTGTCTACACTATTAGGGCACCACTTTCATAAGTCTAATTTGGTCAAAATATGGTAAAACATATCCTGAGGGGTTAATAGATCACCCTAGAGCCTCATAAGATCAACAAATTTGATTTGGACAATTAGAGGACTTTTTACCGTCCATCTAACATTAGGTATAAGTTACCTAACGTTAGGTAGTTGGTCTGAGCTTAATTTAAGAATTCCAGGAGATAACAAACTTTGCGTTGCATTAAGCATCTAACATTAAGTAGTTTACCTAATATTAGACAGATCATACCTAACGTTAGTCAGTGTACTTCAGGTCGTCCAAATAAGTTTCAAGAAATAGCGAAATTTGTACCTAACTAAGTACCTAACGTTAGATAGTTCACCTAACATTAGGTCACTTTTAACTAACGTTAAGTAAAGTATTTTTTGTCAAATTCATTTAGTCGATGGCTAATCAAATGGGGAAACTTTTGAGCTGTTGAATAGAGGTCTTTTACACATAGAAAATAGTCCTAACCTCCATTTATATATACCAAGTGCGTTCTCACTCTTAAAGGGTTAGAGAACACCCAAAATTCACTTAAAAGCTTTTCCAAACCTACATTCAGCAAAAGCTTCCACTTAATGCTCATTGGAGGTATTTTAAGCTCTTGTTCTTGAAGGCCACCTTTCTTGGAGCTCAATCACTTCAACTCCCAGCTGTGTCAACTTCATACACTCACTAAGGAAGTTCTTTTAATCTCATAGATAGTTAATTCATATAATTAATTACATATTTTATTGGAACTATTCATAGGAGCTAAATTATATTTTAATTCAATTTTATTCCTTTATTACAAGAGCTCAGATTGTGGGTTCCTCTCCTCTTAAGCAAGAGGGGTTAGCTCTTGATTGCGAAATCAAGAGAGTTTGTAAAAGTATTTGGTATCCCATAAGTATCGATTAGTTTTCTAAGTTCAACTCATGGCAAAATCTTAGATTGAGAGATCTAAGTAGTGACTTTTACTCGAATTTGGATTTCCACTATAAATACTTATGTTGTGATTGCTGTTATTTGTGTGAATTATTTGAACGTATCTTAAATCTGCATTAACTTGAATTAATTATTTGTTTACCACCTTTTTAACACTAATCACCTCCCCTCTAATGCTTTCAACTACCACCAACCTAACCTTTCCTACCTCCACACCAACCTTAACCCATAAAGTTGGCGCCAACTCTACATCCATACTCTCCTTGAGATGGTGCCAACCCATCTCGACCATTCACCTAAATAACAACCATTCCAAACACTATCCTAACCTTCCATCACCTTCCACGCCACTTAATTCTACCTCTACCATGGTTGGCCCCAACCACCAACACCCTTAGTTTATATAATGACCCATAACCACCACCATAAATCCATCTTTGGCTAACTTTAATTTCTTACCCATATACACCATATATTTGGCCTTAGGAAGGCGAGAAGTGAAATAGGTTAAAGGAGCTATCTTACTCTCTTGGTGCCTTCTTCTTCTTCCCATCTTCTTTGATCTAAGCAAAGGATCAACCCTAAGGAGGATGACCAGGCAAAGAAAAAAAAGCTAGAGTAGACATCCACCCTGAAGAGAGAAGTTCATCATCATCTTAAGTAATCGTCCTTTTCAAGTCTTGGAGCCTTTAGACTTGGAGCAAGAAGTTCATCTTCAGAATTATTGGGAGAATCTTCTAGTCTTTCTTGTTCTTTTGTATTAATTTCATTTTCGAAGCATTCCTCTAAAAGAATTTTTGTAAGATAGTTTTCTACCCGATTAATACAAGTTACCTTTATATGTGATTTTCTTTGTGCTAGTTTTAGTAATCTATTTTTGTTTTGTTCACCTTAGTGCACTTCACCCTCATCTTTCTAATTACCTTAAAAGCACTTCCCTAAGGTAAGCTTAGAAAAAGAGATTAGTTCCTATCACTTGGGAGTGATTTATCTCTACATGTTTCGCATTTACTTACTTGATTATTCTTCGGAAACCCAAAAAAAAGTCAAAAGTATTAAAACATAAATTGAAGATTTGAGAAAGAGAGAGAGAGAATAAACTATTTGACTAAGCATTTGACCTCCTTGAATGACCTCAGATACCTCACTATCTAAATTTACAAATTTTAAAAGTTAGTCAAATTTACACGTCTCAACAACAAATACTCATAGTTACTCATAGTTACAAAGCTACATAAATTTCGTATCACACGACTTAAACTGCGTCGCACACTCAATCGCACGGTTGAATTAACTCGCACTTGTGTTCACATATTGAGGATCAAACTTGCATCACTTGTGTGAGAATGCCATGCACTCTCCGTTGTGCTATGCAGGATCACACTTAATCGCAACTATTAGATGGAGATTCAACAATCACAATTGATCTTTGCTTAAGAGATGATCGTAGGCGACGATGTGTCACAATAAGGGCCCTTGAATGGCGATCCAATGGCAAATATCACACGTGATCACTCATTAAGTTTGTGAAGGTGATGGAGCAACATGTCCAATATGTTGGATGGAAATCCAACGAGTAAGATGAGACACAATCGAGAGGAGCAGGTGCCTAGGATGGCTGTGATGGTGCTACCATAGTCGTCCATCTTCTCTACTGCATAGTAGGTGCTTCAGAGGTCCAATTAAGATGCTTTTTGCAACGTTGATCTTCAATCATCACCCTGATTCATCCTTAATAGTTGGATTTGTCACTTGAATTTACATGTCACCCTACACTCTGGCAATTAAAAGGGATAAACTAATACATAATTTACTCAAATTAATCTAAATGTACAATGACAACTACTATGCATTATTTACAATACCAAATGTAATTAACTAACTTAGGAACATGCATAAGAATATTTTATCATATGAAATAATGTATATCTATCATCAATCACCCAAGATGACATTCAGATGATCACCCAAAGACTTGATCAAATGCAAATTCACAAAAAAAAAATAATAAAAGAAAGATTTAGCACCAAAAGATTGACTCCAACCCCACCTACACCTAACCTATTGAAGGGCAAACTTACATCATATTGATGTTATCCCAGCTGAGAATAATTTCTCTTCGAAGGTTACACCAAATTTGACTGAGACATTTGATTATGTGAATCCTAATTCCTTCAACCTGGCAACCCAAAATAAACTTTAATTCATACCTTTATAAAATTACAGCAGTCAACAACCACTTATTCAGCCCCATTTGGAGAAAGGATCCCCTCCATACCCTCCTCCAAAGGAGGCCGATCCTACCCCGACAGAGGAGGAAGGGGGGCCTCAATAGGAAGAGGAGGGGAGTCCATCTCAGCCAAGGAGAGGCAGAAGTTGCACCAAAGGAAGTATGATCAAGGGTCGAACAGTCACACTCCAAACCTGCAAGCTTAATCAAAGAACAAGAGGAAATTGTATGTCTGATTTTAAAACATTTAGAACAACATTAGGGAACACGACCATAAACAACCCATTGCTTAATCCACTCAAAGTCAGGTTTCAAAGCAAGTAAATCAATTTCAATGTAAACACGAGGAAATCCAGGTCTGTAACCCTTCACCGTGTTCGGAGCAACATAGATCGGGGATCCAATCTGGTTTGCAATAGAAAGCAAAGCATTAGGTTGCACAAGGTGAAGGTTCAAACACGGAAAGCCAAGCCACATCGGGGCACAAGAAACCGGTCCATCGGTACAGAACGAAGGAGACCAAGCGAACGAACTGGAGATGAGTTCGATCAAGAAGCACAAATTCTGTCGAATACACGTTACAGAAATCTCCTTGTGAAGCACAGTTAATCAGCCAGTGGCGATGATCCAACGGCACGAGCTAGAAAGCCAGGCAAAATCTTCATACGATTCAGAAGGAATTCTGAGCAGGCGCTAAAAAGACAGTCTCGGACCCCAAGACCGCACCACAATTGATGAAGAAAAAGCCCTACACAACTCAGATACTTCCACCGAGGAAAAGAAAGTACAAGTAAAGCCCTCCCGAACCTCAGGCAATCGAAACTTCAGAGAAAGCTCGACAAAGGGAGGGGACGCGGAAGAGCTCGGATCAGCCACAACCGAGGCCAAAGGCGGTCGAGGAGGGGGAGAGCCCGACGCCAGAAGAGGAGGGATCCTCCGTAGCCATAGGGAAAGGCCAGGAGAAGGCCCTCAAGACACGACGACGACAGGGAAAGCGGAAATCGAAAAAGGCAACCACCCAGACAGCCAAGAGTCCCAAACCCAGTCAAAAGAGCAGAAAGAAGCACAAAAACATAGCAGAAGGGCCGCACGCCCTAGAAAAGCGAGCAAGGAAGGAAAATACAAGGCGGAATGGCCACTCGCCCCAAGAAAGCCGATCAACAAAGAAAAACAAAAAGGAGAAAAGTAAACTAAAACCAAAAGCGAGCAAACTTGACAACGAAGAAACAGCCACACACACTTCCCCAAAGAGCCCACAAGAGCGCAAAAGCGAAGAAACCCTCCAGCAAAAGAGGGGCTTCACCACCGGAAGGGAAGCTCCCAGCACAAAAATAGAAAAAGAACAAAACAAGCGAGAAAACCTAAAAAGACAAAAGGGCCGGAGCCAACCCCCGCAGATCCTTAGCGAAGAGGATCTGCCATGGGTGTAAGGCCCCTCCGAACAGGGGAGGAGTAGAGAGCTAACACTAGAGACAAGGGGAAGAAGCGCCAGACAAGAAGCGAGGGAGAGGGGGAGGGGAGGAGGCGAAGAAAAGAGGCAAGAAGCCCATCCTTACAGGATGTCGCTTAATGCCCTATTTCCCAAATTTGGTCAATCGGCGGTGCCCCTTTCCCAATTTCTATCCGACTGCAATACGCTTTTGCCAAAAAGCACTGGATGTGCGTCTAGAAGGCCGACTGGTATCCCCTTTGACATGAAGAGTTGGAAGGGTTTAAAAGTTTACTTTATATATATATGGTGCCAAGCCATTAGGAATGACCATCGTACCTTTGTCGGTAAAACACGGGTGCATTGGATAAATAAAATCTCGTACTAACGTGCATCGGCAATTCCAACTCAATCGCGAGACATTCATGATCTCCACGTTAGGAGTGACATTATAGATCAGATCTTTGGGACCTGATACATAAGTGCACGAACATGTGCTTGTATTATTGGTGGGTTGTTGGCTTTTTCTCTCTCTTCATTCCTTTCTTGAACTCCAGCAGAGGTGGAATAACCTGCAGGTCAATCCACGTGAAAATGATAAAATGATAAAATGCAATGAACACTAGCTTAATTCTTATTGGATAGTGCGGGGACATACAACATTAGGAATGAATTATGCATGTAAAATAAGGATTTATCACTTAACTTTGAAGGGTTCGACCATATCGATGCTGTGATATTACATAAACACAAAAATATGAAAACAAGTGTTTTAAAAAAAAATTCAAATGCAAGATCAAAAAAAAAAATCAATAAAGCAAATAAAAATAAAACACCTAATATTAGAGTCAAATGGGAGGAACTATTTTTCTATTGTTCTAGGATCCCATGAGAAAAATGGATTATACCTTGCTAGGTGACATGGTGCAGCACCTCAAAGGTGGTGAGTCCTCAAAAAAGTCGCAGAAAAAGCTTACTTTTCCTTAACGAGTGGATAAGACCCCTGTGTCATGGAAGACGAATCCCACAAGAGATTCACAAACTCCTTCGAGAATTCGAAACGACACTCACCTTAAAATTCATATTGAACCTCAAGAACGTCTTCAAGAGGTCCTAAAATAGCCAGTCTTGTAATAGCCGATCAACTAAGAAGAGAGTTGGTCAACCAACTACAAAGGGAGCAAGAGGGCGCAATAGGATCAAGGGCTACAAGTTCAACCCTTGTAGCTGGTCAGTGGTTCACTAACCAGTCGATTGACTATAGCTAACGACACCAACCAATAAAAATATTGGTTGACCGATTATAATTGGCGATAAAGGATGCCGCCACTGCCTCCTCCTTGAAGGCTGTCGGTTGTGGTTTTTGGTAGATTTTGGTGGAGATCTCAATCAATTAACTTGATTGAATAGCATTGCAATTACGATTTCTTTCTTTGGTAGATATATACAGGGATTCCTTTCAAATCCTAAATTGATGGGATCCATTAGATCTCCATCCAATTAATGGGATCAAATCCTAATTGACATTTGCAACATTAGCCCATAATAAATTATGGGAAGTTTAGATCTAGTATCAAAACTTAAATTAATTACAATTCAATACTTAACTTTTGTACCTAATCAAATTAGATGTAATTAGTTGCCAAATCAAATGCAATTTAACTCTTTAAATTAATTGATTTATGCTCCGATTATGAATCCACCAATATCATTATTGATTTCATCACTCCAATAATGAACCCATAGAATGGGTGAAATTTTGACACTTTGCCCCTTCTCCCCAAGTATTCTGAATACTCGTGAATCCTTCACACTTGGAGGAAAATATTATCCCAAGGTCCAATCCCATTAGACTATTGTCATTCCTCTTTAAATAACACTAGCATTAGCATTAAGGTTCAGATCTCGAGGAGTATTAGGAAGAATAAGTGCAGTTTGGTGTGGAATAGGACCAAAACCAAGAGTTTTCAAGGGAGCTTAATTAACAAAATGAGCTTGAGGTCTTGGCTCCTGACTTTGATTGAACCCTTCAAGGTTACATCCTTGGCTAGGACCAGGAATATTCCTCGGGTCGGGACAAGTTATGAGGGAAGGGTACTAGGTTGCCAAGTAACAGTATTAGGTCCTGGTTGAGGTTGCAGGTTATTAATAAACATTTTCATTTGTTGCATCAACTGCAACATGGTTACCTGCATCTCAACCATCCTCTAATTCAACTCAGCCTGACTGTTTTGGTTCGAGTTATTCAAAGTAGGTTAGTTGAATCGATTAGAGAGCAAGGGCTTGCAAGGTTAACTCTGACCCAATTGTCTCTATTGGTTCTGGTAACCATAATTAGGTTTAGGTTGAGTCACTTGAGTGTTCTCTTAACCTTAAGGCTTCCAGGAAAAATTCAGATGGTTCCTCCAACCCAGATTATAAGTATTAGAGTACAGGTTGTTCCTAGAGTTCATAAGGTGAGGACAGAGTGTAGGAATCAAAATAGCTGGGATTAAAGGTCCCAGTTAGAAACCTGTTTCTAACACTTTTAGTGATTTTGGTGGATGGGGAGAGAGAGGAAGGATGACAGGAAGGGGTGGTCGGCGGGTGGATAGGGATTCACTGGTGGTTCTATTGGGAGGTTTGGTGGACCTGCAGGCAACCAAGGTGGTTGTGGTGAAGGGTGGAGCCACAGCTATGCCTATGGAGGGAGGGGTGTGACCATGGTGTGCCACCGGTGTCATGAGAGAGGATACATGGCGGTAGAGTTTCGCAATGCCATTGTGTGCTTGGAATGTGGAAGTCTATGGCATAGAAGAGATGCGTGTAAGAGGAAGAAGCCTATGGCCAGTCTTGAAGGGCAAAACCCTAGAGGTGGGGCGAGTGGTTATGGTGCAAACCCTAATGAAGGGCCTCGTGCATGGAGGCAGACAAAGGGCGCACCAACACGTAGGGGGTTTGCGAATGACCATGGGAGTATTACATGGCCACAACAAGGATGGAACCAGCAAGAGGGTGCTTGGGGTTGTCCTTCACCGCCCCCTCCACCTTCTTCTCTTGTTGTGGAAATTACCCTCACTCCTGAAGTATTGGCAGTGGAGTCTGTTACGACCCGATTCCCGAACCCCTACGAGATACGAGAATCAGACCGACTCGACTAATCCTAAGACCTAGTCGTCCAACGAGAAAGTAACCAAAAGAGCAGTAAAATGAACCACATTTAGCATGAATATAACTAGCAGTAACAAAATACAGCAGTAAGAAAAGGAAATACTACAGTATACACCACCACAACAGTAGAGCAGCAAACATGTACAAAACATGAAGCTTGCAATAAAGAAGTACAAGGGTAAACAAGAAAACTACTCACTACAGTGGAAGAAAAGTACAGAAGGTACTACAGGTAACTCTACTGGACCCTACTAGGCCCAGCGTCCTCTGCAGCCGCTGACCCTGACTGCTCAACACCTGGTCCTGAAAAGTAACGAGGGTAACACGTCAGCAAAACGCTGAGTAGAGTGGTAACTAAAGGCTAAGGAAGCAGTAGAGTGTACAGTAGCTATTATATTTTTACTTTCTTTATTTACGTCTTTCTATTATTTCACGATTGATTTATTTCTCAGATCCTTCACTTGATCTCGAATGTTCCTTGTGGGAACGATCTTGATTGCAGTCTTTTCCGAAAAGTAGAAGTAACACGTGGTGCTCTCCTGGCCGGGAGAGTCCCCTGTGGTGGTCCTACCCTCAGTCAACCACCCAAGGTCGCTAACAGACGTAACGGTACTACGGCACGCACGATAAGCGCACGGGTAGATACCCCGCACTGGCACGCGGTCAGTCATTTTCGTTAACGGGTGCGCCCAAAACACAGCACGAAACCAGTATGGGGCAGAGCCCTCTCAGTAATAGGGGTCCAACCCCTCCACAGTCCACGCACCCTCGCCTGACTACGCTGGTTTGCCCAGTGGGCCTAACAAGTCGGTGTAGGAGAGCTAGCAGAACCCCGGGGTCCGTGGGGTAGCTAGTGCTCTCCCTACACTAGTAGCTCTCCTCGGTACTGTGTACACGAGAGCCAAAAGTCGGTACAAAGTAGCCAGTCCTAACCCCGGGTCCCTAGGGCGGCTAGCTCCGCACTGCACTAAACAAAGGGACAGTCGCTCTCCTTGGTACTCCGTACTCAAGGGCCAGCTCACTTCCCCAATCTATCCCATTCACTTTCCAGGAGTTCTACTCCTAATTCCCCGTAGGGTTCAAGCTCTTTTAACTCAGCCAACTTAGGTTTCACCGTTCCAGATTTATGTCCATACAATTCATGTTCTCATCCGTATATATCCATTTATAACAGGCAACTGTTAACCAATTTACAGGTAGTTATCATTTCCTTTCCAGTTTTCCAAGACTGCAATGTATATATTTAACTAGTTTTCCAGTCCTAGGATTCATGCCATACCCTAGGATCTATCATTCAATCTAGTTTTCCAGTCCTACGATTCATACAATACCCTAGGATCGACCATTCAATCTAATTCCTCAGTCCTAGGATTCATGCAATACCCTAGGATCTACCATTCAATCTAATTCCTCAGTCCTAGGGTTCATGCAATGCCCTAGACTCTATCCATTGTTTCATAATTGTACAAATTTTGTTAAATAATTTACAGGGCCACTCTACCTGCGAAATCTAGAGTACTAGGGGCGTGGTCGGCAATCCCGCGCGCCTCCGCAACCTCCTGAGTCACAACGGAACGAGGTCCTAACACAAGGATCAACACAAGGAGTTTCTCAGAATGGTATACAATTGCTGTAAATAGGTAGAGGAAATAAATCTGGAATGAACGCAACTTGAAACGCGGAAAACGGACTCCGAACGAACCCTAAATGGGCTAAAAATGACGAGTCTATCCAAAATCAGACGTCTAGAACTTCTTCCAGACGTCTTAAAACGTCGATCATGCCATACCTTCTTCTGCGCAATCCTTCAGACGTCCAGAAGCTCGCTGGATCGTCTGAAGTCAATTTCCAGACGTCCGATTGTCACCTCGAACGTATGGAGGACCTCTCCGTCGTCTGGTACCGCGACCAGACATCTGATTCACGTGGGATGGCGAGCCCTCGTGCCCTCCCGAGCAGAACCTGCACACACACACTCCTGCTCTCAGTACGACGAAACGCAGAAAAACCACAGCGGACAGTTGCAAGGTCGTACACGCGAAAAAGGAGAAGGTAAGAAAATATCTTACTTGTCAGACGTTTGGACAGTCCTCCAGACGTCTTCGACGTCGTTGGGACGTAAGTCCAGACGTCTGATTCTGGAAAAATTTCCAGAACCAGTGCCCGATTCGCTCTCCGCCTGCGACGTGCGGCCGCACCGCGCCCCATCCGCTTGTTGCCCGAGCTGCAGCAGCTCCCTCCGCGACACCCCACACCCGCCGCTCCCCCGCTCGCTCGTGTTCTCGCACTGGCAGGGAGAAGGAGAAGAGAAGGGCAGAGGAGATGAGGGTGAGGGAGAGGGAGAGGGCGAGAGCTTATATAGGCAGCGAGGGGAGAGAGAAAAAAGGGAGATGGCGTGTTTGCAGGTAGAGAGAGGAAAAGAAGACGAAGGCGACGGGTGCAGTCTGCGCGCAGACGCAACTTGGTACGCCAAAAAATTTATTACCAGATGTGTGGGAAGGGTTCCAGACGTCTGGACAGACGTCTGGGCCACTTCCCACACATCTTAAAAGTCCGTTTGATGCCACGTTCGTAACAGAGTCCAAGTTGTGAGGTGCCCTTATTGGGGTGGTCATGGCAGGCTCTCCCTCCATGGACAATCTCCACGTGATTGTAAGATCTCTCGCTCTCTCTCTCTCCTGCATGTGGAAGATTTCATGGTTGAATGCTTCGAAGTTTCTATTGTTTGGGCTTTGTGATGGTGATTTAGAAGTCTTAAAATTTCTTTCTTCTTGTTATGAGAATATCTCAATTATTTGGTGAATGGTCTCTCCTTTTGATGGTGCCATGAATGAACATCCCCTACAAAGGGTATCTGTTAGGGACGAAACAGTTGAAATCAAGGGACTTCCTCTCCATCTCCATTCATGCAGTAGTTAATCATGTTGTAGCAGGGTTTACATCAATGAAAGAAGATTATGTGGTCGACCTTATGGATGGTGATGGTAGTGTGGTGCAAGTTGGTGTCAGACTAAGGCATGGTGGACCCTTTCATGAGAGAATTGTTCTACGATGTGGGGGCTCATCTTGGCTTCTTCATGTTACTATGCATGTGCATCAAGCAACCAATATGGAGGAAGTGGAGGCACGGGTAGCAAGAGAAGTGGAAGGTAATCTCACAACACAATGGAAGAAGGTGGACCGTATGAACAATGAAGGATTGGGGTTTGGGCAAAAGAAGAGGAAGGTGATTGTTAGTGTGCGAATGGAGGATAGGGAGGATGACATGGAAGTCATTGGTAGCAAGATGGAAGACAAGGTCGTGGAGGGCACCATTATAGTGTGCAAGGAGACTCCCAAACCATGCAACTTGACTGAGGGGATGGGGAATAAGGAGGCTTCATGTGGTGGTGGTGATGTGTTCACCTTCTTCAACACTCTTAAGGGAGCATTATATAATGAAGGCTCTTTTGTGCAATCACATGGGGGTTTTGCAGGAAGAGGGAGGTATAATCTTCGTAGCCGTGGGCCAGGCAAGCAAGAACATATTGAGGTGAGTCATGTGGCTAAGGTGCTGTCACACATAATGATGGTGTTGTCAGGGGTGCATATTCCTCATCATGTTGAAAGTTTTATCTTGGAATGTGCATGGGTTGAGGGATAGCACGAGGCAGAGGATGCTTGCTAGATATCTAAAGGAGTGGTATATTGACTGTGCACTTCTACAGGAGACGCATATTGAGGGTGATGAAGGTAGTGCGTGGTAGCTAGTGTGTCTCAATGGGGAGGTAGAGGTGAAGTTTATCAAATCTGATAGGAGATCGGGTGGCCTATGAGTATGGTGGAAGAGATGTACCTTACAGCTGGTGGATGTCTGGGAGGGGAGATACACAATTTCCTGTTGATTGAACAGAACATGTGATAGCTCTACATTATGTGTGACTTGTGTGTATGGGCCATGTTCTCAGGGTGATAGGCCAAGCTTCTAGGAAGAATTGAGCACTGTCTCATCGTGGGTGAGAGGGGCTACATGGCTTGTAGGGGGTAACTTCAATGCAACCCTCTTTTCATATGATAGGCCTGATGGTAGAACAGATTCCTCCACGTTTGGCTTTCAAAATGTAGTTTCTGATCTGGAGTTGGTGGCCCTACGCACGTCTGGGGCTCTCTACAGTTGGAGGAATGAGAATGCATTGATGTCAAAGATTGATCGATCCTTATGCAATGTGGTTTGCTGGGGATGTTTCACTTGGCCATGGTGGTGGCACGAGCCATCCTTATTGGAGGATGCCAAGCAAGAGCTATATCCAAGATGCAAGAAGTTTAGTAAGTTATCATTTTTTGTTCAACTTTATCACATAAAGTGCCTTAGTGGATGGACAAACAAATCTTTTACCATGCTACTTGAGCTTCTTAAAGATGCATTGCCAGAGGGAGAAACCCTTCCTAATTCTTTCTATCAAACCAAGAAAATTATAGCTAAACTTGGCCTTGCTTATGAAAAAATTGACATATGTCTAGAAAAATGTATGCTATATTGGAAAGAGCATGCAAATGATAATTCATGCCATATATGTGGTACTTCGAGATGGAGACAAAGAACATCAAGATCTGAAGTTGATGAAACTCTTCAACTTGAATCAGATGAAGAAATTGCTTCTTAAGTTATGTGGTACTTTCCATTGAAACCAAGGTTACAAAGACTATTCATGTCATCGAAGACATCACACCTGATGAGATGACATTCTGAAGGTCAATTAAAAGATACAATGCTTAGACATCTTGCAGATTCCCCAGCATGGAAGACATTTGATAGTAAATATCCTTATTTTGCTTCAGAGCCTTGAAATGTTCACCTTGGTTTAGCTATTGATGGTTCAATCCTTTTAGGATGATGACAACACAACATAGTACTTGACCTGTTATCCTAATTCCCTATAATTTACCTCCATGGTTATGTGACGTGGTTCGTGCGTGTGTGTTTAGAAGTGTCATTATAGTTTGCACTTGCGACGTCGATTTTAAAATAAAGAAACGGATGTGAATCCGAGTGTCGGTCTCAGGGAGGCGTGAAAACCAGATTTTTCTTATCACTTATTGTCACAAAAATCGTGGGGTTTTGCTTGCGAAAAGGCGCGGGTGAAAAGCAAGAGAGAGAAAGAGAGAGAGAGAGATTGGGTTAGAGTTGTTTCATTTGTAACATGCAATTTAAATAGAAAATAAAGCAAGCAACTGAATAGAAAATAACTTCATTAATCATGCAGCTTTAGTTCATGAATTACAACATTAGATACATGCTTAAACATAAGTAAAGTAAAGCATAAAAGAATGGAAGAAAGAGAGAGAGAGGGAGGGCGGCGAGGCAGCCACGGTGGTGGAGAGGGCTCCGTCGGCAGCTCGTCATCTTCGGCGATTACAAAAGAGCTTAAAGGTAGCTAGGAGAGGGGTAGAGTAGCTGCAAGCAGAGTGAATGCCTTGAATGGGTGGTTGGAAGGGGCTTAAATAGGGAGAGGAGCTTTCCAAATGAAGAAGGGGTTTTAGTGACGTCTGGGACGTTGCTAAAACCCTTCCCGAAACATCGGTGAAGCCCCCTGCCCGTCGGTCTCTCTCCCGCAGCCGTTCTTCCTCGCGCCCGATCTGTGTGCGTGGCATGAGAGCCGTCCGATCAAAGATCGGACGGCTGAGGTCTCCGCACGAGCGTGCTCGGATCGCGCCTTGAGTGCACGTGCGCGCAGGCGTTGTCGACCGGCGTGTGCGTACGCGTGGCTAATCGCTGCCTGAGGATGCACCGCATGGTGCGATCGTCACCGTTCGCGTGCGGATCTACGGCCTTAATTAGTTGCACCCGCTCGAACAGCAAATTAGGCAGCGCGCGGGGTCTCGAATGCCCGCCGCTGCCTTTACGAACAGCGCGCAGCCCACTGCACTACCAGGCTGGATTGTCGCGCGGAGGAGGCGAGGCACGCGGGCGTGGGGCGCTGCAAAGCCATGCGATGGAGGATCAACGGCCGAGATGCGTCCCTTGGTGGAGGAAGCGGGGGTGTGCTGTGCGCGGTAGGGCGGATGCAGGCGCGATGAGGCTAACACGTGGCGACCCCAGAACTTCTTGGGCCCATTGTGGGAGCTCCAGATGTCAGATTTGGCTGATTTCGAGTCCGTTGGACTCCGTTCGTCGTTCTGAATCCATCCATGTGGTCCGATTGCTCATCTGAGGCCTGCTTTGACAAGTGCTCATACAAGTGGCCATTAATACTATTTTATAAGCAATCTTGACATATGATGCATGCAATACTCTCATTCTACTTATGTTGTGTTATCTATGCCTCTTATTCTTAAGATGGACTCTATTTAACAGAATTATCACCCCAAGATGTAGTGTTATCATACCCCCATGCTTACTCCTTGCTAGTCCCTAGTAAGGTTTATTCTAGCCTTTATTTTCTGTTAGAATTTAAGAAGTAATTACTTAGACACTTCGTCACTTGTCAATAGGAGGAAATATACGAAGATCTTAATCTACAAAGACTGAGTAGCGCGCGGGTGTCTGCCAAAATACAAATCGCCTAAATCCTTACTTTCATGTATGTAAATATACATATGTATATATATATATATATATTTTAGATTTTTTGGAATTCAGAGTGGGTTGGTAACTTTTTACGGCTACCCAACCCACCCAAAACTTGGACAAAACTCTAAGTGCTAAGCATCTTGGTGTGGAGATCGTGATAGACTCACTCAACGGTAATTCAGACAGACTCCGGGTTCCTACACCCCTAGGTGACCAGAAGAGGAAGTATTTTTTCCTGAAGGTGTATTTGTTCGATTGGTAGATTTCTCCCTATGTTTGTTTTAATTGGGGTCAACACAAGGATTTTTCCAGTGTATATCTCCCCGACTTGTACTACTTCCCCGCTTCTTCCTTAAGTGTTTTGGTTCTTTTTGTGCAATTACTGAGCTGGGCTCTGGACAACCGACCAATGGGCTGTTACCCACGATCACTTGCCAGCCATACTCGTGCGGTGAAGTGTGGTTTATTTTATTTTCTTCTCTCTCTTTCTTTTTTTTTTGTAGGTGGCTTCCCTGATCTCAAATGTACCTAGAGGCAATGAAGAAGAAGTGGTCCCGTGGCTGGGCTCTGGACAACCTGTCAATGGGCTGTTACCCACGACAACTTGTCTGCCATACCACCCTAGAGAGTTCATTAGCTACCCAATTTCTGTCAAAATCTCCAAGGAGTGAGTCTGTGCAAAAATGTGTGCAGATGCTTAGACTCAAAGTCCTTCTGAGTTAGAGGGTAAGTTGATAAGTCGTATACTTATCACCTTATTTAGTGGGTGGATTAGAGTAGCTTAAGGTTGCAAGGATTTGAGGCTAAATCCATATTTTAATTGACACCAGGGTTGATTAAGTCTGAAGGCCTAAAAAGTCTAAATGTTCAAGTTCTTTTTGTATTATTTCCCACTATTGACAAGTTTCTAATGCCTAAGTTTCTTCCTAAATTCAATTTTTTTTTAATTTTATTTTATTCAGACTGATTAAATGAGCTCAGGATCGTGCAATTTACCACCCCCCCATGCTTAAGTTGGACAATGTCCTCATTGGCAAATACATGGATGCAACAGGGGTTTAAAAAGATATTACCTAAGTGACGTGAAATACCGGATCAGTTTGAATCCTCTGGGTTGCCTCCCAGAAAGCGCTGAGTTTAACGCCTTCGGTTGGGCATAGTGCACAAACAGGGATGATTTGGGTCAAGGAGGTATGTACAAAATCAGCCAGACCCAAAATTAGTAGTCCACAGATGCGAACAAGGTTGTGGTGGAGTCCCGTTCCTAAGGGGTGGGAATTCTGCAGCAGATGTAACATGCATGCCCGTGTCAGATCCTCTCTTAGTCTGCGGGCATGCAAAGAAGTTGATGTGGATGAGCGCACCCCGAATATGACATGCCAGACACTAAAGATGTAGGTTTTATACCCAGCTTGTATCCCCATAAAATTGTAATCCATCAAAAGTGTATCAATTCCAGTGCATTCGGGTTGCGAGATTTTTATTCTGGTAGGGCAAGTAACAAAATCAAGAGTTTCATAATGAGCCCTACAATCAAACATGAGGCCTCTCTCCAAAGACGAATCCATCTCTTCCGCAACTATGGTTTCATTACTCATTCCCTCTGAGCCCTTGACCTCAAGAATATTTTCTTCAACCTCCTTTGTATCAGATTCACTGTTTGAGGTTGCATTAGAGGTAGGGCCAATTTCATCCTTGGTGCAGTGGTCAGACGACTTAACTGTAGGTTTGCTACAATGCCTTCCTTCTCTTCTTTTCTTCTGTTTCTCTCCTTCGTTTCTTCTTCTTCTTCGGCTGCCACGAGCGGCTGAGGCTTCAGCCGCTTCCCTTCTTTTCCTTCCTTCCTTCCTTCTTCTCCTTCTGTTCCTACATGCTCACACAAGGATTAGGGAGCAAAACCTACCCCTACCCTTCCCCGCATCTCTCTCTTTCTCAGATTTCTCTCTTAGGACCTCTCTCCCAGAGCCGGGTAATCGGGTGCGGGTATCACGCCCAAGACCAGGCCCACCGGTGTGCGGTGGTGGGCGAGGAGTGCGCGGTTTGGGTAATCGAATCCGGCCTAGACCCGCGGGGCGTGAGCGCGGGCGAGGGCGAGTGAGCGCGTGGCGCGCAGCGTGCGAGAGGGACCTGACCCCTGTGTTCGAAGGCAAATAGCTTTAGACACTTTTCTAATTTAAGTGCGGGCGCTTAGCCACGCACTTACGAGGTGGGACTAAAGTCCCACCTCCCAAATTGGCGCTTGCAGCTGAGGAAGCCGCAGGTAATTACAGCAGCTCTCGAGGCCTTCGCCCCAGCTGCAGACCTGGGTGTGTTTGCAGAGGCAACCCGCGCGTCCTGGGGTGTGGACCTGGGCTGGAGAGCACCTGCAGCTGCAGGTGAAGGAGCTGCAACAGCTCGGTAATGGCGGCGAAGGGGCTCCGACCTGAAAACAGGAATACGGCCTCTCAGCCCAATCAGAAGACACAGGGAGCTTCGCCGGAGTACGGCGAAGGCAGTGCGGGTGGTGGCGAGGCGCGAGGCCGCGTGTGGAGGTAGCCCTAGGTCGAACTGTGGCCGGAGAGGTGGGTTTGTTCGGGGGGTGGTCGGGTGGCATTTGGCAGTGAATGGAAAGGGGGAATCGGTTGAGTGGAGTGAGGGGAAGCTTCTGGGGTAGTCGGCGAGGGGTGAGGAGGTCTGTGGAGGTGAGATGGGCTTGCCGGAGAAGGTGGTCGGAGACGGAGCAAGCGGAGGTGGAAGTCGCGTACGGTGGAGCAAAAAGGTAAATTGAGAGAGGGAAAATGTAAGGGAGGAGGAGAGGAAGCTATTTACCTAGGTTTTGGATGAAGGGGGAGGGTGGAGCAGCTGGCTCATATCTACCGGAGCTGGAGAAGAAGGAGCCCTGGAGGAGGAATGCAGCGACGAGGAGGCAGGCGGAGGGCGCCGGCGGGTACAGCACGGCACGGACGATGGGGCATGGAGAACCCTGCTGCAGGTAAGGCAGCAGAGAGACGAGGAGGAAGAGGAAGAAGTCGCCAGAAGCTTCGGGCCTTCTGACGGAGGAGGAAGGGATGAAGTGGGGGGTTTTCTCCATCAAAGAAGAGCTTTCTCAAACCGGCAGGGGGTGCCGGTCCTTATAAAGAGGTTGGCGCAGAGGGAGGAGCGGGCTGGCGACGTGTTAGCCTCGCCGGAGCGTGGCCGGAAGGGACGCCCATACCTTCCGCGCATTCGCACGGAAGGTATGGGGGTCGACAGAGAGCATGGCCGGGTCCCTGCGACAGAGGACGTCGCAGGGAACCCCGCTACTGTTTTGTAGGGCGGTAACCCTTCTCTGCACGGCGCCATGCTCCGCGCAAGGTCGCCGAAGCATGGTGCTGCGCAGAGTTTGCAGGAGGGACCGTTCTACAAAGAATGATGAAAAGATGGGGGCCAAAATGCAAGTGTTTCAAAAGATGAGGGTCAAAAAGTAAATGAAGAGGACCAAATTGTAAAGTCAGCCAAGGAGGTCTCCTCTTAGGCTTAAGTTTTCATTCAAGACTAATCTGAACCTAAGAATTTTAATGGTGAATTTTAATTCTAGGTTGGACCAAGTTTGACAGGCCAATTTGCGTAAAAACCCAAATTAAGTCATTAATTGGGCATGGTTCTCTTTTTAGGTCAAAATAGGTTCCTAAGGCCAAATTGAAGGTTCTAAACCCTAGAGATTATTTTTCTATGAATTTTAGAGGGTTTATTTGATTTTTATCCTACCTCGAATCTCGTGAATTGAAGTAGATTTGTTTTAGGATTACAGAATGTCATTTAATTTCTTAAAATTGCTATAACCCTTTTTAAATCAGATCATCCCACTTTCCCTCTTATTAGGCTTGTTTGACCTATGTTTGGATCCTTCATTACCCTGTTTGCCAACTCCATTGGTGAAATTGCAGTTTTATCCCTTATGATTTATTTTCTTCTTAAACTCAGAATTCTCTGAGTTAAGCCTTTCTTTGGGTCATGAAGGAGCTTTTTCTCATATATCAGGGTTAGATTGTATTAGTTAGGGTTTATGATGAGGTTCTCATCATGCCTCTTAATTTTTCACTTTCAGAGTGTGTGCTTCTATCAAAGCATGATTTTCAAGCAAGGATTTTTTCAAGATGTGGTGTCTTTTAGTGTTTCATCCTTACTTTAGTGTCTTTTAGGGTTGACGTGTCTTAATGTTTTCAGACAAGTTTCAGTGAGCACGTCATGTTTTGCACACAATTTGGTGAAAGTAGATTCCTTTTATTGTGTAGAGGCTCTAAAACCCTAATGTACTCATCCTAATTATTATAGAGCTTCTATTAGATGAGTCAATTTTAGGGTTGAGTGGTGCGGCCCAAGTCAATCCAAGGTGGCTTCGCAAACACTACTCAAAAAGAGAAAAGAACACTCCAAGAATTTATTCAGAATGTTAGAGTGTACATTTTTTGTTGGGTGATGTGTTAAGGATGTGGGCCAGGTAATCATACACCACGCCAACTTTTTTCAATTTTATAATTTTTTTTTAGTTTTTCAAGCAAGCAAACAAACATGAGTGAAGAACTACTCACGACCGGTCCTTGTTGCGCCTACTTCCTTGTTACCGTCATGGGTTGTGCTGCTTCGCCGTCCAAGCGCCGAATTCCTACAACTATCAAGTAAAAGGAGACAAGGCATTAGACGATGAGAGAATGGATGTGAAATGGAAGTGACAAAATAAATCCGTTGCCTCCCTAGCAACGGCGTCAAAAACTGACGTGGTTTATGCGTGTGTGTTTAGAAGTATCGTTATATATTGCACTTGCGACGTCGATTTTAAAGTAAAGAAACGAATGTGAGTCCGAGTGTCGGTCTCAAGGAGGCATGAAAAATGAATTTTTCCTGTCACTTATTGTCACGAAAATCGTGGGGTTTTGCTTGCGAAAAGGCGCAGGTGACAAGTGAGAGAGAGATTAGGGTTAGAGTTATTTCATTTGTAACATGCAATTTAAATAGAAAATAGAGCAAGCAACTGAATAGAAAACAACTTCATTAATCATGCAGCTTTAGTTCATGAACTACAACATTAGATACATGCTTAAACATAAGTAAAGTAAAGCTTAAAAGAAGGGAAGAAAGAGAGAGAGAAGGAGGGCGGCGAGGCAGCCACGGTGGTGGAGAGGGCTCCATTGGTGGCTTGTCATCTTCGGTGATTACAAAAGAGCTTAAAGGTAGCTAGGAGAGGGGTAGAGTAGTTGCAAGTGGAGTGAATGCCTTAAATGGGTGGTTGGAAGGGGTTTAAATAGGGAGAGGGGCTTTCCAAATGAAGAAGGGGTTTTAGCGACGTCCGGGATGTCGCTAAAACCCTTCCCAAAACGTCAGTGAAGCCCCCTGCCCGCCGGTCGCTCGCCCGCAACCGTTCTTCCTCGCGCCCGATCTGTGTGCGTGGCATGAGAGTTGTCCGATCTAAGGTCTTCGCACAGGCGTGCTTGGATCGCGCCTTGAGTGTGCGTGCACGCGGGCGTTGTCGACCAGCGTGTGCATGCGCGTGGCTGATCGCCGCCTGAGGACGCGCCACGTGGTGCGATCATCACCGTCCACATGCGGATCTACAACCTTAATCAGCCGCGCCCACTCGAATAGCGAATTAGGTAGTGCACGGGGTCTCGAATGCCCGCCGCTGCCTTTGCGAACAGTGCATAGCCCGCTACACTACCGGGTTGGATTGTCGCGTGGAGGAGGCGAGGCGCTTGGGCGTAGGGCACTGTGGAGTCGTGCGATGGAGGATCAATGGCCGAGATGTGTCCCTTGGTGGAGGAAGCAGGGTCGTGCTGTGCGCGGTAGGGCGGATGCAGGCACGGTGAGGCTGACACGTGGTGGCCCCATGGCCGTTGATCATCAAATCAACGGTCAGAACTTCTTGGGCCCATTGTGGGAGCTCCGGATGTCGGATTTGGCCAATTTTGAGTTCATTGGACTCCGTTCGTCATTCTGAATCCATCTGTGTGGTCCAATTGCTCATCTGAGACCTGCTTTGACAAGTGTTCATACAAATGGCCATTAATATTATTTTATAAGCAATCTTGACATATGATCCATGCAATGCTCCCATTCTACTTATGTTGTGTTATCTGTGACTTTTATTCTTAAGATGGGCCCTATTTAACAGAATTATCACCCCAAGATGCAGTGTTATCATTATGCATGAAGCAATCAAATTTCACATTATCGACATTAATTCCTAGTCTGTCTAGTCCAAAAGCTCATACAGATGTATTTTTGCAACCATTAATTGAGGAATTGAAAGTTTTCTGGGAGATTGGTATTCCAACATTTGATGTTGACCGCAAAAAAATATTTTAGTTGCATGCTGCAATAATGCGAACTATCAATGATTTTCCGACATATGCTGATATTTCAGGATGGGCTACAAAATGATATCTTGTATGTCCTTTTTGTAATAAAGATAGTGATTCACAATACTTGGAAGGTAGTTGAAAGGTAGGCTACATGGGCCATCGTCGTTTTCTTCCAATGAATCATAGATTTAGAAGGCAATCAACACCCTTCAATGGAAAGCAGGATTTGAGGTGTATGCCAAAAAGATTATCAAACATGTTGATAATGACACAATTAGAAAAAGTTCCTAGTATTATTGGCACAGATCCCAAAAAGAGGTGTAAGTATTGGCCTAATTGGACAAAATTAAGTATATTTTTTCAGTTGCCATATTGGAGAGAGAATGCTATACGTCATAATCTTGATGTCAAGCATATTGAGAAAAATGTATGTGACAGTATAATAGGAATTGTATTACAATTGGAAAAGAAAAACAAAGATGGTATAAAGAGTTGTATTGACTTGTAAAAGTTGAACATTAGACATGCACTTCAAAGAGGTTGAAAATATGACTATCTTGCCTCCAGCATGTTATAACTTAGACAAGAATGAGAAGTCAAATCTATGTGAGATCATTAAAAGAGTCAAAGCTCCAAATGGTTATGCATCTAATATATCAAGATGTATAAATCTACGTGATCGCAAGATTTCAGGCTTGAAAAGTCATGATTGCCATATACTAATGCATCAACTACTTCCTATATCATTACAAGTTGCCATATCAAATGATATTGTTCAATCAATATTGATAGATTTCTGCAGCTTTTTTCGAGATATATGTTCAAAAGAGCTTGATCCATAATATCTTGAATAGTTCAAGCAGAAGATTGTCATATTGATTTGTCAATTGAAGAAAATATTCCCACCTGTTGAAATCTTGTTCCACATCTTTTTTTAGTGTTAACAAAATTATTGTAGATTGATGTTTGCAATTGAGTATTTTTTGAATTATGACAAGGAGGCATGATGATGAGGGAAAGATCATCTTCGACCTTTATATTTTTTAGATTAGATTTTTATTTTATAGAATGTATGCCTCTTAACAAAGAATCAACTTGGATCATAAAATTAATTAGAGATAAATTAGGATTTATACTATGATCATTTTCAAAGAACGTAATTAATTGATAATACACTTAAAATAGGTACTTGTAAGCAAGTACTGATACTGTTCATCAGTATCAGTATATGCAAGGCACAGGTTTGAGCCTATGTCTCAAACTATAAACAACAAATATCGGTACTAATCAAGAATATCGGTACCTGATGGTCATAGTTTAAAGACTCAGTTCTGGCCTGGACCTTACAACTACCGGTACCCATGATGAGCACCGGTACAGGTAAGTCACAGTGCCTAATGTGGATTATTCCCTACCAGGAGGGGGTGATGTAATAAATTGCGGAATTGAAAATAAAACAATCTCACAAAATTCAATCACACAATGTGTACAATTATTTTTAGGTGGAAACCCAAACCGGGTGAAAATCACCACCTAACCCTCTCGAGTTAGGATTTTCCGATCAACCAAGTTGATCAAATCCACTAAACGAATCACTTAAACGAGGGTGATTCAACCTCAATTACAACCACGCTACAAGTGCGAGGGTAGCGTTCCTTAACCCCTTCTCTTCATGAGAAGGATTTTGTCCCACGAAGGAGACGGGAATTCACAAAGCGAATGTCCAACCAAATAACAAAGTAAAATAACAAATATAGTCCTATAGAGCCAACAAAGATTTAAACCTAGCTTCTATAGGAATTAGGAAAGCTCCCCTTTGCAAGGAATGCGTCGAATCGATGACACGGGTGCGTGAGCCACGCGATGGCACAACGTCGCTCTCGTGAACTACGATGGGAGAGCGAGTGCGCAAAGGTTTGATGCTCTCAAGATGTAGAACTTGAGCTTGGAGAGCAAGAGCTTCTCTTGGACACAAAAGAGTGTGAAAGTGTATCTAGGTGTCTTTTTGGTGTCTCTAGGTGTATCTTGATGTGCAAGAGGTTCCTCACTATTCATAAAGGTCTTAGGAAAGCTTTGGAAGGCTTAGGAAAGCTTCCATAGCCATTGGGAGCAAAGCCCAAGAGAATCAGGCCGAAATTAGGAACAATGATTGCACTGACAGGGTTACCAGACGTCTGATCCTGGCATCAGACATCTGGGAAGCCAGTTTAAGACGTCTGAAAATAAGGTCAGACGTCTGATTTTATGTGGGTTTCTTCCTGTCTTGAATCAGATCTAAACAGGGTTCTAGCGCAAGTCCATCAGACGACATACAGGACGTCTGGCACTATGTCTAGACGTCTGGAAACCTACTTTTTCGTGGGAATGGATTTCCAAGAGTTGCAACGGCTAGAAAATCTCTGAGAAGAGATTTTGGGTCAGCCGAGGCAAAACGGTCATCTATCAGACATCTGGAAAGGCTTAAGGACGTCTGATAAGGCTCTAACGGTCATATCCTTGAGTGTTTGCTAAGCCAGCCAACGGTCCACTAATTGGACGTCTGGCAAATTCATCAGACGTCGTCTATGACGTCTGGAAAGAGGTCTGGACATCTAATTTCATCAGACAGCTAACAAGTCCAGCCTAAATGTTATTAGACGTCTGAATCAACAGTCAGACGTCTTAAAACACATTATCAGACGTCTAATCTTGGAATTAGACGCCTGAAAAGGCTGTTTAAACCCTATATTGGTTTTCCAAGTTTTCTACAGAAAACCTAAGTATCCTAGGATTGTGCTGGTGTTCCTAAGACTACTGTAAGGGTACTTTGAGGCTCTTTAACATGAATCTAAGTAACAAAAATAAAGAGCAACAAAAGAAACGAAAAATACAAAGAGTACAAGAGAAGGAAATCTATCTTATTCTTCTTGTCCTTCCATCTTCAATCTATCGCTCCTCGCGAATCTTCTCTGTTCTCCATCAAGCTCCTCCAATCCGTCCTGGATGCGAGCTCAAACTCGGTCTAATCACGTCTCCATTTGCAATTTGACCTGAAATCTAAGACTCCAAGTGCAAATGTTAAACAACATGTGTTTCGTTATCATCAAAACAAATGATTGCGGTGCTCTAACACCAACAATCTCCCCCTTTTTTATGATGACAAAACCATAAATAATAATGCAAAAAATCCTCCCCATTTTTGACATTATCAAAAAGGTTTAATTGATTTTACATTTCCTATAACTCTCCCTTAAAACATGCTCTTCTATGAATTTCAAAAGTAATGTTCTCCCCCTTTCTGTAATAACAAGATAGCTATTATTTTCTCTCCCTTACTAAAGGAAATTTAGCTAACTTGCATCTCCCTCTTAAAAATTGACAATTAGCTCATAAATTTTTTTAACTCCCCCTATCTAAATGCTAATGATAAAAAGATAGGGTGAAGAATTTTTACCTCACCTACCATGGCCAATAAAATGACCCAAATGGTGGTGGTGGATGCCACATTGGATGGGGCTCCCATCCGTAGCTTGGAGACCCAGGCATTAGTGTCGGTCTCCAGTTTGGTGGTCGACGTGCGGCGGGTTCATTATTTCTTCGCCATCTTGTCGGTCTTCTCGTTCTCCTCCTTGGTCTACTCCTTGGTTCTCCCAACTTGAGTTGACCAACCTTGGGCTTGTAGGTCCAGTCCTTCGTGTTGTAGTTATCCCGGAAACCTACAAAATATGATTCCAATTCTTTCTTTGGTATCCAAGTGAGCTTGGATCTGGATCTATTAACGGGTCTTCTTGATGGAAATCCTTTCTCAATCTTACGACTATAAAAATTATCTACTTTGTTGATTAATTTGTTAGAGTTTTCCCTAAGACATGCAATTTCTTTTTCTATAATATGCATCTTAGTCTGTAAATCAAAAATTTTTAACCTTAAACTATCATTTTCTTCAATCAATTTAATATTTTCATTAATTAGGTTTTTATTTTCTAGAAACAAATTTTCATTTTCAGAAGTGTTAGAACTAGGGCTTATTTCTAAATCCTTAAGTTTATTTTCTAGCCTTTCATTTTCAGATTTAAGAAAACTAAGATTCTTTTTCATGCTTTTATTTTCTATTTTTAGCGATTTACTAAGCTCATACAACTCATTAAAAGCATCTTGTAAATCCGAGTTTACCTCATTGTCGCTGTCGTCGCTGTCTTTATCCGTGATGGCCATGAATCCAAGGCACACGGTTTCCTTCTTCTCGAGATCTTCTTCCGAGCTCGTCTCCTCATGAGTGCCTTCCAACCTCCTCCATATCTCGTGGGCGGTGGTGCACTCTTGGATTCGTTCGAACTCCTTCGGACTCAATGCGCAATACAAGGCATTCATTGCCTTTGCGTTGAGTGAAAGCTCTCAAATCTGCAGCTGCGAGTAGCCTCCTTAGGGTCGCTTCGGGATCTCGTATGGGGTTTCGCAACATCCCCATATCTCAAACTCAGTGCCTTGGAGCCACGTCTTCATCCTCAACTTCTAATATCCAAAGTCCCTCCCGTCGAAATAGGGTGGTCGGACGGTGGACTGCTCTTCGGAGATTCTGATTGTGAATATGCTCCCCTCCATGATCTTCTTGCCGGGTGTTACTCCGATCTCGTAAGAACCTACTCTGATACCAATTGTGGATTCTTCCCTACCAGGAGGGGGTGACGTAATAAATTACGGAATTGAAAATAAAACAATCTCACAAAATTCAATCACACAATGTGTACAATTATTTTTAGGTGGAAACCCAAACCGGGTAAAAACCACCACCTAACTCTCTCGAGTTACGATTTTTCGATCAACCAAGTTGATCAAATCAACTAAACGAATCACTTAAACGAGGGTAATTCAACCTCAATTACAACCACGCTACAAGTGCGAGGGTAGCGTTCCTCAACCCCTTCTCTTCACGAGAAGGATTTTGTCCCACGAAGGAGATGGGAATTCGCAAAGCGAATATCCAACCAAATAACAAAGTAAAATAACAAATATAGTCCTATAAAACCAACAAAGATTTAAACCTAGCTTCTATAGGAATTAAGAAAACTCCCCTTTGCAAGGAGTGCGTCGAATCAATGACGTGGGTGCGTGAGCCACGCGACGGCGCAACGTCGCTCTCATGAACTACGGTGGGAGAGCGGGTGCGCAAAGGTTTGATGCTCTCAAGATGTAGAACTTGAGCTTGGAGAGCAAGAGCTTCTCTTGGACACAAAAGAGTGTGAAAGTGTATCTAGGTGTCTTTTTGGTGTCTCTAGGTGTATCTTGATGTGCAAGAGGTTCCTCTCTATTTATAGAGGCCTTAGGAAAGCTTTGGAAGGCTTACGAAAGCTTCCATAGCCGTTGGGAGCAAAGCCCAAGAGAATCAGGCCGAAATTAGGAACAATGATTGCACTGACAAGGTTATCAAATGTCTGATCCTGGCATCAAACGTCTGGGAAGCCAGTTTAAGACGTCTGAAAATAAGGTCAGATGTCTAATTTTTTGCAGGTTTCTTCCTGTCTTGAATCAGATCTAAACAGGGTTCTAGCGCAAGTCCATCAGACGACATACAGGACGTCTGGCACTATGTCTCGACGTCTGGAAACCTACTTTTTCGTGGGAATGGATTTCCAAGAGTTGCAACGACTAGAAAATCTCTGAGAAGAGATTTTGGGCCAGCCGAGGCAAAACGGTCATCTATCAAACGTCTGGAAAGGCTTAAGGACGTCTGATAAGGCTCTAACGGTCATATCCTTGAGTGTTTGCTAAGCCAGCCAATCGTCCACTAATTGGACGTTTGGCAAATTCATCAGACGTCTGGAAAGAGGTTTGGACGTCTGATTTCATCAGACAGAGCTAACAAGTTCAGCCTAAATGTTATCAGACATCTAACTCAACAGTCAGACGTCTTAAAACACATTATCAGACGTCTGATCTTGGAATTATACGTCTGAAAAGACTATTTGAAACCTATATTGGTTTTCTAAGTTTTCTACAGAAAACCTAAGTATCCTAGGGTTGTGCTGGTGTTCCTAGGACTACTGTAAGGGTACTTTGAAGCTCTTTAACATGAATCTAAGTAACAAAAATAAATAGC
This sequence comes from Thalassia testudinum, assembly GCA_037157565.1. Lineage (NCBI taxonomy): Eukaryota > Viridiplantae > Streptophyta > Magnoliopsida > Alismatales > Hydrocharitaceae > Thalassia > Thalassia testudinum. The sequence goes on from JAZHRO010000033.1 coordinate 8,628,532, forward strand.
AACAAAAGAAATGAAAAATACAAAGAGTACAAGAGAAGGAAATCTATCATATTCTTCTTGTCCTTCCATCTTCAATCTATCGCTCCTCGCGAATCTTCTCTGTTCTCCATAAAGCTCCTCCAATCCGTCCTGGATGCGAGCTCGAACTCGGTCTAATCACGTCTCCATTTGCAATTTGACCTGAAATCTAAGACTCTAAGTGCAAATGTTAAACGACACGTGTTTTGTTATCATCAAAACAAACAATCGCGGTGCTCTAGCACCAACACCTAATGAGTCTAAAACCTGGGAGTCACAAGTACCGATACCCATGATGAGTACCGATACTAGGACTCTTGTGTACTAGCTGCAGAAAAATTGTAAGCAGCAAGTACCAGTGCTTGTACTTCAGTACCAGTAGCAGTTAGCCGTTGGCTCAAATCTGAATGGCTAGAAAATTTATTTTGGCAATATGAACATTGGGATTTAAGCCCCAACATCTTATAGACAAATCCCTGAGGTCCTATCTCTATAAATAAACCCTTAGATCCTTAGTTTGCACATATAGAAAATAGAAAAGAAAATTCTAGAGCTATAATTTCATATTTCCACCTTATTTCTCAAGTAAGAAAAAGAAGCTTGCCATTCACTCTACATCCTTGCAAGCTCAACGATGTGTTTTTCTCATGCATCTACGAAGCGATTCACGTCCATCCTAGGCTCTCAAATTGGTATTCAATTTAATTATTGTTGGGAGGCATAGGAATTCTTGTTGTAAGTTTTTTCTTTCTTACACCAGTGCTTATTCTGTATTTGAACTTGTTGCTCGTTGAGTTGTAACAAATCTGTTCTTGTACTTGGGTTGAGGTAACCCGTTAATTACCTCATTTAGTAAATTGATTCCCTCAGGTTGAGGGAATCAGGTTAAAAATCCTAAGGTGCGAGGCTTAGGCAGTGGAGTACCCAAGTGGGGAACCACTATATATCTTGTGTCGTTTTCTGTGGTTTGATTTTTGTACAAATCTTTCTTGTTATTACTAATATTTTGTTTGTGTGTTTGTACGTGTAGAATAGTGTTTCAAGATCCAACATCACCAACATTTTTTGATATTATGGTACATTTAGGAATACATTTGGCCACAAAAGCAAAGATAGCTGGACTAGTTCAATATCGATGGATGCATCCCATAGAAAAGTATACTCCACAGCATTTTAAAAAAGTCAATAAAAATGCTTTTTAACATATTCTTTAACTCTTACATGGTTACTTAATAGGTATCTTCCTAAACTAAAAAGGTATGTTCATAATAAGAATCATCTAGAAGGCTCTATTGCAAAAGGGTATATAGCAGATGAATGGCTGATATTTTATTCAAGATATTTATCAGGAGTAGGGACAAGGTTTACATTAAGTAACATTCTAGATGAATTCCATGATGTGGATCAAGGGTTTTCTGTATTTTCACAATCTGGTCATGCAATAGGAAAGAGGACTCCCAAGAAATTAAATTTGATTACGATAAAACAGGCACATGGATATGTCTTATCCAATTGTGATGCTATCCTTCCATTTAAAGAGTAAGCACTTGAAACTCATACCCTTTGAATTATTCATGTTACATGTTCTATCATAACATTTTAATAATTATTGTAAATTTGCAGAGAACATCGTCATGTACTTAGGAACTCATATCGTCGATTATCACAGAAGGAACTTAGTAACAAACATAATGACACTTTTAGCGAGTGGTTCAAGAGATATGTATGTTTCATAAATATCCACCAATCTAGTAGTTTTAATATCTTAAGACACTTATTGTTACTTTTTGTGATTCAGATTAAAGAAAGGGCACAAAAGGAATTTGTAGCAGAAGATCTTCGAGTGCTTACTCGAGGCCCTCATGAAGTAGCGATGTATTATAGTGGCTATATTGTTAATGGTTGTAGATTTCATATGAAAAACAGAGAGAAGAATCGACAAACACAAAATAATGGTGTCGTTGTTAATGCCTAGACTGAGATCTTTTCCAAAGCATTAGATAAAAATCCTTCAATTGGTGAAGTTGATTATTATGGAGTGATCACAGCCATAATTGAGTTGAATTATTATGAAAAGTTTAAAATAGTATTATTCAAATGTCAGTGGGAAATACTAAGTCAAAAAATGCAATTGCGAAAGCAAATGGACTAACAGTAGTGAATTTATCTTATTTAGGACATGAAAATGATCCATTTGTATTAACAACTCAAGTACAACAAGTGTTTTATGTCCAACATCCGATACACAAGGATTGGTATTTCGTTGTCAAAACAAGACCTAGAGATTTATTTGCTCTGGAAGAAAAAGTTGATGACTTGATGGGAACACCATCATAGGCCCTAACTAGCCACTTTTAACCAATAGTGAAAGATAAAAGCTCCTACATAACTATCTGAGGGTTACAACTCCACATTATTCTGTTTTGAGAAGAGAACAAGTAGGGTTAATTTTATAATTTTAACAGCGTATCATGAGCACAGAATAACCAAGGGGTTTGCCAGGGGTTAATCTAAGGTCTAATGAGCATTAAAGTCTAATAAGAGGGTCCACACAGACAGAAACAGGATTTCACGTCTTTCGAGAATCAATATAGCACCCAAAACCCACTTAAAATATAGAGGTCTAGTCAGGATAAAATTTATCTAAATCTCATAAAAATCATAGAAAAATATTCCTTGTGATTTGGTATCCTTGATTTGACCTTTGGAACCTATTTTGATCTTAAATAGAGTCTCAAACGGAATTCTACACTAATTTGGATTTTTACGTAAATTGCCTAATCAAACTTGGTAAAAACTGAAATCTGACTTCACCATCAGATTCCTTGGATCCAAATTAGATTTGCAGCAAAATTTAGGTCCAATCATAGTCTATCTTGACCTAGTTTGCATTTTAGTTCATTTTAACTCTTCCTCTCAATAAGCCCCTGACTTTCAAAATATTTACGATCAGGTCCCTAACTTTATCGTCATTTTTTGCAAAATGATCCTTGCCACCATTGGTGTGAACAGAGCACCTCTGTCGAGACTCAAGCGAGATTTTCTTGCTCGATTCTCAATCAAACCTTCATAAAATTAGAAGGGAGATTCTTTAAGAGATCCTTTATCATCTGACCCCTAGATTGGACCTCGATTCGCATCGAGAAGCCCATGCGAACGCTCGTAATCTCAAGGATCTTCTTCTCTGAGTTTTCGAGCTTGCCAAGCTTCGTTCCTTGTTTAAACCCCCTCCTAAGGCATTTAAAAGGAGCCCTCGCACGAAACCAAGCTCCTTAGCGAGTTTTTGACCAAGAAATCCCCTCTTCTCCCTTCTCCAGTCATCCACAACATCAGCTTCGGTGAGCTCCTCCGCCCATCTCATCGAGCCAATCAACATCCAAATTGATCGGCTCTCCTTCTTCATCTCTTCGTCGCAACCGTGTTCGACCAAAGACCGATCATCTTTGCTTCTCCCTGCTCCATCATCCGCTCGCCGTCAACTCTTCTTTCTCCGGCACCAGCCCATCATAACCAGCCGCCTCTATCTACTCTCTCCCTATCTAAGTCCCCCTTTATCTTCCCCTCTTCTTCTTGATCTCCTATAATCACTTAGACCTTAAGTTCACCCACACCATTCCCTTGACCGAATCATCTTCTCCACGTTCGGCACGAGCTTCGGCGAGCTCGCGCCAGTGCCACAGACCACCAAATTGCCTGGCACCACTTCCAAAACATCCGCCACATCTCCTCCATTAAAACCCTCAAGAAATTGAGGGATTCATCCACTCCAAACCCTTACCGAACACACGCACTCCTACACGCCTTCACCGACCTCGACAGAGCTCCACTGACCTCACCGCACTCTGAAACCACCACTGAAGAACTTGCCTTCCCACGGCGATCCTCCTAAGCATATTGATTGAGGCGTTTAGCCCGTGTTCTGCATTTTGGTACAAACTGGACAAGCCACCGCCACCTTCGTCTTCTCCAAGCACAGCAGTGCTTCTCCGGCCTTCTTATGAACTACTGTTGCCCTCTGCGTGTGTAGCTCCAAGTCCTGACGCATGTCCAAGCGATACTCGAGGCAAGGTGAGCTCCAACTGCCTTGATTTGGTGCTCAATCCCATAGCATTTGCACGCAGGTACGTGATTAGTCCCACATCATAGAAGACCGAAGCCCTGAAGGCACAAAGGGAAAAAGTGCCTACAGCTCATTGCCTCAACACACGGGGTGAGGTCCTACTCACCGCACGTGCGCTCACTTCTCACCCACTACACCTCACAGGCAAGTCTGGTCCCCTGCCCGGATTCGAATACCCAATTGTATACCCGGTTAACATCCGGGTCTGAGAGAGAAAGGGAATCAGACAAAGATGGGGGTGGGTTTTGCTCTACTGAGACCCTGGAACTTGCTTTCTCTCGTGACACTTAGAGAAAATCTGAAGAGGCCTTTGAGCCTTGGTTGCTGCTGCTACTGTGTTCATGAAGAGCAGAGGACCTTGAGCCTCTTCTATTAAGCCTTGCCCATCGTCTAAGGCCCTCTGCTAGTTACTGTGGCATTATTTGAATAACTTAATTAATAATTGCGATTTACTGTTGAGATATTTAAGTGGTTGTGAGTATAACTTTGAGGGGTTAATTTGGTGATTCAAATCACCATTTTAACCTGATCTTTTTTGCACTATTATTTTGATTTCATTGAAATATCATTTATTTCAATTACTTATATTTCTTGTGATTGATGAATTAAAATTGCATCTTTGCTCTCTACGATGGACCTCAAACTCTATTTTCTGAATCTGAGTTTATAAATTTAAATAATTTAAACAATTTTATCCTATACCACGACACATTTTATAAAACAATGATGATTTCACCCAAACATGACTTAGATAATGATGATACGATAGATGGCTACTCCTATGATTTGAATGACAATGAAATGGATACAAATGACAACGATGATGACATTGATGCTGTACGTACAGACATTAATGGTGTTTCTTTTTCAAGAGAGAACTGGGAACAACACATTAATGATATTAGTATAGCAGATAATAATGAAAGCGAGTCTGATGATGACAACTAGATTGATGTAAGTTATCTGTTGTTATTTGGTATAAAGATAATCTTTTTACAAGTCATTTTTTTCATTGTTATATGTTATGACTTTATTTTGTTTATTGCTTAACTTATTTCTTTATTATGATTCATATAGGATGTCAAAGCAACCACGATTTGATTCTCAAGTTATTCCAATTCTAAGAGGATATTAGTCAAAGAAAATTTTGGCAGCCCTGAACCAAGAAAATGTTAAGCCAACACGTAATGATAATGGAACTAGTGCTACAACTTCTACAATGAAGAATAATCTAGTGTTGCTGAAGAAACAATCTAAGGAAAAGCAAATTATAAGGAAAGATCATTCCACACTTAGGAAAATAAAAAAGGCAAAGCATGCTGCCACTGAAACATTCAAAGAAGAATATCAAGGTAACATAGCAAGTTGTACACATTATGCAGTTGGAGAAACTGATGAAATTGACCTTCAGGACATTGGTAAGATATTTCATGTGTGAAATTTTATTTCTATAATACATCTTTTACTATTGTCTTACAAGTTAGTTTAAGAGATTTATATATCATACATAGATTAAATTTGAATTCATTTAGCAGTGTTCTTTTGCCATTAAAAATCTAAATTCTAATTTAAAAGGAAATGGTAAGAGAGGACATACTGTGTGCCTGAAAGTATGGAACAATCAAGATGGAAAGAAGATATTTGTTGAGATGAATGATTCATACCAACCAATTGAAAAAAATCAAAATCATTTGAAAAATTTTTACATAACTGTTGTATGCAATTCAGATTTGGCCCCATTGGATTATGATGATTGTAGGAAAATGCCTATAGAATACAAGAATAAAATGATAGAATTTGTGGAGGTAAATTCTTAACCATAATAATTTTGTTAATTATATTTAAGTTTTGATGATTTAACATTTTTTATGATGTAGTGCAAATTTCAATATAATGAGAAGATGCAACCATGGGTGCTTCTAAGCATAGCTAAGAAATGGAGAGAAATACTATCGACCACAGCTCTCCATGGAAGAAAGATTAGAGTATCATGATTCATGGGTAACTAAGGAACATTGGAAGTTCCTTAATGAGCATTGGGATTCAGAAAAGTCAAAGGTAATTAAAATTGTATTTTTTTTCTTTACCTTTGGTGAGCGTGTTTTTGCGATAAAAAATCAGGGTTTCGGGAGAACTTGTCGTCACAGTCGCAAAAATCACTACCAGATAAAATTCATACCGAAACTCAAGGTGAGCCCCGAGTCGAACATGGGGAGGCGAACGTTTGCTTTGAAATTCATGCTTCGGATTTATTTATTTTTGGTGTTTTTATCTTTTGTAAGTTTTTTGTAATTTATAAGGCAAGAGATCAAGTCAAAATAATTTCTATCTAATCTACTTACAGAGAGAGAGAGAAACAATCACATATATATCTAAACAAGTGTTTGCTACAGATAAGAAAGAGGAAAACTACACTACAAAAGCGATATAGAGAAAGGTAAGAAAAGTCCCCCTTGACGATCGCTTGGAGGATGGCTCGTTTTGACATCGCCTAGATGAAGGTGGTGGGAAGCTAGAGGAAGGAGAATGGCGGCGAAGGAAGGAGGATGGGGCAGGATGGCGTCGCGGCGAGGATCTTCTTCAGGAAGGTGGTGAGAGGTTGGCCACGGGATGCTCCACGAATGGGGGTGAGAGGCGGGAACAAATGTTGGTTTTCTACTCTAAAGGAGCATCCCGGGCATGGGGCAAGCTCTCTCCAAAGACTTGGAGGTGGTGAGGGAGAGAAAGGAAGAGATGAAGATAGATGAAGGGGTGTGGGTCCTTTTATAGTGGAGGAGAGGAAGAATTCCATTCATGGGCTATAGCGACATTAAATCCGTCGCTGAAGATACACCCCTAAATGTCACTAAAGGTCCTCGCACACCCCCGTTGGCACTGGCGCACGCGTGCCATTGGCACTGCTGTCGCTACGCGTATCTCGCGCCTGTGCCTCACGCGTCGTGTCGCGTGTGCGTGCGCTAGCATGCACTGCTGGTGCGCGGCTGGTGAGCGTTGCTTGTGCACATTCTTGCAATTGAGGATCTGGGGGGTGGGGGGGTTGCGGGATTCGAACCTGCGCCCCTCCTTTGGGAGTGCACTTCAAGACCAACGTGCCACCCTTGTGATTGTGTCTCGAGCAGGAATTAAGTGCAGAGGGCGCGAAGGCATCCCAGCCATTGGATCTTAATCCAATGGTTGTGGTGAAAGGTCGCAGATGATGAGGGGCACCCGCGGTTGCTGCTGGCCAGTGTTGGGTAGCCTAGATGGCTCCACGTGGTGCCATCTAGGCCGTTCATCTTCTTTCACTTGCTGAGGATGCCACGGTACTTGGATCAAGATGATCTTTACATTGGTGGATTGCGATCGTCGCTTAGAATCCATCCGTAAAGTAGGATTTTTCATCCGAAGCCTGTAAGGATGTCGCATTGTCCCTTGGCCATTGATCTTCTTCGAACTGCATATGGTGCTACGGGATTCCAATCTAAACGATTTCGAAAGCGTTGGACTCCGATCGTCGGCCCGATCAGATCCATACAGTCGGATCATTAATCTGAGGTCCTAAATTAAATCTCCCTTCCTACCCATAAAAGGATGCAATTAATGTAAAATATAGATAAACTACTCTAAATGCAGAATGATGCATGCTATGCAATATTTATAGTATGGAATGCATATCTAAGCCTAGGACATGCATAAATAGGCTTTTTATCTTAACTAAATGTGCATACATCATACCTCCATGCTTATCTTTTGCTACTCCCTAACAAAATCAAACTAAATGCTATGCATAAAAATAGAATTAGGTCTAATCACTTAGGCTTAAGTTGTTTATTAACAATTGAAAATTTCAACTAAAGTCCTAAATTACGAAAAATCAACAGTACCCGAATATCTGCCAAAATGCAGACCGCCTAAGTCCTCACCTTATTTGAAAAGGGAAGATACATTTTTTTGCTTTTTTTTCTTTTCTAATTTTTTTTTGGAATTTTGGAGTTGAGAGTTTCAGGATAACTTTTTACGGCTACCCGATCCGCCCAAGACTTGAAAAGGACTCTAAATGCTAAGCATCTTGTGAAAGAGTAATAGACTCATTAGGCGACCAATGAAACAAACTTCAGGTTTCTACGACCCTAGGTGACCTTAAGAATTTATGCCTAAAGATTTATCTTTCTGATCGGTAACTTTCTCGCTACTTTTTATTTTTTATGGAGTCAACACAAGGGCGAACCCAGTGTATATCTCCCCGGCTTATTCTACTTCTCCTCTTCTTCCTAAGTGTTTAGGAATTATACGTGCATTTCGTGAGCTAGGTTTTGGACAACCGACCGATGGGCTGTTACCACCAACCACTTGTCAGCCATACTCGTGCAGTGAAGTGTGGCTTATGTATTTATTTTATTTTTTCCTCCTTTTTTCTTTTTGGGTATTTCTTTTTCTCTTTTCTTCTAAGTAGGTGGCTTCCCTGATCTAAGATTTACCTAAAGGTAGCAGGAAAAGAATGGTCGTGTGGCTGAACTCTGGACAACCGGCTGATAAGCTGTTACCACCGATAACTTACCAACTATACCACCTTAGACGATTCATTACCTGCCCAATTTCCAAAAGAATTGCCTAAAAGTGAGTTGGTGCAAATAGTGTGTAGAAACTTAGACTTAAAGTCCCCTCAAATCAGAGGGTGGGTTAATAAGTCTTGTACTTATCATCCCTATTTATTAGCCAAATTAAAGTAAAATTAACTTGGCGAGGACTCGAGACCAAATCAACATTTTAGTGAACATCTGGGCTGATTAAGCCCGAAGACCTGAGGAGTCTAAGTATTCAGGTCCTATAGTATCATTTCCTAAAATTAACAACTTTTAATACCTAAGTTCTCTTCTCCTAAATCTATATATTTTATTTTATTTTATTTTATTTTATTATTTTATTTTTTAAGAAAATAAAAGAAATTCCACGAAGCTAACAAAATAATTTCAGGATTAAGTATCCACCCCCATGCCTAAATGATGTAATGTCCTCATTGTAAAAATAAAGACATAAAAAGGGCAGAATAAACAGAATATCACCTGAATTTTGTGACAATCTAGTCAACTCCGTAGAGAGAGGAGTATACACATATGTTACGTTTATTGATTTTAGCTAGGCATAATATATAAACAAGGAAGAAATTAAGAATTCACAAGTGCGGGTCGGGATCAAAATAAAAATATTGATTATAGGACCCGCCAGTAGGTCTCCACAGATGTGGATCATATTATGGTGTAGACCGATGCCCCAGGGTCGAGTAATTCTAAGGTTCTAGATGAAAATCACCCAGAACTGAAGATTGTTGTGTTTGCGGAGTCAGGCCTGTGGTTTGGTGGTGTGCAACCTAAGTCTAAAATGTCAGACAATGGGTAGATCTGATTTACTAGGTTCATATGTCCACTTAGAGTTTATATCAGAAAGATAGTCAATTGGTATGTACTTGGGTTGCACATCCTCATGTCAAAATTATCATAAGGGTCCTGGTAGAAGGTAGGTGATTTCGGGTCAACATTAACATTTAAATCCAAAATTTTATTTCCCACAGAATTAGCCTCCCAAATTTTAACTTCCAAATTCTTATCCTCCAAGTTCAAGTGTTCAGTTTCCAGGACCTCAAGATCATTACACACCCCATCTAAAATATCCAAGTCCAACAATTGTGGTTGAATCAGGATTGACTTGTGTACAATGATTTCCAAATCAAAATCATAAGCAATCCCTTCGGGGTGTGGTTGAGCGATGGGGCTATTAATTGGATCTTCTAGTAAATCAGGATTCGGATCCTCCAAGTTAGCCCCAACAAGATTACATTCTTCAATGATTGTGCTATCAAATAGTTCATCAGATTCCTCAAGCCCATTTGTCTCACTAAAATCATTTTCTTTGAGCTCAAGTGAGACCTCGCCTACAGATTATTCACCCTCACAATCAAAGAATTCTTGATCCTCATTTATATATGTCTCAAAATCATATCTTGTTCCTTGGTCTATAAAGACATTTTTCCTCGCTCCTTGACTCAGGGATCTCGGGTGAGAAAATTGATTTATCCTCAATGGGTTGCTTTCGACCAACCTAGTCATCCTTGGTCTCAGAAAATGTGTCCCCCACAACAGGTGCCTGAGCGGGTTCTAACATTGGCTCTCTTGAAGGGGGTTCATCCTGGGAATCATCCCAAGACTGGACTAAGGCAACCACAAATTTCATCCTCAATCTTAACAACTTTCCAAGTAAGAACTCACCTGGGCCCCTATCTTTAACATCTTGGAGCCAATCCAATAAAGAACTATTAAGTTCATCAATCATTTTGATCATAGGCTCTAATGCTTCAGTGGATGGTGTTGACTAAGCTTCTAAAAATTGTATCATATTCCTCAAGTTAGCCAACACCCTATCTTGGACCTGGTTCACCTGAACTGAATGGCTTGGTTCAAGATTGGGTGGGTTTGAGTTAAAACTAAGGTAGTCAAGAAATTGAGGTTCTTGGGTTCCTCCTTGATAGTAGGTCGTTTCGGGTTGTTCAAAGAGAGGTGGTGACCTATATTCAGTATAATCCTAGGGAGGGTAGGTGGTATAATCATCATAGCCTTCTTGATTATAGATTTGGTTGGTTTGATCATCAAAGGCTGGAGATCTATATTCAGTGTAGCTCTGCGAAGGATAATGATCATAATCATGATGCCCAGGGTTAGGACCTAGACATTGAGGCTTGGAATCATATCCCCAATCAAAGTTATCACAGCTAGTGGATGGGTAGTCATAAGTCGGGTCAGATAGTAATCATCTTAGGGATAAGTGATGGTAGGAGGGTAAGATTGAAAATGTGTATAGGATGTGGAAGGATACATGGTGAAGTAGGAGGGAAAATGGAGGAGAGAAAAGTGCCCTACAGTACAATCAACCAAATCTGTCCTTAGGTGGGTAGCCTAAAGACCTACAGACTCCCAAAACTCATCTTGAGATGAAGGAAATGATTTGATCTACTTCTATCCGATCAATCCAACCAGCTAGAAGGAGGGGTTGGAGAGAAGGTTCTTCCTTTGGCTCCTTTGATACCCCTAACCGCAGTCATTTGACGCTACTCCCCTAGCTAGACATCATATGGACCAGTAGAAGCAGATTAATCGAAAAATATCTCAGTTGGAATCCCAAAGAGCGAGTTAATCCTTAAGGCCAACGTCTACTTAGTTTTGGTTAGGCTTAGGATGATCGTGCTCTTGGAATGTAATGGGCCCTTTAGATGGGTTGTCACTTAATGATCAGTTAATAGGTGTGTGCGTGCACAATTAGGATTTGCAAATAAGGTTATTTGATGATGTGTCTTTTAAGGTTTAACCTTATTTAGTGGCTTTTAGGATTTAATCTTTAGGTTCGTTTATTCAGGTTTAGTGGAACACTTCAAGTTCTGCAAGCACCGGTGATGATATATTCTTTTAAAAATCAGAAAAAAATGTAGAATGCCTGCGTCAGCCCTAAAAATCAATCCTATGGAGCAAATTATTGATAAATCACTTTTATCTTCAGTGGTGCGCCCAAACAGCTCAATCATTTGGCCTGTTGCACCACTTAGTTAAGGCACACAAATGTTTAACTTATTCAAATTTTCTACTCACTTATTTGTGTGTTGAGTTAAGGTGTATCGGATCCACAGATTAGATTCTGGTTAAGTGGTAGAATCAGGGTGATTGTGCGCCTTAGGATGAGAGTATGTGGGCATTAAGTGTGTAGCTTTCAGTTAAATTCCACAGAAGAAGAGTATTTTTTTTATTTTTTTAATTTATGCAGGTGGGTGAGGTGAAGTGAAGTGACAATCAAACAACCAAGATCTAACCTAAGGTTTATGCAAGCACCAAAGTTGATTTGAGTTTTAGTTATTAGATTATAGAATGGAAATCTAGTGGGTGGGTGGGGGGATAAACTTACAGAACCTTCTAATTGCACTTTACTCCGATCTACCCACTTTGGCTCACAATGGAAGAGTACCTATAATCACATAAAGAAATGAGCAAAGTGAGCTAAAAAGTTAAGGTGGAAATGCGAAAAAAAAAAATAAAAAGCGCTGCCTTCCTGGCAACGGCACCAAAATAGTGAGCGTGCTTTCGTGATAAAAAATCAAGGTCTCGAGAGAACCCGTCATCATAGTAGAAAAATTGCTACCAAATAAAATTTATATCGAAACTCGAGTGAACCCCAAGTCGAACACAAAGAGGAGAACGTTTGTTTTTAAATCCGCACTTCAGTTTTATTTATTTTTGGTGTTTTTATCTTTTATAATTTTTTTGCATTTTTATAAGGCAAGAGATCAAATCGAAATAATTTCTATATAATCAATGCGAAAAAGAGAGAGAGAAAGAGAGAAACAATCACATATATATCTTAACAAGTGTTTGCTACAAATAAGAAAGCGAAAAATGACACTACAAAAGCGATAAAGATAGAGAGAAGTGAGAAGAGTCCCCCTCGACGATTGCTTGGAAGACGGCTTGCTCTGACGTCGCTTGGATGAAGGTGGTGGGAAGCTAGAGGAAGGAGAATGGCAGCAAAGGAAAGAGGACGGGGTAGGACGGCATCACAGCGATGATCTTGTCCCGAAAGGTGGTAAGAGGACGGCTACGGGATGCTCCACGAATGGGGGTGAGAGGTGGGAACAAATGTTGGTTTTCTACTTTAAAGGAGCATCTCGGGCTTGGGACAAGCCTCTCTAAAGCCTTGGAGGTGGTGAGGGAGAAAAAGGAAGAGATGAAGATGAATGGATGGGTGTGGGTCCTTTTATAGTGGAGGAGAGGAAGAATTCCATCCATGGGCTATAGCGACATCAAAGCTGTCGCTGAAGATCCACCCCTAAATGTCACCAAAGATCAACGGACACCCCTGCTGGCACTTATGCATGTGCCTCGCTGGCGTTGCTGCCACTACAAGCATCTCCCGCCTATGCCTCGCACGCCATGTTGCACGTGTGCGCACTAGCATGCGCTACTAGTGTGCAGCTGGTGCGTGGCTGATGCACATTGCTTGTGAACGCTACTGCAATTGAGGATTGGGGGAGGGGGGGTTGCAGGATTTGAACCCGCGCCCCTCCTTTGGGAGTGTGCTTCAAGACTAATGCACCACCCTTGTGATTGTGTCTCGAGGAGGAATTGAGTGTTGAGGGCGTGGAGGCATCCAGCCGTTGTATCTTGAGCCAACGCCTGTGGTGTGAGGTCGCAAATGATGAGAGGTGCCCATGGTTGCTGCTAGATGGTGTCTGGGTTGTCCATCTTCTTTCGCTTGCAGAAGATGCCACGGTGCTCGGATCAAGATGATCTTTACGTTGGTGGACTGCGATCGTCGTTCTAGATCCATCCGTATGGTTAGATTTTTCATCCAAAGCCCGTAAGGATGTTGCATTGCCCTTTGGCCATTGATCTTCTTCGGACTGCATACGGTACTACGAGATTCTGATCTAGACGATTTTAAAGGCGTTGGACTCCGATCGTCATCCTGATCAGATCTGTACGGTCGGATCGTCAATCCGAGGCCCTGAATTAAATTTCCTTCTCTCATGACCATAAAAAGATGCAATTAACCTAAAATATACACAAACTACCCTAAATACAGAATGATGTATGCTATATAATATTTATAGCATGGAATGCATATCTAAGCATAGAACATACATAAATAGACATTTTATCTTAAATAAATGTATCTACATCAACCTTTTAACTTAGAAAACAGTTCTAAAGAATTATAATTCTTGTAGTTACGTTGTTCTAAAAATAAAGAAAATAGAGGAAAATTAATGCTTCATCATACTACGGGGGCAAAAAACTATGCATGCATAAAGGATGAGGTACATTCTTTATTCTCAAAATTTTTACTTTTTAAGTTGATGATTTAAGTGTTATAATTTCTATTACTTTTAGATGGAGAAACAAATGGGAAGAAAGGTAAACAAGATTGATTTATTTGTAAATGTTTATAAAAAGAAGGATGGCAAACCAACTGATGAAAGAGTAGTTTCTATGATTGTAAGTTAAACACATTATATAACTTATTCTTAATGTGCAATTATCTTTTGACCTTTGTTTACATTTATTTTCATTTACAGTATCAACCTTTTCATGTAATTAGGAGAATAAATACTAATTTTCTATATGTAAGATACTTGAAACATTAAATAGTGGTAAAATTATAATACTTTTAAATATATGGTAATTTTTTTTACTTTATTGTATGCTTTTGATCAAGAATAAACTTTTTAATGACATTTTTTTATGCCATTTTAGTTGATATTTTTATTAGCTTCAATTTCTACATTACTATTTTAATAGCATAGAGGATTATATGATGACAAGTTCTTCTTATAGGAACAATTTAATGAGGCAACTGAGAAAATGAATGGTTCAAAAGACCATTAGTTGATGTAATTTATGCAAAAGTTGTTGGAAAAGATAAACATGATCGTACTAAGGGATATGAATTAATATTGCCACATTCTGATTTGTGGAGGCAAAAAGAAATTGAGGAACAAGAACAAAGGAAAGAATGGGAAAGACAAATTGAGATGCGATTTATGAAAGAGATAAAAGAAATGAAAGAAACCCAAGAAAACTTTTAAGAAATGCTACTCCAGTCTTTAGGAAGAGCAGATTTGCATATTTCCCCATCATTAAAGAGGTCACAGGTATTATGATTTTAGTTAAATAATTGAGTATATTTAAGTTAAGAAACTAATCATATCATCTACAAAAAGGATACTCAAGATGTGGTTACACAACAAAGCAACATTTGTGCAAGTTTAAAGAAGATAAAGAATCAACATAAGGATAAGACTCAATCTATGTTAGTTGAAGATCAAGTAAACTTTTATATAAAAGTACATTAAAATTTTAAATTTAATATTAAATTTTTGATAAAAACTATAACTAAATTGATCTTGATACTATCATTTTATTGCTATAATATTTCACATTTAGGACGTGTATCTACCACGCATGGTAGACATGTAGAGGAAGGTTGCACTTGCACGAGTACATACTATTGATCCTAGTACAATTATTGGAGGAGCTGCCATTGGTTCCACTTATGCAGGGGTTTATGTTGAAGGTTCCATTGGTGAGGCAGAGATGTTTATCAGACCATATGGCAAATATGAAGTTTTAGGTGACACAATTGGAGCTATTATTACTTGGCCTAAGATGTTTGTTATTTCATAATAGGTATTGTGATAAAATTATTTTGAACCATGATATTTGTAACGACCCGATTCCCTACGAGACACGAGAATCGGACTGACTCGACTAATCCCAAGACCTAGTCATCCAACAAGAAAGTAACCAAAAGAGCAGTAAAATAAATCACATTCACCATGTATATAACTAGCAGTAATAAAATACAGCAGTAGAGAAAAGAAATACTACAGTATACACCACCACAACAGTAGAGAAATAAACATATACATAAACATGAAGCTTACAATAAAGAGAGTATAGGGGAAAAACAAAACTACTCACAACAACAATAAAAAGTACAGAAGGTACTACGGGTAACCCTACTGGGCTCTACTAGGCCCAGCGCCCTCCGCAGCCGCTGACTCTGGCTGGTCAACACCTGGTCCTGAAAAGGTAACAAGGGTGACACGTCAGCGAAACGCTGAGTAAAGTAGCAACTAAAAGCTAGAAGAAGCAGTAGAGTGGACAGTAGCTGTTATATTTTTACTTTCTTCCTTTATACTTTTCCATTTATTCACTATTGATTTATTCCTCAGATCATTCTCTTGATCTTGAATGTTCCTCGTGGAAACGATCTTGATTGCAGCCTTTCTCGAAAAGTAGAAGTAACATGTGGTGCTCTCCTGGCCGGGAGAGTTCTCCGTGGTGGTCCTACCCTCAGTCAACCACCCCAAGGTCGCTGTCAGACGTAACGGTGATTACAGCACGCGCGATAAATGCACGGGTAGCTACCCCGCACTGCCACGCGGTCAATCGTTTCCGTTAACGGGTGCAACCAAAGCACAACACAGAACCAGTATAGGGCAGAGCCCTCTCAGTAACAGGGGTCCAGCCCCTCCACAGTAACCAAACAGGGGTCTCGCCCCTCCACAGTCCGTGCACCCTCGCCTGACTACCCTGGTTTGCCCAGTGGGCCTAACAACTCGATGTAGGAGAGCTAGCAGAACCCCGAGGCCCGTGGGGTAGCTAGTGCTCTCCCTACACTAGTAGCTCTCCTCGGTACTGTGTACACAAGGGCCAAAAGTCGGTACAAAGTGACCAGTCCTAACCCCGGGTCCCTGGGGCGGCTAGCTCCGCTCTCCACTAAATAGGGGGACAGTCGCTCTCCTTGGTACTCCGTACTCAAGGCCCAGCTCACTTCCCCAATCTATTCCATTCACTTTCCAGGAGTTCTACTCCTAATTCCTCGTAGGGTTCAGACTCTTTTAACTCAACCAACTTAGGTTTCACCGTTCCAGATTTAGGTCCATACAATTCATGTTCTCATCCATAATTATCCCTTTATAACAGGCAGCTATTAACCAATTTACAGGTAGTTATCATTTCCTTTCCACTTTTCCAAGACTGCAATGTATATATTCAACTAGTTTTCCAGTCCTAGGATTCATGCCATACCCAAGGATCTATCATTCATTCTAGTTTTTCAGTCCTAGGATTCATGCAATACCCTAGGATCTACCATTCAATCTAATTCCTCAGTCCTAGGGTTCATGCAATGCCCTAGACTTTATCAATTGTTTCATAATTGTACAAATCTTGTTAAATAATTTAAAGGGCCACTCTACCTGTGAAATCGGGAGTACTGGGGGCGTGGTCGACAATCCCGCGCGCCTCCGCAACCTCCTGAATCTCAACGGAATGGGGTCCTAACACAAGGATCAACACAAGGAGTTTCTCAGAACGGTATACAATTGCTGTAAACAGGTAGAGGAAATAAATCTGGAACGAACGCAACTTGAAACGCGGAAAACGGACTCCGAACGGACCCTAAACGGGCCAAAAACGACGAGTCTGTCCAAAATCAGACGTCTGGAACTTCTTCCAGACGCCTTAAAACGTCGATCATGCCATACCTCCTGCGTAGTCCTTCAGACGTCCAGAAGCTCGCTGGATCGTCTGAAGTCAGTTTCCAGACATCCGATTGTCACCTCGGACGTCTGGAGGACCTCTCTGTCGTCTTGTACTATGGCCAAACGTCTTATTCGCGTGGGATGGCGAGCCCTCGCACCCACCCGAACAACACCTGCGCACACACGCATTCGCTCTCATCACGAAAAGGCGCAGAAAATGCGACGGATGGCTGCATGGCCATACACGCGTAAAAAGAAGATAGGAAATTATTGTACCTGTCAGACGTCTGGACCGTCCTCCAGACGTCTTCGGCGTCGTCTAGACGTAGGTCCAGACATCTGATTCTGGGAAATTTTCCCAGAATCAGGACCCGGTTCGCTCTCTGCCCACGACGCACGGCCACGCCGCGCCGTGTCTGCCTGTTACCTGAGCTGCAGCAGCCCCTCCACGACATCCCACGCCCGCAGCTCCCCCGCCAATCGGCTCTATCTGCCCCGGCAAGCTCGCACCCTCGCGGTCGAGCTTCTTCCTTCCTCTCGCAGCACTCCTTCCCGCACGCTCACCACGGCCGCAGCTGCTGCAGTCGCTCGCTCACGCTCTCGCTCGCAGGGACAAGATGAAGGCGGATGGAGTGAGGGTGAGGGAGAGGGGAGCATTTTATAAGGCAGCCGCGAGGAGAGAGAGGGAAATGCGGTGCCTATAGGGAGAGAAAGCGAAGACGAAGGCGGTGAGTTCAGTCTGCGCGTGCAGACGCGCAGATGCGAACCCGTACGCCGAAAAAATTTATTACCAGACGTCTGGGAAGGGTTCCAGACATTTGGGCCACTTCCTAGACGTCTTAAACTACGTCTGTTGCCCACGTTCATAACAGTATTTAAATGTAACTCTTTATTTAATCGCTTAGCATTATTTTCTAACAAAATTTTTCTTTTCTTTTTCAAGATCTTTTCAAGTTGCTAATAAAATATTACTTGAGTTATCGACATAAATATTTTTACGTGTTTTTAATTTAGTCAATATTTGTTTAGACTTTTTTTTTATTTTATCTTGGACATGTATCTTTTTTGATTATGCTACTTTATAACTTTGACTTGTTTATGAAATTTTTTTCTTCTAATAAAAGACTATCGGTTGATGAATGAATATTGCATATGATCGACGTGTTAGTTTAGATATTTGCTCTTTCTTACTACCACTAAATTATAAAATGTGCAGTTGGTTTAGACGTCTTACCACTTTTTTATTATTTAATTTTAAAATGAAAATATTCATTTTTATCACAATAGATCTTTATAATATTGTCTCGTTGTTTAAATATTTATTCATTTCAATTTAGGAGTCATATACTTCATAATTAAAGTTAGTGTAAGATAAAGTATAATAATGACCCTTAAGATATAACATTAGTTAACAATCAAAGTTAATTTATCAAGTATATAAAATAACGATGTTATTAGTGATAAAATTATAGCATTAAATAAAAGGTTTATTATTTAAAATTAGCAACAGATTTTACTACCCTTAATAATCTCCATTAGCGACATCAAATTTTGTTGTAACAATTAAAAGAATTGTAAGATTAATTATTGGCGAAAAGTGATTAACTCTAAAGCATCTTATATCGTTAATTTGTTGTGACAATTATTTTTGTCGCTATTTCTTCTTTGCGATAGCATCAATTGTAGCAACAAAAAGATAGTCGTTAAAAGTAACATTTACCGACAAAAATATCGACAAAAGTAATTGTCGCTAAAGATTCAAAAAATACCGACAATCTAAAATTATCAGTAAATCTTTAATGACACTAGTTATATTGATGGACAAGTGACAAATCCCAAAAGACATCAAATTTTGTTGTAACAATTAAAAGAATTGAGATTAATTAGTGGCAAAAAGTGATTAACTCTAAAGCATTTTATATCGTCAATTTGTTGGGACAATTATTTTTGTCGCTATTTCTTCTTTGCGATAGCATCAATTGTAGCAACAAAAAGATAATCGTTAAAAGTAACATTTACCGACAAAAATATCGACAAAAGTAATTGTCGCTAAAGATTCAAAAAATACCGACAATCTAAAATTGACAGTAAATCTTTAGCGACAATAGTTATATTGATGGATAAGTGACGAATCCCAAAAGTGTTGGAAAATGTTTATAGCAACAAATATTAATGCTTTAGCGACATCTCTTTTGTCGGTAGAAACTATTTTTGTTGTAGTGGGAAATTTTGTGTGTCGGTATGAAAGCTGAAGATCCCCTCACAACAATAGTCTGCACCGACACCCACGATCAATAACCGTCAATATAGGTCAAAATTACTGTTGCTATAGACTCAAAGAGCTATTCCGACGGTCATTTGAGTTGTTCTCTTAAGAGGTGTCGTTGTAGGGTACACTGACGGTTAAAACTATCGGTGTTGTACCTCAAGCTACAGTGACAGTTGTGTTTTCAAGAACCTTTGATCATACCAACAGTAACATTTATGACTTTCAGTATAGACCTATAGTGCTAATAAAAGCCTTTGCAAATGTAATGCAAAAGTCTACCAACAAAAAAATCATTGGTAAAACTGTCACTAGAGATAAACTGTCACTAAGTCTTTAATGAATATAAAAAAAATATATCCCTAGTACAACATCATTAAGATGTCCCTATATTTAATATTTAATTTTTTATTATATATCATAACCTCCTCCTCTTATGAGATCAACTAAATATGCAAACAAACAATTAAAGTTACAAATCATTCAATCCAAATAAGACATTTTAGAAACATCAGGCATTAATAATAAAGAAAAATGATTTTAATCATCAACAAATATTTCTCTTTAACTTGAAGTGCATAAGTTTCATGAGTATTATTTATAAAAAAATTTTTCAAACACAAACTATTATCTGAAATGATGTATACAACAAAATATAAAAAAAAATTCTTCACTTGAAACAATCCTCAAACTTCCATGAATGTCATTAATCCTTGCATTTCCTAAGAAAAAAAATCAAAATTATCATTATTAAAATACTCAAAAAAAGATAAAGAAAAAGCTAATTACCAAATAAAATGGAAATCAAGTAAGAAACAAACATTAGAATATATATAGACCAAAATCATATACCAACTAGATTTATATTCATAAACCAAATTTATATCATTGGTATGCACACAATGCATATCAATAGACCAAATTTATAGGTCTACGCAAAATCATTAGTTATATACATAAACCAATTTTATCGACTCATCTATATTTATACTTTTATACTGAAAAATAATTTTTTCTACCACATCATTTTCGAAGTATTGGCATGCTCAATTATCATCTAGAAAAGCATAAAATGGAATTTACGTTGGCAAAAAAAAATAACTTCATATCATTGCAATGGAAGCTAATGCTAACTTCATGAAAAAAATACATACTAAAAAATCACATGGCCAACTTTCTATTGTAGTTCATTAAAAGAAAGTATAACCAACAAGATGATTTGGAGAACTTGTACCAAAAAGAAAGCAACTAATGTATCTACACTCTTGTTGAAATCTAGTATAAAAACACTTGATCCTAAAAGTCACAATCGAAATTAGATATAACTCAACATTATGAACATAATACTCCGTTGGAAGTGTCACGCCCCTCTAACCCTCCGATAGTTTAAGAGTAGATTAGCGAGTGCAACGTCGTAAGGGTCCTAGTTTCTAAGTTAGTTAGGGTTATAATAATCCATTATAAAGGTACAAGTAGGGACTACTTATTTAATTAGTGCGTTAAAATATGCTAAAAATTCGGTAAAGTTTCCCTTGTTTTACTGTGCTTTTCCTGAAGTTCTGTACCTGAAAAGGGACCTGTACATGCATACCAAGAAGTAATATGGTAGGTATACCCCACAATCAACTACAACTGGCACAAAAAAATAAGTAATCATTATTATTTTGGCTCAATTGCTGATTCTCAATTAAGCACTATCTAAACAAGCAGTTTGAAAAGTTAGCTTTTTGTAAGAGCACCTATAAAGTATTATAAAGAAAATTACTTAATGATTATCTTCTGGAACTACATCATTTGTGTTAGAAATATCACTTAAAGTTTATAAAAAAAAAATTACTTTATATCATCTTCCAAAACTGCCTACTTTACATTAGAATTATCACCTTCATACTCTTACGGTAAACATTAACATATTTCCTGATCTTTACATGTACCAAGAATCCATCTTCTTAGTAATTAATATATGAAATGGCTGAGCATTTACAAGTTTCTAGACTCAGGCCACTTAACCATAAAAAATAACTATAATCTAAAAAGTAACACTATAACAAATACACCCCAAAAGCCTATAATCCATATACATAGGAAAAAAAGTCAAACTCCAAAGAACAAGAATATGAAAATAAAAGCAGTACCTTATGAAGCTAACCTATATCTTCAACTTCAATTATGATACTCACAGGGACTGTATGTGCAAAAGGCAATCCGTGTACGAAGGTATAGAATGTCTTAGTGAATTGCCTTTTAGAGCCCCATATCAGAGCAAAAGGCAGTGGGGGCTCTCTACTGACAGTGGATTTTTAGAGCCCCATATCAAGAACAGAAAAGTAACTATATTCCTTCAATTTCCCGTAAGATCTGTCCTGAGGTACGTGAGATTTTTGCTTATGAAAGGAAACATTTATACAACCCAGTGGTAGTGAGCACACTCCCATGAAGTTGAATTATGTGGGAACTCATCTTGAACAATTTGGTAAGATTAAGACACATGGTGTCTCTTGTAACTATTGATGGACGAATGCAAGAAACCCACCTGATCCTGATTCACTGTGGGAATTATCATTTTCCCTATTAAAAATTCCCAGGTTGAAAGAATATTATGCTACATTTAAATCTCGCTTTTGACTCAGAATGTGTGCACTAACATTTAAATGCATGTGAACCCCATTGACAATGGTCACACATAGAAGGAATTTCAATCTCATTTGTTTACATCCAAGAAAAGATCTCATTTATGGAAAATCACGCCTTAATGCACTAATTTGAAATTTGAGAGATCCCAACTGCAAAACATTTCTAACTGAAAAGTTTAAAGGCAAGCTATGCAAACTGATGTCCAAAGCCTTAGTGATCCTTATAAAATTAGTGAATGCCAACAAAAATAACAAATTATCAAACAAGAGCCCTGAAGAAAAGGAATGTCAAATGCCAAACTGTGCATGAGTTATGTAGACTCCTAACATCATATACATTTACCTTTAAAATGAGTTTACATAGAAAGGGCTTTCACCAAGCACAAAAAGGATAAATGAAGAAAGGTAAAGAAAATTTGTACCAGTAGGTTTGTTGGAAAAAAAAAAAAAGATACAGCTGAACTTTGGAGGATGCTCATATAGACACAAAAAAAAATCCATCATGAGCTTTATCAAGTTAAAAAAATATTGTATAAAAGCATAAATTGTTAACTAGTTTTACAGAGGAACATAATGAGTTGATTCCATTAGAGAGATGGCCACTACAACCATACATACCTCAATAGAGTCAATAATACTAATTTGGGTTCCACAGATTGTCACCAACTCCTTGCATCTGATTGAATGTGGGGTTCTCAAATGACTCAGATTAGAGATGAAGAGAAGAGTGGTTGGTGAATAGTAATTGGGTATGGTGCATAAGCTTGGATCAGCATAAGAGGATCTTAAATCTATCCAAGAAATTAGATCTGGCTAGTCAAAGCTTGAGGAGAAAAATGAAGAGGAAAAGCAAGGAGGAGACTCAAATGGAGGTGAAGAGACATGTTGAACAAACTTGGTAGGGTGAATGAAATGGGAGCAAGGTTTTGATAGAATCATGAAACTTAAATCGTTGAACCGCCATTGCTGTTGTTGGCCTTTTACGTGGGGTTGTCTTTTGGTTTCTAATTTTCCTTAGTATTTTGGGGTTGTATTTTTGTAAACTTTAACTCTCTCGTTGGATGTGGATGATGTTGAGGGCATGTTGTAATGTCATTGGCCTGGACTCTATAATGGAGTTTTTTCATATTATCAAACACTTTAGCTGGATGAATGGTTGGAATTTTTTCTTAGCTTTTGCTCAAAGAAAAAAAAACAATTAGAACACTTCTCAATCACCAAAAGAACAAATCTGGAAAATTTTCCCCAAGGTCATTTCCAACATATGGTGCTAATCACTATATTTAAACTACAAGCCATTAAAAAATTTCTACACCATATTCAATACAAAAAAATACTCATCTTTCAAAAATTAATATCAATAGATAAATGCTTAAGATTCGAGTGGTAATGAATGGGTATGGGATAGAAAATACAGGAGATGCTAAAACAGAAAATGCTCTGAACTTGTATAGAAAATATGTATAGGATAGAAAGTACAAATAACATCAGGAAATTTAACATCAGGAAATTTCTAGAGTTGAGAAAAGTCACTTTTTTCTAGGTTTCTTTATAGAGCTGTTTGAGGATTTGCCATTCTCATTGAACAACCTGCAGCATTAATTTACCGATTTCTTAGAAATGAGTTGCAAGCTAGTTAACAGATATTTGCTTTACAAGCTACATCAATACAACAACATTAAGATGAAACTGTAAAGGCGAATCATGATCTGAATATCATCTAATGAAGATAAGAAATGACAAATAAAGTAAATGGGAAATACTTCTGCATTGAAATCAAATGATTTAAACAAGACTAAGGAAATTCTGTTTTAGCATGAACAAGTGATATTAACTAAATGCTTTGCCATCTTATCACCTCCGCATATCACATATAAATATCCTTAATGTATCATTCTCATTGAAGGCAACCAAAGAACTTCAGCAGCTTTTCCAATTTCAAGAGGGCAATTAATGTCAATTCATCAAATGGTATTGATCTATTTGCCACAAGCCAGGTTCCCAAACTTGTCCTGTATTGAGGCCTTCTGTATGTACTGCCCAAGCTAAAAGCATGTTAAAAAATTCACAGGCACATTCTTCACATTTTCTTAACTACATTGAAGAGGATGCTAAACTTGCCAAACAACCACAAATCAAAAGTCCAGTAACTGGTATACACGGTCAAGAGGCCATTTAGTAGGGTAAGTGGTTAATAACCATATCAAATTCATCTAGCAAGGAGTTTTTCATCGATTACCAATAAAAGGTGGGGTCCCTTATCCAAATGATACTCTAACAATGATCTATCATCATAGGTGGTCAACTTTCCAAACATTAACCTAATTTCCTTTTTCCTTCTATGAAATCCATGCATGTCAGGCAACGGTTGTTTCTCAAAGTTTACTCCAATAGATTAAAGAAAATCCCCCTAACCACCCCTCCCCCTGCTGGTTGGAAAACCCAAAAAAGGGGCTCACCAATAACAGCAATCACCTTGGAAGCGCAGATCAACAAATTGAGATTTTTAAATTTCTACTCCAGTTTTTTTTTTTGAGATGAACAATGGAAAGAAATGTACCGACACACACTCTTTTTCTTAACTCCTCTACGTGGGAGATGACCAGAGTATCTGGTCAAGTTACTACAGTTCAAGATAAAAGTTTAGATTACATAAGTAGTTGAAATCTTTTAAAACAAGGGCCAACAACTAAAATTAGAACTTAAACTGAGAATTATTAAAATAAAGTATATGATTTATATCAGAATTCACTTTGAAGCTTCTATATGAATAAACTGAACCAACAGAACATTATTTAGATTAGGATCTTGGCTATCGTAGTTCCAAGGGCCAAAGTGACCTAAATGAATGCAGGCAAAACTAAAGCAAAGAACAAAAGTATGATTCAATTTATAGATTTCCAGTATTTTGTTTGAGAAGTTAAAGAAATGTAACTAGTTATGTTCTTGAGGTATGTACAAACTATAAAGCCACAACATAAACAATAATATGCTTAAAATGCCATGACCATTGATTCTTGTGGAAACAATCAAGTTCCTTCATAGCAATCACAAGTACCATGACCATTGATTCTGTTTGACAAGGTACTTCGAAAAGTAGCCTCTTTTAGGTATCTAGATGAGTTTCCATGACCTTGTGACACAATGAATCTATGAATATCAACCAACACAATTATTTACATTTTAAATAACATCAAGACTATGAGAGATAATTTTATCTATGTCAATATGCACTTCTCATTACACAAATATCATTAAAAAATCCAATCCAAAAGGATGTTTTTAGTTGTAACCTACCAAAAGCTTGTTCAGAAGACAAGTATTTTGTATTTCTATTTTTCTAAAGACCTCTCAATCCTAAGGGGAGTTAAAAGAATCATACTACAGTTTTCCAAATGTAAAAGTTCTCTTAAAGGATGATAGAAAAAACTACTGGAAATTTTTTAAGATGAGTAAAGATGTTGAACATGGAATTTGATCCCATCACATATAGATAGCAATGGAAGGTTTTACCACTCTAACAATAGCTTGGTGTTCCCAATTGCATTAGAAAGAATGGAGTTAATACACCTGAGATAAAAAAAACCAAGAATCTAACAGCCTCACCATTCTTGATGAAAATTTTCATTGACTAAAATGTGATAAGAGCCAAAGAACTTCATACTAGCATTTTTATGCAATTCTAAGCAAACAAGAAGTTCCTATGGGCAATGCAACTATGTAACATGTGAACCATAGGCACAAAAAGAAGAAAATTTCTGACCATGAAAAAATGAGAAAATGTAAAAGATGTCCAAAACTCAAAAAAAAAAAAAAACAAGTTCCTATGGGCAATGCAACTAGGTAACATGTGAACCATAGGTGCTAAAAGAAAATTTTTGACAATGAAAAAATGAGCAAACAAAAAAGTAAGATGTTCAAAACTCATAAAAAAAAGCACAATCTCTCCTCTAAAACTCTTGCTTGCATCCATGATAATAATTCAGCCAATATCCTCTTTCAATACTAAAGAAGCAGAAAAATACATTCTGTCAATGTACAAAATATTTGCACCAAATAGAATACACCAAGTTGCAACAATATACAAAATATCCAAACCAGGGATGCATTCATATACCTATCAATGGCCACAACAATCACATATAGGTCCTTACAAACTGCTTCGAGTCCATTCCCCTCCTGCAGTTTGTCAAAAAAATAAAAACAAAACTGAAAACAAAAACAAACTTAATAATCCTTTGTAGGCATTTGTCACAAACATTGCTTATGCAAAACCCCATTGAGGCATTTCCACAAACATTTTACATGAAAAAAACTCAACGAAGCATTTTAACAAATACCTTGTAGGCATCAAGCAAACGAATATCTTGACCATTCCATTTTGACAAGCCCTAACCGTTGCTAGCAACCGAGCAATATTGGCACAGATCGGGCAAGAGAGAGAGAGAGAGATCTTAAGCGATTAGATCTTAGCTATAGATATAGTAGATATGTCTTCTCCTTTCTTGAGTGGAGCAAGTGCAGATCATGAGTGGATTGTGACCAGATCATGTGAAATCATGAGCTAATAAAATAAAAGAATGTGTAGATCGTGATTAGATCAAGTGAAACACCGAGAGCAGATCGTTATCCACAGAGAGAGAGGGGTGTTTTGACCTATGGAGATGAACTTTGAGAGAGGAAATTGATCGTGTGAGTGAGAGACCGACTAGCACTTTATCAGGGGTAATGGAGCATTCGAGATAGAGAGGGAGGGGGCATTGAGGGTCGATCAACAAGGAATGGCGACGCGGTGGTGTGTGGTCATCGAGCATCGAGCGTCGAAGGTGTTGTGTGGGTGCGTGCGTAGGTGTTGTCGACCGAGGGGAGGGGGGAGGGGAGTCCGAGGGCTAGCAGTTGTGTTTATGCAGGTTTAGGGTTTAGAAAAACAGAGAAAGAGGAGAAGAAAGAAAGAATCTCAGCCTTGATAGAAATTTTAAGGAATTAGTGATAATTTAGGGAGATCTACAGTAACATATTTATAATGTTGTTGAAATCTCCTCGTCAGTGTAGGTTACTATTTCTAAAGTGGTATTAAGCTGTGAGCAATAAATGGGTGAGGAGCGGGATGAGAAGAGGAGATACAGTCGAAGTTGGAGATGCAACTGAAGCTATACATGAGCAGATGGTGGAAGAGCAACATCAATAGGGGAACCATAGAAACGATTTAGGGGTAGAGTAAGGATTTGGGGGTTTGGCTTGCATGAGAGAATTATGGAAGGGGTTTGGGGGTTTTCATTCACAAAACAGAGGGTAACAAAAGAGCCAATTTTAAAGGGTAAAATTCTAACTTGTAATAATGTAATGTAACCAGAAATAAGTAGGAAAAGACATGATTGTCAGCTAAAATTTGATCATAAAACTTACAAGGCAAGGTACATATAGGCATCGCTTGTCTCTAGTTTTCATTGATAAAACTCCTTCATCAAGGCCTTAGACCACCTATTCTAGGAAACAAAAAGAAATACCACATTAGAAAAGAGAGGGATGACAAATAGGAAAGTGTCTTGAGAGATTTACCCAAAAGAGGCTGTAAGGTTCCTTCATCATTTGATTCAAGGGGAAGCCTTCGCTTGCACATGTAAATGCAAGCATATTCATCAAACTAATATAACATGTAAAATACATAACCACAAAAATGCCTCATGCAACTCCTCCCACTAGGACTGTTCTTGGTATGCAAAAGCATCCATTTAATCACCATCTCATATTCAATTGTGTTTGCTTGAGAATAATGAGATGTAAAAGCAGGTTTGGCCAAACATAGTAAAAAAATGACAAATAATTTACCTTAACAAATAATACAATTGTTGCAGCAAGGATAATAATACACCAAAATGAGCATGGATGCTCACTTGCTCTTCCTTTAAGTTTCTCTATTTTGCATATTTATCTAAAGAGAGCACACCAATTACCAACAAAGCAAGAAATGGACTACAAAGAGTATGGATGAAATGGTCAGATGTGTTTCCTATGCAAGAAATTAACTACTAAAATAATTAGCAATCAATACTTCAACAAAAATGTCCTGGCCATAAAGGGGAGAATAGGTAACAATGCTTACAACATGAATTCCCAATTGAACTTCTACCCACCATGTGGCATTAAAAGAACCCTTCCAATTGAGTTGCAACATTGAATTCCCAATTGAACTCCCATTCCAAAATTGACTTAATGCATCTCCCAAAATTAACACCAACTACACAAAAGATTACCCTATACATGACTTCTATGCCTTAGTCTCAGCAAGGAAGATCATTATATTTCAAGGCATCAAGCTGATGCTGCACTGCTTCTGCTATAAACTAGAAATATAAAGCTACGAAGGATAAGTAACTCAAATTAAGATTAAGATTAGGTAAGATAGAATTAAATCCAAAAACTCAGTTACATTTAGCCATGGACCAAAGGGACATTTCCTACGAGATTCAAGTTTGAAATATTGTAAGAATAGTATTGTCAGAATAGCTATGCTTGGACTTGGAGTAGTTTGATGTGTCAACAAACAATGACCTATGTAACTCTTTCACCATTCAATTCATTTGTGAATAATTTCATCATTCAAAAAAAAATTATGACAGAACAAGTCAATTAGGAAGAGAAACAATTTTAAACATCCTTTCTACATGATCATATGGTTCTAAGAATCTACAAAAAATGCTCTTTACTGAAGGAAGCTGAAGTAAATCTGGAAAATGATATGGGTTGCTCCCAGTTTAATTGGAAGCTAGAACATGTGACTGTGGGTTTAACTCCCAAAAAGGATGTTGTAAAGCCCTTTTTCTGATGAAAGGTATAATAGAAAAGTGCATGCCAAGATTCATAGAAATGCTAGATTGTAAAATCATATTTCTTGAAGGGAAAAAAAATAAAAAACAAAAGAGTGAAACGTAATTGATACATTTACGTTTACATTCAGGTTGCAAGCAAAAATTCAAGAAATTTAAATAGGCAGTTCATCAAAGGCTCTATCAGCTAGTAAATCCAAATCAGAGGGAACAAACACTTTGATACATTTTATCAAACAATTGGAAGGCATTCCGTCAAGCACCTATCCAAAAAGGTGACAAAATAATTTTAACCATTTCATCAAATAGTTAGAAGGAATTTTATAAAATACCTATCCAAGAGAATAAATCCCCTCCCTTCTCCATTGATTGATTACTCTCCATCAGAACCAGATCCCCTCATAGGAGGCATTTGCATAAAATCAACATAAATGATCTAAGATTAGACAAATTGGATCAAAGATAATCTCATCCTCACATGATCCCTACAAACCTGAACTAGAAACCACACGTCTAACACCAAAAAACCCTACAAAGCTTAGAAAACACCAAATCCAAAATATAACATGCGTAGATCCTCACCCGATCCCCTCGGAAGGGTGTCCATCCACCCTATGATCTCGAGCACCAACGACCTCCGCGATCTCAGCACACCCTGCCAACATCGATTTGTCAACTTCTCATGCCATGAGATCCGTCCGAAATCACATTGGTATAGGTTGCTGCCTATGAATCAAATTTAAGATGCAAAACCCTAAAAGAGCAAATTTGAGTGCAGATCCGAGATTAGAGATCCCATCGCTGTCTTGAGTAATCTCCAAGAATGTGAGAGATTGAGAATGAGACTGACCTGCGTTGGTGAGAATGCGATACATATATGATTGGCGATGATGCAGGGGCATCGACAAGAGATGGCGTCATGAGTGTGATCGGGAGGTGGCGATGTTGAAGTCTCGAGGGTTGGGAGGAGCTGTACGCTGAGGAGGGTTAGGGATTGGTGGATGGCGGCGACGACTTTAGAGGGGAGGGCACATGATGGTGGAGGCAATTTGGAGAAGTGGCATCGCCTGAGGTGCAGAGAAGTGTCAGGAGTAGGTGGCGACGAGAAGAGGCACTTGTGGTGAGATTGTATGCTGATGCCCAAGGGTTAAGGGTTAGAAGATGGCGAACGACACATTTGCCCTCATTTTTTATTTTTTTCCCTGAATGGTAATCTCCGGTGTAGGATTAGGTATCAACAACGTATAAGTAACCTACAGTGATATATGTTTTCTGTCGGTGTAAATAGGGCGTTAGTGTAGAACTCTTTTCCTATAGTGCCTTGAAGATATAGATTTTCTTGTGACTAACCAAGCAGGAAGGGTTGATTACTGGTGCTTTTAGAAGAAGGGTTATGGGTGTTGATGCCTTCTCTTGCCCCTTGTGTGGATATGATGAAGATGATGCTAAACCTCTTTAGTAGCTGCTTGTTCACAGATGAAGTATGGAGGAGATTCTGTGCTTCCCCCAATCCAACATGGGATGTCTTATGGCATGATTTCACTATCAGTTCCAAGTTGCGTGTTTACATGGTTATGGTCATGTGGGTTGTTTGAAGGGCTAGGAATGATGCTTTGTTTAATAAGGGAAGAGTGTTGAAAGAGCGATCTTCGTTTTCGATAAAATTTGTAACATAAAATGTTTCATCGTTGTATTCAGTTGCGTGGTAGAAAATCGCTTTTCAAAACATTTAATTCTCAAAATCTAATCACGAAAATAGTTAGGTCATCTCCACATGGAGGAATTAGCCTATTAAACTCGTGAGTGATGTCTCATTTATTCAGGAATATCAACGGGTGCGGATACTAACTAGTGCAACTTATTTCCAATATAAATTTTCAATTTAAACAATTAATCAAAAGTGTAAGTGTGCACATGAAAAATTACCATAATATAATATTCTATTAAATAATGATCTTGGTAATAGAAAACAACGTCAATATTAATCTCCTACCCAATAGCACCCATTTACTATAACAAATATTCCATGTTTTATGTCATTCATAAGAAAAACTCAATCATATGCAATTCAGATTAAAGAGGGGGATGTCTATGCAATTTTGCTGCAATATATTAAATCAGGAAAATAAATGAATACTGCATCCGGCAATGGCATGATTCGTAAATATTAATGAAATCAAAAACAGAGGAATTTCCTTCTCTCCTCTTCGCGCGTGTGGAGGAGTGGTTGCCGACCGACTGGAGCTTGGTGGCAGTGCGTGGGAGAGAGACAATCACGTTGGCGGTGATGAGGCAGCCGAAGGTGGCTGTCGGTGATTGGTTGGAGGAGGAATGGCCAGACGGGTGACAGTTGGCGTGGTAAAAGGAGCTATCGTGGCTGATTTTCGAGGGCGTGGCTACCCTCGTGAGGTCGAGGCGGGCACTCCAATTGTTTTGGTAGAGAAGGAAATGGGTCGAGGTGGCATGGCTGGCGACGGAGGGGGGCTGCACCTTGGATTCTTTCGTTTGGAGTTGCAGGTGGCAGTGGAAGGAAGAAGAGGAAGAAGAAGCCGGGTGCACGCACGCTGGAGCGCGGGGTTCAGCTGCGCATGCACGCGGGCTGGATAACCTAACTATACCCTTAGAACCCAAGGATACCCTTATCCCAACTCCTAACCTTAGGATTGCTCAAATTGGATAGGTGAGCTCACAAGCCAAAATCATGGATAACACTATCCATGATCCAAATCCTTTATTCACAGAGTTGTCCTACTATTTAAGAACCTAGCCAACCTATCCTAGACCAAATCCCTAACCCAAGAACCTATTTAGATCCATGAGCTCACTTAATTGACTTAGTATAAGTCAATTGGTCTAACCTTAAGTCAATTGGGTTCATGGAACCCAATTGAACTACCCACAACCTAATTAGATTAGTATAGAACCCAAATAGGTTTGCCCCAACTTAGTTAGAATTTTTCTTAACCCAATTACACATTTACACATACAATTAGACTAGGACCTAACTATTTAAACCCAACCCACTAGACTTAGGGTCAACCTAGCCTAATTAGGAACCTATTCTCATAACCTATGTCTACAAAACCTAGCCCTAACCCTATGCACATAAGACCCACGAAATCCTAGCCTAATCCTCTTAAGTTTGTGCCAACTTAAGAAGATTTTATCCCTTAGTGGCTGGCCAAGAGATAAGATCTTATCTCTTGGCAAGATTTTATCCCTTGGTAGCCATCCACCTAGGTTGCCTATTTTTAGAAAACTCTCATCCTATCCTAGCCCTACAACTTAGATCCTAAGGTCCCTATTCAACCAATCCCGGGCATCACTTTTTGTTAAATCTAAGCCATCCAAATTAGTGATCCTAGGCATTATAGATCAACCAATAGGAAGCCACCTACTTTTCTATAAAAGGACCTAACCTCTACCCTTTGGAGAACTTAGATACCTAGAGATAGAAAAAAATAGCCACCACATAGTCCACGCCCTCTCTCTCTCTAAGCTCTCTCTTCGATTTTCTTCTCGACGCCCTAGATCTGAAGCTTTGCTGAGTTTCACACAAGCATCCCTCAAGCAGCTTCGTGATCTCTCTTTCCTTCCTCTATTTTTTTATGTTTTTATTCTTATTGTAATCTCTACTATAGATTTGATTTGTGAGACATTTTGATAGTAGCAATAAAGTTCACTATTCAATGGATATCTTGTCTCTCTTTATGTGCTTTCATTAGGGTAGAATAACTAGTACGGAAAGCTTTTAAGGATCCCGATTTTCCTCCCTATGAATGACTCAGGACTTATCAAATTCTGATCTATAAATTTATTTGCTTCAATGTGTTTTGCATCTACAACGATACATAAAAATCTATTCTCGCAAATTCGCGTTGAACAAATTGGCGACGTTGCCAGGGAGGCAACAAAGTTATTCTTAGAGCTTTTCTTCTTCGTGCTTACTTGAGATTTTTAACTCTCTTTATTTTCATTTGATTGCATGTGTAGGAAGAGCGAAAATTTGAGAAGAAACGTGATAATGGAAGGATTATGGGTTTTTCATCTTCAAGTAAGTACTTGTTTCTTAGATTAGGATTAGATTTCTTTTCGATATAAAAAAATCCAAAAAAATTAAGTGCTTTGCTTGATCCTTAGGATTAGAAGTATTTAATTATGTTTATTTGCTTTCCCCATAAAAAAAAAAAGAAAAAAAAAACTCTTTTTGGTGTGCATTATCTCTTGAGAAACAACAAAACCACCTTTTTGAAATTCGGACTACAACTAATTACGAGATTTAAAAATCATTTTTTTAATTTTTATATGTCCAAAAATTATGAAATTACTCCTAGACGTAATTATTTAAATCAAGAACAACATATCCAAAATTTGCACAAATCTAATTAGTATAGAGTTTTTAAAAATTCGTGAACTGTAGTGCTATCAGATCTGTTATTTTTCCTAACTTTTTAGAATTTCAAAAATCATTGGAATTTTTATATAACTTTGATTTATTTGAAATTTGTGGTAATGAATTCATGTGATAATAAAAAATTTAAAAAAAGTCTAAAAAAAATAATTCATGCACGTTTGGTTACACTGAACATTTGATCACCAACTGGGGTTCAAAATAGACTACAGAACCCAGTACACTTTAAATCTAAAATAAGTAAAAAATGTGCATTAAAATTCTTGAAAAATTATTTTTTTAGTGCCTAGTTGGTGGTGTAGTAGGACAAATTGGTTATATTGATTAGGTTGCACCATCTTACTTGTTTGTGGACTTAATTGAATTATTTTGTCAATATTCTAATTTTAGGGTTTTAATCATAGAATAGAGCACATTTGCATCTCATATCCTTAAAGGAAATTGGTCTCACAAATTGGGATTTGAAAACCTTTTATGTGCTCCATCAGAACATTGCTTGAATTCCTCTAATCAAGAAACCCTAAAATACACTTAAACAAACAGTTGAACCTTAAAATTCATGACGCGAGATTTATGTGATTTACTAAATGCAGGTTTTTGTCATTGAGACACGTAAAATTGATCGGCTTTTAAAATTTATATTCCTAGATAGTGGCAGTATCTAGGATCGTCCAAGTAGGCCAATTTGTTAGTCAAGTAGTGATTCTCTCCCTCGCACTCCCAAATCAACACTTTTCCTTTTGTCTTTTTTATTTTTGTTGTTTTTAGGGTTTTTGAGATAAAGAGCACAATTGCGAAGATGATTATGCTAAAGAGACTATGCCTATCAACTAGAAATTGAGTGACAAGATAAACTCCTCTCTAAGCTCACCCTAGGTGAGTAGAGACCTTGGATAATTGGAGAGAGTGTGGTGTACTACAACTACTAGAAGTAGGAAACACAGGAAATTGAAAGAAGGGAAATGAAAGGTAACTGAATTCTTGTATTATTAGCAAAATGAATGACAAGTAGCGTAATGCTTGTTACAAGAAAACAAGAAAAACACAAGCTAATACAAGAAATACAAAGAGATGAAGAAAGGCCCCTCAAAGTAGCGAGAGGCTTTCGCTCCAAGTGCGGCGGCTCCCACACTTTGAAGAAAATTTCTATGCTCTTGGTATCCTCCTTTGTTCCTCCTCTAAGGGTGGACGTCCACCCTGGCTTTTCCTCTTCTGCCTGGCCATCCCCTTGAAGTAAGTTACTCCTTGGTGTGGCACAAGGAAGAGAGAAGAAGAAGAAGAAGGCACCAAGGAGGTAGGTATGTTGCCTCCTTGATCTTCTTTTCTTCTTCTCCTTCCATGGCCGAATTGTATAGGTGTCGGTATGGGATTTTTGGTAACCAAGGATGTGTTTTAGTCGTGGTATATGGCGGTATATTATAGAGTAGGAAGGGGAGTGGTTGGCATTAGGGTCGACGGCTAGGATGGCCTTTAGTGGTGGTTATGGGGATCTAAAGGACAATGTTTTTAGGCACCAAACCAAAGAGTATGAGGAGGGATTGTGACTGTCCAAGGTGGTGGCTACCACCTTGTTTTGGAGCCAATTTGGAGGCCTTCTAGAAGGTTTACTCTAGGCGCCAATTTGAAGGGTCTAGATGGGTTTCTAAGGTGGATGAATGGTGAAGATTTAAGGCTAGTTGGCGCCAAAAAATACGTGGAGTTGCATGGGTCTTTGGTGCCAATGTTTGGGTGGTTAAGGAGGTGGTTATGTGGTGGAGGAATGCCATAGGAATGGCGCCAATATGAAGGGGTGTATAGGTTGGTGGTGGTTACTCATTTTGGCACCAAGAAAGGAGGGAGTTGGTGGTGGTTTTATGGACGACCATGGAGGAACTTGCTAAGCTAGCTAAGCTAGCTTAGCTAGTAGATGAGTAGGAGGAGGAGGTGGAATTAGCTTAGCTAGTGAAGCTAGCTTAGCTACTAGGGTTTAGCTGGACGAAGGTAGACAGGAGTTGGATGGAGCTTCTGGAAGTTGATGATGCGCTGCAAGCAAGCTAAGCAACTAGCTTAGCTAGCTAATTCTTCTACTAGCAACCAAGATAAGTAGTAGGAGCTAAGTTGAGCTAACTTCAACTAGGTTGGAGCTAAGCTGAGATGGACCTACTTTTCTTGAAGGTTCCTTAGCAACCTTAGCTATTAGTTGTCAACTAGTAGCTAAGTTAGAAGGAGTTCAGCTACCATGAACTGAGTAGAGCTGGAAGGATCTAAGGTGGAGTTGAGGTCAACTATGTTAAGCTAGCCTGAGCACCCATTCAGTTAAGGTGAATTGAATGGAGCTGAGATGAGCTAGCCTCAACTAAGTTGAGCTAGAATTGAGCTAAGGTTAGCTGAGTTGAGCTAAACCCAACCAAGTTGAGTTGGAATCCAGCTGTGATAAGTCGGATTCAACTGGGATCCAGCTGTGTTATGCTTCCTCTTTATCTTCTACCTTCTAAAGTGCCAGGATTTGTGGGATCTAGCTCTCTGCTTATCCCTGACACTCAAATAAACACATTAAAAAGACAAAAATATGTAATGCATGCCTAACCTAGGAGAATGCCTAAATGCAGCCCAAAAGCCCATTTGCAGAGTTAAAATCCTAAGAGCGAGGTCTATTTTAGGGCATAAGAATGATGAAAAATTGGTGTTTATCACACCCCCATGCTTATCTTTTGCTAATCTCTTAGCAAAATTGATTTTCACATAATGTATTTTTGGGGATTACTAATTCTTTTACTTCTAAGGAGAATATTATCACGACACTTCGGTTGATTGAAAACAGGAAAAGTATGGGATTTGTTAGAGATAAAACATCGGTATTCATTTTCGGATCCTGATAAACGCCAGTTTATCATCATTCTTATGCCTTAAAACAGATCTAGCTCTTAGGTTTCTAACTCTACAAATGGGTTTTCAGGTTGCATTTAGGCATTACCTAGGTTAGGCATGCATTACATTCTTTTTGTGTTTTTAACATATTTATTTGAGTGTTAAGGATAAGAAGATGATCAGACCTCTAAAACTCTAGCACTCAAGAAGGCAAAAAGTGAAGAAGAGGATCATATCAACTGAACCCTGGCTGGGTCCAACTCATCTCAGCTGGATATTAGCTCACCTAGGTTAGGTTTAGCTCCCTCCAGTTCCATTCAGCTCATCTTAGCTGGATAGTAGCTCAAGGTAGCTCAACTTAGCTCAACCCACCTCAACTTAGCTCAGATCCAGCTCAACTTAGTTGAGTCTAGCTTATCTTAGCTCCAATCAGTTCACTAGAAGCTCTAGCTAGCTCAGCTTAGTTGACGGGAGTTCATTCCAACTCCAGCTCAGTTCATCCCAGCTCATCCTAGCTCTACTCAGCCCATATGAGCTCCACTCAATTTGGCTTAGATACTAGTCTTCAACTAGCTAAGCTAGGTCAGTAAACAAGTCCATAGACAGCTTCCTGCAGCTCCAGAATAGTTGAGACTAGCTCAACTCAGCTCAACCTATTCAACTTAGTAGCAAGCAAAGAACTAGCTAGCTAAAGTTGAATAGCTAAGCTCCCAAGAAGACTTCTTTAGCAACTATCAGCTCCTGCAAGCTTTAGAGCAGTTCAAAGCCACCTCCACTCAGCTAAACCCTAGCTCCTCCATGTTGTTAGGGTTTCGTCGAGTGTTAAAATATATGCGTCATAGTATAGTCGAACAAAATCTTACAACAAACATTTAAATTTATAACTTAGAATTGAAAAAGAATCCAAGGTTGATCACAGGGAGCAAATATGGAATTCATAACACTAATCTTGAATTTAAAAGAATGAGCACAATAGAGATATTCAATGAATAATATATGCAAAAATATATTCAATGAGAACCAATGTATGATGGAGAAAAAAGAATAAGAGAATAAAAAATAATGGTGATTTAAATCACCATGTATATTCTTTTAATTTAAGCATGCATCCAAAATATTCAAATAATCCAACAGTAATCAATTTAAACTTAGGTTCTTAAATCATTCAACAGTAACCATAATCAACCTCTACGAGCATAGGCACATGGTTAAGAATCTCTTAGAGCCTTTCTTCTTTCACGCCTCTCTCTCTCTTTTTTCAAGCCTTCTTCTTTTCTTATTCATAGCACAAGGGAACCAACTTCCTTCAATAGTTAAGTGTAAAGCCCTCAAGAGAAAAACCCTCCCCCCTCCTCTCACAAATCCTCTCCTTTCTCTCTCAAACCCACGTTTTATCGGGTATACGGGCATGAATAGGGACCAGGCTTGCAGGCGTGCAGTCGCAAGCGAGGTGTGAGTGGTCGAGTAATCGGGGGTGCGAGTGTATGGGGACCTGACCCCTGTGTCTTGAGCGGAAAGATGAAAACACAAAATCAATTTATGGGTTTGCACGTGCCCCTCATCCACCGATGTGAGACTATGTGTCCCTGCTTCTTCGCGTAGAGCTACAGTGGCTGCTTCGTCGATTAGAGCTGCTGGCACTGGTGTTGCTATCCAATTGAGGCCCTGGAAAGCTACGTGGTGTTCATCCGCAAGACCTGGTGGCAATTGGAGGACATGTGGTGGTCAGGGAAGGTCAGTCATTGATGGAGAAGACAGCAGTGACTGGCGGAGAATGGCGAAACCTGAGAATCACAATACAAGCTTAGAGCCCCAATCAAACAAGTTCACAAGCATCGCCGGTGGACGTGGAGTGCGGTGGCAGTGTCCATGTGATGAGTGAGTGCGTGTGGAGGGCGTGCAAAGTCGGAGAAGGAGTTTGAAGGTAGGTGTGTTTGGTGGAGTGATTTAGTGAGTGTAACAACCCGATTTCCCGAATCCCTACGAGACACAAGAATTGGACCGACTCGACTGATCCCAAGACCCAGTCGTCCAATGAGAAAGTAACCAAAAAAGTAGTAAAATAAACCACATTCACCATGTATATAACTAGCAGTAACAAAATACAGTAGTAAAGAAAGGAAATACTACAGATACACCACCACAACAGAAGAGAAATAAACATGTACATAACATGAAGCTTACAATAAAGAGAGTACAGGGAGTAACAGAAAACTACTCACTACAGCGGAAAGAAAAGTACAGAAGGTACTATAGGTAACACTATTGGGCTCTACTAGGCCCAGCGCCCTCTACAGCCACTGACTCTGGCTGCTCAACACGTGGTCCTGAAAAGGTAACAAGGGTGACACATCAGCGAAACGTTGAGTAGAGTGGCAACTAAAAGCTAGAAGAAGCAGTAGAATGGATAGTAGCTGTTATATTTTTACTTTCTTTCTTTATATTTTTCCATTATTCACTATTGATTTATTTCTCAGATCCTTCTCTTGTCTTGAATGTTCCTCGTGGGAACGATCTTGATTGCAGTCTTTTCCGAAAAGTAGAAGTAACATGTGGTGTTCTCCTAGCCGGGAGAGTCCCCCGTGGTGGTCCTACCCTCAGTCAACCACCCCAAGGTCGCTGACAGACGTAACGGTGACTACGACACGCGCGATAAACGCACGGGTAGCTACCCCGCACTGGCACGCGGTTAGTCGTTTCCATTAACGGGTGCGCCCAAAGCACAGCACGGAACCAGTATAGGGCAGAGCCCTCTCAGTAACAGGGGTCCAGCCCCTCCACAGTCCGTGCACCCTCGCCTGACTACCCTGGTTTGCCCAGTGGGCTTAACAAGTCGGTGTAGGAAGGCTAGCAAAACCCCGGGGCCCGTGGGGTAGCTAGTGCTCTCCCTACACTAGTAGCTCTCCCCGGTACGGTGTACGCGAGGGCCAAGAGTCGGTACAAAGTGGCCAGACCTAAACCCCGGGTCCCTAGGGCTGCTGGCTCTCCTCTGCACTAAGAGGTAACAGGTGCTTTCCCTGGTACTACGTACCCAAGGGACAACAAACTTTCCCATTCACTTTTCTAGCTCCATCCCATTTATTTCCAGGAGCTCTACTCCTAATTCCCCGTAGGGTTCATGCTCGTGTTTCTCAGTCCAAGCCATACTAGGTTTCATCATTTCAGGTTGATATGCATATAATACGTGTTCCAACATTCAACTTCTTTTTCTTTCCAATTTGTATACAAATAACTCGTATTTAATTTCAACCAACAGAAATTGCATGCAACAGTTACTAGTAATAGTACTCTACATTCCACAGGCAGCTGTTATCCAATTTCAGGGAATTATTATTATTTTATCCACTTATCCAAGACTGCAATGTATATATATTCAACTAGTTTTCCAGTCCTAGGATTCATGCCGTACCCTAGGATCTATCATTCAATCTAGTTTTCTAGTCCTAGGATTCATGCAATACCCTAGGATCTATCATTCAATCTAATTTCTCAATCCTAGGGTTCATGCAATACCCTAGACTCTATTAATTGTTTCATAATTGTACAAATTTTGTTAAATAAATTAAAGGGCCACTCTACCTGTGAAACTGGGAGTACTGGGGGCGTGATCGGCAATCCTGTGCGCCTCTGCAACCCCCAAAATCGCAACGGAACGGGATCCTAACACAAGGATCAATCACAAGGAGTTTCTCAGAACAGTATACAATTACTGTAACCAGGTAGAGGAAATAAATCTGGAAAGAACGAAACTTGAAATGCGGAAAACGAACTCCGAACGGACCCTAAACGGGTCAAAAACGACGAGTCTGTCCAAAATTAGACGTCTGGAACTTCTTCCAAACGTCTTAAAAGGTCGATCATGCCATACCTTGGTCTACGCAGTCCTTCAGACATCCAGAAGCCCGCTGGATCATCTGGTCCTAGTTCCTAGACGTCTGATTGTCACCCCGGACGTCTGGAGGTCATCTCCGTCATCTAGTACTGTGGCCAGACGTCTGATCCGTGTGGGATAGCGAGCCCTCGTGCCCTCCCGAACAAAACCTGCGCACACACACACCCGCTCTCATCACGAAGAGGAGCAGAAGAATGCGGCAGACGGCTGCATGGCCGTACACGCGTAAAAAGGAGAAGGTAGGAAAATATTGTACCTATCAGACGTCTGGACCTTCCTCCAGATGTCTGATTCTGAGAAATTTTCCCAGAATTAGGACCCTTTTTGCTCTCCGCCAGCGACGCACGGCCGCGCCGCACCGCATCCGCCTGTTGCCCGAGCTGCAGCAGCTCCTTCGTGCCACCCCACGCTCGCTGCTCTCCCGCCGGTCGGCTTTAACTACCCCGGCAAGCCCACACCTTCGCGGTCGAGCTTTCTTCTTCCTCTCGCAACACTCCTTCCCGAACGCTCGCAGCAGCCGCTGCTACCGCACTTGCTCACTCACTCACTCGCACTCTCGCTGGCAGGGAGAAGGAGAAGAAGAAGGCGGTGGAGTGAGGGTGAGGGAGTGGGCGGTGGTATTTGAAGGCAACGCGGGGAGAGAGAGAAAGAAGTGGCGTCGTCTG
This sequence comes from Thalassia testudinum, assembly GCA_037157565.1. Taxonomy (NCBI): domain Eukaryota; kingdom Viridiplantae; phylum Streptophyta; class Magnoliopsida; order Alismatales; family Hydrocharitaceae; genus Thalassia; species Thalassia testudinum. Next base: position 8,669,274 of record JAZHRO010000033.1, read on the forward strand.
CAGGGAGGGAGAGAAAAGCAAAGAACAAAGGCGGCGGGTTCAATCTGCGCGCGCACGCGCGCAGACGTGAACCCGTACGCCGAAAAAATTTAATACCAGACGTCTAGGAAGGGTTCCAGACGTCTGGGACACTTCCCAGATGTCTTAAACTACGTCTGATGCCCATGTTCGTAATAGTGAGTGTGTGTTGGAATTGAGGGATTTTGATGGGGGTGTGCTGGCGTTGGTTTTGGAAGTGATTTCGTGGAGTTTGGCAGTCTATGGCATCGGGGAGGCTTTGCTGGAGCTTAGCTAGTCGTGGAGAAGACGGAGAGGTCGAGGGAGAACGGTGGGTCGATTTAGGAAAAGAAAGGGACAGGGAGATTTGGGAGGAGAAGAGGGAGATGCTAAGACCTAAGAGAAGGGATGAAAGGACGGGGATGGCACCAGCTGTGATTGGCCGGCAGCAGAGAAGCAAAGTCCTCTGGAGGAAGGAGCGGCAACGACGAGGAGGTTTAAAAGCTCCTACTATGGCTGGCAAGGAGTAGAGGAAGGCGAAGAAGAACCTGCTGCCTATGGTATGTGGCAGTAGGCGAAGTGACCAGAGAGAGAGGATCGCCGGAGCTGCGGTGGAGGTTGTCGGAGAGGGAAAAAGTTGAAGATTTACGGCCAAAATCGAGCTAATTTGAGAAGGCAGGGTTGCTAGAGCTTATATAAAGCTCATGGCCGAGCTCTAGAATAGGAAGGAGCTCTGATTGGCTCCTTTGGGAATCAAGAAAACACCCACTGATTTCGTACGGTTGCACGCACGAATCAGAGTGATTTAGGATTCAGGAACAGTCCCAATGGATTCCCCAGAGTGTGAACATCAATCCCACCAATTTTAGTGGGATTTGATGATGATTTGAATGGGATTTGCTTAGGTCAAAGCTTGCGTGGAGGTCAAGTTTGACCTCAATGGTGGCAGGGGGCTATTTGTGAAGGAGATGACAAAATTAGGGACCTATACGTAAGGAATTCAAAAGTTAGGGGTGTGTATGAGAGAGAAAGAGTTTGAATGGACTAAAATGCAAACTAGGTCAAGATGGACTTTCATTGGGCCTAAATTTTGGTATAAATCTAATTTGGACCCAAGGAATCTAATGGTGGGGTCAGATTTTAGTTTTGACCAAGTTTGACCGAGCAATTTACGTAGAAACCCAAATTAGGGTAGAACTTTGTCTGTGACTCTTTTTAAGGTCAAAATAAGATCTAATGGTCAAATCAAGGATACCAAACCTCAAGGAATATTTTTCTACGAATTTTAGAAGGTTTAGATAAATTTTATCTTGACCATAACCTCTGTTTATTTAAGCGGGTCAGAAATTAGGGTTTTAGATTATGAATCAGTTCTCGAAATACGTGAAATCCTATTTCTGTCTATGTGGACCCTCTGATTAGACTTTAATGCTTATTAGACCTTAGACTAACCCCTGGGAAACCCCGTAATTATTCTACATTCATGATATGCTGTTAAAACTGCAGAATTAACTCTAATTTAATGTATTCCTCTCAGAATGGATGTATGGGGAATTATGACTCTCAGGCGATTATGTAGGAGCTTTTGTCAATTAATCATAACTAATTAAAGCTATTTATGGCTCATGATAATGTTATCATCACTCCACTACTATCCTACTAGCTAAGCTAGCTTAGCTAATGATGGGAACACCATCATGAGCCATAACTAGCTCATTTTGACCCAATTAAGTCTCTAAATGCTCTTACATAACCGCCAGAGAGTCATATTTCACTGCATAATCATTCTAAGGGAAAAACAGGAAACTAAGGTTAAGACTGTAATTTTACCAGCACATCATGAATGCAGTGCAACCAAGGGTTTTCCTAGGGGTTCATTAAGGGTCAAAAGGTCCTAAAAACATAACAAGTGGGTTAGATCAATCAAAAAAGAGTTTGCACATATTTTGAGAATTAAATGACTTTTGAAACCATAAAAACTGACCCACTTAATTACTAGAGGTTCTGGTCAAGATAAAATTCATCTAAATCCTCTAAAAATCATAGAAAAATATTCTCTAAGGTTTAGTACCTTCAATTTGACCATCAAAACCCATCCTGACCCAAAATGGAGTCTCAGATAGATATTTACCATAATTTAGGTTTTTACATAAATTACCCAATCAAACATGGTTAAAACCAAAATCCAACTTCACCATTGGATTCCTTAGGTCCAAATTAGGTTTGTACCAAAATTTGCACCCAGGATGAGCTTGTCTTGACCTAGTTTGCAAAATGATCCTGTCTGATTACATTTATACCCCCAACTTTCAAAAATCCTTGCATTCAGCCCCCTAACTTCCTCGTTATCTTCACAATTAGGTCCCTCTGCCATTATCGTGGTGGGAACCTACTCCAGTGATCTTCGACTGGGGAGTTCTCCCTGATTGCTTGGCGAATCCCTTCCAAAATTGGAAGGGAGATTCATTGAGAAATTATCTTCAATCTGAACCCATTCATGTGCTCCGAATCTTTCCCAATCTCTCATGCGAACGTATGAGAGATTTGGGTATCAAAAAAACTCCCAAATCTGGCGAAGGATTCCAAGCTTGGAAAGCTTGATTTCCAAGCTTTCCTTGCCTCTGGATCCCTATAAAAGAACCATCAGATCTTCCTGAACTTCTCACACTTGAAATTGGCCGTGAATCCCCACAATTCCTCTCTCTTTCACGACCGAAGGCTCCTAGACGTTCGGCGATCCCCTCTGCCTTTTCTCATTGTCCTTCCACAATACCAATGGTGGATTCCTCTCCCTCGCTTCCGTCCGCATCTCGCCGTACAAGCAAACACCCGTTTCCCGTTCGTCCTCGTCGTTTCTCCCTCACCAGAACCACCTTCGTCTCCAACGTCGACAACACCGCATTCGACACCATCTCTGCCTCACTTCGTCCACCTACCTCCTAGCTAAGTTCCTCATCTCCTGCATTTTATTTTCGCACTCACCCCACTTCAAATCGACCACCGACAACCCTCTGTGACTTCATCCCTTCCATCTCCGACCATCCCCTCCGACGAGACCATCTCACCTCCACAAACCACCAAATCCCTTGTTGACAAGCCTACGACCATCGCCACATCTTTCCACACATTTCCCCTCTTTCCATTCAATCCCTTATCCACCCAAGTCAACCCTCGAACACACCCACTCTCACACGCACAGTCCGACCCCACCATGCACTCACGGACCACGAGACACCACACAAACACCCTTATCACACTCGTCGTTGTTCGGCGACTCTCCCTGAGCATTCTGACATGGCCGAAAGGCCATTTTGTTGATTTCAAGAACTCTCCCTACCCGCCATTGACGAGCAAGCTTCGATCTTGCTTGAAGCTCGCTCCAGGTCCTGCTACGCCCAAGTCAAAGCTCCAGGTTGTGCGGAAGCCTTTTACGCATGCAACCAGGTAGCCAATTGGACGGATTAACCTCATCAGCTGAGGCAATTGAAGGGAGACGAGCTGCTGCAAGACGCGCGAAGGAGAGGAGCGCAGATAGTCCCACATCATCAGCTGCAAAGCGCACTAAGGCGAATAAATTGAATAAGTGTTAGTACCTGTTTGCCTCAGTTCACGGGGTGAGGTCCCTCTCACCCGCTCACTCGGCCTCGTCCGTGACACATACACGTGGACCTGGTTCGACCGGATAACCCGACCTGCACTCCTCGCTCACCACCACATGCCGGTGAGCCTGGACCCGAGTATGCACTTGAATCCAATAACCCGATTACCCGTGGCTCTGGGAGAGCGGATCCTAAGAGAGAAAGAAAGGAAGAGAGTTACGCAGGGGCAGGGGGTTTTTGCCACAGGGAAGTCTGGCTGACACTTAGATGGATTCAGAAGAGGAAAACCAAAGAAGGAAGAAGAAAAGGAGTAAAGTAGAGATAGAGAAGGGCCAGAGAAGAAGAAGGCTTGGAGAGGAAGAGAAGGTCGTAGCTGAGAAAGCAGAGAAAGAAGAGGAAGGTCTGAAGAGGAATAGGTTGCAGAAGAAAGGAAGAGTCAGAGAAAGAAAGAACATCAGACTTTAAGCCGTCTGATTTCCAAATCAGACGACAGATTCGAGCTTTCATTTCATACATATACATTGAGTTCCTTAGTTGATATTGTAGGAGTATATGGTGATTTAAACCACCATTTTACTCCCATTTTTTTGGCACATTGATACCTAATATTATTACAATTTCTTTTAGTTTAAATTGTGATCTTGATTCCTAAATTCCATATTACTCCCCGTGTTCGACCTCAGAATCTTTTTGAGTAATAAAACTGTATTTGTTTAAATGCTATTTTGGCTATACTGCAACGCGACACTTTTTAAAACACCGATTTAGTACGACGAACAGCTAAGCTCAACACCAGCTCCTCCCCTTGGGTTTCCACCCTTCTCACTTAACCCAACCTAAACCTAACATTAACTTACTCAATTTGGTGCCAAATTGAGACAACCTTTGACCCCAAAACCAACACCAAGAGCCACCAATTTTGGCTCCAAAAGACCCCATCTAGAAGCCCTCCTTTTGGCACCAAGAAGCTCCTTAATCTACACCCTACATAACCTCTTTAACCTATCTCCGCCATCCATAGGTTGGCACCAAAAACACTTAACCTTAACCACCCAAAAGTTGGTGCCAACCATGCCCAACTTCCCTTAACCCTGCCTCCATACATCCCTTCCTTTAGCTCCAATAAACCCTAGCCCTCCATCTTATAACCACCACTTAAAACACCATCCTAAACCTACACCTACCCTCCACGCCAACCTTAACCTAACCACACCTAAACCACCACTTAACACACCCCCTCATGTGGTGCCAACAAACCTTAGCCTTCCATCTCATAACCACTACCATATGACCCCATCCTAACCCTACAACACACCACAGTAACCCATTAACTCTAGTCCCCACCTAGGGTTGGCACAAACCATCAAATGCCCCTCCACTTTGGCACCAACAAGCCTTAGTCCTATAACCACCATCCACATCCCATCCTAGCTATCCCCTTTTAACCACACCTACCTCCCTCCCTCAACTTTATAAAAAGACCACTAACTACCCACTTTCATGTCATCCTTGGCTACATATTTTTCTACCTATATCCACCTTCATAAACAACCAAGAAGAGAAGGAGAAGAAGAAGATTAAGGGGACACTCTGTCTCCTTGGTGCCTAATTAGCCCATATTTGTGGGCTATTTAAGTATTTAAATGTCTAGGCATTAAGTTAATTTTAACATTTAGATAGCATATATTAGGATGTAAATAAATTAATTCATATTTTTAGCCTAATTGCATAATTCATTCATTGCATGCATTTAGAATTAACTTAGAATTGCATGCATTTGATTAGTTAATCAATTAGGTGAATTGCTTGCATTGTTTTAATTTAACATAGAAGTTAAGGGTTTATGCATAAATAACCATAATATTTTATTATTTTCTTATTTTCTTCCTCCATAGGTAACGACTGCTTCTTCTCCTTGCGCAACCGTTCACGCACAACTCCGAGCATTCATTGGCCGTGAAGAGCATCTCAGCCCGCCTCTTTCGATTTCAAATTCAACTACAAAGGGAGGAGACGACCATGCAAGGGAGGCCACCACCCTTTGTCCCTCACTATGCTTAGAGGACCTTGCTCCTCTTCCATTCCATACCACCGGCCTCACCACAGCAGAACGACTCACCACCGTGGGAGTGTGGGGTGACAGCCCACACCACCAAAGAGTCTCTGCAACTCCTCACCTCTGCCATCAACTCACGCTAGCCTCTACGCACCCACCTTTAGCACACGCGCCATCTGCCACCACTCCATCAGACACCACCGCATGCCCTCACTTCATTTCCAGCCATCAGACCCTACCCACCGCGCACAATCTGCCCGCGTGCACGCCAGTTGCTCACTGCGCCTTCGCCTTCACCACGTCCATGTGCCCTTGTAGCCTGCAGAGCACCCTCTAGCTGTGCCTACAACCCCCCAACGCCCCCCCCCGCTCCATTAGACCACGCTCGTGCCTCCTCGCCTCCATCAGAACCTCCAGCAGCACCTGCAACCCACTGCGCGCCTTCACGCCCACGCGCCAGCAGCCCGCGCTCCAGCACCCATGCCTGCGCATCCCTTGCGACTTGCAGAGCCGCACCTCCACGCGTCCACGCTCCTTCGCCCTCATCACCCCCGCTCAGAACACTCCAGCACCCCTGCACCCGCGCTCTAGCACCTCAGTGCAGCACCTGCAGCTGGCGCCACCAGCACGCCCACGCATGCCTAAGCAGCCTGCAGAGCGCCTGCGTGCCCACACACCCACACCTTCGCGCGCCTGCAGCGCCCCCAGCACCCGCGCGCACTGCCTTCCTTACACCTGCAGCAAGCGCGGCCAGCAGTAGGCTCCTCCACCGCCGCCACTCCTTTCCTCTGACAGGCCAGCTCCGGCCATCTCACGACACACCACCGCCACCACCGCGAAGGCCTCGCTTCAACCGACCTCTTGTAGGAGTAGCTCCTCGAATGAGCCTCTCTCTCGATCGCGAGGAGGAGAGAGGTAGAATCCTCTGCTTTCACTCTAATTAATAATTCCATTTCATGCCATTGCCAGGAAAATGAATTTTGATTTATGATTATTTTATTGTGGTGAAATGGCGACTTCATACTCAAGCTTTCTTATAATTGTGTGGCTTTTGTGATTCACATCTTTTGACATTGGTTTTGGATTAAGATGTGCTCAAATTTTCTTTAATGCATGTCAATTGGAAATTACATAGATTCATCACATATTTATTGAATATTTCAGTGAGAAAAAATTGCACATATACCCTTACATTTTCGAGTTATTGTGCATCTTCTTTTCGTCGCATTTCATGTCAGATTTGACTATGGATTTCACACTTGATTGAACGAATATGAGAAAAAAATATTCAAGAATTTATTGCATCATTGCCTCCCTGTGGACACGACCCGCTCTTCTATGAGTGGTTAATTTTTATTATAATTGTTTTGTTAAGCGGTTTTCCACCACTTTGTTACTAAAACGATAAATCATCTTAATCACATTATTTGAAAGCGAAAACCATCTTATCAAATGGCGCCGTTGCCGGGGAGGCAACAAGCTTAATTAAATCACATTCATTCATTCATTCGTTCACATTGATTTAAATTTTGAATCATATTTAACTCTGGATTTTTTTTTTCTGATGCGAGTGCAACGATCTGCGACACACATTTTATGACTCGCAATCACACCAACCATCATAAGAGGCGACCCTTGACGTCGCCAGAGGAGAAATTGTTCGAGCTACCTTGCAATGAACTAGATCACTAGGAGGAGAAGGACGAGGACGCGACGATCATCTCTGCACATTTAGTTGCTGATTTGATTAGAGTAGAATTAAGACTTTAGACTTAATTTTTCATTGCACATTTGGTTTGAAACCCTTGTTCTAGGGTACAGTTGAGGCGTTTGTTCCCCTATTTTATTTTAGGCCCGTGTTGGGTAATTTTTGAGAGCCTATTCCCTTTTCTTTAGATTTAGGTTTTTCATTTATTTTGTGGATTGTTTACCTTTAATTTGCTTGTGCATAAGTAGCTAAAAAAAACTAAAATAAAAAAAGACATAAGCTACCTGCTAGAAGCTACTTGCCCTTAGATCGAATCATTTAGGACTGAATGAGCAGCATTTAGATCTAATTCTTATCTTGCATATTGCATGAAGAATGCTGGAATCAGGTATGCACTTCTAACTTTGCATTTCTACCTGTCATGCAAATGCATTTGGGACTAATTTCAAGACTACCTAATCTATATTGAATAGATCCAACAAGTGGTCACATATTTTCTAGAAAAAGGACTAATTAAAGGAGGGACATTTTAAAAATCAAGGATTTGATTTTCAAACTTGGCGTGCGATTCAAAATTCAAAATCTTTTGCAGTGTATGCACACTGATATCTCTTGCACCACGGCACGCTTTTAGACACTCCTTAGGTTTGGAAATACTAGGACAAGAGCCCTCCTATCGTTGGATTCTGAAGTGTTTAGAACTTGAGATCAAAGGTTTTGTAACTCCAAAGAGGAGGATGCCCTATCACGGATTTTTGGGGGTAGTTGAGAAGCACCACGAAAGCACAGCTTCAAGGAAGGTTTAGGCCTACTTGCATCCCTCGATCTTCCGTCTTTGGAGTTGCTCTACCATTTGAGATTTAGGGAAGAACACCTAAGCTCCAACTAGGTCTTCTTAAGCGAGCCGTAGGTCGACAATAAGCGCGTAAATTGATTGAACAAATTGTGTTGTCACTTGCAATCTGACTTAAATCAAAAGCCTAAATTGGGAAAGACTTAAAAAGTCCTTTTTGAATTGTGTTTTGCTTGGGGAATTCTGATTGAGGTGTGAGTTAGAATGGACCGCATTGATTTTCATCTTTTCACATCTTGCCTACACCCTTACCCCCACTCTGCACTCTTCGATCCTATACACCGAGATGGCCCATCCTTTGATGGACATAATGACAATCATTGGGATCCGTTTTACTCCTATTATAGGAGTATTGGCCTGGTTAAGCCCCAAATCAGTGAGCAGAACCTAGGAGCAGGATTTGCTTTGCCCAATATCCCACACACCATAGAAATACCCAGGAGACGCAAGTTTTTTTGGGTTGGAACTAAGCCAAGTAATTTATAGGTTGCTAAATGAGATCAAGTCACCTGAAACATGAAGAGTTCAGGAGGAATTTTTCAAAAGATACTTGATATAGTCTAAAGTAGACTTAGAAGTTCTAACAATTGGTTCTGCATCCTACTCCCTAGTTTTTTAAAGATTAAATCCCAGTGTACCTTGAAGTGAACCTTCAACCTTAGACCCGATTTTTCAAAATTTCCTCAAAAAGTTTTATGATTTTTCTAAATTTTATGAAGATGCATGCAACAAGGAAAAGGAAAACTTTTTGAATGATCTTAGGTTTTGAAAATCCTTAGATGATTGTCAAAATTTAAAAACAACCCCCCAATGCTTATATATGTAATGTCCTCATGCATTAGCCAGGAAAAAGAGATCACCTTAGTGAAAGATAGTCAGGTTCAGGATGATCAAAACCTCTAAAAAGAAAGAGAAAAGGAAAGCAAGAAAAACTATGAGTTACCTCCCATCCAATGCTGTCTTTAATGCCATTTAGCCAGGCATGAAGTAATGCACGAAAGAAGGAAATTGTGAAGATACTTAGACACCTGAATGCCCTTTAAAATGAAATCTTCCTTTTGGTCCCTAAAAAGGAAAGTGGTGGAAGTAGGGGGACTAAAATGATAAGGAAAAATGGGAAAAGTACCCAAGTCTAGCCAAGGTTTTAATTCATGATGGAGGCCAAGCTCGGAGGGATCAAGCAGTAGGTCCAAAGGAAAGGGAGTGGGGGAAAAGCTAGTGAGATGAAGGGTGGGTGAAGTTAGGTTGGGAGGGTGAAGTGAAGTTAGAGTGGGCGGGTGAGCTGATGAGTCAGAAAGAGGGTTGGATTGAAGACAAGTCTCCAGGTTATTGATGTCGCTGACCATTGATTTAATGTCAGAATCTTCGTAAAAATTATGGTCGAGAAGATAATCCACCAACATTGTTTCCTCCACCAAATTTTCAGTATCTGACTCGTCAAAAAAATCATCATCATGGAATCTCTTGGAGGATTTGAAAATATCCAGAGTAACTATTTGTCCAACACAAGTGATATCCATTTTACCGGTATGGCAATTTATATTTACTTTTGCGGTGGCCAAAAAGGGTCTTCCAAGAATCATAGGGGCATTGATCAGGCTTTCAGGTACCTCAATGTCAAGGACCAGAAAGTCAACTGGGAAGACACAGTTCTGGACCTTAACAAGAACATCTTTGACAATCCCCTTAAGTTTGATTGAAGATCGATCAGCTAACTGTAAGGTAACCTTGGCACTGTTGAAAGTAGTATCATCAATAATCACAAAAATTAAAGGCACGCCTAGGTCTTTCATCTTAGGAGGTAGCTTTCTCTGTATGATAGAGCTTATTGTCTTTGAAAGATGCACCTTTCTAGATTTTTGGTCTCCCCTTTTGGAGTACAGATATCTTTCAAAAACTTAGCATAGGTAGGGATATATTTAATTGCATCTAGGAGTGGGATGTTGATCTAAACTTGCCCAAATAAATCCATGAGTTCTTCATTTAAGGGCTCAGATTTCTTTCTTTTGGGGTTGGTGGAGTGTAAAGCTTAGGGAAAAGGGATTGGAGTTTTGCATGGGAGATCTTGGTCTTTTTCTTCCTAGGTGAAGGTGGAAGGAGAGTCAACTTGCACAGGTATAGGGTAGGTTTCATCATTTTGGTGGGAAGGCCTAAGATCTGTAGTTGTTTTCCCACTTCTCAGTGTAACTGCATTAGCGGTTTGGTTGTTCCTGTGAGGAAGTTGGGGGCTTGATGTTGAGGGAAACCCAGTGGCTGATGTGGTGCTAGGTTAATAGGAGGTTGATGGTTGTGATTTGGATTATTGCCCTGATAGTGGTTCCTCTAATTGTTAGGGTTGGGAATAGGCTAAGAAGGCAGATGTCCTGCAGGTCTCTGGGTCGGAGTAGCCCCAATCTGGAGGTTTGTAACAACATGGGTTACTTCTGACATCTGACTTTGTATCCCCTTCAAGGTTTTCATAAGTTGAGCATTGATGTCTTCTTGGGATGGCCCAGGTTGATAAAGAGTCTGGTTCTGCCCATAGCCTCCAAATTGGTTTTGTTTCTAGGAGGGAACAAGATTGGTCTAGGAGTGAGTCGAGTAGTTCCTCCAATTTGAGTTGGAGGGATTTCTAAAGTGCTCCTAGAGGGTGGAAATATTCTTAGTGGGGTTGGGATCTAGATAGCTGTAAGTCCCAGGTGAACCATATAAAGCCTCAGAAAAATGATTATACTCAGGAGGGATAGCAATGATATTTTGCAAGTTTTCTCTCTTCAGAATGTTAGTGGGGGTTAGTTGTGGAGCCTGGTTGGGTATGGTAAGTCTTTCCTCTATTTTTTTCTACTTTACTTGCATTTGGTTGTGTCTGTGGGCAATCACTTGAAGATCATCTTGGGTAATGGGGATGGATTGAGTGTCTATCTCATGGACAGCGAACTACGAGTTGGTAGTTCTGCAAAAGGTGTTCATGGAAGCGCGGTTAAATGAGTTTTCACTCATTTCTTCAAATAGCTCATAGGCACTCTCAGCATCTTTGTTAAGGACGTTGCCGCCACATGAGGCGTTGATGAAATGTCGGAGTTGATCTTCTAATCCATGATAAAAGATTTGCATGAGCTACCATAAAGGAACCTCGTAGTACGGGCAACTTCTTAAAAGATCTTGGTATCGTTCCCAAGCATCATGTAAAGTCTCACCAAGTTTTTGTTGGAAGGTCGTAATAGATCTTCTCAAGGAATTAGTATAACCAATGGGGAAGAATTATTTTAGGAAAGCACTTTTAAGCTGAGGCCAAATGAAAATAGGTTTGCCTATGGTTCTGAACTAGTGTGCAGCCTTGTCTTCGAGGGAAAGAGGGAATAACCGCATCAGCCATAAGTCTTCTCGCACATTACGAGAATAGGTCGTTTGTGCTAGGAGCATGAGTTCCTCAAGGTGGCTGAACGGGTCTTCCCTTGGAAGGCCATGGAAGTGGTTGATTAAGTTCAGAACAACAGGTTTGATTTTAAAGTCCCCTTCTGGTATGACCACCCCCGGTCTATCCTTGTAATTAGAAGGATCATAGAAATCCTTAAGAGAGATGACAGGTTGCTGAGGGGGTGGTGACGTGCGCTCGTGCGTGTGTTAAGAAGTGTCGTTATAGTCGCACTTGCAACGTCGGCTTTAAAGTAAAGAAACGGACGTGAGTCCGAGTGTCGATCTCAGGGAGGCGTGAAAATCGAATTTTTCTTATCACTTGTCACGGAAATTGCAGAGTTTTGCTCGCGAAAGGTGTGGTTGAAAAACAAGAGAGAGATAGAGAGAGAGAGGGAGAGATTAGGGTTAGAGTTGTTTCTTGCTTGATCATGCAACGTAAACAGGAAATAAAGTAAACACTGAACGGAAAGTAACTTCGTTCATCATGCAGCTTTAGTTCATAGCTTACAACATTAAATACATGCTTAAACAAAAGTAAAGGAAAGCTTAAAAGAGAGGAAGAGAGAGAGAGAAGGGGAGAGCGGCGAGGCAACCACGGCGGTGGAGAAGGCTTCGTCGGCGGCTCGTTGTCTCCGGCGATTACAAGAGGGCCTAAAGCTAGCTAAGAGAGGGGTAGAGTAGTTGCAAGGGAAGTGAATGCCTTGAATGAGTGGTTGTAGGGGGTTTAAATAGGGAGAAGGTCTTTCTAAAAGAAGAAGGGGTTCTAGCGACGTCCGAGACATCGCTAAAACCCTTCCAAAAGCATCGGTGCAGCCCTCCAGCCCGCCGATCACACGCCCGCGCCGTTCTTATTTGCGCCTGATCCATGGCCGCTGTGTGACAGCCATCCGATCAAAGATTGGACGGCTGAGATCCTCCCTTGGGCATGCTTGGATCGCGCCTCTGGCGCGTGTACGCGCGGGCATCGTCGCTCGGCGTGCCCGCGCGCGTGGGTGCTCGCTTTCTGAGGGCACGTTGCGTGGTGCGATCTCGACCGCCCGCTACTGATCAGGCGGCCCAATTTTGCCACGTGCCTCTCCGTCTTCGATTTTTCACCCCGCGTGGCTCGAACCTGCGCTGCGTGCGTGCGGGCGTGCATGAAAACCGCTGCGCCACGCTCGCTACTTTGTCGCGGCGATAGCGGCGGGCGCGAGGTTCTCGGCCGTCCGATCGAAGATCGACGGTCGAGATTTAATCCCAGCTGAAGGAGGAAGAGGCGCGCAGTGAGCGGGGGATGACGTGGCGTAACGAGGGCTGTTGATGATCAGATCAACGGTTAGAACTTCTTGGGCCCATTGTAGGAGCTCCGGATGTCGGATTTGGCCGATCTTGAGTCCGTTGGACTCCTTTCGTCGTTCTGAGTCCATCCGTGCGGTCCGATTGCTCATCTGAGGCCTACTTTGACAAGTTTTTACACAAGTGGCCATTAATACAGTTTTATAAGCAATCTTGGTATATGATGCATGCAATGCTCCTATTCTACTTATGTTGTGCCTTTTATTCTTAAGATGGGCCCTATTTAACAGAATTATCACCCTCATATGCAGTGTTATCATACCCCCATGCTTACTCCTTGCTAGTCCCTAGCAAGGTTTATTCCAGCCTTTATTTTCTTTCAGAATTTAAGAAGTAATTGCTTAGACACTTCGTCACTTGTCAATAGGAGGAAATATACTAAGATCTTAATCTACAAAGACTAAGCAGTGCCCGGGTGTCTGCCAAAATACGAATCGCCCGAATCCTTACTTCAACATATATAACTATACATATGTATATGTATATATATATATTTTAGAATTTTTTTCGGAATTCAGCGTGGGTTGGTAACTTTTTACAGCTACCCAACCCACCCAAAACTCAGTCAAAATCCTAAGTGCTAAGCATTTTGGTGTGAAGATTGTGTAGACTCACTCAACGGTAATTTAGACAGACTCAGGGTTTCTACGCCCCTAGGTGACTGGAAGAGGAAATATATTTGCCTGAAGGTGTATTTGTTCGATTGGTAGCTTTCTCCCTACGTTTGCTTTAATTGGGGTCAACACAAGGATTTTTCCAGTGTATATCTCCCCGACTTGTACTACTTCCCCACTTCTTCCTTAAGTGTTTTGGTTCTTTTTGTGCAGTTATTGAGCTGGGCTCTGAACAACCGACCAATGGGCTGTTACCCACGATCACTTGTCAGCCATACTCGTGCGGTGAAGTGTGGTTTATTTTCTTTTCTTCTCCCTTTTTTTTTTTCGTAGGTGGCTTTCCTGATCTCAAATGTACTTAGAGGCAATGAAGAAGAAATGGTCCCATGGTTGGGTTCTGGACAACCTGCCAATGGGCTATTACCCACGACAACTTGCCAGCCATACCACCCTAGAGAGTTCATTAGCTACCCAATTTCTGTCAAAATCTCTGAGGAGTGAGTCCGTGCAAAAAATGTGTGTAGATGCTTAGACTCAAAGTTTTTCTGAGTTAGAGGGTGAGTTGATAAGTCATATACTTATCACCTTATTTAGTAGGTGGATTAGAATAGTTTAAGGTTGCAAGGATTCGAAGCTAAATCCATATTTTAACGGATACCAGGGCTGATTAAGCTTGAAGGCCTGAAAAGTATAAGTGTTTAAGTTCTTTTTGTATTATTTCTCACTATTGACAAGTTTCTAATGCTTAAGTTCCTTCCTAAACTCTTTTTTTTTTAATTTTATTTTATTTAGACTGATTAAATGAGCTTAGGATTGTGCAATTTACCAACCCCCCATGCTTAAGTTGGACAATGTCCTCATTGGCAAATACATGGATGCATAGGGGTTCAAAAAGATAGTACCTAAGTGACGTAAAATACCGGATCAATCTGAATCCTCCGGGTTGCCTCCCAGGAAGCGCTAAGTTTAACGCCTCCAGCTGGGCGGTGCTTCATGTCATCTCTCAACCAGGGTGACACTCTCCTTTGGGGGAACCTGGTCGCGTGCCTTGCCTGTTTGGTCTGTATTGTTATTTATATTCGTTGTAGTATATGACAAAACAGTTACCAGTTTAATACAAATTTTTTTTACTCGGAACAAGATTCCCGAGGTCGAACTCAGGGAGCAACTATAATCATAGAAGCATAGAGGTTCACAATTATGTTACAGAAATAATAAGAGAGAGAGAGGGAGGGCAAAAGTTTTGTTGGCTTCTTCTTCTCTCTTCCTCTTCTCTTTTCTTCTTCTTCTTCTTCTAATTCTTCTCTTTCTTCAATCTGCCTTGCCTTCTTCTCTCTTCTTTTCTTTCTTCGGCTGTGGTGACCCTTTCTCTTTTTCCTTTCTTCCTTTCTGATTTTCTTCTTTTCTTCCTTGCGGCTGCAGAGCTTATGCCCTCTCTCACTTTCAGCTGCTAGGTCTTCCTTACTTCTTCCTTCTTTTCTTCTTCTTCTCTGGCCATTCCTCTTCTTTCTTTCTTCTTCAGCCTGCCTTCTTTCCTGCTCTGGCTACTGACCTTCTGTCGTCTGACTCGGTGCTCAGACGACTTAACTATGCATTTACTATAGTGTGGCCTCTTTTCTTCTCCTTCAGCTCCACTCCTTCCTTTCTTCTTCAGCTTGCCGTCTTCTGCTCTGGCTGCTGAGTCTTCAACCGCTCCTCTTCTTCTCTTCTTCTTCCTTCTTCTTTCTTTTTCCTTCTTCCCTACACGCACAGACAACTATCAGTGCAAAACCTACCCCTACCCCTTCCCCGCGTCTCTCTTTCTCTCTAAATCTCTCTTTAGGAATGCTCTCCCAAAGCCGGGTAATCGGGTTCGGGTTGCGCGCCCAGGACCAGGCCCACCAACGTGCGATGGTGGGCGAGGAGTGCTTGGTCGGGTAGTCGGAATTGGCCCAGACCCGCAGGGCGTGAGCGTGGGCGAGGGCGGGCGAGGGCGGGCGAGCGCGTGGCGCACTGCGTGCGGGTGAGGGACCTGACCCCTGTGTATCGAAGGCAAACAGCCCAATACACAAAATCAATTTAAGTGTGGGCGCGACGCCACACACTTACGAGGTGGGACTAAAGTCCCACCTCCAATCTGCGCGCCCGTAGGCGAGAAGATGCTACCAATTGGGGCAGCAGCGAAGTTCGCAACCCCAATCGCAAGTCTGGGCGTGCTCGTGGAACCAACTCGCGCTGCCTAGAGCGCGCGCCTGGGCTGGAGATGTCCTGGAGCTGCTTGCGAAGGAGCTTCAGCAGCTCTTTAATGGCGGCGAGAAGGCGTAGACCTGAAAACACAAGGACGGCCTCTTGGCCACATCAGATAACGTAGGGAGCTTCGCTAGAGGGCGGAGAAGGCAGTGCGAGGGTCGACGAGGCGCAAATGTGTCTGTGGAGGTGCGGTTAGGGAAGACTGTGTGTGCGGAAGTGGGTTTGTTCAGGGGGTGGTCGGGTGGTGAATGGCAGTGTATGGAGTGGGGGAAACGGTTGAGTGGAGTGAGGGGGAGCTTCTGGGCTTATCGGCGAGGGGTGAGGTGGTCTGTGGAGGTGGAGTGACCTCGCCGGAGACAGCGACCGGAGATGGAGCAGATGAGGGTGGAAGTAGCGGTTGGTAGGTTAAAGTGGTAAATCAGGATGGGGAAAATGTAAGGGGGAGAGAGAGGAAAATTCCTACCTACTTAGTCGACGAAGGGGGAGAGGGAGGCATTTGGCTCGTGCCTGTCGGAGAGGAGGACGAAGATGCCCAGGAGGTGGTTATCGGCGACGAGGAGGAGATCTGAGGGCACCAGCCGGTGAGGCCTGGCGCGGGACGACGGGGCAGAGTGGACTCTGTTGTAGGTAGGGCAGCAGAGCGACGAGGAGGAGGGAGGATCGCCAGAAGCTCGGGCGTTCTGATCGGAGAGGGGAAGGACGAAATCTAGGGTGTTTCTCCGCCAGAAGGAGCTTGAAGGAGACGGCAGACCTTGCTGCTCCTTAAACAGGCACTGGCGAGGAGAGGAGATCGAGGAGGCGACGTGCCGCGCTCGCCGGAGGTGGCCGGAAATGGATACCCATGCCTTTCGTGCATTCGCACGAGAGGCATGGTCGGTTGCAGAGGTCAGGGGAGGTTCCCTGTGACAGAGGACGACGCAGGGAACCCCCCGCTTGTTCCTGAGGACGGACGCCCTACCCTGTGCGGCAGCATCCTCCGCGCAAGGTCGCTGGAGGTATGGTGCTGCACAGAAATGGCAGGGGGGACCGTTCTGCAAAGAATGATGAGAAGATAGTGGGCTAAAAGCAAGGGTTTCAAAGGATAAGGGTCATAAAGTAAATTAAGAGGACCAATATGTAAAGTCAGTCAAGATGGTCTTATCTTAGGCCCAAATTTTTATACCAGACTAATTTGAACCTAAAGATTTTAATGACGAAATTTGATTTTAGGTTGGACCATATTTGACCGATCAATTTGCACAAAAACCCAAATTAAGTCATAAATTGGGCATGGTTTTCATTTTAGGTCAAAATAGGTTGCAAAGGTCAAATTGAAGGTTCTAAACCCTAGGGCATATTTTTCCATGAATTTTAGAGGGTTTATTTGATTTTTACCCTACCTCGATCCTCGTGAATTAAAGTGGGTTTGTTTTAGGGTTACAGAATGTCATTTAATTCATAGAAGTTGCTATAACCCTTTTCAGATCAGATCATCCCACTTCCTTCCATATTAAGCTCGTTTGACCTGTGTTTGGACACTTAATTACCCTGTTTGCACACTGCATTGGTGAAATTACAGTTTTACCCCTTATGATTTGTTTTGTTCTTTGACTCAGAATTCTCTGAGTTAAGCTTCTTTTTAGGTTTTGTAGGAGCTTTTTCACACTTATTTGGATTAAATTATGCTAGTTAGGGTTTATGATGAGGTTCTCATCATACCCCCATGCCTAGCTTTTGCTATTCCCTTAGCAAAATTTTAAGGTTTCAACCCTTGTTCTAGACCACGAAGTTCTTAATGAGTTTAGATAAGTGCTTTTTCTTTTGAAACCTTGATTAGGTCAGCATGCCAACCATAGGCCTAAAAGGTACTCTAGTACCAACCAAGATCCAGATCTGTCTAGCCTCAGCCTCAGTCCTTAGCAAAGATTTTTAAGGCCTACAAGAGCTTACCTAAGGCTTATTGGACTTTGCGGTTAAAGCACCCGTGCTTGAGATAATTTTAGCCCTAGCTCAGTTCGTAGTGCGTTTTGAAAGAAAGAGAGGTAGAAGATTTATATGTTTGGAGAGTTTTCTCTCTCTTTTTATTTTTAATTTTAGCTTAGGATTGGCTTCTCAACACGGTCTGTATCAGATTCCTTGTCCCTATCATCAATCCTCAAGGGTTCCTGGCAGTCAATGCTTCGAGATAGCACCGCCCATGGTAACCCCCAGAACCCTGGCTGTTGAGATTTCGAGATAATCCCATCTATGGTGTTCCATGGCCGAATTTAGACCCTGGCAATTGACACTTCGTGATAATGCCATCCATGGAATCTGAACCAACATAGTGCTTACATGCCCTCGGTAGGATGTGTAAATATCCTAAGAGACAAGCATCGAGGAGATGATATTTTGTTACACATCTTCAAAGGGAATTTCCCACTTCTCCGCGCTGGGGACTCATCCAAATCAACTTGTGTTGATCGGCCGCTCCTACTCTAGGTGTCATTTTCATAATTTTTGCAACGCTTCTGCGTGATTTTGATTTTTATGCTTACTGAACCAGGCTGTGTGAAATTAGGGTGCTTAGGTTACTGAGTCCCGTAAGCCAAAAGTTAGTTAATGAGGCCAAATACTCCCTAAGCCATGGACTTAATACTTAAGCCTTTCATTTTCCTCAACCTCTTGAGGAATGTCTAGATCTTAATGGGTACTAAGAGTCTATCCAAGAATGCCTAACGTTTGCGTTCTTACTAATCTCACTATGCACTTTCCATTTCTTTTTCCTGAATGAGGTCAAGAACCTAGGTTAACTCCTTAATTTCTTACTAATGACTATCTCTTTTCTTTCTTTTTGTGCTCCTTTTCATTTTGTTCTTTTTCTCCTCCTCCTTAGTAGTGTCCACAAAATTTCTTTCCTCCTCTCATTTTATTATTCTTTTTCAATTTTTTTTTTAATTTTTATGGTGTTTCTGGCATATGTGAATTTTTTTGTTTAAAACTTTTTCTTACGGGTTTTGCACTTTCATACCCCCCCATACCAAATATTTGCAATGTTCTCATTGTAACTTAGGAGGATTTTTATTCAACTTAGTTCATACATTAGGATAGATGTTTTGATGAGTGAATGGGTCGGGGTGACAGTTGCGGATGATTTCTAATCTCAGATGCAAGCACCTGAGGTGGAGTCGGCTGTCATAAAGGGTGAACCTTAAGTGCGAAAAGGTGTCAGAAAAGGTTTCGGATTTTTTCAAAAGGAATGACGGGCTGCCTCCCGTTGAGCGCTGAGTTTTACGCCATCGGCTGGGCGCAATATACTCAGGGAAAATGGAGGATAAATGATGATTCAGCCAAATCTGTAGAGGTTACATCAATGAATGGTTTGAGTCTCTGATCGTTCATGATGAAAGGTTCGGAATCATGACTGAGCAGACTGATTTCGATGGCTCCATTTCCAAAAACCTGTCAGACAAGGTATGGTCCGACCCACTTGGATCGTAGTTTCCCAGGGAAGAGTTTGAGTCAGGCATCAAAGAGTAGAACCTTCTGACCAGGATGAAAGATCTTTCTAAATATGTGCTTGTCATGGAAGGCTTTAACCTGCTCTTTGTAGATTCACGAGTTCTCGTACGCATCAAGGCGTAATTCATCGATCTCGCTTATCTGAAGCTTCTGTGGGTTCCAGCCTTAGAAAGATCTAGATTGCAGCTCCGTACTGCCCAATAGGCTTTGTGCTCTAGTTCGACGGGAAGGTGACATGCCTTCCCGTACACCAGTCTAAAAGGAGACATGCCTAATTAGGTTTTGTAGGCGATCCTATAAGCCCACAAAGCTTCCGGAAGTCGGGACGACCAGTCCTTCCTGTCAGGCTGAATAGTGACCTGCAGGATTTTCTTGATCTCCCGATTTGATAGCTCAGCTAGACCATTAGTCTGGGGGTGATAAGAAGTGGAGATTCGGTGAGACAACCCGTATTTGGTCATCAGTGACCTGAACTGAGCATTTGTAAAATGGGTCCCCTCGTCAGAGATAATTGCACGAGGAATCCCGAACCACGAGAAGATATTGTGATGAATGAATTTGATAACGATTTTATGATCACAGGTTCGGGTCGGTATGGCTTCGATCCATTTGGACACGTAGTCCACAGCCAGCAGAATGTACTCAAAGCCATCTGAAACAGGAAAGGGGCCCATAAAATCAATCCCCAAATATCGAAGATTTCGCATACGAGGATTGGCTGCAAAGGCATCATGTTGCGATGGCTCATGTTGGCCAAAGTTTGGCAACGACCGCATGCCTTGCAGTGATTGTATGCGTCCTTGAATAAAGTGGACTAATAAAAGCCACACTGGAGGATTTTTGATGCGATTTTGCGCCCAGAGAAGTGGCCACCGCATGCCTGGTCATGGCAGGAGAGAATATCATTGATTTCACCTTCCGAGACACATCGCCGGATGATTTGGTCAGCACCTATGCGGAAGAGGTACAGATCTTCCTAGATGTAGTACTTGGCATCAAAGCGCAATTTGTCTTTCTTCGCCTTCGGCCAATCAAATGGGATCTGATGAGATGCCAAGTAGTTTACTATATTAGCAAACCATGGAAGTCTAGTACCAATAGTTAGTAGGTGCTCATCAGGGAAATGCTCCGTGATGGGTCCAGAAGGGTTGATGATCTCAGAAGGAAGGCGAGACAAATGGTCAGCTACCACGTTTTATCTTCCCGCCTTATCGCGAATTTCGAGGTCGAATTCTTGCAACAGCAAGATCCATCGGATTAGTCGGGGCTTCGCGTCCTTCTTGGCAAGGAGATGCCTTACAGCCGTGTGATCCGAGTAGATGATGACATGGGAACCCAGGAGGTAAGATCGAAATTTTTCAAGGGCAAATACTACGGTTAGCAGCTCTTTCTCCGTAACTGTATAGTTACGCTGAGCCTCGTCAAGTGTCTTGCTAGTGTAGTAGATGACCACGGGTTTCCCATCAACTTTCTGCCCCAGAACCGCTCCTACAGCGAAATCAGATGCATCACACATGATCTTAAAGGGTTGAGACCAATCAGGGGATTGTAGGATCGGGGCCTGGGTGACTCAGTCATGAAAGTTTGCAAATGCTTGAGTGCATTCCTTGGAGATATCAAAGGGTACATCCTTAGAAAGAAGAGTAGTCAGGGGGCGTGAGATTTTCGAAAAATCAAGAATGAAATGATGGTAAAAATCGACGTGCCCCAGAAAAGAATGGATGTCCCTGATCGAGCTAGGCATAGGAAGTCGAGAAATTATATCAACCTTGGGTCGATCCACTTGGATGCTTTTCTCAGAAATTATATGTCCTAGGACGATCCCCTCAGGTACCATAAAATGGCTCTTTTCCCAGGAAAGAACCAAATTAATATCGATGCAACGCCTGAGCATATGAACGAAGTGCTGGAGGCAATCATCAAATGATGTCCCAAAAACTGAGAAGTCATCCATGAAGACTTCTAGATAATCACCTACCATATCAGAGAATATGGCAAGCATGCACCGCTGAAAAGTCACGGGTGCATTGTAGAGACCGAAAGGATTCCTTCGAAATGCGTAAGTTCTGAAGGGGCAAGTGAACGTGGTCTTCTCTTGGTCCTCAGGATGAATAGCCACTTGGTTGTAACCGGAGTACCCGTCAAGAAAGCAGAAGAATCGATTTCCCGATAATTTCTCGAGAATTTGATCAATGAAAGGTAGTGAGAAATGATCCTTCTTCGTGGAGGAATTGAGTCGTCGGTAATCTATGCAGACTCTCCACAAGTTGGCTATTCAGGTAGGTATGACTTCTCCGATTTCAGTCGTAATGGTGGTGAGCCCTGTCTTTTTAGGCACGACCTGAATTGGGCTCACCCAACGACTGTCGGAGATCGGTAGATGATTCCTGCATCCAACCACTTAATGATCTCCTTTTTCACGACCTCTTGCAGATTGGGATTCAAACGTCTCTGCATCTCACAGGAAGGTCGTGCTCCCTCTTCTGATTAAATACGGTGTGTGCAATAAGAGGGACTTATTCCAGTCAAGTCATTGAGAGTCCAACCAATGGCTCTACGATGTTGCTGGAGAACAGCAATCAGACGGGATTCCTGATTAGGAGTAAGCTTGGAGTTTATAATCACAGGAAAAGTCTGATTAGAACCCAAAAAGATGTATTTCAAATGATCGGGAAGGGGTTTTAGTTCAAGGATGGGGTTATCAGCAGCAGCGGGTGGTTCAGGGTAAGTGTGAGGTTCAAGGATAGGAGTTATGGGTTTGTCTAAATCAGGGTCTGACTCCTCTAATTGCGGTTCAAGATCTTTCTGTGGTTGATGAGGCATAATCAGGTTATTCTCAAAATGTGTTTCATCAACCAAAGCTCTAATATCACAGATTTGTTCAATGACACTACAATTGATTCCTTGTTAGGCCTTAAAGATATCAATTTTGAGGGTTTCATTCCCAAATTTAAGTTCTATTTGGCCCTCCTCACAACTGATGTTGGCTCTAGCAGTAGCTAGGAAAGGTCTCCTTAAAATGATCAGTGTATCCCTAGGGTTTTCAGGTGCGTCCATGTCTAAGACTATGAAGTCTACAGGAAAATAGAAATCCGCACTCTTACAATAACATCCTCAAGAATCCCTTTAGGTGACTTTATAGATCGATCTGCTAACTTTAGTGTCACCTCAGTTGGTTTTAGCTCAGATTCTTCTAGGTGGTTAAGTAAGGTTGTGGGTATCAGATTTATGGAAGCACCCAAGTCTAGTAATGCTCTGTCGAACTGGGTTTCACTTATTTTGCATGAAATCAGGGGAGTACCTGGATCTTTTGCCTTGGGTGGGAGTTTGCTCAGGATTACAGAGCTGGCTTGCTCTGACAGTACAATTGGACTCCCACTCTTGGTTCACAGCTTACGCTAAGGTGTACATACATTCTTTAAAAATCGTGCGTAAGCTGGTACGTGGTGAATCGCATCCATCGAGGGGATGTTTATTTGGACCTGCTCAAAGAGCTTGACCAGGTCCTCCTTAGGTGCCACGGGTTTGGTTGTCTTCTTTCCCTTGGTCAAGGCCTTGGGAAATGGAACCTTGGTTGGTTCTTCTAGGATAGGTCCAGGTCTTTGATCTGGGACAGGGGTAGGAACATCCTGGATTACTGTCCTAGGGTTTGGATCACTACCAGGCTTGGGGTGGTCTGGATAAGGTGGATCTTGGGTCTCCTTACCACTACGAGTGGTCACAGAATTCAATCCTGCCTGGTTTTGGTTAGGGTTTAATAGGATGGGTTGCTACTGATAACTTGCATAAGAAGTTGAAGCCTCCATCCCCTCAGGTGAAGGAACAGAGGGGGCTTGATAAATCAGGTGTGCTTGGCCCAGGTTTGGCTTCATAATGCGCCTCTGGGCTGACACGTTATTAGGGTTAGGAAGAGGTTGAGAAGTGTGCCAGGTTGGCGGGAATTTGCCAACTGGGCCAGTTGGTTTCGAACTTCTGTGATTTCGTCCTTGTGTTGCTTCTGAATAACCGCATTCATTCTTTGAATGTCAGCCAGAGTCTGAAAGATGAGGGACATTTGGTCTTGGTTTGGCCTTGATGGATAAGTTGGGTTGGGCCGAGGTTGAGGTGGCTGGTAAGGACGAGGTGGTTGTGGATGGGTCTAAAAGGGTGGTCTTTGTGTTTGGGAATTCCCCGCCCACTGGAAGTTGGGATGGTTTCGCCATCCAGGATTGTAGGTATTGGAAAATGGGTCATTCTAGATGGCATTGAGGTCCTCGCAGGTCTGAGGAACCTCTGAAGAGTCAGAGAATGGGGGAGTGGAATTCCCCTGGCTAGTATAGAAAGGATCGGAGGATCCTCCGATCCGAGAATCAGATGGGGGTTGATACTGATCCATCCCAGGAGAAGGTCGGTGGAGAATGTTTTGCACAGTCTCCCATGCGGAAGGAGGCTATGCAAAGGAATTATGCGCAGAGGTGGATCGCTGCAGGTGCTGAGTCAGCCCATCCACCTTCTTCTCAATAATAGAGACCTTGTCCAATCGACTGGCCATCAATTCCAAGTTGACTGATGCGGACAAGCCCTGCGTCTCGTGTGCTCCCCTAAGGTTCGTCAATGCGCGGGTATTCGTCCTGTCGAATAATCCCATGGAGTCATTATTGATGGAGTTCTCGCACATATTTTCGAGAATCTCCCACACGGTGTCCTCATGCTGACCCATGATATTCCCTCCGCAAGTTGCATTGACGAAAAGCCTAATATCTTCACGGAGTCCCGGTAAAAAGACTGGACATGTTCCCATTTAGGAACTCCGTGATGGGGGCACTTCCTCATGAGATCCTAAAAGAGATCCCATGCCTCATGGAGAGGTTCTCCCGTTTGTTGCATGAAGTGGGTAAGCTGATGGTACAAGGCATTGGTCCGACCAACGGGAAAGAACTTCAAGAACTCAGACTGAAGTTCCTCCCAATTGTTGATCGGCCGAGTCTGTGTTTGGTACCAGTGGGCGGCCTTGTCCATAAGGGAGAAGAACATCTTCATGAGGAGAATATCCTAATTTTGTGCATCTGACCCAAAAGTCTGGGCCAGATGTTTTAGCTGTTTTATGTGCTGGAAGGGGTCTTCAGAATTAAGCCCATGAAATTTAGGTATGGCATGAATCATATTGGGTTTTAATTTAGAATCAGGGCCTCCAGTCGGGATTCTGACTCGAGGCTCAATAGCCACCGTAGTAGGATTATAACGGTCCCGCATCATGGGATGTTGCAGTGGGTAAATGAAGTTTTGGAAGAGGTCATTGAGTGGCTGGAGCTGGTGCTCCAGATTGTTCTCTTCCTCAACTAGCTGAGCCATTGTGGAAGAAGAAGGTGAGTTGGGTTCGGAGTCGTAGGAGAGGTCTATGTGAAGTGTTGGTTGCACAAACAGAGGCACCGAGGCTTGGCCTCAAGGAGAGTGAATTTCTAAAGGAGGTTTCAAGGACCTCCTACCAAACATACACTGATGGAGAGGGTGAGTTTAGCAGGTGCTGGACCCAATCAAGACACCCAGAATGTTGGGTGACTATAGAGGTTCGGGGCAGATGGACCCCTTGATCAAAAGATCGACCACCTGAGAATTACCTGGGCAGCCAGAGAGGGTGAGTCCCGCGAAGACCCCTACACGATAGAGCGTCCCCATGGGTTACAAGGTTCCCCCCCCCGACCTCTCTTGTCACTGAGATTCCAGGTAGACCAGAATGGGGACCTTGACCTCTTAAGTCTACCACTTTTAGTTAGGATCAAGGTGCTTTAGGTTTTCACTTGAACTTTAGCCTTTTGAGTGCAAAGAGTGACCTATGTTGAAGGTTGGTTGACCCAAGGGGTCAACTTCACCTGCTAGTTCCTTTGAGAGCTTATTAGGTCTTTGTCTTTTATGGTTCAAGTGTTCTTAAGAGCCAAATTTCTTAGGGTTTCTCTGAATAGGTGTTTTCAAACAGTGGCTTGGGCACACTTCTTTTGGGAATTCTCAATTCTTGCTTAGGAAGTGTGTCTCTAAAACCCTAATTTTGAATCTTATGTTGGCTCTACTTGGTCCAGTTTACTTCCTTTAGATTGGGTAATTAGGGCTCAAGCAAGAAGGTGTTAGCCCTGAATACCCTTAATGGATGTACAGAAATACTGTGTTGAAATTGAAAATAGGCAGCTTTGATGATTTACTAAGTATGGAAGACAGGTTATGCCTAAATTGCTTTTCCTTTCTTTTTCTTCCTCTTTAGAATTTAGGGGTTAAATGAGAGGTTAGAAAATTACCTATCCTGGGTGTGGTTATTGTGCGGCTGCTTTGTGTCCTCTTGATTTCCTGTGCCTGCACAACAAAAGAGAAGAAATTAATAGAAACTCAAAAATTGTAAATTAATGGCTTCTAGAATAGCCGTTGCTCCTCGGCAACGGTGCCAAAAACTGGTCACGTGTCTTGCCTGTTTGGTCTGTATTGTTATTTATATTTGTTGTAGTATATGACAAAACAGTTACCAGTTTAATACAAATTTATTTACTCGGAACAAGATTCCCGAAGTCGAACTCAGAGAGCAACTATAATCCTAGAAGCATAGAAGTTCACAATTATGTTACAGAATTAATAAGAGAGAGAGAGCAAAAGTTTTGTTGGCTTCTTCTTCTTCTCTCTTCCTCTTCTCTTTTCTTCTTCTTCTTCTTCTTCTTCTGATTCTTCTCTTTCTTCAATCTGCCATGCCTTCTTCTCTCTTCTTTTCTTTCTTCGACTGTGGTGACCCTTTCTCTTTTTCCGTTCTTCCTTTTTGATTTTTTTCTTTTCTTCCTTAAGGCTGCAGAGCTTCTGCCTTCTCTCTCTTTCAGCAGCTAGGTCTTCCTTTCTTCTTCCTTCTTTTATTCTTCTTCTTCTGCTCTGGCCATTCCTCTTCTTTCTTTCTTCTTCAGCCTGCCTTCTTTCCTGCTCTGGCTACTGACCTTCCGTCATCTGACTCGGTGCTCAGACGACTTAACTATGTGTTTGCTACAGTGCAGCCTCTTTTCTTCTCCTTCAGCTCCTCTCCTTCCTTTCTTCTTCAGCTTGCCTTCTTCTGCTCTAGCTGTTGAGTCTTCAACCGCTCCTCTTCTTCTCTTCTTCTTCCTTCTTCTTCTTTCTTTTTCCTTCTTCCCTGCTCGCACAGACAACTATCAGTGCAAAACCTACCCCTACCCCTTCCCCACGTCTCTCTTTCTCTCTGAATCTTTCTTTAGGAATGCTCTCCCAGAGCCGGGTAATCGGGTTCGAGTTGCGCACCCTGGACTAGGCCCACCGGCGTGCGGTGGTGGGCGAGGAGTGCTTGGTCGAGTAGTCGGATTCGGCCCAGACCCGCAGGGCGTGAGCGGGGGCGAGGGCGGGCGAGCGCGTGGCGTGCTACGTGTGGGTGAGGGACCTGACCCCTGTGTATTGAAGGCAAACAACCCAATACACAAAATCAAAACGAGGTGGGACTAAAGTCCCACCTCCAATTTGCACGCTCACAGGCGAGAAGATGCTGCTAATTGCGGCAGCAGCGAAGTTCGCAATCCCAATCGCAAGTCTGGGCATGCTCACGGAACCAACCCGCGCTGCCTGGAGCGTGCGCCTGGGCTGGAGATGTCTTGGAGCTGCTTGCGAAGGAGCTTCAGCAGGTCTTCAATGGCGACGAGGAGGCGTAGACCTGAAAGCACAAGGACGGCCTCTCGGCCACATCAGATAACGTAGGGAGCTTCGCCAGAGGGTGGCGAAGGCAGTGCGAGGGTCGGCGAGGCGCAAATGTGTCTGTGGAGGTGTGCCTAGGGCAGACTGTGTGTGCGGAAGTGGGTTTGTTTAGGGGGTGGTTGGGCGGTGAATGGCAGTGTATGGAGTGGGGGAAATGGTTGAGTGGAGTGAGGGGGAGCTTCTGGGCTTGTCGGCGAGGGGTGAGGTGCTCTGTGGAGGTGGAGTGACCTCGCCGGAGATGGCAACCGGAGATGGAGCAAATGAGGATGGAAGTGGCGGTTGGTGGGTTAAAGTGGTAAATTAGGAAGGGGAAAATGTAAGGGAGAGAGAGAGGAAAATTCCTACCTACTTAGTCGACGAAGGGGGAGAGGGAGGCATTCGGCTCGTGCCTGCCGGAGCTGAGGACAAAGATGCCCAGGAGGTGGTTATCGGCGACGAGGAGGAGATCTGAGGGTGCCAGCTGGTGCGGCCTGGCAGGGGACGACGGGGCAGAGTGGACTCTACTGCAGGTAGGGCAGTAGAGCGACGAGGAGGAGGAGGGAGGATCGTCGGAAGCTCGGGTGTTCTGACCGGAGAGGGGAAGGACGAAATCTAGGGTGTTTCTTCGCCAGAAGGAGCTTGAAGGAGACGACAGACCTTGCCGCTCCTTAAATAGGCACTGGCGAGGAGAGGAGATCGAGGAGGCGACGTGCCGCGCTCACCGGAGGTGGCCGGAAATGGATACCCATGCCTTTCGTGTGTTCGCACGAGAGGCATGGTCGGTTGCAGAGGTCAGGGGAGGGTCCCTGCGACAGAGGACGACGCTGGGAACCCCCCGCTTGTTCCTGAGGACGGACGCCCTACCCTGAACTGCACTATCCTCCGCGCAAGGTCGCCGGAGGTATGGTGCTGCACAGAAATGGCAGGGGGGACCGTTCTGCAAAGAACGATGAGAAGATAGTGGGCTAAAAGCAAGGGTTTCAAAGGATAAGGGTCAGAAAGTAAATTAAGAGTACCAATATGTAAAGTCGGTCAAGATGGTCTTATCTTAGGCCCAAATTTTTATACCAGACTAATTTAAACCTAAAGATTTTAATGGTGAAATTTGATTTTAGGTTGGACCATGTTTGATCGGTCAATTTGCATAAAAACCCAAATTAAGTCATAAATTGGGCATGGTCCTCATTTTAGGTCAAAATAGGTTGTAAAGGCCAAATTGAAGGTTCTAAACCCTAGGGAATATTTTTCCATGAATTTTAGAGGGTTTATTTAATATTTACCCTACCTCGAACCTCGTGAATTAAAGTAGGTTTGTTTTAGGATTACAGAATGTCATTTAATTCATAGAAGTTGCTATAACCCTTTTCAGATCAGATCATCCGACTTCCTTCCTTATTAAGCTCGTTTGACCTGTGTTTGGATCCTTAATTACCCTGTTTGCACACTGCATTGGTGAAATTACAGTTTTACCCCTTATGATTTGTTTTGTTCTTTAACTCATAATTCTCTAAGTTAAGCATCTCTTTAGGTTTTGTAGGAGCTTTTTCACACTTATTTGGATTAAATTGTGCTAGTTAGGGTTCATGATGAGGTTCTCATCAGAACCTGGGCCAGGAAGTGCTTCAATCTTTGACCATTAACTGTAAAAGTGTGCCCAGTGTTAGGATCAGCGATTTCAACCGCCCCCTTAGAGTAAGGCTTAACTACCCGAAATGGTCCTGTCCATTTGGACCTGAGATTCCTCGGGAAGAGTTTTAGGCGGGCGTCAAACAGCCAGACTTGCTGGTTAGGCTCAAAGGTTTTTCTATGAATGAGTTGGTCGTGGATGGCTTTCATTTTCTCCTTATACAGTCGACTATTTTCAAAAGCATCCCGACGAATTTCTTTGAGCTTAGATTATTGGAGCATCCTCTCTGCACCGGCTAACTGGGAATCCATGTTACATTGCTTGACAGCCTAGTAAGCCCGGTGTTCCAATTCGACAAGAAGATGGCAGGCTTTGCCAAAGGCCAAGCGATAAGGCGACATTCCTATCGGGGTCTTGAAAGCGGTCCTGTATGCCCATAGGGCATCATCTAGTCGTGTGGACCAGTCTTTTCTGTCAAGTCTCACAGTCTTCTGTAAAATATTCTTGATTTGTCTATTTAAGACCTCAGTCTGCCCATTTGTTTGTGGATGATACGGGGTAGCAATGCGGTGGTTCACCCCGTATTTTCTAAGTAGGGCACGGAATTGGGAATGGATAAAATGGCTTCCACCATCACTGATCATGGCCTTGGGTATTCCAAACCGGGAAAGGATGTTCTACTTAACAAAGTCAATGACAGTCCTGTGATCGCATCGGCGGGTGGCGACAGCTTCAATCCATTTAGAAACATAGTCTACTAAGAATAAGATGTACTCGAAGTTGTTGGATGGTGGAAAGGGGCCCATAAAATCGATACCCCAAATGTCGAAGATTTCGACAATCAAAATGGGCTGGAGGGGCATCATATCTTTCTTGGTCATGGTCCCCAGCGTTTAGCAGCGTGAGCAAGTCTTGGAAAAGTTGTGTGCATCCTTAAATAGGGATGGCCAGTAAAATCCAGACTGCAGAACCTTTGCAGTTGTTTTCTTTCCAGAGAAGTGGCCTCCCAAGCCTGGTCATGACAGAAGGAAAGCACACTCTGGACTTCATTCTCGGGGATATACCTCCTGAAGATCTGGTCAGCACAGAGGCGAAACAGCATGGGATCATCCCAGAAATAGTGCTTGGCCTCAGCCAAGAACCTGTCCCGTTGCTGTCTGGACCAGCTATGGGGGTTTGTCCTACTACTAGGTAGTTAACGTAGTCAGCATACCATGGCATTCTCTTGTCTTGCACAGCTAGAATGTGTTCATCAGGGAAGGCGTTAGATAATGGTAGGGAGGGTCCAATGTGGTCTGGATGAAGTCTAGACAAGTGGTCAGCCACCACATTCTTCGATCCGGCCTTGTCGTAGATTTCCAGGTCAAATTCCTGCAAAAGCAGGATCCCTTCTTGGCCAATAGGTGCTGGATGGCTGAATGGTCAGTGTAAATATTCACGTGGGATCCCAGCAAGTACGATCGAAACTTTTCAAGTCCAAAGACTACAGCGAGCAACTCTTTATCTGTAACCGTATAATTTCGTTGGGCCTCGTCCAACATTTTGCTCGTGTAGTAGATCACCACAGGCTTCTTGTCTTGCCTTTGTCCCAGGACAACGCCTATGGCAAAATTTGATGCATCACACATAATCTCAAAGTCCTGGGACCAGTCCGGAGGCTGAAGTACAGGTGCTGTGAAAACTAAGTCCCGGAGGGTGTGATAAGCCTAGATGCAATCATAAGACATGTGGAATATGGCGTCGTTGGCTAGAAGGTCGGTCAAGGGTTTGGAAACCTTGGAAAAGTCTTTAATGAACCTTCGGTAGAAGCCAACATGTCCCAGAAATGAGTGAATCTGTTGGACCGAGCTAGGTGGAGGGAGTTTGGAAATCAAATCAACCTTAGCCCGATCTACCTCGATGCCCCTATGCGATACGATGTGACCGAGGATAATTTCTTCTTGAACCATAAAATGGCTCTTTTCCCAACTTAACACCAGATTAACCTCGATACATCGTTTCAGGATTTTCTCCAAGTTGCTCAGACAATGGTCGAATGAATTCCCGAATACAGAGAAATCATCCATAAAGACCTCTGAGTATTCACCCACCATTTCTGAAAAAATGGCTAGCATGCAATGCTGGAAGGTCGCAGGTGCGTTGCATAACCCGAACGGCATTCGACGGAATGCAAACGTGCTGTACGGGCAAGTGAATGTGGTCTTTTCTTGATCCTCCAGAGCAATTGCGACTTGGTTATATCCTGAATATCCATCCAGGAAGCAAAAGTACTTCTACCCTGCCAATCTTTCAAGGATTTGGTCATTGAATGGCAAGGGGAAATGATCTTTCTTAGTGGCTTCATTGAACTTCCTATAATCAATACACACCCGCCATGCGGTGGTGGTGCGAGTGGGGATGGATTCACCACGATCATCGGTGACAACGGTGAGCCCAGCTTTCTTTGGAACCACTTGAGTGGGGCTCACCCAGGGGCTATCGGAAATAGGATAGATGATGTTGGCGTCAAGTCACTTGATAATTTCTTTCTTAACGACCTTCCGCATGTTTGGGTTTAACGTCTCTGCATCTGGCGGGAGGGTCGTGCCCTGTCTTCCAAGTAAATCTTATGGGTGCAGTAGGTGGGGCTAATTCCTCTTAAGTCAGAAATGGTCCAACCAATGGCAGCCCGATGTTCTGAAAGGGTTGCGGTCAACCTAAGTTCCTGATCCTTGGTTAAATGAGAATTAATAATCACCGGGAAGGTCTGGTCAGGTCCTAGGAAGACATACTTGAGATTCTCGGGCAATGGCTTAAGTTCAGGTGCAGGTGGAACCACAGTTGATGGAAAGGGAAAGGGCGGGAGTTGATCAACATCGATCTCCTCAAATGGTGTTGTGTAATGGTACTCAGCCTTACAGAGGTCCACGGGTAGTGATGGTGACGGGTCAGAACAGTCATTACGGGTTTGGTGGTCTGATACAGAACTAAGGGTGAGACATTCCTCGATCAGAGTTTCCACGGGATCATGTTCCTCAATGCAATTGCAATCAAAAGACTTTGTTGCCCGGAAGATATCCAATTGCATTTTCCTGTCTCCGAAGGCGATTTCCATACATCCCGTGTCACAATCAATGTTTGCCTTAGCCGTAGCTAAGAAAGGTCTGCCTAAGATTATGGGTGTGTTTTGTAATTTTTTGGGGACTTCCACGTCGAGCACCATGAAGTCGACCGGGAAATAGAAGTCCTTGACCCGTACAATCACGTCCTCGACAACTCCCATTGAGGTTTTCACTAATCTATCAGCCAGCTGGATGGTGACAGGTGTTGGTGTCAACTATCCGAAATCAAATTGGTGGTACAGGGTTGTTGGAATCAGATTGATAGAAGCACCTAAGTCCAGGAGCGCTCTATCAAATGTCGTGTCCCCGATATTGTAGGAAATCAGGGGCGCTCCTGGGTCAGTTCGCTTGAGCGGAAGGTTGCTTGATATTATAGAACTTACTTGTTCGGAGAGCACAACCTTCTTAGGTGCTTGAGGTCTTGGCTTACGCTTGGCTGTACAAGCATCCTTTAAAAACTTGGTGTAAGCAGGGATGTGCTTGACGGCTTCAAGGAGCGGAATATTAATCTGCACTTGCTTAAATATCTCCAAAAGCTCCTCAGTTTCCACAACATTCTTCTTTTTCTTGATTGTTTCCAAGGCCTCAGGGTAGGGTGTCTGAATGTGGATCAGGTCTATTTCTGGGTCCTTGGTTGGTGCCTCTTCTAAGTCGGGTATTTCAGCGGGTGAAGTCTCGGGGAGAGTCGGCCATTTGGGATCCTAGGTTTTGCTGCCGCTTCTCAAGGTCACCGCATTCGTAGAGGCATTAGGACCATGGGTTGATCCTTGAGAAGACGAGGATGAAGAAGTACCAAACCCAGGGGGTGTTTGCGGGGCTGGATGGACCATGTGAACCTACCCGGGATTGCCTTGGAACCCTTGCGAATTAGGGCCTCTGTTAATTATGTTTCGCGGGTTCGGTTGTGGCTGGGAAGGTAAGGATCCTTGTTGTTTACAGTCCAAGAGTTGGCTTAACTGTCCCTTTACCAAGGACATTTCCTCCTGATGTTTCTGGTTCATGTCAGTCATCATCTTTATTAGGGTGTCCATTTGATTTTATGAGGGAGGAGCCGCCCTATTCTGATTATATTGGGGTCTAACTGGTGGTCCTTGCTGATAGGGGGAAAGTGTGGCTGCTGGTTTGGCCTGGGCTGGTTTTGGAATTGCGATGGTTTTTGGTTTGTCCAACCAAAGTTGGGGTGATTACGCCAGCTAGTGTTGTAAGTGTTGGAGAAAGGGTCAGGTTTCACATAACCTTGGATAGCTTGCACATCTTCAAGGATAGCCGATGTCGATGGGGAGGGGAGAGAGTAATCAAGGGTTGAGGGAGCAAAGGTCCCTCCCTGGAACGTGGTCAGGGGTTGTTCCAGGTTCAGTTGGGTTAAGGGCTGGAACAGGTCAACATTATGTGCTCCCTTTGCTAGGGAGAAGGTCTGTAAGGGGTTCCTGGTCTGGTTCAGTAGCTCATCAATCTTTTTGTCCACCAATTCCACTAGATCTAGTTTCTTGGCAATGATGTCCATGTCAACCATTCCAGAATTTGCTTGTACCTCATAAATCCCACCACGGGGTTGACTGGATCTGTTAAACTGGGTCATGGAGGCATTGTTGAGCGAATTTTCGCTCATAGACTCAAAGAGCTCAAACGCGCTCTCCTCATCCTTGTTTAGGAAGTTCCCCCCGCATGAGGCATCGACGAAGTTCCACAGGTTGCTGTCCAGACCGTGGTAAAAAATCTGGGCCAATTGCCACCTTGGTACTTCGTGGTGTGAGTATTTCCTTAAGAGTTTATTGAATCTTTCCCATGCCTCATGGAACTGTTCCCCACTCTGGAGTGTAAAGGTAGTAATAGCTCTTTTGAGGGCATTGGTCTTTCCTCTAGGAAAGAATTTCTTTAAAAATGCATGCCTTAATTCTTCCCAGGTGGTGATGGGTCTACCTAGGGTTCTAAGCCAGTGAGAAGCCTTGTCTCTTAATGAGAAGGGAAACATCTTGATTAGAACAATGTCAAGGCTAATGTTCCTAGGTTTCACAGTTCGTGCTATGCGGTCGAGATCCTCTAAGTGCTGGAAGGGGTCCTCATTTGAGCTTCCATGAAAGTGGCTCTGGATCAGACTTAAGACATTCGATTTCAGCTCAAAATCATCTCCCCCTTCGGGGATCCTAAGTTGTGGCTCGACTCTAATAGCAGAGGGATTATAGAAATCGTGGAGGGGCCTCGGTTGATCCTAAAATGGTGGTACATCGAGTGGTGGTTGCCCTTGTATGCCTTGGAAAGGTGGTGGTGGTTATTCTTATGGGTTCTGTAATCAGTGTATGGCTTGCATGATGGTGTGGATTTGTTGTTGCTGAAGCTGGTGGTTTGCATTAATTTGGACTTGGATGATGGCCATTATGTCTGGTGGGGGTTGATCCTCAGCCTCATCTACCCTAGGTTCAGCCATGTTTCTGACAGAATCACATCTCCTAGATTCCTGCCCCAAAACAAACAACTCGGGATGTAGTGAGCATCTCTCGTGCATACACTAGAGAAGAACAGGAGGGGATGCGAAAAGCGACAAATGCGAGAAATGTGTTCAATCAAGCAAACAAGCTTAGTCCTTATGGGGTATTCCTTATGAGACCTAGAAGTCTCACAAAGGGTGATTAAGTCCGTAAGCACTAGACTCCCCTTCCCAAGGCTAATCTGGCCAGGTTGATTACGAGGGGATTGCAGGGAAGGTTCTTCCTTTGGTTGTGCCTCCAGTTCCGCAGACCCTACAACCGCAGTCGTTTGACACTGCCCCGCAGCCTAGTCACCAGATTCTATCAAGGGAATGAAAGCCAAGTGCCCAGCGAACAAAACCTCACCTTTCGAGACTTAACTCAGTCCTGCCTAGGGCACGCCTACTCAGTTTTAAAAGGGCTAGGATAGTGTTTGTGCTAGGGTTATGTGATGAGGCGTTGATTGGGGTGGTGCCTCTTAATTTTCCACTTTCAATGTGTGTGCTTCTATCAAAACATAGTTTTCAAGAAAGGATTAAGATGTGGTGTCTTGTAGTGTTTCATCCTTACTTTAGTGTCTTTTAAGGTTGACGTGTCTTAATGTTTTCAGACAAGTGTCAGTGGGCACGCCAAGTTTTGCACACAATTTGATGAAAGTAGATTTCCTTTTATTTTGTAGAGGCTCTAAAACCCTAATGTACTCATCCTAATGATCATGCAGCTTCTATTAGATGAGTCGGTTTTAGGGTTGAGTGGTGCGGCCCAAGTCAACTCAAGGTGGCTTTGCAAACACCACTCAAAAAAAGAAAAGAACACTCCAAGAATTTATTCAGAATGTTAGAGTGTATATTTTTTTTGTGGGGTGATGTGTTAAGGATGTAGATCAAGCAATCATACACCACGCCAATTTCTTTTCAATTTTTACAAATTTTTTTAGTTTTTCATGCAAGCAAACATCATAAGTGAAGAATTACTCACTATCGGTCCTTGTTGCATCTACTCCCTTGTTAGCGTCGAATTCCTGCAACCATCAATTAAAAAGGAAAACAGGGCATTAGACTATGTGAGAATGGATGTGGAATGGAAGTGACAAAACAAATCCGTTGCCTCCCCGGTAACGGTGCCAAAAACTGACATGCACTCATGCGTGTGTGTTAAGAAGTGTCGTTATAGTCGCACTTGCAACGCCGGTTTTAAAGTAAAGAAATGGAGGTGAGTCCGAGTGTCGATCTCAGGGAGGCGTGAAAATCGGATTTTTCTTATCATTTGTTGTCAGGCAAATTGCGGAGTTTTGCTTGCGAAAGGTGTGGTTGAAAAGCGAGAGAGAGATAGAGAAAGTGAGGGAGAGATTAGGGTTAGAGTTGTTTCTTGCTTGATCATGCAACTTAAACAGGAAATAAAGTAAACACTGAACGGAAAGTAACTTCACTCATCATGCTGCTTTAGTTCACAGCTTACAACATTAAATACATGCTTAAACAAAAGTAAAGGAAAGCTTAAAAGAGAGGAAGAGAGAGAGAGCGGGGGGGAGAGCGGCGAGGCAGCCACGGCAGTGGAGAAGGCTCTGTCGGTGGCTCGTCATCTCCGACGATTACAAGAGGGCCTAAAGCTAGCTAAGAGAGGGGTAGAGTAGTTGCAAGGGAAGTGAATGCCTTGAATGAGTGGTTGTAGGGGGTTTAAATAGGGAGAAGGGCATTCTAAAAGAAGAAGGGGTTTTAGCGACGTCCGGGACGTCGCTAAAACCCTTCCAAAAGCGTCGGTGAAGTCCTCCAGCCTGCCGGTCACACGCCCGCGCCGTTCTTCTTCGCGCCTGATCCAAGGCCGCTGCGTGAGAGCCGTCCGATCAAAGATCGAACGACTGAGATCCTCCTTTGGGGGTGCTTGGATCGTGCCTTGGGTGCGCGTGCGCTCGGGCTTCGTCGCCCGGCGTGCGCGCACGCGTGGGCACTCGCTGTCTGAGGGCGCGCCGCGTGGCGCGATCTCGGCCGCTCGCTACTGATCGGGCGACCCAATTTTGCCGCGTGCCTATCCGTCTTCGATTTTTCACCCCGCGCGGCTCGAACCTGCGCCGTCTGCATGCGGGCATGCGCGTAAATCGCTGCGCCACGCCTGCTACTTTGTCGCGGCGATAGCGGCGGGTGCACGATTCTCGGCCATCCGATCAAAGATCGACGGCCGAGATTTGATCCTAGCTGAAGGAGGAAGCGGCGCACGGTGAGCAGGGGGTGACGTGGCGCAACGAGGGTCGTTGATCATCAGATCAACGGTTAGAACTTCTTGGGCCCATTGTAGGAGCTCCGGATGTCGGATTTGGCCGATCTTGAGTCCGTTGGACTTCGTTCGTCGTTCTGAGTCCATCCGTGTGGTCCGATTGCTCATCTGAGACCTGTTTTGACAAGTGCTTACATAAATGGCCATTAATACAGTTTTATAAACAATCTTGGTATATGATGTATGCAATGCTCCTATTCTACTTATGTTGTGCCTTTTATTCTTAAGATGGGCCCTGTAACGACCCGGTTCCCGAGTCCCTACGAGACACGAGAATCGGACCGACTCGACTAATCCCAAGACCTAGTCGTCCAACGAGGAAGTAACCAAAAGACAGTAAAATAAACCACATTCAGCATGAATATAACTAACAGTAAGAAAGTACAGCAGTAAGGAAAGAAACTACTACAGTAGGTACCACCACAACAGCAAAACAGCATTTATCATATAACAAGAACTGCAGGTAAAGAAGGTACAGCGGAAACAAAAACTACTCACTAGAACAGAAACAAAAGGGGTACAAAAGGCTGTGGTAACTCTACTGGACCCTACTCGGCCCAGCGTCCTCTGCAGCCGCCGACCCTGGCTGCTCAACACCTGGTCCTGAAAAAGGTAACGAGTGTAACACGTCAGTAAAACGCTGAGTAGAGTGGCAAACTAACTAAAGGCAACAGTAGAGTGTACAGTAGCTGTTATGTTCTATTACTTCCTTTATTCACATCTTTCAATTTTTCTCACTATTTCATTTATTTCTCAGGTCTTTTACTTGATCTCGAATGTCCTCGTGGGAACGATCTTGATTGCAGCCTTTTCCAAAAGTAGAAGTAGCACGTGGTGCTCTCCTGGCCGGGAGAGTCCCCCGTGGTGATCCTACCCTCAGTCAACCACCCCAAGGTCACTGACAGACGTAACGGTGACTACGGCACGCGCGATAAACGCACAGGTTGCTAGCCCGCACTGGCACGCGGTCAGTCGTTTCCGTTAACGGGTGCACCCAAAGCACAGCACGGAACCAGGGCAGAGCCCTCTCAGTAACAGGGGTCCAACCCCTCCACAGTAACCAAACCGGGGCCTTTCCCCTCCACAGTCCGCGCACCCTCGCCTGACTACCCTGGTTTGCCCTAGTGGGCCTAACAAGTCGGTGAAGGAGGCTAGCAGAACCCCGGGGCCCGTGGGGTAGCTAGTACTCTCCTAACACTACTAGCTCTCCTCGGTACTACGTACACGAGGGCCAACAAGTCGGTACAGAGCGGCCAATCCTAACCCCGGGTCCCTGGGGCGGCTGGCCCCACTCTGCACTAAACAGGTACAGGTACTTCCCTTGGTACTGCGTACCCAAGAGACAGTACAAACTACATCTCAGTTCCATTCCTTTTTCTTTCCAGGAGTTCCACTCCAAATTCCCCGTAGGGTTCCAGCTCTTTATCTCAGAACATCATATGTTTCACTTTCCAGATTCACGTTCTCAAAATCCATGATCTCAAACATGTTTCTTTATTCATAACAGGCAGCTGTTAATTCAAATTACAGGCAGCTTTATATTCCTTTCCATTTTCCAAGACTGCAGTATTATACATTCCACAAGTTTTTCCATCCTAAGATTCATGCCACATCCTAGGATCTAGCATACAACTAGTTTTCCAGCCCTAGGATTCATGCATCACCTAGGAGCTATCATTCCATACATTTCTCATTCCTAGGATTCATGCAATGTCCTAGATTCTAGTTATGGTTTCATACTTTAACAGATTTTATTAATAACTTAAGCCACTCTACCAGGTACAACGGGAGTAATGGGGGCGTGATCGGGAATCCCGCGTGCCTCCGCGACTCTCAAGACTGCAACTGAACGAGATCCTGTCACAAGGATCAAACACAAGGAGTATCTCAAAACAGTGTGTAGCTACTGTAGATGAGTAGAGGAATTAATTCTGAAGAAAACGCAACTCGAATCGCGGAAAACGGAGCCCGAACGGGCCCTAAACGGGTCGAAAAAGACGATACTGTGCAAAATCAGACGTCTGGAACTCCCTCCAGACGTCTTAAAAAGTGGATCAGAGAATTACCTGTTCGACGTGGTTTACCAGACGTCCAGAAGTCTGCGGGGACGTCTGCCTAGATCCCAGACGTCCGATGGTCACTCCGGACGTCTGGAGGTCACTCCCGCCGTCTGGTACAACTTCCAGACGTCTGATTCGCAAAGGATGGCGAATCAGCGAACCTGCGCACAGCCAACCCCCCCTCCTCAGTACGATCAGTCGTCAAGAAGGAAGAAGAAGGCGGAAAACTCACCTTTCAGACGTCTGTATGATATTACAGACGTCGACCTTGCCGTCTGGCTATCAACCCAGACGTCTGATTCTGGAAATTTTTCCAGAATCAGGGCCCTGCTCGGCCTCCGCTCGCGACGCTGCCCGCGTCGAACCTCGCGCGTCTGCTGCTCAGCCCGCAGCAGGTCCCTCTCCGCGTCGCTCCGAGCCCCCTGCGCCCTCCGCCAGCCGGCCAAGCCGCTCCGGCGAGCTCGCCCCCACGGTAGAGCTCCGCCCTCGCACGCCGCACCTCCGCGCTCACTGCGGCCGCCGCTGCTGCCCTCACGTCCGCTCGCTCTCGCGCACAGGAAGGAGAAGAAGAAGAAGAAGGTGGAGACGGGAGGGGAGGCGCGCCCCTTTTAATGCCACGCGGGGAGGAGAGAGAGAAGGCGCCGCAGGCGTCTGCAACCGCAGAAGAAAAAGAGAGAAAAAGCGGTCTGCGCGCTCAGGCGCGCAGGCAACTCGCGTGTGTCGAAAATAACGGATTTCCAGACGTCTTTAAACTATCCCAGACGTCTTATCAGACGTCTGTTTGTTATCCCAGACGTCTTGTCCGACGTCTGAGCCACCTCCCAGACGTCTTAAAATACGTCTGGGGCACACATTCGTTACAATATAACAAACTCAAAGGAAGTTTCGTCCCCGAAACTTGCGCCAACTAGGGTGCGGGAAAAAGATGTCCAAATAACCATAACAAACTCAAAGAGGACCGAAGCTGGTCCGAAAAGACGTACCCGCGAAAAGCTCCGGGTACCGCTCCCGCATTGCCGCCTCAGGCTCCCAGGTAGCCTCCTCGTACCGCTGGCTCCTCCACAAAACCTTTACCAGGGGTACTTGCTTTCGTCTCAACCTGCGGACGGCTCGGTCTAGGATCTGCACTGGCCGCTCGGGGTAGGTCAGGTCGTCGCTCACCTCGACGCTCTCGTGACTCAGTACGTGGCTGGGATCGGCTACGTACTTCCTGAGGTTGGACACGTGGAACACGTCGTGCACACCAAAAAGCTGCGGGGGAAGGGCAAGTCTGTAAGCAACGGGTCCAACCCGCTCCAGGACCTCAAAGGGCCCCACGAACCTCGACGCGAGCTTCCCTCTCACCCCAAACCGCTGTAAGCCCTTCATGGGCGAAACACGAAGGAAGACGTGGTCCCCAACCTCGAACTGCACCTCTCTGCGTCTGCGATCTGCGTAGCTCTTCTGTCTGCTCCTGACAGTGAGGAGTCGTCTGTGGATCTGCTCGACTACCTCCTGACTCTGCCGGATCAACCTGGGGCCAACCTCCCACTTGGTCCCCACCTCAACCCAACTCAAGGGTGCCGTGCATTTCCGTCCGTATAGAGCCTCGTAGGGAGCCATGCCGATGCTCGAGTGATAACTGTTGTTGTATGCAAACTCCGCCAGGGGCAGGTGCTCCTCCCAAGAGCCCCTCCAGTCTAGTACACAGGCACGCAAAAGGTCCTCAAGTGTCTGTATCGTGCGTTCCGACTGTCCGTCTGTCTGGGGGTGGTAAGCCGTGCTAAACCTCAACCTCGTCCCCAAAGCCTGCTGAAACTCAGCCCAAAACTGGGACGTAAAGCAGGTATCCCGGCCGGATACGATCTCCCGCGAAACTCCGTGTAGTCGCACCACATCACGGATATACCTCTCTGCCAACTGTGCTGGTCCCAAAGTGACTCGGATCGGCAAGAATCGTGCCGTCTTCGTCAATCTATCCACTATTACCCAGACTGCGTCGTGTCCTCGCTGGGTAACAGGTAAGCCCACCACCAAGTCCATGGTGATGCTCTCCCACTTCCACTCTGGCACTGGAAGCGGCTGAAGCGGCCCTGCAGGCCTCTGATGCTCGGCTTTCACCTGCTGGCACACTAAGCACTGCTGCACGAACTCACCCACATCCCGCTTCATCCCTCTCCACCAGACTCGCGTCTCAAGTCATGGTACATTTTCGTGTTTTAGGGATGTATGGTGAATCTGGAACCGTGTGCCTCAGTCAGGAGCTCTCTCAACAGCTCCTCGTCTCTGGGGACGCACAACCGTCCCCTCAAGCGTAACACCTGGTCTGTGAAAGAGAAGTCCCCTGGGTCCCCTGATAGTACTCTGTCACGCAAAGACTGCAAGTACGGATCGGCCATCTGTCCCGTGATGATGCGGTCTATCAACTCTGGCCTGGTCTGCCGTGTCACCGTCACTGCCCCACAGTACCCTCGTAACTCTAGAGGTCACCAACTGCCCACCTCCTCCAAAAGGCTCCAACTCTGTAACTGTAGACTGGCCAAGCGTGCGGGCGCCTTACGGCTCAAGGCGTCAGCCACCACATTGGCCTTTCCCGGGTGGTAGGAGATGCTGCAGTCGTAGTCCTTCAGGAGCTCGAACTAACGTCTCTGTCTCATGTTGAGCTCCTTCTGGTCAAAAAGATATCTGAGGCTCTTGTGATCTGTAAAAATCTCGAAGGTCTCACCGTACAAGTAGTGCCTCCATGTCTTCAGCGCGAAGACAACAGCTGCCAACTCTAGATCGTGGGTAGGGTAGGTATGCTCATGGGGCTTCAGTTGCCGCGAAGCGTAAGCGACCACGTGACCCCTCTGCATGAGCACACCTCCTAACCCTTGCAAGGAAGCGTCCGTGTACACAACGAACCCGCCACTACTGTCAGGGATGGTGAGCACGGGAGCCGAGGTCAACCTCTCCTTCAGCTCCAGAAAACACGCCTCACAGGCGTCTGTCCAAGCGAAAGGCACATCCTTCCGAGTCAACTGTGTCATAGGACGCGCAATCTGTGAAAAACCTCTGATGAACCGTCTGTAGTAACCTGCCAGTCCCAGGAAACTGCGAATCTCAGTGACTGAACGCGGTCTCTCCCTCCTGAGCACTGCCTCGACCTTGGCGGGGTCCACCGCCAGGACGTCTCCAGAGATCACATGCCCCAAAAAGGTCACCTCCCTCAACCAGAACTCGCACTTGCTGTATTTGGCGTACATCCTGCGTCGTCTCAGAGTGTCCAGAACCATCCGCAAGTGCTGTCCGTGCTGCGTCCGATCTCTAGAATAGATGAGTACATCATCTATGAAAACCACCACAAACTGGTCCAAGTACGGTCTAAACACCCGGTTCATCAGGTCCATGAAAGCAGCGGGGGCATTGGTCAGTCCAAACGGCATGACCAAAAACTCGTAGTGTCCGTAGCGGGTGCGGAAAGCTGTCTTGGAGACGTCGGTCTCCCTGATCCTCAACTGGTGGTATCCAGACCTCAAGTCGATCTTGGAAAACACCGTGGCACCCCGCAACTGGTCAAACAAATCGTCGATCCTCGGCAGCGGATATCTGTTCTTGATGGTGACCCTATTCAGCTGTCGGTAGTCCACACAAAGGCGTAGGGTCCCATCCTTCTTCTTCACAAACAGTACCGGGGCTCCCCAGGGAGACGCACTGGGCCTCACGAAACCTTTCTCCAAAAGGTCCTGCAACTGAGACTTGAGCTCTCGCAGCTCAAGCGGTGCCATCCTGTATGGCGCGGTGGAGATGGGGCTGATCCCTGGTACTAGTGAGATCTCAAACTCGATCTCACGCTCGGGCGGTAGTCCTGGTAACTCGTCTGGAAACACGTCGGGGTACTCTCTGACCACCGGGATGCTCTGGAAGTCTGCCACGGGGCTGTGCTCTGCCACCACACAAGGTAGGAAGCCCTCACACCCCTGGCTCAAAAGTCTCGCCGCCCGAAGTGCCGAAATGCACCTGAAACCTCCGTCCACTGGCTGCCCGTGAAACTCGAAAGAAGGCAACTCCGGAATGGAGAAGACAATATTCCTCTCAAAACAGTCTACCAAGGCGTGGTAAGCGGACAGCCAATCCATCCCCAGAATCACTCCAAAGTCCTCCATCTGTATCATAATCAGGTCAGCTGGCAGGCTATATCCCCCGATGCTGACCCCGCAACCCGTGTACACCTCCTCAGCTACAAACAGCTGACCACTTGGACCTCTGATTACGAACGGATTCTCTAACAGTGTATAATCCTGGTCCAAACTAACTGCGAAACTGGCTGCGACAAACGAGTGCATAGCGCCGGAATCGAAAAGCGTGTAAACGAGTCTGCCAGAAACTGAAACCATACCTGCTACCACGGATCCCGATGCTCTGGCGTCCCTGTGTGTTAGGGCGTTGATACGCCCCTCAACTCTAGGTGCGGACGAAGCAGCCACACTCTGCGTCGGACAGGTAGGTGCTGGCCGGTACCCTCCTCGCGACTGCTGTCCTCCTCCTAGTGCCTGGGAACCGCGGCCTCCTGCGCGCTCTCCAGTGCTCTGCGCGGGAAGTATCTGCTGACCTCCTGCCCTAGATGGGCAGTCCCTCCTGACGTGGCCCGGCTGGCCACACTAGTAGCAGAGGGGAACCCGACTCCCGCCCTCAGTGAGTCCCTGCTGTCGGCTAGGCGGGGGTCCGGTGCTGGCGACTAGCCCCTGTCGAGGGCCCCCAAAGGCCACTGATGGCCCTGCACAACGTGACGGCTCTCCTGCGGACGCCACGTGTCTCCGTTCTCACCGGCCCTGTGAGAAGTCTGGCTGAAAGGGCCTCTTCCGCCCACCGTCGGTCTCTCGCGCGGACGGGTTGGTCTCCTCGTAAGTCATAGCTGCCTCTACCACCCTCGAAAACGTCGGCAGCTTCAGGGGTTTGACATACCCCCGGATCGCCGGCCGGAGCCCCTCGGTGAACCTCCAAAGGCGCTCCTCCTCAGTGGCTGCTGCTGTCGCTG
Source organism: Thalassia testudinum (assembly GCA_037157565.1). Taxonomy (NCBI): domain Eukaryota; kingdom Viridiplantae; phylum Streptophyta; class Magnoliopsida; order Alismatales; family Hydrocharitaceae; genus Thalassia; species Thalassia testudinum. The sequence goes on from JAZHRO010000033.1 coordinate 8,712,741, forward strand.
CAAAGCGGGACAGCTCCAAGAAACGCGTGCGGTACGCGCTCACGGTCATCGTCCCTTGGTGGAGAGTGTGGAACTCCCGCCTCCTCTGGTCCTGCCACGTCTGGGGAAAGTACTGCTCGCAGAAGAGGGTGACGAACTGGTCCCACGTCGGCTCGTCCCTCTCCTGTCCCCGGACCGCCCTCCACCACCGGTGTGCCGCACTCTCCAGCTGGTACGTGGCAAAGGCCACGCGGCACTCCACCGGGGGGCGAAGGGTGTCGAAGATCTTCTCCAGCTGCTCAAGCCAGTCCTCTGCCTCGGTCGGGTCCTCATCCCCCTTGAAGGAGGGGGGCTTCAGCTTCCGGAACTGTCCGAAAAGCTCGAAGTGGCGCTGTAGGGGAGGTGCTGGTGCACCTCCAGACGAAGGTGCCTCGTGTACAGAAGTGTCGGAGGAAGGTGGGGCGACAGGGGCCCATCCCGTCCCTCGTGTCCAGCGCCGTGTCCGTCGCGTGGTCCCACAGAGGACTCCCCCTCTGCAACCCCAGGAGGAGGTGCTCGGGGCGGTGGGTGGAGCTCCTCTCGTACAATATCCCGTATCAGTCTGGCGAGGTCCTGGGCCTGGATGCCAGGGAGTGGTGGCTAGTCCACCGAGACGTCAACGACAGCACGTCCACCTCGCCGACCTCGCCCTCGGCCGCGCCCGCGGCCAGTCTCGCCAGTCCCGCGACGAGGCATCTCCTGCAAGGAGACGCGAAACAAAACGGAAACATCAAAACAGACGGTACCTAACAAAACTTCTAAGAGCTCATGTCAAGAGATATGTTGTGGTGGCTACTCTAGCTATAAACATGTGAATTGGTTATTTTCCAATCTGTTGATTCACTTCTCGGGACGACCTTGCTCTGATACCATCTTGTAACGACCCGGTTCCCGAGTCCCTACGAGACACGAGAACCGGACCGACTCGACTAATCCCAAGACCTAGTCGTCCAACGAGGAAGTAACCAAAAGACAGTAAAATAAACCACATTCAGCATGAATATAACTAACAGTAAGAAAGTATAGCAGTAAGGAAAGAAACTACTACAGTAGGTACCACCACAACAGTAAAACAGCATTTAACATATAACAAGAACTGCAGGTAAAGAAGGTACAGCGGAAACAAAAACTACTCACTAGAACAGAAACAAAAGGGGTACAAAAGGCTGTGGTAACTCTACTGGACCCTACTCGGCCCAGCGTCCTCTGCAGCCGCCGACCCTGGCTGCTCAACACCTGGTCCTGAAAAAGGTAACGAGTGTAACACATCAGCAAAACGCTGAGTAGAGTGGCAAACTAACTAAAGGCAACAGTAGAGTGTACAGTAGCTGTTATGTTCTATTACTTCCTTTATTCACATCTTTCAATTTTTCTCACTATTTCGTTTATTTCTCAGGTCTTTTACTTGATCTCGAATGTCCTCGTGGGAACGATCTTGATTGCAGTCTTTTCTAAAAGTAGAAGTAGCACGTGGTGCTCTCCTGGCCGGGAGAGTCCCCCGTGGTGATCCTACCCTCAGTCAACCACTGGTGTCGGTTGGTTTGATGACCGGGTTTTGGTTTTGTTATAACGTTGTAGTAAAGCCGGTTATTACCAACATTTCAAATATAAATTTTTTACTCGGAAAATAAAAGAGTTCCCGAGGTCGAACTCAGGGAGCAAGTTGTATTCTAGAGATATACATGCTTCTTTTACAAAATAAAGAAAGAGAGAGGGAAAGAATTTGTTGTTCTCTTCGTTTTCTCCTCGTGATGTTCTTCTTTCTTTCTTTCTTCAGAGCTCCTTCTTCTTCTTCTTCGTTCTGCAGAGGTGATGCTCCTCTTCAGATCTCCTTCTTCTTCTTCCTTGGTTTCTGTCTTGGCCTCTCTTCTTCTTTTTCTGCAGTCTCTTCTGTGAAGGTTTCTTCTTCCTTGGCTCTGCTGCACTTCTTCTCTGCAGCCTTTCCTCTTCTTCTGCCTTGCTCAGTCTCTTCTTCAGAGTTTCTTCTTGTTTTTCCTCCCTGCGGCTAAGTGTCAGCTTCTTCTTTTCTTTTTCAGCCAGGGATGTCACGCGAAGCTTTCTTCCTTAGCTGCTTCAGGCCGTCGTCTGATTTCCAAATCAGACGACTTAACTACCTGTTGCTACAGTTAGCTTCCTTCTTCTTCCGCGGGTCTTCTTCTTCGCCTGTGCCTGCACACTTCAGAGTTTTTCGTCAGAGGCAAAACCTACTCTACCCTCCCCCCCCCCCCCCCGCGTCTCTCTTTCTCTCTGAAACCACTCTTGGGAAAGCTCTCCCAGAGCTACCGGGTAACCGGGTTCGGATCAGGCCCGGGTCCAGGCCCACCGGCGTGCGTGGTGGGCGAGGAGTGCAGGTCAGTCTTGAGTCGGGTCAGGTCGGTTCGGGTCAGGTCCGCGGGGCGTGAGCGCGGACGAGACCGGGTAACCGGGCGGGTGAAGGGGACCTCACCCCGTGTGCTGAGGCAGTAAGCCTTCAGCACTTTTGCATCTTATGTCGCTGCGGCTCTTCAGGCGTTTCCGAGGTGGGACTAAACGGCCCACCTCAATTGCGCGCCCGCAGCGGGGAATTCAGCAGGAGATGGCGGCGTCACGCGGAGCTTTCTCCCTCAGCTGCGAACCTGGTGTTTTGCCAAAACTCCTCGCAAGGCCTGGGAGTGAATCCGGGCTTGGCGCTGAGCGTGGCGCGCCTGTAGCTGCAGGCGGAAGCAGTTCCTCCTGCACGGCAATGGCGGCGGAGGTCGGGTGGCCTGTCCACAAGAAAACGGCCTCTCGGCCTAATCAGAGAGTGCCAGGAGCTTCGCCAGGGTGCGGCGAAGCTCGTGTGGGTGGTGGCGAGGCGCGGGGCGGCGTGCGAGGGCTGCCCTAGGTCGGACTGTGGGTCGGAGGATGGGTCTGTTCGGTGGAGTTGCAGAGGGTGATGTGGGGGAAGTGGCAGGGCGGAGGTTGATCAGGGTGAGGAGGCGGAGGTCCTGCGGTGGTCGGCGAGCCGTGTGGGTCGCTGAGGTGATGGGAGCGGCTCGCCGGAGGGTGGTCGGAGACGAAGGGGGTGAAGGTGGTCAGGGTCGGTCGAGGGCTTAAGTGAATAAATTGAAAGCGGGGAAAGAAAGAGGAGAAGAAGGGGAGTAGCTCTAGCTTACTTGCAGGGACGAAAGGGGAGGAACAGGGCGACAGTCGTATCGACTGTCGCCGGAGAAGACGATGCTCAGGGAAAGGGGCGGCGGCGAGCAGAGAGCCGGAGAGGCGCCAGCTGGGTGGGGCGTGGCGCGGGAAGAGCGGGGGAGGAAGTCTCTGCTGCTGGTATTGCGGCAGAGCGAAGAGGTGGAGGGGGAGGAAACCGCCGGAGCTGGTGAGCGTCTGCCAGAGGAAGAAGAGAAGAAAGTTGGGGATTTTCTCCGTCAGATCCAGGCTACCCTGGTCGGTGGAGCAACGGGGGGTATTTATAGGGATCAAACAGGGAGGAAGGCGGAGGGAGACGACGTGTCTCCCTCGCCGGAGGATGGTCGGAAACAAGAACCCATACCGTCCGTGCGTTCGCACGGCCGGTATGGTGGGCTACAACGACCAGGGGGGTGTCCCTGCGACGGTCGACGACGCAGGGCACCCCCGGTTTACTTGCCAGGTCCCCCACCTCACCCTGCGCGGCGCCATGCTCCGCGCAAGGTCGCCGGAGCATGGTGCTGGCAGGTTTTGCAGGAGGGACCTGATTGCAAAGAACGAAGGAGAGTTAGGGGCCAAAATGCGAGGGTTCAAAAGTTGAGGGCCAAAGAGTAAATATATGAGGACCAAAGTGTAAAGTCGGTCAAGGAGGTTTCTTCTTAGGCTCAAGTTTTTATACATGACTAATTAGGACCCAAGGAATCTGATGGTGAATTTCATTTTCATATTAAACCTTGTTTGACCGGTCAATTTGCGTAAAAACCCAAATTAAGTTATTAATTGGGCATGGTTCTCAATGTAGGTCAAAATGGGTTCTAAAGGCCAAATTGAAGGTTCTAAACCCTAGAGATTATTTTTCTATGAATTTTAGAGGATTTATTCTATTTTTACTTTGCCTCGAACCTTGTGAATTGAAGTGGGTTGTTTTAGGGTTACAGATTTATCATTTAGTTTCTTGGAAATGCTGTAGCCCTTGCTAGATCATTTCATCCCACTTTTATTCTTATTAAGCTGCTTTGACCTATGTTTGGGCCCTGAATTACCCTGTATGCAGATTATACTGGTGAAATTGCATTTTTACCCCTTATGACTTGTTTTCTCCTTAAACTCAGAATTCTCTGAGTTAAGCCTTTCCTTGAGTTATGTAGGAGCTTTTATCCTTTGTATTGGGTCAAAATGAGCTAGTTATGGCTCATGATGAGGTTCTCATCATACCCCCATGCCTAGCTTTTGCTAGTCCCTTAGCAAAAACTTAAGGTTTCAACCCTTGTTCTAGACCATGAAGTTTTTAATAGTTTTAGATAAGTGCCTTTTTTATTTGAGCATAGATTAGGTTAGAATGCTGACCATAGGCCTAAAAGGTACTCTAGTACCAATCAAGATCCAAATCTGTCTAGCCTTAGCCTCAGTCTTTTAGCAAAGGTTTTTAAGGCCCACAAGAACTAACCTAAGGTTTATTGGACTTCGTGGTTAAAGCACCCGTGCTTGAAATGATTTTAGCCCTGGCTCAGTTCGTAGTGCGTTTTTGTAAGAGAGAGATAGAAAGTTTTTCTGTTTGGAGAGTTTTCTCTCTCTTTTTCTTTTTAGTTCTAGCCTAGGATTGGCTTTTCAACACGGTCTGTATCAGATTCCTTGCTCCCATCATCAATCCTCAAGGGTTCCTGGCGATCGATGCTTCGAGATAGCACCGCCCATGGCAACCCCCGGAACCCTGGCTATTGAGATTTCGAGATAATCCCATCCATGGTATTCCGTGGCCGAATCCAGACCCTGGCAATTGACACTTCGAGATAATGCCATCCATGGAATCTGAACCAGCAGAGTGCTTACATGCCCCCAGTAGGATATGTAAATATCCTAAGAGACAAGCACCGAGGAGATGATATTTTGTTACGCATCTTCGAGGGGATTTCCCGCCTCTCTGCGCTGGGAACTCGTCCAAATCAACTTGTGTTGATCGGCCGCTCCTATTCTAGGTGTTCTTTTCAGATTTTTGCGACGCTTCTGCGTGATTCTGATTTTTACGCTTACTGAACCAGGCTGTGTGTGAGATTAGGGTGCTTAGGTTACTGAGTCCCGTAAACCAAAAATTAGTTAACGAGGCCGAATACTCCCTAAGCCTTAGACCTAATACTTCAGCTTTTCATTTTCCTCAACCTCTTGAGGAGTGTCCAGATCTTAATGGGTACTAAGAGTCTATTCAAGAATGCCTAAGGTTTGCATTCTTTACTAATCTTATTGTGCACTTTTCTTGAATGAGGTCTAAAACTTAGGTTAATTCCTTAGTTCCTTACTAATGACTATCACTTTTTCTCATAATTTTTTGTGCTCCTTTTACATTTTGTTTCTTTTCTCCTTCACAAAATTTTCTTCTCCTCTTTTCCTCTTATTCTTTTTCGAAAATTTTTTTAATTTTTATGGTGTTTTTGGCATATGTGAATTTTTTTGTTTGAAACCTTTTCTTACAAGTTTTTGTACTTTCATACCCCCCCATGCCTAAGATTTGCAATGTCCTCATTGTAACCTAGGGGGTCTTAGTTTATTCCTTAAGACAGAAATTTGGGTGAGTGGATGGGTCGGGTTGAATTTTTGCGGACGATTTCAAATCCCAGATGCAAATATCTGAGTTGGGGTCGGCTGTCTACAAGGGTGAACTTCAAGTGCTGAAAGGTGCCAGAACAAGTTTCAGGTTTACAAAGAGAATGACGGGCTGCCTCCCGTTAAGCGCTGAGTTTTACGCCATCGGCTGGGCGCAATAAGCTCAAGGGGAAAGGAGGATATAAGATGCCTCAGCCAAATCAGTAGAAGTTACATCAATGAACGGCTTGAGTCTCTGACCGTTCACGATGAAAGGTTCAGAATCGTGGCTGAGTGGACTGATTTCGATTGCTCCATTTCCAAAAACCTGTCGGACCAAATATGGTCCGACCCACTTAGATCTCAGTTTTCCTGGGAAGAGTTTGAGTCGGGCATCAAAGAGTAGGACCTTTTGACCAGGATGAAAGATCTTTCTCGAGATGTGTTTGTCTTGGAAGGCTTTAACCCGCTCCTTGTAGATTTGCGAGTTCTCGTACGCGTCTATGCGTAATTCATCGATCTCGCTGATTTGGAGTTTTCTGTGGGTCCCAGCCTTAGAAAGATCCAGATTACAGTTCCGTACTGCCCAATAGGCTTTATGCTCCAGTTCGACGGGAAGGTGGCATGCCTTTCCGTACACCAATCTAAAGGGAGACATGCCCAATTGGGTCTTGTCGGCGGTCCTATAGGCCCACAATGCTTCCGGAAGTCGGGACGACCAGTCCTTCCTGTCAGGTCGAACAGTGACTTGCAGGATTTTCTTGATCTCCCGATTAGACAGCTCAGCTAGACCATTAGTTTGGGGGTGGTAAGGAGTAGAGATTCGGTGAGACACCCCGTATTTGGTCATCAGTGACCTAAACTGAGCATTTGTGAAATGGGTCCCCCCATCAGAGATTATTGCATGAGGAATCCCGAACCTTGAGAAAATGTGTTGATGAATGAATTTGAGAACGATTTTGTGATCACAGGTTCGGGTCGGTATGGCTTCGATCCATTTGGACACGTAGTCCACAGCCAACAGAATGTATTCGAAACCATCCGAAACAGGAAAGGGGCCCATAAAATCAATCCCCCAAACATCAAAGATTTCGCATACTAGAATCGGTTGCATAGGCATCATGTCGCGATGGCTCATGTTGCCCAAAGTCTGGCAACGACTGCATGCCTTGCAATGACTGTATGCGTCTTTGAACAGTGTGGGCCAGTAAAAGCCGCACTGGAGGACTTTTGATGCGATTTTATGCCCGGCAAAATGGCCACCGCATGCCTGGTCATGGCAGAAAGAGAGGATATTGTTGACTTCCCCTTCCGGGACACATCTCCGGATGATCTGATCGGCACCTATGCGGAAGAGGTACGGGTCTTCCCAAATGTAATACTTGGCATCGGAGCGTAATTTGTCTTTCTTGGCCTTCGGCCAATCGGACGGGGTCTGATGAGATGCCAAGTAATTTACAATATTAGCGAACCATGGAAGGCTAGTAACAATAGTCAGCAGGTGCTCATCGGGAAAATGCTCCGTGATGGGTCCGGAGGGGTCAATTATTTCAGAAGGAAGACGGGACAAGTGATCAGCTACCACGTTTTGTTTTCCCGCTTTGTCGCGAATCTCAAGGTCAAATTCTTGCAACAGCAAGATCCATCGGATTAATCGAGGTTTCGCGTCCTTCTTCGCAAGGAGATGCCTCACAGCTGTGTGATCCGAGTATATGATAACATGGGAACCCAGAAGGTACGATCTAAACTTCTCTAGGGCAAATACTACAGCTAGCAGCTCTTTCTCAGTAACTGTATAGTTACGCTGAGCCTCATCGAGTGTTTTGCTGGCGTAGTAAATGACCACATGTTTCTTGTCATTTTTCTGCCCCAAAACCGCTCCTACAGCGAAGTCGGATGCATCACACATGATCTCAAAGGGTTGAGACCAATCAGGGGACTGTAGGATCGGGGCTTGGGTGACTCGGTCACGCAGGATTTCAAATGCTTGAGTGCATTCCTTGGAGATTTCGAAGGGAACATCCTTGGAGAGAAGAGTGGTCAGGGGGCGTGCGATTTTTGAAAAATCAGGGATAAATCGTCGATAAAAACCGACATGCCCTAAAAAGGATCGGATGTCCCTGATCGAGCTAGGCATAGGAAGGTGAGAAATCAGATTAACCTTAGCTCGATCCACTTGGATACCTTTTTCCGAAATTGAGTGTCCCAGGACAATTCCCTCAGGCACCATGAAATGGCTCTTTTCCCAGGAAAGAACCAAATTCACATCGATGCACCGCCTGAGTATCTGGACCAAGTGTTGGAGGCAATCGTCGAATGATGCTCCGAAAACTGAAAAGTCATCCATGAAGACTTCCAGATAATCACCTACCATATCTGAGAATATGGCAAGCATGCATCGCTGAAAAGTAGCGGGTGCATTGCAAAGACCGAAAGGCATCCTTCGGAAAGCGTATGTTCCGAAGGGGCAGGTGAACGTGGTCTTTTCTTGGTCCTCAGGATGGATTGCCACCTGGTTATAACCGGAGTACCCATCAAGAAAGCAGAAGAACCTATTTCCCGCTAGTTTTTCGAGAATTTGATCAATGAAGGGTAGTGGGAAATGATCCTTCTTCGTGGAGGAATTGAGTCGACGGTAATCTATACAGACTCTCCACGAGTTGGCTAATCGGGTAGGAATGATTTCTCCGGTCTCAGTCGTTATAGTGGTGAGTCCTGCCTTCTTAGGCACGACCTGAATTGGGCTCACCCAACGACTATCGGAGATCGGGTAGATGATTCCGGCATCTAACCACTTGATGATCTCCTTTTTCACGACCTCCTGCAGATTGGGGTTTAAGCGTCTCTGCATTTCACGAGAAGGTCGTGTGCCCTCTTCTGAATAGATATGATGAGTACAATAAGAGGGACTTATTCCAGTCAAATCATCGAGAGTCCATCCGATGGCTCTGCGATGTTGCTGGAGGACAACAATCAGACGGGCTTCCTGTTCAGGACTGAGGTTGGAATTGATGATCACAGGAAGGGTCTGATTAGAACCCAAAAAGATGTATTTTAAGTGAGCAGGAAGGGGTTTCAGTTCGAGGATGGGGTTTTCAGCAGCAGCGGGTGGTTCAGTATAGATGTGAGGTTCAAGGGTGGGAGTTACTGGGTTGTTCATATCTGGATTCAACTCCTCTGTTTGCGGGTCAAGATCCTTCTGTGGTTGATGAGGCACAATCGAGTCATTCTGGAGGTGTGATTCATCAACCAAAGTCTTGATGTCACAAATTTGCTCGATGACGCCGCAATTAATTCCTTGTTGGGCCTTAAATATATCAATTTTCAGTGTTTGATCTCCAAACTTAAGCTCTATTTGGCCCTTCTCACAGCTGATGTTGGCTCTAGCAGTAGCCAAGAAAGGTCTCCCTAGAATGATTGGTGTATCCCTAGGGTTCTCAGGTGCATCCATATCTAAGACTATAAAGTCCACTGGAAAATAGAAATCCCGCACTCTCACGATAACATCCTCGAGAATCCCTTTTGGTGACTTTATAGATCGATCTGCTAATTGTAATGTCACCTCGGTTGGTTTTAGCTCAGATTCTTCTAGATGGTCAAGTAAGGATGTGGGTATCAGGTTTATGGATGCGCCCAAGTCTAACAATGCTCTATCAAATTGGGTACCACCTATCTTATAGGAAATCAGGGGAGTTCCAGGATCTTTTGCCTTGGGTGGGAGTCTACTAAGGATTACAGAGCTGGCTTGCTCTGACAGAACAATTGGGCTCCCTCCCTTGGTTCGCGGCTTACGCTGGGGTGTACATATATTTTTTAGAAATCGTGCGTAAGCTGGTACGTGGCGGATTGCATCCATCAAGGGGATGTTTATGTGGACCTGCTCAAAGAGCTTGACCGGGTCCTCCTCAGGGGCCACGGGTTTTGTGGTCTTCTTTCCCTTGGTCAGGGCCTCGGGAAACAGGATCTTGGTTGGTTCTTCTAGGATAGGTTCAGGTTGTGGATCTGGAACAGCGGTACCTTGGATAACTATCCTAGGGTCATGGTTATCAGGCTGGGAGTGGTTTGGATAATGCGGGTCTTGAGTTGTCTTACCACTACGTGTTGTTACAGAATTTAATCCGGCCTGATTTTGGTTTGGGTTTGGTAGGAGGGGTGGCTACTGCTGAAATCCTGCATAAGAAGTTGAGGCTTCCATCTCGTCTGGAGATGGAGCAGTAGGAGCCTGATAAATCCATTGGGCGTGGCCTAAATTTGGATTCATAACGCGCTTCTGGGTTGGCACGTTATTTGGGTTAGGAAGAGGTTGGGAAGGGAGTGTGCCTGGTTGGCGAGAATTTGCCAACTGGGCCAGTTGAGTTTTAACTTTTGTAAGCTCGTCCTTGTGCTGTTTTTGAATAGCCGCATTCGTTTTTTGAATGTCAGCCAGAGTCTGAAGGATTAAGGACATTTGATCTTGATTTGGCCCTGATGGATAAGTAGGGTTGGGCCGAGGCTGAGGCGGCTGGTAGTGATGAGAGGGCTGTGGGCGGGACTGAAAAGGTGGTCTTTGGGTTTGGGAATTTCCCGCCCACTGAAAATTTGGATGGTTTCGCCATCCAGGGTTGTAAGTGTTGGAGAATGGGTCGTTCTGGATGGCGTTGAGGTCCTCGCAGATCTGAGGAACCTCCTGAGAGTCAGGGAAAGGAGGAATGGAGTTCCCCCGGCTGGTGTAGAAAGGATCGGATGATCTTCCAGTCCAAGAATCAGATGGGGATGGATATGGATCCATCCCAGGGGAGGATCGGTGGAGGATGTTTTGCACAGTCTCCTGTGTGGAAGGAGGTTGTGCAAAGGAGTTACGCGCAGAGGTGGCTCGCTGCAAGTGCTGAGTCAGCTCATCCACCTTCTTTTCAATGATTGAGACCTTGTCCAATCGACTGGCCATTAATTCCAGGTCGACTGATGCGGACAGGCCCTGCGTCTCATGTGCTCCCTTAAGATTCGTCGCTGCGCGGGTATTCGTCCTGTCGAATAATCCCATGGAGTCATTGTTGATGGAGTTCTCGCACATATTTTCGAGAATCTCCCATACGGTGTCTTCATGTTGACCCATGATGTTTCCTCCGCAAGTTGCATTGACGAAAAGGCGGATGTCCTCACGGAGTCCCTGGAAAAAAGATTGGACTTGTTCCCATTTAGGAACTCCGTGATGGGGGCACTTTCTCATGAGATCCTGAAAACGATCCCATGCCTCATGGAGAGGTTCTCCTGATTGTTGAGTGAAGTGTGTAATCTGATGGCGCAAGGCGTTGGTCCGACCAACGGGAAAAAACTTTTTCAAAAATTCGGATTGAAGTTCTTCCCAAGTGTTGATCGGCCGGGTCTGAGTTTGATACCAATGGGCGGCCTTGTCCATAAGAGAAAAGGAGAACATCTTCATGAGAAGAATATCCCGATTTTGCGCATCTGATCCAAAAGTGTGGGCCAGATGCTTTAGCTGTTTGATGTGCTGGAAGGGATCTTCAGAATTAAGCCCATGGAATTTAGGTATAGCATGAATCATATTGGGCTTTAGTTCGGAATCAGGTCCTCCAGTCGGGATTCTGACTCGAGGCTCAATGGCCACCGCAGCAGGATTGTAGTGGTCCTGCATCATAGGACGCTGTGGTGGGTGCACGAAGTTTTGGAAGAGGTCATTGAGTCGCTGGAGCTGGTGTTCCAGATTATTTTCTTCCTCAACTGGCTGAGCCATGATGGGGGAAGAAGAAGAACTTGGTTCTGAATCAGAAGAGAGAATAATGTGAGGGTGTTGCTGCACAAACACGGGCGTCGAGGCTTGGCCTTGACGAGAGTGAATTTCTAATGGAGGTCTTAAGGGTGGTCCTAGGGACCTCCTTCCGTACATGCACAGTTGGGAGAGGTAAGTTAGAAGGTGCTGGACCCAATCAAGGCACCCAAAAAATGTGTTGGGTGACTATAGAGGTGCGGGGCAGATGGACCCCTTGATCAGAAAGATCGCCCACCTGAGAATTACCTGGGCAGCCAGAGAGGGAGAGTCCCGCGAAGACCCCTACACGGTAGAGCGTCCCCACGGGTTACAGGGTTTCCCCCACCCGACCTCTCTTGTCACTGCGGTTCCAGGTAGACCAGAATGGGGATCTTGACCTCTTAAGTCTACCAATTTTAAGATCAGGGTGCTTAAGGTTTCACTTGAACTTTAGTCTTTTTAAGTGCAAAGAGTGACCTAATTTAAGGTTGGTTAACCCAAAGGGGTCAACTTTATCTCTTGTTTTCTTTGAGAGCTTTTTGGGTCCTTTCTTTTAGGGTCCAAGTGTTTAAAGAGAGAGCCAATTGTTTAGGATTTTTCTTGTTAATTATTTTCAATCAATGGCTTGGGCACACCTCTTTTGGATTTCCTCAATTCTTGATTAAGGGGTGTGTCTCTACTGAAATCCTAATGTTTGACCTTATGTTGGCTCTACTTGGTCCATTTAACTCTTTGTTGGGCAATTAGGGCTCAAGCAAGAATGTGTTAGCCCTTAAATACCCTTAATAGTGTGCAGGAGTGATGAGTTGAAAACATGCAACTCTTTATGGTTACTAAGTATGGAAGACAGGTTAGCCCTATATTGCTTGTTCTTTTCTTTTCTTCCTCTTTAGAGTTTAGGGGTTAATAGTGAGAGGAAAAATTTACCTGTCTTCGGAGTGGTTGTCGTGTGGTTGCTTGTCTTCTTGAGTTCCTGTAGCTGCACAAAAGAGAGGAGATTATCAGAAATTAAAAGAAACAGGAATGTTTACCTCTAGAATAGCCGTTGCTCCCCGGCAACGGCACCAAAATGGTGTCGGTTGGTTTGATGACCGGGTTTTGGTTTTGTTATAACGTTGTAGTAAAGCCGGTTATTACCAACATTTCAAATATAAATTTTTTACTCGGAAAATAAAAGAGTTCCCGAGGTCGAACTCAGGGAGCAAGTTGTATTCTAGAGATATACATGTTTCTTTTACAAAATAAAGAAAGAGTGAGGGAAAGAATTTGTTGTTCTCTTCGTTTTCTCCTCGAGATGTTCTTCTTTCTTTCTTTCTTCAGAGCTCCTTCTTCTTCTTCTTCGTTCTGCAGAGGTGATGCTCCTCTTCAGATCTCCTTCTTCTTCTTCCTTGGTTTCTGTCTTGTCCTCTCTTCTTCTTTTTCTGCAGTCTCTTCTGTGAAGGTTTCTTCTTCCTTGGCTCTGCTGCACTTCTTCTCTGCAGCCTTTCCTCTTCTTCTGCCTTGCTCAGTCTCTTCTTCAGAGTTTCTTCTTGTTTTTCCTCCCTGCGGCTAAGTGTCAGCTTCTTCTTTTCTTTTTCAGCCAGGGATGTCACGCGAAGCTTTCTTCCTTAGCTGCTTCAGGCCGTCGTCTGATTTCCAAATCAGACGACTTAACTACCTGTTGCTACAGTTAGCTTCCTTCTTCTTCCGCGGGTCTTCTTCTTCGCCTGTGCCTGCACACTTCAGAGTTTTTCGTCAGAGGCAAAACCTACTCTACCCTCCCCCCCCCCCCGCGTCTCTCTTTCTCTCTGAAACCACTCTTGGGAAAGCTCTCCCAGAGCTACCGGGTAACCGGGTTCGGGTCAGGTCCACGGGGCGTGAGCGCGGACGAGACCGGGTAACCGGGCGGGTGAAGGGGACCTCACCCCGTGTGCTGAGGCAGTAAGCCTTCAGCACTTTTGCATCTTATGTCGCTGCGGCTCTTCAGGCGTTTCCTAGGTGGGACTAAACGGCCCACCTCAATTGCGCGCCCGCAGCGGGGAATTCAGCAGGAGATGGCGGCGTCACGCGGAGCTTTCTTCCTCAGCTGCGAACCTGGTGTTTTGCCAAAACTCCTCGCAAGGCCTGGGAGTGAATCTGGGCTTGGCGCTGAGCGTGGCGCGCCTGTAGCTGCAGGCGGAAGCAGTTCCTCCTGCACGGCAATGGCGGCGGAGGTCGGGTGGCCTGTCCACAAGAAAACGGCCTCTCGGCCTAATCAGAGAGTGCCAGGAGCTTCGCCAGGGTGCGGCGAAGCTCGTGTGGGTGGTGGCGAGGCGCGGGGCGGCGTGCGAGGGCTGCCCTAGGTCGGACTGTGGGTCGGAGGATGGGTCTGTTCGGTGGAGTTGCAGAGGGTGATGTGGGGGAAGTGGCAGGGCGGAGGTTGATCAGGGTGAGGAGGCGGAGGTCCTGCGGTGGTCGGCGAGCCGTGTGGGTCGCTGAGGTGATGGGAGCGGCTCGCCGGAGGGTGGTCGGAGAAGAAGGGGGTGAAGGTGGTCAGGGTCGGTCGAGGGCTTAAGTGAATAAATTGAAAGCGGGGAAAGAAAGAGGAGAAGGGGAGTAGCTCTAGCTTACTTGCAGGGACGAAAGGGGAGGAACAGGGCGACAGTCGTATCGACTGTCGCCGGAGAAGACGATGCTCAGGGAAAGGGGCGGCGGCGAGCAGAGAGCCGGAGAGGCGCCAGCTGGGTGCGGCGTGGCGCGGGAAGAGCGGGGGAGGAAGTCTCTGCTGCTGGTATTGCGGCAGAGCGAAGAGGTGGAGGGGGAGGAAACCGCCGGAGCTGGTGAGCGTCTGCCGGAGGAAGAAGAGAAGAAAGTTGGGGATTTTCTCCATCAGATCCAGGCTACCCTGGTCGGTGGAGCAACGGGGGGTATTTATAGGGATCAAATAGGGAGGAAGGCGGAGGGAGACGACGTGTCTCCCTCGCCGGAGGATGGTCGGAAACAAGAACCCATACCGTCCGTGCGTTCGCACGGCCGGTATGGTGGGCTACAACGACCAGGGGGGTGTCCCTGCGACGGTCGACGACGCAGGGCACCCCCGGTTTACTTGCCAGGTCCCCTACCTCACCCTGCGCGGCGCCATGCTCCGCGCAAGGTCGCCGGAGCATGGTGCTGGCAGGTTTTGCAGGAGGGACCTGATTGCAAAGAACGAAGGAGAGTTAGGGGCCAAAATGCGAGGGTTCAAAAGTTGAGGGCCAAAGAGTAAATATATGAGGACCAAAGTGTAAAGTCGGTCAAGGAGGTTTCTTCTTAGGCTCAAGTTTTTATACATGACTAATTAGGACCCAAGGAATCTGATGGTGAATTTCATTTTCATATTAAACCTTGTTTGACCGGTCAATTTGCGCAAAAACCCAAATTAAGTTATTAATTGGGCATGGTTCTCAATGTAGGTCAAAATGGGTTCTAAAGGCCAAATTGAAGGTTCTAAACCCTAGAGATTATTTTTCTATGAATTTTAGAGGGTTTATTCTATTTTTACTTTTCCTCGAACCTTGTGAATTGAAGTGGGTTGTTTTAGGGTTACAGATTTATCATTTAGTTTCTTGGAATTGCTGTAGCCCTTGCTAGATCATTTCATCCCACTTTTATTATTATTAAGCTGCTTTGACCTATGTTTGGGCCCTGAATTACCCTGTATGCAGATTATACTGGTGAAATTGCATTTTTACCCCTTATGACTTGTTTTCTCCTTAAACTCAGAATTCTCTGAGTTAAGCCTTTCCTTGAGTTATGTAGGAGCTTTTATCCTTTGTATTGGGTCAAAATGAGCTAGTTATGGCTCATGATGAGGTTCTCATCAACCACCCCAAGGTCACTGACAGACGTAACGGTGACTACGGCACGCGCGATAAACGCACAGGTAGCTAGCCCGCACTGGCACGCGGTCAGTCGTTTCCGTTAACGGGTGCACCCAAAGCACAGCACGGAACCAGGGCAGAGCCCTCTCAATAACAGGGGTCCAACCCCTCCACAGTAACCAAACCGGGGCCTTGCCCCTCCACAGTCCGCGCACCCTCGCTTGACTACCCTGGTTTGCCCTAGTGGGCCTAACAAGTCGGTGAAGGAGGCTAGCAGAACCCCGGGGCCCGTGGGGTAGCTAGTACTCTCCTAACACTACTAGCTCTCCTCGGTACTACGTACACGAGGGCCAACAAGTCGGTACAGAGCAGCCAATCCTAACCCCGGGTCCCTGGGGCGGCTGGCCCCACTCTGCACTAAACAGGTACAGGTACTTCCCTTGGTACTGCGTACCCAAGAGACAGTACAAACTACATCTCAGTTCCATTCCTTTTTCTTTCCAGGAGTTCCACTCCTAATTCCCCGTAGGGTTCCAGCTCTTTATCTCAGAACATCATATGTTTCACTTTCCAGATTCACGTTCTCAAAATCCATGATCTCAAACATGTTTCTTTATTCATAACAGGCAGTTGTTAATTCAAATTACAGGCAGCTTTATATTCCTTTCCATTTTTCCAAGACTGCAGTATTATACATTCCACTAGTTTTTCCATCCTAAGATTCATGCCACATCCTAGGATCTAGCATACAACTAGTTTTCCAGCCCTAGGATTCATGCATCACCTAGGAGCTATCATTCCATACATTTCTCATTCCTAGGATTCATGCAATGTCCTAGATTCTAGTTATGGTTTCATACTTTAACAGATTTTATTAATAACTTAAGCCACTCTACAGGTACAACGGGAGTAATGGGGGCGTGATCGGGAATCCCGCGTGCCTCCGCGACTCTCAAGACTGCAACTGAACGAGATCCTGTCACAAGGATCAAATACAAGGAGTGTCTCAAAATAGTGTATAGCTACTGTAGATGAGTAGAGGAATTAATTCTAAAGAGAACGCAACTCGAATCGCGGAAAACGGAGCCCGAACGGGCCCTAAACGGGTCGAAAAAGACGATACTGTGCAAAATCAGACGTCTGGAACTCCCTCCAAACGTCCTAAAAAGTGGATCAGAGAATTACCTGTTCGGCGTGGTTTACCAGACGTCCAGAAGTCTGCGGGGACGTCTACCTAGATCCCAGACGTCCGATGGTCACTCCGGACGTCTGGAGGTCACTCCCGCCGTCTGGTACAACTTCCAGACGTCTGATTCGCAAAGGATGGCGAATCAGCGAACCTGCGCACAGCCAACCCCCCCTCCTCAGTACGGTCAGTCGTCAAGAAGGAAGAAGAAGGCGGAAAACTCACCTTTCAGACGTCTGTATGATATTACAGACGTCGACCTTGCCGTCTGGCTATCAACCCAGACGTCTGATTCTGGAAATTTTTCCAGAATCAGGGCCCTGCTCGGCCTCCGCTCGCGACGCCGCCCGCGTCGAACCTCGCGCGTCTGCTGCTCAGCCCGCAGCAGGTCCCTCTCCGCGTCGCTCCGCGCCCCCTGCGCCCTCCGCCAGCCGGCCAAGCCGCTCCGGCGAGCTCGCCCCCATGGCAGAGCTCCGCCCTTGCACGTCGCACCTCCGCGCTCACTGCGGCCGCCGCTACCGCCCTCGCGTCCGCTCGCTCTCGCTCACAGGAAGGAGAAGAAGAAGAAGAAGGTGGAGACGGGAGGGGAGGCGCGCCCCTTTTAACGCCGCGCGGGGAGGAGAGAGAGAAGGCGCCGCAGCCGTCTGCAGCCGCAGAAGAAAAAGAGAGAAAAAGCGGTCAGCGCGCTCAGGCGCGCAGGCGACTCGCGTGTGTCGAAAATAACGGATTTCCAGACGTCTTTAAACTATCCCAGACGTCTTATCAGACATCTGTTTGTTATCCCAGACGTCTTGTCCGACGTCTGAGCCACCTCCCAGACGTCTTAAAATACGTCTGGGGCACACATTCGTTACAGGCCCTATTTAACAGAATTATCACCCCCATATGTAGTATTATCAGGTGATGGGTTTTTCCCTTGGTTGGCAAAGTTCACAACAGTCCTAACAAACTGTTGTTGGTTTGCTTGAAGTTGAGCCAGTTGTTCAACCATCATAGCTAAAGGATTGGGCGGGGGGCCTTGGTTGTGATCTTCAGGCATCTTAGGTAATTCCAGGCCTAGAAGGTTAAGGATGGGGATGTCAAAGAGTGGGTTAGCTTGTGGATTTTGGGTGGAAGGGTTAAAGGCGAGATTAGAGGTAGCTTGTGGGTGAGAGGTGGAAGCAGTATTGGACCTGTTTTAGGGGTTTTCCAACTTTGTTGATGAATGCAAATGAAAGGAAGAGAGTCTTTTTGTGCGAGGGGCAGAATCAAGAGGTCCCTCCAAGTGTGGATTCTAGGACCACCGCCCATGCATGCAATGGAAGAATGTAGAGGAGAGGAAGGAAAGATGAGAAGAAGAAGTGCACAACTAAGCAAACAAATTTTCTAGACCTAACTTAAGGGTGACTCCCTAAATTTACCTAAGACTTACTTAGGAAATAAGAAATCAATAGTTGATAGCTGTTCCGTCAACTAATCTGGCTAGATTGATTAAGGGGAGGGTCGGGCCCAAGCATGTCCTAGGAAAATTACTGGGGGCTTGTATAAAATCGTGCATGGTCATTTGAAACAACCCAACCCTCAGTCTGGCACCAGATTTGGATGAAGGAATTGCAATCAACTAAAGAGATCTTAAGACCTAGATATCAAGCCTAAGTTTGATGAAACCTTAAGGGTCAAATTACTACAAGTTTTAATTAGGTCTAGGAGACTAGAATGCACAGGGAATGTGATGAGCGTTGATTGGGGTAATACCTGATTATTCCTTTTCTTGTGTGTGCGAGATTTGGGTGAAGTGATGCCCAAAGCCAAAACAGTCGGATTTGCAAACAAGGTTTAGATTTAAAGCTTTTAGGATTTGATCAAAATTTTTGTGATTTTTAAGATTATATCTTTTTAAATATTCAAACAAGTTTGAAGATGATCACACAATATAAGGTAACCAAGTTGTAATTGGTGAATGTTTGATTCCTTTATTGTATGTCTGACTAAGGGATAATGAAATCAAAAACCCTAAGTGTGAAATTCTAAGTCTGCAACTCCTAAATGAATCTCTTTTTATCAATCTTTAAAGGTGGTAGTCCAAACAAGAAAAAAAAAACACTCCCACCTGATGGGGAATAAGACAAGGAATCCAAAAATGATTTTTTTGATATTTTAGAAACTTGTTTGATATTTTTTTGGAATTTTTCTTTTTGCTGGTGTCAAAAGATAGAAAATATAGATTCGAAAAAATGATTCTACAGAAACCTTAATCAAGATAAAAAAATTTTGAAAATTTTATATAATGTATATAATTTATCAAGGTTTCCAAAAATATAAAGCTTGCCCAAATCTGGTGAATATAAAAATTTATAAAATTCAGAGATAGTAAGAAAATAGTAAGGAAACAAGGTTTGACCCTTGTTTAGTCCACAGATTTTTTAATTTTTTCTACTTGTCAAAATCTTCTGAAATTTGGATTTAAGGTTCTTGACTTAAAGGGACTTCCTTGGGTGAAATTTGATGATTTTAGGAATCTCCTAAGTGCTCAAACTCCATTTTTTAAAATTAAGACAGGAGTTTGAATTTTCAAAAATTAGATACCAATAAGACTAAGGTGGTGGATAATGAAGGCAAACAAGCACACAATTGGTTTTGTAGGGTTCCACCACCCCATATTTTCTTGTTTTTGCAATTTTTGATATTTTAAAGAATTTTTTCTGTGATTTTTGATGAGATTCCTAAGGTGTTTTGGCAGGTACTTGCCTGAAGATCGTGGGAAGAAAAGATAACTTGAAGCTTCTGCTCCAAGTGAATTTGATTCCCACTCTCACTCCCATTTCGCACCCTGAATCAAAACAAAAGAAAATATGTGAAGATCCAAAAAAACAATGTAGAGATTAAAAAATACTAAGACGTGCCTCCCTAGCAACGACGCCAAAAAGTGATGCGAGATTTACGCGATTTGTTAGATGTGGGCTTTTGTCGTTGAGACACGCAAAACCAATCAACTTTCAAGTTTATATTTGATGTAAACAAGTTTACACTACTTAAGATGTCTATTTATGCATGTTCTTAAGCATAAGATTGCATTGCATACTATAAATATTGCGTAACATGCATCATCTTGAATTTAGATTAGTTTGAATAAAATGGAGGTTAGTTGTCACCTTTTATGTTCATGGACAGGGCAAACTTTTTATCGGGGCCTCGGATCGAGGATTCAACCATACAGATGTGATCAGGGCGACGATTGGAGTTCAACGACTCCAAGATCACCCTAATCAGACATCTATAGCATTAGATAGAGACCGGGGAACCCTAGAAGATCAAGGGCCAAGATGGTGTGAATCCGCACTTCAAATGACAAATCTGACCACACAGATGGATTCAAATCGACGATCGCAGCCTAATGGTGCAAAAATCAACTCAATCCGACAACCGTGGCACCATCTACATCATCCAGAAGATGGATGGCCAGGATGGTGCCACGTGGCGCCATCTCGGCTGCCTAAACTGGCCCAGCTGATCTTGAAGACCACCGCACGCTAGATCTAGACCGCACGATCGCGATCCAACAACTATGGGCAACCACACCTCAAAACACCCGCGCGACCATTTCTCCTCCACAGTGCAGCGGGTGAACGCGCTTACGCGAACGAGTAGCGCGCGATCGAATCGCGGCTAGTAGGAGAGCGGGCGTGATTGACCGCTTGATCACGATCGAGCGGTTGCACGCGCGCAATTGCGCTCACGCCGTATTGCACGCCGTGCGTAACGTGGGATCAGACGCGGCAAGCGCGTGTAGAGGAGGCGGGAGGAGAGGCTAGATCGGACGGCTAAGATTCGCAGATCGTGAACACGTGTTACACGTGCTAGCAGGCGAGCGAGCGCGCGAGCTCCGCCACACAACGCCATGATGCGGCTTTAGCGACGTTTTTATCCGTCACTAAAGACCTCTTATTTAATGTTTTGAGATTTCAATGACCAAATTGCCCTCACTCCTTTCAACTATAAAAGGAGACCCCCTCCACACAAAATTCTCATCCCTTCCTTCTCTCCTCTACTTCTCCAAAGCTCAAGAGAAGCTTGTCCTACACCCGAGATGCTCCTCGCGAGATAAAGTCAAATTTTCGCTCTCATTTCGGAAGCGGATCCCGCGACGACGACGACGTGCTGCTCCATTCTCGTTCCTCCTGCCTCGACCTCCTTCTTCCCTCTCCGTCCTCCTTCGTCCAAGTAGCGTCTCGTCCGGCTCGTCCTCCAAGCGATCGTCGAGGAGGATAACTTCTCTCTCCTATTCTTCGTTACAGCTTTCTAGTGTAGAATTTTCCTACTTTCTAGTGTAATTCTTCTTTGATTTTATTGTATAAACATTTTGAATTATTGAATGCATGTTTTCTCTCTCTCTCTCTCGTTTATTTTGATTGTTATTATGGCTTCATTGTAATTACATCGCTTCACTTTTCAAGAAAAATTCTAAGAAAAATATAATTGCGAATATAGATCGACGTAGACTCCCTGAGTTCGACCCGGGATTTCTATTCCGATATAAATTTTATTTGTTGAACATGAGTTCTTTGCTTTCAAACTACAATGACGGATTTTTTAAAATCAAACACGTTAGCATAGCAACTCAGAGCTTCAACATTTTGGTGCCGTTGCTGGGGAGGCAACGATTTCTGATCTTCTTTTCGCATTTCACGCACTTTATTGTTTTCTAACTTACTTTCTCCTGTGTCTATTATTTTGCAGAGACCTCCATCAAGGAATCATCAAGCGGTAGACCGGAGTAAAGTACAGTTGGAGACAACTATAAGTCTCCCCTTTCTTCCCCCTCCATAGATTTCATTTGCCACATTAAATCCAAATTCCAATTAACCTAGGTGTTTGCATAAATCCTAGGAATAGTTTGGTTGTTTGGATTCTCACTCACATTCATTCCACCCTCATTTATAAAAAAACAACAAAAAGATAATCTTGTGGGGCAATTCTCAACAAACACACAACGTACACCCACATTCAAGGCACTTAACCTAATTGATTTGTTTCTACTCAATCGAGTTTTGATCTGTTGAATCGGTACACACAAAGAAACACATAAAAGAGTAGAAATCATTCTAGGTTAACTATATTTGTGTACCTAACTTAGTGGTGCATTTGTGGCTAGTTGTTTGAGTTGTTTGGGCCGCACCACTCTACTTAAAATCAACTCATCAAGTAGCTCCTCCTTATGATTTTCAATCTAGGTCTATTCTAGGCACTCCACTTTCTTTCTGGTTTTAAAGGAAAGCAATCTTCACTCGTGTTTGACAACCTGGTTTGCCTCAAAGCTTGATTTCAATCAACCTAATTTGAAACCCTAAAAGCTACTTAAGCAAGATTTGAACATTAAAATCCACACATCACAAATAATCTTTCTTGAAAACCCTGGTTGTGCACGCAGTTACACAATTCTTAATCAATCATTAAGGGCACAACCCATTTTAAGGGCCCATCACATTCCATAAGTACCACAATCCCAGGCCTTAATAAAATTGAGTAGACGTTGGCCTTAAGATCTGATTCGCACTTCAGGGCCTAGTCTGAGGTTGTCTTTGATTAACCTACTTATACTGATTAATTTGATATCTAGCTAGGGGAGTAGCGTCAAACGACCGCGGCTGGGGGGTATACTAGGAATTGGAGGCGAAAGCTGAAGGAAGAACCTTCTCCCCAGTCCCTCCTTCTAACTGGTTGGATTGAGCAGACGCAAGTAGAGTAAATCATTTACAATCTTAAGGCAGGTTTTGGGAGTCAATAGATCCTTAGGCTACCCCACATAAGGACAACCTTGTTTTGTTGTGCTGCAGGGTCACTATCCCCAGTCCTTTCGACCTTCTCCTAGTTTATGCTGGGAAGACGGTCATTGAATCCCCAATTGGAAGGACCATTAGAGTATTCTAGGAGGCGCAAATTGGATTTTGGTCAAATTGATCCCATGGCTGACCAATAGCCTCCTCTGCCTGGAAATCCACTGAAAGAATTTCAAAGGCAGTTGGAACAAATGTAGAGAATGTAGGAATAGTTCTAGAGAATGCAGGTCGTTCAGCCCTTGAAGGATTTTTATGATCCTTCAAATTACGAGGAACGTCCTGGCATCCAGATTCCAACTGGTGACGTAGAAATCAAGCCCCAGGTGTTAAGCCTGATCAAACATTATCATGGGCTTGGCTCCGAAGATCCGTTTCAGCACTTGGAGGACTTGACCACTTTGGTCCAGACCACCAAGGCACAAAACGTAAACGAGGAGCAAATGATCATGAGGCTCGTCCCCCACTCTCTTAGGGATAAGGCCGCACATTGGTATAGGACAATAGGAAGACCAATTGCAACTTAGAATGAGTTGAAATCGGCCTTTCTAAAGAAATTCTTCCCAGTCGAATGTACCAATGCTTTGAGACGGGCAATCACTACCGTTACCCAACAGCCAGGGGAGCAGTTTCATGTGGCGTGGGAGCGATTCCAGGACCTATTGCAGAGGTGTCCACACCACGAGGTGCCGAAATGGCAACTCGTGCAGATCTTCTATCATGGGTTGATTGAGCAACTCAGAAATCATGTGGATGGTTCTTGCGGAGGCAATTTCCTCAATAAAGACGCAGATAGTGCACATGATTTATTTGAGGGAATAAGCGAGAATTCAATCAATCATGCCTCCATGGATACATTTAACTGGTCCCAGTAGTCCCGATCAAATGTCAATGAAGTCCATGACTCTCATTCATTTGATAAGGAATTGATTTGTAACAAACTTGATAAGGTGGACTTGGTTACTAAGAGAATGGAAGAGTGGATGGCTGGAAATTCTATGAACAACTCTCGATCCACTCAATCCCAAAATTTAGGATTCCATTCTTCATGAGCCCCTTCTGGACGGGAGTTCGTGAATCAACTCAATGCGGCTCAACTTGTGAGTCAGCATTTTTCAGAACCCCACGGGTTCCAAATTGGGGCCTTTGATCCCAGTTTTTCTGATCCTTCCCTTTCTTTCTCTCCATCCTCACCCTATGAGGATGTCTGTGCTGTACAAGAGAATGTTAGATCCAACCCCTACTCTAATGCTTATAATCCAGGTTGGAGAAACTACCCTAACTTCTCTTGGAAAAACCCAGGGCAACAGACCCAATTTTGACCTGGCAACTATGCTCCGCAATGACCAATGAGTTAGGGTCATGTATGTACTCAGTTGCCCCTAAATCAGGTCAATCAACCAACTTGGAATGCCCGTCAACCCACAGGGCAGGCTGATTTGAACCGACAAATGGTAGAGATGCAAGGATCTATGCTCTAGCTCATGCAGCAAATGAAAACCTCGCTGGATAACTTGCAGTCCAGACTCATTGCTAACTCTTGTCAACCCGAATCTCTACCATCCCAACCTGTACCCAACCCGCGAAATATTCTGAATTCGCACAACTAAGCCCATAGGTACGGAAATCAGAGGGAACCACACGCACATGCTCAGGTGGTTGAGCAGGGTTCCTCCTCTTCTTCTTCCTCCTTTGCAAATCAACAATTTCTGGTTAATCAAGCCCCTCCAATCTCTCTTAACCCTTCCCAAGACCCAAACTCTTATGCTTCTGCAAATTCTGTCACCTTGAGGAGTGGTAAGCAGACTCAGGATCCACAACCACACAGTTCTGATCTACTGAATCCTGAAGAACCTGAGGAGAGAGAGGAGAATTCTAGAGGAGAAATCAAGGCTCAGGAACTTGATTCCAAAGATCTGACTCATGTTCCTTTTCTTGAAGCTTTGATCAAATCAAAGAAGAAGAAGTCTGTTGATAACAATGAGGAGCTTCTAAATCTATTTAAGAATGTTGAGATCAATATCCTGCTCCTTGATGCTATTAAGCACATACCGGCCTACACGAGATTTTTAAAGGATTTGTGTATACAAAAGCGTAAGTCGAGAGAATCTGTTCTGAGGAAGGTGGTACTCTCCGAGCAGGCTAGTTCTGTTATCCTGCACCACCTCCCTCAGAAAAAGAGAGATCCAAGTGCTCCGTTGATTTCTTGTGTCATCGGAGATTACACATTTGATAGAGCACTTTTGGATCTAGGTGCATCCATCAACCTAATTCCGACTTCTCTTTACAAGAAGTTTGGATTAGGTGAACTTCGGCAAACTTCAGTAACGCTACAGTTAGCGGACCGCTCGATCACAAATCCGTGAGGTGTTATTGAAGATGTTATAGTTAAGGTCAAGGATTTCTATTTTCCCGTAGATTTCCTTGTCCTTGACATGGATGTACCTGATAATCTGAGGAACATGCCCATCATTCTGGGGCGTCCATTCCTGGCTACCGCTAAGGCCAATATTAATTGTGAAAGCGGTAGCATGGAAATCACCTTTGGGGATCAACGAATGAAATTGGATATTTTTAAGGCGATCAATAAATTTGAGGATTGTTGATTTATTGAGGAACTTGAGGAGGATAATGAAAACATTGAAACTTGTTTGATGGTTTCTTCAATTGAAAGCTCCTCCTTTGATGAAGAATTCGACCCGCAACCCTCTATGGCAGACCTACCATCTTCTAAAGAGGTTATTGATTTTGTTCACTCACAACCTCTTCCTCTTGTTGAATCTTCAGCATCGTCCTTACCATCAATCATTAACCCGCCTCAGCTTGAACTTAAACCATTGCCTGAGAATTTGAAATATTAATTTTTAGGACCTCAAAAGACGCTTCCTGTAATTATCAATGCTAAATTAACAAAGGAGCAAGAGATTAAATTGATTAAGGTCCTGAAGGAACACAAGGAGGCAATTGGTTGGACCATTCATGACCTCAGGGGGATCGAGCCATCTTACTGCAATCATAGAATATTCTTGGAAGATGGATCCTGCCCTTCTCGCCAGATGTAGAGGAGATTAAATCCAAATATGCGAGAAGTGGTCAAAAAGGAAATCATAAAGTGGCTCGATGTAGGAATTATTTATCCAATCTCTGATAGTCCCTAGGTAAGTCCCGTGTAGATTGTTCCGAAGAAAGTCGGGATTACCGTTGTGACTAACAAGAAAGGAGAATCTGTCACAACTCGTTTAGCTTCCTCTTGGAGGGTTTGTATTGATTATAGGAAGCTGAACACAGCCACTAAAAAGGATCATTTTCCCCTGCCTTTCATCGATCAAATCTTGGAAAGATTACCTAGGCAGAAGTACTTCTATTTTCTTGATGGCTACTCGGGATTCAACCAAGTTTCTATCCATCCCGAGGATCAGGAAAAAACTACTTTCACTTGTCCCTACAGAACCTTTGCTTTCTGTAGGATGCCTTTCGATTTATGCAATGCATCTGCGACTTTTCAAAGGTGTATGCTTACCATATTTTCTGACATGGTGGGAGAGTTTATGGAAGTCTTCATGGACGATTTCTCTATTTTCGGAGAATCGTTTGACTCTTGTTTGGCTAATCTGAAAATGATTCTTAAGCGATGTATCAAAACACGATTAGTCCTTAGCTGGGAAAAGAGTCATTTCATGACCCAAGAAGGCATCGTCTTGGGTCATGTAATCTCTGAACGGGGAATCGAAGTGGATAAAGCTAAGGTTGATGCTATCGCTAAACTTCCTCCTCCCACATCTGTTAAATAAATCCGATCATTTCTTGGCCATGTGGGGTTCTATTGAAGATTCATCAAGGATTTCTCGAAGGTTGCTCGTCCCCTGAGCAATCTTCTTGCCAAAGAAACTCCGTTTGTTTTCAACGAATCATGCCGAAAGGCATTTGATTTCTTGAAAATGGCAATCACCTATGCTCCAATTTTGCAACCACCAATTTGGACAACCCCTTTTGAGATCATGACTGACGCTTCTAATTACGCAGTCGGGGCTGTCTTGGGTCAAAAAATTGATAGAAAGCCCTCTGTCATCTACTACGCTAGTAAAACTCTGGATGAAACCCAGAGGAATTACACTGTTACTGAAAAGGAATTACTAGCTGTAGTGTTCACTTTGGAAAAATTCAGGGCTTATCTCTTAGGGTCTCATGTTATCATCTATACCGACTACTCGACCTTGAGACATCTCTTAGCCGAAAAGGATGCCAAACCTCGACTTATTCGTTGGATTATTCTCCTTCAAGAATTTGATCTTGAAATCAAGGATAAAACCAGGGTACAAAATGTGGTAGCAGATCATTTGTCGAGACTCCTAGGTGATTCTTCTTGTCCGAACATTCCGATTGCTGACACCTTTCCTGATGAAACTATTCTTACAGTTTCAGGTGTCCACACCCTATGGTTTGCTGACATTATTAACTATTTGGCCGTTGGTCAAATCCCCCAGGATTGGACCAAGCAACAACGAGATAGACTCAAATCTGAGGCCAAATACTACTTCTGGGAGGACCCTGAATTGTACCGCATCGGCTCTGATCAGATTATTCGCCGATGCATACCGGAGAATGAATTCAACAGTATACTCGAGTTCTGCCGTGCATCTGGGCGTGGTGGACATTTCTCGGGGAAAAAGACGGTTGCAAAAATCTTACAATTTGGCTTCTATTGGCCGTCTTTATTTAAGGATGCCCAGGATTTCTCAAGGTCATGTTCTCGATGTCAGGCACTTGGGAGCATAATTAAGAGAGATATGATGCCCCTAAACCCAATTCTTCCTATCGAAATTTTCGATGTTTGGGGCATCGATTTCATGGGACCTTTTCTTCCTTCATTTGGACATTAGTATATTCTTGTTGCTATTGATTATGTGTCCAAATGGATTGAGGCGATCCCCACCCGAACTAATGACCACAAGGTGGTCATCGATTTTGTCAAGAAAAATATCTTCAGCAAGTTCGGGATTCTGAGGGCCATCATCAGTGATGGTGCCACTCATTTTACTAATGCCCAATTCCGAAATTTGTTGGTCAAATACGGGGTTAATCACCGAATTTCCACACCTTACCATCCCCAGATGAATGGACAAGCCGAGATCTCCAATCGGGAGATCAAGAACATTTTGCAAAAAATGGTTAGGCCTGACCACAAGGACTGGACTCAAAAGCTTGAGGACGCTCTTTGAGCCTACCGCACGGTGTATAAAATGCCCATCGACATGTCTCCATTCCGTTTGGTGTATGGAAAGGCATGCCATGTACCCGTAGAGATTGAACACAGGGCATTCTGGGCGATCAAACAATGCAATTTAAATCTGAATCTAGCTGGGAAGACCAGGAAATTCCAACTATCTAAGTTGGAAGAGCTTAGAAATGATGCATACGAGAATGCCAGGATCTACAAGGCTCGGACCAAAGCTCTACATGATCAATTGATTTCCCGCAAGAGCTTTGAGCCGAACCAGGAGGTCTAGTTATTCGATTCTAAACTTAAGCTCTTTCCTGGCAAACTTAGATCTAAATGGAATGATCCATTCATAATTGACCAGATTTTTCCAAATGGAGCCATTTAGATTTTTGACCCAAAGATGGGTAACACATTTAAAGTCAATGGTCAACGTCTGAAGCCTATTATTGACCGTACTCTTCCAGAACCCATCTCAGACACGGTTGCTCTAGCCATTCTGTGACTTCTTTGGCTGGACTTGCATTAAACTCAACAGTTGTACATATGACACAAAGCTGATACGAGCTTCATATTCAGGTGACATCTTTCATACTCTACCCTTTCTTTCATGTCTCTTTCTCAATGTGGACATTGCATCAGCTAGGCATGGGGGGATGGATTCATTTTTGAATCATTTGGTCAGCTCTGTGAAATTCATGTAAATTATTTTTCTCTTCTTATTTATACATAAAAAAAAAGAATTAGGAAGGAATAGTTGGACTTTAGGACTTCAATCTTAGGAAATATTACATTAGGATCTGAACACAAAGACCCTTTAGGTCTTTGGACTTAATCGGCCCGTGTATCCACTAAAATGTGGATTTATTTCTCGAGTCTTCACCAACCTTAATTCTATTGTAATTTGAGTAAATAAGTTTGGGTGATAAGTACACAACTTATCAACCCGCCCTCTGATTTGAGGGAACTTTGAGTTTTAAGCATCTACACACTTTCTTTACACTAACTCGTTGTTCGATGATTTTAACGGAAATTAGGTAGCTAATGAACCTTCTACGGTGATATGGCTGGAAAGTTATCGTGGATAACAACCCATAGGTAGGTTGTCCAGAGCCCAGTCACTAGACCATTCCCTTTTTGCTGCCTTTAGGTAAATCTTAGACCAGGGAAGCTACCTACTTAAAAAGAAAGAAAAAGTCAAAAAAGAAAAAAAAGCCACACTTCGCCGCAAGAGTATGGCTGTCAAGTTGTCGGTGGTAACAGCTCATCGACTGGTTGTCCAAAACCCAGCTTAATAAATGCACTGAAAATTCCCAAAACACTTAGGAAGAAGTGGAGAAGTAAAATAAACTGGGGAGATATACACTGGATTCACCCTTGTGTTGACCTCGTAAAAATAAAAGTAGGGAGAAAGCTACTGATTGTAAAGATACACCTTTAGGCAGAATTCTCTTTTAAGGTCACCTAGAGGTGTAGAAATCCAAAGTTCGTTTTTACTGCCAGTCAACGAGTCTATCACATTCACAATAAGATACCTAGAACTTAGGATTCTCATCAAATCTTGGGTGAGTTGAATGGCCGTAGAAAGCCACTCCTAAACCATAAAACTCAAAAATCCAAAAAAATTAGAAAAGAGGAAAAAGAGAAAAAGAAATTTTCCTTTGAATAAGGTAAGGGCTTGAGATGGTCTGCATTTTGGCAGATACCCAGGCACTGTTGTGTCTTTGAAAGTTCAGATCCTAAGTAGACATTTTCTTAGTAATTGAAAATAACTCATGCCCAAATAATCCAACCTGATTCTTTTATAAATAGCATGTAGTTTTTGCTAGGGACTAGCAAAAGATAGGCATGGGGGTATGATGTAAACATGTTTACACTACATAAGATGTCTATTTATGCATGTTCTTAAGCATAGGATTGCATTGCATACTATAAATATTGCATAACATGCATCATCTTGCATTTAGATTAGTTTGAATAAAATGGAGGTTAATTGTCTCCTTTCATGTTCATGGACAGGGAAAACTTTTTATCGGGGCCTCGAATCGAGGATCCAACCGTACAGATGTGATCAGGGTGACGATTGGAGTTCAACAACTCCAAGATTACCCTAATCAGACATCTGTAGCATCAGATAGAGACTGGGGAACCATAGAAGATCAAGGGCCAAGATGGTGTGAATCCGCACTTCAAACGACAAATCCGACCACATGGATGGATTTGGATTGACGATTGCAGCCTAACGACGCGAAAATCGACTCAATCCGACAACCGTGGCACCATCTACATCATCCAGAAGATGGACGACCAAGATGGCACCACGTGGCGCCATCTCGGTCACCCAAACTGGCCCAGCTGATCTTGAAGACCACCATGCGTTAGATCTGGACCGCACGATCGTGATCGAACGGCTGTGGGTAGCCGCACCTCAAAACACCCACGCGACCATTTCTCCTCCACAGTGCAGCGGGTGAACGCACTTACGCGAGCGAGCAGCGCGCGATCGAATCGCGACTAGCAGGAGAGTGGGCGTGATTGACCGCTTGATCACGATCAAGCGGTCGCACGCGCGCAATTGCACTCACGCCGTATCGCACGTCGTGCGCAACGCGGGATTAGATGTGGCAAGCGTGCGTAGAGGAGGAGGGTGGAGAGGCAACTTTAGCCGTCCGATCTCACGATCGGACGGCTAAGATTCGCAGATCGTGAACACGCATTACATGCGCGAGCAGGTGAGCGGGCGCGCGAGCTCCGCCACACGTCACCACGATGGGGCTTTAGCGACGGTTTTATCCGTCACTAAAGACCCCTTATTTAATGTTTTGAGATTTAAATGACAAAATTGCCCTCACTCCTTCAACTATAAAAGGAGACCCCCTCTACACGAAATTCTCATCCCTTCCTTCTCTCCTCTACCTCTCCAAAGCTCAAGAGAAGCCTGTCCCACACTCGGGATGCTCCTCACGAGATAAAGTCAAATTTTCACTCTTATTTCGAAAGCGGATCCCGCGACAACGATGACGTGCTGCTCCGTTCTCGTTCCTCCTTCCTCGACCTCCTTCTTCCCGCTCCGTCCTCCTTCGTCTAGGTGGAGTCTCGTCCAGCTCGTCCTCCAAGTGATCGTCGAGGAGGATAACTTCTCTCTCCCATTCTTCTTTACAGCTTCCTAGTGTAGAATTTTCCTGCTTTTTAGTGTAATTCTTCTTTGGTTTTATTGTATAAACATTTTGAATTATTGAATGCATGTTTTCTCTCTCTCATTTATTTTGATTATTATTATGGCTTCATTGTAATTACATCGCTTCACTTTTCAAGAAAAATTCTAAAAAAAATATAATTGCGAATATAGATCGACGTAGCCTCCCTGAGTTCGACCCAATATTTCTATTCGGGTATAAATTTTATTTGTTGAACACGAGTTCTTCTCTTTCAAACTATAACGACGGGTTTTTCAAAATCAAACACGTTAGCGTAGCAACTCGGAGCTTCAACAATATTCCTAGATATTGGTGGTATCTAGGGTCATCCAAGGAGGCCAATTTATTAGTCAAGCAGTGATTCTCTCCCATGCACTCTCAAATCAACACTTTTCTTTTTGTCTTTTGATTTTTGTTGTTTTTAGGGTTTTTGAGATAACAAAGATGATTACGCTAAAGAGACTACGCCTATCAACTAGAAATTGAGTGATAAGATAAAATCCCCTCTAAGCTCACCCTAGGTGCGTGGAGACATAGGATAAGTAGAAAGTGTGGTGTACTATAGCTGCTAGAAACAACAAACACATGAAATTGAAAGAAGGAAAATGAAAGGTAATTGAATTCTTGTATTACTAGTGAAATGAATGACAGGTAGTGGAATGATTTTTACAAGAAAATAAGAAAAACACTAGCTAATACAAGAAATAGAAAGAGATGAAGAAAGGCCCTCCAAGTAGCAAGAAGCTTTTGCTCCAAGTGCGGTGGCTCCAGCACTATGAAGAAAACTTCTGTGCTCCTGGTATCCTCCTTTATTCCTCCTCCAAGGGTGGATGTCCACCTTGGCTTTTCCTCTTCTGCCTGGTCGTCCCCTTGAAGTAGGTTGCTCCTTTGCGTGGCAAAAGGAAGAAGAGAGAAGAAGAAGAAGGCACCAAGGAGGCAAGTATGTTGCCTCTTTGAACTTCTTCTCTTCTCCTCCTCCCTTGGTCGAATTGTATAGGTGTGGGTATGGGATTTTTGGTAACCAAGGATGTGTTTTAGTGGGGGTATATGGTGGTATATTATAGAGTGGGAAGGGGAGTGATTGGCTTTAGGGTGGACGGCTAGGATGGCCTTTGGTTGTGGGTATGGGGATCCAAAGGCCAAGGTTTTTAGGCACCAAACCAAAGGGTATGAGGAGGGCTTGGTGGG
The DNA here is from genome assembly GCA_037157565.1 of Thalassia testudinum. Classification (NCBI taxonomy): domain Eukaryota; kingdom Viridiplantae; phylum Streptophyta; class Magnoliopsida; order Alismatales; family Hydrocharitaceae; genus Thalassia; species Thalassia testudinum. The sequence continues at coordinate 8,744,655 of JAZHRO010000033.1, forward strand.
AGTCCAAGGTGGTGGTTACCACCTTGTTTTGGTGCCAATTTGGAGGCCTTCTAGAAGGTTTATTCTAGATGCCAATTTGAAGGGTAAAGATGGGTTTCTAAGGTGGATGAAGGGTGGAGATGTAAGGCTAGTTGGCACCAAAAGATAGGTGGAGTTGCATGGGTCTTTGGCACCAATTTTTGGGTGGTTAAGGAGGTGGTTATGTGGTGAAGGGATGCCATAGGAATGGCGCCAATATGAAGGGGTGTATGGGTTGGTGGTGGTTACTCTTTTTGATGCCAAGAAAGGAGGGAGTTGGTGGTGATTTTGTGGACGGCCATGGAGGAGCTTGCTAAGCTAGCTAAGCTAGCTTAGCTAGTAGATGAATAGGAGGAGGATGTGGAGTTAGCTTAGCTACTAGGGTTTAGCTGGAGGAAGGTAGCCAGGAGCTGACTAGAGTTGGATGGAGCTTCAGGAAGTTGATGATGAGTTGCAAGCAAGCTGAGCAACTAGCTTAGCTAGCTAATTCTTCTGCTAGCAGCCAATCTAAGTAGCAGGAGCTATGTTGAGCCAACTTCAACTAGGATGGAGCTGAGCTGAGTTGGACCTGCTTCTCTTGAAACCTCCTTAGTTAGCTTAGCTATTAGTTGTCAACTAGTAGCTAAGTTAGAAGGAGTTTAGCTACCATGAACTGAGTAGAGCTAAAAGGAGCTAATGTGGAGCTGAGGTCAACTATGTTGAACTAGCTTGAGCTCCCATTCAGCTAAGGTGAACTGAATGGAACTAAGATGAGCTAGCCTCAACTAAGTTGAGCTGGAATTGAGCTAAGGTTAGCTGAGTTGAGCTAAACCCAACCAAGTTGAGCTGGAATCCAGCTGTAATGAGTTGGATTCAGCTAGGATCTAGCTGTGTTGTGCTTCCTCTTCATCTTCTGCCTTCTAAAGTGCCAGAGTTTGTGGGATCTGGCTCTCTACTTATCCCTGACACTCAAATAAACACATTAAAAAGACAAAAATATGCAATGCATGCCTAACTTAGGAGAATGCCTAAATGTAGTCCAGAAACCCATTTATGGGGTTAAAACCCTAAGAGCTAGGTCTGTTTTAGGATATAAGAATGATGATAAATTGATGTTTATCAATTCACTTCACCAAAAAAAAAATGCTTGTGAACCTCTTGCTTGTGCACTTCACACTCTACAATCTATCTTTAAGGATAACACCCCCCAAATGCCCATCCTATTCCAAAAGCACTTCAAGCTTAAGCTTCAAATTAAGTATACGTGCCCTAGGTAGGACTAATCTACTTGGTAACTTGAAGTTAGATTGGGCTAAAATCAAGGCATTCTCTACTTAGGCCAACTGGTGACAAGAAAGGTTGGTTCGGTAACCGCATTAACCTCTAGTGGTGTCTCACCGTGCGAGGTGTCCTAAAGGGTCCCACCCTTCTGGCCAGCCAAGTAATTCAAGGGTTGGTCTAACCTAGTTGTATTTTTGGGTGCCAGGATTAGGTCTAATTTGGGTTTACACTCTAAGGGCTAGCTTGATTGCTTGTATTGTGAGGGTGGGTATTCTCTCATCTATCTTCTCTCTCTCATCTATCAACTTTCTTCTGGTGCATGTAAGGTAGAAGATCTCTAAACCCTGATTTGATGCCACCTTTAGAGAGAAATCCTAAGAGAAGACTTATTTTTTCCGAATCTGATTCTAAATCCTTTCCCATGGTTAATCACCATGAGGAAGAATTAACTGAGGGGGAGAGCTTGGACCCACACTCTTTTTCACCCCACTATTCCTCCTTTTCTCCCTATCCCAACCCACCCATGCCTTCAACTTCATCAGGATGGGAGAACCCTCCTCAACACTCGAGGCTTGATTCCCCTACCTACAACTCATATTCCCTGGGAATAACTGTGCCTACCTCATCCTTATGGAATTCCACACAAATGTCTAGATATCAAGAATCTCTACAATCTCAAGAGACACTCTCCCTACAAAACCAGCACCTAATCGGCATGACCAACTATCTTTACCGGTTCAACTAGACTCATCTCTCCCCTAGTCGGGGATATCTCTCCCCTAGTAGTTGTAGGTCCATTAGAGGGGGGTGAATAGTGCGGAATAAAAATATATGCGGAAATAAAATAATCACACAAGCATTTACCACAAGCGACATGTATTTTTAGGTGGAAATCCAACCCTAGTAAAAACCACCACTTAAGTCTCTCGACTTAGGATTTTTCAATCTACCGAGTAGATCAAATCCACTACCATATCACTTAAACTAGGGTGATACAACCTCAATTACAACCACACTACTTTAACCCGAGGGTAGTGTACCTCAAAACCCCTCTTCTTCACAGAGAGTATTTTGTCTCACAATGGAAACGAAAATTCGCCACGCGAATACCCAACTAAAAATAGAATACAAAAGACCTATAGAGCCACAAAGTATAGATTAAACTATGTTATTGTAGGCTAGTGAACTTCCCTTATGCGGAAGAGAGTAGACATGAAATGCAGTAGAGTTTCAATCTTTCGAATGTGTAGTGTGAGGCTTTGAGAGCTTGGACACTATCTTCTTTCGATCTTCTTCACAAAGTAACCTTTCTAGTGAAAAGAATTATCTCAAAGGTGCGTTCAAGCAAGGTAGAGGTCCTCCTCTATTTATAGAGATCTTAAGAAGGTTTAAGAAGGCTTGGATGAGGCCTTGTAGCCGTTGGGAGCAAATCCCATAAGATCAGGCTAAAATCCTAATCAAATCAAGCTCATCATGACTTTGACAGTAGAATCAGACATTTGATTTATGGGTCAGACGATGAGTCAAACGATGGGTCAGACAACTGATGAAAGTGTTGGTCATTTGATGCAAGGGGTCAAAGTTCCTGATTTTGTTGGACGGAAACAAGGTTCTAGGTCAGACGTCTGGGTGACATTTTGGATGTCTAATTTTGTGCGGGTTTGTTCCTATTTTAGACTAAATCTACATAGGGTTCTAGTGTAAAGTGGTTAGACGTCTAGTGTGACAACAATTCTCTACGGGAATTGATTCCCGAGAAGCAATGGTTAGATTTGGTCTGACAAAGTCCAATGTCTCTTTATCAGACATTTGGGAGGCTCTATGGACGTCTAAAAATAATATTAAAATGGTCCTAAGTTGGTTCTCGAAGATAATGTTTTGACATGGTAACAGTCTTAATATTGGACGTTTGGTTAGACTATCAGACATCTGGAAGGACGTCTGGAAATGGGTCAGGACATCTAAATAGAACGATCACAAACTATTAATTCCATCCTAAGTCATTGGACTTCTGGTAAAAATATCAAACGTCTTAAAAGTCGAGATCAGACATCTAATACTCATGTTTGACATCTGATCAAGCTGTCTGATTCCTATTTTGGCTTTCTAATTCAACTCTAAATTTTGCCTAAGTGTTCTGGGATAGAGTATGTGTTCCTAGGACTTAGGATGATATACTTTGGGCTCTTTAACATAAATCTAGAGAAATAAAGAGTGAAAAAAAAGACAAATACATTCAAAAAGGTTCTATCATATTCTTCTTCAAGCTTTAGCCCTAAGTAATGCTCTATCTCCTCCAAGTTTCATTCTTCTTGATGCTTTTGTTTTCTTCCATCTAGCTCCTCCATTCCTCCATGGTCTTGAGCTTGAGCTCCTTCACACTTGTTTCCATTTGCATTTCATCCTGAACTATTAAACTCAAATGCAGATGTCAAATAACAAGTGTTTTGTTATCATCAAAATCAACGATTGTGATGACCTTGCACCAACAGAAGTGTGATTTGATTGGTTAAGGAGGTGTGCCTTGGATCACTAAGGATGAATGGTGGTGATTGGGTTTGAAGGAGGTGGAGGGCTAGGATTAACCCGAGGGTTGGCATGGGATAAGATGGTGCATTTGGGTATAATTTAAGGCTAGGTTCATTAGGATTTAATGGAAGACTAGGATTAGGCTTGGTTGAGATGAAGGGTTGGGATGGTAGGTTTAGGCTCATGAATGTGGACCATAGTATTAGAGATAAATGGTGGGGATGGGGGGATCATCATGGCTAGCCATGGAGATGGGTGGTGGCTTGGTTGGGTTTGGTTGCACTTAAGTAGGTGACTATTTTTAGTATGTAGCTTAGGTTTGAATTTAGGAGGGAAAGGTGGCATGGAGCTCATTTAGGACTAGCATTGAGTCTCTATGATGGAGGATTAGGATTTAGGCTAGGTTGGAGTGGAGTCTAAATGTAGAAACCACCAAGGTGGCACCACCTTTGAAGGGACAAGCTAGGGTTGGTGTGGAACTTAGTTAAGGTGGCACATTCAGATGGTGCCACTTGTCTTATGGCTGGCCTCTCTTATTTGCTTTGTAATAAACTTCAGCTCCATAACTCCTACATACAATAATTACATGTATTAGCACTAAAATACACTTGAACTCTACAATGTATACATTGTTCTGAATGCATGAAATGTAAGCATATATATATTATGCATGCTATGAAGCTTAGCGAAAATAGGCATTTAATATCAATTAATTGCATTCTAATCAAATTTGAAAAGTATGTAACCTATGATGGGATAGACAGTGAATTTGGGATTCAATCCCAAGGGTTACATATATCTTCCAGCGTGAGAAATTCATGAGTATTTGTAATACCTGAGGGAGACGTAGTGCCATAATTCCTCTTATCCTAAACCCTTGATTATTGGCGTGATGAAACCAATAATCATTTTGGTGTGTTCCTACTTATAGGATTCATTAATATGATTTAAAGAGGTAAATCACATTCAATCTAGTGATTAATTACACCTAATTTGATTAGATACAACATCTAAGGGTTGGATTGGAACTAATTAATGTTTAGATACTAGATCTAAATAACCCATAAATTGTTATGAGATAATCATACAAAATCAAGTGGGATTAGATTCCAACCCTTGGATGGTAATCCAAGTGTTCACACGATATTAGGAATTGATTAGGAACCTTATAAATATCTCCTAAGACAAAAAGAAAATCCTAGGTTTGATTCCAATCAAATCTATCAATTATGTGCATTGATCTCCAAGCAAGAGAAAAATATAAATAGAGAAGGAACCCTTGGTCTTCAATCCTTCTTAATCTTCTTCTTCCTATCTTGAGAGAAAGGAAGAGTGCAAAAGAGAGGAAACAGTCATGATCTCCACCAACCACCACCCCTCTCTCCTACATGAAGCAAGTGAAAGTGAACTAGAGGAGGGGTGAATAGTCTAATTGCAGTAATAACAAGTAAATAACAATTTACAAATGACAATCACATAAGAAACACAAGAATTTTTAGGTGAAAATGCCAATCGGGTAAAAGCAACCACCTAAGTCAACTCAATTCAAGATTTCCCAATCGCTAAGTGATCAACTAAACACTAACTACACCACTTTGAATGAGGGTGGTGTTTCTTAAGTATAATCCTACCTCTGATCCCTAAATAGAGGTTTTACACTTCCACTAGGGAGAGAAGGAGACCCGACATGCATAATACCTTAGTACAATTGCCTAAGAAATAAAAGGAAATAAATACAACCTATAAAGCTCCCAATAAGATAGAAGTTTAAGCTAACTACTATAGGAAAGAGAGACTCCCTGATGAGGTGAACAAAGTGGAAAGTTAGCACAATAGGGAAGAATGCCTAAGAGAGTAGTGTAAAATAGAGCTTGGGCCAAGATCTCTTGAGGCAATTTTGAGTGTACTTCTTTTCAATGTCTAATGGTGTATCTATGGTTGAAGGACGCTTAAACCTATTTATAGAGCTCAAGAAAAGGTTCAAGAAGACTTGCGTCAACTATCCTAGCCGTTGTAATCAAATCTAAGAGGATTTGAACAAAATTTCATTGAGATCAGGGAAATAATTAAATCTGACAGCATTATTAAACATTTGTCTATAAGGTTAGATGTTTGATGTCAATAGATAAGATGTCTACATGTAAGGCTGGATGTCTAATGTTGGAGATGGTTATTAGTGACCTTGTTTGAATTTTTGCAAGGTATATGGTTCTATGGGTTAGACGCCTGAATTGGGCATATCAAATGTCTAAAAATAAAATTAGACATCTAGAAATACAAGGAAAGGTTCCTAGAATGTTTCTTGATCCATTGGATCTTCTGCAAGGTTCTTTCACCCAAGTGTCAAACATCTGTAGGACATCTAGAGGGATTATTGGATGTTTGATAATAATGATTATCTCGAGAATTGATTTTCTGAAAAGCTAATAGAAATGATTAGTCTAACAAATCAAGATTTGGGTTAAATTTTTCCTAACATCTCTTTATTGGATGTCTAGGGAGGTCTTTAGACGTTTGGGAATAATAATAAAGTATTAGGTGATGTGTTCTTAAGGTTCTTGAGAGGATTTGGTCTAACATTATTTGATTTGGATTTAATTTAAACCTAACGGTCCAATATTGGACATCTAATACTTTGTTCAAACGTCTTTGGATGTCTCTGGACGTCTAGGATAAAAGTTAGATGTTTAATGTGCAAAATACAGAACTTACGAAGGGAGTGTATTTGGGTATTAGACATCATATTATCTTGTCAGACATCTTAAAACGAGACATCAAACGTCCAATACAAGTGATGGAGTCTAATTGAGGGGTTTGGTTTGGAACTAAGTTAAGATTGGGGGTAAAGTGTTAGCCAATAGAATGGGAGAAGTTATGACGGATATCATTAGCCTAGTTCAATCAACGTTCTTGAAAGGCAGATCCCTCCAGGAGTCCTTCATTCTGGTGCAGGAGATGGTGTCAGGGTGGGTGTGAAGGAAGAAGCAAACTTTCATGTGGAAGATAGATTTCTCCAAAGCATATGACTTGGTTTCTTCAACGTATCTTTAGGAAATCTTCAGGTGGTGGGGGTTTCCAAAGGTGTGGGTGCAGTGGATCAAAAGGTGTGTTACCACCTCCTCTTTTTCTCCACTTATTAATGGGCATCCTACGAGGCAGTGGATTCAGCCACAACAAGGGGTCAGGCAAGGATGTCCAGTGGCACCCCTCATTTTTATTCTGGCAGTTAATATGTTAGCAAGATTTACCTTCAAGGAATGTTTAGGTGGGTTTCTACATGGCTACACCCTTTCCTCCTAAAGGGCCTTAACCCTTATTTTACAGTTTGCTAACATTACAGTTTTCTTTATAGAAGGGGAAAGTTATGAGGTAGAGGTTCTTAAATATGTAGTGGACATCTTTAGTGAGATCTCAGGCTTGAAGTTCAATGGCTCCAAGTCTTCTCTTGTTTGTTTTAGTGATGCGTGCAGAAGGAAGGAGGAGTTGTCTCTTATTCTACAGACGTCGATGGTTACTCTCCCCATTCACTATCTTGGTTTGCCTTTGCAAGCCAAGAAGATGAAGAAAAAAGATTGGGTCCATCTATTTGAGAGGATCTCCTTAAAAATGGAGGGTTGGTGTGGCAGATTTTTATCTAAAGGTGGCAGGCTGATTTTGTTGGACTCGGTTCTCTCGGCTATCCCCATTTTTTTCTTGTCCATGTTTAGGCCATCGAGTTCAGTCTTGAAGACAATTGTTGTTATTCGTAAAAGATTTTTCTAGAAAGGCCCCTTGCATAATGGACGTTTCATGCAACTTGTTAAATGGCAAACCATTTGTACCCCAAAGAAGCGGGAAGGTTTGGGAGTGAGATCTCTTAGAGAGTTTGGGGACACCCTTTTTCTCAACTAGGTGCCAGTATTCTGCGAGGGGATGAAGGCATGTGGCAAACGGTGGTCAAAGATTCTTATGGGGGCACAAAAGGCATGATGACAAACTTGGTGCAACAGGGGTTTGCCTCTCCTTTCCGGCATTCTGTCTCTAAGGCACTGTTGGAGCATTGGAATCTCTTCAAGCCAGTGCTTGGATGTGGGGAAAAGCTGAGTTTCTAGGAGGATGATTGGAGTGGTTTGGGTCGACTCATGAACTCCTTTCTACATGTGTATGAGACTTCTGATTTGAAGGATGCTTCTGTGGCTGATCTGTGGCACCTGGATGATGTGGAGTGGAAGATTCCTTCTTATAATGACATTCGCATCACTAGAATAGGCGAGGAAGCGGGTTCTATGTAGTCAGCCTTGGCAGCTTTCAAGCCAAGAGAGGGTATGGACAAGTTTGATTACAAGAAAGGGTGTGTGCTCCAAGTAGTGCATATGAAGCCCTTTTTGATGTGCATGATAATGATGGACATCAACGTTTGTGCTCTCACCTCTAGAGATTGAAGATCCCATTGAAGCCTCAAATATTTCTATGGTTGGCCAGGCGTGAAGGACTGATCACTGGGTCGTATAGGAGGACTCTTGGGGCTGCCACTACACTCTATCCCCTCTGTGGCTTTGAGGAGAATGACACCCACCATCTCCTTAGTGCATGCCTAGTTACTAATGAAGTGTGGAGTAGATTTTGTTCTTGTCTTCCCACGTGGGATGTGTTGTGGGCTCATTTCATGTCCAGTGATAAGCCACATGTGTTTATGGCTACAGTTTCGTGGTGATAAGCCCGAAATGATGTAACCTTCAATGGGGGTAATGTGTGGGTGGAGAACATTTGTGGTGTTGTAGTGTGGAGTGCCAAGATATGGCGAGATAACTTGTAATTGATTTGTAGCAATAAATTTGGACGATTACTATGAATGGTAGTAGTCCTTTCTCTTTGTCAAAAAAAAAAGTTAAGATTGCGATCTATTGGGTTTTTCTAAGTGTTGAGTGGATGTAGGTGAGTTTCCTTAATTGTATTAGAGCTTTCTTACAAATCATCTAGACACAATAAATGTAAAATTGCAACACTTGATTTTAATACAAAGAAATCTAAGACCATACACTCTTGTCTTCATGCTTTTCCTTGAAAGTTGACTTTGGTTCCTGCAACTTTTGGTCAATTTGAAAATAATCATGATAATTTGATATAACTTCTTTTATTAAGTTATTTTGTAAAATCATCATAACATTTATTAATGAGGGGTTGCACTAACAATAGGGAAATGGCCTGAGAGATGATCAGTCGACTCCTTCCTTTTACCCCATGCACAAGTAGGTGTCAACCTAGACTCCTCCTGGATGACATATAAGTGCTTGGGGCTCGAGGATTTGAACATAGGATGGTGTTCTTAGTGTTCTCATCACCCACAAGTAGTTAAGCACCGACCAAAGGCCTTATAGGTTGGCTGGTTTGTATTGGCCCATGAGGATTTGATCCTCTAGGTTGATCTCTTAATGGATTTCAAGGTAAGGGTTGCCTCTCTACTCGCAGAGCACACAACAAAATCAATTATCCTCAATGTGAAGGGCCTCATCCGCCTGTGAAGATGAAGGGAGTCCCCTAATCGAGACTTATTTAAGGAGTCACAACACAGAGAGTGCTGTGCTATGCTACTCTCAGGTATAATACTTATGAGGATCCTGAAATAGAGAGATACTAGATCTCTCCCATGTGATTTCGATTACATAGGTTGTTACTTTATCGATTTCTATTATTTAGGATTTTATAGGTATTGACCCGAGTATATGATTCGATTAAAAATTTTAAACAGTTATAATTTTATGTTTCCGCGATACCACAGGGAGTGAGAATTGAATTATTCGAATCCCCATGCCCCTCAATTATCCACGGGGTCCAAGATCATGTTTCCCAACACAAATAGCATGGAGGAGGAATTTAAGGCTTAAAATGAAAACCCACGTAAAACTCACTTCACAAACTCGGATCTCCAATTTCTACGTAACGAGGTTGTTGGACTCGTCTTTTCACAAGGAATGCGATGGTGACCCTCAAATGCTCTAATCAAGACCCATTTTATGCTTCGAAAGTGACAAGGCAAAATAGAGAAAAATTGAATAAGGCTGTACGGGAACATAAACCACACGTGGACTCCAAAATCTGACCTACAAACCTCCATTTTGAGTGAATTCAGAACCATTAATTTTCAAATTTCACCAAGAACTTAGAAACAACTTTCAAGGGTTTCGAGTGCAAATTCCAAATTGTGAAGGTAAATCCAAAAATTACAAGACATGAACAAGCTGTATCTACAAAATTACCATAATGTAAGAAACAAAACTCCAATTTTCATAAAATGAGAGATGTTGGGTTCCTTATGGAGAGGTTAAGCTAGCTAGATGCGAGAATCTGGATTCAAAACCTTACAACTTGGTCTTGAGCGATGAGAATCATGGATAAGTTGTAGTTGTTGAGCATCCTCTTTGGAACTAGGGTTTGAGTGTGACAAGTAGGATGATAATTGGGAAATTGAAGAAGTAGCTCTATCGTCTAGAGCCATTGGTGGTATTCAACTCGACCATGCATGCAAAACTAAGACTTAGATAGGATATATCTTGCTTGGAATTCCCAACTGTCTTTAAACAAAAGCTTTGGATTCCCTTATCTCCATTCTAGAGTTAAGTGTACCCTTTGATTATTAGATTATTAGTAGAAACTCCTAAGAATCAAGTTCCATTACATTTTCTTTCAAGGATTAGTCTATATCCCCTTGCCTCAAAGACAGATAAGCAAGCAAAAGACCTCCCATTACACATCTTCCATAGAAAGAAATCAAGTAAAGAATGGATGAGCATGAACAATAACAAGTTTCACATGAGTGGTCTAGGTGCCCTAGGATAGGAAAGAAAAAGCTTGGCTCCATTCAACAAGGGCCAAAGGAACTAATCATCCAACCATGGCACTTTCTTAGCTCTACTTCATTGCATTCTTTTTTGAGCTTTCTTAAAGGGAGCTTGGGATTTGCATGAAACTTTTTTGGAACAAAGCAGAGGAACTAGGCTAATTATAAAAAGGAAAGGGATAGGGGTAGTCATATCTTGGTGTGAAGGTTGCTAGTTTGATGGTAGGATATGGTACTAAAGGACCTTGGACTTCTAGACAATTTCTCTTTAGGGGGATGTGAATCCATTGGATCTCACCAATATAGTCTCCTTTAGCTTTCATTACTAATCAGGTTGCTTTTCACTTGCACAAGTTTTTATGCCCAGATGTACTCCTTAGTTGCCTAACACCTAGCACCACATGTGCAACTAGGTAGCTACCAAGGCAACCCATATTGCTTGGAGCGTGACCACATAAGCTAGCCATACTTCTCCTAGGCGCCTAGGCCTATGCTTATTGAGCCTTCAACAACACCAATTACCATTAGCAACTAAATTAGTATCAATTGCTTTAGGGCCAAAAAGATTGAAATGTCTATCCTTTCCATCTTTCATGGCATTTGTGCAAAGAGCCTATTAGGCCCTACAAGACAAGCTCTTGCCCTTTAAATGCATTACCAAGGAAGTTGCCAGATCCAAAAAAAAAAACCTCTTCAATGCAAGGGCTCTGTGTATCCAAGTCAGTGGGACACAAATCAAGATAAATCTATTATATGCCAACTTTGAATTCCTTTCAGATAAGTAATTGAGATTAAGTTTAGCAACCCTAGCTTCTCCTCTAAGAAGCACAACAAAGCTCCCTCCTAACTGAGAGCGAGATGTTACCTAGAGAATAGACTTCAACTAAAGGACATCAACCTGCCAATCTTTCAACTTTGATCAACTTTACAATAGGGGGAGAAAGAGGACAACAAGGCCTTAAGAGAAAATCTCCATCCACAAAAGTACTCATTTTAAGCAAAGTAGCTTTGCTTTTCATCTATTAATCATCTTTAACCTTTGATTATTGCTTAATCAAGAATAAATGTATCTGAATATAAAACATCACTCTAAAGAACTTACAACCTCTAAAATTAAGTATAATTTGAGCTAACACAAGAGATGGACATTAATTGAAAACAATAACTAGCGATAACTACTTTATACTCATTCTGACCAAAAATCAAGGAAGAAAAGAAACAAAAAGTTAGAGGATAGTCACATAGGGGTGATTACCATCCTTGAAATTTATCAAAATAGGAGAGCAATTGCATGACAGATGAAAATAAAAAGAGAAAAGAGAGCATGAAGTTTATCAACATATAACTTTGGTACAATTTACCTAATATCTTCCACTACGAATAATATTTTAAAATGAAAATTTAAAAATTGAGATTACTACTTACAAGCATATTATGCACAAAATTTCAAAATAATCCGATACTCCTGTACCTTACATTGAAGAGGACTTAATTTGAATGATCTAAGTATTATAAAATTTAATCCTACTTAATAGAGATGCTAAGGTTATTCAATTTTAATGAAATTTTATATAATTTATATTTTTATTAAATAATTTTAATTCCCAAATTTTCAAATGTACCTAAGCTACACATCAGTTAAGTGCCGATGAGATGCACACTCCTTGCCCTCAAAAAAAAGCATACCATCTACAAAAAAAAATTGCTCCTACCTAAAAGCTCCCTTTTTCCTTCGTTAATTAAAAATGCTCTCTCCACCAACGTGACTTCCATTTACATCCGTCAATTGTTTATGAACAAAAGGTCTCTCAAAAGAGAGATTGCAGTTCAAGCTACATATTAGGGTCTTTGGTGGTAAAATGATAATGTGTTTTACGGCTGTGATCCATAAATGGAAATTTTAGTGGCAAGTATCGTTTACATATTATGACTGGATGATCTATGGCTATGTAAGAGGGCTAACCTGTAGCAAGTGTTATGAAGGAACTTTAGGCTATCCAATATAGCCACTTCCCAAAAACCATGTTAGGTTACACTTATCCATTCCCAATCTAAGTGCTTCTATCAATCCTACGATAAATTGCTCGTGACAGAAAAAGAATGATCAATTTCAGGTATATTCTTTATGGATCACAAGTTCAACCAAATAAAACAAAAAGTAACTCAAACTTTACATAGAAAACTGCTTTCATCATCCCTACAGTCCACCCACAAGAGAAAAGTGAATGCTAGACTGAACCAAAAAACCCATTTCATCACTAAATTTCATAAATTATCACTTATCTAGCAATTGGCCAAAAATACTAGGGCCAACGAAATACCAGATGTACTTGCAGATCAATACAACAGATACACTTGTGCCCTGTAACAAAACTTTTTGAGCCTAACTATAGCAGGTTCCGGTTAGAAAATTGACCTTTGTTTATCATTGTTCATGCTACGGTCTGGATGTGATGGGTAAACTGACCTCAAGCCCATGTGTTGAAGTCAAAAAATCCCACCCCAACTCAATAGTTGCATTTTATCATAAGAGGAGACACAAACATGAACCAAAATAAGATCTTTCCAAGTCCAAAGCATACGTAACCCTTTGCAGAACAAAGTGCACCTGAAAAAGGGCAGGACCAGCACAGTGTTGCAAAACGTCTCATTAAATGGCTTCAGAAGCAAGTTGATCCCCACCATCCAGTATCTCACTCACAAATAGTTTATGCAGATTATGATACATGTTTTTCCATTCCAGAGCCATTCCTTTAATTTGTTGGCATTCCGATCTAAGCCTCTCCAGTTCCATTTCTGTGGCACCAAAAGAGCTCTGCTGCTGACAAAAATTAAATCAAGTGACAAATTATGCAGGCTCTATCCATAAACTATTAACTAGGAAATACATTCTTTGGAATGAAATGGAATTAAGAAAATGGAAGTTAGAAGATCCCAGGTGAAAAATTATATTTTCCTAGTGTTTGGACAGGAAATACAGGATGATCACAACCAGGAGCAATGGATTTTCATCCAGGAGAACCTGCAGACTGCAGCTAGGAATACAGATGATGCACCAGATTAATGTTGACCTAATTTAGCAGGATACACAGTAATTGCCTAGAGCTCTTGATCTAGGACTTAAAAGATTATGGCATTCTTTGCACAACTTTCTTGGCCAGCTACCACTATCCATTCTATTTTTTAGAAGAAAACAGTGGTGTTGTTCCATTAACCATGCATGCCCTCATATGCATACACATTAGACAGATAGACAGATGGAAAGAAATTTGGAACCTTATACAGTGTATGAATTGGAAATTTACTGCTTAGATTGTGTCAGAAATTTCATCCAAAATGGAAATGTTTGACATAGCTATCTTTTCGAAAAAATTATACAGATATTAGTTTGTAAAAGTCCAAACGACAACTTGTAAGCATGTTTAATTTGTAAATTTCTTTTTCTGAAGAGGAAAACTATACAGATGATTGTGAAATATCAATGACCATTCAGAATTTCATTATAAATAAAGGTTCAAAGAGCCCCATTACAACACTGGACCTCACATACCTTTTAAAACAAGCACATCAAACAAGATTCATTCACCATAAGGCCTTCATTGTCCAATAATTATGCCATCATGCTGCTACCACGAGGCACAAGGGACTGACAAAGAACCTGCCTGCCTGTGCTAGGATCTAAAACAAAAAGGGCCTTGACCACTCTTGGTGACAAAAGTTTCCCTAAACACGTGCTTGAACCCACCCAATCTGTGCCCTTCCCACATTTCTCTAGCAAAAAAGGCAAGCAAAAATTACAAATGTTTACAATCCTCCTCTGCTGAAGCACACAGGACACGTTGCCATTCTCTTGGGGTAAGAATCTCTTCCTGCAGTTTTTTTATCGTACCCGCCTCCCCCTCTAAAGAAGCAACACAAAACTCTTAATCTTCAAAATTATGTTACATTTCCAAATAAGTTACCAGGCTCTAAAGAAATCACTGTCCTAAACTACCAAGTCATTACACAGAAGATGATGAATTTCTCTAACCAAAGAGTTTTGATAGGACAAATAAGCGATTCAGTTAGTTTGCAAAGCCCTATGTGCCTTTAGATAGAAAGAGGCACAAAAGGAAAAATTACAAGCACACCTTTGTATAATGAAATAATATAAAAGCAAGAGCTTTTTATGTAAATGCCATTATAATTTTTTGAAATTACTTAAATAACATTTAATTCACTATTTACAAATATGCCATTAAAAAGTAGTGTCATTTCGTATTTTTCACTCCGTTAGTTATAACGGTTAAACTTAACAATTCTGGATTAAAATGTAATAAAAAATAATTTTTTAGTCCTCAAATTTTGTCATTTTCTTTTAAGTCTCAAATTTTATTTTTTTAATTTTCACCCCCTCCCTCCCCTTGCCAATTCATCTCCCTTCCTCACCTCTGACCACCTCCTCCACCCCCACTTTCCAACCTCCGACCACCTCCTCTGCCCCCTCTCTAACCACCACCTCCCCTCAACCACATCCTCCTCCCAAGGTGACAACCTTGCCCTCGCCCTCTGTTGTTTCCTTGCCATCTGCAGTGGCACCCTTCAACTTCTTGCCATCCGTGATAACGTCCTTGGGCTTACGGTTGAAGAGACGCCCAAAGATGTGGTGGTGGTGGGCTTCAGGGACCTTTTCGATGTCGCCTTGGGAGGGGGAGGTGGTGGTTAGAGAGAAGGGGCAGAGGAGGTGGGCAGAGGTTGGAGAGTAGGGGTGGAGGTGTTCAAAGGTGAGAAGGGAGGTGAATTGGTGAGAGGTGGGGGAGAGGGAGGGGGTGAAAATAAAAAAAATAAAATTTAACGGTTATGACTAACGTAGTGACAAATACGAAAACGACGCTACTTTTTCAATGGCATATCTGTAAATATAGTGAATTAAATGGCATTTAAGTAATTTCAAAATATTTTAGTGGCATTCATGTAAAAATCCTTAAAAACAAGCCACATAACTCAACACTCTCCCTCAAGTTGGAGAATACACATCAGACATGCTCAGCTTGGAACACAACTCAAGACATTTCTTTGAGAATGCTTTAGTAAAGATAACAATTTGTTCTTCAATGGAAATTATAGTGTTGAAATCTTCCCCACTAGAATGGCATCTCTGATGAAGAGGCAATCCACCTGTACATGCTTTGTTCGCTTATGGAATGCTAGGTTATTTGCAATGAATGTAGCTACCATAATATCACAATACATGGGAGTAGGACCCGAGATAGGCACACCTAGGTCCTGCAAGATAGACCTCACCCACAATAGTTCGCAGGCAGTATAGGCCATCACCCTATACTCAGATTCAACACTTAATTTGGAGATTATATTTTATTTCTTACTCCTGGTAACAAGCACATAAGTGCACTAGCTAGTAATAGACCTCCTATCCTCGTGCCCCAATATAATCAGCATCTAAATAGCCCCATATATCAAGATGACTAAGTCTTCTGAAAGATAGCCCTTTTCCAAGAGCCTGTTTGAGGTACCTCAACACTTAGCACACACCATCCCAATATCTCTTTAGGAGAATGCAAAAACTGGTTGAGTCTCTCAACAACAAAGGCAATATCTAGTCTCGTTACTATCAAATATAGGAGCTTTCCTACCACCGCATGGTATCTAGTCATGTCCTCAAGTGCAAACTCTCTGAATCAACAAGTGGTATAGACGAATCCATTTGGACACTGGCAGGTTTGCAGCCGAGCATTCATGCCTCTCTGAACATGCATCACTCCCTGTAAGCAGAATATCATCCACATACACAATAAGGACAACTAAACTAATAACTCTGTGCACGATAAAAATTAAGAGCTCAACTGTCGATCTAGTAAAGCCATACTAAACAGTATTACTAAACCTCTCAAACCAGGCCTGTGAACTCTGCTTCAGGCCATAAATAGCCTTCATCAATCTGCATACCTTCTGACACTTTACCTAAATCACAAACGCTGGAGATTGCCGCATATATACCTCTTCTTGAGGTCGCCAAAGAGGAATGCATTTTTAATGTCCAGGTGATAAACCAACTAATCACTATCACCGCCAAGGAGAGTAGAATCCGTATTTAATTGACAAGTAACAGGTGAGAACGCCTCAAAGTAATTAACACCAAAGGTTTGTGTATAACCTTTAGCAACCAATCAGACCTTGAACTGTTTAATGGAACCATCTGGTAGCACTTGAGGGTAAACACCCACCTACACTCCACTACTGTAGCACCAGGGGGTAGGTCAACCAATTCATAGGTCTTTCTAAATTGGAGAGTTGCCATCTCCTCCATAATTAAGATCCCGGAAGGCCTCTACATGATTCCTGAGAATGTGATGGTTGTCTTTTGCAAGAGATAAAAGTCACCCTACAATAGGAAACGATCAAGTGACAGAATTTGAAATAAAATACTTAGCACAAGATCTCAATTACCTCAGGCATTGCAGGCTTAGGATCTCCAGTAGAATATGTAGGATCAGTAGAGAACTGAGCAAGTATTGTAGAAAAGGGCTCATCTACTGGCAATGTGGTGGATGCAGGCCTACACTGGAAGTGTTCGAAAAGGTATCTGTAACCTTAGGATGTCTAGGAAAGGTAGTAGGAGGAACATGTATCTAAGGTACAGTTAGCTCAGAGGGCATTGGAGGCACAACATTGGGCATAGGAAGTGAGACATCCTGTAGAGCAGTAGAAGACTTCCCAGTAGCAAAGTAACATGGGATCTCCTCAAAAAAAGTAACATCCTTACTGCCATAAAAATGATGTATGTCAAAACACCTGTATCCCTTTTGGGTTCTAGAATAGCCGACAAAGATACATTTAACTAACCAAGGAAAAAACTTATCTACTTTGAACAAGTGAACCAAACAAACACATCTAAATATTTTAGGTGGTATAGAAAACAACTCTTGGTCAAGAAATAAAACAGAATAAGGAGTCTTTTCACCCAGAACAGACAATGAAACCCAATTGATTAAGAATGCTCCTATAAGAACCACATCAGCCCAAAAAATACTGAGAACATGCATATGAAAGATAATAGTATGAGCACTATCAAGCGTCTCAACTTACGTCCAACCACGTCATTTTGTTGGGATGTATGAACACAAGATTTCAGGTGAACAATACCCAAAGACTAAAAAAACTATGCCAAAGTAGAAATCACAAATTCAAGTTTTTTATTAGTCTGAAACATGCGAATAAGAATAGAAAATTGAGTTTTTATTTCATTAATAAAAAATTTTATCAACACAAGGGTTTTGGATTTCTCCATCAAGAATACCTAACAAACATGGGTATAATCATCTACAAAAACCAAACAATAATGAAAATCTCTAAGACTCAACCAAACATAGACCCCACAAATCAGCATGAATAAGATGAAAAGGAGACTCAGCTCTTTTATTCCTACTCAGAAAAGACACCATGTGATGCTTGCCAAGTTGACAAGCCTTACAGGAAAAAGAATATGAAAAATGCATGTCCAAATACGAACAACGAAAAACTTAAATACTAGGATGTCCCAATCTAAGGTGCCACTAAAGAGTAAATGTGGCACAAGCAGTAGCAATGGAGGGATTTTCAAGTGAAAGGTGCAAGTAGTAGAGACCATCCTACTCAAGTCCCCCGCCAGTCTACTTCATCGTCTAGAGGCCTTATTGGAAGAAAAAATGGTCATGAAAAATAGTTCTGCAATTCAACGCCTTTGTAATCTAACTTATAAATATTAAATTCAGGGTGAATTTAGGTGTATGCATAACATCAAATAGAGGTAAATTGGACGACAAGGAGATGTCACCCAAGCCAGTCACAAGAGACAGGGCACCATCTGCTACCCTAAAAGAAATTGGGGTAGTCAAAGGTCTAGGAGATGAGAACAAAGTAGCATCTTAGGTAATGTGGAAGGAGGCACCTAAATCAGCAAGCCATGACGGTTTACGAACACCTCTAGCACTAGCAACAGACCTTCGGATGAGTAATCGAGGCACCAACAATAGAAATAGCCTGAGAAGGCACGAACCTGTCATACACCTCCTTGGAGATAGTAATCCAAGTGCTAGCTTGATCCTCCTCTTGATAGTACTAACTCCCTTCTCCACTATATGTCACCTAATTGTCCTGATGCCCCTTAGGAAAGCCATGATTTATCCAGCATCTATCAATTGTGTGATTTATCTTGTGACAATGGTCATAAAACAAACTAGTACGACCTCTGTCACAGCTTCCTGCTCTCACACCACGTCCTTTCCCCTTGCCCCTAGAAGTCCCCTTACCATGACAAATAAATGCCATGGTAGAAGAATCTAAAGGGGGGATTGGATTAGAGATCTCCAGTCGTTAGAGTCGGGTATATATCTGCTTGGTAATGACTGCAACGTTAGATGAGATGGGCTGATAAGTATCCTGCACATCCCATAGGTTCTTTATGGAACCATAATATTTAGCAAGGGACATGGTTCCCTTTTGGAAAGAATGAAGCTCCTCAATGATCTTGTATAGGTAGCTAATATTGCTCTTGTGGGAACGTATCTCATGAAGAACTTTCCACATCTTCCTGGCAAAGGCATAGGACATGACTTGCTTGACAATCGACTCCATACTGTTCAATATGCAAGTAACCACCCAGTCATGGTCTCCTTCGGAGTTTGTTGTCTTGATAGCATGCTCATCTTGGGTAAGAATGTACTTGCGATGCGAGCCCACAAATCAAGAGAAAGGCATGGAGCAAAGAAGAAAGTTGGTATCATCTAACTTAATAGAGGTCCCTTGCATAAAGGAAGATACACTCGTGGTAGAGAATTTCCCCATTGAGTCGCAAGGGGATCCTTCTTGTCTTCCATAGCACCTGCTTTGCAGGAATCAATTAATCAAGTACTTAGAAAAAAAAATTTGGATCATATAACTACCCTGAAATCACCACAAATCTGAAAAGAAAATCGATTTATGACATATATAGTTCCAAAATTCCGAATCAAGCATAGCAAACTACTGGGGCTAGAAGAGACCCCAATAAGGTTGCCTCTTCCTCCTAGAACTTCTTGTGCCATTGTTAGAGGAAGGAGGGAGACAACCATGTCGCCCCTACCCAAAGAGAACCCCCCTCACACCGTAGAGAGGTCTATGTTAAAGGAGGTAGCAACAGTGTTGCTGCACCTTGCAAACACACTAAGGTGCTGTTTAGTTGAAGGAATAATTAGAAGGGATAAAAAAGGGATGTAAAAGAGTAGGAGGAATTAGGGGTTTTTATTCCGCCTAAGTGTTTGGTTATGTTTGTTGTTGCATCAAAGAATTAGAAGTATTTATTCCACTTGTGGTGTTTGGTAGGAGGAATAAACGAATTTTATGTGGTGAAGTTGAGAGGAGATGAGAGAGGCAAAATAAACCAACGGAATAAACGAATTCCACCTCTTCGGTGGAATTCACTTATTCCGACATCCACCCCTCAATTCCAGAATCCACCAACGCCAGAACAAATGCTACCAAACGTAGCATTTACCCCTAATTCCTCCTCCATTCCGCCAACCAAACAGGCCCTAAAGAGGTGCTAGAACAACCTAGAAGGCCATTAGAAGAACCCCAGCCACCTTTGGCAGTGATGCTAGCCCCAGATGCCAATTGCTGCTGCCCTTAGGCAGCGGTGCTGAGGGTGCTGCTACCTGGGGAGGGGCCAACAACATTGATCAAGGGCTGGTAATGCTCTAAAGAGAGAGAGGAAAGGGCTTTTGTTGGAAGGGTAAGGGGGCTATGGTTGGTGGGATACCTAAGCACCGATCTAGGGCCGCTGCTTTGATATCATAATAGGACAAATGAACAATTCAATTAGTTTGTGGAGTCCTATGTGCCTTTATATAAAGAGGCACAAAAGGAAAAATTACAAGCACACCCTTGCATAATGCAATAATATAAAAACAAGCCACATAACAAGTTCATTAATTCCAAACCCCATCAATTGACAGCTCCACACTAAGGTCTTACCTCTCAATTTCCTCTTTTTTTTTTGAAGAGGGAAAGGGTGGTTATCTAGTTGATAACCACCCAAATTAATTAATTAAAAGAGGGGCCAAGAAAGGGACTAAATAAGATGTTTCACACTATAGGGACATTAGTAGCTCCCAGTTTACCGATTGCCCATAGTAAGCCTCCACCATCCTCCCCAGAAGGTCCTATCTATGCTCAAGAAGCTTGTCAATTCACTTTGCAAAGAAACTATCTTTAATCGTCCCCAACTCCCTGAACCCTAGCCCTCCTTCCTTTATAGGTCCGCATACATCCTCCTATGCTACCATTCTTGCTCCTTTCCTTGCCAAGCCATAATCTGTCCAAAAGAAATCCCTCATTAGTCTGGTTATCTTCCTTTCCACCTTTTGTGGCATCTTAAAAACTGAGATAAAGTAAGGCGACATGGAGGACAACACCACCTTCCAAAGAACTAATCTACCTCCTCTGGATAATATCTTCAAGGCCTACCCAACCAGCCTCCTTTCTAATCTTTCAATCAAGGGAAGTCACTCTTGCACCGAGATGCATCTATCAGACAATGGGCAGCGTAGGTAGGAAATGGGTAGATCCCTATGCTATATAGAAGACCATACTACAATTGCTTGCTTCCTTAGGCATCATATGAACAAGCACAAAAGTGGACTTAGAGAAATCAATTTGTAATCCTAACACATCCCCAAATAGCACTAGCAAGAGTTGCATCTTCCTCGCCTTGCATTTGGATCCCCCCACAAAAAAGAGTGTCATCAGCATGCTTCAACACTGGGATCTCAACGCTACTCCCTGACAAGAATCGTTTCAATAAATTCCTCTCATAGGTCATGTAAGTCTGTCTTGCCAATGCATCTACAGCTAGCACAAACATCGATGCCAACAGACAACCCTGCATGACTCCTCCTTTCCTTGGCTATATCCATACCCTAACTAGCTTGCCATTCACTAAGATGGAGAAAGATGTCACACAATGCTTCATCCACTCCACCCAAACGATGGGGAAGCCCCTCTTCAGCAAGGAAGCCTAAATAAATGATCACTGCATAAAGTCATATGCCTTGTTGAAGTCCACCTTCCATACGAAACCCCTCCTCTTTACACTCCTCCAAAACGTCAAAATCTCTGTCGCTATAACAAGCCATCCAGAATACTACAGCCTAGGATGAAAGCCATCTACATGGGTAAAATAATATCCTACAATACTCTCTGAAGTTTGTTGGCAAGAACTTTCGTTACAATAAGACACACTCCATTTGACAGGGCAATGGATTTGAAATCTTCTATGGCCCTTCCCCCATCCTTCTTAGGCAACTGAAACATCAAACTTGTTGAGTTTGTTACAGCCTTGGTTCCCAGCAACAAACTTAGTCATCACCTACATAAAGTTGTCCTTAAGGAGGGGCCAAAACACCTTATAGAAGTGTACCGAAAACCCATCCTATCCAAAATAGCTATATGCATTCAAACCCTAGATTGCCCTCCTAACCTCATCCTCTAAGAAGTTCGAAGTAAGCTCCTCTACCTGGTCTAGGCTAATGGACGGGGCCGCCGACCCCAACCACCTCGAACAACCCCTCTTCTTGATCCCAATAGGGCCCTATAGTAAGCGGCCACCCTTCCCACATCCTCTATCCCCACAAACTCCTCCCCATTCACTGAGAGTTTGTCTATCCAATTCCTCCTACATCTCCCTGATGCCATCAAGTGTAAATAACGTGTTAGAGTCCCCTTCTTTTAGCCATCTATATCTGAATTTGGCCTTCCACTCCACCTCAATTTTTCTATCCTCTATCCAGACCATATGCATGTAGGTTGCCCTGGTCGCTCGTTCCACCTCAGTCAGCCCCTCCAAGTCCTCCACTTTGTCCAATCTCGCAATCTCTACCAAACCATCATTCTTCTTTCTGTTCCTCTCCTCTGACCTACTTCCTATATGTCTTCAGATAGGCCCAAAACTCCCACAACTTCATTTCTAACCTAGCAACTATCGAGCCCTCTAGTTGCAGTGAATGCCATCCTAAACCCTTCCTCTAATAGCCATGACTTGTTAAACTTGAAATGCGTACAAACAATTGCTCTTCATTTGAGTGTCACATCAATGGCATATGGTTTGACAAGGGTCCATCCAATTAACTTGACTTCCACCACTGGGAAGATCTCTGCAATCTTAACACTAGACAAGAACTTGCCTATCCTTGACTTCTGACCAGTCGAATTCCTCCATGTGTATGGGAATGAGCTCGACACAAGGTCCATGAGGCCATGCAAGGAAACAAACTTGGCAAATGCCTCCAAACCGTAATCCCTCCATCTATCACCCGATCTGTCCACAAGGTGATGTTGAAATCCTCCTCAATTAGCCAAAGGGATTTCAAGGAACTTTTCTACTACCTATATCAAATCCTCCCAAAATTGTGGGCGCACCATATCATCCATAGGGCCATACACCATAGAGATACCATTACAACATTGTCTTGGCATCTCACCACTTTCACCATCACCACATGTGATCCCACCAGAGTCCAACATAAAAACATCTACATTCCACCCCACAATGATGCCCCCCAATCTTCTAATAGAGTTGAGTGGAACATTCCCCTCCAAGAGTCGACCACCAATCTCCTTCCATAGCTGCTGATCACATTGGTTCAACTTGGTCTCCTAAAGTAAAATCATCACAGGTCCCTATATCCACAAATATCCACTAAGTGTTGCCTGCTTGGAAGGGTCATTCAATCCCCTCATATTCCAAGAGAGGATCCCCGTCATTGGGCAACAAGATCTTAAACCCCACCAACGTGCTTAAAGCCCACTGCATCTACAACCACTGCCTTCTCCTCCCACCCTATCCGGTCCTCACCTACCACTCCAACCCCATCAGGAACACTGTCATGCGCTGCTTCTTGATCTTCAGTAGTAGCCTACACCCCCTGCACAGATGGTCTTCCCACCAAAGACGTACCATTGATCCTCACTGAAGACACCTTCCTAACGCCCCTTTGAAAAGTCTATTTCGGCCTGTAAAACATCCTTGTGCTTCGTTGGTGTGGGGTTCCATCTTGAGAGCCTCAGCCATGCTCCTAACTCTTGCTGCTCCACCATGTCAAAAGGTGGCAAGGTCATCGCCAATGATCAATGCTGTTAGGTGTTCCCTAGAGGTCTCCCCATAAAAAAGGCACCTCTAGGGGTGGGCATGGAGTTCGCATCTCATAAGGAGATCAAACGGGGGAACATGGGCAAGAGATCGAGGGGTGGACACAAGATAGGTTCAAAGAAGCACTTATCAAGTCCGGATCCAATCTCGAATCTAGATTCCCCAATCAAGAGCATCACAACCCCCGCTCTTAAAAAAGTTTGATCCAACTTTCATTAAATAATCCACCTCAGTACCAAAAAGATCCTCGCTTGGCTCCCACCTCCTCAATCGACGACTCCGTCCCTGCCATTAAAGTCGGTTGGCATCTTAACTGTCTTGATAGCTAGCATTTCATACACCCATCCTTCGCAATCCTCAGGGGTGTAACACAAGATACCTTAACCAGATCACTCCTAAGGATCTCAACGCGATGTTTGGCCTACCACAACTGTTGCGCTGACCCTACATCAATGGTGTTGCTTACCTTCTCCGCCGCTCCGCCCATCAGCTTCACCACCCCTTCCCTTGACACCACCTGAGCATAGGTCCTCCCCATCTCCCCCCACTACCCCAACTCTCACCACCTAAGAGGCACCTCCATGGTAGAATGAGACCTCCATTAGTCTTCAACTAGGGATGCTTTCAATCATGACCCCTACGACGATTAGGTCCCCACTGTAAAAGTCCAAGTCACACCTTTTCATCATGGCAAAAGGAGCTACCACCACCTCAATCACCTTCCACATGCATAATTACAAAGGTACTCCTTCCAAACCACCTCAAGCTCCACCTTCTGTGATGGCCACTCCAACATGGCCCCATCATGCAGCGATGGCCACCTCCACCACAGCAATGCTCCCCCAATGTTGATAATGTTGAACACCACATTATGCGGCGCCTTCGAATGAACACCAAAGATGATGAATCTTCCCGCACCGAACATCGCCACCTTGGCACCTACACCCACATCAAGAATAGCCTTCATCCCCTTCCTCATCTCCGCCAACCCTAAACAACCTTCAACCACATCACCAACCAAGGCCCCCTCAAGCAGCTGATCATGAGACCAGACCTACATAGACCATGGAGCAACCACCTCAACCACTAATGCCCCCACCTCATTGCCCATTCACTAAGAGACCCACCAGTGGAGGAGGATCTCTGCCATCCTCATTCGCACTTTGCTAGCAAGCAACCCTACGGTGACTAAACCTACCACATCTTAGGCACCTCATTGGTCCCTACAACTCCTCCCAACATGCCCCAAGCCATGGCACTTGAAGCACCGAACACTCTCCACCTTCCTCCACTCCCTCTAGGTGACGACAACCTTCCACCCCCCTTGCCCTCCATGCTCACTCATCTCTTTCATCAATTTCCTCAAATTTTTAAGAATTATGGCACTACCTAATCTAAAAAGTAGGTGCCCAGCTTCACACCACGTTGCTTGCATGTGGGTCCTAATAAAAAGCTGCATTTGCCTCCAAATCCAATGGTAGAAAAAAATGTCAAAAATCAGCAAAAACACATCCTATTGATGGAAATAAGCAACTTAGTTTATTCTTAAACCCTAGCTCTCTTTATATAGAAAGAAAGGTAGGAAAAGAAACACAACCCCAAAAACAAATTTATAAATGACAAAAGAGGACTCCATACAATAATAATAATAACAAATAATCGAAGGTGCACAACACTCTCCCTCAAGTTGAAGCATAGATATCAATCATGCTCAACTTGAAACCACAAACAATAAATTATGAGCAATTCAAAGGATTAGTAGGACAAAATGAAATGCCTTAATTTATTATGAGAGCCCTAACTCTCTTTATATAGAGGAAAAGGGCAAATTACAAAGTCACTACAAGACAGACAAAAGGTGATAAACACACCCTTACAAATAAATGTAAAACAGAAAATAGAATATTACTCAAGTCTACACTCCTCAAGCTGGAGCATATATATATATATATATATATATATATATATATATATATATATATATATATATATATATCATGCTCAGCTTGGAACAACAAGACTTAAAAATAGATTTAGGAAGTGACTTGGTGAAGATGTTTGTCGTTTGATCTTTTGTAGCAACTGGGGTTGTATGTATCAAGCCTTTCTGAATTAAGTCCCTGGTGTAGTGACAATCCACTTCAACATGCTTGATTCTTTCATGAAACATTAGATTGTTGGCAATGTATGTGGCAGCTACATTGTCACCCCTCATCGCCATATGACCAGTAATCTGAACATGCAAATCTCCTAGTAATGATTTCACCTACATGAGTTCTACAGCTATCTGAGCCAACGCTCTATACTCTAATTCTGCACTAGAAACTGCAGCATGTTTCTTACTCTTCCAGATCACTAGATTTCCAACCACATAAGTACAGAACCCAATTGCGGATTTCCTATCTGTCAGGCACCCAAGGTAGTTTGCATCAGAGTATGTCACTACAATCATGGAAATACCTCGAGTAAATAGAAGGCCAAGTCCTAGTGCCTTCTTAATATACCTCAAAACCATCATAGCAGCCTCCCAGTGTTGCTTTGTGGGCTTCTCCATGAACTAAGTCTTCCCCACAGCAAATACAATGTCTGATCTGGTGATAGTAAGATAAAGCAACTTTCCCACAAGCTGTCTGCACTATCTGCTATCCACTGAAGGTGCCTCTGCATCATAAAGGTGCGCCTTTGGATCCATGAGTATGTTTGTTGGTTTTGCGCCAAACATCCAAGCCTCCTGTAAAACATCTAATGCATACTTCCTCTAAAATATAACTATCCCATGCTTGCCACGAGCAACTTCTATCCCCAGGAAATATCTTAACGGACTCAAGTCCATCATAAACTGACTAGCCAATCTTTCTTTAATCTGCACCATCCCCTCTGCATCATCACCTGTGACAATTAAGTCATCGACATAGACTAGGAGAACAACCACACCTTTCCCTTATTTTCTGACAAAACAAGGAATGATTTGCTGACGACCTTTGAAAACCATCAGCTTCCACCACCTGGGATAATTTTTGGAACCATGCATGTGAACTTTGCTTGAGCCCATAGATAGCCTTCCTTAACCTGCACACACACTCTTGTGTCTCATACCCCGGTGATTGCTGCATGTACACTTCCTCCTACAAGTCACCATATAGGAAAGCATTCTTTACATCAAGTTGATGCAACTGCCAATCATAATGTAGTGCCACTGAAAGTACAGTTGACAATTTGGCTACAGGGGAGAAGGTGTCAAAGAAGTCCATCCCATAGGTCTAGGTGGATCCCTTTACTATAAGCTAGGTCATGTATCTTACAATGCTGCCATCAGGATGAAACTTGAGTGCAAAAACCCATCTGCACCCAACAAGACCGATCCCTGGTGGAAGGTAAACTCTCATTTGCCTCTGCTCTGAAGTGTAACCATCTCCTCCTCCATGGCCTAACACCATTTTGGATGAAGCATGGCTTCTTGATAAGAAGCAAGTACGGTGGTGGAGACTAAGGCCTTAGTAAACCCCGAGAATGCTGTACCAAGGTCGGCTATGTGTAGATATCCTGCAACATGGTGTACTTTGCACATGACCTCGGAGCCTTCCGATGGGCAATGGGAAGGTCACTATCCACTTGTGCATCATCATCTGCAAGGTCATCATCTATCCCTGTATCATCATTAGACACCAAAGCGTCAGTGTCTAAAAACCGTGTACTCACCTGAGCTGGGGAAGCTAGTGGCGGAGGAGGGGGCATCTTGAATGTAGTATGTGGTCTCTGATAAGCAACAGTAGGTTCATGAAACCTCTCTTCAAAAGGAGTAGTAATCAGGTGCTCATTCACTGGAATAAACCTAAAGGGGATAGGTGGAATAGGCATAGGGGCCCCATCATTCACAGGAAGCAAATCACGACTAGTAGAAAAATATGATATAGCTTCATGGAATGTCACATCAACAGACACGAAATGCTGGGAATTGATCGGATCAAAACATCTATACCCCTTTTGAGTTCTATAATAACCCAAGAAAACACATTTGGTAGCCCTTGATGCCAGTTTGTCCTGTCCAGGACTCAAGTCATGGACAAATGCAACGCACCCGAAAATACGATGAATAACCGAAAACAAAGGGCGGCAAGGGTACAGAACCTGCCATAAAATTTGCTCATGAATAGCAACATTCGGCGTCCTATTAATTAGAAAGCATGCTGTAAGGATAGCGCCCCCCAATAAAAAGCTGGTACAGTATGATAAATAAGTAGGGTGCATGCAACATCAAGGAGATGTCTATGCTTTCTCTCAGCAACATCATTTTGTTGAGAAGTATGAGCACAAGTTGTTTAGTGTACTATTCCATTGCTGCGGACAAATTGCATCAGGCGAGAAATACAAAATTCTAAAGTATTGTCAATATGAAACATTTTGATAGTGAGAGAAAATTAGGTCTTTATTATAATAACAAAATTTTCAATAATCATTCCAACATCAGATTTATTCTTCAACAGAAACAATCAAGTGCAATAACAACAACCAAGCCGTTTCCCACACTAAGTGGAGTCAACTATATGATTCTTTGCCACCACACAGATCGATTTTGAACCATTTCATGACTTAAATTAAAGTAATTGAAGTCATACTTAATAATTTCCTTTCAACACTTGTTTGGTCTTCCTCGCCCCTCTTAGCAGGTTCAGCCTCCAACTTCTCGCATCTCCTAACTGGAGCATACAGCAGCCTTCTTTGCAAATGTCCAAATCATCTTAGGCATGTTTCTCTCATTTTACCCTCTATCGGTGCCACCCTAACCTTTTCTCGAATAATCTCATTTGAAATATGGTCCTTTCTTATATGACCACACATCCATCTTAACATCTTTATTTTTGCCACAAACATCTTCTGCACATGCTATAGTTGATAGCCTAACATTTAGAACCATACGGCATGGCTTGTCTTACCACAGCTTGATAGTACTTTCCTTTGACTTTTAAAGGAATCCTCTTATGACAGAAAACACCAAATGCACCCCTCCATTTCAACTACCATGCATTAATTTTATGTGTAACATCTCTATCAATTCCACCATCTCATTGGAAAATGGATCCCAAGTACTTAAAAGCATTTTTCTTTGGAATGCACTCTTCAATTTTTACATCTATCCCTTTATTGTTTCCTCTACTACTAAACTTGCATTCCATATACTCAGTCTTTGTCTTGCTTAGGCGTAGTTCTTTAGCTTCCAGGGCTTCCCTCTAAAGCTCAAGTTTTCTGTTTACTCCACATCTTGTCTCATCAACCAACACAATGTCATCAGCAAAAAGCATACACCATGGCATCTTAGCTTGGATATGCTTCACCAACTCATCAATGACCAAGGCAAAGAGATAAAGGCTTAAAATTGATCCTTGATGCAGACCAATGGTGATATTAAAGTAATCCGTCAAATCATCCTTAGTCCTTACACAAACTGTAGCTCCATAGTACATATTCTTTATGAGGTTGATATATAAAAATGGTACATGTCTGTTCTCCAAAATTCTCCACAAGATATCCCTTGGGACAAAATCATAGGCCTTCTCCAAATCAATGAAAACCATGTGTAAATCCTTCTTGACTTTATAGGTTTCTATCATACTTCTCAAGAGATGTATTGCCTCAGTGGTAGATCGACCTGGTATAAAGCCAAACTGATTTTCAGTTACTACAAAGACTTGCCTTACCCTTCTTTCAATTATTCTCTTCCAAAGTTTTATCGTATGGCTCATCAATTTAATGCCTCTATAGTTGGAACAATTTTATATGTCTCCCTTGTATAAAGGTATCACAAAACTTTTCCTTCATTCCTCCGGTATCTTCTTGCCTCTCCAAATAGTATTAAATAATTTTGTGAGCCAAGTTATACCCCTTTCTCCCATCACTCTCCAAACGTTTATAGGAATATCATTAGGCCTAACGACCCTCTTACTTTTTATCATCTTCAAAGCCTCCACTACTTCTTTCTTTTGTATACTTTGATAGCTTACCCGATACACAATCTTGAGTTAGCTAACTCTCTTAAGATGATATCATTCTTTTGTTTTTAATTGAAAAACTTATGAAAATATCTTTTCCATCTTGTATTTATATCATCAGTAGCTATAAGCACCATTCCTTCTTCATCCTTGATGCACCTTACATGTGTAAGGTCCTTTGCTTTCCGCTCTCTTGCTTTAGCTAACTTGAAGATATCTTTTTCACCTTCTTTAGAATCAAGTTTTTTATAAAAATGCTCCCAAACGTTTGCTTTTGCTTCACTAACCACTTTATTTGCTTCTTTCTTTGCTCTTTTGTAATTTTCTATGTTTTCATCAATCTTATCTTGATATAAGACTTTAAAACAAGCCTTTTAATTTTAAGCTGGTCAGGAGAAAAATCATCAACAAGCACTGACCAACATCCATATGAACTAAGTCAAATAAATCATCAATAAGCACAAGAAAATACCAATGTCCAAGCTGGTCAGGAACCCGACTTGGACCCTAGACATCCATATGAACTAAGTCAAATAAAGCAGATGACCCAACATGAGACGAAGTAGGAAAACTGGCACGATGGTGCTTGCCAAGTTGTCAGGCGTCATAAGTGATGGTACCGGTGAGTATATGAGGTAGAACATGCCTAAGTCTCTCCACAGGCAGCTGGCCAAGGTGAAGATGCCACTGGGTTGGAGAACTGGTAGCCAGGGCAATCTCCCCTTGACACAGAAGTAGCAATAACAATAGGAGAGTAACTTAGATGATACACCCCTCCTTCCTCACGACCTCCAGCAATCATCCTCCCCGTGAGTCGGTCCTGCAAGACACAAGATCAGGCATTAAACATAGCTTTGCAATTAAGCTCTCTGGTAATACGATTAACAGATAGAAGACTAAGTGGAACATTCAGCACATAAAGAATATATGCTAGCTGCAAAGAGGAGGAAAGAGACACCTCCCCTTTTCCAACCACCTGAGATAATCTACCATCAACTACCTGTATTGTCCTACCTGGGGGAACAGACCTCAAGTCCGAGAAGGCACCAAAATCCACTAACCAGTCTCCTGTATGAAGGGCAGACGAGTATGCACCTATTATACCTGACAGGGAGGCAACAACTGCAATCTTTGGAGAAGGCTGAGATAACCAACTGAATTTCTGTAACTCATCAAATTCTGCTCTAGTAACCGTATCAGCCATAGCTAAGGTAATCTCTGTCTCCTGGTGAGCAGTCACATGCTTCCCGTGGTTTTACCAACACAGCCTTAGAATGACCAAATTTGCCACAATTGGTGCATGAAGATTTAGGACCACAACCTCCAGCACCTCGTCCACGACCACAACCACGGGTAGAAGAGGCCCCTCTCCAAGGACCATTAGGGGCAGCCAATGCAGTAGTCTGACTTGCAGTCTCAAGGGAAGCAGCAGTCACTGTAATCCTACTAAGTCAACTATATGTCTCCTCAAGTGTAGGCAGATCGGTCATAGTCAGAATCTCTGTAGGCGTTATGATGGTCCAATGCCCCTTCACCTGAGAATAATACTGGGCCAATGTCTTCCCATCCTGACGAAGTTGGAAGAGCTCATGGTAAATCTAGAACACCCAAGCAAAGTTCTCGTGGGAGTAAGTCTTCACTCAGGGAGTCCCACAGCTTCTTAGCTGTAGGATAGTACATGATTTCATCGCCAATCTTGGATATCACTGAGTTCATCATCCAGGCGCAAGCCATGGCATTATCACGATCCCATGTAGTATTGGTTCCTGTCTTCTCTGTGGGTTCAGGCTAACTCAAGATATGTTCTTTTGCATGACCCCTAACGATCATCAAGAACATCTGGGACCATCGTGGATAGTTATGCATCTAACTTGATCATGAGGTCGAAGAACGAACTCTCGTATCCCCCAATGTCCATAGAGGTGTCCGATGTGACTTCGAACGAACTAGAGCCACCTGTAGAACTAGAGGATGCCATCTTGCTATCCTCTACCACCCATTAGACGAAAGAGGAACCTCCTAACGCAAAAATCAGATCTGAAATCACCAAACCATGATATGAAAAATAATTTTCAGACCATGAAATTGAATCTGAACAGCATAGCAACCCTTCTTAAGGCACAATCTCGCAAGAACGGGTCACCTCTCCCTGTAGAGATCTCCCAAGGAGATTAAATGGAGGGAGGAGGATGCTTATAGGCACCCCTACCGATCAACCAAGGAAGAGCAACAGCGGCAACGATGCTTAGCCTCAGGCGGTGACGATGCATAGCCAAATTAGGCAGAGGCCAATGCTACCTCACCTTCCAGCCGCACTGTCAGTAGCGGCAGTGGTGGGATAGCCACCGCCTCCTCTACACTCCACCGAGCAACGGCAGTGACGCTGGGAGAGGAGGCGACGACAACGGCTTCTTGGTGAGGCACCACTAGGGTTAGGGTTAGGGTTAGGGTGGAGGTGTTGGAGGTGCATTTGGGTGGGGTATCTAGGGCACTAGTTTAAGAACTCTGCTCTGATACCAAGTAGGACGAAATGAATGGCCTTAGTTTATTATGAGAGCCCTACCTCTCTTTATATAGAGAGAGGGAAATGACAAATTACAAAGTAACCCCAAGATAGACAAAAGGTGACAAACACACCCTTGCAAATAAATGTAAATAGAAAATAGAATACTCAAGCCTACAGGCTTGGTGAAAATATATGTTGTTTGATCATCTGAAGAAACCTGAGTAGCATTGAGAAGTCCTCTATGTATCAAGTCGCGTGTGTAGTGATAATCACCTTCCATGTACTTGATCCTCTCATGAAACATGGGGTTGTTGGCAATATAGGTAGAGGCCCTATTGTCACGCCTAATCTCCATAGGACCATCCACCTGTAGATGTAGATCTATCATAAGGGATCTCGCAGTCTGCGTCATGACTCTGTACTTGACTCAGCACTAGATCTGGAGACAATGGTCTGCTTTTTAATCTTCTACGTCACCAAGTTCCCAATAATATAAGTGTAGAACCCTGTGGTAAACTTCCTACTAGCTAAACACCTTAGATAATCAACATCTGAATAGCCAAACATAATCATAGGCATCCCCTAGCTGAATAAAATCCCCTGACCAGGTGCTTTCTTCAAGTACCTTAGTATCCCAATGCTGCTTGGTTAGCTTATCTATAAGCTGACTCAACTTGCCCACTGTAAGTAAGATGTCTAGCTCAGTGATAGTCAAGTACAGAAGCTTGCCAACTAACTGCCTATACTGCCTGTTATCCACGATCTTTGCCTCTCTGTCATACAAGCATGACTTGGGATCCTTCGAAATATTTGCTAGTTTGGTGCCCAGCATACTTGTCTCCTTCAGGATATCAAGTGTATACTTCCTCTGGGACAATATTATGCCTTTCTTACTACATGCAATCTCTATCCAAGTGTTAGAATAATTGTTTTTTCCTCTATTTTACATTTTAGTCCCTACTATTTTCTTTTTTGGTCCTTATATATGTTGTGTCCCTTAGGTTGCCTTCCATACAATGGACCTAAGGAGCCTCATAGCAATTTCAATTCTAACATGGTATTAGAGTAACGGTCCTAGATTAGAACTTGATATCCCACCTAAACGAAATCGCCTTACGCCCACCTCTCTTCGCCGGCAATGACCGATTGCTATCACCACCGTAATGTTCTTTTTCGTTCTTTTCTCTTCTCCAAGAGTCCTGCTCACTCTAGTAAAGACTATTTTGCTCATTGCCCTCTATTCTGCTCGCCCGAAGATTCTATTTACGGCCAACTCACACCCAGGGTTCACTGAGGCTCCAACTCTATTCACCTTGGGAAACAACCTCACCAAGGTTTCTTGATGCATTGCTACCTTAGGCAAGGTCAATAACAACCTCACCAAGGTTGTTACTGTTGCGTAAGGTGTTCTTGTAGAAGGATCCTGTAGGCGCTACAGGTTGTTGCTGCAACCAACGAGGGATCTAAGGTTGTTTCGCAAATACTGCTACAGTGTGAGGACCCTATAGCATTAGGTCGTAAGGTCACAAGATGGGCTAAGGTTGTTGCTGCCTATCCAACAACAATAGAAGGTCCTTGTTTTCTTCCTTCTCTCTTGTTTATAATGAAGTAATCGTGGAGAGGCTCTAGGATGATTTCATTCCTCTCCACGAGTGTGTGTGTGTTTCTGATTGTGTTGTTGATGTAATTGAGTAGAGCAAGAATATTGTGGTTGATTGTGGTCGTGTGAAGTATGGGAGACAACAAGGAGAATGTGGGAG
This sequence comes from Thalassia testudinum, assembly GCA_037157565.1. Taxonomy (NCBI): domain Eukaryota; kingdom Viridiplantae; phylum Streptophyta; class Magnoliopsida; order Alismatales; family Hydrocharitaceae; genus Thalassia; species Thalassia testudinum. Next base: position 8,778,694 of record JAZHRO010000033.1, read on the forward strand.
ATTTGTATCTCCGACTTTCAAGTTCCACACCGCAGATGCAAGGAACTTCAATTAAACTTGATGGGACAAATTTTATGTTGTGGTCCACATCTTTTCTTAAGTTTGTTGGTTCACATGGTCACAAGAAGATTCTTCTTGAAGATGAGCAACCATATGCCTTCAAGACTGCAGGGAGATGTAAAATGATTGGGTAGCTACATGCATGCTTAATAGCATGAAGGAATCCATTGCTAAGCAAGTTATGACTTATTCATCTACAAAAAAAAATGTGGGACATATTGCATGAGATATACTCTTAGGAAGACAAACATTGCTAGTCTCTATCGTGTATTGGAGGACATCCATACATGCAAGAAAGGAAGCATGAGTCTACTAGATTGTTATTGTTCGTTGAAGAATCTTTAAGATGAGTAGGATTCCTTCTAGCCCATTACTTCAAATGTTGTTATGGCAAGACAGAGGGAAGCTATTCGATCAGTTTAGTTTTTGGCTGCTTTAGGACATGAATACAAGGCAGTGAAAGATCAATTATTGACTTCTACTGAGATTCCAAGCCCTAAGCAAATTTATGCTAGGTTGATGAGACTTGAGGTGACAGATACCCTTACTACTTCTAAGCGTGAGAGAGGTTCAAACCGTGGTCACCCAAGTGGATGAGGTGCTCAAATTCATGGCCGTGGTCATTCTACTTTTGTTTGTGACTATTGTCTCAAGATCGAGCACACAGTCGATCTATGTTGGGCAAAGCATGGGTATCCTCAAGGAACTCATGCTAATCAAGTTGCAGTCGAGGAGGAATCCACTCATGTTTCAGAGGAGGTCACGATTTCTAGAGATGAGTATGCCAAATTGCTTGCCTTTCAGCCTTCTACTTCAGCATCTGCCATTTAGCAAGGCAAACAGGTTGCATGTCAGCTAGACCTCGTGGTCCACGATGGGTAGCTAAATCTAGAGCATCTTGACAAGTCCTTTCAAGCTTGTGTTGCTAATGGTGGCTTGTCATCTATTATCAGACCAAGTAATGTGACCTTGACTAATACTCTTCCTCTTTCTATTGTGATGTATGCACCTAGTTTTGCTATGAATTTGATGTCTATCAGTTATATTTTTTTGAAAAGGTGTCTACTAGTTATATTACTGAGGATCTCCATTAGAGGGTGGTATTTTATGATCAGTATTTCTTCTTGCAGTATCTCTAGATGAGGAAGCAGATTGGTGGACTTAAACAGAATGGGTTGTACTATCTTTCCCTTCCACCTACGGTTGCTGCTGCTTCTGGTGCCACTATTGCTCTACAATGGCATCTTCGCCTGGGTCACCAAGTCTGATTGTGCTATGCCGCCAGTTTCCTGATCTTCATGTTCATGATCGATTCTTTTGAGATGCTTGTTAACTAGGCATGCATCATAGGTCCTCATTTCCTTTTACTAATAAGAGGACTAGTTTTGTTTTTTCTTTGATTCATCTTGATGTGTGAGGCCCGTGTTAGGTCACTAGTGTTAAGGGCTTCCGTTTTTTCCTTGTTCTTGTCGATGATCATTCTAGAATGTCTTGAGTTTTCTTGATGAAACAAAAGTCAGAGGTCCCTGTATTGATTGAAAATTTTTCAATGAAATAAAGATTCAACTTTCTACTACTATACGTGTCTTTCGAAGTGAATTGTATGAAGTTTGTCAATGCCTGACTATCTAGTTTCTTTGCTTAACAAGGTGTTATTCATCAAACTTCTTATGTTCACACCTCACAGCAGGATGGGGTTACTAAATGGAAGCTTCGACACCTTCTTGATGTTGCCCGGACATTACTATTCACTTATGGGCTGATGTTGTTTTGACCGCCATGTTTCTCATTAATAGAGTTGTTTCTCCTATTTTAGGTGATTGTACACCTTTTCACTTTTGTTTCTGGATCAAGAACCTTTTTCGTTGTTGCTGGTTGTATTTGGTTGTGTTGCTTTTGTTCATTTTTTTTGTGGGGACAACTTAGCCCCTCGATCAGTCAAATGTATTTTTCTTGGGTATTCTCAAACCCAAAAGGGATATTGATGTTATGATCCGGTGAATTAAAAATTTTATGTGAGTGCTAATGTGTTTTTTGAAGAGGTTCCATATTATTCTTCTGGTAGGGGGGACTCCTCGAGTACTCCTTCCACTGGTATCCCTTTGCTTGTTCCTTCTACTACACCTCCAGGGCCCTCTGAGCTAGTACCACCACTATAAGCCCACCGGATTTTATTAAGCAGACACCCCCTGATACATCTGATCTTGTTTCTCTTATCCTTATCATTAACACTATCAACCTAAATCTACTGAGTTACTACCATTCCTTTTCAATTTGATATCATTCCTATGGACTAAGTTCTACATCTCCCACTCTTCTATTAATTTTACTTCTACATCTCCCATTCTAGTCCAAACTTGATTTACTTAATGTGGCCTTCAAGACTACATAATAAAAGATGAGCAACCATTCCTTTTCAAACTGGTCCAAACTTGATTTACTTCTATTAATTTTTAAACTTAAAATCTCTGCAAAAATCTCACTAAAGAAGAAAACATGTTTGGCCTCTTTCCTTCCTCCTTCAATAAAAAATGCTGTATCGTCTACATACTGTAGAATAGGTGTTAAAATGTTGTCATCTCTTATTGTAAAATCGGAGAAAAGATTCCCATCAGAAACCTTAAAGGCCATTCCTATGAGTGTATCTACTGCAATGTTGAATAACATAGGTGCCCGAGGACACCCCTGCTAGACCCCCCTTTGCAGCTAGACCCATGACCCAGTTGCTCTACCATTAATCAGAATAGAAAATGAGGAGGTAGTGACACCTTTTCATCAACAAAATCCAAAACTTGGGAAATCCTCTTTCTTAAAATTTCCCATAACTCCATGAAATAGAGTCATAGGCCTTTGAAAAGTCCACTTTCCAGAGGAAAGCTGGGCATCTTCTCTTCCAGGCCGCCAAGAACCCCTCAGCCAATACATAAGAGTCTGGTAAAGACCTTCCTTTAATAAACGCAGATTGGACCGGAGAAATAATATCAGGGAGAATATTTCGCAACTGATTTGCAAGAATCTTTGCCGCTAACATATAGATGGAGTTAGACAAAACAATGGGCTTATAGTCCTCCATCCTCTTTAGACTCACTTTCTTCGGTAACAAGAAAAGATAAAACTTATTCAATCTCTCAACCCCTTCGTTTCCTAAACTTATTCAATCTCTCAACCCCTTCGTTTCCTCTGAAAAACTCCCTAATCATGGTCATAACATTTGATCCCACCACATCCAACAATTCTCTATAAAAAATAATTTGTAGCCCATCTTATCCTAGAGACCCTTCCGATTTCATATCACGCAAGGCACTTAAAACCTCCTCTTCATCCACATCTCTAATGAGAGAAGCTTTTGCCTCTTCCCCAACCTGCTCCATACGAGAGTTTGACAACTACCAATCGCCACAAGGTTGCTTTCGAGTGAAATCATGAAAATAATTTTTAAAAGCAACACAAATTTCCTCTCTTTTTTTCAGGACATCATCCCCTACTTTCACCATACCTATCATATTTTTCCTCCTTGTACTAGCAGATAAATGGAAAAATCTGGTATTAGCATCACCTTCTTTAAGCCAAAGCTGTCTCGATTTTTGTCTCCAATCCATCTCTGCTTATGGTCTTCCTTAGCCACAATAGATTGAGATCTATGCCTTTCAAGACATTCATCCTCCGTAAGAGAAGTCCTCTCCTTCCTGTCAAGAAGGGTAACTCTCGCAAGTGCAACCATCCTCCTCTCCTCTCTATGTGCTATGAGGTCTCTTTTGAAATCTATCATCTATCATAGACAATCTAACTACTTTAATTCTACAAGCCAAAGTACGGGTAGCTGAAGTCGAAATCGAGGTTGAGGTCCACTTCTCCCAAATAAGATCTATAAAGCCTGGTTCCTTGAGCCAAGATCTGTGAATTTTAAAATATGTAGTGTGCCTCACATCTTCATTGATCCACCAAAGAAGAGGGTATGATCTAAAAAAGGTCTTTCCAAAGCAATCACATCTGCCACTTGAAAATTTTATGCCAAAGAAATGTTACAAAGAAATCTGTCTATGCAAGGCATAGCACCAGTACCATTCCTCGATGTGAAGTTGGATATTAAGAATGCTTTTCTTTATGGAGATCTTGATGAGGAGGTTTACATGCAGCAGCCTCTGGGTTTTGTGCAACAAGGGAAGTGTCATAAAATATGTAGGTTGCGAAAGGCAAATTATGAGTGTAAGCGAAGCCCCCATGCTTGGTTTGACAAGTTGAACAGGGCAGTACAGGAGTTTGGTTTTTCCAAATCTTTTACAAACCATTCTGTGTTTTCTAGGCATACTCGCGGTCAGTCATTCTTATTGTATATGTTGATGATGTATTGCTGATAGATAATGATATGGGTGGCATTGAAGATACCAAGGCCTTTCTCCATTCACACTTTGTTATGAAGGATTTAGGACAGATCAGCTACGTTTTAGGTGTTGAGGTACATCATTTGCAGGATGGTATGATTTTTTCTCAAAGAAAGTATAATCTTGATATGTTACGTGAGGTGGATATGATAGAATGTAAACCTGCTAAAATACCACTTGATCCTTCTGTTCAATTTATGGATGATAGCAATCCTCTCTTTGAGGGTGTAACTAGATACAGGGCTATGGTGGGTAAGTTGTTCTATCTTATTGTTATTAGACCAGATATTGTATCTGTTGTTGGTCGTTTAAGTCAGTTTATACAAGCTCCCAGGAAGGTACATTGGCCAAGAGTGTTGCAAGTGTTACGATATCTGAAAAATGCTCTTAAAAAAGGCTTATGCTACAGAGCTCATAGGAAAGTATCCATACTGGGATATTCAGATGCTGATTATGCAAGGGCTCATGAGGAATGACAATCTACTACAGGTTTTGTACTTTTGTTGGAGGCAATCTTGTGACATGGAGAAATAAGAAGCAGGTTGTCTCTCAGTCGAGTGCAAAATCTGAGTACCGAGTTATGGCCCATACAGCATGTGAGCTTCTCTGGATAAAATCTTTGTTGCATGATTTTGGAGTGGATGTCCAAGGAGCCATACCCATGTATTATGATAATAAGGCTACTACTTTCATGCAAGAATAAAACATATCGAGGTGGATTGTCATTTCATTCGTGATGCTGTGCTACAGGGCACGATCTCTACTCCATATATTTCTACCAACGACCAACTTGCACATATATTCACAAAGGCTCTCCCACAGAAATGGTTAAAGTATCTTTCCACCAAGCCAAGCATGTCCGATGCTTATGCTCTAGCTTGAGGAGTGTTAGAATAATTATTTTTCCTCTGTTTTACACTTCAATTTTTACATTTTAGTCCCTATTATTTTCTTTTTTGGTCCTTATATATGTTATGTCCCCTCGATAGCTTTCTATATATAAGACCTAAGGGGCCCCATAATTGATGATGCCATTTCAATCCTAACACCAAGGAAGTATCTCAAAGGCCCAAGGTCTTTCAAAACAAACTAATTTGCTAAGCACTGCTTGATCTCAATACTGCCTGGTATGTTATCACCTATGACAATCAAGTCATCTACATAAATCAGAAGTACAACCACTCATTTTCCTGTCTTCCTAACAAATAAAGAATCGTCAGATGATGAGCTTTGGCAACTAGCAACCACAACCACCTGAGAGAGCTTATGCACTAGGCTCTCAAGCTCTGCTTCAGGTCGTAAATAACTTTCTTTAATCTGCACACACTCCCCCTAACTCTCGTATCGCGAGGCTACTGCATATAAACATCTTCCTCTAAATCTCCATAGAGAAAGGCATTCCTCACATTATGCTGATGAAGTTGCCAATCTCATTAAATCACCATAGAAATCAGATTCTGTATAGTAGAAAGTCGAGCCACCAATAAGAATGAGTCAAAGAAGTCCACCCCAAAATGTCTAAGTGAACCCTTTGGCAATAAGTCAAGCCTTGTACTTGGCAATTGACCTATCTGGGTTGCATTTGAGTACTATTTTGGATCAAGCGTAGCTTGCTAGTAGGTGGCAGGAATTGGGGTAGCAGAAAAAGCACGGTAGAAATTTCCAAAGGCAGACCCCAATTCCTTAACAGACAAGCTGCCTACAACTGGATATCTAGCACAACTGTAAAGTGCCTTCCGAATAGCAATCAAAAGGTTAAGATCATCTGGTAAATCCTCCTATACTAGCTCAGAGGCAAAGATATCCACCCCTGGACCTGTAGCATCACAACTAGGCATTATATCAGTAATATGCAAACTATCATTAGTGCACACCTAAACTGGAAAGGATGGTATCGGTGAAGAAGGGGGCATCTGAAAAGTGGTATGACGACACATGTAGGTAAGAGGCTCAGAAAACCTCTCAGGTCCAATAGTAGCAAGCAAGGGAGCAAAACTAGCTACTCCTTCAGAGATTGCTGCAAATGCCTCTTCTTCAAGTACAAATTTAGTTTACTCAGCACTTACATATAGTGGTGACTGGCAGGTAGATTCTGGAGCTTCACGTAATCTATGTGGAGATCGGAGTTCATTTCCACATATTACCCTTGTACCACCAAGGAAAACTATTCAAGTTGCTGATGGGAGACACTCCCAGGTTGCAAGATAGGGGGAGGTTCCTGTTACCTTCACTTTGAGGCTATCTAATGTTTTATTTGTACCTGATTTTCCTATAAGTTTGCTACCAGTTAGTCATATTACCGGGGAGCTGAACTGCAAAGCTATTTTTGATGCCCAATCTTGTATGTTGCAAGATGAACTCACGAGGAGGACAATTGGTGGACATGAAGAAGGGGGGTTTACCATCTGAGCCAGACAACTATTGATGTTGTTTGCCATGGGAAGGTTGGCACCAGTACTTCATTCTTGTGGTACCTTCGCCTTGGTCACCTCTCTCTGGATAAGCTCAGGCGGGTCATGCCCCACATTTCCCCTACCACTGCTATTATTTGAGATGCTTGTCAGCTAGGCAAGCACCACCATGTTAACTTCCCCTCTAGTCAAAGTGTTGGGTCTACCATTTTGTTCCAGTTGATTCATGTGGACGTATAGGGGTTGAGGGCTGAGTCAACTGAGAGAATCGCTATAGCAAATCATCAAACACTACTCAAGATACTTTGTCAGGAGACTCAGCTAACTGAATGGCCACCAGGGGTCGACCATGCTTAGTCTAGCAAGTAACTTTAGTATGCCTTGGTAGACCACAGTAACTACAAGGGGGACGACAAAGACCCCAAAGTGCACGACCACGACCCCGACCTTGGGAAGGAGACCTTTACCACGTCCAGGTGCAGCAACCAAGGTAGATGTCTAGCCTATAATCTTAGGAGTAGGTAGTTGAACTGCAATCTTGCTTAACCTACTGTATATCTCCTCTAGTGAAGGTAACTCTGACAAAGTCAAAATTTAAGGCCGTACAACAGTGAATTATGGAGCAAGCCCAGACAAAAACAACAGAATAGCTATGTCCTTCCTGTACTCTCTCTGAGAACTCCCTCTGAGATAAGGAAGTACAGACTGGTCTACTAGCATTGTGTTTCTCTAGTAAACCCTTCATTACAGAATAGTACTGGGTCAGTGATTTACCCTCCAAACACAACTATGTAGGCTTATGAAAGATCTAGAACACACATGCAGAATTCTTCTCGTAGGAATAAATCTCTCGCAATGTATCCCGCATCTCCTTGGTGGTCGTATAGTGCATAATCTCGTCACCTATCCTGGGAATAACACAATTCATAATCTAGGCACTCACTATTGCATTATCCTTGTTCCAGGTAGCATTTTTCCTTGTAGGCTCTGGGTGAAGCAAGATATGCTCCTTGTCATGACCCCTCATCGTCATGAGAAAGGTCTACAACCATCTGGGGTAGTTGATATCGTCCAACTTCACCATATGGCTAAAAAATGGGTTCTTATAGGTCCTCGTCTCCATCATGGATTCCAACATCACCTCAAAAGAACTAAAGGACACCATCTTGCCTTCACCCCAATTACTAGACCACCCCAAGCAGAACTAGAGCATACAAACTGTCACAAAACACATGAACTAGGATTTGAAATTGCAGTTTCAGATCATGTGCTCCTCGATGAAGCACAACAGTACCCTAAGATGAACATCTCAGGCCTACCTAGGAGAAGCAATGACCATTAGGGACTAGAAAATCCCTAATTAAATATGCTTCTCCCTCCTAAAGGTCAAAAAATGAAGGAAAAAAGGAGGGTGCACCACACCCCTACCCAAGAAAACAAGGTCCCACGATGGAGCTGTAGGTGGTGCTACAGCCCATGATGGGGCAACAATAGGCGGTGGCAGTGGTGTTGGGCACAAGCCGACGTGGCTACATTACTGGAGGTGATGCAACAATGCTGGTGCCCCCTGCTGGCGAGCGGTAAAGCCTGTGAAGAGGAAGACCGACAAGGAATAGGAGAGGGAGATCGGTGGCGAGGTTGGTGACTTGGGTAGGATATCTAGGACACCAGTCTAGGATCATTACTCTGATACCATGTTGAAAGAAATAAGTAACTTACTTTATTCTTAAATCCTATCTTTCTTTATATAGAGAAAGAGGTTAAAAAAGTACAATACAACCTCAAAAACAAATTAATAAATGACAAAAGAGGACTCCACACAATAATAATAGTAACAAACAATCGAAGGGGCTCAACACAACCCCTTTCCTATCCACCAAATGAAAGTTGAAACTTAATAGTAAACAAATAAAGGAAAGGTATGAGTTGTATCAAGCCCTCCGAAAACAAGGGAGCCCCTCTCAACAACATCATCCTACGCTTCAAATTCAAACTCTATCTATAACAAGTAAAAAGAAAATCCATAACTAGACTTCCCTCTTCCCACATGACCTTGGCCACCCATTATTCATCAATCTCAAATCCAACGGAACCTGACCTACAAATCTCCATCCAGTTAATAAAGTGCATCCCCCTAACATCTTTAGAGGAACCTTCAAGGAAAAATTTCTTAATCAACCTACCTATTAGAGCATATTTTCTATTTCCTGTTATTTCTTTTTTTTGAGAGAGAAAAAAGGATGATTACCGAGATCGGTAATCATCCAGGAATTGCATTAATCATAAAAAAGGAATGGACTTACATGTTTTGTAGCCAGACTTCAGATAAAAAATCTAGCTCCCCAAAAACATTGCCCACCAAACACTGCTCAGATCTAAATATAGTATCGTTCCTCTGCAAATAGATGCACCAGAGTGATGCGAATGCCTTAATCCATCCCACCATGTCAAGAGTGTAATGGTCACGAAAACTGCTCTAGAATAGTTGAAAACCATCACATCTTGTAATGCGGAGCTGCAGCCGATCCCAAACATCTCTGGAAAAGTCACCCAAAAAATAGGTGCTCAACATCTTCTTCCTGAAAATAAGGAAGGTGACACTTCTAAATGAGCCCACAATCAGATTGGATTAAATCCAAAATTTCAGGAAATTGGGTGCACTTCTCAAAAGCTCTTTTCACTTAAAACCTCCCCCTCCCAAACAAAGCAATCTGGCTTCCCAGCACATGGTCGCACCTCTAAAATTAAAGAGGATTGCTGTTGAAATTTTGAAAATGTTTGTTCTAAAAGACTTGCAGGTAGTTGAAAACTCCACGCATGTGTCAAGGCATCCCACATATCATGAACCAAAACTTGCCTATTCACCACAAGTTGAAAACCCTTGGAACCATCTCTGAAAAAGGGGCTGATCCACCCCAGATGTCTATCCAAAATCTGAAGGTTCTACCATCTCCCAACACCAGTTCAAAAGCATGCACATTTTTTTCAAGGATCTACCGTACCGAATACCAAAAGGAAGACATCCCACGTCTAACACATGCCATATCATCTGGTTTATTTTTGAATTCATAAGAGTCATAGATAGCAATGGGAACCATTGATTCCTCACCTGAAAGTAATCTAACTACCCACTTCATGAGTAGTGCTTCATTAAAAGCCTCCAAACCACGCACTCCCAACCCCCCTCTTTCTTGGGAGTACAAATCTCCTTCCAAGGAACAAGCTATGCAAATTTGCCCTCATGATCTACACCCATTCAAAAGAATCTCTTCCTAATCATCTTCAATCGCATGATTATCTTTTTTAGAGGCTTAAAAATGGGTAAGAAAAACACCGATATGGAAGATAAAATAGATTTTAACAAGACTAGATGACCACCTCTTAACAACAAATGACCAATCCAAGACGAAAGCCTCTTTGAGATCCTCTCCACCACACTGCTTCAATTAGATGTCGTTAATTTCTTTCCCTTAAGGGGTAAGCTAAGATATCTAATAGGCAAATGACAGGAGTTTCCAGAATATTTACAATCTCTTGCACCTCCAAAGATGAATAAGAAAAGAGGAGCAGGATAGACTTTGATATATTGATCTTGAGGCCAAAAATGGATGCAAAAATTCTCACCACAGAGGAGATGTGTTGCCGTCACTTCTCCCTCAATGAAGAAGGTTGTGTCATCCGGATATTGCAAGAGTGGCGTGATAAGGGATCCATCATTTTGACAAGTAAAACCTCGAAAAAGATTTCCTCCACAGGTTCTGAAAGTCAATGTAGCCAGAGCATCAACCACTATATCAAACAACAATGGAGCCAAAGGACATCCCTGTCGAACACCCCGTTGTAGATGAATCTAAGAGCCATTTGATCTCCCATTCATCAACACCGAAAAAGACGACGTAGTTACACATCGTTTCATAAGCTACACCCATTTTCTGGAAAACCCTTCCTCGTGAGCACGTCCCAAAAATATTTCCAAGAGAAAGAATCATACGCTTTGGAAAAATCAACCTTCCAAAGAAATGCATAGCACTCTCCTCCAGGCCGCCACCATCTCTTCCGCCAAAACAAAAGAGTCCTCCAAAAACCATCCCTTTATGAAAGCCGAATGGACTAGGGATATGATATCAGGCATTACCGAGCACAATCTATTTGCAAAAACCTTGGCTACCAATAAATAAACAGCATTCGACAATGCAATGAGTCTAAAGTCATCAACAGACACCGCCCCAACTTTTTTAGGCAAAAGAAACAGATAGAAATGATTCAATCTGTCGAAGCCCCTATTGCCCTCCATGAACTTTCTCAAGAGCCACCATATCTGATCCTACCACATCCTACATTTCTCAGAAAAAGATGACCTGCAACCCATCATGTCCCAAGGAGCCCTCCGCTTTTAAACTTCTAAGAGCAATCAAAACCTACTCATCACTGGCATCCTTCACAAGCTCCATCTTGTCCTCCTCCTGCACTTGATCCAACTCTAAAGATCCCAAGTGCCAATACCTACACATCAATCTCCACGTAAAATCATGATAATGCAACCTAAAGGCCTTACAAATCTAATCTCTTTCCTGCAAAGTAGCTCCATCCACTTCCAAGGCATTAATCGTGTTTTGTCGTCTTCTATTGCTGGCTGCCAAATGGAAAAATTGTGTTAGCGTCACCTTTTAGCCACAACTGCCTTGATTTTTATCTCCAGTCCATTTCCTTATGATCCTCCTTAACCACGATTTACAGGTTTTTACACATCATACTCCTGAGTAGATAAGGCAAAAACCTCCTCACATCTGACCACTTCATAAATCTTTTTTAGAGCTTCATTCCTTCTCTCATCTCTACGCCTACGCAAGTCACGTTTAAAGCCAATCATTACCTCCCTTACCGCATAGACTCTAGAAGTCACAGTTCTTGCCACAGAAGTAGACATAGGTGTAGATCATCACGTCTCCTAAATTAACTCCCTGAAACTAGGCTCTTTCAGCCATGATTTACAAAATTTAAAGTGGTGAAATTCACTGTCTCGTTACTCACCCACAATATCGATGTATGATCAGAGAACGGCCTGTCACAAGCAGTTACCTCAGCCGCATGAAAAGACTCTGCCATGGAGGTATTAACAAGAATCTATCAATGCAAGAGGCTACCCCATTACCATTCCTTCAGGTGAATCTTGCACCATTAATAGGAAGACCATCAATTCTAGGTCTTGGACAAGGCGTTGGAAATCAACAGATTTATTCCTCCTGCCATCTGGCCTATCTTCCAACTATAATGTTGCATTAAAATCACAACCTAATAACTAGGGTCTGCCATCCACAAAACAAGAGGCCTGCTTCACTTGTTCCCAGAAGTGCAATCTAGCCGAATCATCACATGGACCATACATACCAGACCCTACAAAATTAAAATCATCCATCTTTCTATTGAAAATCATCGTAGCCATTCTTCCTGCAACCAAGGAGGACTCCAAAGCAAATGCCTCTCCATGCCAAAGGATGAGAATACCTCCTGATCTTCTGCCTTCATTTCCAGAAGCTCTATGAATCTATCCCCACAAATGCTATTTCTAACGTGGCCATTAAGTTCTTCAAGATGTGTTTCTTGCAAAACCCCGATGTCCACTCTCCACTCCCCACAAATGATATTTCTAACAGTTGCTCTCCAACCTTCATCACGAAGGCCTTTCACATTCCACGAAAGAACTCTAATCATGATTGAGCACTAGCAGTCCCCCCTTGTGAATCTTCTTTACCCCAATCACTTTGGCAACATGAACATCCACATCCCACACTTCTTCCTGATTCACAGGCTTCCCCTTGGTGGCTTCTTCACTGACCTCTCTCTTGTAGCATGCGTTAAGGACCAGGCGATGCTTCTACAAGAACTTTTGGTCATGAGGAGGATTTGCTTGAAGAGGATCGCCTCAGAACAGATAAGTCACAGGCATCCTCCCTCTCCTTACTTCCCCCAGATCCCATCTCAGATGCAGCATCACCAGGCCCATTGGGACACACAATTTGGTTTTCCATCAAGCAAACAACATCCAACTTTCGTGTACACATACATATGAATCCCCAAAAATAGAAACGAAGCACATTGGCGATCCCAACTCCTGTACAACAAAAGAGGAACTAGCAGCAACCACTTCTTTTTGTGGAGTAGGATAGCGGGTAATCTCCAGGAAGAGTGTTGGGGGTGAACTCACCACGTTCGAACCCACGCCTGGGTCTGGAGTCCACCTATGTTTTGCGAAACACACCCTCCTCATTGTTCTAATCATGTCGAACGGCATCAGCAGCATCCTTCTCGCAACTCGACACCTTTGATCGTGCATCAACAAGCTGCTTCTTCTGACCCAACCCCTGTACAACAAATCAGGCACCAACAGTAGTCACTTCTTTTTGTCGAGTAGGATAGCAGGTAATCTCTGGGAAGAGTGTGTTGGGAGTGAACTCACCACATCTAGACCCACACCTGGGTCCGGAGTCCACCTGTGTTTTACAAAACACACCCTCGTTGTCCTGATCATGTTGAACAGCATCAGCAGCATCCTTCTTGCAACTCAGCACATTTGATCACGCATCAACAAGTTGATGCTGCTTCTGCCTTGCCATAGTCGTTTCAATCTGCAATGAGCCAAGCCTAGTAGACAAGGGACCACCAAAAGCCAAAGAAGGAAAGTATGGGTCAGTGAGAATGTATTCCTTGGACTTACCATGTCCAGATCCATTTAAGGATCCAGATCCGAAAGGAGAGATTTCTCGTCATTTTCAAAATTTAAACGAGCGTCTAAATTTGGAAAATACCCATTCGCCACATGATCTCCCGCTATCACACGCCCATTTGAAAATCGAACCAGAGCTAACTCTCGCACAAGCTGGCATTTCTCATCTTTTTCCAAATTTGGACGAGCATCTAAATTTGGAAAAGACTCCTTGCGATTTGCAGCTTCCTTTGAAGAGCACTCGAGCGCCAACTGCTTCTCTCTGTCAACACCATTTCAACATTTTCCACATCAACAACCAAAATTGGCATCGTTTCCAAATTGGGAAACCCAACTGGCTCCGATGCATGGCCTCTAGAATCGGAAAAAGGATCTACCGTTTATGGATATTTCAAAATTTGAACATTCTCTGGTTGGCAATTCTTGGATTTCCAAATTTGACACGATCTGATGGGTCCACCGGAGACCACCGGGCAAGGAGGTCCACCGCCCCATAGGCCAAAGAGGCCTTCCCATGTTGTAGCCCATCAGCAATCACCTGGGCGTACGACATGTTTGAACGTATCTTCAGCGCCATCTCCTTGAAGGAAACCACACAATCGTTGCCCCTAAAACAAAAAATCTTTGCTAGGCAATTTCATCCCAATCAAAAGCTCGACCTCAATCAGAATCGAAGTTGCGTCCCCTTCATACAAACCAATACCGCAACATCTTCGAACTCATGTAAAAGAACACAGCGAAACCACTGTTCCAACCATTCTCCATCTTAATGAAACTCCAATTACATGAAACAGAATAATTGGTTGAAATGACTTATTTCTATTAGAAACCCTAGGGCTCTCTTATATAGAGAGAGTCGAAAGAGTGGAAGCACATAAAGCCCCTGAGGAGCAAACCAAGCCCAACAGCCGTACAACAACAAAAAAATAGAAACATAAAATATATGCTAACACTCCTCCTCAAGCTGGAGCATAGATATCTATTATGCTCAGCTTGGATACACATGAATCAAATAGAGATCTGGCTAAGGGCTTGGTAAAGGTATCAGCAATCTGCTCCTCAAATGTGACTGAACTGGTAAAAAGCAACCCCTTCTGAATGATGTGTCTGACTCTCGGGTGTAGTGATAATCAACTTCAACGTGCTTCGTCCTCTCATGAAATACTGGGTTGTTGGCAATAAAGGTGGCTGCTCTATTATCACATCTCATCTCCATCGGGCTCGAAAACTGTATTTTCAAGTCAGTAAGGATCTGATCCACATTATCTCTGCAATGGTCTGAGCCATGGCCCTGTACTCAGACTCAGCACTAGATCTCATAACTGTGCTCTGCTTCTTGCTCCTCCATGTAATCAAACTCCCTGCTAAAAAGGTGCAGAACCCAGTAGCGGATTTGCGATCCACATGACAGCTAACATAGTCCGCATCAGAGTATCCAACCAAGGTCATGGAAGACCCCTTGGAAAAGAGAAGACCCTTCCCAGGAGCCTTCTTGATGTATCTGAGCACCATCAATTGCATCCCAGTGCTAGCGTGTTGGCTTGACCATGAACTGACTCAATTTCCCTACTGCAAAGGAGACGTCTGGCCTCATAATAGTAAGATATAGCAGCTTACCCACAAGCTACCTGTACTACCTATTGTCCACCAATCGTGCATTCTCATCATATAGTGGCATCTTGGGGTTCATAGGAATATTAGCCTCAGCCCCAAGCATGCCAATATCCTGTAAGATGTCCAAAGTATATTTCCTCTGGGATAAGACCACGCCCTTTTTGCTGCGAGCAACCTCAATACCGAGAAAGTACAGTAGAGCTCCCAAGTCCTTCATGACAAACTGCTCTGCTAGAATGCACTTAATCTTAGCAACACCCTGCTCATCATCTCCTGTGACAATCAAGTCATCAACATAAACAAGAAGTATCGCCGTACCTTGTCCAATCCTCCTGACAAAAAGAGAAAAGTCGGTTGTCGACCTCCTAAACCCAGTTGCCTCTACAACCTATGATAGTCTCTGAAACCAGGCTCTTGGACTCTGCTTAAGGCCATAAATGGCCTTTTGTAGTCGGCATACACACTCCCCCTAAGCCTCAAAACCAGGCAGCTGCTGCATATAGACTTTCTCTTAGAGATCCCCATAGAGGAAGACATTATTCACATCCAGCTTATGTAAAGGCCAATCTAACTGAACTGCCACTGCAAGCAACGCCCGTACAGTAGGAAGTCTGGCAACTGGTACAAAGGTGTCAAAGAAATCCACCCCATAGGTTTGGGTGAACTCCTTTGCCACTAGATGTGCCTTATACCTGGCAATGCCCCCATCTCGATTGAATTTCACTGTGAATACCTATCTACAGCCAACAACAGTAGCTCCGTCAGGAAGTGGAGAAAGCTCCCAGGTCCTGCGACCCCGAAATGTAGCCATCTCATCCTCCATGGCAGGCCGCCATTTTGGATGAAGCATAGCTTACTAGTAGGTAGTGGGGATCTCTGCAACTGACAAGGCAGAAGTAAATTGCACAATCGACTTCCCAAGATGGGCACTGAGAAGATCACCTGCAACATGGTAGCGAGCACAAGAGCATGGAGCCTTCCTAAGAGCAATAGGAAGATCCTCAGTAACATCAGGTATCGTAGAATGACTTGTGGGACCATTACCAACAGGCAGCTCAATGGAGACAACATGCACCTGTGCAGGAGAGTCTGGTGGCGTGTAGACGGAGATGGTCTCTGCAGAGTCAAGAAAGGTCTACTGTATATGCGCATCGGGCCATGTAGCTTCCCAAAATTATCCACGGGCTCCCTGGAATCTAAAGTAGGAGGTGGGGGAGTCGAAATAGGAATATCCCCAAACTGGATAGGGGGAAAAGGCATCGGAGCATGTGAATCTAAAGTAGACATCCGATGGCCCCTCATAGAAAAATAAGGCACCTCATGAAACGTGACATCCATGCTAGCATAGTGTCGCCTACTAATGGGATCATAACATTTGTAGCCTTTCTGGGTGGTACTATAACCCAAAAATACACACTTGACCGCACGGGGAGCAAGCTTATCCCTTCCAGGACCAAGAATGTGAACAAATGAAATACAACCGAAAACTTGAGGAGGCACAACAAACAAATCTTTATCAAGATACGGTATTTGGTACAGACTCTACTCATAAAGAACCGAACTAGATATCCTGTTGTTTAGGTAGCAAGCAGTCAAAATGGCATCTCCCTAGTAGGAAGATGGAACATTGTGATGTATCAACAATGTCCGAGCCACGTCTAAGAAATGTATGTGTTTCCTTTCTTCCACGCCATTCTGTTGAGATATATGGGGGCAAGAGGTCTGATGTATGATGCCTAGGGAGTTGTAGAACTGAGCCAGTCTCCTGGTGCAAAACTCAAGTGCATAGTCGGTTCTAACAATCTTTACAGCTGTAGAAAATTGAGTCTTGATCTAATTAATTAACATATCAATCGTATTTCCTACATTTGACTTACTATGAAGCAAAAAGGTCCATGATAGTCTGGAGAAATCACTAACAACCACCAAGTAGAAGTGGAATTCCTGCTTGTTTGGAGTACGACTCGTGCCCCATATGTCCATGTAGAGTAAGTCAAAACATGTAGATGACGCAACCGTAGTGCTAGGAGAATAGCTGGAACGATGATGCTTGCCTAGTTGGCAAGCGTCACAAAGAAGATCAATAGCAGGTAATAAATGAGGAATAACCCATCTCAGTCGATCTAGAGAGGGATGTCCCAGCCGACGGTGCCACTGAAGTGCTGTTCCTGCCTTGTATGCCACATCTGTCTATCCAACAACTGCCAATGGAGACTAAGCTTAGTTATACACACCTCCTTCCTCGGGTCCACGACTAAGAGTTTTCCCTGTGAATTTGTCCTGGAAAACATACCCAGCATCATCAAAGATTGCTCTGCAGTTGAGTTCTTTAGTAATCATGCTAATTGACAATAAATTGATAGGAAAATCAGGAACAAATAGAACATTGGGCAGTCATAAGGGGATATGGTAACCTCCCCCTCGCCTTAGACCTGGAAAAGATGTCCATCAGCCACCTGAGCAATCCTCCCAGGAGGGAACATCACGCATCATGCGGAAGCACTCTCGGCCTCCACTAAGATGCCTGGATGCCCCGGAATCAATTAACCATCCATCATCTGCAGAATAAGCAAGAGCATTAGTATCTAAAGTGGTAGACACCACAACC
This sequence comes from Thalassia testudinum, assembly GCA_037157565.1. Classification (NCBI taxonomy): domain Eukaryota; kingdom Viridiplantae; phylum Streptophyta; class Magnoliopsida; order Alismatales; family Hydrocharitaceae; genus Thalassia; species Thalassia testudinum. The sequence continues at coordinate 8,796,493 of JAZHRO010000033.1, forward strand.
TCATCCTGTTTCGTAACAATCTCATCGACCCGCTCGGTAGCTTTAGTCACAGTCTGAACATGACCAATCTTGCCAAAGAATATACCAGTGGCCCACTATCTGCCACCCTATCGACGACGGCGCCCCTTATCTCATGTAGAAGGGCCTCCTCGTCTATTCAGATGACATTGTCTGACACAATGGTCTCTGTCAAGACTAACTAGTCCTGCTTTCATAGCGACCTCCAGCATGAACTTAACAATTCTCGATAAGTTCAACATGCCCAAAGAGACCTAAATAACTCCTTATCAATCAATAAAACGAACTGATCCAAAGGCATCCATCAATCACACCCAATAAAATGAATTCCTTAAAGAAGAAATCTATATTCACGACGAAATCATCCACAAATATGAAATCAGACAAATTTAGACCTACATCTCGGGCTTATGTTCAAGATCAGGACACAAACCCCTTTTCAATCATTGCACAGGAATCGGAGCACAGAAAACCTCCTCTCTGTCGATCTGCGCCACCAACCGTCACTGCCGAAGTATTGTAGCACCGCCGCTGGAGGTCAGCATCACCTACAGTGCACCTGCAGCACCGTCGCAAGCTCAACTGTGGGCTGCTGCGCTGCCGCCATGCCCCTGTAGCTCACCGCAAGCTCAACACGGGCTGCTGTGCCACTGTCGGAGGTCAAATCGACCTCCAAGGAATCCCAGTGTCGCCGCAAGCAGCCCACAATGCTGCTGTGCCACAACCAAGACCTACGAAGGCCGCGAAAAGCGTCCCAGAGCCACCACAATGGCCCACGGCATCGTTGTGCTACTGCTGGAGGCCAAGAAAGGTCCCAACCTTGCTGCAGAGCACCATAAGCATCGCCTCAATGCCGCTGGGGCTCACCCACACCGTAGCAGCACCGTCACGCATGCTGCAGCGTGCCACTAGAGCTCCGCCGTGAGCTGTTGCCACTCAGGAGGGAGGAGAGGATTAGAGTTTGGTGGTTAGGGTTTTAGAGGCTGTGAGGGGTGAGATACCAAGAGCCACAATCTAGGATCGGTGCTCTGATACCAAATTGGTTGAAATGACTTAATTCTATTAGAAACCCTAGGGCTCTCTGATATAGAGAGCCGAAAGGGTAGAAGTACATAAAAGCCCTTGAGGAGCAAACCAAACCCAACAACCATACAACAACAAAAAACAGAAATATAAAATATATGCTAACAAAAATGGTAGGACATATTGGAACTCATTCATCGGTAGCACCTTCATAAACACCAAGAGAGCTTCCAATCATGTGAAACCAGATTCAAGCTAGATAGCCCTAATCTGATCTGCTCCACCCCCAGTGATCCACAAATAAACGTCCCCACCAATGAGGAACTTAGAATAGCGTCCAAGTCCCTCACATCAGGCGACCATGATGAATCCAGTTCCTGGGAAGGTGGATCAAAAGGTGGTGGTAGCAACAGCCATGCTTTAGGACCATCGGTTCTTTTACGCGAGCAAGTCTTCCACCGATGGCATATTCCCTTGCAACGAAGACAAACCACCAGGTCTCTGTAATCCCTAGCCCAATGTCCTCTTACTCGACACTTGAAGCACACCACATCACGGATGAACCGTCCGTCACCTTCGCCCCTCCTCTCATGCATGACCTCCCCCTCTCCGATCCAAGGCTTCAACCAGGACACCTGAGCATATCTTGTTGCATTACGTTATATTGTGAGGGGCGTTTAGTCCTTTTATTGTTTTATTGGACTTATGCTATAATTTTTCCCTCACTTCTCTCTATATAAAGAGGTGTAGGAACGACTTAGCAATTAAGAAAAATCATTTTCTTCAACTTGATATCAGAGCCAAGTTGGGGACTCCACCAAGAAAACCCTAACCCTACCACCAAGCCTCGCTACCGCCGGCCAGCAGCAACAATAGCAGCAGCAGCGTCGCCAATAGCACCACCGCCGCTGCCGATCACTGCAACGATAGGAGGGGCAATAGGAGGGTTGTTTCGATCCCCTCTTCTTCTCCAATGCCTTCTCCTTGCTGCCAACTCTCCTCCGACAGTAGGGAGAGGGTTGTATGCCCTGTTTTCCCTTGCAACAGTGTCTAGGAAGGTCCTTGGCACGTTGGTGATGGAGTTATAAGGTAAGGACCTTCCGGAAGACGTTTGGAAATTCGTCTTTGATGGTATGATCAAATCAATATTTTGATTACTATTTTAGTGTGTGTATTCCCTTGTTGATGCATGTTTTGAGGCGTGTATTCCCCTTGGATTGTTGATCGCGTGTGAGTGTAGTTTTTGGGGTGTCTATTCCCCAGTTGATGCATATTTTGGGGTATGTATTCCTTATTTCTGTCAGAATTCATATCTATGTTTAAAGGTGTTTGTGGTGTGTTGTCACTATGGCCTCAACATCGTCAGAGTCTAGAGTGAAGTAAGAAGAGACTGGAGAAAGTACAGTCTAGAAAAATCCAATTTTTGCTCCTATTATGAAGCTTGATGAGACCAATTACCCATGTTGGTCTCAAACATTCCTTGTAACTATGGAAAGACATAAGAAACATGTCCTCATAGAAGCACCACCAGAGTAGAAGATAGGGAAATATGCAACCTAAAATAGAAATGATGCCATGGTAAGGGCCTGGATACTGAATAGTGTGATACCCCGCATCGAAGATGAAGTCATGTACTACGAAACTACCAAATAGATGTGGGATGGTCTGAAGGACGCATATTCTCAGGAACTTAACTCCACCCAGGTCTTTTAGATTCATTATGACCTCTATCACTTTAAGCAGGAACCCATAAGTCTCTCGCAGTACTATTCCACCATGAAGAGACTCTTAGAGAAATATAATGCATGCAGGCCCATGTGTACCTCAGCCATGTGTAGGGATCAGAGGAAGGAGTTCTCCGCACATATGTTTTTGGCAGGGCTTAATGATAGTTATTCTATTGCACGCTCATAGATTTTGAGCACTGTTTGACCTTCCTTCTATTAAGGAAATATACAAGACACTTAGCAGGTTGTAGGTTCAGTCTACGCCAGAGATTGTTACTAGTCATACCTCCTCTGCTTATGCAGCTGTGAATACTCGTGGAGGACAGAAAGGAGCCTTCAAAGGCAGAGGCAGGGGGCATGCTGTGGTGGTCGTGGCAAGCCCACCTGCTCCTATTGTCGGAGAATTGGCCACATTGAGGCCAAGTGCTGGAACAAACTTGGATGGCCTGCAATTGCCAACCAAGTTTCTATGACTACACCTCCAGCTGTGTCTACTAAGGCAATGACTCTTGCAGGGGCTTACTATGATTCAATTGTACAACGTCCAGCTCAGTTGACCCATGAGCAACCTTAGTCCTTAAGCACTGCTGCTTATGCCTCCGCATCAGGTATGAATAGTCTATGGTTGATTGATTCAGGTGCCTCAGATCATTTGACAAGGAATTCGTAGTGTTCTGGAAATATGCAGAAGGTACCACAGGATTGCTCAGTGCAGCTTGCAGATGGTAGGCATGCCTCCATCTGTGGTAAGGGAGGGGTGTCAGTTACTCCCTCCATTCACCTCTCTGATGTTTATTATGTGCCTGACATGGCAATACAGTTACTGTCTGCTAGTATTATTACTAGGTAATTAAATTTTCATGCCATTTTTTATGCGATTGGATGTACGTTTCAAGACCGCATGACGGGGAGGACAATTGATGGTGGTCATGAGGAGGGGGTGTATATCAGCTGGTTCAAAGTCCTATTGCTACAGCTTGTCGACAAGTACCACTACGAGAAGTGCCTTGCAATGGCATAGAAGACTAGGTCATCCTTCACTAGACAAGCTACGTCGGATCATCCCTCACCTTTCGCCTGCCATGAAGATTCAATGTGATGCCTGTCAGCTGAGGAAGCATCACCGTGCTAGTTTTCCAACTTCTATCTGTTAAGACCTCTATTTAATGAAACAAAATTATATTTTATTGTGAACTAATCTTTCAGGATCACGCTCGCATAAATCAAGTCAATTATCTTCCCCGTGGACCAAAGTGAAGATTATGTTTAGTCATTGTAATTCCTTTATATTTCTTGAGTCTAGACTTATTGTAAGGAGCCTCAGGATTAAAAGATAAACCTTTCAAAGTCGTAAAATAAACATTTAGATAGTATTGATCGACTAAAATATTAGAATTGATCCACTAAATCAATTGATCGATCAAAATAGGAAGATTGATCGACCAAATTAGCCTAACGGTCATATCTGATTTTTCGTAATTAATTGACCAATTAAATATTTGATCAATCAGCAATTGATCGACCAATTAAGTAAATTAATCGACCAATTTGGTTCGAACGAATTTTTTCTAACATTCCAAAAATGCTTCATTTTTACCTATAAATAAGGTTCCACACCCCTCATTTCAAAACACTCTCAAGTAGAAATCCATTCAAAAGAAAGAGCTTTCTATGCTTCTCTCTTAAAGTGCTTCTATGCTTCTCCTTTCACGCCTTCCAAAGCACGACGATTCAAATCTCCGCTAAAATTTTGGTTTGGCTTTTATTGAGGTTCCATAGATTTATACTATTCTTATATCTTATTACTTTTGATTACGAATCCCAAGTTGTTGGGAGAAATCCGTTGTGCTTCTCTTCAGGTTGTAAAGAGAAGTGGTTCGTAAGAAATCGTATCACCCTCGTTCAAGTGGTGCGATAGTGGATGACTAATGTTGCCTAGTTGAGTAAGTCCTAAGCTAGGAGGCTGAAGTAGTGGTTTTTACCCGTAGGGATTTCCACTATAAATCTTTATATATATTATGGGATTACTTTTTTTTGTGCCATATTTTTATTACAATAGATATCACACTTGATCTTATGTTTGTGGCTAAGTAAGATCCGCAAGACCCACACTATCCAATCCAATAGTTCTACTTGTTTTGATTTATTACATTGTGATGTTTGGGGTCCTAAACATGTGACAGGCCAACAGAGACTAATGGATGATTTCTCTCGTTTATCATGGATATGTTTGATGCGGAATAAATCAGAGGTTGGATCCATTATTCAGTAATTTGTGATGTTTGTCAAAACTCAGTTTGGTGTGTGCATTAAAAAGAGTAGAATTGATAATGCCTTAGAATTTTGTACTAAGAATTTGGCATCCTTGTATGAGTCACTTGGCAATATACATCAAATTTCCTGCCCTCACACGTCACAACAGAATGGGATTGCTAAAAGCAATCACTGTCATATTTTAGATACAGCTAGAGCCTTACTCATCTAGAATTTACTACTTGTTATCTCATTAACAAGCTTCGTTCCTCTGTGCTTCATGATCAGATCCAATGGAACATTCTTTATCATGACTTTGATTTGTTTACTATGCCACCAAAGACGTTTGGTTGTGTGGCATTTGTACACCTCCTTGGGCTTGATCGTAATAAATTGGCTCCTAGGGAAATTAAATGCGTATTTCTTGGCTATTCACGTACTCAAAAAGGATATAGATATTTTGACCCTATACACTAGAGGCACTATGTTAGTGCGGATGTGACCTTACATGAATCTATTCCGTACTTTTCCACTACAGGTCATCAGTTGGAGGTTGAGATGGCTATGTCGATGCCTATACCTCCTGTAGCCATGGAGGATTTCTCTCAGAGCAATAGTGTAGCTACTACAAAGCAGAATGTGGGCACATTCTGAGTTGTACCACCAGATGATAATACCTTTAAAGGTGCTACATATCAACTTCCTGTCAGTTCTAGAGAAGACACACCCCCCCTCCTCCTCGGTTCCTATTGAGTCACCACCGTCCTCCCCCACTCAGGTATGTGTTGCGGATACTGACGATATTTCTCCTGATATCGTCTCCAGGTTCTATGTCTATGCCCATAATGAGGATATTCCCATGGCTATCAAGAAGGCTCCAAGATCTTGTGCCCAATATTGTGTTGCTGGGAGTGTTGTTTCTGCTGATTCTCTGGTTACAAAGTTTCATACATTCACTGCTGCAGTTTCCAGTGCTAAGATACCTACCTCTTACCAGCAGGCTCTACTACATCACACTAGAAGGTAGCTATGGAGATGTCAACACTTACTGACAGAGGCACCTAGGAGCTTATTATATCTTTTGCTGTGCACCTTGTTGGAGCCAAATGGGTCTTTACCTTAAAATACAACCCAAATGGGTCTATTTCTCGGTATAAGGCTCACCTTGTGGCCAAAGGATCCACCTAAACCTATGCAGTGGATTTCTTTGACACATTCTCTCCAGTTACACCGCTCTCCAAAGTTCATATACTGATTTCTGTTGCATCTCATTATGCATGGCTCCTACACCAGCTAGATGTCAAAAATGTGTTCCTCCATAGAGATTTGCAGGAAGAAATGTACATGCACCAGCTGCCTGGATTTGAGGTTCAGGGGGAGTGTGTATACAGGCTTCATAAGGCTATTTATGGTCTTAAACAGAGCCCCCGAGCCTAATTTCAATGCCTTCCTGTAGCGTTGTTTGTTATTAGGATGCAAAGGTCCTCGTCTGACCATTCATTATTTATGAGGAAGACCAATGATAATATAGTGGCTCTACTTATGTATGTGGATGAACTTATCCTCACAGGTGATGATGTAGATTGTATTTCTCAGGTGGAGTATTTGGCATGCCAGTTTGTCATGAAAGACCTTGGGAAGTTGAGATATTTTCTAGGCATTGAGATTGCCACAAGTAAGCAATGGATAATTATGTCGCAAAGAAAGCATGCACTTCACATTCTTCAAGAGACAGACATGTAAGGATCCAAGGATGCTAATATTCCAATGGATCCTAAAGTTCATCTCTTTGATGATGTTGTGAAGATGAAGGACAAGGCATATCGACAACTGGTGGGGAAACTCTTATATCTGACTATCACTAGGCTAGATATTAGCCTTGCAGTGGGTAAGTTAAGTCAATTCTTAGACAAACCTACTAATGATCATTGGCAGGTTGTGATGCAAGTATTAAGGTATATCAAGGGATGTCCAGGTAGAGGCATTCTATTTCAGAAGAAGGCTCTTATGTCTATTATTGCCTACTCAGATTACGCAGGAGATGTTGGAGACAGGTGATCTACTACTGGCTTCTACACTTTCATAGTCGGAAATTTAGTGACCTAGAGAAGCAAGAAACAGATTGTAGTTTCATGCTCTAGTGCTGAGTCTGAGTACCGTGCCATAGCACATACTGCAACTGAGATGCTATGGATAAGATCCTTGTTACGAGATTTTCATGTTACTATTCAGGAGCCAATGGAAATGCATTGTGGCAACCAAGCTGCAACATACATTGCTAACAATCTCATGTTCCACGAAAGAATCTCACATGTGGAACTAGATTGTCATTACACCAGGAGTTTGATTCAACAGGATCTGCTTTGTACCACTTGTATTGCATCTTCAAACCAAACTGCTAATATGTTTATTGCGCCGTTGTCTCACCCTCAGTTTGAGAAGTGTAGAAACAAGCTGAGCATGATGGATATATATGCTCCGGCTCAAGGGAGAGTGTCGCATTACATTATATTGTAAGGGGCGTTTAGTCCTTTTATTGTTTTGTTGAACTTATATTATAATTTTTTTCTTACCTCTCTCTATATAAAGAGGTGTACAAAAGGCTTAGTAATTAAAAAAAAAACCATTTTCTTAAACTTATCTCACTCCAAACTTTCTGTTATTGCTTTATGCTTTCCTGAATTCTTTATTTCTTGTATCTTCCATACCTACGTTGTATGCAAGATTACATTTATGTAGATGGATTTTGTGTACCCCTTGACCTCTCTCTATATAAAGGGGCCAAGGGAGTATGTAATACAATTTGGCTAATTTCATTCCCAATACGGTATTAGAGCGACGACACTAGATTGGAGCCCTAATATCCTACCCCCACGACCTAACTAACTCAACTACCTCACCCCTTCTCTCCCTTCTCTCTCGTCACCGATGGGTTAACAACCACCGCCTGCCCCTCCTCACCGACGCACCGCCGCACCTCCTCCCCAGCGGCGCAACACATCGTCACATCTCTTCCAGGCAACACAACTTCACCTGCGACGGTGCCTGAGCACCTCAGCGCAACTTCACCTATTGGGGACGGAGCCTCTTTGTTGAAGGGGAATCAACAACACCTAATGCATTGATTCTTTTCTCTGTTGACTCTATTTGCTGGATCAACATGTTTTGATGAGAGTTTCATTTCTTGTTGAGTGTTGCTAACTACTGCGAATCACGAGAGATACAAAGGATATCACTAATGATTTGTTTGGGCGATTCCTGGATCAAGTGCCTAGATGCAGGGCACCACAATCAAGCTTGATGGGACAAACTTCATGTTGTGCTCCACTTCTTTTCTTCGATTTGTTGGTTCGCATGGTCGGAAGTATATTTTCCTAGAAGATAAGACATCTTCCAAGACAGCTGACTCTGAGTGGAAGATGCATAATGATTGGGTGGCAACAAGTATGTTGAATAGCATGAAAGAGTCTATTACCAAACAGGTTATGCTTTACCAACCAATATGATGTGAGATATTCTTCATGAGATTCATTGTCTGAAGACAAATTTTGCCTGACTTTATAGAATTCTTAAGGATATTCAGATGTTCAAAAAGGGGAGCATAAGCCTTCTTGAATGCTATGGTTCTTTGAAGAACCATTGGGACGAGTAGGATTCCTTTCAGCCGATTACTTCTGATGCTTTTGTTATTGCCAAACAGAGGTAGGCTATACGTTCTATTCAATTTTTTGCAGCCTTGGGGCTAGAGTTTAAGGCCATTAAGGATCAGCTTTCAACATCTGCAGAGATACACAGTCCATAGTAGATTTATGCTAGGTTGATGAGACTCAAGGTTGCAGAGGGCTCTACTTCTTCTAGTGATTCCTTGGCCATGGCCTCTACTAGTCGAGGTCGTGGTTCTTCGGGCAAAGGAGGACATGGTGGTAGTGGTCATGGCCGAAGTAACCTTTGTGTGTGACTATTGTCATAAAACTAGCCACACTACTGATAGGTGCTGGGCTAAGCACAGGTACACTTAGGGATCTCGTGCTAATCAAGCAGTTACTGAGGAGGATACTAGGCATGTATCTAAGGAGGTTACTATTTCTAGGGAAGAGTATGACAGGCTAGTTGCCTCTCAACCCACTACGTCTGCATCTGTTGTACCTTCCTAGGAGACTACTGCATTCTCTACTAGGTCCGAATAGACCAAGTGGATTGTTGACTCTGGTACCTCATCCTATATTACAGGTGATGTTTCATACTTTACCTCCCTTAGAGAGTTCAATGGACCCTTTTAGGTCAGGGTTGCTGATGAAGGAATTTCGTCCGTTACTGGTGATGTTACTTTGACTGATACATTGCCCTATTTGATGTGATGCATGATCCTCACTTTGCCATGAATTTACTTTCTATTAGTCAGATTACCAGAGATTTACAATCATAGTTTTTCATGATCAATATTTCTTTCTGCAAGACCTCCAGACGAGGAAGCGGATTAGTGGACTTGAGAAAAATGGTCTCTATTACCTTACTCTACCATCCTCACCCACTGTTGTCGCTGACTCCGATGTCACCACTACCTACCAGTAGCACCTTCGTCTGGGTCACCCAACTCCTACGCTTCATTGCTAGCAGTTCCTGGTCATCATGTGCCCGACCAATTTCAATGTGATGCTTGTCAACTTAGCAAGCATTACTGATTCACCTTTCCAATTGTTAATAAAAGGATTGATTCTATTTTTTCGCTTATTCATGCTGATGTTTGGGGCCCGTGTAGGGCTACCAGTGAACGAGGTTTTCAATACTTGTGCTTGATGACTTCACTTGGATGTCATGGGTGTTTTTTATTAAAGAGAAGTCAGAAATCCTTATACTTGTTGAAAAGTTTTTCAATGAAATAAAAACATAATTTTCTACCATTATTTGTGTTTTTTGCAGTGACAATGGACTAAAGTTTGTTAATACCCGATTAACTAAGTTTACACTCCGTTTGGTGTTGTTCATCAAACTTCGTGAGTTCACACCTCTCAACAGAATGAGGTAGCTGAATGGAAGTTATGACACCTACTTGATGTTGCTAAAACACTTATGTTTCATATACATGTTCCCACGCATTTTTTGGGTAATGCTATTCTTACTGTTGCTTTTCTTATTAACCGGGTTAGTTCTTCAATTTTAGGTGGCAAGTCTCCTTTCTCTTTGTTATTCCCTGATCAGAAACCGTTTGTATTACCACCGGTAGATTTTTGTTGTGCTATGTTTGTTTATCCTTTTGGAGTGGATAACTTGGCTCTTAGATATGTTAAGTGTATCTTTCTTGGGTATTCTTAAACCCAGAAGGGATATCACTGTTATAATCCTATACATCGTAAGGTTTTTATCAGCGTATGTTTTTTCCCGAAGGGAAGGCTTCTCCTCCTACACTCACTACAAGTATCTCATTGCCAGTGCTCTCTGAGCCTCCTACCACCTCTATGAGCCGGCCTAGTGCTATTTCTACTAAGCCGTTAGGACAACCTCTCTCCCCTACTCCTTATCCACATCACTTCAATCGTCGCCCAAAATCAGTTCCCAAACCCCTTACCACCATTCCTGCTCAACTCTAACCCGATTTTGTGGACTTTGATGGAGGTCATGTAATTCCTACTACCGATCAAGATTGGATCTTCTTATTGCCAGAGGGAGGCTCTAAGGTCTTGTGCTCACTACTTAATCTCCCAACATATGAATTTTGACAATTTGCCTGGTGCTGGATAGTCCTTGTCTTTTGCTATTGACAGTCAACATATACCTTCAAGTCATAAAGAGGCTTTTCAGGAGTTAGCCTAGAGACAGGCCATGCAGGAGGAGATGGAGACCCCTATTTCTAGGGGTACTTGGGAGCTTGTTGACCTACTCCCTAATGCTACTGTTGTGAGGTGTAGGTGGGCATTTAATGTGAACTACTTACCTGATGGCTCCATTCAGAGGTACAAAGCTTAATTTATTGCCAAATGATATACTCAAACTCATGGTATTGATTATTTTGAGACATTTTCTCAAGTTGCTCATTTAAATTCTGTGTGGATTTTGTTATCTCTTGTTAATCTCATGGTATTTTAGCTTGACATTAAAAATACCTTCCTTTATGAAAACTTAGATGATGTGTATATTGATGCGTATGCATAATTTGACAATAACCATGCTTAATTTGCTTTAATTCCATAGCAATACATGCATTACTACATTAGATTAGTGCATTAATTGAATATTTGCATTTAGTTAGGCTTGCTTGCATTTTTGGTTAATTTCATGTCCCTTAATCTTTTTCCATCTTGAATTGTTATTCTTGGTTGTTTGCTTGCAGGAATAAATGTGGAAGATGGAGAGTGGAGCAATGTGCCACAATCATAAGGGGATTGAAAAAGGGGTCGTAATTAAGAAGTTAGGACATCTTCATGATACACCCCTTTCAACACCTAAATTCCACTTCATATGACATGTGTCCCTTAACATAATCATGCTCCAAAGAAATCCCATGATAGGTTGGAGTTCTTCATAAATTGCCGTAAGGATAAGGACCACACCAAAAACTCTCGCACAACCTCCTCAATTAGAAATCCACATAAATGCTCCTCAAATCCCTCCCAATCACATGCCAACCTTCCATAACCTACCCCATAGTCAATGCCTACTCTTGCCTTTTTGAGGACAGAACCAACGTACAAAAGGAGGGATCCACTTTTGGTTGGGGGTGATCTCTCCCTCCTTGGCCTGAGGCCCGACCACCACCATGATGCCCTCTTCACCTTCACCAACTCCACCACCATAACCATTGTCATCTCCATCACACCATCTCCACCGCCCATTATCTTGGAGGCCTCCAGACACAGATACCACCTCTGAGGAGCTTGCACGCCAAGGGGAGGAGACACGCTTCGAGATCTCCGCCATCACTACACCCACATCACACTATCGCCCACTACTCTCCAAACCATCCATTGTTGATAGAATTCTAAGTGTCCATTTAGTACCACCACATCGTCTATTGTGGAAATGTAGAGTGTGTGATGATCTATAAATAGACATGTATTCCTCACTTATTTCTTTGAGAAAAGTAATATAGATACCTTATAAGGGCCTTCTCCCGTAGTTTTCTCCCTATTCTTTGTGAGTGAGATTTTCACGTAAACCAAAATATTTTCATTGTTTATACTTCGATATTATTATCCTTCCGCTTACTTATATTATCCAACTTGGTCTCAGTTCGATTCTTGGGTTCATTTTATTATCATATTTATCACCATTTTTGTTGGAGTTTCAATTTCTTTGATTCTTCTAGAGGAGCCGATGGTCGCAAAGGACGTGGGATCCAATTCTTGAACGAGCAGATCCAATCCTTGTAGTGGATCTCGCGGTAAAGTTGGTGTCGAGGTCCCTCCCCATCAAGCACTGGAGAGGTGTTTGCCACCGAGATCGACCTGCAGCACTTCTGGCAGCAGCAATTTGGCGAAGTCAACAGTCCATGGAGGCGCACACGCAAGGTGGTGTGCAAGGAAGATGAGAAGAGCACAGGTGTCACTCGAGAAGCCGAGGCAATGTTACAGCACTGTGGGAAGCCTCGTTAGCAGCAAAGGAGCCCCTGGTGTCAGCAAGCGGCACCGCTAGAGCTCAAGTAGACCCCAGCACCAACGCGCAAGCGCTCCAGGTTACCACCAGTAGCGATGCTAGTGGTGTTACTGTTGCTGTGTCGCCCATCGGAGGAAGAAGAGGGTCGGTGTAAGGCAGATCTAGCGAGGAAGGGATCTTGCATGCGATGATGCACGTGATCTCCGGCGGAGATCGCGGTGAAAGTCGTGGTTCCGAATACAATCTTGGGCATGAGATCGCAAGGAAAGGGGAGAACAAGGTCATGGCAGTGATGTCAACAAAGATCACAGTGGAAACTTTGAGATCGCGACCTGGCATCAGAGGAGAAAAGGCAAACACTGGAGAGATCCCATTAGTTATGCCCTTCCTTTGTTTATCCCTCCTGGCCTTTATACTTAAAAAAATGATGTAATGAGAAGAGAGAGAGAGAAAAGGGAAAGAGGTCTGAGTTGGAGTAACAAGGGGGGGGAAGGAAGATATCAAGAAAAAAAGAGAGAAGACTGAAAAATAAAATGAAAAACGAGAAGAGGACAAATATCAAAAAAATTAGAAAAAGGGAAAGAAAAAAATGATTAAAAAATTAAAAAAAAAAAAGAAATGGTAAATTTGAAGAGAAAAGGGAGAAAAGTTCTTCTTTAGTCTTATTATTTTTTTCACCTTCTCTATGTTTATTTCTTCTCCCATATGAGTATGGGAGAAAGGGGGAGTATGGATCTCATTATGATCATCCCTTATTTGGGAATCTCTTTATTCCAGGTCACACACGAGAAACCACAACTCTGGAAGATCTAGAGTTTCGAGGTCTCTTGAAGAGAGAGGTCCAGTTTTGAGGTCTTCATAGAAAGGGCCCATGTTAAGTTTCTATGTGGGAGATCTTGTTTTGTGGACTCCAGAGAGGAGATCCAGTGTTGAGTTCTTCAAAGGAAGGCCTATGACAAGGATACTGAATGGAGTGCCATCAACACCAATCAAGGTCTATAGAGAGGCCCATGTCTAAGTTGACTACAACAACTCGTCGTCAAGCTTCAACATCACTAATTTGCCATCATCAACATACTTACCTACAAGCATGAACAACAGTGCAACTGTCGTTTGCAGAGGAGAGACAGTTGTACCAGTTGAGAGTTTCCTTTGTTTTGTTGTGTAGAGAGGTTTCTTTGTGTTACAAGATGAGCATTCCAAGTTCTAGCTTGACGGAGAGTGTTGAGAGAATTGTGTAAGTGGTCATTTAGTACCACATCATATATTGTGAGAATGTAAAGTGTGTTGTGGCCTATAAATAGGCATATACTCCTCACTTGTTTCTTTGAGAAAAGTAATACAGATAGTTGCCCTATAAGGGTCTTCTCCTGTAATTTTCTCCCCGCTCTTCATGAGTAGGGTTTCCACGTATACCTAAGTATTTTCATTATTTCTACTTTGATATTATCATGCTTCCACTTATTTATATTATTCAACTTCCATACATCAAGCTATCAACTATCAGTGTTCTTTACTTCGTCATCTTTTTGTATTTGAACACTTTTAGTGATGTTATAATGCAAGTCTATATGTTTATTTCCTTGATATGTGTGATCATGATCTCCATGCACGGCTAAATCTCTCCACGTGTAGGGCAAAGGGTAGGGGATGGCATGTTCTTTATTCTTGACACATGTCTTGTACTTGTAAGGTAGCAGAACCTAAGTCACTTTATGCCTAGGGCAAGCGCACACATAGGATAGCCCCAGCCTAGGAGCTTTGACCTCGAGTCAGACTATACCCTTAGTGGAGTAGACCCAAGGTAGAGCGAGCCTAAGGGGAGCGATCCTCAACATACACGTGTCAAAATACATCCTGCTAGTCATCCTCGATCCTCAAGTCCCACATACACTTTATGCTCTGGTTGATTCACATACTCGTTACGAGTTTGGTTACACTTCCATTATCTACTTGCATCCTTCTCTATTTTTTGTTTTTGCAAAAATTATTTCACCTCGAAAATCATGCCCAAAAATTTCACTGAAGATAGGTCTTGAAATAAGAGTTCCATGCATATAAATTTTGTCACCTAACTCCTTGTAGAAAGAAAGATAAAACTCAGAGTATTGGCATGTTGTTCTGGTTTTTTATCTCTGGATTCCAACCTTGTTGGAATTTTATAAAATCAAGCACACTCGGATTGCCTCGTAATTTGTGTTGAAATTTTCCTTATCAAATCTAGTTTCTAGAAAAAATTAGCAAAAATTCCTAATGTGATTAGGGCTAGGGTTCAAGAGCGAAACTGATAAGGGGTCAAAATAGGTTGATTAACTCATCCGATTTCTAGAATCAAAAATAAATTTCTAAATACCCTAGAAAAATCCCTAAAAATTCCTAAGCACTCTCAATTGACACCAAGACATACCCTCCTTATGGTTCGACCTAACTTGCCTTGTACTTCCAAGTACATCAGTCTAAACATTTAAATTCGGTGCGCTTTAGACTTAAGCTCTACAACAGCATATATGCAACAACCTCTGGGTTTTAAGCAACAAGGGGAGTAACACAAGGTGTGGAGATTACATAAAGTTATTTATGAGCTAAAGTAGAGTCCACAAGTGTGGTTTGACAGGTTTATTCGATTTTTATGCGACAAACTAAATCTGGGTCTATTATTCTAATTGTTTATGTGGATGACATATTGTTAACAGGTAGTGATAGAGCTGATGTTGAGGCTACCAAGGCCTTCTTAAATTCCTAATTTATCACCAAGGACTTAGGTCAAGTCAGCTATTTCTGGGGAATTTCGATTCATCATGTGGAGCATGGCTTGGTACTTTCCCAGAGAAAATATGTATTGGACATGCTACGTGAGATTGGTATGCTTGGTTATATGCCTACGAATGTGCCTCTTGATTCCTCTTTACATTTGGGTGATGAAGATAGTCCTTTGCTAGATGATGTTATAGGATACAGGCTGTTGAAGTCTAGTTATCATTTATATTGAGTCGTGTACTATTTATTTATTTTTTGTTACTGCTTTCTCCTCTTATGTAATTTACCCAACATCTCTCTCTATATAAAGAGGTGCAGGGCTTACTATTGGAATAAGACTTTTCGTTTCATCCCACTTGGTATCAGAGCAGCGATCCTAAATCGAGGCTCGAGTATCCCTCTGAAATAGGCCGCCAACCCGTTCCACCAAAACCCTAATCTCCCTCTCCACATCATTCATTGCCACCATCGCCGCCATCGGTGGCAGCACAACGGTGATGTTGCAGGGGTGAGAGGCCTCTATGGCGATGACATAGCATCACCGACGAGCCCTGCGACGCTGTAGCTGGGTTGGCGACCCTGACCTACGATGGCAGTAGCAACAGATCCTCCACCAACCAGCAATAGAGCTGTTGGTGGGTCTTGTTTGACCCGATGCAGCAAGGAGGGGAGCAATAGCCTTCCTTTCCAAGGCCACTGGGGGTGCCTCCAAACCCCAATGTGCCCTTTCCAACTATTAGAGGGCTACTATGTGTGTCTAACATGATTTCCAAGAAAGAAATCACTTGGATTTCATGTTAGATCACTTTCTTTATGATCTATGTTGGTTCTACATATCTGAATATTAGGTTTCAGATCTGATTTTGGCATCTTCATGTGATTTCTAAGCATCATGGTTTCATCATCATCCGAGGTGACATTAGAGACAAGTCAGGAGGACGGGAACTAGAAAACCCATTTTTTGTCCCTATTGTAAAGTTGAATGGGACCAACTATGCATGTTGGTCTCAAACGTTTTTAATGACCGTTGAGGGTCATGACAAGGATCATCTCTTACTTAAGCCAAAGCCTCAGAACAAGATCGGAAAGTATGCCACGTGGAAGAAGAGCAATGCTATGGTTAGGGCGTGGATCATGAACGTTGTTTCTCCACGTATTGGAGATGGTATTATGTACTACAAGACTGCAAAGGAGATGTGAGATTCTCTTCATGACACGTATTCCCATAAAAAGAATTCTAGCAAAGTCTAACAGATCTATAGTGAGATGTTTTCCCTTAAATAGGAGGGACAGCCCTTGACACATTACTATGCTACATTAAAAGGGCTTCTAGAGATGTACAATGCGTGCAGGCCTCTATGCACGTGTGGTATTCAGCGGGGCTACCGCAACGAGAGCTGTTCTGCACTTTCTTTCTGGGTTAGGCATAGAATATGGCTCAGTACGCTCTCAGATCCTGACACTGACAAAGCTTCCTTCACTTGAGGAAACGTATAGCCATCTTAGTCGGATTACTAGGGCTACTCCTACTCCTGAGATTACTGGGTAGACTTCTGCGTTGGCTGTTGGTGCAGGTCGAGGCACCAAGGGCCTTCCTTCCACTCGTGGGCGTGGGCGTGGACGTGGCAAAGGACAAACGGGCAGACCACGTCCCATCTGCACTTTCTATAGACGAATTGGTCATGTAAAGGCTTCCACTGGTCTAAGCATCGAAAACCTCCTCAAGCCAATCAAGTTGTTACTACTTCTAAGCTAGAGTCAGATACTGTCACGAGCAGAGTATGATGTAGTAGTACAGCGCCTTGCTCAGATCACTCGAGAGACTCCATCTTCTGATACTACTGCCATAGCCTCTTCAGGTATAGAGTATGTTCTTAGTGTTTCTGACAAGTCCACCTGATTGATTGATTCTGGTGCATCACAGTACTTGAGTGGTGATCATAGTTGTTTTCAGCAGCTTCGGCCTGTCCGTCCTGGTAGGACAATCCAGGTAGCAGATGGTAGGCATTCTTGAGTTGATGGTCAAGGGGAGGTTCTTGTTACCCTAATATGAGATTGCATAATGTTCTTGTTTCAGATTTTCGTATGAGTCTATTATCGGATTACCAAGGATCTTAATTGCAGGGTGATTTTTGATGAACTTAGTTGTGTTTCAGGACAAGCTCACGAGGATGATGATTGGTGGTAGACATAAAGAGGGGGGTGTGTATCGCCTATCACAAACTCCAGTTGCTACTTCATGCCAGGGAGATATGTGTTTTACTACAGGACAGCTCTGTAATGCCATAATCACCTTAGTCATCCGTCTCTAGACAGGCTTCGTCGCATCATTCCTCATATCTTGCCAGCTATTGAGATTCATTGTAATGCTTGTCAGATGGGAGAGCACCACAAATTCTCATATCCTGCTAGTTCTACTGTCACTGAGTCGATTTTTGATTTATTACATTTAACAGTGTTGTAAAAGTCGGTAGTGGATATTCAGTCGGTCAGGCCACCAACTAAGGAGTAAACGGTATGCGGGGGAGTAGTTGGGGAGTACTTGGTTGGGTATTTTTTAAATATATATATATATAAACACACACATCAAGAAGTAAAACATATCATTGCATAAAAGTAAACATATTCAAGTTCAAGATTATAAAATAAGCTACAAACTACAAACAATATCAAATTTATTACAAATTTAATAGTTAAACCAAGGTATAAACCATTACAAATACATTACCAATGACAGAGCAATATAAATCAAAATTTAATATATGCTTGAATCAAATACATTACAATATATGCTTCGGCGATGGAGGGTTTTTGCTTGGTCGAAAGGGAGTCTTGGGTGAAATAAACGATTTTAGGGGAGTGGTTGGGGGAGGGGGCTCGAGTAGGATTTTATTTGACCTAAAAATAATAATATACCTACATATCTATTTTTCTCTCTATGCAAAACTCAGTTGAGTAATCGGTGTCACCGACTATAGGTCCAACTATGGGTTATTCAGTTGATAGAGCACCGCATACGATTACTCGACCAAGTAGGTCGATTTTTACAACATTGGCATTTAAATATATGAGGCCCTAATCGTATTCCAGATCGACTAGGTCATAGATATTATTTGGTTATTGTGGACGATTATTCCATATTGTCATGGGTGTTTCTTTTAAAGAATAAGCCAGATGTCAGGTCTGTGATTAAAAATTTTATTATTGAAATAAAGATTCAGTTTGCTACCATTGTTAAGACCGTTCGTACCAACAATGCACTTGAGTTTGTACTACCAAGGTGACAGCTTTCTATAGGTCTCATGGTGTGATACATCAGACTACATGTCCCCATATATCCCAGCAGAATGAGGTGGTAAAGAAAAAGCATAGGCACCTCTTAGACGTTGCTCGGACTCTACTTATCCACCATAATGTGCCATCCAAATATTGGGGCGATGCAGTGCTTACTACATGTTTCTTGATAAATAAGATGCCTAGTTCTGTTATATCTAAGCAGATCCCATGGCAGGTGTTGTACCCAAATAGAGAGTTATTCCAATTGCCACCTCAGATCTTTAGTTGCGTAGCCTTTGTCCATTTTACTGGACTTAGCAGAGATAAATTGGCCCCTCAAGCAGTGAAAGTGTCTTTCTCGGGCATAGTCATACTCAGAAAAGCTACAGATGCTATGATCTCCTGCAGAAGAGGCACTATGTGAGTGTTGATGTCACCTTCCATGAGACAATACCATACTTTGTCATAGCGACTCAATTGTCTTTTGAGTAAGAGAGGGCACCAATGCCCATTCCATCTATTCAATTTGGAGATGTTTCCAACTACTCAGATTACATCACCACACACTACAAATACAGGCCTTACTCGATTCAGAGATCCTCCACTGATTTTTAGAAAACCAATGACATATCGACAACACACCCCCCTCCTTCGGCACCATCATCTTCCCTAAAGTAGGTATGTGTTGACACTACTGACAATTATGTGTCTGGTGATGACCTTGTAGGTGTTATACCAGTTGTTTCTAAGACTCCTTCTAGTGATGCTGAGGCATTGCCTTCTGAGTCACCTGTTGATGCTGAGCTACATTCAGATGATTTAGACCTCCCAAATGCTATTCGGAAGGCTCCCCAGAGTTCTGCACATTGCTAGGTGGTTGGGGCAGTTTCTTCTGACTATTTGAGTCGCTCATTTTCTTTGTTCACAGAGGCCCTCTCTTTTTCACAAATTCCAACTACTTATCAGGTTATTCTCAATCCAAAATGATGTCAAGCCATGGAGGATGAGATGGTTGCACTACAGTCTAGGCAGACATGGAAGCTCACTCTGTTACCTTCTGGTGCACATACCATTTGCTATCATTGGGTCTTTGCCGTGAAATATAATCCAGACGGATCTATTTCTTAGTACAAGCCTCATGATGTGTTGTGGCAAAGGGATTCACCTAGACATATGAGGTGAATTTCTATGACATCTCTTCAGTAGCCAGGCTTCTACTGTGCAGATTCTTATCTCTGTTGTTACCCATCTTGACTGGCCCTTATATCAGCTGGACGTCAAAAACGCCTTCTTATACAGTGACTTGCAAGAAGAGGTGTACATGCGTTAATCCCTCGACTTTGAGACTCAAGGGGAGTGTATGCATGTTGAGAAAGGCAATATATGACCTTAAGCAGAGTTCGAGGGCCTAGTTTCAGAAGCTATCAGAGATTGTTGACGATATGGTAGTTGTCAGGTCTACTTCTGATCACTCCTTGTTTATACAAAAGACAGACAAGGGGTTTGTTGCTCTTCTTGTCTATGTGGATGATCTCATTATCACCAGTGATGATACAACCGGGATAGTTGAGATCAAGCAGAGGTTGGCAAAGAGATTTGTTATGAAGGACCTTAGCTCCTTGAGATACTTCTTGGACATAGAGGTGGCAAAAGGAAAGAGTGGTATTGTCCTCAGTCAGAAGAGATACGCTCTTGATTTACTACAAAAGACTAGGATGTTGGGATCTTAAGTCAACCAACATACCCATAGATCCGAAGATGCAACTATATGATGCTGAGTCACGGGCTATAGAAAGCAGAGGCTACAAACAGTTGATTGGGAAGTTGCTCTACCTTACCATTACACGCCCAGATATCTCTCTTAAGATTGGCAAACTTAATCAATTTATAGACAAGCCAACTAAGCAACACTAGGATGCTACTATACAGGTGCTCAGGTACCTGAAACAAGCACCAAGACATGGGTTACTATTTAGAAGAGGCAAGTCTAGAACTATAGTGGATTATTCTGATACAGACTATGTTGGTTGCCATTTTGACAGGAAATCCACAACAGGATTTTGTGCTTATGTGGCCGGCAATCTGGTGGCATATAGGAGCAAAAAGTAGAGTGTTGTGTCTTGTTCGATTGCAAAGTCAGAGTACAGAGCTATGGCACAAATAGCTACTAAAGTTGTGTGGGTGAGATCTATTTTGCCTGACTTACATGTCAAGCCTGAGGAACCGATGAAGATGAGATGTGACAATCGAGCGACTACTTACATAGCCAACAATCCTATGATTCACGAGCACACGAAACATGTAAAGATTGACTGTCACTATACTAGAGATTTGACTCAAAGGGAACTTCTCTTTACTACACTTGTTGCTTCAGAGGACCAGACAGCAGACATGTTTACCAAGCCTCTTGCCAGATCTGCATTTGAGGCTTGCTGTAATAAGCTGAGCATGACAGATATCTATGCTCCAACTTAGAGGGGAGTGTTGAGTACTCTAGTTACCATTTATATTGAGTCATGTACTGTTTATTTATTTTCTATTTCAGCTTGGTCATCTTATGTAATTTACTTAACACTTCTTTCTATATAAAGAGGTATAGGCTTTACTATTGAAATAAGACTTTTCATTCCGTCCCACTAGGGTTATGATAGGAAAGTTGTATCTCATTGTTACTAGACCTAATATCACCTTTGTTGTTGAATCAATTTATGTAGGCTCCTCGTAAGATACATTGGATAGGTGTATATCAGGTGATGCGATATTTAAAGAGAGCACCAAGAAAGGGTTTACCTTATAGGGCACATGGTCATGTTGATGTTCATCGATTTTCATATGCTGATTATGCTAGAGCACATGAGGAGAGACGATCCACTACAGGTTACTACACTTTTGTTGGATGAAATCTGGTCACATGGGAAAGAAACAGAATGTGATATCCAAGTCAAGTGTAGAGACTGAGTATAAGGCAATAGCACAAATAGCTTGTTAACTCCTTTAGATGAAATCTCTTATCCATGATTTTGGTGTTGATATTCAAGGAGCAATGTCTATGTTATGTGATAACAAGGCAACGACATTTATTGCCAATAATCATGCTTTTCATGCAAGAACCAAGCATACGAAGTTGATTGTCACTTTATCAGAAATATTCTCCAAGGGAAGATTACTACTCCTTATATATCTAATGAGAACCAGATAACAGATCTTTTTACGAAGGCCCTACCAAGAAAGCACTTGGAGTATCTCTCTGACAAGCTAAGCATGTCTAACGACTATGCTCCAACTTGAGGGGTAGTGTTAGAGCATATTTTCTATTTTCTGTTATTGCTTCTATGCTTTCCTAAATTCTTTATATCTTGTATTTTCCATAGTTGCACTGTATGCAGGATTACGTTTCTGTAGATAGGTTTTGTGTATCCCTTGACCTCACTCTATATAAAGGGGCCAAGGGAATACGTAATACAATTAACTCATTTCATTCCAAACACTACCAAACAAAGTTCTAACTCCTTAAAAGAATACGACAAACAAAAAATAGTAGTGCAAAGAATAGACTTCAATGAAACAAGTCTTCCACACAATCAAAGAAGCCTCACCCAGCACCCTTAAAGCCTTTTCCTTACTTCATCAAACAATGGTGCCAATCTGCAACCATGAGCATGAGGATCAAACGATTGTGAAAGGCCCAAATACATAGGTAGCAATTATCATATGGGTGTGCCTTATAAAGCTACAAAAGCCTCCATTTCTAGATCATACACATGAAAGGGAACAAAAGAAGGTCACTCTTTATTTATGCAATAAAACTGTAGAAAGATAGTGGTGATGTCGGCATATGTTGATATCTTCATAATCATTGAAGATGATAATCAAAGAATTTCTGATTTAAAAGGTACCTGACAACAAACCATTTCACTGAGAGCATAGGTCCACTTCACTGCTACCTTGGAACTTAAGTTCCTATTGTAAACAGGGAGTTGTATATCCCAGAGGATGTATGCTATATAGAGATTGGCAATTGGGTTTGTTAGGAATAAAAAGCCACGTGGGACTGCCACATGGCATCCAGACAGGCACGTGCAGCAACAATGGGGCCCTTAGGGTCGGCAGCAAAGAGGACCAAGGGTCCTAATTTTGGTTGCTTAGGTTTCAAGTTTTGGTATTTTTGTTAAGTGAGTTTTAGGAAAGTTGTTTTAAGAATTAGTTGTGAGGATTTGTTCTTTCTTGTTTTAGAAGATTTGATTTGATTGAGTTATTTCGAAGTTTAGAGGATATGTTCTCTCTTCTATAAACGAGAGCCTTCCTCTTGTATTTATCTCTTGAGTAAGCAATAATATTTCCAACACAAATACTCCTCTCCTCTCTCTCAACATCACCGTTGGCGACCATCACCTGCCACCATCAAGCAGCCGATCATTGCTGCTCCTGCTCTCCCTATTCCAACGTGGAACAGCCCCTGTTGAGCAAATGCAGTCGGCAAGGGGGTTTACGGGAGGGCACCGATATGCAGGCGTGCCGACGGTATGTTCGGCATGCCGGTGGAGGGAAGCTGCAGGCGGGAGTTTAGAGGGAGCGAAATTGGAGGGAAGAGGGAAACAAGGTCACACACACACACACAAAAAATTATATAGCTTTAAAAATATTCATAAATGATTGTTGTAAATATGTTTCTAATATATTGATTCACTTGTGTCACACACAATTTTTTTGCCTTTTTTTTATTATACAGCTTTAAAAATGTTCATAAATGATTGTTTTTTATTACATACAACTGTAAATATGTTCCTAATATGTTGATTCACTTGTATTCCAAATTTTAATCATTTCTATTATTTTTGTCCGAAATGTTATTTTTTCGGGTCATCGAAATTGTCAAAATCTACCATCGAAAAATGGATACACACCTACAATTTCATCGGCACGGTGTCGAAATCGACATGTCGAACCTTGACGCCAAGGGAGCCTTCACACTCCACGTGCGCCAATCTTGACAGGGTTCTAAACCAGCATTCACACTTATGGATCCCAAACCAAATGATGGGAATGTAGAGATGTAGGTGCCCGCCAGTTTAGAGAGTTGGTGAGTAAACCCTTGTGCTTGACTATTAAACGACTAGCTATCCCATTGGTAGTTGGGAAGATTAACCAATTCCAATCAGACTGTCATGGTAGACTTATGTGCAGTTATTATTCTTAAGTACTTGAAATCCTATCCAAACAAAGGAATCCTATTTACTAAGGGCACACCTTTCAAAGTTATGGCCCTGGTGCAAATTATGCAGGTGAATTAGTATCCTTGGTACTGTTATGATCCATATGTATGGCGCCACTTTTGCATGCATGTATGTGTGCATGCATGTGAATGCAATGTGCAGGTGTATATGTAGGGGCATGTGTGTGAGGCAAGAGTGTATGTGTGTGTCGGTATGTATGCATGTGTGTATGTTGCTCCACTAACATTTCAAGAACATATCAAGGAAGAAGAGGCATGGTTCAGGAAAGAAGTTTCTGGTATGTATTTTTCATTTTAAATTGTAGATGAACCTCAAGAAGAACCGTATGATTCCCAGAGGGTTTTTTTGCTTAAAAAATGGAAGGAAAATATTTTTTGTAGTCCAAAGGAAAGCCCAGCAAATAAAAGTAATCGAAGCACAAAATCCCTTTTACCAATGCTTCGTGTGCTTATGCTTGCATTAGGAAAAAAATGGGAAAACAAAGAATTATAAAGGGACCCTCCAGATTCTGTCCCATGTGCGAAGAAAAGTGGCTTTTACCTGGGGGAGGGGAAGAGGGATGATGGAATCCTAAAAAAAGAAAGGAAAAGCATAAACTCTACGATAGTGACAGAAATTTCTTGGTTAATTGGAAAATGTTTAGCTTTCCTTTCCTTCATTTCCCAAGAGCATAAATCCCTCCCTAAAATGCCTTAAGAAATTCCGAAGTTAGCTTATTTGAATTGAAGTAAGAATGATGTAAAGTTGCAGGCAGATCTCTGCACTGCCATTTGTCTACTCGAGAAATGAGAAGAAGATAGAAAAGATGCACTTCCATCGATCAACAAGTAGCCATTTTCAGCATGGGCAACCATCCATGCCTGCCTAACCTTAAAGAGAGGATAGGAATTGGTTTCACAATTGAAGTTTTCCTAGCAGATTGAAATTGAGGGCCAATGGTCACTTATACAACTAGTTGTAGGAAGACCAGCCATTCCAGAGATAAGCTTGAGGAATGGTCTTCTAAGCAGACAGAGTAAGCAAGAAAGAAGAGAATAACTGATCATATAACCAATGGTGGGAGGTTGTTGATTGTCAAACTGCTGTGAAAAGTCCTATAGTCCGCTTTAGAGCTACTAGACCAATTCTGCCAGGAAAATTAGTCATAATAATAGCTATAATAGGATCAAAAGGCTCTGTCTCTTCTTCTATCTTTTCATTCAACAAACCTCTCTCAGGAAAGTATACACCAGTTCTTGTATGATTGGAGGAGCAGGACTAGAAGGAACTTATACCTTCCATCCCATCCTCCATGCTGTTTAATCACGTTGGCATGGATGAAGATGCCATGTGGCAATGACATGGCAGCATGGGGCCCCTTATGGGGCACGTGAATAAAGAGGAAAGGGAATATCCCTTGCCTTATGTGTTTTTCCAATTATGGCTCTTCTTATTTTAACATATCGGATTTAAATAATTGATTAGATAAAAAAAGGAGTTGTTAGAGTCCTTGTTTGATTTGGAGTCCTTATTTAGTTGATTGTAATTGATCTCTTCAAATATATAAAAGAGAACATAGTCCATGTGATCTCAAGTTCTCGTAATAATATTTTCTACCATTAAGAACTTGAAACATCACAGTCGGCTTCCCTGTTATTATTCACATGAACAGTAAAGCATTCTTCATCGTGAATAATACCAATCTCTCTCTCTCTCACCAAATCTCTCTTCCTCCCTTCTCTTCCCACGTGTGTAGTTCTCGCTCAAGAAGGAATCCACGCTTGCATTGCGATTCACAACATGGTATTAGAGCAGGTTCCTGGGCATGTCCGATCTATACACGTACAGAAGAAGCGAGGAGTGTGATTCACACACAAGATCCCTTTGTCATACGTGCACCACGTAGGTAGTTTCTATAAGTCTCGTACTCCACGCCACCCTTCATCTGATGTTGGAGCTCTCTCACACACTCCTTGGAAGACCTTAAGCGCCTTATGCAAGGGTCTAAAGCCTATTTTACTTGGGGGCAAAGTTTGAAATGCCGATTTCGACACTGTACCGATGAAATTCTAAGCGTGCATTTCGTGGGAACATCGTGGAAATGGCTGTTTTTCAATAGGCATGCCGATGAGCATACCGAGGGCACACCGTGGAAACGCCGAGGGCATGCCGATAAAAATGACAAAAGTAGTCAAAAAAACCAACAGCAGCCTCAGCATGACCATTGATTTCACTGGTATGCCGACAATATCCCTGCATTTCGACACCTTTACCATGTCGGCATGGGCTTTTCCCAAAAAAGGCCTTGCCGACGGCATTTAAATCGCTGCTTAGGGGGTTAACCCCTCAAAAGGGGGCTTAATCCCCATTTACTTTGCTACTTAATCCATCATCTGATAACTTGGGTTTGGACACTTTAACACCGGTTTCCACTGATATTAGCCAAATTACATCTCTGACACTTCTCACATTTTATTCCTAACACCACTGCCAAGTAAACGCCACAAGAGTTAACACTACAACTTAACACTAATTCAAGTAAACACAAACTGGTGTTAACACAATTGCAAATTAACACTAATTTCACATTTTTTAACACTACTTTCCTAATCCTCCAAGTAAACAAGCTCTAAGGAGACGAACAAGCACCCTTGATGTCATGTCCTAGCATCTTATGCAGGATGTAAAAGTATGTAGAACGCATTTTTTGAAGACGAAGACGGTGGAAGCGAAGGCTCAAGTTACTACTGGAGAGGCAAAGATCCTTGTTCAAGGTGCCACATCAAGTTGATGGGGGCCTTGAACTTCATCCTGTGGGCAAGTGCCTTCAGGGTCATTATTGGAGATAAGAAGCTTCACATCCCTACAGATAAAATCCCAGACTTACATGGAGTGAAGATGAAGTGGGAGATACAAGAAGATTCCACCGCCCGAAGGAAGAAGCCTTTGACTCGTCATCATGCTTAGGATCGAGTCCTATTCTATCACATCATCGATAAGCATGGAAGGCCTCCATGTGGATACATGTCCACTCCATATCCACGAGAGGCCTCGTTTACATCCGTGCATTTAGAGAAGCTCTGAGCATTACTCAAAGAAGAGTCGAAGACCACGGCAAACATAGCCATGACTTTTGAGGTTGCCAAAAAGGCAACGACTTTCGAGGTAGCAAAAGGTTTCTCCATGGCAGCTGAGGCAACAAATAAAGAACCAGCTATCTTCACCAATGCAGGGGACAATAAACAGTAGTGGGGACTCTAGTCTTAGCACAAGGGAGCAAGTCTTCACCTTTGTCGGCCTCAACTTGAGGGCATGTATTGGCATGGACAAAGATGCCACGTGGTGATGACATGCCAGTGTGGGATCCCTTATAAGATGCGTGAATAAAGTAGAAAGGGAATATCCCTTACCTTATGTATTTTGCCAATTGTAGCTTTTCTCATTTTAGCAAATAGGATTTGAATAATTAATTGGCTAAAAATAGTTGTTAGACTCATTATTTGATTTGGAGTCCTTATTTAGTTGATTGTAATTGACATCTTAAAGTCGATAAAAGAGATCATAGTCCATGTTATCCCTTGAGTTCTCATAGTAATATTTTCTACCATTAAGAATCCTCTCCCAAGAAATATCACAATTGGTCCCCCATTACCATTCACATTAACAGTAAAACATTACGAACAGTACCAACCTCTCTCTCTCACCAAATCTCTCTTCCTTCTCTTCCCACGCATGTACTTCTCACTCAAGAAAGGATCCATGCTAGCATTGCAATTCACAACAAATCAAAGGGCAGAGGATTGAAGAAGCAAGCCTTAAGCAGATTGATAATAGAAACCACACCTCTCTCTCTCTTGACCTCGCAAAAGCTATGTCTCCTCTACTACTCCATTCAATAGCCAAGGAACTTTTAAGTGCGAATTTCCTTGCTCTTCCATCCTCCCCAGGGTTTTGTAGTATGAATGTTAGCATGGATAAAGGGTCATGTGGCGCATGTGTGTGCATGCAATCCCACGCATGAGTTGGCATGAGTTGGTGTCTTGGAGTCCAAGTTTGCTTATTTACTAAGTTAAGAAAGTAGGATTTGTTTGAATTAATTTGAATTTGCTTTGCTTAGGTTGTTAAGGACTTGTTTCCTTGATTGTAGGGTAGTTCGATTTCTATTAATAAGAAACCAACACACCATGTTTATTTGAGTTAAAATAATAATATTTTCTATCTTGAGAACTCCTCACTTCTCCCCTTCTACTCCAAGATATTTCTCTCTCTCACCAACTCTCTTCCATGCCATCTTCTTCTATTCGTGAACCTTCTCTTCCATGTGGGTTCACCAAAGCACTCTGATTCCTTACAACAAAGAAAGCAACTTGCATAATGCCCTCTCTTTTCATCAAATGGCGGGATGGGCATAAGCATTACCTCAAACAATTCAACTAAATGAAGCACAATGCACCAGGTCTCCTGAAAGTCGATTCTATTGCTCACCTATGCCTACAAAATCAAGTAGAATGGAATGACGTATGAAGCTCAACAAATGGAGCAACTTAATTTGCCTCCTTTCCATACAACTCGAAACTACAAATGGCAAGTCGTTCCTTCTATTGCTCTAGTTAGCTCTCAGCAAAACATAGAGAAAGGGCATTGGTCTTCCTCAAGCTAGTGCACTTGAAAGCATTTTCAGAGCTTCGAAAGTTTGATTGTCTTCAACCTCTAGTTGGTACTGTCGTTCCTTCAATGTTTCCAATGATTTGTTTCACATCATAAGGAACCCATTAGATCTTTGGTTTGCATTTCTTTTACTTAATTTGAAGATCATTTTTACTCCTACTGCATACAATTGAGTTCTACTAGATTTATCGTACCTTTTCATTCTTGGGATATTGTACCAAGGTAACCCACTTGTTGGGATCCCTTCCTCTCTAAAGAACATAAAATTCTCTTTAGCAGAAATGCAAAAAGATGATTTGCCTACAATTGAGTTACTCATGTTCAAAGTAATTTGTTGGCGAACATTGACCAAATATTTGGCAAACGATAAATCGTAAGTCAAGGAGACTTAAGGAACCAGTAACTCAAAGAGGGGAAACTTTCTTGATAGACTTATCTAGTTGTCATTGCTTGTGTTTGCAATTTTCTTTATTTAACTCACTAGTATAGATATGAAATCCTACAAGTAAGCCCAACTTGTGAAGCTTGACATAGCAACTCAACTTTGCAAATGGCCGCCTCCACCAGCAACATTGAGGGAGGACCATTTATTAATGGTACTAGTGGTGGTACTAGAAGGGCAAGATACAATTCTTCCTTAAATCGATGACCTATGAGATGTAGGATTCCTTTTTTTTCGAAAGTTGAAGGGAAGGCCATTCAAGATCAATAGCCTTAAAATCTTATTTAACTACCAAAAGCATTACATTGAAAGTTATTAGAAGTCCTATCCATACTCTACAACACCAATTCTTGTCCTATAAACAATGATATCCTTGTAAGGACAAGTAAAACATTGCCTTACTCCATTCATGCCAAATCAACCAATGTAGGGTATGGGGGAAGCTCACTCTTTCTTGGATCTGTATTGTGCAGATCCACATGTACTTCCACATCGAAATGAGGCCCAAATATCACTGAAAGCATTCGCATTGAATTCCATCTACATATCTTCCCACACATTCACCATAGGACAACTAAAAAAACAAATGATCATCATCCTCCTCTGCTACCTTACAGAAGAACAAGTGCCACTTACAGTTTAGGAAGTCAGTCACAGGCTAAGTACATGCCTACATATGTGTATGCAGCCATATCTCTGAAGAAAGTACTATTAAGCAAATCCATCCATATGGGCGTAGGATTGCATAGTTTGGCCAACTAACTGTATACTCACCCAAGTATACCCCCAACTTTGAAATAAAGCCTTCCAGATAAATGAATACCCATATAAGCCATCATTTTTGTTATATAATACTTTACGAATTTTGATCATGTTAATTCTAGACTTATAGCCTTTGAGTGTGTGTGTGCACATGCATGTGTGTGTTTTGAAAGAGTATAGCCTTTGCATTTTTAATTATGATTTTCCATATAATACTTTATGAATTTTGATCTTGTGTTAATTCTAGACTTATACCTTTTGTGTGTTTGTTTTTTTTTTGAAAGAATATAGCTCTACATTTATAATTTTGATTTTTCATATGGCTGGGAAGAAGGATACTTTTTCTTGAAGAGATATATGACACAAACATTATCAAATTAAAGAATTTTTCTTTTTTTTGACAACAAGAGAAGGGGGTTAAACCCCCTAAAATTCATTGAAAAGAACTAGTTGCAGGATACACCAATAATTACACAACATATTAAAATGATATAAAACACCCTTAATAAAGGCCTCTTTCAAATATGATCCTATAACACACTAACCAAAATGCACTAGAGCGTGATGAAGGCTCTCTTTATCATGTTGGCATCCACAAAGGCCCCATGAATGCTTACCTAGAAATTTGAAAAAGAGGCATAGCTGATAGACTAGTTTGTGGTGCCCCACTGGTAGGACTGAGTAAAGGAGCAAGTAGAAAAGAGAAGGTTTTCATCTTCAATCCCTTCACCACAGAAAGCGCAAGGAGCATCAACATTGGGTGCCCAGCATCTCCTATAGTCCTAGGTAATTAGCCTTTGTCTTCGTAATAGCCAAATGAAAAATTTTAACTTGAAGGGGAATTTAGATATTCAAATCTTCCTCCAATCGATTGCAAGGGCTTCTTCTATATTTAGCATGTGGTCCATGAATAGCCAATACACTTTCCTGATAGAAAAACACTCGTCACCAAATCCAACCATCCCACCCATGTCACCAAACCCAACCATCCCTACCCATTTCAAGTCTTAACCCCTAGATGGTCTACAACATCAATATAAACTCAACAGACTTAGCATCCAAAAGGAATTAAGGTAGAGGTAGAGACCAGCAATCATTTGCAAAGCACTCCAGAACAAAGATATAAGGGTTTAGGGCCAAGGTGGCTAGCCTAGGAAAAGTGTCCACAAGGGCACCAACAAGGAACCACTCCCATGTCTAGAGTTGTAACCTCGAACCATCTCCATAATGACTTGTACCATGTGGCACAGCCCAGTGTTTTATATGTCGCCAGCATGCCAACGATATGGCCATTTTTGGACAATAGGCATATCGACACGGAAAAGTTATCGATATGCAAGTGTTCGTCGGTATGCCAGCGAAACCGTCAACATGCCATCGGTAAGGTCGACATGTTGCTAACAAGATTTGTTGTGTTGCTGTTGTTGCTACTGGCACACACTCTTGCTACTGGCGCACTTTGCTACTATTACTACTGCTACTAGCCAGCCTAGTGGATTAAATCTCCAACATAGAAAATATTGATAGGAATAATTTTAGGTCATCGATAACCTCGATAACCTAACATCGATACACATGCGTTTCCACGGCATGCCCTCGACATGCCCACAATACGCGCACTTAGAAAGTTATTGGCACGGCATCGATATCAGCACTAACCATATGCAACTTTTACAGCCTTGTTCAAAGCTGAGATGATCCTTTCATGGGCACCCTCCTCCCAACCCAGAGTCTCCATGAAACTAACAAATAACCTTCTTCCAGAAGGGCTTACCAGGACCCATAAGCTGGAGGACCCACTAAGTAGAGCATCATTCATTACTTGTAAGTTAAGCACCCCCAGCCCCCTTGATCCTTTGGTCTAAACACCTCTTCCAAAGACACCAAGGAAAGAAGACCATCTCTCAAGCGAAAAGCCAAAAGAAATCTACACTGAATAAAATCTACTCTTTAGGACTAAAGCAGGTATCCACAAAAGGGAGAGGGCCAATAGCATAGAGGACAAAACCAATCTACCACCTTTTAAAAGGAAGACAATATCCCCACCCTTAGTCCTCTTCTCCAGTATCTCGATAGTGGGGATCCAAACTCTAACAGTAATACATCCCATAGTAAGAGGAAAGTTGAGGTATCTAAAGGGTGTATGCAGTAACTGGACACCAAGGATCTCTCTTCATTGGGTTGCTATCTCCTAGGACATACAAAAGGTAGAAAGCTGAACTTCTGCAAGTTCACTTTCAAATCAAAAGCTTCTCCAAAAACCTCCAAGAGTAACCTAATCGTGTATGATTCATTAATGGAGTCCTTAACGAAAATAATCCTATCATCAACATTCTATAGCAAGGGAACCACTATACTCCCCTCAACAAGAACCAAAGCCCTTAATTGCAAAGAGCAAAACTAGGTGGTTATCATTCGGATAATCACCCTTTCACTTCTCAAAAAAAAAAATTGCAAAGACCAAAACAAGCATCAATCAAGAAGTCAACCATTAGAACAAAGAGCATCAAGGTCAACAGGCACCCTTGGTGAACACTTCTCCTTGGCTAGATCTAACCCCCTTAAGTAGATCCTCATACTTCATACTCTTATGTAGTGACCCATCTAACTAAATATTGCATACCGACCTTTTAAACCTCAGTGGCACTTGCATCCAAAGATCATCCCTGCCTTCTTTTGGACCTACACGAAAAGCGTAACAATCTGGACACTATCCCAAAGCAAGGCTTAGCGAAATACCTTTGTTATGACCCTCTTATGTCTTGGTTTTCAAGCAAAGAATTGCACATTTGATAGGAACTTAACTACCTATGATAGTCCACAATCATGAAGTCTTCATCCCAGTCAAAAAAAATGTAATCTTAAAGCACATCCTACCCCCTCCCCCCCAACCATCCTTAGCATACAGGAAGAGAGACATACTACCAATATCCCCATGCAATTGCACTATCTTCAACAATTGGGTATCAAATATGCCTAACAAAGGAGTAGTTCATCCGCCCCTATTAGCCTTTAAGGAGCTAGCACATTCCATGCTTCTCCGATCATGCCTTAAACGAGCAAATCGTGTCATCGACATACCACAAGAACAATACCAACAGAAGCAAATTCGATGCAAGCCACAAACTAGAAAAAAGCTATATGGGTATGCAGTGCATGAGCAAATAGCCAAAACAACGAGCAACAGGAGCAAGAGACACCTTTGTCTTACACCACTCTTAGGATACACCCATCCTCCAGCCAAATTACTATCAAGCAAAATAGAGAGGGAGGTGGTCCTACCGCATCTCTTCATTTATTGGACTTAGACATCTGGCAATCTCCTTACAAGCAAGCACCATAGAAAGCCCCAATCAACTGAATCATACGCCTTTACAAAGTTCACTTTCATTAAAAAGCCTTTTTCCCTATCCTCTTCCAAGTGAAGACTATTTCCATTGCTGTAACAAAACAATATGGCAAATACTTCCTTTGATTTCGAGGATGGAGAGGATTGTGTCTTGGGATTCTGCTATGTAGTTACAAATTTTGTAACTCTTTATTCTAAGCAATGAATCTGGGTGGTTATCATCTGGATAACAAACCTTTTACTTTTCAAAAAAAAAAAAACTTCCTTTGGTAGAAGCAAACCGCCTAGGTAAGATTAAAGATCCCACAATTTTTTTGAGAAGAATAAAGATTCTATAATTGTATGCAATCCATTTGTCAATGCCTTGACTACAATCAAGTAAAAACACATTAGAAAGGGAAATTGGTCTAAAATCAACAATTCTCCGTAGACTATTTCCTTGGGACCAAGAAAAAATAACTAATTCAAATTCCATAATTGTATGCAATCCATCCGCCAATGCCTTGGCTACAATCAAGTAAGAACACATTAGAAAGAGCAATTGGTCTAAATCAACAACTATCTCTATAGACTATTTCCTTGGGAGCAAGAAAAAAAAACTTATCAATATATTGAGTCCATGGTTACCCCTCAAAAACACCCTTGGTGACTGCCATCACCTCATCACTCAATACATCCTAAAGCTCCTTGTAAAAAACAAAGAAAGAAAAACATCAAGACTCCTTGTAAAAAACAAAGAAAGAAAGACATCAAAACTTTGTGAAGGCCAGACAAGCCCAATCTGACCTCTCCTACGTCTGCCACCAGAGACTCCCTCCACTCCAAAGAAAGTCGAGCAATCTCCCTTCCTCTCCATTTCCAAGCAATCATATGTTGCATACCATAGAAACTGCCTCAAATAAGATGAAAAAAAGTTCCTGGTCTAGTCATGGTCTTCAAGCACCCCATCCCCCACTAAATCATGTCAACTTCTTTATTTTCCTCCACTGCATAGGCATAAAACTACTTGTCCTCACCCTCCTTCAGCCAAACCACTCATGACCTCTACCTCCATTGGATCTCAAACTTCTTGTCCTCCTCCTAAGCCATTCGTTGGTGACTAGACTATTCAAACACTTCCACTGGAGAAGTGTTTGATCCAGTGGAAGTGTCCTTTGATCTTGCTCCTTGTCTAGCCAAGATACAGCTTCCAAGACTTCATTCCTCCTTCATAACCTCCCGTCCTTGATCTATTTCTCATATGGCAACAGTCTAAAAGCTAGAGTATGTGCTGTTTCAGTCTGAAGAGTGCACACGCATCCATTAATCCCAGATAGCTCTCTAAATCCTAGCTCATTCAAGTAGGACTCCTCAAATTTTACGTATGTACCGCACTTAAGTCATTATATGATCTCTAGCACAAAGAAGTGTGGTTAGAGAAGGGGAATCACATACGAAACAATAAATATCTCCATAAAATTCATGGTTTGAACTATTTCAGGTAATTTCTAACTGCCTATGAGCACTAAATAATCAACATAAGCTCTCCACATGGCAGAAACTCATTAGTTTAAATCCGTAAATCCTAGACTCTCCACAACTCTGCTAAGATTCATGCATGAAGCTTTTTCCTCATGGATGCAAGTTAGTTGATTGACTCCTTACCTGACATCTCATCTTTGGCAAAGCTTCCTATAGGAAGTAAGTTCTTGGTAACATCAGCATCACCACCTTAAAACCAAGTTTCCATGAGCACTTCTCATGCTCAATGGTGGGCTATCTGGTTGCAGAGGGATTCTACATTGGCTGGGAAAATCAATCTCATTTGAAAATAACTTTTCAAAGAAAAAGAAAATCTTATGTGAAAATATTATGCAAAGCAATCGATTTCTTCTAAGTTTCTTGTGTTTCTTTATAAGGAATGGGCTTGTGCTAGCCTCAATAATCATCCTTTAATATCTTAAAAAAAATAAAAATCACTCTAATAAGATGGCATTAAATGAAATCCTCCTCCAAGCACGATGTGAGCTGTCTACTGAAATATACTTTACCATAAAATATAAATCAAAAGATCCTTTCAAAAATAAATAAATCAAAAGAACCAGGACAATAAGAAAGATTGAATATGTGGGAATAGATGATTGGATGTATAACCTGGAGTTCTTCAATTTGTTTCTTCATAACATGATAACTACAATATTCTGCACATAACTGTCCATCCCATGAAGACTGGACTGCTGTGGCAGGTTTAGTTTCGAAGCCCTCATCCATTGAGTAGTATTTTTCCAAAGGTGGTGGAATTGGCAGATGTGCATGCTTCCTTCCAGAGGATGTTTTCTTTTTTGGTTGACCATGGGAATTTGAGCTGGGTGGATGTCTAACGATGACAACATTGTTAACAGGGCCTGCAACAGATAAATAGAAGAACTTAGGGCATGTACACAGTAAATGCAGAACAAAATATTGCATCAAGACAGTTGCAAAATAAGTTAACAGAATATTATGCAGAATACAATCTGTACAAAATAATTCTTGTATATTGAAGTCACTGCATGGTAACTTTATCCAATCCAAACTCGGGGAAATACAAAGATGTCAATTGATATCTGCATAAAATTATGCATTAAGACCCAGAGAACAGTTGTTCCTACCTATCCCATAAGCTTCGAAGATTGTTTTTATATTGGTCTTCTACCACGCCCATTAGTTGAAGCTAACACTATTACATTCAATCGATTTGCGCCCATCCTTTCTGTACTTCCTGTTCCTATAAATCCCTCCACTGCCTCTCCCCATGCCACCTCTCAAGCCACCATGTTCCTCCACATTCTTCCTCTGCTGTCCCCTGGCAACAACAAGCGCAACCACTACAGGTACTGCCACCCAATACTCCACTCTGGCACAAGTATGCTTGAACCAAAAAGCCACTAACATGGCCATCACCAACACACCCTCCAACTGTTTCCCACAGAGTACCCTCCCCCCCCCCCCCCCCCCCCCCCCCCAACAAAAAAAACAAAAGAAAAGAAACAAAAAAAAAACACTAAAAAAAGCAGCTTCATCATATTTACAATTAAACTAAAGGTGAATCAATGAACTAGCATACAGTGTTGACAACCTACTCAACCAGAAACGAAGCTCAACATTAATCGGATAAAATGAACCAAGTGATTTATTCGGTAGCCCTATCTCTCTATATATAGATGTAGGAAAAGTACGAGACAATCCCATGTGCAAATAAGAAAATAACAAAAAATAATAACAATAGTTTTAAGACCAAAGGGACACAACACTCCCCCTCAAGCTGGAGCATAGATGTCAATCATACTTAGCTTAGAATAACAAGCATCTAATAAAAATCATGGTAATGGCTTAGTTAAGATGTATGTTGTCTGGTCATCTGTGTAACATCCTAAAATTCGGGTTCCGAGTCGTTTCGAAGTGATTCGGGTCACTTCAAACCCGTAGACGTGTCTGGTTAAGTGCAAGTACAAATACCTCTTAAAACATTCAAAAACACGTATTTCCATTCAAACCCTAGTCAAACCTCATCAAAAGGATACCATGTATAGTACCGTTAGATTCCTCTCGTCGTAAGCATTCCAATAGCGCTTGTTTCGTGCGAATCCAAGGTGTATAGCTCAAGTTATGACCAAAACAAGTCAAAAATGGCCTAAATGTTCGGTGAACCTAACCTAAGGGGTAAATTTGGTAATTTTCCCAACTAATCCTAAACCTAACCGAATTTGCGTCTATAAATATGTCCTCTTGGGTTGAGGGTCATCATTACTTCCTAATCCTCTTAGATTGAGAGAGAAAAAGAGAGGAAAGATTTAGGATTTCAATTAGAAATTCTAAATTACTTTGCAAGGACCTATTTACGATAGCAAGAAATCTAGGCTTCCCCTCTGCAAATTTTTTGGAGGCCATGATGGCTGCGATCTAAGGCCGTTGGATATGCCAGCGTGGCGTGGATCCACGCCACGTGTCGCGACTGGAGGAGCCTACGGGCCACGTGAACGTGCGCACTTGCGCAAGCAGGAGGGCGCGAGCACCCTTGGATGCCCAACGTGTGACCATCCAACGACTACGGGTGTGGCCGCGGTAGTTGGGATCCGCGTGCAAGGCAAGAGAGCAAATCAACGACTAACACGTGTCAGGCACGTGGACCAATGCACAATTCAACTGAACTAGCCAATTTAGCTTAATCCAGGACCCCTCACCCTTTTTCATGCGATTCGAGGTCTTCCTAACCTGGAATTTCAACAAATAATGTACCGTTGGAATCATATAGACACATACTACACGTTGGTACACTGTATTTTCCTTTTTGTCCACTGTTCCTGGCGTGAAAAATCAGAAACGTATATGAGTGTCTTCTGACGTGCAGTTGTGCGTGTGTGTTAAGAAGTGTCGTTATAGTCGCACTTGCAACGCCGATTTTAAAGTAAATAAACGGAGGTGAGTCCGAGTGTCGGTCTCAGGGAGGCGTGAAAATCGGATTTTTCTTATCACTTGTCACGGAAAGTGTGGAGTTTTGCTTGCGGAGGTGCAGTTTGAAAAGCGAGAGAGAGATTAGAGTTAAAGTGTTTCTCGTTTGATCATGCAACTTAAACAGAAATTAAAGTAACAAAAATAACTTCATTAATCATGCACTTTTAGTTCATAGCTTACAACATTAAATACATGCTCAAACAAAAGTAATGGAAAGCTTAAAAGAGAGAGAGAGAGAAGAGGGAGAGCAACGAGGTAGCCACGGCGGTGGAGGAGGCTACATCGGCAGCTCATCGTCTCCGGCGATTACAAGAGGGCCTAAAACTAGCTAAGAGAGGGGTGGAGTAGATGTCAGGGAAGTGAATGCCTTGAATGAGCGGTTGGAGGAGGTTTAAATAGGGTTAAAGGCTTTCTAAAAGAAGAAGGGGCTTTAGCGATGTCCGGAATGTCGCTAAAACCACTCCAAAAGCGTCGGTGAAGCCCTCCAGCCCGCCGGTCAACCGCGCGCGTCGTTCTTCTTCGCACTCAATCCGCGGCCGCTGCGTGAGAGCCGTCCGATCTAAGATCTCTTCTTGGCTGCGCTTGTATCGTGCCTCGGGAGCACGTGTGCGCGCACATCGTCGCCCGGCGTGCGCGCGCGTGTGGGCGCTCGCGATCTGTAGGCGCGTCGCGTGGCACGATCTCGGCCGCCCGCTGCGGATCGTGCAGCCCAATTTCGCCACGCGCGTCCTTCGTCTTTGATTTCACGCACCGCGCGGCTCGAACCCACGTCGCGTGCGTGCGGGCATGCGCGCTAACCGTTGTACCACGCCCGCGCTTTGTTGCGACGATTGCGGGCGGGCGCGCGAGTCTCGGCTGTCCGATCGAAGATTGACGACTGAGATCTGATCTCGGCTGGATGAAGAGGTGGCGTGCGGTGGAGCGGGGGTGACGTGGCGCAATGAGGGTCGTTGATCTTTAGATCAACGGTCAGAACTTCTTGAGCCCATTGTAGGAGCTCTGAATGTCGGATTTGGCTGATCTTGAGTCCGTTGGACTCCGTTCATTGTTCTGAATCCATCTGTGCAGTCTGATTGCTCATTTGAGGCCTGTTTTGACAAGTGCTTACACAAATGGCCATTAATACAGTTTTATAAGCAATCTTGGTACATGATGCATGCAATGCTCCCATTCTACTTATGTTGTGCCTTTTACTCTTAAGATGGACCATATTCAACATAACTATCACCCCCTTGTGTAATGTTACCAACTTCCCACCTTGTTCTTGGTGTTCTTGACTCAGGACTTCCCAGTGTGTGTGCGGACCACGAGGAAGGTCTGACACGCATCCCAAGACCTTTAGCACACGATCCGAAGTCACCGTGACCCTCCAATGATGCTACGTAGAGTAATCTACTTTTCCCTTGTTTCTATCTCGTTTCCAAGTAACCATGGACCGATTTCGCGTGGTTCTTCGCATACCTCATGGTTTTTGGTATGAGTTTCCCTCTTTGCTAAGTTCGAAGCCTTGCGAAAGTATGGTTTCTGTTTTTGGGTATTGTAACGTAAACTAAATTGATATCACATGATTATTGAATGCTAAGATGTTAAAATGTGACCTTATTGGTTGCGCGATAAAGTTCGAAGAGCCACACTTATGAGATATCTCAGAGAATGGGACATTGAATGTGCTCTCATTCAAGAAACGCATATAGAAAGTGATAACTCCATGTGGATTGATTTGAAGAAGAATGGGTATGCTGGCTGTGTGGCAGTCGAAGCAAATGGCAGATCTGGAGGGTTGGCCTTTTGGTGGAAGGAGGCATGCTTGGAGGTGCTTGAGGTCATTAAATCTAGGCATGTTACCTCTTACAGATGTAAGATGATCCAAAGGGAGATGGAGTGTCTTCTCACTGGTGTGTATGGCCCATGTGTGGCGAGTAGTCGATCTGAACTATGGGAGGACCTGATAGACCTTGCGAGACATTCCTAGGGACTGCCATGGTTAGTGGGGGGAGACTTCAACTGTACCTTGACAGAATCAGACAGATCAAGTGGGGTAATGGACAACACCTCCCTTGGCTTTCATATAACAGTTCAAGAACTGGGATTGACTGAATTCCCGACCGCTGGGGTGGAATTCACTTGGAGAAGTGGAAGTGGCTCATGCTCCAAATTGGATAGATTCTTTGAGAATGCAGAGCTGATGGAAAAGTTTCATTTGTCTTCGGTGGCGAGGCTGGAGCGCCCCTTCTCAAACCATACGCCGTTGTTCTGGGATAGTGGGGACAGTATACATGTGGGTTCGTACTTCAAGCTCAGGAAATCTTGGCTTAGAGAGCAGGGCTTCCGTGAGATGGTGGAATGTTGGTGGTGTTCTAACCAGGCTGAAGGCACTGCAACTGTCAAATTAACTGCGAAACTTGTGTCTGCCCGGTCTATGCTGAAGGAGTATTGTGCAACAGTTGCAGTATTAAGGAACCAAAAACTCACTGAAGCACTGGCGGCAATTCAGTATTTGGATGGGAAAGAGGAGGCAACCAATTTAACTGAACAGGGGCAACGAGACAGGAAGCAATGGCAAGACATTGTGGCCGAGGAAGACTTAAAAAGAGAAATGGATGGCGTGAGCGCTCCCGGCAACTTTGGCTCAAAGAGGGGGACGCTAACACCAAATACTTCCACTTGGTAGCCAGTGCACGTAGAAGATATAACCTCATCTCCTCCATTGTGGTGGATGGTCAGGAAACCTCATCTGTGCATGAAATCAGAGCAGCAGCTACTAGATATTTTAAAGACAGTACTCGGGCTGCAGCAAGGGGAACATGGAAGATGGCAAGGTCTGTCTTTCCTCGCATCTCTACGCAGTAGGCTGACAACTTGGTGATGTCCATTTCTGAAAATGAGGTGTTGGAAGCAGTCAATGATCTGAATACTGAAGGTTCGCCGGGTCCAGATGGTATGCAGGTCTTCTTCTACAAAGAATTTTGGACTATGCTGAAGGGGGAGGTGATGGAGGTAATTGGGGAATTTCAAAGGGGCAATTATGGCTTCGATAAAATTAACAGATCTTACCTCTTACTTCCAAAAAAGCCAAGTGCGAACTATTTTCAGGAGTTTAGACCAATTGCCCTAACTCCATATATTTATTTGTGAGTAAGGTTTTGGCGAACAGATTAAGGAAGGTTCTTTAGGACATCATCCTCCCAGTACAGTCTGCTTTCCTCCCCAATAGGTCATTACAAGAATCGTTCATTATGGCACAGGAGATGGTGATGGGCTAGCACAAGAGAAAGTGCAAAGCTTTCCTCTAGAAGGTTGATTTCCAGAAGGCATATGATTCGATGTCTTGGCAATATCTATGGGAAATATTGAAGAGAAGGGGGTTTCCGGCTAAATGGCTACAATGGATGAAAAGATGTATCACCACTGCTTCCTTCTCACCCTTGATTAATGGTAGACCGTGTGGGATATGGATCCAACCTCAACGTGGTGTAGGCAGGGATGTCCACTGGCTCCACTTGTTTTCAACCTTGCGGTTGACACTCTGGCGAGGTATGACTGCAGACTATCGAAGTCTGGACTCATTAGAGGTATTCCATCTCCAACAGAAGTGCACTGGCTCCAGTGTTGCAATATGCTGATGATATAGTATTCTTTGTGGAAGGGAATGAACAAGAAGCTCAGGCACTATTCCACATGGTACAGATATTTAGGGAAATATCAAGGTTGAAACTAAATGGTGATAAATCTTCTTTGGTCTATTTTGGGCTAACGGGAGAAGAACAAACAACCATCTCTTCAACACTAGGTACCCCCTTGGTTACTCTCCCAATCAAATATTTGGACTTACCTCTAAAATGTACTAAACTAAAGAAGAGTGAATGGCACGCCTTATTTGATAAAATCTCTGTCAAACTACAAGGGTGGAGCAACAGATATCTATCCAAAGGGGGCAGACTTATGCTCTTGAACTCAGTAATAACCTCCATCCCTGTGTTTTTTTCTCCATGTTTAAAGCACCCAAGTCCATCTGGAAGCGTATTGATGTGATGAGGAAGCGGTTCTTCTAGGATGGTCTCTGTAAACCATAAGACCATGGTGGTATGGGAATTAAATCTCTTAAAGAGTTCAATGATGCTTTGTTGCTTAAGTGGGCCATCAAATTGTTTAATGGGGAACATAAGAATTGGGTGGACCTTATTAAAGAAAATTATGGAAGCTCGCATAGCTCTCTAGATCGACTCCAACCATTTAAGCCATCTCCCTTCTGGAAGTCTGTGGTACAAGCTATGAAGAACAACTGGCAGATGTTTAAGCCTATCTTAGGTGATGGACAGTCCTTTAAATTTTGGCAGGAGGAATGGTCACCCTTGGGTCAACTAAAGAACACCTATCCAAGAGTTTATGCAACTGGCATGAATAAAGGGGCTCCGGTCTGCAGGTTCTGGTCTGATGGGAGTAATGATTGGCGAATCAAAGGGGGTGACTCTAGCAGAGAAGGCACAAGAACATGGGAGGAAAGAACACGCCTGAAGCAAGACCTAAGGGCTTTTAGACTTTCTTCTGGTTGTGTAGACAGATATTGCTGGGATGGAACCTTCACTCCAGCAAGAGCATATGAAAAACTCATGAGGCATTCCCACTCATTGGAAACAGATGTGATAGGAAAAAAATTATGGCTGCTAAAGATCCCAATTAAAATACAAATTTTTCTATAGCTATCCAGGAGGGATGGACTGGTGACAAGTGATCTCAAACAGAAGAATGGGTGCTGTATTGCAGTCCTTCCTGCTTTGTGGTTTGCCGACTGATAGCTCCACCCATATTTCTTCTTCCTGCATAATTACTAATGCGTTATGGAGAAAAGTTTGCAGGGAACCTCTCCCCATTTGGGATGACTTATGGAAAAACTTTTTGTTGCATGAAAAGCTACCTAATCACATGGCAGCAATCATGTGGTGTGTGTGGACAGCAAGAAATGATTTTTTGTTTTAGGAGAGACCAATATGTGTGGAGTAAATTGGAAATGTTTGTTGGTCTCATACATATGTGGGGGTCTACGTTGTAATCATGTTTTATATTGATTAATAAAATACCCTCCCGAATTGCTATCATTGCACGATAGCTTTCCTTTTTGTTTCAAAAAAAAAAATGTGACATTATCGTATGTGTGAAACTAACTCCGATTTACGTGAAACAAGTTTCGTTGTGTTTGTTAATTGCTAAACAATGTGGGACCATTGCCATCAATTGGAAACTACTTGTAAACAAATAAGTTAGAGAATAACGTAAATGTCCGGTAATTCTGAAATTAATATGTGTAATTGTTTAGTATGGGTTGGTTTAGTAACAATTAATGATATAGTTATCTAGACTTGAGGAATTGAATCAATGACGATTTAGTCAGGATTTAGAGGATGGATAACTAGATTTAGCCCCGCTACTCGCTGGATGTAGCTGTAGCTTTGGTCTTTTAGA
This sequence comes from Thalassia testudinum, assembly GCA_037157565.1. NCBI lineage: Eukaryota > Viridiplantae > Streptophyta > Magnoliopsida > Alismatales > Hydrocharitaceae > Thalassia > Thalassia testudinum. The sequence continues at coordinate 8,839,504 of JAZHRO010000033.1, forward strand.
CCAATTATGGGCTGGTTTAGGGAGTTGCTAGCCTCCCTAAGACTCTTTGGTTAAGCTTAGTAGCCAACTGGGTTAGCGGGATGCGTGGCTCAACATTTGGAGTGGATTCTTTCTTGGTCGGTGGGTGGGTCATTAGTTGTTTGTGGTTTAGTGTACATAGCGCTTGCGTGTTCACACTATACAACGTAGCAACCACCCCTTTTCACGATAATCCCAGGGTGACGGAGTGTGGTGACTTGATGGGTATAAGTCTTCTCAGCCAAAAAGGTGGCTTATACCAGTCTTATGCCTCAGAAAGTTACACAAGATCGTCTCTTGTCCCGAGACGATTGACGAATCATGATCTATAATAACATGAGCTTTAATGCATAAACGAAATATAATTAATAAATGAAATAACTGATAATACAGTGCCCTCTTTCCTTTACTTTTGTCACTGTTGTTACTCTATTGTTCTACTCTACTCAATTTTTACTAACGTATTTTCTCAGGTTCCGTACTCAGGTGTTGTTAAGCAGTCGGGTGCAGCGGTTGTTGTTGGTTTGTCTACTGCGAGACCGAATCCTACTGAGGAGACAATCTGTACTGAGCATTGTGGCTTTCTAATTTTGTTCTTCCCTCTATTAGGCTTTTTATTTCCAGTCTTTTGTGATTGTACTAGCACTTGAGCACTCGTTACCTTTCTGCTTTTTGTAGTGGATTTTATTGTCTTTGTCAACACTTTATTTATTTTCATTTAATGCATTACGAATAAATATTTAGCTATTGATGTTCTATGACTATATGCTGGGTGACTGCGATCTTGTGGTTGGATTATGCTTGTTGTTAGCACACAACATCAGTTTCATCGATCTGCAGGACTCGGGTTGTCACAATTTGAGGCAACAAGAGTAGTGTAGGGTAGTCCCCATTGGATCAAGTCACGTGTATAATGCCAGTCTATCTCCACGTGCTTAGTCCTCTCATGGTATATGAGGTTGTTGGCTATGTAAGTAGTTGCTTTGTTGGCACATCGCATCTCCATGAGTGTGTCAACAAGTATGCCTAGATCTGTGAGAAGTGATTTCACCCACATCATCTTTGCTACAGTATGGACTATGACTTTATACTCCGACTTAGCGCCAGATCTAGAGACAACTGTCAGCTTCTTGCTCTTCCAAGTCACTAAATTCCTTGCCATATGGGTACAAAAATCAGTAGTGGATTTTCTATCCGAAAAGCACCTTGCATAGTCTACATCTAAATAGCCTACCACACTCATGGAGGTCCCTCTACCAAACAGAATATGCCGTCCTGATGCCTTCTTCGAGTATCTTAGCACCATCATAACATCCAAGTGCTGCTTTGTCGGCTTATCCATAAATTGACTTAATTTCCCAACAGTTAGGAAAATATCTAGTCTAATGATAGTCAGTTATAGGAGCTTCCCACCATCTATTGTCCATTGTCTCTACGTTCTTATCATAGAGACAAGTCCATAGGAATATTTGTTGGTTTAGCTCCCAGCATGCCTGTCTCTACAGAACATCAAGTGCATACTTTCTTTGGGAGAGCATTATGCCCTCCTTACTGGGTGCAACCTTAATCCCAAGAAAGTACCTCAATGGCCCAAGATCCTTCATGACAAACGTGTCTCCAAGGCACTACCTGACCTCAACATACCCAGTCAAATTATCTCCCGTAATAATCAAATCATTCACAGAACCAAGAGCATCACTACTCCCTTTCCTATCCTTATTATAGAGTTTGGTTAATTTTTATTTCTTTGGTGCTATATATTACTTTTCTTTTCTTCATTCTAAAGAGAGGTAGGGTTTAAGAATAAATCAAGTTGATCATTTTTCCCAACTAGGTATCAGAGTACCGATCCTAGACCATGGCCTTGGTATCCCACCTAAATAAGCCTTTGAAACCCTAACCACCAAAAATCCCCCTCTCCTCCTTACCATCCAATCCCTCACCACTAATTGCAATCATCGCCGATAGCCCAGCCAGCCGCCTATAATCCAGCAGACCGGTAGTAGCACTAGAGACCCCATCGCTGGTGGCTTCCCTACCTATAGAGGCTTCAACGACGGTTGTAGGGTTGATCGCCTATTAGCAGGACCACCGACAATCAGTCTACCGACGACGTCAGTAGGCAGATCGTCACTCAACGGCCAGCAAACGTGCCACTAGTGAGGGCTCTCTCTCTCTCTCTCTCTCTCTCTCTCTCTCTCTCTAGCAGCAAGGAGGGGACAACAGTCCCTGTATGGCTGCACTAGGGTGTTTCCCCGCATCCTAGTGTTGCTCCCATTGATTCCGGGGGGCTTCTTTAGGTCTTTTGGTCTAATTTCCAGGCAATATTTGCTTGGATCTTATGATCAAGAGGGTCATATTCTATTTCTAGAGTTTTTCCATGATTTGACATCAACGATTTAGATCTGGCCTTTGGGTTTATCCTCCCTCTAAGGGCACAATGGCATCATCCAAGTCGTCAGGAGTGTCATCAGATACCACTACAAAGGAAGGGATTTATAAAATCGATTTCTTGGACCTATTTCCTTCATAGCGATACTTATATCACTCAGAGGATGGCAAATGATACTGTGACCATTGCCTGAAGTGAGTATGAGAGACTACTCTGAGGCCATAGTTATCAGGATGTGTTCTAGAGAGCAATCGAGTTAGGCACTATTACACATGACAGAAGTTGAAGTAGTTCGGAGTGACTTGTTGATTCAGGTGCGTCACAACACCTCAGTGGAGATCAGGATTACTTTACCCATCTCCAATCAGTGCCAACAGGCAGGACAATCTAGGTTGCAGATGGTAGACACTCCAAGGTAGAAGGTCAAGGAGAGATACTAGTGACTTCTACTTTGATATTGACATTTTGTATGTCCCAGACTTTCCTACGAGTCTACTCTCAGTTAGCAAGATTACTAAGGAGCCTAATTGTTGTGCAATCTTTGATGATGTGGGATGTCTCATTCAAGATAAGTTGATAGGAAAGCTGATTAGCAGTGGAAATGTAGATGGTGGAGTTTATCATCTAGCTCAGACTCCACTTGCCTCTGCATGTCGAGAGGTATCGTCTACTCCTAGGAATGCATTTCAATGGCTTCTCCGACTTAGACACCTTCCTCTGGACAATCTTCGAGTCATCCCGCATATATCCCCTACGACCTAGATCTGTTGTGATGCTTGCTAGATGGGTAAGCACCATCGTTCCTCCTACCCTATGAGAACTCATCCTGGATTAACACCTTGCTTCAGTTGTTACACATGGATGTGTGGGGGCTAAGTAGGATACCAAATAGGCAAGATCACCGCTACTACTTAGTGGTTGTTGATTTTTCACACCTATCGTGGGTATTTCTGTTGAAGAATAAGTCAGATGTTGGATCCATCATTAAGCATTTCATGTTGAAAATTAAGATTCGGCTACTATTAAAGTTATAAGATCTGATAATGCGCTTGAGTTATGTACCACCAGGCTGTCTACTTTCTACAAGTCTCATGAGATTGTGCACCAGATTATATGTGCTCATACCTCTCAGTAAAATGGGGTGGCTGAGAGGAAACATAGACATCATTTAGATGTGACCTGCACCTTATTGATTCATCACAATGTGCCTCCATTATATTAGGGTGATGTAATTCTTACAGCTTGTTATTTGATCAACAGAATGCCCGGTTCAGTACTTCATGAGCAGATACCTTGGCACATATTACATCCTGAGAGAGCTTTTTCATATGCCACCACTTTTGTTTAGTTCTACTGCATTTGTTCACCTCCTTTCTCCAAGACGAGACAAACTTGCACCACAGGCAATCAAATGTGTGTTCTTGGGATATTTACGGACTCAGAAAGGATATAGATGCTTGGATCCTATTACTAGTAGGCACTATGTGCATACTGATGTTACCTTTCATGAGTCTTCCATATTTTTCTATTGCTACCCGAAATTTATCTCCTAGGATTACAGAGGCTCCTATGCCTATGCCTCCTATTCCCTTAGAGGAGATACCTGTTTTTGCTCCCCCTACTACTATGGTCTATCCCAAGAAGTTTTCTGAGCCTATTGTTACATCAGCACCCTCATACTACTTTCCAGATGCCATCTTCTAAAGTAGCCACAGAGACACCACCTTCTCCTCAAGTGACCACAGACAGATTGCATATTGGTGATACAGCACCCAATGGTGATGCTATAGGTCTAGATGAGGATGTCTGCTCCAGAGCCAGTACAGGAGGGTCAGATGGATGAACTCGACCTTTCGATTGACATTCGGAAGGTGCCCTGAAAGCTATGCCAAATATCCAGTTACAGGGAGTTTGTCTACTGAGGGACTTGGTTCTACTTTTAAGAGTTTTTGCTGAGCATTGCAACTACACAGATTCCGATTACCTACCAGCAGGCCATACTTGATCCAAAATGGTGCCAGGCCATAGAGGATGAGATGGCTGCTCTTACTTCACGACGTACCTAGGAGCTTACATCCTTACCAGAGGACGCTACAGTGGTTGGTTGTAGATGGGTGTTCACACTCAAATACAACCCAGATGGATCTGTTGCACGATACAAGGTGTAGCTTGTTGACACAGGATTCACCCAAACATAAAGGGTGAATTTCTTTTGACACATTCTATCCAGTTGCTCAGCTTTTTACAATGAGGATCTTGATTTCTGTTGGAGTTTAGCAACATTGGCATCTTCATCAGCTTAATGTAAAGAATGTCTTTCTCTATGAGGATTTATAAGTGTATATGCAACAGCCCCCTGGTTACGAGGTCTAGGGGGGAGTATGTACGTAGATTGCAAACGGCCCATTTATGGCCTCAACTCTCAAGCAGAGCCCGAAAGCTTGGTTTCAAAAGCTCTCTCAGGTAGTAGAGTATGTGGGGTTCCTCAGATCATCTGCAAATCATTCCTTGTTTGTCAGGAGGACAAGGAAAGGAGTTGTTGTTCTTCAAGTATATGTAGATGACTTAATTGTCACTGGTGATGATACAAAAGGTGTGGCTGAAATTAAGCAGACTTTGGTATATCAATTTATGATGAAGGATTTAGGGCCTTTGCGATATTTCCTTCGGATAGAAGTAGCTCGTAGTAGGCGTGGTATTGTTCTATCTCAACAGAAATATGCCCTAGATGTGCTGAAAGAGATAAATATGCTGGGAGCCAAACCAGCAAATATTCCCATAAATCCTAAAGCACAACTTTATGACAAAGATGCAGAGCCAGTTGATAGCAGACAGTACTGTCAACTAGTGGGGAAGCTTCTATACTTAACGATTACCAAGTTTGATATTTCCTTTATAGTGGGGAAGTTGAGACAGTTTATGGAGAGGCCTACCAAACAGCATTGGAATGCAACCATGATGGTGCTCAGGTACCTAACGAGAGCACCAGGACAGGGTCTTCTTTTCACTAGAGGGACATCAATGACAGTGGTTGAATATTTTGACGCAGATTATGCAAGCAGCCATGATGATAGGAAGTCTGCTACAAGTTTTTGTACTTATATTGCAGGAAATCTAATAACCTAAAAGAGCAAAAAATAAACTGTTGTGTCCAGATCCAGTGCTAAGTTTGAGTATTGTGCTATGACTCAGACATCTGTAGAGTTGATGTGGGTGAGATCCCTGTTGATTGATCTACATATACATATTGATGGGCTTATGGAGTTGTGATGTGACAACCGGACTGATATTTATATTGCCAACAATCCCATGTTTCATGAATGCATCAAACACGTGGAGGTAACTGCCATTATAACAGAGATTTGATTCAAAAGGGATTTATATCTATCTCTTAGGTTATTTTAGAGGCACAGGCCGCTAATATCTTTACCAAGCCACTAGCTAGAAACTCCTTTGATACATGTGTCCAAGCTGAGCATGATCAATATCTATGCTCCAGCTTAAGGAGTATTATGGAGTTTGGTTACTTTTTATTTCTTTGGTGATATATATTACTTTTCTTTTCTTCATAGGATTGTACTGTAATTTACATCCACCTCTCTATATATAGAGAGAGGTAGGGTTTAAAAATAAATCAAGTTGATCATTTTTCCCAACTATCATCCTAACAAACAAGGAGTAATCAAAAGAAGACCTCTAAAAACCAACAGCCTCAACCACTTTTGAGAGCTTTTGAAACTAGGCTCTGGGGCTTTGTTTTAAGCCATAAATCACCTTCCTCAACTTGCACACACACTCCCCCTAAGCCTCATAACCTGGGGGTTGCTACATATACACTTCGTCTTGAAGATCACAATAGAGGAATGTATTCTTCACATCTAACTGGTGAAGTTGCCAATCACACCGAACTGACACAGAAATTAGAATGCGCACATTAGAGAGGTGTGCAACTGGAGAAAAGGTGTCAAAGAAGTCCACGCCATAAGGCTAGGTGAACCCCTTTGCAATGAGCCAGGCCTTGTGTCTAGCAACAGACCCGCATGGATTATACTTGATGGTGAACACCCATCGATAACCAACAACAACAGCACCAATTGGTAACTCTGTAAGTTCCCACATGCCATGTGAGCGGAGGGCAACAATCTCATCCTCCATAGCCTGACACCACTTTGGATGAAGCATGACCATCATTTTAAAAGGCATACTCCTCGAGGCGAGGCGCTAGGAAATTGGCCTGAGGCTATAGCCTTAGGGTTGCACCATGAGGCGTGAGCCTCAATTGGTCGAGGTGGTGTCGAGGCAGTGAGGCACCGAGGCGAAGGCAAGGCTATAGCCTCGGTTGAAAGGCTCTTTTAAATAGATATATGACTTGCGCATGATCTTTTCTCACGAATAAATACTCTCTTCAAAGCCCTAATTCAAACCATCTTCCAAAACCTAAAACCCATTGCCCAAAACCCAAAGGAACCTATTGTTGCCCCAACTCTTGAAAAATAGTTCCCACCTTACTGGAGGTCCAACATAGGTCGCTAGAGGTTGTAGATGAGTTACCAAAGGTTGTAGAACCCTTTGCCACCACATCACCAAAGGTCCATTACTACCAACTTCAATGCTCGATCTTCACATCTCCACATGGTCTCACCAGTAAGTTTGGGTTTTATTTAAATTTTATTTAGGTCATTTTTTAGGTTATTTTATTATATATGTTATTTAGCTACAACAATATGTTTCTTTATTATATATGTTATTTATAGATTTTGTTGAAGTTTCATTTAGGTCTTTTAGGTTATGTTTGTCAATGATGAGTTATTTATCATATTTTCTAGAATGTCAATATACCATATCTTTGTCAATGGCTTTGTTAGTTTTTTTATGTTTGTAAATGATGACTTATGAGTTATGATATTGGTTATTGGACTCATTATGTATGATTTTAGTCATACTTATGATTTGAGGCACAACAATTGGATTTTTTTTATAGATAATGCGTAGAGTTAATATAATTCATTATATTTATTTGGTTTACTGATTATAATTCTCATCACATGAACTTTTAACTCATTTTGGAGTTTCAATAAATTTAATTTCTAATTTTGTATAATGTTTAGAGGTTTACCTTTTATTTAAATGTCATCTTTTATCTAATTTTACTCTTTAAATGTTGTGATAGAGCAAAAATGATATGGATATATGTTTTTTACTTTTTTTTCATTATCAGTACCTATCAAATCATATATTTGTCATTTTTCTTATTTTCCATCCAAAACCTAAGGCTTACGCCTCAACAGCCTCAACACTTGCACCTCACTTCAATGAAAGTAAACCGCCTTAGTACAGCCTCGCATTTTTTAAAACCTTGAGCATAACCTATTGATAAGTTGTGGGAAGCTAAATGGCAGACAAAGCCTAGTAGAACTTCCCAAATGTCGTCCCTTAAATGGTCTACAGACAACGCCCCTGTAACAGGATACCGGACACAATCGCATGGAGCCTTCAGAACAGCAATCGGAAGGTCAAGATCATCTGGCATTGTATCTGAAAAGGGAGCACCCCCAAGCTTGTCTGAGGTGTAGGGGGGCCTGCATCATCACAACTAGGCAACAAATCATCAGTCTGTAAAGTATCTGTACTCACTTAAACCGAAAAGGATGGTGATACCGAAGAGGGATGCTGCCTATAACTTACAGGAAGCCTATAAGTGATAAGAGAATCATGAAACCATATAGGCTCATTAAGAGGTGACAGAATCTGTGATCAAGAAAGCCTCCAACAGAGTAGGTAGTCTAGGCATGGGTGCCTCAATAACCTCAAGAGAAAGACTACGCCCAGCCATAAAAAAATAAGGGACTCATGAAAGGTGACATCAGCACTCACATAATGTCGGCCAAAAATGGGATCATAACACCGATATCCCTTTTAAGTCCTAGAATACCCTAAGAATACACACTTGATAACCCTCGAAGCAAGCTTATCCCGACCAGGCGAGGAAAGGTGGACAAATACAACACACCCAAATACACGAGGGGGTACATGAAAGAGCTCACCATCAGGATGCAATAGCTGCCAAGGTATCTACTCATGGATAACAGAACTTGGCATCCTATTGATCAGTTAACAGGCAGTAGAACGACATCTCCCTAATAAAGTGGAGGAACACTATGATAAATCAAGAGGGTGTCTACCACATCAAGTAAATGTCGATGCTTCCTCTCAGCCACTCCAGTTTATTGAGAGGTATGAGAACAGGTAGTCCGATGCAAAATCCCATAAGACATATAAAAAGTAGATAACTTCATGGTACAAAACTCGAGCATTATCATATCTCACAAATTTAACGAAAGAAACACCCATGACAAATGAGAAAAATCATCAACAACAAGGTAATAACAGTGACCTAGCCGATTAGGAATCCAATTAGGGCCCTACACATCCATATAAAGTAGCTAAAATAACTCTGTAGGCCCAGGACTACAGCTGGCAGGATAAGAGGTACAGTGATGCTTGCCCAACAAGCATCACAAGTAATCATAGTCGCAAGAGAAATATGGGGAATGACACGTCTAAACCTATCCAAAAAGAGATGACCAAGGTGGAGGTGCCACTAAAATGGACTCCTAATAGTAAAGGAAACCTCCCCATGGCAAACAGCAACAAAGGGAACTAGACTAGGCAATAGCAACCCTTCTTCACAACCACCACCAATCGTCCTCCCCATCAGCTTGTCCTGAAAGGTACAACCCAGATCGTCAAAAATGACAGCAATTTAGCTCTTTTATAATTCTATTGACAAATAGCAAGCTAATAAAAAAACCAAGAACAAACAAAACATCTAGCAATCTGAGTGTGGGGTAACAGACACCTCCCCTTGTCCTGCTACCCTAGAGTACCTCCCATCTGCTACCTGTATTGTCCTACCTAACAAAACAGACATAAGGTAGCTAAAGCAATGCTGGTCCCCACTGAGGTGATGTGAGGCTCTGGAATCAATTAACCAATCTACACATCCCTTATGATCAGTTTGTGTAACAAGAACGAGATCTATACCTAAGGAGGCAAAGTAGTTGTCTTATTGGTGGCTAGAGTCTTGTGAGTCAACTATGTCAAGCACTAGGGTAGGACATCATAATGAACTCTTGGAATAGGAATAGTGTGACTTGACCCCTCTAAGGTAGCAACCACTTCATTAGCAATAGGGGGACAACCATGCTTCGTTAACAGGTAGCCTCCACATGTCCAATCTTCTCACAGTAGACGCAAGAAGAGCAGATTTTCGTAATCTGTGCACGGCCACGACCCCTACCCCGTGGTGTAGGAACTCCTCTATCTCCATGCCTAAAACTAGCAGCAAGAGCAAAAGTTTGTCCAGTAATCTCAGTAGAAGGTAGGGTCATAGCTATCCTGCTTAATCTACCATATGCCTCCTCTAGAGATAGAAGCTCAGTAAGAGTCAGAAGCTGAGAACGGGCTGCAAAATATTTTGTACCAAGACCAGAAAGAAACTGTAGAACAACAGCCTCTCTACGATATTCCCTCTGCGTGGCACGTGTACACATGTCTATATGCATTATACTTCTCCAGCAAGCCCTTCAAAGTAGAATAGTATTGTGACAATGAACGACCCTCCTGACAAAGCTGAGAGAGCTTATGGTAAATCAGGAAAACTTGACTCAAGTTCTCGTGGGACTAGATATCTCATAAACTATCTTACATCTCTTTCATTGCCTGGTAATACATGATCTCATCACAAATCCAAGGAATAACACAGTTCATGATCCATGCATAGACCATGACGTTATCCTAGCAATCTTGCATATCTTCTCCACTAGTTCCAGTTAAAGCAATATGTGTTCTTTGTCATGACCCTCCACGGCCATAGGGAAGGTCTATAACAATCAGGGATAGTTGATCTCATCCAACTGAACCATAGAACCAAAGAAGGGACCCTTGTATGTCCTTGTCTTCAACATGAAGTCCAATGTCACTTCCGAGGAACTTGAAGATGCCATCAAGCTTTCAACCGAACCAAAATCAATAGCCAATACCCAAGGCTATCCCATCTAATGACTAGGAAAACACCACAAAGATCTAAAACTGATTTTCATATCATGATTTGTAACTGCAGATCACAAAATCAGACCATAGAAGCAAAATCCAAACCCAACAGAGTCCCAGAAATTAGATTAGGAACCGAAAGAGGTCCCCTTAGGAGAGTGGCAGACGCACGCTAGGGCAAGAGACTCCCCAATGACGTTGCCAGCCAAGGAGGAACGCCTCCTACGCATCATCGGGAGGAGAGTCCCTACCAACGGCGCTGACTGTTGCCGATGGGTCACTATTGCTGGATGGAATTTATCCGATGAGGTGCAAGTGGCGATGACGCGAGGAGATCAAAATTGAGGTGGAGGCTTCAGAGGCTAGGGTTTTTCAGTGAGATAGCTAAGCAACAACCTAGGACCGCTAATACCAAGTGGAATAAAATGAACCAAATGATTTATTTAGTAGCCCTCCCTCTCTATATATAGATGTAGGAAAAAGTAAGAGACAACCCCATGTGTTAACACATTCCTACTTATTTTCTTATGTTTTATTATGTTGTACATAATTTTATTTTTCTTGTTGGGCATGTAATGTAATTTTTCCACACCTCTCTTCTATATAAAGAGGTGTAAGGTTTATTGGAATAACAAGTTGATTTATTCTCTCCTAGTTGGTATTAGAGCGTGGTCCTAGGCCAAGTTCTAATATCCCACCCAAACCAAACCCCGAAACCTTCCACCCTAAACCCTAGATCTCTCTTTCCTCCCACCGGCAGTGCTAGCAGCCACCAGCAATCATCAACGCCGCCCCAGCAGCACCAGCAACAACCAGCACCACCCCTGCAAGGCAGCACTGGTGCTACAAGCCTATCACTAGCCCCCTAGCCAGAGGAAAGGGGGCCTTCCAACAGTCGTGTGGGTCCTGTTGGAGCCAATCTTCGCTTTAGCAGGGATGATCTAGTCTCGTGAAGATTGTTGGGAATTGCAACGTGGTTTTTTGGGTTATCTTTTGCACGAAAATCCATGTTTATTTAACACTAGATATGATCTGAAATTAATTTCAGATCTTGGTTTTGGCATATTTTCTCTATCCAGAGGCTCACGATGGCTACTTCAGAATCTGAGGTTACATCAAGTACCACGTCAGAGAACGTGACTTAGAAGAGTTCATTTTTTGGTCCCATAAATAGGTTTGATGAGACTAACTACCCAAAATGGTCTCAAATGTTCCTTATAACGGTGGAGGGACACAATAGGAACATATTTTATTGGAACCAGAGCTACTGATAAGACACGGAAAAATGCATCTTGGAAGAAGGATAACACTATGGTACATGCTTGGTTGATGAACAGTATTATTCCACATATTTGAGATGAGATTATGTACTACAAGATGGCAAAACAGATGTGGGATAGTCACAGAGACACTTATTCTCATGAGAAAAATTATTCTATAGTCTTCCAGATACATCATGAGTTGTTTGAGTTGAAGTAGAAGGGTCGCTCACTCTCAATATTATTCTGCCCTGAAAGAACTATTGGAGAAATATAATGCCTTCCGGCCGTAAGGAATTCACAGTTCACTTGTTCTTGTCTAGACTTAGCCCAGATTAGGTTGTTGCCCGTTCACAAATCCTCACATTATCGAAGCTCCCTGCACTGAAGGAAGTATATAGTCTTGTGAGTAGGCTTGTGCCTTTAACTCAAACTGGAGAGAGTGCTGGACAGGCTTTAGCCATGATTGCAGTGACTGAACGTGGAGGTAGAGGTGTTTCTTCCATGCATGGTCGGGGGAGAAGGCAAGGCTCTTCTAGGAGGCCCCGTATGACTTCTACCTTATGTCGGAAGGCTAGACACATTGAGGCCTCGTGTTGAGCCAAGCACGAGAGACCACCAATCGCCAATCAAGCTTCTATGACTTCTACTGAGTAGTCTGATATTGTTTCTCATGCAAATTATTAGGTTGTGGTTCAGTGCCACTCTAAGTTGACTCGGAAGTCGATCACCACCAATGAAACTACTGCTTTTGCATCGTCATCAGGTACTGATGTCCTAGTTGGTAGACTCCGGTACATCACATCATTTATCTGGTGATCAAGGAAGCTAACGAAGATTATAGGTTGTGCCTCATGGAAAGACAATACAGGTGGCAAATGGCAAACATGCACAGATCGATGGTCAGGGGGAGGTGTCTATTAGACCTACTATGCAATTGCCTGATCATATAAACACATCTATTTCACATAAACTGTCTATTTATGCATGTTCTTAGGCTCAATTGCATTCAGCATTATAAATATTGCATAGCATGTATCATTCTGTATTTAGAATAGATTGTACAAATTATAGTTCTCTCTTTTTATGGTCCGGAGATGAGGCAGTATATTTTGGAGCCTCGGATTGAAGATCCAACCGTACAGATCTTATCAGGGCCACGATCGGGGTCCAACGCCAACGAGATCGCCCCGATCGGACCTCTGTAGCATCAGATGCAATCCAAGAAAGAGCAAGGTGGTGAAAATCTAAACCTCAGATGAAGAATCCAACCACACGGATGGATTCGGATTGACGATTGCAGCCCAACGACGCAAAAATCGATCCAATCTGACATCCGTGGCACCACTTACGAGCAAAAGAAGACGAACGGCTAAGATGGTGCCACGTGGCACCATCCTAGCCCTCCAAAATATCTTAGCACAATCGCCCCCTTCCTCAAAGGCACAATCATCATCAAATCTCAGCTGTTGGATCTCAATCCAACGGCCGAAATCTTTAACCTTGGCATCTAAAGGAGAAGGCTTCGTGAAATTTGGGTCATTCGATGGATGATCAATGGCTGAGGGCACACAAGCATTAAATCCAAAACACATCACAAACTACACCTCAGCGTAGCGGTAGCGTGCTGTGTGGCAAAGAGGAGACGCGGGCTCGAGTTACAGCGAAGGGATGGATTTTGTGTAGGGGCGAGTGCGGCAAAATTCAACTATGCGATCAAGATCAAGCGACCGCGATGTAACCACGTGGCACGATCACGCGCGCTAGATGAGCACGCGTGATCTGACGCGTTGAGACACGCTTGTAAAGTGCAAGCGGAGGCGATTCTCAACCCTCCGATTACGATCCAACGACGATCAGAGGGGCTATGTCGCCTCTTAACCGATGAAGATGAAGCAACAGAGACGTAATGTAGGTCGCACAATCTTGATCAGAAAGCTACAATCAGTCCATCAAGGCAACACTTGAAGATGAGCAGTTGCGTGACGTGGCGCGATTTAGGCGCTTGATCAAAGATGCACAGCCGAGATGACACGCGCAACTTCAGCGACGTGCGGCTATAGCAACGCACGTATCCGTCACAAATGCATGTATTAAATTTTAAAGACTTGAAATGCCTCTTTTGCCCCCATAACCTCAACTATAAAAGGGTTCCCATACCCATGTCATCAAATCATCCCTTCTCTCAACCCTCTAAAGAGCTAAGAACAACGTTCTCAAGCTCGCTCTAGTGCTCCCAAGCTACGGGAAGCTACAGTAGAGAAAAAAAAAATTTTGTCCAACTTCTCATCCCCTTCGTGGAGCACCCGTGGTTGTCTTCTCACCACCATTCGAAAAGCAAACCCCACAGCGATGCTACCCTGACTCATCCCAGATTCATCTGGCTTCGTCCTCCCTCTCCAGCTCCTCACCACTCTCTTCCGGGTGCTCCATCAACGCGACTCTTCCTCCAAGCGGCCGTCGAAGAAGATTTTTCTCATCCCTATCTTTTTACTGTTTTCTAATGTAGATTTGTTTTCTTCAAGTAGTTATAATAGACTAATTTATTTATATGCAAGACTTGTCCATCCTCTCTCTCTATTTTTTTCTCTTTCCTTGTATTATTCTCTCTCTTTTCTATTATTTATTCTTTAACTAGAATAGAAAGCGTAGATTATTCAACCAGCTACTCTATTTTATAAAAATAAACGCGGATTTTAAATCAAGTGTTCGCCTTCCCATATTCAACCTAGGATTCACCAGAGTTTCAATTAAATTTATCTGATGGTGGATTTTTACGCACTGCAACGACAGATTTTTAACTCAAATCTTTCTCGCATATAAATCTAGCTCATCACTTGATGTTTTTTTTATTCCTGATTTATCTTTGAATTTATTGTCTGTTAATAAGATTACAAAGTAGCTTAATTGTAGAACCATATTTGATGATGTTGGTTGCATATTTCAGGATAAACTGACGAGGAGAACAATTGGTGGCAGACATGAAGAGGGGGTGTGTATCACCTTGTCCAGAAGTCTCTTGCTACTACTTGTCAGGGTGGTTCTAGCTTTACATCTAAGAATGCTTTACAGTAGCATCGTCATCTTGGTCACCCATCTCTAGATAAGCTTAGACACATCATCCCACATTTGTGACCAACTACTGAGATGCACTGTGACACTTATCAGCTAAGAAAGGATCATAAATCTTCTTTTCTAGCCACTACTAGTTCTAGTTCTGCTGCTATTTTTGAGTTTCTACATTTGGATGTTTGGGGCCCTAGTCGGATACCTAACCGACAGGATCACTGCTATTATTTAGTCATTGTGGATAATTTTTCCCATTTATCATGATTGTTTTTTATGAAAAATAAGTTTTATGTAAGGTGGATTATTGAGCATCTTTTATTGGAAATAAAAAATCGGTGTGAAAATTATTAAATCTGATAATACATTAGAATTTTGTATCGTACAATTGGCTAACTTTTACAGGGCACATGGTATTGTGCATCAGACCTCTTATCCACACACCTCGCAGTAGAATGGTGTGGCAGAACAGAAACACAAGTACATGTTGGATGTGGCTCATACTTTATTGATACAACAGTATGTTCCGCATTTGTATTGGGGTGATGCAATTCTTACTGCATGTTATCTTATTAACAAGATGCCTTCATCAGTTTTACATGAACAAACTCCTTGGCATATACTTTATCCTAAGGAGTTATTTCAACTACCCCTACATGTATTTGGATGTGTGCCATTTGTGCATTTCATGGGCCCATGAAGGGATAAGCTGGCACCATGTTGTAAAATGTGTTTTCCTTAGATATTCCTATGTTCAGAAGGGATACCGCTATTATGATCCTGTGGCAGAGAGGCACTATGTTAGTATAGATGTGACTGCCCATGAGGCAATGTTGTATTTCTCCTTAGCTACTCGTCAGTTGTCTCCTGTAGTAGAGTTTACACCCATGCCTATCCCACCTGTACCAATAGATGGGATTATGGAGACTGAGGCATCTCCTACACCTCCTGCATCCTCTAAAGACGATGTCAAATATAGAAACCCTCCAGTTACTTATCAGTTGCCAGTAACATACAAGCAGCACACCCCCCCCCACTTTAGTGCCATCTTCCTCCCCACGTTAAGTATGTGTTGAGCCATCTAACCAGATTTGTGGTAGTGGTGAATGTGAAGGTACAAGCGATGCTATTACTAAGGATGATCTTCCAATAGCGATTCAGAAGGCACCACGTTCTTGTGCACATTATAAAATAGCAGGGGTAGTGTCTACTGACAAGATGGGGGCATCTTTTGACTTATTCACGACAACTTTGCCAACCATGGAGTTACTAGCTACATATCAACAGACCATGCTTGATCCGAAATGGAAGAAGGCCATGGAGGATGAGATGGCTACTTTGCAGGACCGTCAAACTTGGGAGCTTACTCTACTTCCATCTGGCATGAAACTTGTTGGTTGCCGATGAGTCCTTACCTTGAAATACAACCTAGATGAATCTATTTCAAAATATAAAGCTCACCTGGTAGCAAAGGAATTCACTCAAACATATAGAGTGGATTTCTTTAATACCTTCTCCCCTATAGCTTGCCTGTCTACAATTCGGACTCTGATCTCTATTGCTACCCTTAAGAGGTGGAAGGTTCATCAACTTGACGTCAAAAATGCCTTCCTTTAAGAGGATCCTAAAGAAGAGGTATACATGCAACAGCCTCCTGGGCTCAAGGTTCAGGAGGAGTGCGTATGCTGATTGAAGAAGGATATTTATGAACTCAAGCAGAATCCAAGAGCATGGTTTCATAAACTCTCAAAAGTGATTGAAAAAATGGGCCTACAGAGATCTTCCTCAAATCATTTATTGTTTGTCACGAAGAGAGAGCAAGGTGTGGTGTTTCTTTTGGTATATGTTGATGATTGGATTATTACAAGGGATGACAAAGCTGGAATTGTAGAAGTCAAAAGATTCCTAGCAGAGTAGTTATGAAGGAGCTAGGTCAACTACACTAGTTTTTAGGAATTGAAGTTGCAACTACTAAGGACGGGATAGTTTTGTCTCAACGCAAGTATACACTTGATGTATTCAAGGAGACAGGTATGCTAAGATCCAAATTTGCTAATGTTCCTATAGATCCCAAGGCACATTTATATGATGAGGAGGCAAAAGTGGTTGATAGTTATTCATACTTTAGTTGGGAAATTATTATACCTAACTATTATTAGATCAGATATTTCTTTGACAATTGGAAAGCTAAGTCCATTTATGGATAAACCTACCAAATCGCATTGGAAGGCAGCTATGCAGGTGCTTAGATACCAAAAAAAAGCACCTAAAGTCGGTTACTTTTCCAAAAGGGAGCACATATGAAGATTGTTGGATATTCAGATGCTGACTATGCAGGGAATATAACTGACAAGAAATCTACAAGTTTCTGCACCTTTGTTGCTGGAAATCTTATTACCTAGAATAGCAAGAAACAAGGTATACTCTCCAAGTCGAGTACAGAATCTTAGTACCAAGCTATGGCCCAAACTGCTACTGAAATAGTTTGGGTAAAGTCACCATTACAAGATCTACATGTCAAGATTGATGGTCCTATGGAAATGTGATGTGATAATAGGGTTGCCACAAACATTGCCAATAATCCAATGTTTCATAAAAGAACGAAACATGTAGAGGTGGATTGTCACTACACTAAAAATCTGAGACAGCAGGAAAGCTACGCACTACATTTGTTGCTTCAAAGGACCAGACGGCTGACATCTTCACAAAGCCTTTGCCACGTAAAGCTTTTGATACATGTTGTTCCAAGCTGAATATGATTGACATATATGTTCCATCTTAAGAGGGAGTATTTAACATATTCCCCACTTATTTTCTTATGTCTTATTATGTTGCACATTATTTTATTTTTCTTGTTGGACATGTATAATTTTTCCCACACCTCTCCTCTATATAAAAAGGTGTAAGATTTATTGGAATAATAAGCTGATTCATCCTCTCCTACTCCATGTATAAATAAAAAAATAATAAAAGAAACAATAATAGTTTTAAGACTGAGGGGGCACAACACATTGCGCACCTTCTCAAACTAAAGTGTGCAAGAAAAACCTCAAATCCACAAACCATTTCAAGCATGCATCACAGATTCACAGAAAGCACCATTTATCATCTATGGTGCAAACTTTTTTTTTTTGAAAAGGAAAAGATGAAGGCATCCACTATATTAAAAAGCATAGTAAATTACAAATGGTGAGACCAAAAGGTAAAAATCATCTATGATGCAAACCATAGACCACATGTTGTAATGTTGAAGTCATCATTAGTCGGGAAAAAGTTTCTAAAATTTCAGGCCTCAAATCTGACTAAGAAAAACTACAACCCTAATGCACTGAAATTGTGTCCCATCCTATTCTATCTGCATGAATTTAGCCAGCTTGACTTGATCAACATCTTGCCTCAATCAACATTTTCCGGTTCCACCAAGTTGACCAAGTGCAACCAACTAGAGTAGGGGCTTGTAGTTGAGCGGTCAAGCCCAAGAGTGAGGCAACTTAACCAAGTTAATTTGCAATTCATTAAGTTTTTAGTCCTTGGGTTAAACAATTAATCCCTACCCCATCCCTTCAAACTGCATAGCCCATCAACATGATTTTTCTCTTTGCTATACCCAGTCATCACAACCACTCACCAAGCATAGTCTTGAAACATGCCATCGGTGGTATTTCTGGACCCCTCATGGCCCTCTCCACCTTCATCAGCTTCTAGGTGTGGCACCACCCAATCCCATCTTCAACATTATGCTCCCTAACATAATCTTCAAGAAAAACAATGGAGCAATGAATGGATCCTTTACCAAAAAATGAATGATTTTAATGTTTTCTTTACAACAATTCATGCAACAATTGCGGCATTGCATCTACCAAGGAGGCAATGATCAAGGAGGTGCCATATTTTTTGTTGTCAGACCATTCTATCAAGTGGTTAGGGGAGTGGTTACTCGCAATTTCTATTAACAAAAAGGAATTGCTTGATTTTATTGATGAGAGGTGCTTTCTCTGTATTGAAAAGCACCCGAACACAACATAGGAATAAGATCCTTTAAATAAGAAAGGCTATCAAGGGGACAAAGTAAAAACCAAAAAGGGAAAAGAGATCCTAAAGAATCAAATGGGATATTCCAATGATAGCCTGTATCTCTAACAGATTTCAAACTATCACATGAACTACTCTAGTGATAGCCTACATCTCCAACACTACCCCTCAAGCTAAAGCATAAATATCCATTATACTCAACTTGGAAGTACGGAGAAAAAAAACAATAAAGACACACCCTCACTGCACTAGTATGACTGGCAAGTTGCCTGGGGATAACCCCTTGGAGCAAGTTGTTTATAGCCTAGCCTACACAAACTCACATCCCTTAAATAAGGCAAAGAAAGGAAGTAGAAATAAAACACAGGGAGATATACATCAAGTTCACCTAGTGTTAACCCCACCGAAAAATTAGCAGGGAGAAAGCTCACTGGAAAGATAAACTTTTAGACAGCAATAATTTCATTTTAATATCACCTAGAGACATGCACACAATGCACAATGGCGACATGTGTAGTTGACCTATTGTGTTTGTAGAAGAAAATGATTGATTGGCACTTATTGTAAGACTCCAACGTCTCTTAGATAGAGAAGGCAAATGTATAATTACCAAGTAATGCTCGACCGAAAGAAAAATAGCAAAAATAATAAAAAGGTAAGGAAAATAAATAGCCCTAGAACTCTCCTTCGAGATACAGATGTTAATCGTGCCTAGCTTGTCACATAAGAAGCAATGTCACTTCTTGACATGTGTCTTGGTGGAACTATCTACAACTTGTAGCATAGAGGAGACGCATCATGACAATCTTTCCATTACTAACAACATTGTAGACAAAGTGGCAATCTATCTCAATGTTTTTGGCTCATTCATGAAACATAGGATTAAAAGCAACATGAGCAATGGCTTTATTGTTACAATACATAGGAACAGGATATCCAACATGGAGCCTAAAGGATGCAATCCCCATCACCTCACACATTTGAGTCATAGCTTTGTTCTCGAGAACTGAATTTAAGACAATAGATTTTTCCTTCCCACATCATGTAACCGGTTGAAATCTAAAATAATGCGGGAGCAAAAATATCAAAGCACAAAGATAATGTAAAACACTTGATTTTACGTGGAAACCCACTCACGAAAAGCGGGAAGAAAACTACGAGAGAAGGCCCCGATAGGGCTCTGATTTATATTGTTTCTTCTTAAAGAATAAGTGAGGGGGTAGAAGCCTATTTATAGGCTACCACACACAACAAAGTCTCACTACACCATGTGGGACTAAACCACTACACATGTTTCTCTCAACATTCCCTCTCAAGCTAGAGCATGAAATGCCCAGCTTGTAACACAAAGAAACACACTCTACACACAAGAACAAACAACACTCTAAACTAGTTCTTGCTTGGAGACGAGAACACGAGTTGGAGCTACTGAAGGAACTACTATAGTTGACTCTGACAATGGCTTCTCCTCTAGAGACCTGATGTTGGTGGCTCCCCATTTAGTATCCCTATAAAAGGGATTTTCCTCTGAAGACCTCGAAAGTAGATCTCCCTCTCTGGAGTCACAAAACCAGATCTCTCACACAGAAACCTGAAATGGGCCCTTCCTTTGAAGACCTCGAAATAGGATCTCCCTCTCTAGAGACCCCGAAACTTTGGACCTCCCAGAGTTATGGTTTCTCATGTGTAGTTCAGGAACGAAAGAGACTCCCAAACGGTGACTATAACAGGCTTCCACGCTCTTCCTTTCTCTCATACTCCTATGAGAGAAGAATAATAACAAGAAGAAAAATAATAAAAAAACTAGAGAAGAGCATCTCCCCTTCTCATAAACATAATCATCTTTTTTTGGTTTTCATTCCTTTTCTTTCATTTTCCTCTTTTTTTCTTTCTTTTTTTTTTGTTTTTCTCTTTTTTTACTCTTTCTCCTATTTTTTTCCTTTTTTTTTACTCCCTTTCTCTTTCTTTCCTTTCTTTCCTCCTTTTCCCTTTTTTTAAAAAAAAACAAACCTTTCCAACGTGGAAACGAAGACTGAACACAAAAGAAACTTAAAACATCAAGCCTTACCATCAACCGCTGATCATCATCAAGTCCTTCGCCGGCATCCGATGTCGCCCATCGTGTCTTGAGATTGCAACAAATGGACTCCCAAACGTGGGTGACTATAATGGGTTTACCAAGTGTCGTACTTTGATACCAAGTTTAAGTCTAAAATAATGCGAAGGCAAAAATATCAAAGTATAAAGATAACAGTAGGGAGAAAACCATGAGAGAAGATCCCAATAGGGCTCTGATTTATATTGTTTCTTCTCAAAGAATAAGGGAATACAAGCCTATTTATAGGCCACCACACACACAACAAAGTCTTACTACACTATGTGGGACTAAACCACTACACATGTTTCTCTCAACATAACCAAATTGCCACCACAAAATATAATGAGGTGAGCTAGCATAATTTCCATTTAAATAAGCTTATAGATCAAGATAGCCATTTTTCTAGAGGAAAGACCTCTCCTAGGGATTCCTTCATATATCTAAGAATGAGACATACATCATGCCAATCTCCATAATATTGCTTATCAATGTGTTGGCTTTGCCTTCCTACTACAAACCTTTATAATCGGTCATGCGGTAGTTAAATATAGAAGTTTAGTGACAACACTTCTATACCTTCTTGGATTATCAAAAGGAACATCATCACCACCTCTACGGCTTCACTTGGCTCCATGAAAAATGAAGATGGCTTGTCACCAAGTAAGCTTGCCTCCTCAAGCATTTCTAATACATGTTTTCTTTTCGATAGAACAACTCCTTTGGCATTGCATGCAATTTTAACACCCAAAAGATATCTAAGCTTCTGAAAATCTTTTATCACAAATATTTTTTATTAAAATGCTTTAGTCTCCTATACCTACATGACCATCTACTATCAAAGTCATATCATCAACATGAACTATCAAAATAATAGTGCCAAGACACCGTCTCTACAAAATCCAACCTTCGTAATCTTATTACTCAATTTTTTAAACCAACATTTAAGGCTTCGATTGAGACCATAAATGGCTTCACTTAACCTACACACATACTCTCCCTCAACCACAACTTTTAGGTTGGGACTATTGGTGCTAACACACCATAATCATTGATGTTGATGATAACAAAACGATTGTTATTTAGCATTTATATTTGACATTAAGATTTCAAATTGAATGCAAATGAAAGGAAACTTGATGGAATCTCAAACTTAAGCTCCATGGAGGCATGAAGGAGCATGGTGGACAAAAGCATCAAGAAGCACTGGAAGAAAACTTGAAGACTTAAAGAGAAAAGAAGAATACGATAGATTTATTTTATCGAATTCAATGTAAGTTTATTTTGCTCTTTTCATTTCCTAGATACCTATAAAAGAGCCTTAAAATGGAGTTAAGGAACCCTAGAATCCAAATCCCACACTTAAAGACACCTAAACGAACAAAATACACTATATGGTGTCATCCAATTTTCATGTGTGTCAGCCAACCATTCAATAGCTAGTCGACTTACTAGCTTTCCCACTGACTAGCTACATTGTAGGGCACCGATTGACTGTAAACCTATCCTACGAACGTTGGTTGTTCAACATTTGAAAACACTTGGAACTTATGCCTAATTAATTTCCTAATTACTTAGCTAATTACCCTAAGCACTTCAATAGCGAGGTGACCTGTCATTAATCAAGGATAATCCAATCTCATAGTAGTCAATCGTCTAATACTATATACTCGACAACTTATAACCAAAAATTTCCAACTCCAGAGATTCAAAACTTAGAATCCTTTGGTAGCCAGATGATCGAGTGTCGACTTGCTAGTATTGAACTAGTCGACTAACCTATTAATATCCTTATTTTTGTCATAAAATTATGTTTTATTATAAACTAATCATTTCAAGTTCTCTCTATTTGAAAGAAGGATAACATGCTTTACGGGTTCAAAAAGATAGTTTGTTTAGTATTTTAGTTCATTGTAATTTTATTTTTCTTAAGTCTAAATAAATTGTCGGAAACCTCAAAGTATTTAACTCAATGATTTCGTAATAACTAAGTGAAAAATCACCTTTTAGGCAGTATTGATCAATAAACATAGAACAATTGATCGACCAATGAACTTGATCAATCAATAGGATTAAAATAATTGATCAAATTAGCCCAACGGTGCATGGATAATCGATCATCAAATTGGATTAATCGATAAACTTTTAATGGATTGATTGACTAAGTGATTTTTGACCGACCAATCAATAAACCAAAATTGTTTGAATAGAATTTCTAAATCTTCTCGAATTCACCTATAAATAAGGCCCACGACCCTCACTTCAGGGGACACCTCTAGAGAAAAAGTGTTCTCTGTCTTTCTTGTGCTTTCGCACCTATGCTCCAACGCTTTCAAAAGCACAACACTCTTAAAACTCGAAAAATTACAATTTGCCTATTTAATTACTTTTGAGGTTATGTAGGTTTTAAATTGTATTATTTTCCTATTATTTTGAATGGGACCCAAGTTGTTGAGATTCTCATATTGTTATTCTTCTCTTTGTCAGGTGTTAAAGAGAAGGTGTTGTTGTAAAGGAGTTGTGTCACCCTCATTTAAATGGTATGTTAATAGATTGACTAGCTTTGACTAGTTGAGAAAATCCTAAACTGCAAGGCTTAAGTAGTGATTTTTGCCTGAAAGGATTTCCGCTTTAAATTAAGGTATCATATGTCTTGTTTGTTGTGATGTGTTCATTTAAATTTTAATATATTATTCATATACACTATTTACCCCCCTTTAATGCAGACGCATAGATCCTACAAGCACTCACAACTAGTATTAGAGTGGGGTTATTCAGCACAGGCAATGTCAAAGTCTATCACCTCAACCGGTGTCAATGCTGAGGAGCAATCAGTAGTAAGACCACCTTTGTTTGATGACACAAACTTCAGTTATCGAAAAACTCGCATGCAAATATTCTTGTAATCCATGGATTATAAGGTCTTGGACATTATTGTCTCAAAGTATACTTGACTAGAAAAGAAAGGAGTTGTAGCAACTGTAGATGAAAAGAAAAGAGCAACGCACAATGGTAGAGCCATAATGCAATCTTCTATGGACTTCCCAAGGAAGAGTTCAATCAGGTCTCAACTTGCAAAACATCCTATGAGATTTGGAACACCCTTAAAGTCACTCATGATGGTACATCCAAGGTGAAAGAGACTTGCATCAACCTGCTTACTCAAAAATATGAGCTCTTCATAATAAAGAAAGGCTAAACGATCAAGAAGATGTATACCAAATTCACAGATATCGTGAATTCTCTAAGAAACCTTAATCAAGAAATAAAGAATGAGGCACTGGTCAGGAAGATCCTCCGATCACCTACAAGTGATTGGGAAATCAAGACAACAAGAATTCAAGAATCGAAGGATCTTTCACATCTGCAGCTGGATGATATGTTTGGAAGCTTAATGATCTATAAAGTTCAACTGGAGCACATAAAAGAACACGAAGGAGAAGGGAAAAAAAAAAGAATATTGCACTTAAAGCACTCACTAGAACTGAAGTTAAGAAGGTGAAGAAGAAAAAGATATTGCATTTCTCCTAGAAAGTTCTTGAGAAAGAAGAAAAATTGGTGAAAGAATGAAGAATCAAAGGAGGACCAAGTTATATGCTATAACTATAAGAAGAAGGGACACATGCGAAAAGAGTGCCCCTTGAGGAAAAAGAACTCCAATAAAAGAAAGACCAAAAGGCAACCACAAAGAGATGGGAAGAAGAAAGCACTACAAGTTACCTGGGATGATTATAACTCTAGCTCAAAAGAAGAGGAAGAAGTCTCAAGCAAAGAAGCTCTCTACAGGCTGACACTCCAAGATGCAGTATCTTCATTTACCTTTGATAAACTTCTATAAGCCTTTATGAATTACAAGATGTAGCTAAAACACTAAAGGCTGAAAAGAAGAAACTATCAAAATATCTAAAAGTAGAAATTGCCTTTAAGCACAGATATGCTTCACAGAATTTACAACTGTCACAAGAAATTATTTCTTTGAAAATGCACATAGATTTTCTTGAGTTATATTTACAAAATTTAAAAGAGAGGTCAATCACTCTTGTAAATGACTTAGCTAAGTTTACAAAAGGAAAAGATAACCTAGAAAAGACTATTAGGGACAAATACCCAAATCACCACCAACTTTGGGTTAGGATACATCCCCAAGAATGATCATGAGGATTCAAGTTCAAAAGTACAAAACACACATCAGTTTACTAGTCAAAGAGTGAAGAAAAGGTATGCGCCTAGTAACACATGTTATCAAAAACTTGCTAACAAAACTAGACCCAAAAAGAAAAAATAGGTACCAAAAACAATCTTGAATTCATGTTTTGTATGTTAACCTCAAGAAGGTCCAATAGTTTATAACGACTAGTTATACCGAGAATGGGATGGAAATCTCGAGTTCCTTGAAAAGATATCCGAACTTAAAAGTTGGTTACTGAGTGTTAGACCTCACAGAACTCAACCAATGATAGGTCGAAGACAAAGGAAGATGGGTAGTGGATAGCAGCTACTCCAAGCACATGACTAGAGAAGAGGATTTATTTCTCAAGCTTTGCTAGCAAGGGAGGCGACAGTCACCTTTGAGATCAACCACAAGAGTTGTATTATTGGTACTAGTCAAATTGATAATTCTAAAACCTCTTTTGATAATGTCATTTAGTTAAGAGGTTAAAACATAATTTACTTGGTGGAAGTTAAAATTGTGATAAAAGCTATAAAGTTAATTTTACCTCTGAAGGATTTAAAATTAAGGACAAAAAGACAAGACAAACTCTTCTACAAGGAACTAGATTTAACAATATTGTTTCTATTAACTTTGACAAATGCAACACTTATGATTGCTTAGTTACATCGAATGATAAGTCAATATTATGGTATATTATGGCACAGACTATGACATTCACATGCAAAACATAAATAAGCTTGTGAAGCATAACTTAGTAAAAAGGATGATTTGAGAATTAAAATTTTCATAAATTTTGCTCCAATTATGAAATTAAGTAGAAATTTGTCTTTCCAGCTCTTCAAAATTGTGTAGTTGAAAGGAAAAATAAAACCTTACAAGAGTGTGCCTGCACAATGCTATGGGAGTCAAAGTTACATCAATATTTTTAGGTTGAGCCAATAAACATTACTTGCTATATACAAAATAGGGCTCCAATTAAACATATTCTAAAGAAGACACCTTTTGAGTTGTATTATGAAAGATCACCCAAGATTACTTATTCCAAGGTATTTAGATGTAAATGTTTCATTTTAAATACGAAGGAAAATCTAGATAAATTTGATACCAAAAGTGATGAAGGAATCTTTATAAAATATTCCCTAAGAGACAAAGCCTATAGAGTTTACAATAAGAAAAACTCCATTGTTAAGGAAACCTTACATGTTTCTTTCGATGAATCTATTCAAAAGGCACAATATTCAAAGGAAACCTTACATGTTTCTTTCAATGAATCTATTCAAAAGACAACATGATCTACCCATGAAGATCCATTAAATGTTCCTAGGGAAAACATAGTGACTTGCCCAAAGATCTGACATATCTAAAGGACCATCATAAAGATATAGTGATTGGAGAAGTTAATAAAGGTTTTCAAACCAAATCTTCAATAAACAATATTACTTTAAGTGTTTTTGTCTCTCAATTAGAACCAAAAACATAAGGAAGAATTTTCTAATGATTGCTGGATCATTGCAATACAAGAGGAATTGAATCAATTTGAGAAAAGTAGTGTTTCACAATTAGTTCCCAAACTAGAATCTCACTCAATAATTGAAACCAAGTAAGTTTTTAGAAATAAGCTTTATAAATAAGAATGGTTGAAACAAAGCTAGACTTATGAGTCAAAAATATAATCAAGAAGAGAAAATCGATTTTGACGAACCATATGCACATGTGGCTCGATTGAAATCCATTCCAATGATGATAGCTTTTACTACTCATATAAGAGTTAAACTATTCCAAATGGATGTCAAAAGTGTATTTTTAAATGGATTCATTAAAGAAGGGGTATATGCGAAGTAACCTCCTAGTTTTGAAAATTATGAAAAACCTGACTATGTATTCAAATTAAACAAGGCTCTATATGGGCTAAAATAAGCTGCTAGAGCTTGGTATGAAAGACTAAGAAACTATCTCTTGGATAATGATTTTGAAATTGGACAAGCAAATTCAACATTATTCACCAAAAGAAGAAATAATGAACTCATCTTAATCCAACTATATATCGATGATTTTGTATTTGCTGCCACTAATGATCTTTCGTATCAAGAGTTTGCAAAGATATTGCAAGTTCAGTTCGAGATGAGCCTAATAGGAGAATTGAAGTTCTTCCTAGGGTTGTAGATTAATCAAATTAAAGATGGAATCCTCATCTCGCAAACCAAGTATACGAAGGAAATACTCAAAAAGTTCAAAATAGATAGCACAAAAAGAAAAGAGACACCAATGGCCACAACAATGCAACTTAAGACAACATAGGTAAGTTTGTTGATCAAAAACTATATAGAAGCATGATAGATTCTCTTTATACCTAACTGTAAGTACATCAAACATACTATTGATCTTGGTTTGTTCTATCCTACGTCATTCACACTTGATTTATACTCATATTGTGATGCTAACTATGCAGGAAGTTACATAGATCGCACGAGCACCAGTAGAACATGTCAATTTTTCAAAAATTCACTGGTCTCTTAGGTTTCTAAGAAATAAATTTGTCTTCATCCATCTCTCATGTGTTCAAAGATTTATGGATGAAGCAAACACTTGGCAACCATTGGACTTACCTTTACAAACAATAGAATTCTATGTGATAACACAAGTGCAATAAATATATCAAAGAATCCTATACAATACTCTAAGACCAAACACAAATGTAAGACACCATTTTCTAAGGGATTACATGCTTAAAAAGGAAATAACACTAGAATTTGTAGAAAGATGTAAGCAACTAGCTGACATTTTCACAAAACCCTTAGCTAAAGAAAGGTTTATAATAATTAGAAGTGAGTTAGGACTGACATGTCTATGAGAACTACAAAATACACCTTAAAATGCCTTGTTTCTTCTGTTGTTGATCAATCAAATTTAAAACATTGATCGATCAAATGTATGCCTTTGACCAATCAAATTAAGATAGGAAATTTTCCTCCAAAAATTCAATTTAGTTGATAAAAAAAAATACTTTTTGATCAACCAGTAGGAAAATTCCCTCCATTGAAAATTTAAATTTATCGATCAATCTCTATGAATAATCGATCAATTCTTTATCTGATCGATTAGTCTATTTTAGGATCATATTGCATTAACAAAGATGCATCTCATTGTGGATTGCTGGAGAAGGGAGGAGTGGTGAAGAGTGGAGAGCTTGGAGAAGAGGAGGGAGGAGGTGACCACGGGGGAGGAGAGGTGCAATCCTACAATGTGATTGGTCGTGGGTGCGCCCTCCGACACCCTCCACAAGGACGGGTGAGGATCTTCACCTCTCTCACGAGTGCGCCCTCAGGTAGGGACTAGTGGGTGCGCTCTGGCATCGCTAGGGTTTGGTGGCCAATGCACCGCCCAAAGGTCCAACGTGCTGACGTAGCATGGGAAGAGGGGCATACTAACATGGCTGGAGAGGAGCTGCACCACCTAGGTTCCGCTGACGTGCCAGATTTGGAGGCGAGTGTCGATAATGAGGAGTCATGTCACTCGAATCTTGTGGACGTGGCAACATCGGTTGCAGTGTGCAACAAATGCGATGGTCGAAGAGTCGCACTCATCAGGCCGCAACCCTGCAAGGGCTTCGAAGGATCGCACCTTTTCAAGATGTGCCTCAAAGAAGGAGCCAAGGGTCATGCTTTTGCGAAGGGAGCAAAGGGTCGCACCCCTTCCCCTCACCCCCCCCCCCCACCCAGCCACTTATATTGACACGTCCCCTCTCTTTAAGGATGGCGTAGGCTTAAGGGCCTCTTCAGATCTGTGGGTCAGGTCGGGGCTAACGGGGCTCCACTGACTTGGTTTTGCCCCCCCATCAATCTTGCTCTTAACACCGAACCTGCGAGGTTCTTTTGTAGGACCTCGCCCCATGGTGACGGACTCTTGGGGAGCGCGACCACCCACATCCTTGGTGCGCCGGTCAGAGACATGTCGGAATCGACCGCATAGCAGGACCTTGAAGGCAAGCTCCCCGCGTCTAGAGGGATTCGCGACGGGGTATGCGTCGTGGCCACTAGGTTGCAGTCACAACGTAAGTCGAAGCGAGAAGTTGCAACTCGTGAGATGGTTATGTAGGAACCTCGCACGAGCCACCATTCGAGGGGGGTCCTCCGCTTCGTCGGGCAGTGGTCCTATCATGGAAGGAAAGTTGGAACGGTGTCGCCACGCAATGTAATCGACGCTAGGTCGCAGGTCGGTACCTCGACTAAGGAGGGAGTTGTTAGCCCTAGCGGTGAGGTTAAGGAGGCTATTGTGGTCTCCAAAACAACTAGTTTCAAGCCAGTCGCCGAGGTAGTGCTTGAAGCTGCTCCATTACAAAGATTCTTACTTCGAGTGTGTGAGGTCTTAACAACCCATGAGGAAGGCAGCACTAGGGGGATACCTCAGAAAGTAGAGGGCCAACATCGTCATGCTTCAAGAATCCAAGCTCACTTACTGCAACGTCAGGACTTGGAGGGAGATCGGAGGTTCCTAGCTGGATGGGTTTGTCAAGCTTGATGCAATAGACCAAGCAGGAGGTTAGCTGGTAGGTTGGTGAACAGACACCTTGTTGTTGGAATATTCCTCGTAGGAGAGCACATCATCTCTATGAGGTTTCTCCATAGGAAGGATGGCACTACATTCCTTACAGTAGTATACGGACCACGGAACGCACATGCCTGGGATCACCTTTGGGAGGAGCTCGCCTCAGTCGAGGCAGCTAGCCAGGGATGCCCTTAGCTAGTAGGAGGCGACTTCTAACACTACTTTACACGTAGAAGGCAAGCCGAACGTCCGTGGATGAAAAGCTCAAGCTAGGAACAATTTGCCGAATTCGTGGCAACCTTTGGCCTAATTGACCTCGTCCCAGCTTCTTGTTCCTTTATGTGGAGGAATGGTAGTAGTCAATGATCGCACATCAATAGATTGCTTTCCATTGTTAAGGCTTTTCCTTTTGGCAACCATCTTACCAATGGAAAGGCCTTTCTCCAATCTCAACCCCCGCCTATGCCAATCCAATGAGCCTGAAGGTTAACACCTATTTCAAGTTCAAGAGGTCTTGGGTACTGGAGTCAAGATTCAAAGAAATGTTGAGCAATAGTGGAGATTAAGGTTCGAAATGCCGATTTCGACGTCGTTTCAATAAATTTCCAAATGCGCATTTCGTCGACATGGCGAGGGCATGCCAACGCATGCCGACAAAAATGACAAAAGTAGTTAAAATGATTAGAATTTTAAAAATAACTATTTCAATGGATAAATATTTCCATTTAAGTCTTAAATCATGTCTTCTACTTCATATGTAATAGGTAGATACATAACCTATGCAACAGCAGTAGCAGAGCTGCCACAAGAACAATAAGAACAGCAAGAGCAACAGCATGTCGAGCTTACCAGCAGCATGCCGACGAAACACCTGTGTTTTGACAACTTGAGCATGTCGACATGGCATATCTCCAAAAATCGCCATTTCGCTGGCATGCCGCCCGCATTTAAGACAGCAGTCCACTCGTCTGGCTAAGAAGCTAGCTCACTTGAAAAATCACCTCAGAGAATATTGGAAGATGCTAAGGCAAAGGAGAGAATAGAGAAAGCCAAAAGCACTTTCGGAGATAAGTAGGCTTGACAAGTTAGAGGATGAGGTCCAGCTTTCGAAGGCAAACAAAATCCACATGGCTACTGAGATGAAGGTGGTTCAAAAGTGGCTCAAGGAAAGGGACTACAACACCAAGTTCTTCTACTAAGTGGCCTCCGCTAGAAGGCAAACTAATTGGATCGACAGCTAGCTAGTGGAGGGAATGTGGCACAATGGGAAAGAGGATGTTGGGCAAGCAGCAGCCAGTTACTACATAGAGTTCACTAATAGGCAATGTACTGGAGCTTCACAATGGATAAAGGAAAACGCCTGGCTAATCTCGAGGATGCAGGCAAAGGCTCTTGTGGGGGAGTTCTCAAATGACAAGATCAAGACAGCGGTTTTGGGCCTCAACACTAACAGGTGCCCTAGGCCGAACGGCTTCCCTGGACACTTCTATAGAGAATTTTGGCCTTTCGTGAAGGATGATGTGATGCAGATGGTGGCTGAGTTTGAAGTGGGAAATGCTAGATTTGACAAGATGAATAAATCCTTCCTTTTCTTGCTCCTGAAGAAGAAAGGAGCCAAGGCAATTGAAGACTTCAGGTCGATCGTGCTCTCCAATGTTGCATCTTTTTCTTTTTTGAAAAGGAGAAAGGGTAGTTATCTAGGTGATAACCACCTAAAGATTGTATTCCAATAAAGGGACACTAGGCCATATTACAAATTAGAACTCCAATGGGAATATATGACGATACAGACTCCACAACATTCTCAACATATGGACACTGACTACTGAACACCACTACATTCCTTCCCAACCAAATGCCCCACAAAATCGTGAGAGGCCTCACTCTCCTTCGTCCTGGAAACATTGTGGCTCCCATCTCTGTTACAACATCTGAATAACCTCCAAAAGTTATGAAAAGAACCATGAGTCCACCATCCAATATCAAACTGATGCCAGACCTGAACTGCAAAAGGGCATCTCATATTCGCATCCGAAACCCACCTAGCCCTCCCCATCTTCGTCATAACTCTGCCTTTCCTAAGCAACCAAACAAATATCTTCACCTTCAGAGGACATGCTGCCGACCAAACCTGGTTGCAATCTCTTACAAGATCGATGTTCCCCAACACAATAGGATTCCCTAGGCTTCTATAAGCATCGCTAACTGAGAAATCCCCTTCTTCCCATCCATAAGCGCCCACTCCACCTTCCGACTGAAAACCCTCCAGCTCCTAACCTCCAAAATCCTCTGATTAAACAGATTCCCCAAGAAAGTGGGGCACCAACAGTCATCCCACATATCAGCCACCGTAGCCCCCCATCAGTCGCCAACACCAAGAGTCTAGGGAAACGGTCACACAGCTTCCCTTGTCTCATCCAATTATCAAGCCAAAACCTAAAGAAACTCCCAGAAGTAGGCACTGGTGTAAAAAAACCTTTGTATTCTAAGCGCCACCAGGGAGAGGCCTCTAATAAAGTGCAAGGCACCCCGAGGGAGAGACATCAAAAAATCCCAACGCAGCGAGCCACCAAAGCATGTCCACATAATCCTACCCACCAAACACTTCATTCCCAAGCAGCCTACCAATCCACTTGGTCAAGAAACTATCATTCATACTTTACACCTCCCTAACTCCCAGACCCCCTTCCTTGACAGGCTTGCATACCTCCTCCCACGCCACCAACTTCGTCCCCTTCCCACCTGCTCCATAGTTCATCCAAAAGAAGATTCTCATTAAGGTCTAGATCTTCCCCACCACCTGCTTTGGCATCTTCAACACTAAAGCAAAGTACGATAGCATAAATGCCAACACCGCTTTGAGAATCACCAGCCTTCCCCCCTTAAATAAGAGTTTAGATGCCCACCTTGCCAATCTCCCCTCAATCCTCTCCACAAAGGGATCCAATCCTACGCCAATACCCTTCAATCTATCAAAGGTAACCCCAGGTATGAAATAGGCAAGGCTCCTCTCTGCGTACTCAAAGCGACACTACAGCCTGTGGCCTCCACCTCTGACATGAGGAACAAGACGAAGGTCGACTTTAAGTAGTTTATCTACAACCTCAATACCTCTCCAAACAGCTCCAGAAGTATATAGATTCGCCTCACCTCTACCTCAACACCCTCCACAAAGAAAAGCATGTCATCCACATACTGAAGCACTGGAACAACGACCCCATCATCCAAAGAGAACCCCTTGATCAGGTTCCCCCATAGGCTCTAATAGACGACCTTGCCAACGCATCAACAACCAAGACAAATAGCATAAGTGCCAAAGGACACCCTTGTCTAACACCCCTCTTCGATTGTATCCAGCCCTCTGCTGAGTTTGGTTGGGTGAGTCTAGCGAAAAAATGAGAGAGAGCATGAGGGAGGGCAATGCAGGGAGAGCACTCGAGGTATTGCATATCTTATTATCACCAAGGCTTTGGTAAACAGGCTGAGAGGACCCCTGTCTGACCTTATCTCTCAGATGCAAACAGCCTTTGTCCCTGGAAGGGAAATTCTGAACAGCTTTGTTGTGGCCTCCAAAGCCTTGGCTAGTTGGAGGAGGTAGAAGACCAAGGCCTTCCTTTGGAAGGTTGATTTCAGTAAGGCCTTTGACATGATGCAATGGTCCTTCCTCTAGTCCTCTTTGGCCAAGAGAGGTTTCCTGAGTAGATGCATCGATTGGGTGAAGTGCTGCATCACCACAGCCTCCTCCATGCTAGTCAACGATAATCCTGCCAGGTGCTAGGTGCAGTTGAGAAGAGGTGTCGGGCAAGGTTGCCCTTTGGCCTCCATGCTTTTCGTCCTGGTGGTAGACGCATTGGCCAAGGCCGCAACGAGATCCTATGTGCAAGGGTTGTTCAAAGGGTTCTAGGTTGGAGGCGACCGCAAAGTACTGATCCTGCAATATGCTGATGATACTCTGATTCTCATGGAGGGTCCCACCCCAGAGGTGCGGAAAGTTTGTCTGGTCTTGCATATGTTCAGGGAGACATCGGGCCTGCAGATCAACTCAGTAAAATCCGCCTTCAACACCCTCAACTTGTCTTCACAAGAGCAACAAGCATGTGGGGTCGCCCTTGGCACGAAAGTTGAGGGGCTGCCTCTTCCCTACCTTGGGTTGCTCCTGACCAACAAGCGGCTTAGGTTGCAGGATTAGCTTCCGCTACTGGAGCAGATGGAAGGGACACCAGCAGGATGAGCATCCAGGCTGCTTTCCAAAGGAGGTAGGCTAACCCTCCTTAGGGTAGCCCTTTCCTCTATGCCAACGTACTTCTTTTCGATCTTCAAGGTCTCTCAGTAGATTGAGAAGAGGATTACTAGCCTCATACGTGACTTCCTTTTGACGAACTTCGGCAATGCTGGTAGAGGAGCAAGGTTGGTTGCTTGGGATGACGTCTGTAAACCCATTCAGGAGGAAGGACTTGGAGTCAAGAGCGTGGAAGGAGCCAACTTAAGCCTCCTCACCAAGTGGATCTCCAGGTTGGTGGGAGGAGAGGAGAGCCTCTTCGGGAAGGTCATGCGGGGATGTTATGGCACCTTCCTCTCTTGAGAGTTGCTTATCTCCCCTGCAGTTAGGGCATCGCCCTTCATTAAAGGGCCGGCTATAGTGGCGCTGAGGGTTAGGGGGTGGTTCACCCATGTGCTTAGAGACGGCAAGCACTTCAAATTTTGGATAGATGATTGGCAGGGAAACATGAGTAGTAGATCCCCACAGCTATTCTCCAGAGCAACTAACAAGGGGGCGACTGTTAGGAGTTATTGGGAGAACGCTTGGTGCCCGACCTTCCAAAGGGCCCTCTCAGATCAAAGATGTGAAGATTTACAAGAATTGTTGTGTGTCCTGGAAGGATGGGAGC
Source organism: Thalassia testudinum (assembly GCA_037157565.1). NCBI lineage: Eukaryota > Viridiplantae > Streptophyta > Magnoliopsida > Alismatales > Hydrocharitaceae > Thalassia > Thalassia testudinum. The sequence continues at coordinate 8,874,026 of JAZHRO010000033.1, forward strand.
CCGAAAGTAGTAGGAACGCACTGTGTTTGGAAGCATACCGTAGGTTGACATTGACCGCCCAGCCAATGGATGTGGATCATATGAGACTGCACGCTCCTCTGGTCGGCGGACTACTCGCTGAAAATCAGGTTCTTTGCGTGGCTCATAAGGCGTGACAGGGTCCTTACAAAGGCAAGGAGAGAACGGTGGGCACCTTCGAAGGATACTTCATGCCCTCATTGCAAGCAAGCAGAAGAGGATCATGACCATCTCTTCATCCGCTACCATTTCCCTTGCAGGTCTGGCAAGATAGGACCCATCTGAGTTGACCCAACCTCTTTTGACACCTTTTGGGCATCCTTCCGTAAAGGTGCGGCACGATCAGGATGTAACGCCTTCAGGACGAAAAGGGAGCGAGATAAGGTGCTGACGATGCTTTGGGGTATTTGGTTGGGAAGGAATGAGGTGGTCTTTAGGGAGAACACTCCTTATGTTAAGAATGTTATCTCCTCCAGCTCCTCCCAGTTGACATTTTGGAATGTTGCTTCCTAATGTACTTTTGATGTAACACCCCTTGATTTAATGAATACATCCAAGTGACTACCTTTAAGGTACTCGCCCTTAAAATCTTTATCTAATCATCAATTACTTTGATCAATCATTTCTAGACGAGTCTCATTCTATCATGATTTATGATTTTAACCCCTAATCACCTTGATTCGATTTCCAATTAATCACTAATCACCTTACTCGACTCCTAAAATATTCCAACCATATTTGGTTAAGCCAAATCCTATAAAACTCATTTTTTACCCTCATTCTTTTTACCTCACTTATCTATCGAAAAATCTTTATCTAATCATCAATTACTTTGATCAATCATTTCTAGACGAGTATCATTCTATCATGATTTGTGATTTTAACCCCTAATCACCTTGATTCGATTTCCAATTAATCACTAATCACCTTACTCGACTCCTAAAATATTCCTACCATATTTGGTTAAGCCAAATCCTATAAAACTCATTTTTTACCCTCATTCTTTTTGCCTCACTTATCTATCGAAGGTCCGACCAAAAGCAAACCCACCCTTGGTCGATCATCCGCCCACACTACAGCCACCACAATAGTGCCCCACCTCTCAATCGACCACTACCTTCATCTCCCTCCCTTTAACGACTCCCCCTTGTTGATCAATCATCTCGCCACCACCACCAACAACCTCTCCTTCCTCGCTGTTGGCCTCTCTCCTCATCGACCTCCTCCTCGACGTCAACCTCTACGCTGCCACTTCATCCACTCCTCCGACAACCGACCGACCACCATCTCCTCGACGTCATCGCCTCTTTTGATCGATCACCTATTACTTGTCCTTGTCATATTTCACAACTCCAAATCTTTGATTAAATTTTTTTTCCATCCAAATATATTGTCTTTTGGATGTGTAATGATGTTTAACCTGTCAATCTTGTTTACATCCAAGTTTTGTGAGCTCCTTTCTTACTTTTTTCCATCGTTCACTCATTATTTTTTTCGCAAAAAAATCCTTTTTAATCAATCAATCACCTGATTGATCAAATCTAATTTCTACAGATTTGATCAACCAATTAGTTCATTCTGGTCAATCAAAGCATGTTGTTTGATCGACCAAACAAACCTTTTCAATCGATCAAACATGTATCAGACCATTTAAAAAATAGCTCCCAAGCGCTCTCGACAATCCGATTTCTCCTCAAGTGACGACACCTTTGATCAGAATTTTATTACTAACACGTGACAGAACTTTTCTTTGTATGCCAAATTGTCACCTCATGTTGGCCAACCCATTAATTTCAACTATTTTGAATGCATTTTTTCCGGCCTCCGCAACAAGTGTGTGTTCCATACAATACATTGTCGCTTTGAACGAAACTTTTATGTGGGCAATCATGCTAGTCAGATCAAGGGTGTCGATCCAATGGCTTGTCACTTGTCTATGACAACCCTCGCCACATCGACGAAGGATTTGATATTCAGCTTACTTCGAACGTTTATGGGATAGAGGTGTTGTCCTTCTAGTCCCACCTCCATAGAGTTGTACCACCAGACTTCGTCTAAGGTCATTCGAGAGGCCATCCTTGCTCCTGAATATTGACTTAAAGAAGCCCACCAAGTCCCCATATTTCTGACCTCTCTCGTGGTTCCTTAAATGCATCTTTCTTTAGAATTTTATATCCAAATCCACGTCTTTTGAGAACTATCCAGGTCCAATGCTTATGGCCTTTACGCCTTCATTAAGAACAAATGTTTTAACTGGAACCAATTTATCTTGACCCTCATGGATAGGAAGCCCTCTAGCTCCTTTCCATTTGGCACGCTTTAATCACTTTAGTGCATCCATGGACATAAACCACAAGCAATTCATTACCCGAGTGTCTTTGGTGACCTCACACACTTAAAGATAGAACAAGAAAAACAAGCTAGACCAAACCCCTCCACTTCTTCCCAAGCAGTTGGTTCTCCTTCCTCCTCCCAGCCTAGACCTTCTCAGGCTAGACCTTCTACTGTTGTACCACAGTTCGTCCCACCTTACGAGAACTTCTCTACTTTCTACCCTGCTCCAATTAGCCCCACTTCCTCATTTTACAACCACGAGTGGAGTTTCCTTGACAAGCATTTTACCAGACAGGACACTACTGATATCCAGGACATCACCAACAGCATTTCATTGATGATGCATCGCCAGAGAGACTATTGCAGCACTTATGGAGAATGGTAGTTAGGTAGCCGACTACCTGAATGCCCAGGATAGGTTCCTAGATCGTCTTAGAGAGCGGATTCATGGACATCAGTTTAGAGATTAGAGGCCTCCTCAACCCCAGACGTACCAATGGACCACCACCTTCAATAGCAACTCCACCTGCACAACCTCCTTCAAGCACTTATACTACTCCCTTCAAAGCATCAACAGTAGAGATGAGTCAGATTTCACCTACTACAAGACACCGACTCAGACTCCAAGCTCCACAGGCCTCCTCTATAGATCTCCACTCCTCTCATGCATTAGACAACTTCAACATGAATGTTGAGTTCCTAAATAGCATAGATGCTTTTCTTAATTTCTTTTGATCAGTTATATTCATTTCCTCGCTTGTAGTACTTTTATTTATGCTGCTAGATTGTAGCACGTTTATTTGATGTCTCTTATATAATGTACTATCTTTTATATATCTATGCAATATATTTCTATCTCTTAGTCATTTACATAAATGGTGCCATGCATTGCATTTAGTTTTTACAAAGGAGAGATTAAAAAGAAATTATGACTTAGACAAACTATCTGGTATTATGCTTTTTGCTAATAACAAAGGAGGACAAAACTTTATATGCAATTTGATTACAAGCATGTCATGCATAGCATGCATTTGCTATCATCAAAAAAAGGGAGAATGTTGATACCCTTATTTTGATATAATAAAATTATATTTTCTTGTGAAATAACTATTTCAAGTTCTCTCTATCTGAATGAAGGAAGGATGACATGCTTCACAGGTTAAGAAAGATATTTTGTCTAGTATTTTAGTTCTTCATTATATCTTTTTATCTTTCTTAAGTCTAGAAAAATTGTAAGGAATCTCAAAGTATTTAACTCAACAATTCCCAGTCATTAGACAACTAAGTGGAAAATCAATTGACTGACCAACATAGAACAATTGATCAATTGGACCGATCAATATGATTAAAGTAATCAATCAAATTAGCCTACTAGTCAAATACGTTTTTCACACTGATAATCAATCATCAAATTGGATTAACCGATCAATAGTTAATCAAACAACTTAATGGATTGACCGACCAAAGTGATTTTTGATAGACCAATCAATAAGTTTGATAGACCAAAATTATTTGGATAGAATTTCCAAATCTACTCAAAATCCACCTATAAATAGGGCCCCACAACTCTCATTTCATAAGACACCTCTCAAAGCAACTTCTAAAGAAACAGTGCTCTCTCTCCCGTGCTTTCGCGCCTATGCTCCAACGCTTTCAAAAGCACAACACTATAAGACTCAAAAAAAAATTATGATTTGCCTATTTAATTATTGTTGAGCCTAGGGACATTTATTATTTCTATTATTCTTCGAGTGACTTTGTAATTCTCCCAAACCTCTCCAATATAAAAGAGAAGTTAGGGTTTCCATTAAATAAGAAGATGCTTTCTTTTCTTCAACATGGTATCAGAGCAATGGTCCTAGGCTGGTGTTCCGATATCCCACTAAATATCCACCTAAAAGATGATGATCAAATCACCAACTTGAGGGGGATTTGATCATAAAAAATCAAGATGAGACATGGTAGGAGCGACAACAACGATGGGAAGGGGACTCCCAATGCCACCGCCAGCCACCATGCCCTATCGGGGGGGTCGACTGCCACTACAGGGGAGCCCTGTCACCGCTACAAAGGGCCCTCCCACTGTTGCTAGCCACCACGCCCCACTGGAGGGGCCTCCCACAGCTGGTAGGCAACGACGTTGCCCATGGGGGCCACGTTGGGTCCCTATTAAGGGCACGGAAGACCCTGCTGGGTCTGCTACTACTCTCGATAGACCAGCAGGGAGTCCAAGACGAGGTCTTAAGGCCAAATCATGGCCTTGGTTCCTGAGTTGTGGAGATCTCTTATGTGTGATTAAGTTTATTTCACACGTTGCACATGTGGTGATGAATCTTCTCTCACCATTGATGAAGAAGATATCTTTCTCAAGCATAATGAGCCTTCTCTCATGCCAAGAAGATGAGTTTGATGCACCAGAAAAATCAAACTCAGATGTAGGACTTGTGTTTGCAATCCAAGGTGATTCAAGGCGGAAGAAAAGGACCAGAGGAGCGTGGATTGTAGATTCCAGTGCCTCTGTTCACCTTACAGGAGATGTGGAGTGACTGGTGAATCCCAAGGCTCCACGTAAGATCAAGGATGTCAAAGTGGCTAATGGAGCCACATCATCCATCACTGCAGTTGGGCGTGTGCATGCTTCCCCAAGGATTGTGATTGAAGAGGTTCCTTATGCTCTAGAGTTCCTAAGGAACCTGTTGTCTGTGAGTCACATCTGTAAAGATCTTTGGTGTCGAGTAGTGTTTGATGAGGGCCATTGCTACTTCCAAGATCGACAGACAGGAGATATTATAGGTGAAGGTATAAAGCGAGATGGTCTCTATTACCTGGACACATCCACACTATTTGCAGGAGCAGCCTCCGTAGTTACTGATCCGTGGCTATGGCACAGGAGGCTTAAGCACCCATCACTCAAGAAGATGCGACAAATGTATCCCAGTCTGCCAGATTCCTTAACTCTGCAGTGCAAGGATTGTCAACTTGGGAAGCACCACAGGAGCACTTACCCACAAAGGGATGTTGGAGTGAGTTTTGTTCCCTTTGCTTTAGTGCATTGTAATATATGGGGGCCATCGAGGGTTCCCACCCCAGGAGGACACAAATACTATACAGTCATTGTGGATGATTATAGCTGCCTTACTTGGGTTTTCTTGATGAGGACCCGCTCAGAGATTCCCTAGACTATTCAATAGTTCTTGGGAGAGGTTCAGACACAATATAATAGCACAGTTCGAATCTTTCATAGTGATAATACCCTAGAGTTTATGCAGCGAGATGTTCGGAGCCTCTTCTCTTCCCGAGACATTATTCACCAGACGTCTTGTGCTTACACATCTCAACAGAATGGTGTGGTTGAGCGCAAGCTCCGACATCTCCTGGATATTGCTAGGAACCTGATGATCCATATGAAGGTTCGTAAGTAATTCTAGGGAGATGCCATACTCACTGCAACCTAGATGCAATTCTAAGGAGAAGCCATACTCACTACGCAATTCGAGAAGAAAAGTGAACATAATCAACTTTGTAACAGGACACTAAACACCATTAGCTAATATGACAAAAGTAAGCCTTTTAGATGCTTTGGCTTCAAAGAGAACCACATCGACCAGTCAAGTGAGTAGATGCTCTTGAATCTATCACCCAATTCTCCGTGGCTATAGATACCAGACTTGCCTAGTTATATAAAGCCAAGATAACTGTTGAGTTGTAAGGAGTTGCATGATATTTTATTTATATTGAGGGAATACTTATGTAATTAACCCAGTTCTCTTTTCTATAAAAGAAGGCTAGGGTTTCAATTGAAGGCAAGGCATTCCTTTGATTCTCCACATGATATCAGAGCAGCAATCCTAGGTCGGTGCCCAGATATCGCACCAAAAATCCACCACAACATGTTTAGATCATCAACCTATGGTCATCTACTGGAGAATGCAGTCTACAGTGGCATCGCCACCATGGGCGGTGCATGGACATGCGGCACAGGCAACGCTGCATGTAGCACTGGCAGCGAAGGCAGCATTGCGTGGAGCAACAACAACATAGGCGGCACTACGTGGAGCACTGGCGGCGAAGGCAGTGCTGCGTGGAGCAAGAATGGTGTAGGTGGCATTGCGTGGAGCACTAACAGTGTAAGAGGCGCTGCGTGGAGCAGCGGCAGCATTGACCAATTCAGTGGCGTTACCGAGTGGTTTTCGCAGTTGCCGATAGCAAGTGCTACTGCTACCGGTGATTGCCTTATTCATGGCTTTGAGTGCGTAATGAGCCTTCTCTCACACCTCGCATCGACGGCAATGAGTCTTCTCTCGCCGATGTTGAGGAGAGTTAATCTGAGTAGATCAAGTTTAGATTCGATTGGAATAGCATTTGCAGCCTACGAGATTGGAGTGAAAAAACAAACCAAAAGTGCTTGGGTGATTGATTTTGGTGCCTCCGTTCATCTTACTGGAGACAAAGATCGCCTAAAGAATCCGGTGCCTTCACATGGAATTCATGATGTACGAGTAGCCAACAAAGCAACTTCCCCTGTGACTATTATTGGATGTGTAAATGCTACATCCAAGATGAAGATAGAACAGGTATATTATGCTCCTGAGCTTCCCATAAATCTTCTGTCAGTCAGTAAAATTTGCAGAGATCTTGGATGCCGTGTTATTTTTTATGAAAGGCATTGTTATTTCCAAGATCAAATCACAGGTGATACTATTGGTGGTGGAATAGAAAGGGGTGGACTATATTATTTAGACACACCTACCTTGTTTACTGGGGCAGTATCTATTTCCCATGATCCATTACTCTAGCACAACAGACTTGGGCATCCTACTATGAAGAAGATGCGTTATATGTACCCACAGCTACCTAATTCCTTGGTCTTAGAGTGTGAAGATTGTCAGCTAGGGACGCACCACAGGGGCAGCTATCCAGGGAGAGAGAGATTGGCGTTAGTTCTGAACCATTTTCTCTAGTGCATTGTGATGTCTGAGGGCCCTTTAGAGTTACCACTACCGGTGAACGCCGATACTTTGCAGTTATGATTGATGACAGCAGCAGCTTGAACTAGGTGTTCTTGATTGAGGCCAAAAGTGAGATTCCTACCATTATTCAACAGTTTCTGTCTGAGATACAGACACAATATGGTACTACTGTTCGAGTCTTCCGTAATGATAATGCAATAGAATTTATGCACAGTGATTTGCAAGAAGAGTTTCGTTCCAGGGGAATCATTCATCAGACATTTGTGCACACACTTCCCAGCAAAATGGAGTTGCAGAGCGCAAGTTGCGCCACTTGCTTAATATTGCTAGGACCTTGATGTCTCATATGAAGGCTCCTAAGCAGGTTTGGAGAGATGCTATATTATCTACAGCCTATCTGATTAACAAATTACCATCCTCAGTACTTCATGGTTAGATTCCCTATCAGGTTATACATCCTGAGTGTGATAGAATTTTTCCGCCACCTCTATGAGTTTTTAGGTGTGTCTGCTTTATTCAGAATTATAGCATATAGGATAAATTTGCTCCTTATGCCACGAAGTGTCTTTCTTAGGTATTCTAGAACCCAGAAGGGCTACAGGTGCTATAACCCAGTTTGGAGGCGATATATTGTCACTACTGAGAAGGTTCCCTACTTCTCAGAGGAAGGTTAATCCATAAGGCAGTTATACAGGACACAGGTACATCAGAGGAGATCACAGCTAGATGACATCATAGATAAGGAACCAGCTCAACTTGTTACACCACCAAGAAGGGGTGAGTCAGATGGTAAGGAAGAGATTGTGAAAAGGAGACCTGACACCACGCTTCATCCTATTTCTCGTTATACTACCGTATCCCATCTCTAGGAGAAGGACAGGCAATTTGCATCTGCCATTACCACAGTAGTTATTCCCAGAGATTTTGTTCAGGCTCTCCATGATCCAAGATGGAAAGCTGCTATGGACGAGGAGATGCATGCACTTCAAATCAGGACTTGGGATCTTGTTCTATGTCCTGAGGGTGCTACAGTTGTCGATCGCAGATGGGTGTTCACCATCAAATACAAGTCAGACGGGACAGTGAAGTGATATAACGCAAGACTTGTGGCCAAGGGATTCACCCAGACATATGAGGTGAATAAACTTGAGACTTTTTCACATGTTGCTCGTATCACCTCCATTAGGATCATCTTGTCAGTTACTGTGATTAGGGGATGGCCCCTGCATCAGTTAGATATAAAGAATGCATTTTTGCATAATGATCTAGCTGAGGAAGTTTACATGAGATAGCCACCAAGCTATGACAGTCATGGGGAGTTGGTTGTAGCTTACGGATGGCTATCTATGGCCTTAAGCAAAGTCCTCGAGCCTGGTTTGAGAGGCTCAATATAGAGATCAAGAATATTGGGTTTCAAAGATCTACTACTGACCATTCTATACTTGTTAAGAGGACTGAGCATGATGGAGCATGGAGAGTTGTTATCTTAGCAGTCTATGTTGATGACATGATCCTGACAAGTGATGATATTGATGGGATGGCAGAGACAAAAGCCTTTCTCCAAGCTACTTTCATCACCAAAGACTTAGGTGATTTTCATTACTTCCTAGGGATAGAGGTTGTTCGTCAGGAAGATGACTTGTCCTTATGACAGAGACAATATATCTTATAGATTCTTGAGGAGGCTAGACTACTTGGGTCCAAGCCATCAAGGATACCGGTCGAGGCACCAGCTAGTCATACCACCGATGAGTCAGATCCCTTGTTTGAGGATTTTACCAGGTATCACAATACTGTTGATCGGTTGTTATACCTGACCATTACTCAACCAGATATTAGTTTTGTTGTCAGTCGTGCTAGTCAATTTATGCAGAGTCCCAGGCACAGCCATTGGCATAATGTGTCATCCTAAGATACTTGAAGAGCACCCCAGGGAGAGGTGCATACTATAGGACGACTGGCACTCTTGATCTTGTGACTTACTCTGATGTAGACTATGCAGGATCAGTAGAAGACAGGCGATCTACATCAGGCTTTGTTGTCTATTTGGGAGGAAATTTGGTTTCTTGGAGCAAGAAACAAAATGTTGGCTGAGCCAGGTCTATGGCACAGCCTACATGTAAGATTATGTGAATGGTTGGTTTTCTGCAAGATCTAAGGATACTAGCTGATACCCCGGTTCCACTTTATTATGATAATAAGTTAGCAACATACATTGCCTCTAATCCCGTCTTTCACGAGAGGACGAAGCATATTAAGGTTGATTATCATTTTATACGGGATGTAGTCCTAGAGGGCAAGGTAAGTACCCCTTATATATCTTTTGAGCTACAAATTGTTGATATTTTTACTAAGCCTCTCAAGAGAAAACACCATGATTTTCTAAGCAACAAGTTGAGACTCATTGACATATACGCCCCAACTTGAGTGGGAGTGTTGAGTTGTAAGGGGTTGCATGATATTTTATTTATATTAAGGGGACACTTATGTAATTAACCCAATTCTCTTTTCTATAAAAGAGGGCTAAGATTTCATTTGAATGCAAGACATTCCTTTGATTCTCCACAATAACATAATTAGAGGAGTTAATAATTGTGGAGAATGCGGTCTGCCACGTGGACTGCCACGTGGCACAGTAGGCAACGTGGTAGGTTAGTCGGTCAAGAGGAGCATCGACCCTAGTGATCTAGGTTTAGGTTTGCTTTGGGTCCAAGTTAGCCTGTTTTACTATGTTAGGTGTCAAATAATTAGTGTTGTTAGTGGGATATTTACTTACTATTTTTAGCCAATCATTGAGTTGTTATTTACTATTTAATATATTTAGAGTTAGGAATAATCTCTATATATAGAGAGATCTTATGTAATTTTTTATTGAGTTGAATGCAATATTATTTCAACAATCATAACTCTCTCTCTCTCTCACCACCGACCTCCCACACACTCTCTCTATCTCCCTCTACACTACACGCATAGGTTTATCTACGTGCCAAGGTCCCACTCTGCTACCACGAATCCTCACATGGTGTCAAAGCCATCGATCTATGCCTCTCCATTCATCCACGCACAGAACAAAGAGTACCAAGGAGAGATCACGTAAAACAAAGTCTTGCCTTATATGTGAGTCACCATGTGCATCGGAGCCTCGATTTTTTAGGCATCTTCATCAACGTGAGAGTACTCTCAAAAAACTCCTTGAAGGACCTTAGTGCCTTACATGAGGTCCAAGGAGACAAGAAGGGGACTCTAGCAAGTTGCCTCCCACACGCATCCAGCGCCTTACACAAAGCATACAAGTAAAGGCTTGTCCTTCGAGAACAAGGATGGTTGAAAACGAGAACCAGATTAACACTAGAGAAGGAAAGGTCATAGTTCAAGGCACGATGATCAAGCTTCAAGGTGCCTCAAACTATATCCTATGGGTGTGGGCTTTCAAGTTCTTCATAAGTGGCCAAGACAAATTGCATGTCCTACTGGAGGAGGAGCCCAAGTCCAAGGACATGACGAAGAAGTGGGAGAATAAGAACTACATGGTGATGAATTGGCTGATGAACTCAATCGATCCATCCATCGCCTCGAATATGCTATACAAGTCAGCGTTCAAGATGTGGGATTCCTTAGAGAAGAGATACTCCAACGCCCGCATCACCGACATATATACCTGCATCTGGATGACAAATCAAGGGGATCTTCTCCTTGACAAATATTATTCAAAGATGGAGACATTATTTGTGGAGCTTGAGATCTACGAGCCCATCTGTTGTGATGAGAAAACCGTTACACGTAAGAGGTAGCAAGTCGCGAGATTTTTGTCAGGGTTACATCTCTAATATGAGCCGACACGTAACCAGATCTTGGCGATGGATGAGGAGACGGATCTTCAGACGATTTACAGTCGTCTCAAGAAACTTAGAGAACCAGAAGCAGGATCTAGCAAAGTTGTGGTCTCTGCCTAATTATCTAAAGCCAAGATAACATAGTAATTGTGGAGAATGTTAGGTGATTATCAATTGGATAACCACCATTCGTATATTCAAAAAAAAATTTGTTGAGAATGCAGTCTGCCACATGGCACAATGGGCCACATGGTAGTCGCTAAAAATCTGACAAGTCAGAAATTTCACATTCTGATTTTAGTACGACCCCCAACAAGTGCACAAATTTTGATCTTTTTTTTTCATAATGAAGTAGAGTCTGAAATTTGGTATAGATCTTTCCTACTCGAATACCTAACTTCAGACAAATTTTGGTGATTTTTGGACTACTATAATTTACTGCAGAAATTTTACAAATCCAAAGTGAGAATTAGTGCGAATGCAGGAAAACATACATATGCGAAACAAAAATCAATCAATGCACCACGTGACAAGTTGGTAAGTCAAGAAGGGTGTGGCCCTAGTGGCCTAGGTTTAGGTTTGCCTTGGATCCAAGTTAACCTATTTTAGTATGTTAGGTGTCAAATAATTAAAGTTAGTGGGATATTTACTTGCTGTTTTGAGCCAATCATTGAATTGTTATTTCTTATTTTCCATATTTAGAGTTAGAAATGATCTATATATAGAGAGAGATCTTGTGTTATTTTTGATTGAGCTGAATACAAGATTATTTCCACAATCACAACTCCCTCTCTCGCTCTTTCTTCTCACCACCAGCATCTTTCTCTCTACCGCCCTCCACACCCAACGCGTGGGATCTTCCACGTGCCAAGGTCCCGCTACACTTCCACGAATCCTCACAATAATAATAGGTGCAAATGATGGACGCAAGAGAAATCCTCATAAGACAACCCAAAGTAGCTTACAGGTTGATCCCATGCAAGGTAGAAGACTTTCCTAAGCAATGATAAGAGACAATCCCAAGCAAGATAAACAAGATAATCCCAAAGTACAAAACAAGAGATGATCCTAAGATCATCCAAAAGAAGCAATGTCAGCCACATACATAGATCAGGTCATAATAGTAGATGTAACACATCCCTTAGGATGTGTAGAACATGCAATGGTTACAATTGCACTACATAAGCAAATCAACAACTCACACAGCACACATCTTAGGACATAAAGTCGCATGGCTCAAGCAAAATATACTTCATTATCAAGAATACTTGAATTTAAATCGCAAACCATGGGCCCAAAAACTACAATCAGGTCTAACAACCAGGCCTTATCCTAGTTCGATGAACTTGCTTAGCCCTATTCTAGGACTAAGTGAGGTCACAATGACCTCTTTAGCAATGCTACAACACCAGATCGGGGCACCAATGGCCTCTGAAGGCTCCTTAGAGCCATGATGACAACAAAGAGAATGAAGGGAGCCTCAGATCACAGTGAAGAGAGGTTGTGCAGGACCCTCAAGGCCCTAGTATCGATGCTGAAAGGTCATGAGGACCTCTTACAAGTCTAGCAGTGGCATTGAGAGGTTGTTAAGGCTTCTCACAAGCTAGGTGACGGTGGGCAACAACCAGACATGATAGCCAGGACAACTACCAGCCAATTGTCATCCCAGCTGGAGTTTGGCTATGGTAGTGGCAACTAGTTTGTTTGAACTATTAGATTTTTTTGAATCATTAGAGATTCTTCCTTTTCTTTTTTGTTTGGTGTAGAGGGGAAAAAAGAAATCGGAATCAAAAACCATGGAACACCAGCCTAGGATGGTTGCCTCAATACCATGCAGAAGAAAATGACTAATTCACTTTATTTTAAGACTTAACATCTCTTAAATAGAGAAGGCAAATGAGAAATTACAAGGTAATTCTCAAACAATAGCGAAAATAATAAAAAGATACAAGGAAAATAAATGGCTTTAACAAAGTTGAAGATGAATCCAAGATATCTAGAAATATTTGATGGAGAGAAAACAAAAGAGGGAGATCAAGTATGCTACACAATTCAACATAAGATCACCACTTTAATACAATAAGAGCATGTGGAAGCAGAGCAGGCCTAGGTGCATGGATGGTCCACGCGTGGAGCGTGGAGATTGATGGAGAGAGAGGGAGAGTCAACAATGAAGAGGAAGGAGAGGGAGTTGATTATGATAAAAGATGTTTATTGCACCTCAACTCAAAAAAGTAATTGTTAATCTCTATATAAAGAGATATACTCCTAAAACAACTCTCAACCAAATCAAATCAAATCCTAACAACCAATCAATTAATTAATCCTAAATTATCTCATTCCTAAATTGGACTCCTACTAATTAAAAGAAATTGCCACATAAGAAACAAAACTTAGAATACAAGCCACCAACTTATTTTCCTAAGCAGGCCACATAGCCTTAACACCCAAACTGACTGCCACAAGGACTATCCACGTGGCTACTATGGCACATGGTAGTCCATGTGGCTTCTTCATCCTTCACACTCCTCCTCAAGTCGAGCTTGGGAAGACGATAACTTGCCCTTCAACTTTGTGAGGCTAGATTCCCCATGACTTGCATCTTACCCAGATCTTTAATAAATGAACTTCCTGGATCAACCGTTAGTCCTTTTGCAACCTGGAAAATCGTTGCTCCTTTTGGCAACCTCGGAAGTTGTTGCAATGACTGCGGGTGTTTCCTTTTTACTTGGAGGTGGTGTCCATTTTTTCTTGAAGTGATAGAAAGATAAGCAATCCCATGCATGATATTTGACACTTTTTCTCCGGTAATATCTCCTCTTTTGAAGGAGGGTAAAAAAAGCAAATGGGAGGGCTCCATTGGAAAAGCATAACAATCTCCAACCACATCATTACTCAATAGATCTCCTCTTCCCTTTTCTGGGCTTTGGCTTCAACCATCTTTCACATGAAATGAGCTTCTCTCTACTTTCACATCTTACGTAAGGCACAAGTTACGTAAGAAAGATAGCAACTAACGGTGCTTTCTCGACTTCTTAGGCTTTACATAAGGTGCCAAGGTCTTCCAAGAAGTTCTAGCATGAACTTCGGAGAAGATGCCTCCAACACGCACCCTCCTTGATATGTGTGAAAGTAGTTCACACACAAGAAATTCTTGTTGCGCATGGACTTCTCCCCCTTTCTTCCACGCGTGCAACGCCTAGATGCCTGGAGAAACCTACTCTGATACCATGTGAGAGCATATGAAAGCAAAGCGGTCCTAAGTGTATGGATGGTCCACGCATGGATGAACGGAGAGGCCTAGACCAGTGGCTCTGATACCATGTGAGAGCATATGGAAGCAGAGCAAGCCTAGGTTCGTGGATGGTCCACGCGTGGAGTGTGGAGATCGATGGAGAGAGGGAGAGTTCGCGATGAAGAGGAAGGAGAAAAGAGGGAGTTGATTGTGATAACAGATGTTTATTGAATCTCAACTCAAACAAGTAATTGTTGATCTTTATATAAAGAGATCTACTCCTAAAACAACTCAATCAAATCAAATCCTAACAACCAATCAATTAACTAATCCTAAATTATCTCATTCCTAAATTGGACTCCTACTAATTAAAAGAAATTACCATATATGACACAAAACTTGGCATGCAAGCCAGCAACTTATTTTCCAAAATAGGCCACATGACCTTGACTGTCCACATGGCCACTCTGCCACATGGCAATCCACATGACTTCATTCTTCACAAATACCATATTAGAAAAATGAAATTTCTTGGTTTTATTGATGAGAGGTGCTCGATGTATATAGAAGAGCGCACAAGTGAAAACAGGAAATAAGATCTTGCAAATACGAAAGCACATGAAGGCAAAAAACAAAAAAGGGAAAAGGATCCAAGAGGATCATTGGGAATATTCCAATGATGGTATGTATATGACAGATCCCAAAGAGAATCATAGTGAATGTTCCAATGATATCATGCATCTCTAACAATTTTGTCCATTAACATAACGGAAAGAGTGCCGGTGCTTTTACTTCAATTGTAATTTCAAAGGTCTCATTAAATAATTTTTCTTGAGGGTGTGAACTGTTAACATTTTTTATGTGTCACTTCCCAGTAGAATGAAAAAACAGCACCTATTTATTCACCCCGCTTTTAAAATGTTAACAATCAGAGGAAGAAGATGCAAGCAGATAAAGCAGACAAAAGAATGTGGAGCATCAGATAAATTCTGCTAAAAATTCATGAAACTAGACAATTGACATTAAAGAAAAATAATCTTTCCAAAAGTATAAATATGAATACCTTTTGTGTGCTTAAACGCACGAACAACATGCTGACTTCTTGTGTCCCAAGCTCGAACAGTCCCATCCTCAGAACCAAAAACCAGCATAACCCCATCTTTGCTCAACGACAGGCAGGTAATACTTTTGCTGTTCAGGACATCAAAGAATCAATAAATTAGAAGCGACAGTAAGATTATTTGGATTAACAAACTCATCACAATCAAGCCAAAATAGAGGAAGATGCATTACCACCAATCTAACACCCTCCCTGACACCCCCCCCTCCCCCCCCCCCAACCACAATCACACCAAAAGAAGCCAAAACTCTAAGATTTTTTTTTTCAAAACCCCCAGTACCGGTGCATCAAAATCCCCCGTGGCATTAGATTCTTGTAATTGTTAATTGAGAGTCTAACCCTTTAGTATTTTAACAATTGTCTCCCCACTTTAAACCCACAGTGAAATGCTTTGATAAGATATCCAACTATTTTGGAACCTGTAGATGCATCGAAAAATAGTATTTAAACAAATGTGAATCATCAAAAGAGCATGAAGCTCATCAAAAACCTTACCACATGCAATCTGATAGCAGGGGTATTGATACTCTCTATTAGGAATCATCCATACCCAATTCTGTCACATGGTTTCTGTAGTTATGCAATGTTTTCCAAAAGGAATCACACATTTTAGTAGACAATTGCAATGTTCAAGATAAGGCACCATGGCACAAACCCTAAGAGAACATTTTTGTCTTGCAAAATAATTGATTATGTACTTAATTATAATACATGAATGGGTACTGATGCAGAATTATTTTGTGAAATCTATTCAAAGAATGCTTTAATATTATGGTAGCGTACAGGTCAAACTAGGGTAACCTTATAAACAATATGCCCAAAGATGGTTGATGATGATTAGATAAATTGAATCTAAATTAGTTTGGATGTTTCACTCCCGTCACTTCCATCCCCACTTTCCACAAAGTACCAATTGATTACCTTGACTAATCATTACATGAGCTGAGCTAAACCATGAGGCCTACAGTGGGAATAGGGGTGGAGAATGCATATTCCCAATAAAATAATGGTAATACATTAACAAGTGCATAGGTGAACACTTACTCTCTTAATGATTTTCCGAAAAATAATCGTAGTTTACAGGAAAAATTCTAAGTGAACTACTACCAAGAAAGAATGATGCAGTTTGCACATGAAAGGGCAAAGAAGACCTAATAATGTCTTTATAATCAGTTTCCTCCCATGCAGTTTTGAAGCAGCCATGCTTTTGTCTGAAAATTACTAATTGAAATTTCAGTACTTATCACACGTGATGCTTCATAGCAACAACCTTTGGTCAAACATTGAACTTAATATATAATTCCCAAGACTGCAGCTTGAGAAGCACTGAGCATTAAGAGCAGCAACATATATCCTGCCATCTCCACCACCAGCATAAAATGCATTTTCTCCAGGATCCATTGCAATAGCATTGATGACAGAAGGAAAAGTAACTGATCTAAGCAGCTTGCCCTTGGATAAGCTCCAAATCTGAAGCACACAAATTGTTCAAGTATATCACCATTGTTGACATCATAACAAACAAAAATCAGAATAGAAAATTGCAAAAAGCTTACTCCACTGAGACACTTTATTGAGATGCAAATAATTGATCGAATTGTTATCATTAAAATAAAGGGCATAAACCCATAGTTTGAATGAATGACCCCAACAAACAGAGAAATTAACATACTGGGGCAAACATAGAACTCAAACTCTTAAGATAAATGCTTCTTTGTCTACTATTCCATTAGCTAAAAGAATCAACTCCTTTGCAATTTCAAAAAATCCTTCTTCCCTTGAAACAGTGGAAAAAATGAACTAGAGATCCTTTTCAAAAAAAAAAGAATGAATTAGAGGTTTCCATGTATGACCAAAAATCAAAAAAAAAGAAAAAAGAAAAAAGAAAAGAAAGACAAATACAAAGACAGGTGCACCAGCACAAGAGCAATACTAATAGAACAACTAGGGGATGTGACAGGGATGTATATCAGCCAGCTATTTGTTGTGTAGTAAAATCAGCCAACTAAGGATCTGCACCTGCTCCCAAGGATGGATGGTGATTTCAGTTAGAGTTACATGCCTTTCCTGGATGCCTACTCTGAGTATAATCGAATTTCCCAGAGCCCAAACAGCTTTCCCTTACCACCTCTATAACCAATCGAGGCACATATCATCACCAAGTAATGCCTTTTGATTTGGAAACGTTAGGGCTACACACAATCCTCTAACAAACTTTATTTTTGCAAAAGAAATTGAAAAAAAGTTTGAAGCTTATATTAATGATATGTTGGTTAAGGGTTCAACCTTCCAAGAGAATTTGACCAATTTGTCTTAAAATATTTTCCCGTTATGGCTAAACCCAAAGAAATGCACCTCTGACATTGGATATGAGAAATTTCCAAGTTTCTTATTGTCCTACCATGACATTGAAGCAAATCTAGACTGTTGATCAAAGCACATGAGCACACAACATGAGGTTACGTGGAAAATCCGTTAGGGAAAAAACCATGGGAGCATAAGCTCCACAAGGCCATAATGCCCACTAACAACTAGGGCTTTGTTTTTCACTACCACTTAACAAGGAGATCGAATGTCGCATATTTATAAGGACATGGGTTATGTGGACCCACACCCAAGGATCCATATATTCATTCAGAATATACCTCTCAAAACTTTCACTTGACTTGGGCAAAGATGTCAAGCATCCCAACTTAACCACATTCTTCTCGAAATGTGACATGGGAAGGCCCTAGGTGAAGATCTCAGCAATTTGGTCCTTAAAATTGATATATGGTAAACATAAATCTCCAGAATCAATCATCTCCTAGATGAAATTTCTATCAAGCTCACCATATTTTGTAAGGTAATGTAGGACTAGATTGCTAGCCAAGTTAATAGCAACTTTGTTATCATGGTACAATATCATGGGAAGCTTTGGTTTAATAGTAAGATCAGCCAGCATAATTTTCACCCACAACATTTTCATAATTGCCATTGTCATAGCTCTATACCCTGATTTAGCACTTAACCTTGCACAAACAAATTGCTTCTTACTTCTCTAAATGATAAGATATTAAGATTTCCACCTAAATAAATGGAGTAACCCATTATAGAGCGCCTAGCAACCACTAAACCAGTCTAGTCTGCATCTGTGAAGCCTTCAATAGTCAACCCATTACCATTGGTGTAGAGATTCACTTCCCAAGGTTTTTCTTCAAATAACTAACCCTATACATGACATTAATATTAGTAAGAGCATGCATAAATTAGCTACGAACATTCACTGCATAGGCAATGTCAAGTATGGCAAGAGAGATTAATTTTCCCACAACCTTCTGATAGCTCCATTTTTAGGCATCATCCAAAGGCTCTCCACTCAAGCTTAATTGATGGTTTGCTTCAATGGTAGTCACTACAGATCTATACCCCAGCCTTCCAGTTTCTTTTAGCAGGTCCAAAACATACTCTCCATGACACAAAAACAACCCATCTTTTGGCCTAGTCAGTTCAGGAAATACTTTAATTTTCCAAGCTCTTTGATTTCAATTTCAGCTACCAACCTCCTTTTCATATTGATAATCTCCTCATGAGCATCTCCAAAGATAATCATGTTGTCAAGATACACTAAGCATAAGGAAACTTATTCCCTGCAATGTTTCACAAACAATGCATGCTCACCATTACCTTGGAAATACCCTTGTTCCTTCATTGCAACCCACAATTTGCCAAACCAAACACGTAAGGACTACTTTAACCCACAGGGATTTCTTTAGCTTACAGCATTTTCCATCCAATTCATAACCAGCGGGTAAATGCATATAAATTTCTTCTTTAAGATCCCAATTAAGAAAAGCACTCTTCACATCTAATTAATGGAGCTACCACCCAAAATGCATTGCAAGAGCTAAGATAATTCTATCAAAATTCATTTTTGCCACAGTTACAAAGGTCTCCAGGTAATCAATCCTGCATTTTTGAGTGAACCCTTTAGCAACCAGACAAGCCTTGTATCTATCTACTTGTCCATCTACCTTGTACTTAATGGTGTACACCCACTTTGAGCCAATGTGTCTTTTGGCATACCTGCAACATCCCATGTTTGGTTCTTCACAAGGACCTTCATTTCTTCCTGCATAGCAGCAACCCACTTTGGATTAAGATGAGCCTCGGCCACATCTTTGGGAATCACAAAAGAAGAAATTGATGAAAGGAACCACTTATAACTTGAGATAAGTCTACCAAAGATCACATTCTATTTATAGGATGCTTGGTACAACTCACTATCATCAGGGCATTCATCAAATATCTCTATCAAGATTGGATTTGGAGCTAGAAAGGAGGAAGATGGATTGGGATTAGTCTCAATGGTCTCATGGTCACAAGTCTACTTATGTCCCTTACAATAAATTCTGCCATATCATTTGTCCACCTCTTATTCCCCTTGCCTATGAGAACACTGACCTTGGTTCAACTCTATCACGAAGCCATCTTTGCACTCAGTAAAGACATGTAACTCCTCTTCCTTCACATGCTCCACCTGAAGAGTGGGGAAAAAATAAGATTGTCTTCAAAAAAGGTGACGTCCTTGAGGACATATCTTTTCCCTAATTTTGGTACACTTATGCCCTTTCTGAGGGATAAAGTACCCAAGAAAAAGTCATCTACTTAAGCAAGGATCATGTTTCCCACTTCCAAGTGAAAGGTTATGGAAGATATAGAGGCACAACAAACTAAAGACAATCACCTTCTTCTCCAACAACACCCCCACCTTACAATCAGTCGAAGAAAAACCCATCTTAGATAGAACATAGCATACCTCACCAGTGTCTACAACCCCACGAACATGAACACCAACCAACAAAGTCTTTAGCCAAGAATCAATCTCCTCCGCCCCTGACAACCACAGAACCTTCACCTCCAAAGATGGAGGATCATATGGTGAAGGAAGTCTCAGTTGAGAAACCTCCACCCTTGAGACCTTCCTCTTAGGACACGATCTCTGTCAATGCCTATACCAACGACAAAGAAGGCAAACAACAAGATCATGACAATCCCGAGTGAAATGGCCCCTCTCCTGACACTCATAACACACTAGATCATAAGGACGATGAGGAGTTCCTCCCTCATCTCCCCCCCCCCCCCCCCCCCACCACTCTCTCCATGCGAGGAGACTCTCATCCCCCACAGCAATTGTAGCTTAAATCTAATTCACCCTCAACTGAACCGATTACAACCAGTTCTAGAACTAAATTGAAAACTTTGATTTTAAGAACCCATGGGATTTTAGTTCAAAGTTCCTAAAGAATCGAAAGCCTGGCTGAGAAAAATGTGTCAAAACCAAACCAAACTAATTTTGAACACCTGTAGGGAGGACCCCTTAGGGAGACTCAGGAGCAGGCATCTCAAGACCATCCCATGGGGACACTCAAGATGGAGGCCCTTGAAGGACAAGAGCTACCACTTTAACGACTCCTACTAAGATAAGGAGAAGTTGGAATAACGAAGGTGTTAGGAAATAAATTAGAGATGGCATTTAGTTGTCTTTTCTATTTATTAGGAAATAAATGAGGATCTAACTAGTTAGTTGTCAATAATACAATTAGTTAGTTGGCTTACTTATTTTGGTCATGTTATATTTAGTATGTTGGTGTGTTTTTCTTTTTTGTACCAAATCCTCTCTCTATATAAAGAGAGGCTTGCCTTGATTATTAAATAAGAACAAATATTCTCCCCCAAATCTCTACATGATATCAGAGCTACCAATCTCCGTGGCTTACGATTAGGAGAGAAGAAGCCTTAAAGAAGGGAGGGGGACCTCCGGCGAGCCACCAAGGAAGCCCTTCCTCTCCACATCAATCTCCTCTCTTCTCTTCCACTAATCTCCTCTCCTTTTCTCAATGTTGGAACACACCAACCGCAATTGCAACGACAAACCAAAGATCATCACCACCGCCACGAACTGCTACTTTGATCATCATCAACCTTTACATCATCACATAAATGGGATGCACTCTCACGCACCTAGAGCGTTTCAACTAGCTCTTAGGGCGTAAGAGCAATGGCAGCAAGGTGACCTTATACATGCCTGGAGAAACCAAGCATGATAGACTGGCTTGCGGAGTGTAAGAGCAATGGCACCCATGTGACCTTATGGACACTCAAGAAGACCAAGCCTAATCATCTTCAGACTCTTGGAAGTGTGAACAGCAACACCAAAGTTATAGTCGTGATTTGTCGCGTACCCAGTGCCTTACGTGAGACATACAGGTAAAAACACAAGTTGATGCGGATGCCGAAGCCGACTATTTTATCTTCTACTACCTTTGACTACCATTAGTCTACGCCATCATAAACATCTACAAGATCCAAGTCTTCACCGTCTCCCGCATCTCGACTTGTGGAGTGTTAAGAAATAAATCAAATATGACATTTAGCTATCTTTTCTATTTGTTAGAAAATAAATGAGGATCTAATTAGTTGGTTGTCAAGAATTCAATTAATTAATTGTCTTACTTATTTTGGTCCATGTTATTTTTAATATGTTGATGCGTTTTCCCATTTTGTACTAAATCCTCTCTCTATATAAAGAAGGGCTCGGCTTGGTTATTGAATAAAAACAAATATTCTCCCCAAAATCTGCACAGAAGAAAAAAGGAACAATTGAGAAGTCAAATCCTATTAGAGATTTCAAAGCCCTAAAATTAGTTACAACCAAGATGGGATGAACTTCCCCAACTTAAAGTGTCAACAAATGCTAGTAGTAAAGGAGCAATTAGGGCCCAATCATATCAAAAAAGACTTTGATCTTGATAGCGGGGAAATGAATTATCTTATTGAAATATGAAACCCTAGCCTCTCTTTATAGAGAAAATGCATGAGTAAATTACACGAAGAGTCTAGCGTAATAAAGAAAGCTAATAATTATAACACAAAAATAAAAAGAGCCAAAATTAAGGCATAAGCTCCAACACTCCATGTGTCGTTTCCATGGAAGAGTCTTGGTGAACATATCCACCAGCTGTAACTATGTAGAAATGAGGCATACTGATCTTCCCTTCCAGCACGGAATTACGTATGAAGTATAATTAACCTCAATGTGCTTTGCCCTCTCAAGAAAGACTGAATTTGAAGCTATGTAGGTGGTAAATCTATTATCATAATACATAAGAACAAGATTGTTCACTGGTACGTCCAGATCAACTAGAAAGGAGGTAGTCTAACTTTACAAGCTATGTAGGTCATGGCTCTATACTCTACCTCACTACCGCTATCTGCTTCTTATTGTGCCACAAAACCAAGTTGCCTCCAAGAAAGACTACAAATCCTGTGGTAGAGATCCCCTATCCTCTACTAACCCTGCATAGTCAACATCAGAATATGAAGATAACTCCAAATGACCATTCTTTTAGTACAGCAGTCCTTTACTAAGGGATCCTTCAAGTATTATAAAATCAAAAACACATCATTCCAATGACTATAACATGGCCTTTCAATATACTAACTGGCCATGTCCACTAAAAAACTGATATTTAGACGTGTAATGGTAAGATAGAGTAGCTTACCAACCACACTCCGATATTTGTGCACATCCTCAAAAGGAGCATCCTCTGTCACATTATGCTTCCCTTTCTACTCAACAAGTATAGCGGATGACTTAGTCCCAAGAAGTTCTACCTCTTCTAAAATCTCAAGTGTATACTTTCTCTATAAATGACATTCCATTTTTGCCACTGACAGCCCATATGCCTAGAAAATAATGGAGATCTCCAAGATCCTTCGCAATGAATGATCACTATAGGAATTTCTTCACCTCCTGAATGCCACCTACATCATCTCCTATCCATATCATATCAACAACATAAACTGCCAAGATTATTATGCCAACTATCGTCTTCCTTATGAAAATAG
This sequence comes from Thalassia testudinum, assembly GCA_037157565.1. Classification (NCBI taxonomy): domain Eukaryota; kingdom Viridiplantae; phylum Streptophyta; class Magnoliopsida; order Alismatales; family Hydrocharitaceae; genus Thalassia; species Thalassia testudinum. Next base: position 8,897,426 of record JAZHRO010000033.1, read on the forward strand.
AATGGTCAAATGTAGACCTCTTAAGCCCAGCTTTCATCACCTCAGCACTCAGTCAATCAAAGCATGCCCTGGGACTTTATTTTAGGCCATATATCGCCTTCTTCAATTTGCATACATACTCCCCCTCAAACTCATAGCTGGGAGGTTGATGCATATACACTTCCCTACGTAGATCATCATAGAGGAAAGCATTTTTAATGTCGAGCTGATACGATGGCCAATCTAAATTAACTGCCACCGAGAGGATCACACAAATGGAGCTAACACGTGCCATGGGAGAGAATGTCTCAAAGAAGTCCACACCATATGTTTGTGTGAAACCTTTGCTACAAGACGAGCCTTGAACCTGGCAATTTGACCATCAGCAAGATATTTCACTATGTAGACCCATTTACAATCCACCACTTTTGCATCATAAAGGGTAGGCACCACATCCCAGGTCTGACGGTAAGTGCCTCCACCACTGTGTTCATGCCTGCCACCCACCTAAGATCTTGAGATGCCGAATAGCAATACTTGGGAATGATAGTAATGCAAAATGACTAAGAAAACTGCTACATAAACAAGTCAAAATGGGCAGTACATGACCCTACCGCCTTCCTCAAAGCAATAGGCTTGTCTATGACCCTCCACTAGGGGGCAGGAACATCCAGAGCAGGGATTGGTGGAGTTGCATCATCAGTGGCACTGGAACCTGGATCAACATATGGGACAAGAATAAGCACAGGGGCTAATGTATGTGGTGGTGGTGGTGCTCTCTATGCTTGTAAACCTAAGATTAGAACTGTGCATTCCATCCCTCAAGAGAAAAGTATGGAACATTCTCAAAAAATCTCACATCATCACAAATGTGATAATGCCTACCAACTTGATCATAGCAATGATACCCTTTCTATGTGTGGGAGTAGCGAAGGACGACAAACTTAGTAGCCCTAGGACTACTAAAATTGTGAATAAAGAAAACACAACCAAATATCCAAAGTGGCAAGGGAAAAACATCGTTATCAGGAAATAACAGTTGAAATGGAATATCACCTCTAACCCTTCTTTGTGGCATTCCAGACTTAGCCATTCATCTCTTCACCAGCTACGATAAATGTATCCAGATATGCATGCTACTACCACTTTTGACTGCAAGGCATGCCAATTTGGGAAACATCATCGACGTGCCTTTCCTTCTTGTGTGGGTCATCAAAGTACTTCTATTTTGGAACACCAAGAAAGATAGTAGGAATGTCTAGGTAATACAGCCCACGATGCTCATAACCCTCACCAATCGTCTACTTCGTCTGGATATCTTGAAAATAACAATAATTCTCATCGAATATATTTCGACATTTCAACTACTTACAAATTTGACTCAGATAACTAAGAGGAAATTCAAAGGTACACCAAACATTTGAAATCTGCAATCGAGAGGGAAGTTGAGTTGGCAGTAATAGGCGGCATGCTACCATTCGCCAAACAAACAAAGGTTATTTGGTAGTCTCTTACAGAAATAAGACTAACACCCTTACTCGTTAAATAAGTAGAGGCACCAAAGTCTATAATCCAATCAGAAGTACATAGGTAGCCGGCATGCATTATGATACCTATGGCCAGGACAAGGATGGAAGAAGAGTTAGTGATAGGTCCACTTTAGTGGACTAAATTAGAGCCTAAATACATCATTGTTAGAATGGGAATTTGGTTGAAAGCATGCATTACAGTGATGAATTTAATTAAGCTTTAGAATTACCATTCCCTACATTTCATCAATTTTTACCTACTTTACATAATATGATTGATTGCTAATTTTATTTTTTGACACAGGGTCATTCTGGGAGGGAGCAATCCACTTCCAATGTAAAGCCCTCATCCTCACCCACCGTAGCCCATATATACCTCTCCTTATTCATCCACGTAAAATACCCTCAACCAATCTCATACAACCACCAATGCTCCCCCTCTCCAAGCCTTTCATGTAACCCAATCCCCTACGTAACTCCTATTTCATGCACAAACAAATCCCTCAGCCCACATTACCACCGGAAAATCCATGCACCGAACCTTATCCCCTTCCATCCCATAACCAAAAACTCAAACACACCACCGAACTCAATCTATTCTCATCCTTCTTCCAATCTCTATCTCTTAATCTCTCTCCCCTATTCGTTAATAAAGCCTCCACTGAACCTAATTCGGGGGCAGCCCTCTCTATTTAAATCCTTAGCATGCATGCACCCCCTTTCGTCTGGACCTCTCTCTCTCTCACGAACACCCCCCCCCCCCCCCCGCAACCATCTTCACCTACTCTCTACACACACCCACGATCAAAGGACCACCCACCATCACTTTCGTTCTATCCCTCTCTCTAAGCGCTCACCATCACCCCCTTGACCATGCTCACCCACCGCAACCGCGCCTCCACCACAGCCACCTTCTCCTTCACCGCGAGCCCCTCAGAACCGGTAGTGTGGTGACAGCGCACGGGCTCATTACCGCGACCACCACCACGCTTCTGCCTCTCCGCTTCCCCCTCCTCTGTCTTCTTCCTCTATTTCACAAAGAACCCATCACCACCACGTTCACCACAACCATCTTCGGCCATCGTTCTCACCACCGTCAACGTTGGCACGCTCATCGCACTCTCACCGTTGCACCCACACCATCCACGCAGCCCACAAGCAGTTCCATTGCTCGTAACCACACCCTTCGTCGTCGACCACCTTCACTCCGTCCATCCACCATCGGCTGCCCCAGGCCACACCGTCCCCCCCACCCCCCCCCCCCCCCCCCAATCGCACCCCTCCTCTCCGGCAGACCACCACCGACCAAGGCCTTCCCACACGCATGCATCCCGAGTCCTCGCAATCCAAAATAGTAAAGGGTCATTAGTTTTTTTTCATTTACAGTTATATTCATTTATTTTTTAATTTTATTTCTCTCTTCTCTCGCTCTATTAGCGTTTAGACTAAATTCACCATTACTTTACGAGCATTGTAGGAATGTTTGTGAGCCTATTGGGTTTATTCCTCCTCGTAGATACGACCTAACTTTTCGTGGTAAGATTTTACTAGGTAATATTTTGTTTGGAATTTTTTTCCACCACGCAAATTACGACGCATTTTTTTCTTGATATTATCTGGTTAAAGCAAAAATTTCCCGTTCAGTTAGCTCACTTAGGAAATGACGAAGACGATCAAGTTCATCAGCAATAAATTGAAAACAAGCAACTAGATCAAGAGTAGTCTCAATCTCAACAGTAGGATCAGCAGTAGAATAAGTTTGGTTAGCCCATATTGGCTTCCCAAACTTCTCCCAACACCAATCCGAGGGATGATTGATCTTCTAATAGTGGACACATGATGGATAAGATCCTTGGCCATAGCCTTCATCACACCCATGTCCACATCTGCCAGATCAACCACCTCTCCCTCCAGAGGCCGCAAGAGCAACAATATCAAGCAAAGCAACAAGCATAGAGGCTGAAGAGTTGTTATCTGCATCAATCTTCTGTAAGACAGCTATATATTGCCTCCAAACTTGGAATAGACTCTACTAACAATACCCGATCCCTGGCAGACTAGTATCAAGAAGACAATCCATTAAGAAATTTGTATGGCTACCATTCAGTGTGTTCAGGTAGGTGCTTGCCACAGCAAGCAAGCGAAAACACACTCAGCTCTTCATATAGGCCCTCCATAATGGTGAAGTAATCCACCACAGAGAGATCACCCTAATTCGTGCTCCATATACATCAATAAATATCCGCATAAAGAGAGCGACTAGTTTGCATCGAATTGCATCGCTCTACAGCAGCCCACATGTCCTTGGCAATCCTCTTATAAACCATGTTAGATGCAATCTTAGAACCAACACCATTGATAATCCAATTCATGACCAAATAATTGTCCTTTTCCTACTTCTTGAACTTCTCATCCTTCGTATCTAGGGCAGCACAGTGAGCACATGCAAGTGCTCATGGCCTTCAACAAAGATACGAAACACCCTCAACCAGAGTACGTAATTCTGGCACCCCATCAATTTAATTGTTGTCCCTTGAACAAAAGCTTCGCCTTTGAGGTAAGGTCGACTCCGCACTAGCCGTAAGAGCAATATGCAAAAATCACAAACTTCTCGTGCAAAATCAAATCCTCATCAATCAGCCAACACTTGTCTCCTACAGTAGGTGTGCAACAGAACACATAAAGGAGGGCACTGGGTGCCTATATCATTCGATCAAGAGAGAGGGGCCACACACCTTGCTGTGCAAACCTAAGAGAAGATCAAATCAGCCTACTTAGGCTAATTCAATCCTCAAAGATGGTGCAACAGGACGTATAAGATGTAATTGACCTAACGTAACTAATTCACCTCCTCAAAGGATGGCATTGCAGACCCCCAGAAATTGGTTAAACCTGTCGAGTGGCAACCCTGGGGAAGGAGGATCTACGCGACCACCACAGCAGATTGCGCAACCCTTGCAATAGCGATGAGAGCCCACAGCAACACCTCTGGTGGCCAGTAGGCCCCCTTGAGCTGGCAACGATGGGGAAGGATCCCCCTTAAGGATTGGTTCTTGCACTGGATCCTCAAGAAAAGAGATTTAAAGACCACGAACACAAGAAAAAAAATTCTTGGTGGTATTTGGTGGGATATCGGAACACTAGCCTAGGACCACTGCTTTAATACCATGTCAGAGAATAAATAAATTGTCTTATTAAAGTATGAAACCCTAGCCTCTCTTTCATAGAGAAAAGGCATGGGCAAATTACATAAAGAGTCCAGCATAATAAAGAAAGTTAATAACTAGGACACAAAAATAGAAAGAGCCCAACTTAAGGCCTAAGCTCCAAGAGATCTCTTTCAAATAAGAGGCATTAATGGAAGCAATCTGCACCTTCTTAAAGTCACAAAAGGCCACTTCCTCAATAGCCACCAGAGTCAACTCCTTTCAAGTTGGCTCAAACATCCCCTTCAGCATCCTCCAAGAACTCCTCCACCTCCCTCTTTATCTTGTAAAGCTACTCCATAAGGAATGGTTGCATGAGCTTCCTATTTTGCCTTGGCCTAATCCATCTTCACATTTCCCAACACTAGCATTCTCCCACTCGGCCTTCATGCACATTACAATGGCATCCTCCTTATACTTCTTAAGGGTCCCTTATAGTTGGTCAACCCACTCAACAAAGGAAGCTTTCTCCACCTTGAGGATGCCTAAGGTAATCTCTTACCCTTCTCTTCTTTATTTCCTCCTCTTTTTCCCACCTTTGTTGCTCTTCTTGCTCAAATAGAGCCTTTTTCAGCTCCTCTCTTCTTTAGCTAAGCTTGCAACTCCATGATTTGGACAAAATGATAGTTGTGTAGGCAAGCTTAACCCTAGAAAGGGCCTGAGTTCGCCTCACAATGCTCTTTGCGATGTTACGTTGTTGCAATTTGCAAGGAAGAATGGAAAAGGAAAAGGAAAAAGGAAGTGATGCAACCTTTTTTTTAAAAAAAGAGGAAGGGTGGTTATCCAATTGATAACTACCCATAAAATATATTAATTAAAGACCAAGAAAAGTGCCTAGAATTACATAGTGGTTGCCTAAAAATTATCTAAAGAAGAAATACATGTAATAAAATTTTCATGGTAACGGTGCTACTCTTTGAAAATAGTCGCATTTCTTCCAAGCCAAATGCCCCAAAGCATAGCCAACGCATTTATCTTCTCTTTCCTTGTCCTGAAAGTGTTCAATCCCCCGCTATGGTTCTCGCTCCTAAAAGATCTCCAAAACTCATCTTGACCAAAGTGTACTATCCATGTTAAATAGAAGTGCGTCCACACCTACATAGAAAAGGGGCAACCAAAGAACAAATGCCCAATGTCCTTGTCCGCCTCTTGACACAGTGAGCACTCATTGTCTATCTCTGTAACCCATCTAGCTCTCCAAACTCTTGTCATTAGCCTTCCTCTTTTGAGCAGCTACGCAAAAATCTTTATCTTCAAAGGGCACGAAGTTGACCAAATCTTCCTACAATCCTTGATAAGATCAACATCTATCATCAGCCCTCCATTAACCAATCTTTCATACACCTCTCTAACAGTGAACTCTCCCCCATCCCACATGAAAGCATCCAAACCACCCTCCAATTGATAACCTTCTAATTCCTACCACGACAACTGTAGCTCATGGATCCTCTAATCCAAGACATTTACCAGAAAAGTGAGATTCCAAGAACCCTCCCAGCAATCAATAATCCTCACCGCCAACACAAATAATCTAGGGAACTAGTCCCTAAGTTCTCTTGCCCCATCCAGTCATCCAACCAAAATAGAAAGGATCCATCCACACCCACTAATGGGGAGAAAAAATTCTGCACCTTCGACATTACCAAGGATAAGCCTTTAATAAAATGGGAGACTCCATTTTGTGGTGAGTCCAGCAAGTCCCAACTCCTAAATGTTGCATAGCATGCACTCCAAAAGTCTGGCAATCTATTTTGCCAAAAGATTATCATTCATCTTCCTCAAATCTTTAACCCTTAATCCTCCATTAAGCAACTTGCACACATCCTTCAATGCCACCATCCTAACTCCTTTCCCAGTTTCACCAATAATTGATCCAAAAAAAATCTCATTAAAACAAAGATCTTCCTTTCAAGATTTTGTGGCATCCTTAGGACAGATGTAAAATAAGAGGGCATGGAGACAACCATTGACGAGTCTTCCACCCCCAGATAAGACCTTAGATGCCTAACCTGCTAATCTTCTTTCCATCCTTTCAATCAAGGACTTCCATTCTTGCAATGATATCCACTTGTCAGTGGCAATCCTAAATAGGTTAATGCAACCTATTTTACAAATAATTGAAGCCCTCATTTATGATTTTTTATTCTTTATTTTATTATCATCTATCATTACATTTCCTAGAGTCACCATAGTCTTTTTGTTTTCGTACATCATTGGTTGCAACCCTTTATAAAAGGGGAATGGTGTTCTACCAAAAAAAGGCAAGTACAAATATAAAGGAACCATGACCAATTCTCCCCTTCTCATCTCAACTTTCTCTCTTTATCTCTCTTCCATTCACCTTTTTTCCCCTCACGTCCCAACATGACCCCTCTCTCATCCCCTTAACTCCTCGACCCAACTCCACCAAGATCTTCACCATCTCCTCTTACCCTGACCATCCTTACCACCACCCAACTCCTCCACCGACCCTCCACCTCCATGCATTGCTACCACCCTGCCCTTCCCCCGCCCCCCGATAACTTCTCCATCACTACAATCACCACCACCAACCCAATGCAACCTCTTTGCCCCTCTACCCCAAGTTGTGCCTCCCCTTTGCTCCAACCTTCATGCACTATGTCAACCTTTGTGACCGTGACATCCGCTAGAACCAACCCTGCTTCACCTAAGACACCACCAACTTCAACTCCAATCACCAACACAACTTTGCCAACACCACACTTTCCACCAACGTTCAGGAAGTCGGTTGAGTAGGCCGACTATGCGACCGCACACTCATCAACGCTGCCCTCTCCACACCAAATATCCTTAAGCAGTCCACTAAGCGGGCAAGGCCAACTACTCAGGCTGAATACCTGAGTAGTCAACCGAGTGGGCAACCGATTCTGTAATAGAATATATTTTTAGTTTGATTTTTTAAAAAAAAAAAAGGCATTTAGGTATGATTTTGTTGTAGGACTGATTGTTATGATTTTAGATATAAGTTTAAGTCTCATTTTAGTTGTGGTTGATGTTTATCATTTATGTATTATTTATCTAAACATTATTTTTAATAAGTAAACTAATTTTTTTAAATAAAAAATATAAAATCGCATACTCGTCCACATACTCATCCGCATATCATATACTCTCTATGTGGTAACCCAAGTTGAGGAAAAACAATCTTATTTACCAAGTTGTCCCTATGTCTCTTTATATAGAGAGAGACAGGAGAAAATAACAAAATAAGTCCAACAAGAAAAAAACAAGATAACAAATAACCCTCACAATAAAACATAACTCAACACTCCCCCTCAAGGTGGAGCATATATATCCACCATGCTCAACTTGTTTCTACACTTCTCAAGCTGGGGACGAGGCAGTGGCTTGGCAAATACATCAGCAGTCTGGTCAATGAAGGCAAGACACGCAGTACGAAGTAGACCCTGCTGAATAAGGCTCCTGGTATAGTGATAGTCCACTTCCACATGTTTCGTCCTCTCATGAAACATGAGATTGTTAGCAATATATGTCACAACCCGGTTATCACAATGCATCTCCATAAGCTCTTGAATCTAAACATGAAGATCTCGTAGCAGAGATTTGATCCATAACATCTCAACTGCAGTATGAGCCATAGCCTTGTACTTTGACTCAGCACTATAGCGTGAAACAACACTCTATTTCTTGCTCCTCCAGGTCACCAAATTTCCAGCCATAAATGTGCAAAAATCAGTAGTAGACCACCTGTCACCAACATCTCCTGCATAATCTGCATCAGTGTAAGCCACTACAGACATAAGGCCCTTCTTCTGGAATAAAATGCCTCTTCCTGGACATCCCTTGATGCACCTCAACACTTGCATAACCGCCTACCAATAAACATCAATAGGCTTGTCTAAGAACTGACTTAGCTTACCCACTACAAGGCTGATGTCTGACCTGGTGATGGTTAGATACAATAACTTCCCAACCAGCTGCCAATAGACCATCTTGTCCTTTAGCTTCACTGTATCCTCAAATAGGTAAACTTTAGGATCCATAGACCATCTAGCTTCCTTGGATCCTAGCATGCCTGTCTCCTGAAGAATATCAAGTGCATACTTCCTCTGAGACATCATTATGCCTTGCTTGCTTATGACGATCTCAATACTCAGAAAATATCTCTGCTTCCCAAGATCTTTCATGACAAACTGACAAGCCAAATAATCCTTCACTTGAGTAATACCATCTGCATCATCACCTCTAAGGATTAGGTCATCAACATATACCAATAAAGCCACGGTACCAGTACTGGTCTTCCTAACAAATAGGGAATGATCAGAAAAAGATCTCTGCATCCCAAAAATAAAAAGTGCCTCAGACAAACACTGAAACCAGGCTCGAGAGCTCTGCTTAAGGCCATAAATACCTTACGAAGTTTACACATACTCCCCCTGAACCTCAAAGCCAGGTGACTGTTACATGTAGATCACCTCCAAGTCTCCATATAGAAAGGCATTTTTAACATCCAGCTGATGTAGATGCCATCCATAATGAGATGCAACAAAGACAAGAATTCGGACCATGGAGAGTCGTGCCACAGGAGAAAAAGTATCAAAGAAATCCACTCCATAGGTTTGGGTGAATCCTTTGGCTACAAGGAGAGCCTTATGCCGAGAAATAGACCCATCAATGTTGTATTTCAGAGTAAAGACCCATTTGGCCCCAACCAAATGGGCACCACAAGGTAAAGCAGACAACTCCCAGGTGCCGCTATTAGTAAGTACAGACATCTCTTCCAAAACCGCCTTCCAATGTGGATGTAGGAGAGCTTGCTGGTAGGAAGTAGGTATCTCCGTACTAGAGATTACAGCTGTGAAGCCATGAAACTCTGACCCGAGAGAACCTGTAAAAACAATACTGCCAGCAACACGATACTATGCACAGGATCTCGGAGCCTTCCTAATAGCAATGAGAATGTCCTCATCTGTGGGCAAAGAAAGGGACCTTGAAGATACATGAGCAGAAGAATCATCAGTATCTCCAACACATACCTGAGCAAAGGAGGACGATGGTGGCTCAGTAGGAACTGAAGAAGAGCGGGGTGTCTTCTCTCTGTAAGTGACTGGCAGCTGATATGTGGCACCCTTAAATGTCTTCTCATCAGGTGGTACAGGTCTGAAAGTGCCCACAGTATAATTTGTAGTAGATACACCACTACTATGAAAGAAATCCTCCAAGGCTATAGGAGGTATAAGTATAGGAGCAGCCACCAATATCTCTCTCAACTGATGACCTGAGGTAGAAAAATAAGGGATAAACTCACGAAAAGTCACATCCGCACTCACAGTGTTTCTGATGTATGGGATCAAAACACTTGTATCCCTTCTGCATGCGTGAGTATCCCAGAAATACATACTTAACCGCCCTTGGTGCCAATTTGTCACGACCAGGCTCAAGGAGGTGTACAAATGACACACACCCAAAAGTCTTTGGTGGCACAAGAAATAAATCTGCATCAGGATATAAGATACTCCACGGAATCTGGTCATGTAACACAGAGGAAGGAAGCATGTTAATGAGATAACAGGCAGTAAGAACCGCATCTCCCCAGTAACTATGCAAAATACTATTCTGGATAAGTAAAGCTCTAGCTGTATCCAGAATATGATGGTGTTTCCTTTCAGCTATCCCATTCTGCTGCGAAGTATGAGGACATGATGTATGATGCACAATACCCTATGATCCATACAAATCAGTCGGTTTCTTCGTGCAAAATTCTAATGCATTATTTATTCTTATTTTCTTAATGCATACATCAAATTGATTTTTCACAAACATCACAAATTGCTAAATCAAAGAACCAACTTCTGATTTATTCCATTAAAAAGGTCCATGATAAGCGTGAAAAATCATCTACAAATAACATATATCTAAAATTCTTGCAGTCAGCCACACGACTAGGACCCCAGACGTCACAATGCAGCAAATCGAAACAAGCAGAACTGGTAGAATGGATAGATGCTGGAAAACTGGCACGATAATGTTTTCCCAGCTGACATGCATCACACTGAATCGTCATGGCAAGAGACAAGTGAGGGATGACATGGCGTAGTTTGTCCAATGAAGAATGACCTAGTCTTCTATGTCACTGTAAGACACTCCCCGCAGTAGTCGTCTGACAGGCTACAGCAACTAAACTTTGAACCAGCCGATACACACCCCCTCCTCATGGCCACCACCAATTGTCCTCCCCGTCATGCAGTCCTAAAAAGTGCATCCGACAACTTCAAAAATAGCACGACAATTCAACTGCTTAGTAATAGAACTAACGATAGCAGTTGTATTGCCATGTCCGGCACATAACATACATCAGTAAGATGTATAGAGGATGTAACAGATACCACTCCCTTACCACAGATGGGAGCATGTCTACCATCTGCCAGCTGTATTGAACGTTCCTGTGGTGTCTTCTGCAATTCCCTAAAGCACTAAGAATTTCCTGTCAAATGATCAGATGCACCTGAATCAATCAACTATGACGCTTTCGTACCTGATGCAGATGCATAGACTGCAGTGCTGGAGGATTGAGACTGCTCATGGGTCAACTGTACTAGCCGCTACACAACTGCATCATAGTCTGCCTCTGCAAGGGATATGCCTCGGTGCTCACACCTGGAGATGCTGTAAAAAAAGCCTAGTTGGCAACAGTAGGACAGCCAAGTTTATTCCAACACTTAGCCTCAACATGGCCAAGCCTGTCACAATAAAAACATGTAGGCTTTCCACGACCAGCATCAATTCGATCCCTGCCCTTACCACGAAAGAAACCTCCACGACCACCACGAGTGCTAACAACTGCATAAGCCGAAGACGTATTGGTAACAACCGCATCATAAGTAAACTAAATTTACATCCTATGCAACCTCCTATAAATTTCCTCAATAGGAGGAAGCTCGGAGAGAGTCAGAATCTGTGACCGAGCCGCAAAATAGTGATCACACAGCCTTGCAAGGAACATATGGGCTGCAAACACCTTCCTATGATCCTTGCATGTAGAAGTACGCATCGGTTTACATGCATTATATTTCTCTCATAACCCCTTCATAGTGTAGAACTGAGACAGACTCATCTCCTCCTGCTTGAGATGGCACAAATCATAGTAAATCTGAAATACTTGAGTTGAATTCAACTCATGTGAATAAGTAGTCTTCAAGCCATCCCACATCTCTTTGGCAAAATATAGTACATAACTTCATCGTCAATCCTTGGAATAACGCTATTCAATATCTAGGCTCTCACCATAGTATTATCCCAATTCCAAGTTACGTATTTTCCTATTTTCTACTTCAGTGGTGCTTCCATAAGCATATGCTTCTTCTCATGGCCTTCCATAGTGAGAAGGAAGGTTTAAGACCGATGGGGGTAATTGGTCTCATCCAATTTTGTAATTGGAGCAAAGAAGGAGCTCTTATACACCCCACTTTCTATACTTGGTCCAAAAGACACCTTAGAAGCATTTGATGCAAACATGGTAACTTCAGACACACAGGAACAAGCCCAAATGGCAAATCTAAAATCCTGGATCAAACACCAATAAACTTAGGAAATACACACCCCGTAATCCACAAACAATATCTCCAACACTTCACCGGAAATTAACACCCTAAGAATCAAGCAATCAGGAGAATATACACCCCAAAAAACCAGTCACAACGGGGAATACACACCCCAAATCAGATCAAAGATCAAAGAAGTCATACCACCCATCGGAAGATTTTTTATTCAAATCTTCATCCCTCAATATTCAAGAATCTTCCTACGAAGTTCTTGGAGACCAACCCTCCTCTTCTGGCGACTTAGGCAGCGACAAAACAAGGAGAACGACAGTGGCTGCGCTGCGGCTGCGACTTGCGCCACTGCAGCACGCACACCAAGGTGTGGTGATGTGCTACAACGGCTTCAGGGAGACGTGCAACAGCAGCAGAGGCTGGGAGCGGCGCACAGGCGGCAATCCGGCTGCAGCAGAGTGGCGACAAGCAACTACAGTGCGGTGATCACCTGCTGCGGCGCAGCGACGATCCAGTTGTAGCAGCGACGGCAATCAATGATGCTGCTGCGACGGCGATCCAGCACCGACGCTACCGCCGGTGATGGTGAGGTAGGGTTAGGGTTCTTTTGGTGGTGGCCTCAACCTGGAGCTCTGATACCAAGTTGAAAAAAAGACAATCTTATTTACCAAGCCCTCCCAATGTCTCTTTATACAGAGAGAGACAAGGGAAAATAACAAAATAAGTCCAACAAGGAAAAAATAAGATAACAAATAGCCCCTCACAATAAAACGTAACTCAACAGATCGCATACCGACTTCCTGAACCTTGTTTTTCACCTTGGCTCTCCATAGCTCCTTCAAACCCTTCCACACCAATGACCTATACCCACACCGCCACTACTCACGATTCCAATGTAGTTGCACAAGTCCAAATAATATCTTGCTATGAAAGCCCACCCCATGTTTCTTCCATAGACTTTCCTTTGTTGCAAACTGCTTGGATGGCTCAGTCCTATTACTTTGGAATACCCCTGCTAGCGTGTGATCAGGTTGCCTGATTTCTATTTATCTCCAGTTTGACCCTTATGAAACTCGAAAAATAAATGTGGAATTGGATTTGCAAATACGTGCATCACTACATTAGTAGCAGAAATTATTTCTCCACATTAATTTGATAACTGTGAGACTCTATTTGTAGTGCATTCACAGGCATCGCAATTGTTGAATTGTCTTGTAATCGAGTAATTGGATCTTGAGGGTGGATCCATTTAGCCCTATGCTTGTAAATACTATAACACCCACCACTCTTGTTGGTGAGTTGGAAAAGAAAAGAAAATCGTAGCCACCAGTGCGTGTAAGATACCTATTCCCTTAGTTTTTCCCTTTCATTGAGAAGGGTTTTCCGTATATATCATTGTGTTTGTGAGATTGTTCTCTCTTTACTTTCCAACATGCTATTAGAGCGAGCTTGATCCCATTCTTCTACGTTAAGGTCTCCACGTATGTAGTACAGGTTGAAGATCTCTACACATCTCAGGCATGGTGAGGACCTATGACTTTCGTTGAGGCCTTCCTGTCATGCATGCATCCCCAAGTGATCCTCCTCTCGACATGCAATCTCCAACTGCCCCCCTAGGCCAGCAACGTCTCCAGCAATCCTTGTTTGCCTTCCCTTTAACCCGTTGTGATCTCCTCCAGCAACAACAGGATGAATCTCTCCCTCTTACTAGTCTAGGTGGTGCCACCCTTGGTCGTTCTGGCATCGACTATGCTCTAACGACCCCTGCGACCAATCTAGCTAGTCCCTACAAGGGAGTTGTAAACTCTATTTGCGAGGTTTGGTATTCTGAGATCATATGGTGCTTCGTTTCTCCTCTTTTGTTCATATCCAGTAGGTTGGATTTGTTGTTCCTGACATTTAGTAGTTTGTGTGGTTTCATTACTTCGAGTTTTCTACGTGGATTCTTCTACTATGGCAAAGGAACAAAAATAAGATGGAAAGGTCAAGTTGGGATCCATGAAGTCTCATGAAGACCTTATGGTGTAGCTTACCACCACAAAACTCAATAAATCTATGAAGGTTGCTGCAATGTGGAGCATAGAGGCCTCCTTGGCCTGAACAGTCCATGCAGGGACTGTTGGCCGTGAAAACAGAGAAAGGGAGAGAGGCAGCCGACAGTGGAGAGAGAGAGAGAGAGGGAGAGAAGAGTTGAAGGAAATATTTGGGAAGAATTGTTGCATTTAACTCAAAACGCAGTTACAAGAAGGCTCTCTTTTATTGAGAAAACATATCTTCTAAAACAAAAAACAAACTCAATCAAATCATATCCCCTAAAATTACAAAGAAACAAATCCTCTAAACCACTTTCTAAAAAACCAAATATACTATACTAGAAGATACCAAACTTGGACAAAATGTCATACCAAAAATCCCCTTAAGGCCAACGCCCCTTGGGTGCACCTAGGACTACCACGTGGCCTTTATTCTTCACACTCCCCCTCAAGTCGAGGTCGAAAGGACGATGACTTGTTCTTTAAACTTTATGAGGCTAGATGCCCCACCACTCTTCTTCGAGTCAGAGCTCTCCACTATCTTTGGAAGAACTCACAATGTAACCTCTTACGACTTCTGGAGTCATTGCTTCTGTAGCAACCTCGATAGTCGTCACAACAGCCGCCATTTTCTTCTCCGTTTCTTCTTGAAACATAGCCCTGATCTTCTCAAGGTCGGCAGGCGTAAGAGACTCTACATGTGAGGTGCTAATAGCTCTACAGTGAGACCTCCCAAACATGCCCCAACATCTCTCTTGTGGATGATTGGTGTGTCCACAATATTGCCATTAAGGATAGACGTGGCCTAAGCCTCAACCACGTCCTCTTCCACACCTCGCACCGGCCTCTGGAATAGCAAGTGCAAAGTTGTCGCTCTTTGAAGTAGCCTCAACCTCCAAGACCTAAATATTCTCCAGATGCTAAGGATGGATTCAAGATCCATCTTTCCATCTATAGCAAGAATCCAATAACATGTCGGATGGTAGCGGGGATGTAATCCCAACAAGAACTTGGTCGCATGCCATCAAACACGTGTCTCCCCTTGTTTATCACAACAGATGAGCTCATAGATATCTAATTCCTCGAATAGTGCCTCCATCTTCGTATGGTAATCCGTCAAGGAAAGATCTCCCTAACTAGATGTCCATATGTGTGTATAGAGATCTGTGATACGTGCATTACTGGACTTCTAGGCATACCCCTTCTCCAAGGCTGTCCAAATCTCGCAAGCGCTCTTTTTATAGAGCATGTTCGAGGCGATGGCAAGATCAATTGAATTCATGACCCAATTCATCACAACATAATTCTCCTCTAGCTTCTTTTTGGCTCCATCTTTCTGTTCAAGTGCTTCGAGGAGAATGCTAAGTTGTCTTAGCCCCCAATGAATATCTTGAACACGCAAGCCTACAAGACATAATTGGAAGCACCCTAAAGCTTAATGGTTGTTCCTTGAACAACTACCTTACCTTCTCCCATCGACAACGAGGCTTCGGTGTCGGCCATCTTCCTCAATCTACAATCCTACTCAGCGTAAGGCACTGGATGTGATAAGGACTTGTTGAAGAAGACCACATACATGTGGCTTTGTTGTTGTAGAGAACATGCAAAAGAGAGAGATTCTCTTCTATGCATGAACTCCTCCCAAATATGTGCACGCTAAGGAGCCTAGAACGTAGGCTCTGATACCATGTGAAGGCTGCTACAACATGGAGCATAGAGGCCTCCTTGGCATGGAGAACAATCCACGCAGGGACTATTGGCCGTGAAAACAGAAAGAGGGAGAGAGGCAGCCAATGGTGGAGAGAGAGAGAGGAGAGGAGTTGGAGGAAATATTTGGCAAGAATTTTTGCATTTAACTCAAAAAATAATTACAAGAGAGCTCTCTTTTATAGAGAGAACATATCTTTTAAAACAAGAAACAAACTTAATCAAATCATATCTCCTAAAATTAGAAAGAAACAAATCCTCTAAACCACTTACTAAAAAACCAAACATATTATACTAAAAGACACCACACTTGGACCAAAAGCCATACCAAAAATCCCCCTTAACGTCGGCGCCCCTTTGGTGCACCTAGGCCTTTATTCTTCACAAAATCAAATTATCTTTTATGGTCTATTGCAACAAGGATGGGTGTTGCAAGCCATGGTCGTATTGGCTATATACGAGGAACCAAAGTCGAGCCTAAAGAGGATGACCCTACCTAGGATACATGGCATCTTGAAGATAATCAAGTTCAATCTTGGATTGTCAATTCTATTTCATCAGATCTTCATCCCGTTATTCTTAAAAAGAAAAATGCACAGGAGATATGGACAACCCTGGAAAGCATGCTTGGCTAGAAGAAGGATGTTGAGAGCCTTATTATTAGTCATTATGTTTGTTTTATTCCTCTTATATTTATTTATCTTTTCTTGGACTTATTTATTTTTTTACCTAAAGGGGTCTCTCTATATAAGAACCCCAAGGGTTTGGTTAATGGATCATTGCTCTCATTTCCTAACATGGTATCAAAGCAGTGATCCTAGATCGATGCCCAGGTACCCTACCAACCCTAACCTCCTCATCCCTCCACCAAAACCCTTTCACTCCCTCTCAGGGGGTCGCTGACCCCTCTCCTCACCGCCACCAACCACAACAGCGTCAGAGCAAACCCTAGCACTATTACCAAGACTAACAACAATAGTCCCGAGTCCCTAGTGCCGCCAGTGAGGGGCATCTTTGCCCTTACGCCGTCGATAAGGAGGCTTCTCAACCCTCTATGCCACCACATAGGGGGGTTCTTCTACCCTTGCACACTAGTCGCCCCCCTTCTTGTCTAAGTTGCAGCAGCCTCTAGAAGGGAGAGGCAGTCACTACTAGGACAAGCTCGCACTGAAGTCAACTGACTGGAAAGCTGACAACAACTAGGTCACGACATGTATGTTAAACAGCATGGAGACAATTGCAAAACAAATGATGACATATGCATCGACCAAGAAGATGTGAGAGGTATTACATGAAATACACTCCCACAATAGTAACATCACACACCTCTACCGAGTGATTGAGGAGGTGCACACACTCCGGAAAGGGATAATGCCCCTAGCTGCATATTACGGCACTATGAAGAACTTGTGGGATGAGCAGGACATCCATCAGCCATTATCTTCAAACCTTACAGTTATGACCAAGCAAAGGGAGACTATTAGATCTATCCAATTACTTTCTGGGCTAGGTCCTCAGTATAAAGCCGTGAAGGATGATTTCATGACACTCGAGGAGATACTTACTCCAGCACAAATTTATGCATGTCTGTCTCGGTCGAAGATCTCAAACCCCACTCCTATCGATTCCTCTACCTTGGCTTCTTGAGGCCATGGTTGAGGAAATCCTAGGTCTGGTAGTTGTAGTAGTCATGGCTGTGGTGGAGCACATGGAGGTCATGGTCGTGGCAGAAACAATGTTTTCTGTGAATACTATTGATAAGTACTGGGTGAAGCATGTATTTCCTCAGGATTTGGATCCACGGGCAAATCAAGTGCGTGCTGCAGACGAAGCCTTTTCACCCAAGGAGATGACAGTTAGATTACCATTTCCAAAGCCAAGTATGAGAAGTTCATTGCATCTCAAGCCTCTACTTCTACAAGGGCATCTATGTACCCATCCACAGGTACTACTGCATTATACGTCAAGTCTGGCGTCCCTACCTGGACTGCAAACTCAAGTACATCTCACATTATTGGTGATGCAGATATGTTTTCTTCTCTCCAACCTCTTGCTACACCTTTCCAAATCAAGGTGGCAAATGGAAGACTGTCACCTATTTCTGGAGTTGGAAATGTATCTCTCTAATTCACTTTATCTTTCTGATGTAATGCATGCACCTAGATTTGCATTAAATTTGATGTCTATTAGTTAGATAACCAGAGATTTAGGATGTAAAGCAGTTTTTTTATGATCAGGATCTCATCTTGCAAGACTTCTCGACAATGAGGCGGATTGATAGAGGACTCGAGCAAAACGGACACTACTACCTCTATGTGCCACTTGCATCCCCTACCTCTATTGCCATGTTTGCTACTACTATTATCCAATGGCACCAGTGACTTGGACACCCCAATATTCCTATTCTCCACCGCCAGTGGCCAGATGTTAGGTTTCTTGATTCTTTTCTATGTGAGGCTTGCCAACTTGGCAAACACCACTAGGCGTCGTTTCCTTCAACAAATAAGAGTGAGTTTCCTTTTGATTTAGTCCATGATAATGTTTGAGACCTGTGTAGGGTTCAATGTCAGGGGTTTTCATTATTTCCTTGTTTTGGTCAATGGTTGAATTCGTGTGTGTTGGCTATATATGATGAAGGAAAAATCAAAAGCCAAAATTTTATCCAAGAAATTAAAACTAAGTTTTCTATTGTTACAAAAGTCTTTTAGAGTGAATAGCCTTGAGTTTGTGAATGCTTACTTGACGAAGTTCTCCATATCTATAGGTGTTATACATCGGATCTCATGTGTTCGCACCTCCTAACAAAATGGAATTGCTAAACGCAAGTTGCATCATCTTTTAGGTGTGGCTCGCACAATGATGTTTTAGATGAATGTCCTGCCACATTTTTTGTCTGATGTTGTGCTTACTACTGCCTTCTTGGTGAAGAGTATCTTAGTTTTGGGCAGTAAAACGCCTTATTCAGTGTTGTTCCCTAATAGAGATGCTTTTCCACTAAGCCCAGTGGTTTTTGGGTGTGTTTGCTTTATCTATTTTGTTCAAAGTAAACAAATTGTCACCTCGATCGATGAAGTGTATTTTTCTGGGATACTTGAGAACACAGAAAAGATACTGGTGTTATGATCCTGTGGCACATAAGTTCTATGTTTCTGTTGATATTACTGTCTTTGAAGAGATTCCTTTTTATCCCAAGCAAGGGGACTCTTCCATTTAGCTTATGCCTCATGATGTGCCTCTTCCCATGCCTACTGCATCGCCACCACAGCCCACTGAGCCTTCCCAACCTCCACCTATTGAGAGGCCTACAGAGCCCCCATCCTTGCTTTACCCAAAACATTTCCAACGCAACCCCCATTCCCCTATAGAAGTTAAGGAGCCACTCTCTACCATCCCCACTCAGTCCTTTGTCGATGCCAATGACTCGTCTAGAGATCAGATAACCACTGCTACTAATAACACAAATCTAGACCTTTCCATTGCTCAACAAAAGGCTCCACATTCTTGTGCTCGTTATTTTGTTACTCAGTTTATGTCTACTGATCGATTTGGACAGTCCTTAGCTTTTGCAGTTGACAATCATTGGATACCACGTAGTTACGCAAAGGCCTTACAGGAGCCTGCATTGACTCAGGCTATGGAGATGGAGGCTCTTCGCTACAAAGTTACGTAGCAGTTGGTTAATCTACCCCCATGAGCTACTGTGATGAGGTGTAGATGGGTGTTTACCCTGAAGTTTCTCCCTAATGAGACTGTGCAGAGGTATAAGGCCAGGTTGGTCACCAAAGGGTGTACTCAAACCTTTGGTGTAGATTATTTTGAGACTCTCTCCTGTTGCTCGCCGTAACTATTCGGATATTACTCTTACGGTTAATTGGGATTGTCCAGTATAGCAGCTTGATATTAAAAATGCTTTTTTATATGGTGACTTTGATGAGAAAGTCTACGTGCAACAGCCAACTGGATTTGTCAATCAAGGGGAGTGTCGAAGGTGTGTCAATTGCGTAAGGCCATATATGGTTTGAAATAGAGTCCAAGCCTACTTTAACAGGTTTAGTTCAGCAATTCAAAGTTTTGGATCTACATGACCCATGTCTAACCACTCTATTTTCACTAGGCACACGTAGGTAGGCTCCATTATTCTCATAGTGTATGTTGATGACATCTTGTTGACAAGCAGTAACACTAAAGGCCTAGAGGAGACCAAAGCCTTTCTACATTTACAATTTGTAACAAAAGATTTGAGCTCAATAAGCTACTTTCTGGGCATTGAGATACTCCGTATAGGTGGTGGCATGGTTCTATAACAGAGAAAATAAGTCTTTGATATGCTCCAAGAGGCAAGCATGCTTGGGTGTAAACCTGCTTGGGTACCACTAGACCTTAACTTTCACTTTGTAGATGATGAAAGCCCTATACTAAACGATGTCGCCAGATATAGAGCCATGGTAGGCAAGCTATTGTATCTTACTATTACAAGGCTGAATATTTCCTATGTAGTGAAAAGGCTGAGTCAATTTATGCAGGAACCAGAGATATTCACTGGGCAGGTGTATGCCAAATACTAAGGTACTTAAAGAGTTCTCCTGGGAAAGAACTCTTCTACCATAGGCACGAACACCTAGAAGTATGTGGATACTCAGATGCTGACTTTGCAAGTACACATAAGGACAGGAAATCTACTACTGGGTATTGCACATATGTTGGTGGTAACCTGGTGACGTGGCAGAGCAAGAAATAAAATGTTGTCTCCAGGTCCAATGTTGAATCCAAATACAAGGCAATGGCACATACTTCCCGTGAACCTTTTTGGATCAAATCCATTTTGAAGGGCTTTGGTGTGGATACTACTGGCCCTATACATATGTATTGTGATAACAAGGCAACTACCTTCTTGGCCAATAATCTTGCATTTAATGAAAAAATGAAGCATATAAAGGTTGATTGTCATTTTATCTGGATGCTATGATAACAAGAAAAATCACCAGCATACATCTCCAGTGAAGATCAAATTACAGATGCCTTCACTAAAACCTTAAGTAAGAAGCGACTAGAGTATCTCTTTTCCAAGCAGAGCATGTCAGATGTCTATGCTCCAGCTTGAGGGGAAGTGTTGAGAGCCTTATTATTAATCTTTACTAGGGATAGTACCCACACTTTGTTGCAGGAGTTCGTGAAACTTTCAGATATCTAACTATAGTATATAATTTGACTAAACATCCAAAAAGTTCACTTTAATGGAATTCAACCTATAATCCAACTTTTGTTTGCATTGAATTTGATGATTAATAATAATATAAACTATGGGGATATTGCTGAAATTTCACTAAGACAATCATATGGTTGATTTTGGAGTAGAAATATATGATGGTGGAGGGTACTACATGAATAGAAGAGAAATGGAGATAGGGGTTAAGAGGTGGAGAAGGGGGAGGTAACGAAGAATGAAAAGACAATTCCCCTTCTGTGGGATTTATTTTGCGGGGAAAGTGGGATTTTTCCATGAGATTTGTTTTGTGGGGAAAGGGATTTTTCTATGGGATTTTTTTGGTCACTACGAGTAAAATTTTATAAATAATAAAAATGCAATCCACATACTTGTAATCAAAATTTTCTCATAAGATGTATTGCAGGGTCTAATTTCATTTCAGATTTATTTAAACCATCATCCAACACTTCGTAAGTTATTATATAAATTTATTTGCACCATCATCCAACAATATATATGTCTGCAACTTAGCATTTAAAAAGTACTCAATGCTAATGGTCTATCCCTCCCACGATCCTTCATTATTTTATTTGCCTTTCATTCGTAACGATGAATATGGTACCATGATCACTTTTCGTGGTTATAAAGACAAGTAAAGAGCAATTTCATAAAATAAAAAAAATGAAATCCACGTTGATAGGTCAATATATATTTATATATAGGAGA
This sequence comes from Thalassia testudinum, assembly GCA_037157565.1. Taxonomy (NCBI): domain Eukaryota; kingdom Viridiplantae; phylum Streptophyta; class Magnoliopsida; order Alismatales; family Hydrocharitaceae; genus Thalassia; species Thalassia testudinum. The sequence goes on from JAZHRO010000033.1 coordinate 8,919,347, forward strand.
GATCCAACATATAATGATGTTGTCATTGGCATCAGATCCCTAGTCTCGATTTTAGGTGCGGGCCAATATTATTTGGTAGGTATTTGATATTATTATTACATATGATGGAGCTTAGATTTATTTGAACAATCATCCAACCTTGGTAAGTTATTATATAGATTTATTTACACCATCATCCAATAATATATAGGTCTGTGACTCACAATCAATGGTTAGTGTTGGGAATTTGGGGAGAATATAAACTTTATTAATTAGAAAAAAGAAGCCTTAACCCTCTTTATATAGAGAAAGGACCTTGGTATACATGGAAACACAACTAAATAATTAATAAAAATAGAAAAGAACTAAATGGAAAACAACTCAATATTATCCTACTAATTTAATTTTCTAACACTCCCTCGCAAGTTGAGACGTGGGAGTCGTCAAAGACTTAGATCCTTAAGGTGGTGGAGATTAACTCTTGTCGACATAGTAGTCCATTTTTGTGTCTTCAACCTTGGGTGCTTTTCCTTGTACGCCCTCACAGAGCTAGTCCACGCTTGATTTCTCTTGAGGTGCGTGAGAGCTGCCATCATCTGAACATCTTAAGGTTGCTCCCATTTTCATTGTTTCTTCCACTCAAACATATAAGGACCCAAACAAGACAACTTATACAAGGAGAAAGAACCTACAACAGCCTTATATGACCAAAAAGGCTTGCTGCAACATGAGAGAGAGGACAGCAGCAACAGCAATTGTTATTGTCACTAATGTTATCATTGTTTTTGTCATTGTTGTTATTGTGGCCGATGTCATGTCTACTGTTTGCAGGAGCAATAGTAGCAAAAGAAAGAGAGGAAGAAGAGGAGAGGTTTGAGAGAGGAGAGGGCCTCTCCAATGGCTTACTGAAGACCGATGGCGCTGTCGGAAGGCCTCCCCCCTCTAGGTTTTCTCCTAAACTCTAACCCACCAAGATCGGTAGTTCTGATACCATGTTAGGATTTTGGAGAGAATATGGACTTTATTAATTAAAAAAGAAAGGCCTTAATCTTCTTTATATGTAGAGAGGGCCTTGGCAAACATGGAAACACAACTAAACAATTACTAAAAATAGAAAAAACCTAAAAGCGAAACTCAATAATATCCTATTGATTTTGGTTTGTGACAATTTGAGCGATACGGAGGCATGGAGACTTCCACATGAGGAAAACACACAGCAACAAGGTGCTGCAAGTGCACCCTTTCCACACAACAGGGAGGAAAGGGAGAGGGTTGTAGCTCACCTTGAAGAAGAGAGGGAAAGAGGGGGAGTTGTATTTGTTGGAAACAATATTACATTAACTCAAGGAAATCAACTACAAGAAGACTCTCTTTTTATAGAGAACATATCTTCTAAATTAAGAAACAAACTCAAATCAAATCAAATCATATCTCCTAAAACTAGAAAGGAATAAATCCTCTAAACTGCTTTCTAAAACCAAGCATACCATACTAAAAAACACAAGACTTGAACAAAAAGCAAGACTAAAGCAGCCCTTAGGGTCGGCACCCCTTGGGTGAAAACTGGGACTGCCACATGGCACTACTACGTGACCAAGTTGATCTAATTATTCTCCATACTCCCCCTCAAGTCGAGGTCAGGAGGACAATGACTTGGTTAACTTGGTTCAATGATGATGCGGCCAGATACTCCACCATCTTCTCTTGATGCAATTGTACATCCTCTTGCCACCTCCGTAGTTATTTCTTTGGCAACCTATAAAGCCATGGCTATTGAAGCAGTCGTCTTATCTTTGTATAAGTTGATAAACTCTCTTCTCCAACTTCTTAACTGCATCTTTCATTTCAGGCAACTTCTCAAGTAATATAGATCTCCAAATTTGACATTACTTCATTCTAGAAGGTTGAGAGTGATCTTTGTGCCTCTTTTTCTACACCCGAGAGCCAAACACTTAGCGTTCCCCGATGTATTAGAGGGTTCCACGTGCCCCTCAATCTGAGTCAGTGCCATTGCTCCTACACACCATGAGCCAACGTACAACACTTAGTTTCTCCAGGCATGTATAAAGTCACCAAAAAGAAGGTGAAGTCGATGGAGATCATGAGACTTCTTGTGCGTGATTTGATGAGAGGATAAGCCACGTGCACAACGTGGCTTTTTTCTTCTCTTCTCCTCCTTCCTATATGTGTAGAGAATCCCCCAAGAAGAGCCTAGATCGTAGGGTCTGATATCATGTGACGATTTGAGCAATATAGAGGCGTGGAGACTCTTTCACGTGGGGAAAACACGTAGCAACAAGGTGTTGCAGGTGCACCCTACCCACATGACAAGGACGAGAGAGAGGACTGCAGCTGGCCTTAAAGAAGAGGAGAGAGAGGAAGTTGTATTTATTGAAAACAATATTGCATTAACTCAAGGAAATCAACTACAAGAAGGCTCTCTTTATAGAGAGAACATATCTTCTAAACTAAGAAACAAACTCAAATCAAATCATATCTCCTAAAAATTGAAAGAAACAAATCCTCTAAAGTACTTTCTAAAACCAAACTTACCATACTAAAAAACACAAGACTTAGATTTAAAGCAAGACTAAAGCAGCCCTTAAAGCCGACACCCCTTGGGTGCAAACTGGGACTGCCACGTGGCCAAACTGATCTGCCACATGGTACCTCATTCTCCACAGTTAGCATTTGAAAAGTACTCAATCCAATGATCTATCCCTCCCTCCATCCTTCACTTTTTTTTTCATCTTTCATTCATATTGATTTATATTCGTGATTGGAAAAGCCAGAAAAAAGCAATTTCGTAAAAAAATAAAATAAATAGGTGAATATATATTTATATATAGAAGGAGAGAACCAACATATGGGAGGTGGGTAACCCTTCAGAATGATCCTCTCATAGGCATTGGATAGTAGTCTTGATTTTGGGTATAGGCCAATATTATTTGGTAGGTGTTTAATATTATTATTACATATGATGGTGCATTTGGTTGGTCTGTTTGGAGAGATTTCTGGCCTAAAGGTAAACAGTAGAAGGTCTACTTTTATTCCTTATCATATGGACAGAATTCTAAGGAGCACATTTCGAGATTCTTCATATGCCGATTGTTAGACTACCTGTTACTTATTTGGGATTGCCTTCAAAGAGGAAGAGTCCGATTATGTCTGATTGGAGGCCGGTTGAGGAGAGACTATCCAAGAGATTAAGCAGATGGAGTAGGAGGTTATTATCTAGAGGTAGGAGGCTGGTTTTGGTTAAGGTTGTGTTGTCAGCAACTCTAGTTTTTTACCTAACTTTGTTTAGACCGCCAAAGAAAGTTCTTGCAAGGTTGAAGGTGGCCCAAAAAAAAATTTTCTAGAAAGGTCTTGACCATCAAGGTCATTTTCTACAGCTTGTGGCGTGGAGGGAGGTTTGTAGACCTGGGAAGAGAGGTGATTTGGGTATTAGGCGATTGGACGAATTTAATGTTGCACTTCTTATGAAGTGGGTGATGCATTTTTTAGCAAGTGGTGATTGTCTCCTGGATAAGTTGTTGAGAAACTCCTATGGTGTACTGGTAGAGGTTGGTCTGTGTCACTCCAAACTTGTACAGCCTTCCTCTTTCTAGGCCTCTATTCAATCTCTTTTCACGAAATGTATATCTTCTAGCTTCTTTAGTCCAGTGCTTGGTGTTGGGTGTTGCATGTTGCTTTCGTTTCTGGAAAGATAACTGGATGGGTTGTGGTAAAATTCAGTTTTTATTTTCAAGACTATTTGGTTTGGCCCAAAGTAAGGAGGCACCTGTTTCTGAAGTTTCAGATTAAAATACTTGACATTGGTACTCGATCTTGTAGCATGGCCTCTCAGACACGTCTTTACAAGAATTGCAAGAAATGCTTCAGCTTTTATATGGTATTTCTGTTGAGGATGGACCTATGGATGGATTTAGATGGGATGATGGAATGTTTGCAGTGATGAAGGCCTACAAGAAGTTGACATTAGAGATAGGCCCCACTTCCCTTGTATAGGAGGATTGCTCGTTGATATGGAGATTATCGATTCCTTTGAAGGTAAAAATTTGTCTATGGCTCTTCAGGAGGGTTGGGGACAAAATCCTTTCATGCTAAATGGGCTGGAGATGATGATATTGACCGTGTTTTTTGTGGGGTGGCAATGGAGGATCTTCAGCACCTCTTCTTTCAGTGTGATTTGTCTGAGGTGTGGGACACGTGTAACATTAGGCAAGCTGATACATCCTCTTTTGCAAGATTTGAAATACTAATTTTGACGATGTTTCGATAAATTTCTAAGTGTGCATTTCGAAGCCACACAGAGATCACACCATGGAAATGCTCGCATTTCGTCATCAGATTTCGATGATTTCAATGCCTCGAAAATAATTCATTTCAGAGGCACACCAAGGGCATGTCATAAGCATACCAACATATATCGACAAAAATGGCAGTAGTTAAAATGATTAGAATTTTAATAAAATCACAATTTTCAACATGTTTGTAAAAATAATAACGTTATATCCTAATATTTATATGCAACATATAGGCTACTGTACCATGTTCAAGTTCAAGAATCAAATATCAAATAATTACTATATAAATTAAGTCATGCAAACACAAAAGATTCAAATATGTGGTTTGCAATAAACTAAAGTAAAAATTTAAAAGCTGAAATTTACCTGATTAATTAATCTTAAACTAATTTATTAATTAATTTCAAGTATTTCACCATATTGACAAATTAATCAATTTGAATAGACCTAAATTAACATAACTATGTGTGTTGTATTGGCTATTTTTATTTATGCCACCCCTTATGAGTCACGTTTAGATGTTATATCAAACATGGGACCATAGATTTCTAGGTTTGATGTTATCCTTAAAGTAAATAATAATTAATTCATTAACTAAATAAGCCTTAGTGTTTGTAATTTTCAAGTTTTATTCTCTTATGGATGGATGCAAATTCTTTATTATTTAATAGTAACTTAAACTTAGAATTTTATTTTTAGGAATTAAACAAATGTTTCCTCAATTCTAAATTATGATTAAACCTATATGTTCATAATAATGGTAGATCTAGAGTTTAGTATGTAGATCTACTCCATAATTATAGATAGGTGTAGAATCAAACATTAAGAGAGTCAGAGAAGAGTAGTAGTGAGACTAGAGGGAGTAACAACAGAGATCCGATTCTAATAAGAACAAAGTAGTAGCAACAACATAAGCAACGATAGCAGTAGTAGAGAAGAATGAGAGAAATGAGAGTAAGAAACAATAGCAGCAAGTCGAAATGTTGAGTGCATTTTGTCACTTGCTAACATTTCGAAGGCACGTTAATGACATTTCGTTGAAATCCTTTTGTTATGATGTCAATATGACCTAAGCCAAAACATAGCCATTTCGTCAACACACCGACAACTCGCCATCAAAATTTAAATCACTTACAAAAATAGAAATGAATAGAAACCAGTTATTGAGACACATTAACTTTAAAATTTAGTAAGGATTTAAGAAGTGTACTTAATGCCACCCATTTCTCTGAACTTATCGACATATTATCCATAGATGGAAAAATATTATTGACACTCCTACATTTCGACATTAGATGTGTGCCGATGCCACCCCACGTCAGAAAAAGGTCATTTCATGGGCATACTGTGGGCACGTCGTGGGCATTCAGAACGATGCTCTTTTGAGTCTTGGTGGGAGTCTTTTCACTCTCTAGTGCCTGCAAATACAACAGGGTGGATGAAGGCCATTGCTATGTTGTGATCGATCTGGTTACAACGGAATGATTCCATTTTCCGAAAGGAAAGGGCCTAGGTTGAAAATATTGTAAGGGATGCGCCTTCCCAGTCTAAGTTGTGGCTTAATGCTATTTTGGATGGTTACTGATTCCTGGTAACCATCCTTTTTTCTCTCAAAAAAAAAAAAAACCATATGGCAAAGCTTAGATTGCGATATCTGGAAATAAGTCGACACGGGGGGATTCAAGTAAGGGAAGGGGGTGCGAGGACATGTGTCGAGTAGTGGGCAACCACACTTTTTTTTAGCTAATAGTATAGATATAAATTTTTAAAAATAAAAAAATAAAAATAACACTATTGTTCCTACACATCATTTTTGTGAAAAGGAGAACCAATCAATTGCATTTGGGTAGCAAAACTTCCATCGTCCGATCTACATGGGATTCCTCTTCCTCTCATGTAAGTCATCACGTTGCACGCTTTGGATCGCCTCCACAACCTCAGCTCATAGCAACACGTGCTTTGGCTCAGATCATCCCCACCAGTTTAATTTAGCAACATATTAAATATGATGTAGAGGAGAGAGAGATGTAAGAGGGCATTTTGGTGTGGGTGTGAGAAAGAAACGAGGAAGAGAGAGGGGGACGAGGTGGGGGCAAGGTATCGTGTCCATATGGGATAACCCATATATATATATATATATATATATATATATATATATATTCTTAGTACCTTGGGAGGAACCCCATAAACATCATTCTCCATGATTTGGTCGTAGCAAAATAATACTTTTTTGAGGGCTACAGTACTATCACTCTCAAGTTCACTGCACATCGTATGGCATGAGGTTATCATATTTGGTTGTGGAGCTTCAACAACCTGCAAAGCCATCATAACATAAATCATAAATCCACTTAAATATTTAGTCATCCATGATTAGAATAGATAGTTGCAGCAAAGATTTTGGGTAGTGGCTGTGAAAGAAAGAACGGGGGAGAGATCATGTTGGGGGTGACGTGGCAGAAGGTGCATTCCCACACCTTTTAGAAATATAGATGTTTGTTTCATTCCTCTTGTATTTATTTGTCTTTTCTTGAACTTATTTGTTTTTTTACCCAAAGGGGTCACCCTATATAAGAGCCTTAAGGGTCTCTGGTTAATGGATCATTGGCTCTCATTTCCAAACAAAGGACATTTGTATTTATCCAAACTTGCAATAATTGGCAAGAGGCACTATCTATTACTAAATATTATGGTCTTATCAAATCCAAGTGAAAAGACTTGGATTTTTATACATATGAGATTTGAAAGGATCCTTCTAATCAAAAATTTCATTGGAATAGAGAATGAAAGACACGTACATTTATGTTCCTTGGTGGTTTAAATCAGGAATTTGAGAATATTAGGAGTCAAATTCTAAATGACTCCTCCATTCTACTTTCAGGTTGAGGCTGAGGTTAGATTGCATGTCATAGGGGGTAGATATAGAGATGCTACTGATGAAATGAGGATTAAAATCAATCTGGACCTAAGTTTATTACAGTGGACCATGGTAAAGAAATTCGGAAGTACACACAATGCCAAAAAAGTAGGCACACTATAGACTTATGTTAGGATCTTCACCCTAAAAAGTGTTAGGAGAAAGGAAAGGTTGGTCGCAATACAAGTAGACCTTAATACATTTGAAAAGCTTCCTGAAAGGGGTTGTCTCACTCTTCGTGACTTAACGGCAAACCAAATTCAAGACTTGCAAGGATTGATCTCAAAAGCACTTGGCAAGGAGGGATCTTCTTACTTAGATATTATTAAATATGATTTGTTCATTCAAGGTAGTAGAGTAATGAAGACCCCTTCTAATTCTGATGATTCGATTATTGATAGTGGGGCATCCAATCATATGATCAAAGATGCAAAATGGTTTTCGAAATACAAACTTGGATCTGGTCAAAAATAGGTTCCTATGGCAAAAGATTTGAATATTAATGTTGTAGAAAAAGGATGCATCTTGTTGCTACAACCTCTTATTCTTTCTAGTGCTCTTTATGTTCCTGATCTTCCTTTGAACTTATTGTATATTAGTAAAATAACAAGAGAATTGAACTGCCAATTAATTTTTTACTCAGATCAATGTGTTTTACAAGACCTAGTAACAGGGAAGAAGATTAGGATTAGTTTGGAGTCTAATGGTCTTTACAAGTAACCTGGGAAAGTTGCCCATGCACTTCAAGCAATTCTACAATTGAGGAACTAGAATAAAGTTAGCAAGGAGTCTATTCAAGTTTGGAACTAACGTGTTGGTCATTTGAGTTTTGTATCCTTAAGAAGCTAATTCCAACTATGTTCTCTGTTAGAACACCATCATGCTTCATTTTATGAATCAAGTAATAAAAGTTCTCATTTATTTGGTTTAATTCATTCTAATGTTCAAGGTCCAGAAGTTGCTGTTGGTGGATATAGGTATTTTGTGAATTTCATTAATGATTACTCTATAGATGCACCTTTATATATCTAATGAAAAGTTATTCTGAGCTACCCAGAATCATTCAAGCTTTTGTGAATATCTTTAAAACTCAATATGATTACAAAATGAAAGTTCTCCATTCTAACAATGCCAAAAAATATATGGATGGCAGGATTGTGCATTTTTTTTAATCCACAGGGATCCTTCATGAATCATCATCCAATTATACACTACAATAAAATGGGGTAGTAGAAAAGAAAATCAACATGTATTAGAGGTTGCCATGCCATGTTGTTTCAACACAATGTTCTTCAACGTTTTTGGGGAGAGACAATCTTAACTGTTGAATATTTGATTAATAGAATACCTAGTAGATATTTGAAAGGAAAAATGCCCATTTCTATTTTGGTGCACACTAAGACACCTTTCAACTTGTCACATATGGTGTTTAGGTGTCTGTTTTGTTCATGTTTTACAACCAGGAAGATCCAAGCGTAATCTACGTTCTATTCATGCAATCTTCCTAGGATACTCATTCAAGCAAAAAAATTACAAATGCTACAACCCAGTGATAGAAAGCAGTATATAACTAGAGATCTAACCTTTCATGAACATGATGCCTATTTTGTACCCAAAGTCTCTCTTCAGGGGAAGAAGAGAGAACGAAGTGAACTTTGGGATAGTGACATAGAATGCTGATTTTTAAATTTCAAAGATAGATGAAACAAAAAGATAAGAGAAAGGGATAGATATGGTCTAGTTTGTTTATTTGAAAAAGGAAGACCAAGGAATCCAACTATCAAGTCTACGTCTATTGACTCCATTGCCAATCCCAATCCCAATAATTCCCCTAATCCAGGTCCAGAGTCTGCATCTCTAGATGAGGAGGTTTTGAATTCCGAACTCCATCTGATGAAGATATTGTGACTGTAGATAGTGTTGAAAGTGGAGAAGTAGGTCCCTTTGCTAATGATCGCCCTATTGCTCTTCGAAAGGGAGTCCATGAATATACAAGGCACCTATTAAGAGATATGACTTTCTTGAATCTCAACACATTATAAATGTTTCTTATCATCACTTTCCATGAATTATATTCCCAAGTCTGTTGTTAAAGCTCAATTGGATCCCAAGTGGACTCAAGCAATGTAAGAACTGTTGGCTCTTCTAAAAAACCATATTTGGGAGGTGGGTTGTATTCCTAAAGATGCACATGTTATTGGGTCAAATGGGTATACAATTAAGTGTAAAGTGGATGAAATTGTGACAAACTCGTTGCAGGAGGATTTACTCAAAAGTGTAGGATAGATTATTTGTAGACGTTTGCTCCATTGCAAAAATGAACAATGTCACAATTATTCTTGCTCTTGCTATTCAATTCTCATGGAAGCTTAAATGCACTCCTGAATGGAGACCTTAAAGAAGAAGTTTACATGCATATGCCACCTAGTTATGAACGACAAGGAAAATGTTGCAAACTGAAAAAGGCCTTGTATGGTCTTAAGCAATCTCCTTAGGCCTGGCTTGAAAAGTTAAGGGTTGCTATGAAGAAGCTTGAGTTTACTCAAGCTAATGGGGATCACACATTATTTGTGAAAAGAACCAGTAGAGGTATAACTCTAATATTGATTTGTGTGGATGATATGATCATCACTGGGGATTATGAGCTTGAGATCTGCCAAAACATGCAACTGAGTTTGAGATTAAAGATTTGGGTAAACTCGGGTACTTTTTAGGAATTGGAGAAGCATGATCTTAGGATGGACTTGTAATGTGTCAGCAAAAATGTCCTTGGTCTTCTAAAGAATACTGAAAAATCAAGATGCAAATATGTTGCAACACCCATTGAAGCAAATCATAAATTAAGCCTCAAAGGCGAAGTCATCTTGTCCGATGATCAGAAGAACAAACATCAAAGATTGGTAAGAAAACTCACATCTTACACTCATCATGCCTGACATCACTTATGTTGTCAACATAGTAAGTAAATTTATGCATGCACCTACAGATATTCACATGAGGGTTGTGCATCAGATATTGGCCTACTTAAAAAAAGTCCAAGAAAGGGAATTCTTTATACTAAAAGTGATGAGCTAAATATTAAAACTAATACTAATGTAGATTGGGCTGGTTCTATTGGTGGGAGAAGATCTACCTTAGGATATTGTGTGTATTTTGATGGAAACCTTGTAATTTGCATAAGCCAAAAACAATCAATTGTTGCCAAATCTAGTGCAAAAGCTAAGTACAAAGATGTTCCATTGGGTGTTACTGAAATGTTATGGATCAAAATTATTTTATCTAGCATTGGATTGTAGCTAAAGACTCCCATAATGCTTTACTGCGACAACCAATCTTCCATCAATCTTGCAAATCTATAACTACATTGAAGGAGCATGGCATTTGAGAGGGGCAACCAGTTACTGTTCCTTTATTTTTTTTGTTTATCTTTTATTTGTTGTGGGATGCAACGGCTCATTTAATGGTTGCCGTTCCTTTATTTTTTTTATTTTTCTTTGTTGTGGGCAGCGACGGCTTTCTTTTCCTTTCTTACTTTTAAGCTACGCTCTAACAGCCTAAAGTTCTATTCATCTATCTATCTATAATATATATAATGCCTTTATTTTTCAAAGTAACACCTATGATAAGTGTGGTATTTATGTTAGACATGTACATGATGATAAATAAAAAAAAATCCCCCCTTTCCATATTTGGATTTGAGATTTTTTTTGACAAGCATATAGAAATGCACGTTGCAATGCATTCTACAACGCAAGTCCACCACTTAACAAAACACACTAGTATATTTTGATTTTCAATCGGTGTATTTTTATTTTCCATCGGAATCAAAATATACCAGTTGAAAATCAAAATACACCGATGTTTTCTATCAGTTTTACACTTATGCAAAGCTTATGATAAGTGATTTTTCTTTTAGAAAGTGATTTTTATGCTGAACCCTACACCCAAAACCTATAGGTGAAAAAACACTTTCCACTTTCCTGGTAAAAAAACACTTTCCACTTTACAAGTAAAAGCTCATCTTCCATCGATAGAAAGTTAGAACACGTCAGTATATTTTTATTTTCAATCAGTATATTTTAATTTTCAACCAATGAATAACCAAAGCACACCGATTGAAACCACCACTCATTCCAATATATGCTTTTTACTTTTTGAATTTTTTTTGGATTGCAGTAGTTTTTCAACTTTTATAATCCCGCAGCAAGGCACAGGCTAAAAACTAGTAACCTTGTAATCCACGATCGTATCAAACATGTTGAGTTGGATAGATACTTCATTAGAGAGAAGATTAACGTAGGGTTGTTATGTCTACCATATATAAAAACAAATGAATAGGTTGCAGATGTCTTTATAAAAGGTGTCTGTATCTTGTTTTGAAGAATGTATGGGTAAGTTGGGTATGTTTGATCTTTATGCCCACCTTAAGGGGGAGCGTTGAGGTGTCTTGTAACTAGGTAATTGAATCTCTAGGATGGATCCATTTAGCCTCGTGCTTATAAATTCTGTAACACCCCAAACTCTTATTGGTGAGATAGAAAAGAAAAGAAAACCCTAGCCGCCAATGTGTGCAAGGTATTTATTCTCGTGGTTTTGTCCTCGCATTGGAAAGGGTTTTCAATGTATATCGTTATGTTCATGAGATTGTTTCTCTCTTTACTTTCCAACTGCAACTAATTAGAAATCTTCACTGGCACCGCTTGAATATTTTTTGGGTAACTGTGGGTTTTAAAATAAATGGCTAGATAAATAAAATAAAATTTGCATTTCATTTCAGTTCCCTGCCAGCAATTATTTCTAATTTCTATAGCAACCTGGTTTGCATCAGGAAGTTAGAAGAGGTCTTGAGGAATGAAGCTAAAAAGTGAATATGGGAGAAGGAAGAAGGGATGACACTTATGGCCTGTCTGGCCTGGATAAAAAGCCAAAGGAAATCAAATAGAGACTTGTCCCAAATGAGATGAAGGCTTGGCCAGTCTCCTAGAGGAATCTTAGGGATTCCTCCAACCTCCTCTGTAAGCAAGCCTTGTTCACTCCCAGATCCCCAACTTCTTCCCAGTTTGGGGTTTGGTCACCTGGGGCCCACCTGTGGGTAGGGGCCCAAAAGTTCTAGAGAGGAGACAGGAGATGGAAATCACCCCCCTCTCCTATCACCACCTATCCTCATGTTCCACCTCCTTGCTCCTCCTCCTCCTCCTCATCCCCAGAGGAATAGATCAACTTCCTCCTCTTGGGAGCTCTCTTCTTTATTCCACTTCCTTTCTTCACACCAGTGGGAGGGGGAGGCAGTTCGCTTTGTGACCAGGGAGGAGGGTTGTTCCCCTAGTTGATACTCCCAAGCAACCTACACCCCCTACTGAGTTGAAGAAAAAGCGATTTCTTATTTTTCCCAAGCCATCCCTACACCTCTATATATAGAGGTGAGGGAAAACTTACATCATAAATCCAACATGAAATATGGAAATAACAAATAGCCCATCATACATAAAATGTAACTTAACACTACCCATCAAGATGAAGCATATATGTCCATCATGCTCAGCTTGTTACTACACTTCTCAAACTGAGGACGAGGCAGCGGCTTGGTAAATACATCAACAGTCTAGTCAGAGGAGGCAAGGCAAGTAGTACGCAGCAAACCCTACTGAATTAAGCTCCTGGTATAGTGACAATCCACTTCTACATGTTTCGTCCTCTCGTGAAACATGGGATTGTTAACAATATATGTCGCAGCTCGATTGTCACAGTACATATCCACAGGCTCCTAAATATCAACATGAATATCTCGTAGCAGAGATTTGATCCATATCATCTCAGCTGCAATATGTGCCATGACCCTGTACTCAGACTTAACACTCGAGCGTGAAACTACACTCTGTTTCTTGCTCCTCCAAGTCACCAAGTTTCCAGCAACAAATGTACAAAATCCAACAGTAGATCGCCTGTCTCCAACATCTCCTGCATAATCTACATCGGAGTAGGCAACTACAGATATAGGAGCCTTCTTCTGGAAAAGAATGCCTCTGCCTGGACATCCCTTGATGTATCTCAACACCTACATAACAACCTGCCAATAAACAGCAGTGCGCTTGTCTAAGAACTGACTTAACTTACCCACTGCCAGACTGATATCTGGCCTAGTGATGGTCAAATACAATAGCTTCCCAAGCAGCTATTGATAGGCCTTCTTGTCCTTCAGCTTCACTGTATCATCAAATAAATGAACTTTAGGGTCCATAAGAATATTTGCCTCCTTGGATCCTAGCATGCCTATCTCCTAAAAGATATCAAGTGCATACTTCCTCTGAGACATCACCATGCCTTTCTTGCTTGTGGCAATTTCAATGCCCAAAAAGTATCCCAGCTTCCAAGGTCATTCATGATAAACTAGCGTGCCAAATAGTCCTTCACCTAAGTAATACCATCTACATCATCACCTGTAAGAATAAGGTCATCAACATATACTAATAAGGTCACAGTGCCAATACTGGTCCTCCTGACAAAAAGGGAATGATCAGACGAAGATCTTTACATCCCAATAACAGAGAACGCCTCAAACAGGAGCTAAAACCAGGCTCTGGGGCTCTGCTTAAGGTCATAAATGACCTTACGAAACCTGCACACACACTCCCACTGAACCTCAAAGCCAAGCGACTACTGCATGTAAATCTCCTCCTCCAGGTCTCCATATTGGAAGGCATTTTTGATATCCAACTAATGTAAAGGCCATCCATAATGAGCAGCAACAGAGACAAGTATACGAACCGTGGAGAGCCATGCAACTGGAAAGAAAGTGTCAAAGAAATCAATCCCATAGGTCTGAGTGAATCCTTTAGCCACAAGGCGAGCCTTATACCGAGAAATAGACCCATCAGGGTTGTATTTCAAGGCAAAGACCTATCTGGCCCCAACCAGGTGCACGCCAAAAGGTAGAGGAGACAGCTCCTAGATGCCTCTATCAGTAAGAGCAAACATTTCCTCTTCCATAACCGCCTTCCACTGTGGATGTAATAAAGCCTACTGGTAGGAGGTAGGGAGCTTAGCACTAGAGACTGTAGTTGTGAATGCATGAAACTCATATCCCAGATGATCAGCAGAAACAACACTCCCAACAACACGATATTATGCACAAGATCGTGGAGCCTTCCTGACGGCAATGGAAATATCCTCATCTGTGGACATAGGTAGAGACCCTGAAGACACATCGTAAGAAAAATCATCAATACTCTCAACCCATACCTGAACGAGGGAGGACGATGGTGGTCAGTAGGACCTAAAGAGGAGGGGGTGTGTCTTCTCTCTGTAAGTGACTGGAAGCTGATATGTAGCACCCTTAAATGTCCTCATCAGGTGATACAGCTCTAAATGTACCCATAGTCTGATCAGTAGTAGATACACCACTACTCTGAGAAAAATCTTCCATGGCCATAGGAGGTACAAGCATAGGAGCAACCACCTCTAATTCTCTCTACCGATGACCAGAGGTGGAGAAATGAACAATAGACTCGTGAAAAGTCACATCTACACTCACATAGTGCCTCTGGTGTATCAGATCAAAATACCTATATCCCTTCTGCATGCGTGAGTACCCCAGAAATACACACTTAACCACCCTTGGAGCCAATTTATCACAACCAGGCCCAAGGAGGTGTACAAATGTCATAGCCAAAAGTCTTTAGCGGTACAAGAAACAAGTCTGCATCAGGATATGGTATGCTCCATGGGATTTGCTCATGTAACACAGAGGAAGGGAATCAGATAACAGGTAATAAGAACCACATCTCCCCAGTAGCTATGTGGAACACTGTTATGAATAAGTAAAGCTCTAATTGTATCCAGAATATAGCGATGTTTCCTCTCAGTAATCTCATTCTGTTGCGACGTGTGAGCGCACGATGTCTGATGCACAATTCCTGGTGATCCATACAAATCAACCAATTTCTTCATACAGAATTCTAATGCATTATTTGTCCTGATCCTTTTAATGCACATGCCAAACTGATTTTTTACAAACATAACAAATTGTTGAATAAGAGAACCAACTTTAAATTTATTTTTCATCAAAATAAGTCCATGACAAGTCTGAAAAATCATGCATAAATAACAGATATCTAAAATTTTGACGATTTGCACACGGCTAAGACCCCAGACATCACAATACACCAAATCAAAACAAGCAGAACTAGAAGATTGGATAGATGCTAGAAAACTAGCACAATGATGCTTTCCTAGTTGACACGCATCACACTAAATCTTCATTGCAAGAGACAAGTGAGGGATGATCCGACGTAGCTTGTCCAATGAGAGGTGACCTAGCCGTCTGTGACACTGCAAGGCACTCCCCGCAGCAGTCGTCTGACCGACCACAGCAACAAGACTCTGAACCAACTGATACACACCCCTCCTCATGGCTACCATAAATCGTCCTCCCCATCATGCGGTCCTAAAAAATGCATCCAACGGCATCAAAAATGGCACGACAATTCAATTGTTTAGTAATAGAATTAACAGATAACAGTTGCATTACCATGTCAGGTACATAGTACACATCAGAAAGATGAATGAAGGGTGTAACAGATACCCCTCCCTTACCACAGATGGGGGAATGTCTACCATCTACTAGCTGTACCGAATGATCCTGTGGTGTTTCTACAATTCCCTAAAGCACTGAGAATTTCCTGTCAAATAATTTGATGCACCTAAGTCGATCAACCAGGAACCATTCATACATGATGTGGATGCATAAGCTGCAGTGCTAGAGGACTGAGGTTGCTCGTGAGTCAACTGAACTAGTCGCTGCACAACTGCATCATGGTCCGCCTCTACAAGTAACACAGCCTCAGTGTGCGTAGCTGGAGGTGCAGTAACTGACACTTGGTTGGCAACAGTAGGCTGCCCAAGTTTATTCCAACGCTTGGCCTCAACATGGACAAATCTTCCACAGTAAGTACAGGTAGGCTTGCCATGACCTCCATCAGTGCACCCCCTTCCTTTGCCACGAAAGAAAACACTCGACCACCACGAGTGCTAATAGCTACATGAGCTGAAGATGTGTTGCCAACAATTATATCATGAGGAGGTTGAATCTGCAGCCTACTCAGCCTCCTGTAAATTTCTTCAATAAGAGGAAGCTCAGAGAGAGTCAAGATCTGAGAACGAGCCGCGAAATAGTGATCACTCAACCCTGCAAGGAACATGTGGGCTGCAAACTCTTTCCGGTGATCCCTGGATGTGGTGTATGTACACATCGATCTGCAAGCATTATATTTCTCCACTAGCCCCTTCATAGTAGAGTAGTACTGCGACAGACTCATCTCCTGCTGCTTGAGATGACAAAAATCATAATAAATCTAGAATACTTGAGTTGAATTCAACTCATGTGAATAGGCGATCTTCAAGACATCCCACATCTCCTTAGCTGAGATGTAATACATAATTTCATCTCCAATGCGAGGAATAACGTTGTTCAACATCCAAGCTCTCACCATAGTATCATCCCGATTCCAAGTTGCATATTTGCCTATTTTCTGCTCAGGTGGTACTTCCATAAGCACATGATTCTTCTTATGGCCCTCCACCGTGACAAGGAAAGTTTAAGACTAACGGGGTTAATTGGTCTCATCCAACTTCGTAATCGGACCAAAGAAGAGGCTCTTGTATACCCCACTTTCTGTACTTGATCCTGAAGACGCTTCAGATTCTTGTGATGAAGCCATGCTAACTCCAAACACCTAGAAAAGGACACGGACATCAAATCTGAAATCCTATGCTAAACACCAAAAAATCAAGGAATACACACCCCGTAGAGCACAAATAATATCTTCAAATCTTCACTGGAGAATACACACCCCACTAATCATGCAATCAGGGGAATACACATCCCAAAAAACCATTAACAAAGGGAAATACACACCCCAAATCAAACCACAAGATCACAAAAAGTCATACCACACATAGGAAGGTTTTTTATGCAAAACTCCATCTCCACAACACTCAAGAACCTCCTTACAAAGTTCTGGTGGCCAGCAGCCTACTCTCTGGTGGCCTAGGCGACGGCTGGGAGAGAAGGCGGCCGGCAGGAGGCGGCGACCGACAAGCTGCTCTACAGCAGCATCAGACGCAACGGTAGCATGCTGCTTTAAAGCGGCAGCGGCGGCGGCGGCCTACAGGGTGGCAGCAGTCTGCTACCCTCTACAGATGCATGGCGGCGAGCTACAGATGTGCGGCGACCAGCTATGGCTGCAGCAGCGGCGACCAGTGAGGTTGCTACCATGGCAGCAGCGTGCCGACGACAGCACTGCCGCCGGGGATGGTGGTGGTGGCTGGCAGTAGGGGGCATGAGGTAGGGTTAAGGTTGTATGGTGGAGTCCCCAACCTAATGCTCTGATACCAAGTTGAAGAAAAAGTGATTTCTTATTTTTCCCAAGCCGTCCCTACACCTCTATGTATAGAGAAAGATGAGGGGAAAATTACATCATAAATCCAACATGAAATATGGAAATAACAAATAGCCCCTCATACATAAAAGGTTACTCAACATACTGCATCTGTGTCCGATGCATGGGAGGCTACAAAGGGTATTCAAGCAAGACTGCAGGTGGATGGGAGTCTAGAGCTGCAACTTCAGGGTCGTACTGCTGGAGAGGAAGGCATTGAGTGGTCCTACATTCAAAGGAGGCCCCTAAGGCAGCTTTGTCTCTTGGCTGGAACCTCCCTCCACCCATTGAAGACCCAGCACTTCAAGTAGAGTGCAGGTTGTCCAAGCATTTCTCACCACCAAAAGAATAAAGGAACTAATTAGCATTGAGGAAATCAAAAGGCAGCAGAAAATATTGTCAGTTTCTAGCCTTATTGTGAAGATGTGTGAGATCCCATATCAATGCATTAATAAAGTGCCAGCTCCAATGCCACCTCACAAGAAAATTACTTCATCCCATGAAACCATTCAACCAAACTCGTGGTGCCTCATCTATCCAAATTTATCTTCCTAGTCATTCAAGACAAAACCCACTAGACCTTGGGGAGTTCAACCTTCTCGTGAGAGCAAAAGTAAAACCACCCCGCACCTAGGAACATACCCATACCTTTTATTGGATTTAAGGGGGATGGATGAGACTAACCCCGCACCTAGGAACAACTCCAAACATCCCTTGGTTTCAGTACCAGTGGATGGTGCAAAGAAGGAAGAAGGCAAGGACCAAGGGAAACTAGATCTCTTCAAGGCAGTACAAGCAATAGGTGATAAAGAAAGGCCAGAAGTTAGACAGCAACTACACTAAAGGGATCTGGAGGATAGATAGAATAGTGTGGCAAAAATTATTCAAGGTATTACAGAACCAATACTCAACAATAGGAAAATAACAGATCTTATCTCCTATAATGGGATGGAAGAAGCATTGATGAAGCTTCGAGATCAAGACATGGCAACCGCAGAGTTCCCTGTTTATCCATAAAGCTTCTAGCTTCCTCTTTGTAGCTGAGCTCGCAACCATCATGGCCTTGAAGGAAAGAGGAGGCATGAATACTGCCATTTCTAGGAGGAACCTAAAAGGAAAATCCTAACTCAAAGACCTTGCAAAGAGACGAAATTCTGCTGACCAACCATATTCAAGATGATCAAGTCAAGGTTGATGAAATCATGAAAGCAAATTGGATGAGAATTGTAGAGAGCAACATAGGAAGCTCTTCCTCCTTGGAGAGCTCCGTTGATCGCATAGGGTTTCTCTCTCTACCCCCAAGCCTTTAAAGGGATCCAATTCAAATTGCCTCAAAAAAGAGCAAAAAACCCACCCCTCAAATTGGATGGGATGGAATAATCAAATCAAATCTTATGTAACCATCTGGTGAGAAATAAAGGCTATCATTTGCCTCAAAAGATGGCCTTGTGCATATAAGACATGATCTACCACCCAATTGACGCTGCTAACATCCCTGTGATGTTTGACAGGAAGCCCAAACATGCATCAAATATCCCTTATCCTCACGTCCTTCCTGTCAAGTAGGCGTAAAGGGCATAAAAGGTGGATGACTATACCCAACTTGCAGGCAACGGAAGAGAAACCAACTTGAGAGGAAGCTGACCTGTTATTCGACAAAAGTCACACATATGAATTTACCCTTAATGAAGAAGTCAAGACTAACCTAACTGAAAGTTGGAAGAAATGATGCTCACTTAAGGTATCGACAACTAATCTCACAACAAAAGGTGAAAAGAACAAGATATATAATCGTCCTTCTCCTTTTCAAAAAAAAAATGAACAAGATAAGGAGAGAAAAACTTGGCATTTTTGAAAGAAAAAATTCCTAGAAGATGAAATGAAAAGCCTAGGGCTCAATTCCTGGATATATATCCACTCCATACAAATTCACGAATTCCAAATTCATTAAGTGAGCTTTATGTCTCCAGCAACCCAAGGACAAGGGAAACCCAGCATTTCCAAAAAAAAAAAAAATCCTATTTGGAGACCCTGAAATCAAGTCTTTGAGGAGACTCAAATCTCCATAACCTAAGGGGAATGACTTGGGGTTTTGGAACAGGAATTCTACAAATGAAGGATGTCCAGGACTTAAGTCCTGAATGTAAGCATACCCCATACTGAATCAAGGAAGATGGGATAAGGATACTCAGAACCCAGATTCTAAAAGAAACATACTGAATAGCCGTTGTTGGTGGGCTATGGGGGGTCATGGGATTACTAGGGATCTTTGAAACATCCTTAAAGATTCTAGAAGAACAAACTCCATACAGATTTGGGATCTACAAATTGAAGTCTTGGGAAAGCTTGGAATCCCTAACAACCAAGGTAAGACCCAACTTGCTTAAAGATGTGAACTATGCCAGGAGGAAAATAACCTGGACAGAAGAATTAACTCACAAGAAGCTGTTCTCTCCACTAACTCATTAGCAAGGAGAGTGGGGGCAAATGACAACGCTACATTTCTGAGATCTTGGATAAACGTGATAAAAGGAAAATCCAAGCAAGGAATCAGCACAAGTCAAGCCCAAAGGCCAAGGGCAACTTAGCCCAAGAACTGCCCAAGTCGGGCAATTTGGTGAAGTCGAAAATGGATCATGAGGGAAGGCGAAGCAAAGATTCCAGTTTAACCCTGAAATTACCACCCAACCTTTCCATGGTAAATCTGACTCTGACTTCATGTGAACTCCCTCAGGATTAAGTCGGGCCAGTTTCCATCAAGTCAGGAAGACTAAAATACTTCTTCCTAATTGGGAGAGAAGAGCTGACAATGGATTCTCTTTTCCTTCGTGCAGGTTCCATGTGGTAGACACGAGATCTACATAAGTGGATGTTAGGAGACAACAAAAATCTCATTTGCGTGAAAAAGGAAAATTGAGGTAGAAAAGATTACAAGGCTTGCTCCTTAAAGGAAGCTTTTGCCCAACCCTAAGAGACAATAGTAAAGGCATAACAGCCTACTCACAACATGTCAGGGCCTCTTATTAGCTCAATGCTTTCACATTAGATAAAGGATAGGATAGGGCACCTACCACAGCCGCCCCCACTGACAAAAGAAGACCACATGCCTGCAAAAAAAGGCTGCAGTAGGGAGAGAGACCACCCACCTCACAGCATGAACACAATCAACCATTCCAGTCTGTTGAAGATTTAGAGGAAATAGGAAATATTATTGTAGATCTCAAGAAACAAATGATGAAAGTTTGTCCCTTTATATAGAGAGTCACTCATATTTCAAATCCTAACATAATCTTCTAGGATAAGAAAGAAACAAATCTCTAATAAACCAAATCTAATCATATTCCTAAAAATAGAAAGTGATAAATTAAAAATAGATTTTCCTAATTTCCTAATTATATAATATCTCTACCACTCCTCTACAAGTTGGAGCACACAACGTCGAACTTGTTACAAAAATGAACTCACCCGCAATGTAGACTTCTAGAGGAATAGGAAGTAGATCGAAAGAGCAAGTGGCAACTATAACAAAAGTAGCAACCGCAGTGGTAGCAGGTAGTGAGAGACGATCCCAAGCAAGTGAGACTCAATCTCAAGTAGGCATCTAAAGCAGCATAAAAGTCGCAGTAGAACGGGAGACAATCCCAAGAAGGCAGTAGCAGTAGTAGTAGGTAGAAGTAGCAACAAAAAAAAGGTAGACGACTTAGCAGAGGTAGCAGTCACAGACAACAGTGGTAGGGTTGTAGTAGTAGTAGCAACAGTAGACAAAGTAAGGTTATAGTAGTAGTAGCAGAAATAGATGGTGATAGGTTGTAGTAGTAGTAGGGTTGTAGTAGTAGTAAACCACAGTTTGCACGCAAAGACAACAAGAGGGCGGACGGTGGTGCGCGAAAACAAAGAGACCCACACGCGATGGCACGATAGGCAAGCACCACATACAGTAGCGTGCAGCGCAGTAGAAGCCATGCATGATGGTGCATAATAGTAGAGAGACTTGTGTGCATATGGGCTGTGAGAAGGAAGAGTGTGCCGGTGGTGGCGTACGAGCAAAGGAGATTACGCGTAAGTCGGTGCAACAATCTCACCCGAGTGCACGCAAGGGATCGATGCAATAGCATGCTGTTGCACACAGGAAGTGGCAACGCACACATGTAGCATGTGAGGAGAGGAAGGGCCAATGAAGGCTCGTCGTTGGCCATGAGGCCCAGCAGTACTGCCAATGACCCTCTTTTAGAGCTTTCAATGGTGTTGTCTATCTTTTTCAAACACGATCAAATCCACTTTAATACCATATTGGAGATTTAGAGGAAATAGAAATTATTATTGTAGATCTCAAGAGATAAATGCTAGGAGTTGGTCCCTTTATATAGATAGGGTCAGTCCTATTTCAAATCTTAGCATAATCTTCTAGAATAAGAAAGACACAAATCTCTAACAAACCGAATCTAATCATAATCCTAAAATAGAAAGTGATAGATTAAAAATAGATTTTCCTAATTTCCTAATTCTATAATATCTCTAACACAATCCAATCAAGGCTAATCGTTTAATTTTTCTTTCTTTTCCAATGTGCCCCATAGGACCACATATATAAAGCCCCACAAAGCAGTAACTTAAATGTCAGCAGCACACCGACAAAATGGAGATTTTTGAAGATATGCCATGTCGATATGCTCAAGTTGTCGAAACGTAGGTATTTCGCCAGCATGCTAGCAAAATCGTCGGCATGCAGCCGGTAAGCTCGACATGCCAACGGCATACTACTGCTCCTACCATTGTTGCTACTCCTGTTGCAGCACTACTACTATTGCTACATAGGTTATGTATTGGCATATTACATATAAAGTAAAAAATAGCATTTAGGACTTAAAAGGAAATATTTATCCATTGAAATAGTTATTTTAAAAATTCTAATCATTTTTGTCGGCATGCGTTGACATGCCAGCAAAATGCGCAGTTGAAAATTTATCGAAATCGACATTCCGAACCTTACCACAAAGAAACCTTGGGAAGAAAAAAGTACATATACTACATTGAATTTTAGCATGCCCCCTACACCACCTAATGTCGAGCAATATTTTGGGTTCTAGCACCAATACCGTCATTTCTCAACAAATTCGACATTGCAAAAATGTAGTAAAATTTCACTTGCATCAACCAGAATTTGAGAAATTTGACATGGCATAGATGTCATACCACCCCATGGTAGTAGCACGGCATGAAATGGTGGCATGGAAATGGCATACAATGAAAAGCAAAACCACAAGAAATGAAGCTCGCGCAATTGTCTAGTTTTGATGTGTCAAGGAATGCAAAGAAAGAGAGAAGACAATTACAAGGTCCATTCCAAGGATACTACTACTTGGGAGGATCTAGCTCCCCAAATGTGGCTAAGTTTCGGCTGGAGAAAGCCAAACCTCATTTGCAAGGGTAGTATGACCCTTCCACATGTAGTAGTATGATCCACAAGATGCCTATCGCTACTCTTATATTTGTTAAAGGAGACATATATAAGCACTACACAAAAAGGATGCAATAGAAGTGATATCATTTAGTACAAATCCTCTATGATAGATGATATTATCCTCATCCATCATACATTAGTACCCTGTGATTATATGTCTTGTCCAGTGTGGCCATCTTTCAATGTCAAAAGAAAGACAAAGCATGTAGGCTTTGTTTGGATGTTGGCTAAGAGTCATGATCAGGCGACATGGCGAGGTTAGCACAAACAATGTTAAAATATCACCTCAAATCTCCATACACAACACATTAACTCACATATCACAATTAACTTTCACTCACTCCACTTTCCAACAAAACAATAATTAAAAGATAACCTAATATCAAATATAAAATAAATAAACTATAACTCAATATTTAAATCACATCAACTTACAATTTATAATACATCAACTCACCTATCATATCCTAGGATAGGTCATTGAGGCTCATCTAATTCTAATGAAGGGCTTCCAACCTCCAACATCCCAACCCAACAAGATAACGGGTCACAAGAAGGAACACATGAGGCAATCCTTCCCACAGGGATTAGGCCCTGTAACATACCAACATCTTTGGATATCTCAACAAGAATAGCTGTAGGTCTCCTGATAACATAGCATCCTTTCACTTTTGTTAAACATTGTATCTAAAGTATTCATAATTCTTATCCACTTGTTTGAATAAAAGTTGTAAAGGAATCACTCGGAATCCAATAACATTGAGGCAATCCAAAGGGGGCCTTAAATACAATCTCCGAATCATCCAACAAGGGTGGTTGCCGGGATATGGAAGGAGCCAGGATACTCTTATGGACTGCTTACTACATGAAGCAAAGACATTTATACAGAAAAGAGAAGGGGGAAAAACACTTGGGAATGGAATGAAGTGAATTCCGTGGAATGACTACTGCAATGGAACCGAGGTCCGAAAAGCAATTCATAAAGAGTGCGGTAGGAGGAATCCCAATGATGACAACACTCTAACACTCACCTTGCACGTGCGATCTTCCGAGGAGGAGATCACGATGGCGTTGCTCATCCCATACCCGCAAGCCACATCCGTCACGCACAAAGAATGCTCGGTGAAGCTATGCAACATCGGCCGTCTCGTCCGCTCACTCTCCTCCTCAAACAACCTGCGCAGCGGCAGCCAAATGTTACGAAATCAAGTGCAATCCAAACTCCATCCACAGGAACAAACAGCAGATAGGAGAGAGGGCGTGTTACATTACATGATGAGATTCCAAACGCGAACGCTCCCGTCCTCGGACCCCGATATGAGGAGGGACTCGTCATCGGAGAAGGCCAAGCAGGTAACCGACCTGTAGTGCGCCTGCCACTTCTTCAGAAGCCTCCCACTGGAGACCTCCCAGAGGTAGATGGAGCCGGACTTGGCGCCGCCGAGCAGGTAGGTGCCCTCGGCGTTGGAGAGGAGTGGGGAGATGGGCTCGGCGGGGAAGGAGCGGACCTCGACTTGGGCTCTATCCCATGACCAGTAGAGGATGGAGGAAGAGGAAGAGGACGATGAAGGTGTCTGAGAGGAGGCGAGGAGGCGGGAAGAGACGGAGGCAAGTCCGTGAGGGGCGGAAGCGCAGGAGCGGTAGCGGAGGAGCTCGACGCCTGTGCGAACGTCCCAGCAGGCGATGGCGGCGTCCACCGGGGACGAGGCGAGCACCACTTCCATCCAAATACAGAAGTACCACAAACACGGGGACAACCAGAGGGGGAGAGGCACCACCAACGGCAAGGTTTTTGATGGACGGGAGAAAGAGGTCTCCGCCGCCACCGTTACCGGTGGCACTGTTTGTTTAACGGGTTAGAATTTTAGGGGCGCGTTTGGTTTGCGGAATTGTGCATGTGGTGTCGAGTTTGGTTGTTCCAATTTCCTAACGTTCCCCCGAGTAACTCCTCTTTGATGCCCTAAATCCTCTCCCGCTGCGCCATGGATTAATGGTTTTCTCAGCGAGTACTCTTCTTCGGATCTACACGAATCATCCATGGTGCCTCCATGAGGGCTTAGGATGGAGTGGCAGTTGTGAGTATAGGTCCTAGAGCGGCATGGAAAAGATACAGCTCATCCCTTGTTCGATTTGTTTTTTGTTCTGATCTTTGGTTTTTAGCTTTTATGTGTGGTTATGTCCTGATCGTTCATGTTATTTTGGGGGTTTGGGCATTTGATTGTTGGATTTTTGAGTGTAGAAGAATGGTTTATGGTTTTGTCTTCATGTTTTTTGTCGTCTTTCTCTTATGCTGATAGGTCTGTCATGAACACGAACCCTTATCTTGGCGCACCTTTCACCTCTTCTAATATATGATGTTGTTGTTTGTGTGGTTTGCCATGTACAACACACTTTTTTCCAAGATGACCATCGCATCTCTGTCGTCATAAATGGAGCATTTTTATGTTTTCCTGTGCTAATAGGTCTGTCATAAACACGAACCCTTATCTTGGCACACCTTTCTCCTCTTCTGATATATGATGGTGTTGTCTCTGTGGTTTGCCATGGACAGCAGGCTTTCTTCCAAGATGACCCTTACATCTCTGTCATCATAAATGGAGCAGTGACTCTATGTTTGTTGCTGGTTGGTATTGTTGATCCATGTTGTGCATTCCCAAGTTTGTATTGAAGTCCATTCCCAATTAATTTTCAGTGAGGATTTATTTCCCAAGTTGCAGCTATGTTTGTGTAGTAGGAAGCCCTACCTGCGCCTATTATTCTTCTACGTTATATGCGGTCTATACAGTTGTGTTTGTGTAGTCTGAAGTCATTTTTAGTGAGTGCTCTTATCAAAGATGAAGGATGTGAGTCCCAAGTCGTCGTGTTGTGGTCCGACC
Organism: Thalassia testudinum; assembly: GCA_037157565.1. NCBI lineage: Eukaryota > Viridiplantae > Streptophyta > Magnoliopsida > Alismatales > Hydrocharitaceae > Thalassia > Thalassia testudinum. Next base: position 8,945,326 of record JAZHRO010000033.1, read on the forward strand.
AGTGATTCAAAGTGCTGTGAAATAGACCTGCATGGGGGTTTAGTGTCAATATAAGGAGCTTGGATGGTTACTCCTAGTCACCCTGTGGGTGGTTCTTGATTTACTCATCGAGGAGGAAGAGGAAGAGGGTATTCCATTTGGTCTATTTTCTTAAGCAATTTCCTTCTTTAATTATATGATATTAATGCCACTGTTCTTGTTAAGTTATGCAAACATTTTTTAATGTAGGTAGGAACCAGAGGCAATCCAAGGAGGGTCAACTCTTGGAGGAGTTGAGGGTAAGTCACATTAGGTTAGGGAAGTTCATCATTAGCAGGTACATACATTCCTTTGTTGTTTAAATTGGTTGATAATGAACTGTGTGAACTTTTTAGTGTGGCATTAAAAGCTTATATGGGCCTTTTCATTAGCTTCCTCAGTAGGGAAAAATTATTAGTTGTCTTTAACACCAAATATTGGACATAGGCCTTGAGAGTTCTCCCATTAAATTCTTAGACAATCAACTTTATTACCTTGGCCATGTGTTGTTGTCATAAACCATCATATTTTTCCATCAGACCACCGAAATATCCTCCTCAAGCCAGAGGTTGGAAACGACTAGAAGTCAGATGAATCAATAGATTATCCTCAATAAGCACTTTGTCATCCCACAAACATATATGTAAAAAAATGTGCAAAGATATTTTTGAGACCAAAAAATCTACATGGGCCTCCTATTGCATGTGTAGGAGGTTTAATCGATTGTCTACCATGGCAGTAAGCTCTCTTCAGTTGGAATCAAATGGCTCTAATATTGCCATGATATCCTTGCAGAAATTGGTCAACTGCTAAAAGTGTCTAACTATAAGTGGAGGTTGTTTCCAAGCATGATGACAACCTATGGTGAGAGAAGGACCTCTACCACTGTTGATACGACACAAGAAGAGAAACAATAGTAAGGGATACTTTTTATTTGATGCCTTTGAGGGGATACACCATCAACATTTATAAACAACTCCTCAATGCAAAGAAAGACCACTTTTTGGGTGGGTGGTCGTGTTTTTATTTGCGTTGTGTGTGTTGGGGGGTGTTGAAATACTTGACTTTCCCAAAATTCATTCCATCTTTGGTAGCTTTACTTCTCAAGGAAAAGAAAGCTGAATGACAGGAAAAGATGGACCTTTGAATGGAAAGAAAGGGAAACAAAGGCTTGACCTAATCAATGTTATTATTTGTTGCTTCCTTGCCCAGGCATTAACTGATTTCATAAATGCACTCATAGGCTCCATAGCATTGATAGCATTCAAGAGATTGAAAAATGTTTCACCAAATTAAATCACAGCAACTGAAGTGATGTTAGGTTACTTGGTGATGCATTAATTTTATGAGGTCATTTTAGTGATGCATTAATTTTATTTGGCATACTTAAACGAGGTGATACTGATATACATGCAGTAAGTTAAAGTGAAGAATTAAGATTAGATATGCAATAGGTGCTCAGAGAAAAAGGGTAATAATATCATTTGATTATAAATTTCTTAGAACATATATGTTGCTGTTGCAAGCTTTGATTCAGTAGTAAAATAAAAAATCAAGATTTTTATTTCCATTAGTTGGTTGGAATGGTTTCATCTGTATGTGGATCTATCACTAAACACTAGTGAATAGTGTGCAGATTTCTTGGACCTATCACTGAACACTAGTCAATCAGAACTAGAATGAATACTCATCATACCTAGGTCAGGAACTATTTCTGGAATCCCAATCATTCAAATGTTGTTTTGATGACCTAATCAATGTTTGAAGATGATTTTTGATGATTTTAAAACACAATGGAATGATTTGAACAATGTTTTGAATTTTAGATCAACTTAGAGATATATTTTGTTAGCAACAGTAACCACAATGGTTGAAACTGATAAGGAAGTTTTCTGTGGTAAATATGCATTTTCAAATGACTCGTAGATGATTTTGAGTTTGTATTCAATCTTCATGAATGGAATTAGTATAGAATCACCTCTCTGATATTTGAAAAACCTTGGAATACATTGTTAAATGGTCTGAATTTTTCTTTGTTAGTAACAGCAGATGAGGCCTTGCAAAACTAATTGATGGTTGATCTGAGAGTTTATGAGGTTTTAATCTCGTTTTAAAGTTCATAGAGTTCTTGAGAGAGTATAGAGTTAAAGCAAGCATTCACTTATGAATATCCATTGTATGTGATTTTGAAATGATTTACGATTCATATTAGAATCTAAATAAAGTTTCCGCCATAAAGAATGATGTATTCAATCTATACAAAATGTATTTTGATTCTCATTTCAATATAATATCTGGTTTTTATGACTCAATATGATCTGAACATATGCCTACAAGTGTTTAAAGTCCTTATCTTTCATTTCCAACACTTAGATGATTTTTAAGGCTTTGAGTTCATGTTCTTACATTCATTAAAGTCTTGTTTTTGCCAAACTTGTAAATACAAAAAAACAAAAATAATTATAAATAAATAAAATAAAATTGTCTTGAGTAAGATTAGAATGTGTTTTAGATGTGTGTGAGTTTAGGTTAGGTTTTGAGTCCTTTTTAAAAATATGAAATTTTGGATTGGTACTTCGTTTTCTTTTACCAAAATCTTGAACCATATAGTGGGACCTGAGTCAACATCAACCTAATGACTTGTTTAGGTTCCCAAGTGAGTTTGGATTAGACTCCTAGTAAAATAAAGGAAAAAGTTAAGACCATTATGTCCGAGTTTGTGTCTACAATTAACCATAGTCATTTCCATGGAGAGCAGTGACTATGATATTTTCCCAAGATAAAGTCCATATCATGCTAAATGTGGCTTGTTGTGAGTCATTTATGCTAGGGCATTTGTTCAATACATATGTCTTTGAGGTTGCCAAAATGAGCCCCCGTGGTACTTTCGTAGCACTTGTTTTACATGTCCTGGAAAACAAATTATCTATGTTAGGTGGTAACTTGTAGACCTGAACAAATTGTAGGAGTTAGACGAATAGAAATCCACCTCCAGTTATGGAAGAATTTGACTCTACTGGGTTGAGGTCTAGAAGAGCTAAGAAGTGGACTCCAAAACAAGATTGGAAGCTTATAAGAATTTTGCTGGACCACCATGATCGGGGCCATTGGGAAGGAGGACCCTTTACCAAACACGCGTGAGCTGAGATTGTGGTTGGGTTTGAACATGAGACGCACTTAGGTTATGACAATCATAAAATCCTTCATAGATGGAAGACTTTGAAGAACTTTCAAAGCTACAACCATCTCCTCAACATGAGTGGATGGGGCCTTGACCCTTTTACCAAGTCTCCCGTTGCACCTTCTCCATCTATTTGGGGGGAGGTACAACCTTTCTTTCAACCATCCTTGCATTCTCGTCCTAAATTCCCAATGTCATCTACAATTTCTCATTGATACGAGTTTTTTACTTGTCTCAGCTACCACCAAAACTACAGAAATTAAGAGGTGTTGCATTTCCATACTACAATGAGATAAACATCATAATCGGAAAGGACATTGCTACTGGAGGACATGTAATGTGCTCGCAAAGATTGTCTAAGTCATCGCATGACGATGTGCCCTAGATGCAAACCGAGACTCGTGCACTGTCTATTCATCAATCCATGGGCACAATCCTCACCATTTACTCACAACAATCATACTCCGTGGATCCGACGGGTCAAATGGCTGGATTTGATTTAAATGACAATCGTTTTACCTTCAAGCAGTCGCTTTCTTCCGATCAACCCCCATATGTCAAGATTAACAATGGTTGTCCTTCGATCCCTATGATGTCGCAGGACAATGTCACTGCGTACACATCTGCTTCCTCCTCGCACCCCTTTTAAGGCCCCGACCAATTAAACTCGGGAAAGTCTCACACAAACCTCTCCCCTGCAATCTCCCAATGTGGGAAAAGGGAAAAGAGCCGGTGGAGAAAGCTCTTCAAGTGGAGGTAAGAAACGACGAACAAGTACCGGCCATCCAAATGCCCAGATATCGGAAGGAATAACACAAATAAGTTCTTTCCTGAAGGATCTCATCCATATAAGATCCCAACCAAAAAAAACTGACAAGGCTGACGAGATTGGTCAGTGCCTTGCAATGGTCACGAAGAGAGTTTCTACAATCTCGGGTGCGGACACAGTTAGACTGGCCCAGTATTTTGGTAGGAGTCGAAATCATGCATTTTTTAGAAATGTCGTCAGCAACCCCGATGCCTTCATGAGTTGGCTAGAGACCGTTCTTAAGTAGTTTTCCAACCATTTGTGCATTGTAGTAGTTTGTTATTGGCATTTTTCTGCAAACATGACCTTGACGAATTGTACTTAACATTTCATTCCTTTCTGTATTGTACTTGTTCATTAGTTTCGTAGAATGTAGATCAGTTAACTTCTTAACTTCCCTCCACAATTCATCCAAATCACTTATGATCAAAGTCCCCTATTTTAGGTATGTCTAACTCTAATATTTCGGAATCAGAAATTACCACCTCTAATAGCTTAATTAGCTCTAGCTCAAGCTCAGATTCTGAGTACCACTCAAGTGAAGAAGATATGGCTCTCGTGGATATGGTGCCCATCTTAGTGATGGCCCAACTTGCGGTTTGACAACGAGTTCCGCATAATACTACACCCATGTCAGGACACACATGGGTGCACCACATGTTGGGTGGTCACTACAATAGAACGAAGGATGAGTTTCGAATTAGACAAAGATCATTCATGGATTTTACCGATCTTCTAAAGAGTAGAACAAACTTGAGGGACACGAGGAACACCATGGTTGAAGAGCAACTCACAATTTTGGAGGATCAAATCGCCATTTGATGGAGCAATTTCAACATTTCGAAGAGATAGTAAATTGATATGTTAATCATGTGCTAAGAGAAATCTTGAAATTGAGGACGCTTTTCCTAAGAATTTGTAGAGCTGATGCACCTACACCCAAGGACATAAGGGATAATTCGAAGTACTACCCCTATTTTAAGGTAATTCTTTTTAGTGTAATTTCTCTTAATAACTCGTTCAATTCATGGATAACTGATAATGTTACATTTTATGGTGACAATTCTGCCAATCGGGGTTTATCTTAAGGACTAAATGCATAGATAACACATCATAAATGGGCATGGGAGCAGTACATGCGTCGCACATTGAGATTGCCTATAATTCATTGTTAATGGTCAGCTGTTACAACCCGATTCCCGAATCCCTACGAGACGCGAGAATCGGACCGACTCGACTGATCCCAAGACCTAGTCGTCCAACGAGAAAGTAACTAAAAGAGCAGCAAAATAAACCACATTCACCATGCATATAACTAGCAGTAACAAAATATAGCAGTAAAGAAAAGAAATACTACAGTATACACCACCATAACAATAAAGAAATAAACAGATACATAAACATGAAGCTTACAATAAAAGAGTATAGTGGTAACAGAAAATACTCACTACAGCAGAAGGAGAAGTACAATGGGTACTACACAAGTAAAACTACTGGGCTCTACTAGGCCCAGCACCCTCTGCAGTCGCCAGCTCTGGCTGCTCAACACTTGGTCCTGAAAAAGGTGACAAAGGTGACACGTCAGCGAAGCGTTGAGTAGAGTGGCAACCAAAAGCTAAGAAAGACAGTAAGGTGGACAGTAGCTGTTATATTTTTAATCTCTTTCTTTATTTTTCCACTTATTCATTATTGAATTATTTCTCAGATCTTTCTCTTGATCTTGAATGCTCCTCGTGGGAACGATCTTGATTACAGTCTTTTCCGAAAAGTAGAAGTAACACGTGGTGCTCTCCTGGCCGGGAGAGTGCCCCGTGGTGGTCCTACCCTCAGTCAACCACCCCAAGGTCACTGACAGACGTAACGATGACTACGGCACGCGCGATAAACGCATGGGTAGCTACCCTGCACTGGCATGCGGTCAGTCGTTTTCGTTAACGGGGGCGCCCAAAGCACATCATGGAACTAGTATAGGGCAGAGCTCTCTCAGTAACAGGGGTCCAGCCCCTCCACAGTAGCCAAACAGGGGTCTTGCCCCTCCATAGTCCACGCACCCTCGCCTGACTACCCTGGTTTGCCCAGCGGGCCTAACAAGTCGGTGTAGGAGGGCTAGTAGAACCCCGGGGCTCATGAGGTGGCTAGCTCCCTCCCTACACTAGTAGCTCTCCCCGATACGGTGTACGCGAGGGCCAAGAGTCGGTACAAAGTGGCCAGACCTAACCCCGGGTCCCTAGGGCGACTGGCTCTCCTCTGCACTAAGAGGTAATAGGTGCTTTCCCTAGTACTACGTACCCAAGAGACAACAAACTTTCCCATTCACCTTTCCAGTTCCATCCCATTTATTTCCAGGAGTTCTACTCCTAATTCTCCATAGGGTTCATGCTCATGTTTCTCAGGCCAAGCCATGCTAGGTTTCATCATTTCAAGTTTATTCGCATATAGTACGTGTTCCAACATTCAACTTCTTTTTCTTTCTAATTTGTATACAAGTAGCTCATATTTAATTTCAACCAACAGAAATTACATGCAACAGTTACTGGTAACAGTACTCTACATTTCATAGGCAGCTGTTATCCAATTACAGGCAATTATCATTATTTTATCCACTTATCCAAGACTGCAATTCAAGCATTCAAGACATTTGTTTCCATGTTTTATGTTCCTAGGATTCGTGCCACACCCTAGGATCTATTATTCAATCTAGTTTTCAGGTCCTAGGGTTCATGCCATACCCTAGGATCTCCCATTTAGCCTAGTTTTTAGGTCCTAGGATTCATGCCATATCCTAAGATCTATCATTTAATTCAGATATGCATTAATGTTTGTAATTAACTAAGGGAAGCCACTCTACCCGTAAAATCGGGAGTAATGGGGGCGTGATCGGCAAGCCCGCGTGCCTCCGCAACCCCCAGAGCTGCAACGGAACGGGGCCCTAACATAAGGATCAATTACAAGGAGCTACTCAGAACAGTATACAATTAGTGTAAACAGGTAGATGGACTAAATCTGAGAAGAACGAAACTTGAAACGTGGAAAACGGACTCTGAAATGACCCTAAATGGGTCAAAAACGATAAGTCTACCCAAAATCAGACGTCTGGAACATCTTCCAGAGGTCTTAGATGATAGCTCAAGTCATACCTTGATCTGCGTAGTTCTTTAGACGTCCAGAAGCCTGTTGAATCGTCTGGACTTAGTTTCCAGACGTCCGACTGTCACTCTGGACATCTGGAGACCCTCTTCGTCGTCTGGTGCTGTGCCCAGACGTCCGATTTATGTGGAATGACGTGCCCTTGCGCCTTCTCGAACGATACCTGCACGCACACGCGGTCGTCCTCAACACGAAGAGATGCAGAAACCTTCGACGGAACGGCTGCATGGCTGTACACTCAAAAGAAGGAGAAAGGTAAAATATCGTACCTTTCAGACGTCTGGACCTTCCTCCAGACGTCTCCTTCGTTGTCTGGACGTATGTCCAGACGTCTGATTCTGGGAAATTTTTCCAGAATCAGGACCTTCTCGCTCTCCGCCTGCAGCGCATGGCCGTGCCGCGTCGCGCCCGCCTGCTGACTGAGCTGCAACAGCTCCTCCCCAGCACCATACGCTTGCTGCACACCCGCCGGTCGGCTCTGGCTGCTCTGGCGAGCTCGCAACCTCACGGTCAAGCTCTTTCTTCCTCTCGCAGCAACCCCTCCTCCCCACACACTCGTAGCAGTCGCTGCTGCCGCCCTCCCCCGCTCACGCTCTCGCTGACAGGGAGAAGAAGAAGAAGGCGGTGGATTGAGGGTGAGGGAGAGAGAGGGGTGTCTTTAAAGGCAGCCGCGGGGAGAGAGAGAGAGGAAAAAGCTACGTCTGCAGGGAGGGAGAAAAGAGAAGGAGGAGGGCGGCGGGTTCAATCTGCGCGTGCATGCGGGCAGACGCGAACCAGTACGCCAAAAAATTTTAATTCCAGACGTCTGCGAAGGCTTCCAGACATCTAGACCACTTCCCAGACGTCTTAAACGACGCTTGATGTCCTGGTTATAACATCAGCTATACAACTTCATGTCAAAACAGGCCTTAGATGGGCAATCGGAACGCACTGATGGATTCAGAATGACGAACGGAGTCCAACGGACTCAAAATCAACCAAATCTGACATCCAGAGCTCCCACAATTGGCCCAAGAAGATCTGACTGTTGATCTGATGATCAACTGCCATAAAACCACCACGTGTCACAAGATCAACACCGCCCCGCCTCCTCTATCCACCACAGGATGACTCTCAATCATTCGATCTTCGATCAAACAACTGAGAACGACTCTCACAGTGCCTCAATCACCCACAGCACGCCTCCTTCAACCACAGGACATCTCAATCGTCGATCTTCAATCGAACGACTGAGAACGACACACATCCGCATCCTCGCAACCTCAGCTTCAGATTCGGACCGTTGGATTTCCATCGAATGGTCGTTGCCGCCTTGCGGCCAACTCCACTTTTGCGCAAAGAAATGGATGTAGCACAGCGGTTCGCCCTTTCGCACCACACACCCACCGAGAGTTCGAGCCACGGCCATATCTAATTTAGATACAGAGACGCGTGCAGGCGGAATTTGACAGTCAATGCGCGCGCGGACGGCTGGGATTGTAGCTACGTGGCAGCCACAGATGCGAGATCGCGAATGAGCACCCGCAAGGCGCGATCCGAAGCACGCCTCGCGTGTGATCTCAACCGTCGGATCTTCGATCAGACGGTCCACAGCGAAGGCACGCAAATCGTGCGGAAGAAGGAGAACAGCGCCAGCGTTGAATCGGCGGCAGAGGGGTTTCAATGACATTTCAAGAAGGGTTTTTGCGACGAGATGTCACTAAAGCCCCTACTTCATTTAGAAGGCCCTTTCCTATATAAACCCCCTCCAACTACCCATGTAAGGCATTCAATTCCCTTGCAAGTCTTCTACCCTACTCTAAGCCACCCTTAGCACTCTTTTGTAATCGTCGGAGTTGATGAGCCACCGACGGAGCCCTCCTCCACCGTCGTGGCCACCTCGCTGTCTCCTTTTACTCTCTCTCTCTATCTTAGCATTAGTTTACTTTAGCTTAAGCATTTGTCTATGATTGTATTTACAAAAACTTAAGTTGCATGTTAAATGAAGATGTTTCTTATGTAACTACTGTCTCTCTCTTTTTGTTGAATTTTTCTTATTGTGATTTACGTGACCGCCATGACTTAAAAGATTCTAACCCTACTCTCTCTCTCCCCCTCATTCGTTTCTCTTCTCCCACATTTTCTCGCAAGCAAAACCCGCCATTTTCGTGACAACGAAGTGACCGAAAACCCGATTTCACACCTCCTTGTGTTCAACACTCAAACTCACGTCCGTTTATTTAAAATCAACATTGCGAACGCGAGCTACAACGACATTCTTAAACAAACGTGTCCGTAGCGCATCAATAACAATGTAACGAAATGACAACATCCTTATTTCTACAAAGATTGCGTTGGAGAAATTGATGGTTGTCATGTGCATGCAACTGTATCAACCAACTAGGCTACTAGATATCGATGTAGGAAAGGTTGGATGAGCCATGCGATCTATGCGATCTTGTATTGCTAGAAGACAATTGACATGGGGAGACAGTATCGCAAAGGTTATTCTATGTATGTCCTTCGGGTGACGAAGTGAGTATCATGTATTATACATTGTATACAATCTTTTGCCATTTAATTCACGAGTGTAATGAGACTACCACTAGGGATGTGAGTACAAGATAGCTGCGGAGCTACACATATCGGCACCTCAATCAATGAGAGTGAAGCTGACCTTCTTGGCCGCTTTAGTTAGTAAGATGGAGAAGAAACTCATTCAAAGTACGATGAGGGGGGATGACAGTGATGATCATGTTGACTGGCTATTGGATCGCAACGTGGGGTTGGAGCATGAGATTGAAGCGATGAATGAGGAGATGAATAAGCTTCAATTGGAATTGCAGGCAGCTGAAGTAAGGAATGCATATTTCCAACAAAAGATAGCAGACGTGGAGATCGAAATGGTCGTTCGTAGTGTTGAGGAACGCTATTCCGGAGTGGTCATTGATTTTAATAACTTAAGGATGTAGCGTATTATGTTTCCTATTGATGTTGTCACTCATTTCAATGTTTTAATAACTTGGGTGCAGAACCCGACTAGTGTTGTAATAAGTAGTGAATCTAGAACTATTATCTAAACCCTTTACAATGTTGACTCCTATCTTGCTACTTTGCTAGCATGTACTATTCCTGATTTTTTGGTATGTAGTAGTTGTTAGGTACAATGCCCATCAAATTATCTGCTTTACATGTTTCTTCCTTTGTTTTTTTTACATACTTTACAATTACTTGTATTGTTGCTTTTGTATATACCTTGTTATATTTCTTTTCCACTAACAAAATCGTCACAGGAAATAGTAAGGCATCATTTTCTCCTACATTGGCTTTGATGAAAGCTCCTAAAAATTGCTTTACCAAAATTGAGGGCAATGCTTTTACATGATTTTTTCATGTGTTGGCTCGATTGTTAGGTAAAGGGGTACACCACCCTGCCTTATGTGTATGCATGGCACGAATGGATGCAATGCAGCAACCACATGCAACACAAAGGTAAGGGAGGCTACCCTTTACTAATTGCACTTTACTGTTACCATGGTTTGGATGGCTGAAACATAGCAATCCCATGGAACAGAAAGTCGAGGGAAAATAAATGATTTCTGCCCAATGATATGTGATGGCATTTATATTTTGAGCAACCTGAGCCAAACATAAAACAAAAACGAAATTTCAATGCGAAGGACACAAACTTCTTGTCACTTTCTGAAAATGGTTAGCGTTTTACAATTGTTAACAGCTTTTGTTCTCTTCTATATGTCTCATTAATTTGGTTGTAATATTTACTTTAATCTAATTTGTAGACCACCAAATGAGAGCTTAAATTGCATGCAAATTTACAGTATTATGGAAAGATGAGACTTCTTATACCATGGTTCATATAAGCTAACTGAATACGAAAGAGTGAAAATAAGGGTATACCTGTTACTACTCTCATCACATTATTACTTTCGTTGTGTCTTTAAATAGGTCAAGGATTTAATGATATCTCCATCTTACCAGGTATTGTTGCTGATGTGGAGTAGCTAGTTTAAGTTATTGAGCATGGACTTAACAACATGATGCAATGGAATGGACGAAATTTACATGGAAATAGGTCGTGTGGCCACATCCTTTATATGGAGTAAAAAGTAGATTAAAGATTAAAGCTTCAAGTTGTGGATGCTATCAATTAGGAACATAAAATATAATCTGTTAATTCATCATATTCAAATGTAAAGAAAAGTATTTCTTTCTCTATAGAGTTGTTTATATCTTGTGACTTGGAGAATTTAGTCTATTAGATGATAAAGTTACTGTTAACATTATTTTTATATACGAGATGCTTGTATGTTTCAGGTGCAATTATATTCACCAATCTTTCCTAACTCATGCTTTTTTATTGTAAGACACATATAGGCAGGTTAATGAAAATTTTGTTACCACATTGTCGTTGTAATTTCTACTGTTTGAAATGCAAATCTGACCTTATTAATGGGATCTTCATTGACTAATATATATATAGGAGTAAAATCTTACAGACTTACAAAATATTTCAAATAAATAAATTTATAGTTTTCAAATTTGTGATAGAATTTATGTACTTTATTGCACCATAAGGCTTCACTAATTATTACAAAAAAACCAACCCAGTTATCAACTTAACACAAGGGAAAATTCATCCATATCCTCTTTTTCAACTAACTTTTCCTCCTTTATTCCATCAAATTATTCCACCAAACAAACACCCAAGTGGAATAAAATTACCCAATTCCTTGACATGACATCAAACTAAGCCAAACACCTAAACCCCTCAATTACTCCTATTCCATTAACATACATTTCTAATTCCTCCTAATAATTCCTCCAACCAAATGCCACCTAGGAGAATCCTATGACTGGAAGGTTTAAGGCTCTGCTTGGAGGGTAGATAAAATACTATAGGGATTGGTTAAAATGGAATAAGTGGGAATAGATATTTGTTTGGGTGATGGAACAAAAGGAGGGTTAATTAGAGGATTAAAATGATTAATGTAATGACGTGATGTTAGTGGATATTTATTTAATAATATAAGTGAAAGTGGAGAATGTTAATAGATATATGTTTGATATTAAAAGTGAGAGTAGAGGATGTAATAGGTATTTTTTAATAACAAAAGTGAGAGTAAATGTTATTGTGATTTGATTGGAATAATTAAAAGTAATAATGTAAGAGTTTGTATTGAAATGATAGAAAAAACTTGAACAAAAATTACAAGTTGGAAAAAAACTTCCTTGGCCCTATTGCCAAACGGGTCCTAAGTGTTTGTTTTTAGGAGGTGATAGTCTCAGAAATTAAAATAAGTAATCTTAAGTTTGGTATGGTTGAAGCATTTGCTCAAGACACTTACAATAACGTAATAAATAATAAAATTCACCATTAATTGAATTTCAAGTTGGAAGTTCAAAAAATATTAAGTACACCTGTCGATCAGAAGACTCATTATTATAAAAGCTCATTTTGAAAAACATAACCATCACCCATAAATGATTTCCATTGGTGGAGTACTCAATATCTCCGATCAACTCCTCACTCCCTTCTTTGAGCTTCAAAGCTTTCTCGAAAAGAGCAATGAAAGGATACAGCAACAAACATAGGTACGCATATAACATAATATACGAGAAATAGCCCATGGAATAGCATTGTTGTGTAACATCCACTGATTCATTAGGAGAATCAACTATTTGAGAACTCATCCCCAAAATCCCTTCGTGTGTCTAGTGGTGGTTAGAAACGTCAAACAATTAGTTGGAGGTGAGATTCCATGGGTTGAATACTACAATAAGTCTGTGGGTATTATTTCATGGAGAAAGGACATTAGTTAAGTGAGAGTCAAGCGGTTGAATGCCTTTTTCCACCGATAAAAAAAAAGCAATCCACTGATGGAAACGGTAATAATCAACGATGGAAAGCTAAAGGAACAGATTGAATGTGATTCAATGCATGATTGAACCTTTTGAATAAGAGAATCTACCGATGAAGAAGGATAATTTACCAGTGGAGAATGAACATGCATCGGTGGATAGCCAAAAGGCACCGATTGAGTGCGAGATTTAATCGATTGGATGCGAAAATCCACCAGTGGAAAATGAGAATCCATCGATGGAAAAAAAAAAATCCACCTGTGGATTCCGAGAATGCACTGGTGGATCAAAAGAATCCACTTATGGTAATAGGAATCCATTGATGATAATAGGAATCCACCGGTGAAAAAAGAGAATCCACTGGTTGATTGTAGAGAATCCACGGGTGGATTCACATAATAATCACACCTTCGTTTTGTAGGGACATTGACCACAAATGCACTCTGTTATCCATCAAGAAAGCACTAACATGAAAGAAGAATTTGAAAAGACTCCATTTGGTGAAATTGTGAAGAACAAAAAGTTTTCCCCCAATTAAAGGACAGGAAATTATATGGAGAACTCGTATAGGCATACAATGATAAGAGCGATGAGTTTGAGCTAGGAGATCTAAGGCTCAAACTAAGTTTTGACCAAATAAAGAAGATGATAAGGTTGAAAAATGAAGAAAGGAAAGTGGTATTCATTGATGGGAAGAAAATCTAAAGGAAAGGTGAAAGATATGGATTGAGAACTTCTCAAGCGTTAAGCCAAAGGTAAGAATTGTAGCGAAGAAAGTACAACAATTCAATGAAGATGTCAAGAAAGGGAAATCAAAAAACACGAAAATAGTGGATGAGAGAAAAGCAGTAAGTCGATAAGAGATGACATTGTTAATGTTGATAACACTACGTGTGGATTCCCTACTAGGAGGGGGTGACGTAATAAATTGCGGAATAGAATATAAACAATCTCATAAAAAAATCAATCACACAATGTACACAATTATTTTTAGGTGAAAATCCAAATCGAGTGAAAACCACCACCTAACCCTCTTGAGTTAGGATTTTCCGATCAACCAAGTTGATCAAATCCACTAAACGAATCACTTAAATAAGGGTGATTCAACCTCAATTACAACCACGCTACTTTGTACGTGGGTAGCGTAACTCAAACCCCTTCTCTTCACGAGAAGGATTTTGTCTCACGAAGGAGACGGGAATTCGCAAAGCGAATACCCAACCAAAGTAACAAAGGTAAATAACAACAATCCCATAGAGCCAACAAAGATTTAAACCTAGCTTCTATAGGAATTAGGAAACTCCCTTTTGATGGAAGTGCGTCGAATCGATGAAGCGGGTGTATGAGCCATGCGACGGCGCAACGTTGCTCTCGTGATCTACGGCGAGAGAGCGGGTGCGCAAAAGCTTGATGCTCTATAGATGAAGAACTTGAGCTTGGAGAGCAAGGGCTTCTCTTGGACACAAAAGAGTGGAAATGCTTGTTCTTGGTGTGTCTAGGTGTGCAAGAGGTTCTTCTCTATTTATAGAGGCCTTAGGAAGGCTTTGGAAGGCTTCCGTAGCCGTTGGGTGCAAACCCCAGGAGAATCAGGCCGAAATCAGGAACAATCATTTCACTGACAGGGTTATCAGACGCCTGATCCTGGCATCGGACGTCTGGAAAATCAATTTAAGACGTCTGGGAACAAAGTCAGACGTCTGATTTTAGGCGGGTTTCTTCCTTACTTGAATCATATCTAAACAGGGTTCTAGTGCAAGTCCATTAAACGACATACAGGACGTCTGAAACTATATCTGGACGTCTGGAAACCTACTTTTCTGCGGGAATAAATTTCCAAGAGAGTGCAATGGCTAGAAAATCTTTGAGAAGAGATTTTCGGGTTTGCCGAGGCAAAACGGTCATGTATCAGATGTCTGGAAACGCTTACGGACGTCTGATAAGGCTCTAACGGTCATATCCTTCAGTGTTTGTTAAGCAGCCAACGGTCCGTTAATTGGACGTCTGGCAAAATCATCAGACGTCTGGACTAAGGTCTGGACGTCTGATTTCATCAGACAGAACTAAATAAGTGCAGCCTAAATTTTATCGGACGTCTGAATCAACAGTCAGACGTCTTAAAACTCATTATCAGACGTCTGATTTTCGGATTAGACGTCTGAAAAGGCTGTTTGAACCCTATATTGGTTTTCTAGGTTCTCTGCAGAAAACCTAAGTGTCCTAGGATTGTGCAGGTGTTCCTAGGACTACTATTAGGGTACTTTAAGGCTCTTTAACATGATGTTCTAAGGAACAAAAAGAGAAGGAAATAAAGACAAAAGTACATGAAAGAAATAAACAGAATTCTATCCTATTCTTCTTGTCCTTCCATTTTCAATCTATCTCTCCTCGCGAATCTCCTCTGTTCTGCATCAAGCTCCTCCAATCCGTCCTAGATGCAAGCTCGAACTCCGTCTAATCACATCTCCATTTGCAATTTGCCTGAAATCTAAGACTCCAAGTACAAATATAAAATGATACGTGTTTTGTTATCATCAAAACAAACGATCGTGGTACTCTAGCACCGACACTAAGGTCCTTCCTCTTACCGTATGGAGACCAAGCTATCATCACATCACTATTTGATACGATAGAAGATTTTGAATCCCTACATTTTTATAATTGGGCTAAAGTAATGCATAACTTCCTCTATGAAAGGATTGCAGAAAACAAGGTAAAAGTGGAAGCAAATATCAAATATTGTGCCATGCTATTGACAATATAGGCAAGTAAGATGTTCAATGTTATGAAGCCTATGAATGAGGAAGCAAAAATCGTCATTCAAAAATACAACCACAAGAAGACATTCACTAAGCGAGCAGAATGTGTTCGTCTAAAATTGTAAGAAGCAACAAAGAAAAAATTAAGGAAATCACTATTTGGTGAATTGTATTAGCAAACAGAAAGGAAGAGAAAATCAGGTGTGAGAAACTTAGAAGAACTTGTAAAGAGAAGTAGAGAAGATGAAAATGAAGGATTACAGCAAGAGAAAGGAGGAGGGGAGAGACAGAATGAAGAAGAGTGGGAGGAGATGACAGAAATAGAAGAAGTGATGGGGAAGAGAGAAAATGATATGAAGGGAGAAATGGTGAAGATGATAAGGGTGATGAAAGGTACTTGAAATACTTGAAAAGAAAAAACTGACCAAGTTGAGGAAGGACAATACAGAATTGAGAGGAATAATTAGAAAGGTAAATGAAGACAAGAAAGAACTATAAGGAGAGAAAGATACAATGGAAGGAATGTTAGGTGCTTTTCAAGAATAAATGAAAGAAGAGGAGCAAAGGAACACACACGAGAAGAAAGAGAAGAAGGAAAATGAGAGGATGGAAGAAGAAAGGAAGGTGGAGAGAAAAGAGGAAGAGCATGAGATGGAAGAGGAGCATAAATTTTTGGAGATGTAGGATCATCAAAAGGGCGAAGAAGAGGAGGTTCACCATGGAGAGGGGAGAGAGGAAAATGTGTAGCAAGTCAATGAGAAGGAAAGATAGAGAAGAATGATGAGGTATGTTTGAATCCCTTGATTTCTAATTTGCCTTGGTGTATTGTTAATATAAAGCAAATTGATTGTCATCTTGAAGTAGTTTATCGTCATTTTCAAACAGCTGGTTTTGATTATCAAGCGGTTGATTGTCATTATCAGTTGGTTCATTTTCATCATCAATAGGTTGATCCTCACAAAATCAACTGAATGAATATCAAATTCAACTAGTTGATTCTGATTTCCAATCGATGCATTACAATTTTCATCTGTGTGTTTTGATTGTCAATTGGTTGTTTCTCATTTTTAACTAGTTGATTCACATTGCATTTTCGACCAATAATTGTAGGTTGCTTGTAGGATCATAGGTTTGTAGAAGCAATACAAATTGAAGAGGAGAAAAATGGAGAAAATAAAGAAGTTGAGCAAGAGGCAAAAAGAAATGAAGAGAAGGTGCCAAGGAAGGTCGTCATTCCAAGATGACCTACAAAACAAGCATAAAGGCCTCCAAAGAAGGTAACCTAGCCAAGATAGTTGAGAGCATACAAAAAGATTACAAACTTGGATAAAGAGATACTCAAATGCCCCTTGGATTCTGATAGAGTAATGATTGATCACTTGACAAAATTGTGAAAAAATCAAGATCAAGTGATCTAAAGAATGGGTAATAAATTTGTAGAGAGAAAGAACATGCATAATTTGCTTGTAACAAGTGGTTTCATAGATGAAGACATAAGTAAACCAAAGTCATTTTACATTATAGATTGACGTACAAAATTATACATGTATCTCTCTAACATTTTACATTACTTAATTTGTAGATCATAAATGCCATCATAGAAGCAATAAAAAACAAACTTATAGATGAAGGAACAAAAACAAAGGCACCTATCTTTGACAAATATTTCTTTTGTTATGTAAAGTTTAAGAACATTAAACAAGTAGATATGTACATAAAAAATGTAGGTTATCTATGGACAACTTGTAAATACATAGCAATACCAATAAACATTCTTGAAGTCACGATCAGACACTTATGGTCATTGATATAGGCAATAAATTAATGACCCAATACGATAACGACATCCATTACTACCTGGATAAGACACATAAGGATGCTCAATTGGTTTAAGTATTGTTTAGTTAATGCATTTCCTTCATTCTTAGCTAAATATGTCAATAACCATGAAGATTGATTTCAATTGTAGTTTGATTTAATGCTTGAATCATTGGAAAGAAGGAGAATCAATCGTGAAGGATGATAGGAACACCACTACATTGACGTCCCACAACAAGGAAGTGCAAGCAATGATATGGCATCCTCATATCATGATGGATTGAGTGCTTGCTACTTGATCTGGATCTAATGGTGGTGAGTAGAGAATAAGATGTACGTACATAAGTATAGAGCATTATATGCAGTGATGATATTGAACCAAAGGAACATTTATGTATAATCAATTTAAAGATGTTTCCTATGCTTTTATGTAATGTAACATCTTTGAAATGTATAGCTTCTAATATAGTCATGGATGTTGACTTTTTATGTAACATAAATGGTATGTTATAGGTAGAATCGAAATTACTTTTCATTAATGACAATCCATAGAAGGCAGATTGATGACCTTCATGTTGCTCGTTTCATTGTTATCGCGCAAAACGAATGTAGTAGCGAGAAATATGTAAAATGTAAATGTGTATTGTGAGTTATGCACAATCTCGATTACTTTTATGCTATCAAGTGCGTTTAAAATTTCGTGCATGTAGGGTTGAACAGATGGGCGAGCCATCGATAACTTCATAGTTAATACACTTAAGATATATAAATTGGCTAATTCCTAAGTAAACAAAGTGTAATTAGGTTGTAAATAGTGCATTATAAGCAATCTAGGCATATTAGTCTCATAATTGCAAGTATAAATAAGTTGTATATATTATAATAATTTTTACTCATGCAAGAATAAAATGTAGGGGTAAACTTTGAGAGTAAAGGGCTACAAAGTTAATCTTAGAGAAGAAACATCCTAAGAGGGGCAAAGTGTAATTTTGCTAAGTTATAAGGGCTTGGGCATAATTTATCCATCAACACCCTAAGCCCTAGCACTTGAAGACAATCCAAGCTCCTCGAAACATCTTTGCAAAATTCCAGAAAGAGGCGACTAAAATAACACATTTTCCAACCTCCATGCGCAGCTTGTGCGTGCACCAACTGCACCACCTATGCAACTCAAGTGCACAATGGTTGTCCATGCACGCGACACGCATGCCAAGCATAGGCCACACACGTGCTCATGCTCGTGCCCTCTGCAAGTACACCACGCTTGACCCACTTTGCGGATCCGAGCCAAATTTGTGCACAATCCACTTATGCGTGATATGCGCCCACCTGCTCAATTTTCCCGCTCCACGTCCACGCGATACATCCTCGTCGCATCCACCCGCCATTCACATGCGTGTGATCTGCATGCCTAGCTGCAGCAGCCGACACACCCTCGCACGCGAATGGCACTTTTGGCATAATTTGGCTCATTCTCTTCACCTATATAAAGGCCATCCTTCTTCCATTGCCAATCCATCTAAGCCTACTCCCTCTCTACCTCGTAAGGAACTCCAAGACCCCTCCAAAACTCCTCTTCTCCACTTCAAGGTGTGCTCCAACCCTCTGCTAACGTAGAAACTCTGGCTCTGTTCTCCAGCTCCATTCTCCTTCGCCGAGCGTCGTCATTGCCTCCCTTTCCCCGTCTAAAGGCTTAAGATCACTCGGTCGCCACTCCACTCATCCCCGACTCTTTCTAACTCCATCTGACTTCTCTCTCCTTCATTTGAGCACCATCCTATCCTCCATCTCCCAAGCAACCATCTCAGGAGACTCTTCTCTCTCTTCTCTATTTATTTTGCATTGTAGCTTAGTTTCATTTTGTTTAATTTTTGTAAAAAACAATTATTCTCTCTCTCTCTTTCTTTCTCCTATTATTGTAATTATTAATGCATTTTAGTTTTAAATAAAATTTCAAGTTATTCAATTCTATGTTACTTCACACCATTTCACTTTCCTCGCACTCACATTATTTCCTGAAATTCTTGCTACTTCCACCACACTCACGCTCATATTTTCCACTCCAGTCTCATTTACAAAAATTTATAAAAATCACAAAGTTTGAAACTACCAAAAAGAAATAACATCACGCGGACTTTCCTTTACAAATCAAACATCTCCTCCTCATGTTCGAACTGGACTCATCTTCAGTAAATTTATTTGATCGCGAATATTTGCAACTACGATGATGGGGTTTTCAAAACCTATTCTTTGCAAATTTTTCATGCATCATTGTGGCATGTTGATAGGGAGACAATAGACTTCGATATTTCTGCGTTTCCTCGTATTCACTCATCTTTTGACTTATCTTTTCTTTGATTTATTATTTTGCAGGTACTTGATTGAGATGAGCAAAAAGCAGTAAATTGGAGTAAAGTGCGGTTACAAAGATTTGTAATTGCATCTTACACCACCCAATCATTAGATTTCGCTCCGTCACTTTGAATAATTAAGACCCGAATCTACTTAGAAGTTTACAAAAACCTTAAGAATAGAATTAGTTGTCTTATCTGTCACCTCCACCCACCTCATCCACTTATAAAAAATTTAAAAAAATATCTTCACTCTGATTGAGGTATTGAAACTAAAGTACACACTTAATCACCCTACAGCTTAGACTTCAGGAGCACTATTTTATGATTATGTCACCTAACGAGGACCTCGATCTTTGAACCTGGTACACTTGAACTAAGTATATACACATGAGTGACTAGAAATTAGAATAGGTTGAACATTTCTATGTGCCTTAATGTAGTGGTGCGAAAGGCCAATTGATTGACTTGCTTGGGCCGCACCTGTTTATTTAAAGCTAAAAAATCAAGTAGCTTCCCCTGTAGGATTTAAATTTAAGGTCTAAATGAGGCACTCCACAATTTTTTATGTTATAAAGGAAAATACTTACACTTGTGTTTGTACAGCTTGGTGTGCCTACAAAACCTTTTTTGAAAATACTTGAAATTTGAATCCTAAAATCTACTTAAGTAAGATTTAAATCTTAAAATCCACCTCGCCTTTATAATAATCTTGCTTGAAAATTGTTAGTTGTGCACTTGCACACATTAATCAATCATTAAGGGCACAACCCATTAATAGCCCATCATATTCCAAGAACACATTCAATCCAAAGCCTAATTAAATATGAGAAGATGTTAGCCCTAAGGATTAGACTCACTCTTCAGGGTCTGGATTAAGATTAATTGTGATTAATTTACTCCTACTAGTCCAACTGATGTCTAGCTAGGGGAGTTGTGTCAAACGACAACAATTGGGAGGTATCAAAGGAACCTAAAGCGAAAGTGAGGGGAAGAACCTAGTCCTCAATTCCTCCTTCTAACTAGTTAGATTGGCCAGATAGCAGTATATCAAATTGCTCTTGATCTTGAGATGAGCTCTAGGAGTCAGTAGGTCTCTAGGCTACCTAGTTTAAGGAAAGGCTTGTATTTTTGTGTTGTAGGGTTTATCTTTTCTCCCTCTGACTTCCTTCCAGTGTATGCTTGGAAGGTCATTGAACCCACAACTAGAAGGACCATTGGACCATTATACTAGGAGAAGGAGGTTGAGTTTTAGCTAAGCAGATCCGATGGCTAATAACCAACCACCACCACCTCCTCTTAACCAAGTTGAGGTTATCCATAGGAAACTAGAGTAGCTACAACAAATGCAGGCTTGTTACGAAAGAATTAATGGAAAAGGCACCCGACCCTTGAAGGATTTTTATTATCTTCAAATTATAGGGATCGTCCGAGAGTTTTGATCCCCGTAGGTGATGTCGAGAATAAGCCCCAGGTACTGAGTCTAATTAAGCATTTCCATGGGCATATCTTCGAGGACCCGTTTCAACATTTAGAGGATCTAATCACAAAACTGAGTAGAGTAGAGCAACGACAATAAAGTAACAACAGCCACAGAGTAAGGAAAGAGGGGCACTGTATCACCAGTTATTCCATTTATTAATTATTACTTATCCAATTCCATTTATGCATGTAAGCCCTTGTTATTACAGTCTACATTCCATCAATCAATGTCTCAGGGCACGAGACAATCTCGTGTAACTTCCTGAGGCACAAGACCGGTATAAGCCACCCTCTTGGTCGAGAAGATAACTTATACCCATCGAGTTACCACACTCTGTCACCCTGGGGTCATTACGGAAAGGGGTGGCGACTTCGTCGTGCAGCGTGAACACGTATAAGTGCTATGTACGTTGAACCATAGATAACCAATAACCCACCGACCGACCGAGAAGAAACCACTCCTAGCCTCGAGCCACGCATCCAACTATCCCAGTTGGCCACTAAGCTTAACCAAAGAGTTGTAGGAAACCCAGCAACTCCCTAAACCAACTCATAACCGATCTGAAAGACCAAAGCTACAACCAATTCCGGTGAGTAGCAGGGCTAAAACCAACTGTCTATCCTCTAAGTCTCAAATAAACAATCGTATTGATTTTCTAGTCATTTCCAAATAACTTTATCTTTTATTGTCACCTAACCAAGGCATACTAACAATTACACTTATTAATTATAGGATTTTTAGATATTCATGTTATTCTCCAACCTATCTGTTCACTAGTATTTTCCAAGTTATGATAGTGATCTCATATTATTTATCAATTAACGAATACAATGGAACTTGTTTCATGTAAATCAGAGTTTGTTTCATGCATGCGATGATAAAGGTACATTGGATCATTAATTCTTAATCGTTCACATAACATCCAATTGTTTCACAATAAAGTGTCCAAAATTAAAGTTACATCTTTAAGAAAGTTCTGGACTTAACAAAATAGGAATCACCATGTGATGAGAGGCTCATCATAGTTTCTAATTACCCCTAATTAACTAGTTTCCTTAGTTAATTAGTTAGGAATATGCATATATAAGGGTTAATTATAGAATAAGGGCAAAGTAATAAAGAACCTTAAAATAAGTTTAAAATGCTAAATTATAAATAAATTAATATTATTAATAATTTAATTAATAAATGGGCTCGAAATACCACTAATTAGTTACCTAATTAATATCTTATTTAACTTAAGAATAACTTAAGACCTAAGTCTTTAATAATTTAAGTAATAAATAAATTTAATAAATATAAATAAAAGGGTTAAAAATGTGAATACATGGCTTTAATATAATATTTAGCTAAATTATAAATATATATAAAAAGTTAGAAAAGAAAATAATTTAAATTAACCTTAAAAGCCTCTGTTTACATTTCGATCCTTGGAATTCATTGCTTGAGTCCTTTTATTTTGCTTAAGTCACTAACTTTTCATGAAAACTGGTCCTGTGTACACCGTCTTCTTCTTCTTCATTTCTTCTTCAGCCGCTTGAATGGCTGACGTTCGGTGGTGATGCTACTCTCCTATCATCGTCGATCCTCCGTCAGAACACTTTCGCTAAGCTTCCAAAGCTTACGCTCACCACCTCAACTCTATCCACCAGTCCAAATTTGCCCTAAATCCTAATTAGGCCACGGCGTTAACTTCACCGGCGTTGGAGGTGACGCCGGAGGTTAAGCTTTACCTAGACATTCATTCGTCCGGATTCTTCCCCCTTCATAGTCGAACCCTATAAATAGGCCTAAACCCCTACGATTTGAGCTAGATCAACTCCCTTCCCCTCTCCACCTCACCATAGCTAGTTAGTAGGTTCTTCCACAACTTCGACGTCTTCGTGCTCCTTCTCGAGCGTGGTCGTCGAGGACGCGCTGCCTCTCTCACCTCCTCTTCTTCTCTATTGCCCTGGCAACGGCGACTGACAGCCCCACTCTCCCTCTAATCTCTGCTTCGATCGGTTGGAGCTTCTCTTCTCACCCAATTTAGATTTTGATTCCGTTCTCACCCTGCCAACGACGAGATCCCTCACCTCCTTCATTAGGTAAGTAGAGCTAACTCTTAGGAGTAGATTTAGTTGGGTAATTAGGTAGGATTAGGTTAGTTTAACTTAGTTATGGTAGCTTCTCGTCCAGCTCCGTCGAAGCCAGATCCGGCTTCGACGGACTTCTATTCACCTTTCCGAGTACCTGATCATTTTCTTCTCCTCCTCACGATTCACCTACACTTCTTTCCCCTCCAATTTAGTAGCATGTTTGCCTAGACCATCTCACCAGCACCGGCGACCTCCGCTGTCCATGGCGGAGGTCACTTAGTTTAGAACACACTCGCTGGAGCCCTCCATCACTTCTCTGTAATCTAAGGGCCCCGATCCTGTATCTAATTAGATCAATACTCGCCTAATTAGTAAACACCTAATTCTGTTCCATCTTTCAAGCTCTCTATCAATGGAGAGCTCGAAAGAGTTACTCCACCTAATTAACCCCCCAGAGAGCATCACAAGGTTCTGTTGAGCCTTATCCCTCACTTAATTGAGTGAGACGGTTGACTTTGAGTTTGTGCGAACTCAGAGATTAAGTTTTCTAAATTCCCTAATGAATCCTTAATTCGATCATCAATTGGACAAATTGATGAGCTCGTGAGATTTCTTGTGACCTCAGGAAGCTCTTGAGACCTTTAATGGTCAGTTTCTTAAAGTTTTGAACTTTGAAACTAATTTTTGGACTCACCGGAGCTCCACGAGCTCCAACGAGGTCGTTTTGAGCTTCAGCCCATGAATTGACTTGAGAAGCTCCAGAGTACACTTATAAGGCTTTAGGATTAATTTTCTGTGGTTTAATTTGAGTTTTAACATCTGGAGTACTTGTTCGATTTGTGTCTTCTCCAACTCTGACAGAGTTGGAGAAGCTGTCCTGTTAGGATTAAGACTTCGAAAATAGGTTCATAAGCTTATGTAGAACCTATAGAAGCCATTCTTGATCTCTGATTACTTTGAGAACTCTTAGGTTGTTCCACTGAACAAACTCCATTTTGGCCTTAAGTGATGAAGTCTGAAACCTTACCAGATTTGATAAAAATGCAATTTTGAAGTCTTGAATTAGTTCCTAAGGATGAATTATGTTGATCTGAGACTTTAATTCAATCTGGGAAAGCTTAATTCAGAAAGTCAACCCTCAGTTGGATTTGGTCAACACTATGTTAGACTGGAGTGATATTGGAGTAATTTTGGGAATTAAATGTTTCAATAGGGATCTGGGATGATTTAGAATGTGTTTGAGTTGGATTGGAAGATTTTTTTTGAGGTTTTAAGGTGTTTCATGCTTCTACACAGTTTGGGTTCAAAATGAACCCAACACGGTTTCAGTGTCATTTTAATGAGATTTAAACTCCTATTTTACCTAGGCCAGATCGCAACAACCATCTGAGGTTGTTTAGATATCTGATAGAGACTAATCTCTCTCTGCTGAGCTAATTCAAGCTCAAATCTGAACTCTGTGTCTCTTGAATGAAGCATCTAAATTTCATCTTCTCTCTGAGCTTCTCAGAAGCTCTTTTCTTATTCCAATTGATGTAGAATTAATCCCTAAAGGTATTCAAGCCTTTAGCTGGAGACCAAAGCCTTTCCCGCAGGTCAAAAGACCTGGATTCACCTTTTGCAGGCCATGAATGGTTGTGAGAACCCTTGACTTTCGCCCTTCGAATCGAAGGTCAGATTAGATTTGAACACCAAATTGGTGTTTTAATCCTGTAGAGCATCTAAAGGGCTTTCGATCGAGCCTTTGCTCCATCGAAACCGTTCAGCCAATCGGCTGGAATCGCCAGTTGAAGTTTGGCCTAGAACATGATAATATAGTCCCACATCGGAAGTTTGTAGCAGCACGCCTTAATATAATAGGAAAAATTGCGTACGACGCTTCGGTTGTCAACATAGGGCGTAAAATGAAATGAGCATGTTGGGCATGGGTGCGTGCGTTGAACGTGCTTGCGTATGGGTGTGTGTGTGAGCCTGTGGGTGTGAGCGTGGGCTCGTGAGTGGGCGAGTGGGCCTGGGAGGCCAGTTATTGTGCATGAGCTCAAAATGAAATGAATCCACTAATTAAAAACTAGGCTCAGACCTAGTAGGGTCTGGTCTCACCCTCTAGGGGGTGCTGCGTATCCCCGACTGGTTTGAGCCGCCAATAGGAAAATCAAATTTTTATAATTAATAGGCTAAGTGTGGAATCTATAAGGCACAGTAAAGAAGTTAAGGTTTAAAGGAAAATATAAGGAAAGGAAAGAGCTCGAGGAGAAGATAAAAGGAAGAACTTAAGGAAATGGCTAAAGAAACGAGAGAGAGAGAGACACACACACAGAGCAATGGCACAACGGTAAAGAATAAAAGAGAAAAAAAAAAGAATAAAGAGGGCTGAAGAAAGAAGGAAGAAAAAATGGAGAAATCAGATGTTTGATTTGCCCTTATTTTGCACTTTCATGTTCTTTTATTATTATTTCGAGTATCAAATGTTGTAAAAGGCAAATATATTCCTTGTATATCATTTTCTTGCCTTAATCTCTTGTAATTAGAAATAATTGATGTAATAAACATGTTTACATGATTTTTAATGTTAGAAATCGCATGTGTAAATGTATTTCTTTCTAATGGAATGTTGCATGTACTAATTTGATTTATCTCTTATGCAATTATTCATGTACTTAAAGTATTTAATTATAATTTGATTGATTAAGTAGTTAGTAATTTATGCTTAGGAATTAAATGGTGAATTAAGCTTACTATTATGCCTCCCAGTGAACGACCTGGACTCAGTCAGTTAAAAAGAAATAAAAATCTAAAATGTTAGGTTAACTTGACCCTATATTACACTCATGACATTAATTCGAGTTTACCTAAGTTACTTTCTCGTGCAATTAATTAAGCCTAAATAACTTAATTAATTATGTTGAGGATTTGACGTACCACCACGCCAACCAACGTGGTATACACATAGAACCACCCAAAACGAGGGTATTATTACCCGGAAACAACATGGAAACAAGAGAAGAGGAGACTCGCTACCTAGCATCGCTGGAGGGTCACGGTGACTCTGAAACATACACAAAGGGCCTGGGGATAGTCGCCACGCTTGTCTCGTAATCCGTGCACAGACCCTGGACAAATCCTAATTTTTACAGACCAAAAATAGGGTTGGAAATGCTTAGGAATGTTTTTGATTTTTCACTAAGTAAACAACACTCAAAAATAGAATTAAATATCATCAACTCGTAGTATGCGTTGAGACGATTCCAACGGTATCTTATTTGTCGAAATCACTCGAAATAGAGCGAGAGAGTCCTAAACCAGACCAGACTGGTGCTCGCTTACTCGTTCGTGACACTTGTCGCGCTCCGATTCGACCGCGTGCCCACCCACAGATCGTGTGCGTCCGCTCCTCGGTCGTCTGATCGCAACATGTGTCGTGCATCTTGGCGTTGAAAGTGATCGCTATCAGCATAAACACACGAGTGCTGCACCGCACCTGCCACGCATCGTGTGGTATGCTCCGCCATCGCCACAAGTCGTGTGCCGCCGCAACGACAATTGCAGTGGGAAGCCCATGATTTTCAGAATCATGTACAGGCCCTTGGAATTTTGATTTAAGATTTCTAAATGAAATATTAAATCTTTCTTTCTCTCTTTCTCTTAGGTTTTGGAGGCTTTAGGAATTAATTACGACCCTAAGTTCAAGTAGGTTCTATTGATAGACCCAAATTCTGTTAGGGTTAGGTTTAGTTGGGCAAAATACTGAAGTTACCCCTAGGTTGGGTTCACCTTACACTTAGGTCCTTTTTGACTTGTTTGGTCATAACTTGAGCTATATACCTCGGATTTGTACTAAACAAGCATTGTTGGAAAGCTTGCAACGAAATGAATCTAACGATATCATACATGGTATCCTTTTGATGAGGTTTGAGTAGGGGTTAACCCAAAATATGCATTTTTGACATGTTTTAAAAAGTGCTTATACTTGATTGAATCATGATCGTGTCTACGGATTCGAAGTGACCCCATACTACTCAAAATTAACTCGAAACTGGATTTTAGGACATTACATCACTAGAAACCTTGCAATCCAGACTCACTGCAAATAACCAATAGCCTAGATGTAAGGACGTGGATTTGTAATACACTAAATGGGCTAATTAAAATTCTAATTGGATATGTAACGATAGATTAAGGGAATGGGGACCTAAGGTGTAATTTTCCACCCCGTAGAAGAAAAAAAAAAGGGAGTTAGAGGAAGCCAAAGATGCTTTTTCCCTTCCTCCTCCATCGTTGAAAACACACGATCAACACCGCCTCACCCTCTCCTCCCCTTCTCCTCCTCAGCCGAACTCCTTCTTGCTATCTCTCTCTCTCCCTCCCTCTCTACCCCCTTCCGGCTGACCTCCACTGGCATGTGCACCGCCGATTGCCTGCGTGCAACGTCGATCGCCCGCGTGCCCGCCACTGCTGCCGCTGCCGCGGCTCTGATCACGTGGAGTGCAGCCATGGCTTACGGTTGCCAAGGCTTGCGACAGTATCAGGAGCAATTGCAGTCATTGCTGCTGCTGCGGTGTGCGCCTTGCCAACTGCCGTCGCAGCTGCCCGTGAATTGATGTCACGCTCAATTCAGCGCCTTGCCAATTTTCAGCGCCAATGCCAACTGCCGCGGCTAGGCCACCTGGTTGCAGAACTCATGGGGTGGCAAATGCCCGTTTAAGTGGCTGCTTATATGCGACTTTGCAATCGTGTGTGGAGATTTGAGACGACTGAGAGATTCCCTTAGTTTACGATAACTCGTAAATATATCTAGATGGACTGCCTTGTTTGGCAAAAATAGCCTCCCTTATCCTAGCTAACTTCCTGTCTAGGAAGGGGTACCTCCCTAATTAATTGATTTCAAACTCAACTATGAGGTTTTGATTTAATCATGAGATCATTCTATTTTTGTTTGCTCATCATGTTATCTACCTTTATCCAAATATAACATGATAATTCATTACAGAAACTAGCCCTTATGAAATAGAGGCTACAAATGTAGAAAACACAAAGGGATGCACTTTATTTTGCCGAAACTAATAGAAAAATAATCCTTAGTAATGCCTGGATGAGGGTCACGTGGATTGATGGAAAGGAGTTCCAGTGAATTCTAGTCCAGACTTCTTAAAATCTTCGGAAGGGCCTAAATCCTTCTTTGTTCAAGGCCTTCACTACTGATAATTGCCTTCTTTACATAGAGAGAGAGACAATGAAAGCAAGATCCGTTGTTGGTTCTTAAACATAGAACACTTAATGATGAAGAGTTTCAGGATAAAATAGACATCCCAAGCAATCACTTTCGATTATTTGCTGGATGAGGTCTCCCGGGGGAAATTATCCCATGGCCCACGTTTCACCTCTTCCTTTAGATATGAAATAACTACAAATTAAGTCTCTGAATGCTCGATTGGTATTTATTAGAGTGCACATTCATTCTGAAACATGGGAATCATGGATCATGAATTTCTATCAAATAATGGATCCATTTGACGTATGTTAGACTAACCATTGTTTGTTTAGTTACTTGGCTGTGACTGCCGTTATAGTCTGAAACGGGTGTATTTGAGATTACATAAACATAGATGTTGTAATGGCATTATTTGATGATGAAATGTTGTGTCTCTTTTGGGTTTGATGATATTAATTTGAATCGTCCTTTTCCTCTAGAAGAAAAATCTAAAGTATCAAAAGACATAATGTAAAGCTGGCAATACACAGTCAATTCTCAATCTCCTCGTCCATCCTTAAATGGATTTAAGGGTGATCAATTTTGTTTAGTTCTTATCTATGCTTAGAGTCATCTATCTTGCTTGGATCATTGGTTTATCATTGCTAAGAAAAAGGTAACTTGCATGTTTTACGTTTATTATTGACTCTGAAGATTCCATGACTACCCCATATATGCATGTCATTACATATAATTACTATGTGGATGTATTCTCATGAGCTTTGGGTTGAATGATTCTCCTCATGGTTCTGCATCATGTGATTGTAAGACTAGCTTATAAGATTAACAAAAGCCATAAAAACTTGTTTTGGAGAGCTTAGTAATTCATTTCGATATTTCTGTCATAGCTGTACTTCTTTTGGATGGTATCATCTTTATTTGTTGGCTTATTTCATTAGGATATCCGAACATACTTCTCTTAATTGTAAACATTCATTTTTATCCATATCTGAAGTTTTGATTTGGATACGCATGTGGAATCATTTTTACCCACCAATTTTGAGTGGTTGCACTTCTATGAAATGGCTAGATTTTTCTAAAAAAGAATACGTGAGGTAGCATGACCCTGTTTCTCGTTGTTTGTCTCGTGTTTTTACTATTTTTAGATGTGGGGTGTGCCATCTTGTGTTTTACTGTTGTTCTCTGCTGATGTAATGTGATCTGATGGTGGGGAGCACCCACCTATGTAAATTATTATATGCATGCATGGATGCAGGTTGCAGGTACCAATTTTGGGAAAATATCCGATAAACAGGGGAAACTCTATCGGATTTTTGGCAGATTTCGATCCTATAATGTATTTAAAATTTGATGTCTTATGATGTGCCCAATTGACGGGATCCCGAACTCTAACTCAAGACACTCGGTAGCAGGGACCTTGCCATGGTACTATAGTGTTTGAGGTGCCTAGTACAGGTACTAAAATTTGGTATTGGCACGTTATGGCCTGGTGGGGACAATGGGTGCCCAACACCGGTTCGTAGGGCTAGGACCGTTACTTGTGTACTTGTGCCACCCTGCTTGAACTTTAAAAGGAGGATTAAAAGTTGATGAAACTTGGCTAAGCAAAGGATCGAATCCAAAATGCTGAACTTGTATTGACTCGGTCAGAGTCTACCAAATGGAATGCTTCGATCCTAGGGTCTTTTGATGAGACCCCAGGCAATCCACTAAGTCCCTAGGGCTTCGTTCTGGACATGGAACCCAATGAAATTAAACGATAGTAGGTCGACTAGGTGAGCTCGTAAGGCTGCACCCTTAGACTTGGTGACCCATGAGTTCACTGCTCGGGTAGAAAACCCGAGCTATTGCGTTAGCTGGAGGCTAGTGATGAGAACCTCATCATGAGCCATAACTAGCTCATTTTGACCTAATACAAAGGATAAAAGCTCCTATATAACTCAAGGAAAGGCTTAACTCAGAGAATTCTGAGTTTAAGGAGAAAACAAGTCATAAGGGGTAAAAATGCAATTTTACCAGTATAATCTGCATACAGGGTAATTCAGGGTCCAAACATAGGTCAAAGCAACCTAATAAGAATAAAAGTGGGATGAGATGATCTGGCAAGGGCTACAGCAATTCCAAGGAACTAAATGCTAATCTGTAACCCTAAAACAAACCCACTTCAATTCACGAGGTTCAAGGCAAAGAAAAA
This sequence comes from Thalassia testudinum, assembly GCA_037157565.1. NCBI lineage: Eukaryota > Viridiplantae > Streptophyta > Magnoliopsida > Alismatales > Hydrocharitaceae > Thalassia > Thalassia testudinum. The sequence continues at coordinate 8,976,228 of JAZHRO010000033.1, forward strand.
AATGGAATAAACCCTCTAAAATTCATATAAAAATAATCTCTAGGGTTTAGAACCTTCAATTTGACCTTAGGAACCCATCTTGACCTACATTGAGAACCATACCCAATTAATAACTTAATTTGGGTTTTTGCATAAATTGACCAGTCAAACAAGGTTTAATCTAGAAATAAAATTCACCATCAGATTCCTTAGGTCCTAATTAGTCATGTATAAAAACTTGAGCCTAAGAAGGAACCTTCTTGACTAACTTTACACTTTGGTCCTCATATATTTACTTTTTGGCCCTCAACTTTTGAACCCTCGCATTTTGACCCCTAACTCTCCTTCGTTCTTTGCGTTCAGGTCCTCCCTGCAAAACCTGCCAGCACCATGCTCCGGCGACCTTGCGCGGAGCATGGCGCCGCGCAGGGTGAGGGGGAGGGTCTGGCAAGTAAACCGGGGGTGCCCTGCGTCGTCAGCTGTCGCAGGGACACCCCCCTGGTCGCTGTAACCCACCATATCGGCCGTGCGAACGCACGGACGGTATGGGTTTCCATCTCCAGCGTCCTCCGGCGAGGGAGACACGTCGTCTCCCTCCGCCTTCCTCTCTGATTCGGTCCCTATAAATACCCCCGTCGCTCCACCGTTCTTCGCAGCTCGGTCCTGACGGAGAAAGACCCCCACTTCCTCTCTTCCCACTCCGACAGGAAGCCTTCCAGCTCCGGCGGCCTCTCCTCTTCCTCCTCGTCGCTCTGCCGCACTACCAGCTGCAGGGTTGCCCCCCCTCGCTCTTCCCGCGCCACGCCGTACCCAGCTGGCGCCTCTCCAGCCCTCTCCTCGCCGCCGCCCCTTCCCCTGGGCATCTTCTTCTCCGGCGACAGTCGATACGACTGTCGCCCTGCTGCTCCCCCTTCGTCCCTGCAAGTAAGTTAGAACTACTTCCCTTCCTCTCCTCTTTCTTTCCCCGGTTTCAATTTGTTCAATTAAGCCCTCGACCGACCCTGACCATTGTCACCCCCTTCGTCTCCGGCCACCCTCCGGTGAGATGCCCCCATCGCTCCACAGCCTCACACGCCTCGCCGACCCTCACCGAACCTCCTCCTCATCACACTGAGCACCCCCCACCCCTCCACTGCCACTCCACACCTCCGTATCGCTCCCCCAAACAAACCCATTTCTCCGGTTGCAGTCCGACCTAGGGCTGCCGCCAGACACCGCCTTGCGGCTTGCCGCACAGCTCAACACCTTCGCCGTGCCACGGCGAAGGTTCCCTAGTAGTTTGATCAGGCCGAGAGGCCATATTCGTGTCCGACAGGTTCTGAGGCTCGACCGCCATTAACGCCACATTGAAGCAGCTTCTCCCACGCTCCAGGCTTGAGGACTCCAGGTCTCCAGCTGCTGCGGATTACGGAGACTCCTGCGAAGGCAGCCAGCCAGCAACCGACGAAAATCGAAGCTGCAGCTGCAGAAGCAAGGCCGCGGTCTTCCAGCAGGCGCACGCGAGGAGAGGCCTCAGTTTAGTCCCACATCGGTAAGCCTCGCAACTCTTTCACCGTTTAAATTGTTTTTGTGAATAAGCCTTATCGCCTCAGCACACGGGGTGAGGTCCCCTTCACCCGCCCGATTACCCGGCCTCGTCCGCGCTCACGCCCCGCGGACCTGGCCCGACCCGACTTAGACTGACCTGCACTCCTCGCCCACCACGCACGCCGGTGGGCCTGGACCCGGGCGCGACCCGTACCTGGCTACCTGGCAGCTCTGGGAGAGCTATCCTATGAGCGGATTCTGTGAGAGAGAGACGCGGGGGAGGGTAGGGGTAGGTTTTGCCCGCTGATCAAGCTGTGTAAGTGTGCAGGCACAGGTGAAGAAGAACCGTGGAAGAAGACGAAGGCTGAAGGAAGGAGGATCACCGAGCGGCACTGTAGCAGCGTCGGTTTAAGTCGTCTGATTGAAAAATCAGACGACGTCCTGAAGGCAAAGAAGGAGAAGGAAGGCGAGGCAGAGGAGAACACAGAGAGACGAGCAGAAACAAGAACTGAAAGAAGAAGAAGAGCACGAGAAGAAGAAGGTCTGAAGAAAGGAAAAGAAGAAAAAGAAAGAGACGAGCAGAAACAGGAACTGAAAGAAGAAGAAAAGCATCACTACTACTGCAGATAAAGCAGAAGAGCCAAGCAGAAGAAGATAGGCAAAGAGAAAAGAAGAGAAGAAGAAAGAAGCCAACAAATTCTCTCTCTCTCTCTCTCTTTATTTTTTGTACAAGAAACTTGTATCTCTAGAATACAACTTGCCCCCTGAGTTCGACCTCGGGAACTCTTTTATCTCCGAGTAACAAATTTTATTAAACTGGTAATCACTTCTCTATACTATACTACGACGAAATAATAGAACTATAGAGGAAGGTAGCCCACCAGCTAGTAAGGAATCTGCCTCAAAACTTGGAAGGTTTCTGGCTTTGGTGACAGGCCCTGAGCTTTCATCGGTGTTTAGTACTTGAATGTATTCAAATTCGACTTGATGCGGAAGTACTTATGGCTCTAAGCTCTGTTGGCACCCACGTGCACAACGGGGGACATCAGGGTACGTGGTACTTGTAGCTAGAGGCTCACTGGGCACCTGTAAGTATGGAAGTGCTAGGGTACTGTGATGGATTGATTGAGACCTAGTCCGATGACAAATTGAGAAGACACAGCTGCAGACTTCACTCCTACAGGGAGTTGCTCCTAGTGAGAGCATTGGTATGGCTTGACAATTCTGACCAATCCTACGATAATAATCTTGTTTAACCTATGACTATTCCTTGTTTGACACTAATTGAGTTTGCGCTTCGTGGTCGCAAGGTATATGATGTGAAGAAAAGCATAATTTGAAATTAAGGTCTTTAAATCGTTGTAACACGCAACTTCGCAATTGCTTTTAAATTTATAACCTAGATAGGGTGAATATCTAGGGTCGTCCAAGGATGCAAGAATGCACTTTAAATACTCTTGCTTGACATTTGGAAATCAACTTTCTTTTTGGGATTTTCTTAATATAAGATTTTTTTTTTTAAGTTTTGAAATAAAAGGGGCAATTGAATATGAAGGAAGACTACACTAGAATTACTAAAGCTTAAAAGCTAAGTGACAAAATAATTCCCTCTCTAAGCTAACCCTATGTACGTGAAGACTTAGGGTAATTATAGAGAGTGTGTGAGTGCATTGGAGTAAAAAGCAATAAATTCACTGAAAACAAGAATTTTAGAAAATGCAACTTTATATATATGGAGAAAAGTATTTTACAAGATCGCTAATAGAGGAATGCTTCTACTATTAGAAATGAAAATACAGAAAATGGAAACACTAAACCTCCTAGTGATGTTGGTGAAGAAGAGAAGATCCTTGCTCCAAGCTCAGTTGCTCCTAGGCTTAAAAAAGATTTCTCCTTCTCCTTCCTTGAATGCTCCTCTAAGTTGGTGAGATCCTTCTATTGGCATGCCCTAGATGGGCGTGCCCTTGCTCCTCCAAAGGTGGAAGAACTGCACCTTAGAATCTTCTCTCCAATGGGTGACGTGCACCACCCTCAAGAACTCCTCCTGGACATCCTTCTTGCCTGGCTGGTCCTTTGGCTGGTGTGGGCACAAGAGAGAAGAGAAGAGGGGAAGGCACCAAGGGGATAGAGTGTCCCCTTAATCTTCTTCTTCTCCTTCTTCTCTTAGCCGTGGGTATGGTGGAATTGAAGGTGGAAATGGGTGACAATAATGGAGCCAAAGGTGTCCCTCATGGTGGTGGTTATGGGCCTTTTTATAGAGGGGTTAAGGGGGTAGGTAGGCGTGCATGGCATGGATGGCTAGGATAGGTATTTGGTGGTGGTTAGATGATCTAAGGGCCATGGATGGGTGGCGCCCAACCAAGGGATATGAAGGGGGTTTGGTGGCCTTTGGTTGGATGGCTAGGATTGCATGATGGAGGTGGTTAGGTGATTCTAAGGTGGAGGGTGTTTGGTACCGCCTAAAGGGATGTCATGGGGGTAGTTATGGGTGGCTAAGGGATGCCTAAGTTGGCGCCAACTAAGGAAAGGTGCCATGCTTTTGGCGCCAGCTAAGGATGGTTATAGAAGGGGTGTAGATGGAGGGTTGAGATGGGTTGTAGGGGTTGGTGTAAGGCTAGGATGTGGGGGTTGTTTTGGCGCCAAAGAGTGGGTTTCTAGAAGGGTATTTTGGAGCCAAAACAAGGTCCCTTTTGGTGGTGGTTGAGGGGTGAAGAGGCACCATGTTTTGCCGCCAAGGTGAAGAGGTGCAAGGGGGTGTGTTTTGGCACCAAAATAGGTGGGTTAGGGTTAAGTTAAGTTTGGGTTAAGGAGGAGGATGGACAGCCATAGAGTGGATAGCTTAGTTGAACCTAAGCTAAGCTAGCTTAACTAGCTTAGCTAGTAGGGTAGTAGTAGAGGGACCTAGGGTTTAGGGAAGAGGAGCTGAGGGAGAGTTGTCTAGAGCTGCACTGGAGTCGGTGACTGCTGAAGAGGATAGCAAGGAGCTACTTTAGCTGGCTTAGCTTGCTAGTTCTTTGTTAGCTGCTAAGCAAAGCTAAAGTGAACTGGCTTCTGTTGAATTATGCTGAGGTGAGTTGGGTCTGATCCTCTTGGAGATAACCTAGCTAGCTGGAGTAGCTTGCTTAGGTTAAATACCTTAGTTCAATTCGGTTGAGCTAAGTGGAGTTTTCAGGAACTAGACTTGAGCTGGCATGAGCTAGTTGAAGTCATCTTCAGCTGTTTTGAGTTGAGTGGAGCTGGAAGTAGCTGGACCTGATATGAGGTGGACTCCTGTCAACTTAGTTGAGCTAGCTAGAGCTCCCAGTGAACTGATTGGAGCTAAGATGAGCTAGACTCAACTAAGTTGAGCTGGATCTGTGCTGACTTGAGCTAGGTTGAGCTAACTTGAACTACCTTGAGCTGTCATTCAACTAAGATGAGCTAAATGGAGCTTAAGAGAGTTTGTATCCAGATATGGTGAGCTGGATTTAGCTGAGTCCCAGTTAGATTGAGCTTCTTCTTCACCTGTTGCCTTCCTGAACGTTAGAGTTTTAGAGGTTTAGCTATCTGACAATCCCTAACACTCAAGTACACATGTCAAAAACACAAAAATAATACACTGCATGCTTAACCTAAGGGATGCCTAAATGCAGCCCAGAAACCTATTTGCGAAGGTAAAATCGTAAGAACTAGGTTTGTTTTAGGGCATAAGAATAATGATAAACTAACGTGTTTTATCACACCCTCATGCTTATCTTTTACTAGTCTCTTATCAAAACTAATTTTTACAAAATGAATTTTTGGGGAAAATTAATTTTTTTACTTTTGAGGAGAAAAAGATTACAGGACCTTGGTTGGTTAAAACACGAGAGGCACGGGATTTGTTAAAGATAAATATCAGGATTCATTTTCGGCTTCAAAAATTAGATAGATCAGGATCAATCTATCCTCAATAAATTTACAAATTAACTCATTGTTAATTTAAATGACCCGAAACTATTTTGCAGTTAGGATTTCTTTGGCTCTTGAATTTGATTCACAACTTGCATAATCTTTTAAAACTTTGTGTCTGTGCTTGTGAATGGCAACATTTGTAAGGTTGTGTCCTTGTTAAATTTTTTTTAAAGTCCCCCATGCTTATTCTTTGCTTAAGCTTATAACAGATGTATCAGAATCATTTTTCCTGTTACCAATTCTCGAGGGGGTTTTGGCATCAACATTGCGAGATAGTACTGTCCAAGACACCACCTAGGAGCTCACAACCCTAAAACACAATGCGGTGTAAAGGGACGCTCCAAGCAAGCTCAAGTTCTTGCTCCGATGCTATGGGTAGATCATCGTCCAAGACGCTTGAGCTGCAAAATATGCCTTAATGCTCCATCTAAAGATATGAAATATAGATATAGAGCAGCGCCGAGGTGGTAACATGTTGACATCACATCCTCAAAGGAGGTTTTTTTCCTCCTTCTTGGTGGTGTAAACTCTAACCAATCATCTACTTCGGACTTCACTAAGGCTAAACGAGGGGTTTTTCTAATTTCTAAATGTTTTTTAGGTGTTGGCTTGTGTGTGAAATTTGACACAATAATTTTCCAAGAGATACAAATTTTGGATTGGAAACTAAGCCAGGTAATTTCCAGGTCACAAAAGGACTTCAAGAAATCTGAATCATCATGAGTTTATGTGGAATTTAGAGGAGGATACTTGATCTAATTTAAAAATAGATCCAAAGATTCTAACAATCAGATCCGTATCCTTAGTTTGTTAAAGATTAAATCCCATTGTACCATAAAATGAATATTTTAACCTTAGTCTTAATTTCAAAATTTCCTCAAAATTTTTCAACATTTTTATTTTTTTGGGTATGCATGCAGAAAATGAAACAACAATAAAATTGAATGTTTTGGAGTTTTGAAAATCCTAATTTGATCATCAAAATTTGAAAACACCTTCCATGCTTAAGATATGGCATGTCTGCATGTAGTTGGGAGGGAAAAGAGATTACCTTGGTGAGGGCGGTCAAAATTTAGATAAGCAAAACCTCGAAAGAAAAGAAAAACAAAAAGTGGGAAAAAACAATGGGTTACCTCTCATTTAGTGCTATCTTTTACGTCATTCAGCTGGACATGAATTTATGCACAGAAGACGAATCATCGTGTAGATAATTGGACACTTGAATCCTTACATGAAAAAGGTCTTCCTTTAGATCCCCTAAAAGATGAGTGGTAAAAATATGGGGATCAAAGTTGTATGGAAAAATGGAAAGATAACCCGAGTTTGACCATTGTTTTAGTTCATGATGAATATCAAACTCGGGCGGGTTTGGTGGTGGGTCCAATAGAAAGGGAGTGAGAGAGAAATGATGAAGGTTGGGTGAGGGTAGTGTGCACATCTTAGGAGAACGAAGCTGAGACAATTTGGTTTCCAATCATATTTCTGATTGATCTACCAATTTAATGGTTTGATCAACCAAAAACTTATTGTGGGTCTCTCAATCTCGTGCAAGATCGACAAAAGTGGTAAAATCTCCATTCTCATGTCGAACGGACACACCAAGAAAGATAAGAATGAGAGAGTGAGGGAGATAGTGGAAGGAGTTTTTCTGCTCTTATTGTGTGTTAAATGAAAGCCTCCTCGTGGCCCTTATATAGAGCCCACAACCAAACGTTTAAAAAAATTTCTGTTTTCTGGAAATACAGCAATAGATCGACCAATTAAGTCTATTGATTGACAAAAATAAATTGATCGATCAAACTTAATTTTTTGGTCGATCAAACCAATTGGTCGACTAATTTCAATATTTGATCGACTAATCTAGGTCAAAATCGTAAAATTAAAAATCCGTAGCATAAGTGTCAAAGTTGTTGGTGCTAGAGCACCACGATCATTTGTTTTGATGATAACAAAACACGTGTTATTTAACATTTGCAATTTGAGTCCTAGATTTCAGGTCAATTGCAAATGAGGATGTGTTTAGACGGAGTTCGAGCTCGCATCCAGGACGGATTGGAGGAGCTTGACGGAAAACAGAGGAGGTTCGCGTGGAGCGACAGATTGGAGATGGAAGACAAGAAGAATAGGATAGATTCTTTTTTATCCTTTCATGTATCTCTTGTATTTATTTTCTTGCTCTTTTTGATTCCTTAGAACATTATGTTAAAGAGCCTCAAAGTACCCTAAAAGTAGTCCTAGGAACACCTGCACAACCCTAGGATACTTAGGTTTTCTGTAGAATACTTAGAAAACCAATATAGGGTTCAAACAGCACTTCCAGACGTCTAATTCCAAAATCAGACGTCTGATAAAGAATTTTAAGACGTCTGACTGTTGTTTCAGACGTCTGATAACTGTTAGGCTGGACATAGTTAGTTCTGTCTGATGAAATCAGACGTCCAGACCTTAGACCAGACGTCTTAGGAGACGTCTGATGACTTTGCCAGACGTCCAGTTAGTGAACCGTTGGCTGGCTTAGAAAACACTCAAGATTATGACCGTTAGAGCCTTATCAGACGTCCATAGGACTTTCCAGACGTCTGATAAATGACCGTTTTGCCTCGGCTGACCCAAAATCTCTTCTCAGAGATTTTCTAGCCGTTGCAACATTTGGAAATCAATTCCCACAGTAAAAGTAGGTTTCCAGACGTCCAGACATAGTGCCAGACGTCCTGTATGTCGTCTGATGGACTTGCACAAAAACCCTGTTTAGATCTGATTCAAGTCAGGGAGAAACCCGCATAGAATCAGACGTCTGACCTTGGAATCAGACGTCTTAAAGTGGCCTTCCAGACGTCTGATGCCAGAATTAGACGTCTGATAACCCTGTCAAATGCAATCATTGTCCTGATTTCGGCCTGATTCTCTTGGGCTTTGCACCCAACGGCTATGGAAGCTTTTCCAAGCCTTCCAAAGCCTTCCTAAGGCCTCTATAAATAGAGGGGAACCTTTGTAACACAAACACACTAAGAGAAACAAGAGACACACCTAAGCAACTTAGTTCCACTCTTTTGTGTCCAATTGAGGCCCTCGCTCTCCAAGCTCTAGTTTCATTCTCTTGAGAGCATCAAGCCTTCGCGCGCCCGCTCTCCCGCCCTGTTGATAACGAGAGCGACGTAGCGCCGTCGCGTGGCACACGCACCGCGTCATCATCGACGCACTCCTTGCAAAGGGGAGTTTCCTATTTCCTATAGAAGCTAGGTTTAATTTTGTTGGCTCTATAGGATTGTTGTTTTATTTTATCTTTGTCTTTTGGTTGGGTATTTGCTTTGCGAATTCCCGTCTCCTTCGTGGGACAAAATCCTTCTCGTGGAGAGAAGGGGTTGAGGAACGCTACCCTCGTACTTGTAGCGTGGTTGTATTGAGGTTGAATCACCCTCGTTCAAAGTGATTCGGTTAGTGGATTTGATCAACTAGGTTGATCGGAAAATCCTAACTCGAGAGGGTTAGGTGGTGGTTTTCACCCGGTTTGGGTTTCCACCTAAAAATTCCTGTGTACATTGTGCGATTGCTTATTTTTGTGAGATTGCTTTATATTTTCATTTCCGCATTTTATTACGTCACCCCTCCTGGTAGGGACGAACCTTCAAAAGTTTCAAGTTCCAAATTGATTCTCACCAGAGCTCGAGCCGGGGCAGGGCTGGGTGCACGTGCGTGTGTGCGTGGTCCCCAGCCCCACCACTCACTCTTTGCTTCTTAACCCATGGGAGGTAGAAGCCTTTTACACCCACCGAGAGGTTTGTCCACTTTCAGTGTGGGACTAAAAACCTCTGTCAAATCTCACTGATTTCATCATGGATTCGCATGTCATCGTATAACAATTGCATCCCAATTGATACAATTAGGCTCTTAAATCCAACAAACCCCTACAAATTCATCGTTGAAATTCAACGGTAAATTCCTCAGCTACTACACTCTACTTTCAGTAAAGCTACCTTCCGGTTTGAACCCTTACCTGAGTCATTCACTTTCACCACTATAGGAATAAAGTGAAACTAATCTCGAACTCTAGACCTTTGATGTGGGGTGCATGGTGGTGACAATAGAATGAAGTTCTTGGTGATAATCTTCAGGGTTGGTGCTCTTAAGGGTTATGCACCCTATCCTGTTTCATGAGTGTAATTGGGAAAGATCCTATTCCCTTACCTGCGGCCCACAGTAACACTCACATAGGTGGCGTTCTCCAAGGATGCTCTGCTCAAATCTTACCAAAAGTCTTGAACCCCTTCAGAGCATTTGCTATTCCTAAATTTGCAACTTAAGACACTCAGGCTTCTAGGGATTGGACTCAGATACAAAAAAATATAATAGTGAGTGCCAACTAATTCCCCATACAGCTTGTTGTTACCAGATTGAACCTACTTTGTGGGATCTCCACTTAATTAGGTTCGGTCTGCTGCGGGTGAACTCCCAATGGGTCTCAGTCCCATCTCATGCCTAAACTTAAGGATTAAAGATCTATTAAGTTCTTTAGTAAATGGATTTGCTGTGTTATCCTTGGATCATATAAATTCCACAACAATCACTCCTTGAGACACTAAATCCTTTACAGACTTTAGTTTGATTTGGATATGTCTCCTTATTTTCTGATTAAACTTTGAACTCTTAATCTTAATTATAGCATTCATGCTATCAAAATGCAAAGATATCGCAGAAATTGGCTTACCCACCATAGGGATTTCTATAAGAAGTCCCTTTAGCCATTCAATTTCAATTCCAGTGGTGTCCAAAGCACATAGCTTAGCCTCAAAGGTAGACCAGACTAAAATGGTTTGTTTTGCATATCGCCAGGAGATTGCATCGCCTCCAAGGGTAATGACATGCCCTGTAATACCATTATTCTTAGAATCCTCCATTTGATCAATCCAACTTGCATCACTATATCATTCCAAAACTAAATGATATTACCATATGTAAATTAAGGGAAACAGTTCCCTTTAAGTACCTAAGTACTCGGTCTAAGACATCCCAATAAGTATGGTCAGGACAACTTGTGTATCTACTCAACTTAGACACGGAGAGAGAAATATCCGGTCTAATACAGTTAGCCAAATACATCAAGCTTCTTAAAATCTGTGAATATCTTAATTATGAAACAAGTGTTCCACTTTTATTCTTATAGAGATTTTTTGATGAATCAAAAGGAATGCTAACAACCTTGCAATTTTCATAGTCAAATTTCTCAAGAACCTTCTCAAAATAATAAGATTGATAAATAGTTATCTCCTCTGCTAATCGAATCAGTTTGAGGCCTAGGATCACATTTGCAACACCTATATCCTTCATCTCAAACTTACTATTCAAGAATAATTTAGTTTCATTCACAATTCTATTGTTTGATCTAAACAATAATATATCATCTACATATCGGCATAGGACAATACACATATGCTGAGGAATGCATGTTGATTAATGTGATTGAGGAAGCAATTGACACATGCAACTTTGACCCACAACCCTCTGTGGTAGACTCGTCACACTGCAAAGAGGTTGCTGATTCAGTCTATTCCCAACCTCTTCCCTTGATTTTCCTAATGAATCTTCACTTGCAATATCTTTACCTTCAATTCAGAACCCACCTCAGTTGGAGTTAAAACCATTGCCTGAGAACTTGAAGTATGAATTCTTAAGACCTGAGAAGACTCTCCCAGTGATTATAAGTGCAAAACTAACCAGGGAGCAGGAGATGAAATTACTTGAGGTCCTTAAGGAAAATAAAGAGGCAATTGGTTGGACCATTCATGACTTAAAAGGGATCAAGCTCTCATATGGTTGTCACAAAATTTATTTAGAAGAAGGATCCCAGCCTTCTTGTCAAATGCAAAGAAGACTTAACTCTAATATGTGAGAAGTGGTTAAGAAGGAAATAATAAACTAGCTCGACGCTAGTATAATCTAGCCAATCTCAAATAGTCCCGAGTTAGCCCTGTGGAGATAGTTCATAAGAAAATTGGGATGACCGTGGTGACTAATGAGAAAGGCAAATCTATGACGGGCTTCCTCCTGGCAAGTTTGTAGTGATTACAGGAAGTTGAACACAACCACTATAAATGATCATTTCTCTCTACCTTTCATCAATTAAATCTTAGAAAAGTTGGCTAGGTAGAAATTCTTCTATTTTCTGGATGGATATTTGAAATATAATTAAGTTTCTATCCACCTCGAGGACCAGGAAAAGACAACCTTCACATGTCCCTATGGAACCTTTGCATGCCATAGGATGTTGTTTGGGTTATGCAATGCACCCGCGACTTTTCAAAGTTGCATGCTCGCCATTTTTTTTGACATGGTGGGGGATTGTCTATAAGGGTTCATGGATGACTTTTTTGTCTTTGGTGATTCATTTGATTCCTGCCTATCCAATCTTGAATTGGTCTTTAAGAGGTGTATCAAGACTAAATTGGTCCCTAGCTAGGTGAAGATCCACTTTATGACATGTTCTGCATGCAAGGATAAGTGTGAAAATACGCTTTCGTTGTAATAAGTGGGCGTAGAACTCTTGAATTTATATTCAAAATCAAACTTAGAGAATTATGAAACATAGTTTTCAAATCGAAGTCCAAGCCATTCGCAGGGAGGTAGATTGATTAATTTGCTTCCTAAGATCTAAGAAATAGATGAAGTAATCTAGATGTGAAATCAACGCTAACTATAGAAACTAAAACTGAAGTAAAATCTGCTAGAACTAATAGCATGCAATTACTAGATATAGCAACTAGAATAATAACTAGAAGTAAACAAATAACTTGAAGAGAAGTTGAAGAAAATAATTAGAACTTTATTGCAATCAGGAGTTTAAATACCAATAGAGGGTAAAGATTACAACTAGGACTAGAGGCAAGATTCTACTAGATTGTAACTTGGACTAGAATAATAAATTCTAGTGCTAGAGATCCTCGAAGGGGAGGCATAGATAGCGGCATAGTAGCGAATGCAAAGGTGCATCCAAAAACTTCGAGGGGAGGGTGTGAAAATGAAAAGGACTAGTTCAAATTGGTGGTGCCTTTTTGGAAGTAGAAAGAATTAGCTCTTTTAAGGGGTCTTGGCCTATGCTTTTATAGAAGGGATGAAGGCTTTCTATTGGTTTATTGAGAGGGCCTTGGATTAATGAGGTGGCGGCTAGGATTCAATCCAAGGGTTGCAGCTAAGATAGGTGTAGGGAGGGCTCTTGGATTTTCAATCAAGGGAGGAGATGTGGCGAGCCAATAGGGGTGGTTCTAGAGGGATAAGGTTAGGATTTCGTAGGTGTATTTAATGCCATAGGTTATAGGTTTGATGGTTGGGATTTCATGCTAGGTGGCTGGCCTTAATGAAGAGGATAAGCCGTAGGAGGGGGCAGCTAAAGAGGTTGTTGAAGGAGGATAAGTTCTAGGGTTTGCTAAGGATCAAGAGATGGGACTTCTTTGGAAGGTGGTGGTCGGCCCTTAGAGGATTTAGGAACATGTTTGGTTGGCCACTAAGTGATAGGATAAGGGGAAGGTGGCGGCTGAAGGGTAGAGGCTAGGATAAGGTAGGTTTTAGGTTTTTTAGGGCTTGGGTTTTCTAAGGGATATAACCTAGTTTGACCGACCAACTAGGTTAGGAATTGAGGTCCTTGGCTAGCCACCATAGGTGGTTGATTAGGCTAGCTATCTGGGTGCTAAGTGTAGGAAATTAGGCTACTAAATAGGCTAGGATTAGGTCCAATTGGATTTCCAAATAGGGCCACCAACTTGACTCAGCCTCCTTCTAAATGAGCTTAATTTCATATCTTCCTCCTACCATGGTTCAATTAGCCTGAAACCTAGCAGCTACATATGTATGAACAAAAACATCAAAGCACCAGATATAGCTAATGGAAAAATTTCATAAAAACCCTAAACTTATGCATTATTTACAGAATACATTAATTGACTAATTTAACATAAATAAAAGCATTCTAACCAAGATTACCCTCAGACTAACATTAGTTAGACATTAATTAATGTAAATATATATGAAATTATCATGACTGAAGTAGGAATTATCTTGGGCCATGTGATTTCAAGCAAGGGGATTAAGGTAGATAAAGCAAAGGTTGATGTAATCCCTACACTTCCCTCACCCACATCGGTAAAATAGATAAAATCATTCCTTGGCCATGTGGGATGTTACAGAAGATTCATTCAAGACTTTTCTAAGATTGCTTGACCCTTGAGCAATCTTCTGGCCAAGGACTAGTTGTTCAAGTTTGATGAATCATGGCAAAAGCATTTGATTTATTGAAAACGGCAGTCATCTGTGCTCTGATGTTGCAACCACAGGTATGGGCGACCTCCTTTGAGATTAAGACCGACGCATCTGATTTTGCGGTCGAGGCTATTTTCGGTCAAAAAATTGACAGAAAGCTCTTTGTGATTTACTATGTTAGCAAAACTCTGGATGAGGCCTAGAGGAATTATACAGTGCAAGAAAAGGATTTTCTAACCATAGTTTTCGTATTGGATAAATTCAGGGCTTATCTCTTAGGATCTCATGTAATCATTTACACAGACCACTTGACCTTGAAACATCTCTTGGCCAAGAAGGATGCCAATCCTCGGCTCATTAGATGGATCTTACTATTACAAGAATTTGACTTGGAGATTAAAGATAAAGTCGGAGCACAAAATGAAGTTGTTGATCATTTATTAAGAATCTTAACTATTACCCCTTATCCAAAAATTTTGATTTCCGATTCTTTTCCAAATGAGACTATTGTTGCAATCTTAGGCGTCCAAACCCATGGTTTGCTGACATCGTAACTTATTTGGCTGTTTGTCAAGTCCCCCAGGATTGGACCAAGCAGCAAATAGATATACTCATTTTCGAGACCAAATATTACTTTTGGGATGACAAAGACCTATATCACATCAGTACAAATCAGATTATTCACCGATGTGTACTGGGAAATGAATTCCAGAGTATTCTTGAGTTTTGCCACGCATCTATGTGTGGTGAGCATTTTTCTAGTAAAAAGATGGCTGTGAAAATTCTCTAATCTGGGTTCTATTAGCCTTCTTTATTGAATAATGCCATGATTTCTCGAGGTCATGTTCTCGATGGAAGCTCTCCGGAACATTACCAAGAGAGATATGATGCCTCTAAACTTGATTCTACCTGTAGAAATCTTCGATGTTTGGGACATCGATTTCATGCGACCCTTACTACCTTCATTTGGGCACCAATACCTTTTGGTTGCAGTTGATTACGTGTCCAAATGGATTGAGGCAATTCTCACCTTAACCAACAACCACAAAGTGGTCATCAGCTTTGTCCGAAAAAATATATTTAGTCGGTTTGCGATACCCAAGGCTATCATCAGCGATAAAAGTACTCACTTCACTCACACCCAATTCAAGAATTTATTAGCCAAATACGAAGTGAATCATTGGATATCAACGCCCTATCACCCCCAGACGAATGGACAGGCCGAGGTATCAAATCAAGAGATTAAGAATATTCTCCAAAAGATGGTTAGGTAGGATAGAAAGGATTGGACTCAAAAGTTGGATAATGCACCCCAGCCTACTATACTGTGTACAAGATGCTAATCAACATGTCACCTTAGCATCTGGTGTTCGGCAAAACGTGCCATTTACCCATAGAAATCAAACACCGGGCACTTTGGGCAGAAAAACAGTGCAATCTTGACTTAGACCAGGTTGGGAAAACCAAGAAACTACAATTATTTGAATTGGAGGAGCTTAGAAATGAGGCGTATCAAAATGCCAGAATATATAAGGCCAGGACCAAAGCTCTTCATGACTAGATGATTTCTCGCAAGAGCTTTGAGTCAAACTAGAAGGTTTGACTTTTCGATTCTAAACTTAACCTCTTCCACGACAAACTTAGGTCTAAATGGAACAACTCATGTTGTGAATCGTGCATTTCCAAACGAAGTCATCGAAAACTCTGACCTAAGAACGGGTAATATTTTCAAGGTCAATGGATAGCAATTCAAACCTTTTGTCGACCACGTTACACTTGATCCCAACTTAAACAAGGTTGCATTAACCTTGGTCTGAAATTGACTAGACCGTGGCCAGCTGAAGGCACTAAATTCAACGCTTCCTGGAGGCAACCAAGTGACTTTACAGGTTGTACACACTCTTTATTTTTTTTAGCCTTATAAGTTGACTGGATTCAATACGCCATTCAAGTGCTCTTCTTGCACTCTACACTTGCATCCTTATGTAATACATTGTGGACGTTGCATATATTCCTCAATTAATTTGTCAACTCCATAGAGTTTTCTATTTATTTTCCATATAAAAAAATAAAAAAATAATGCTAGGAAATGAAAACTTGGGCATTAGAAATTATCGACCTTAGGAAAAAATACAATAAGATCTTGACACTTAGACTCTTTAGGTTTATTGACTTAATTAACCTGGATATCCACTAAGATGTAGACTTGTTTCTCAAGTTCTTGCCATTTTAAAATAGACTTGAAATAGATAAAATAATATGGGGTGATAAGTATGCGAGTTATTAACCTGCCCTGTGATTTGAGGAGCCTTGGAAGTCTAAGCATCTACACACCTATAGCACTAACTCATTTTACAGACAATCATAGTGGAAATCAGGTAGCCAATAAATAGACTAGGGTGGTATGGCTGTGATAACTCTACATTTGGTGGCAATAATTCTGTTAATTGGGGTTTATCTTAAGGGTAACATGTACAAATAGCACATCATAAATGGGCATGGGAGCATTACATGCATTGCACATTGAGATTGCTTATAATCAGTGTTAATGGCCATTTGTACAAGTTCATGTCAAAATAGGTCTCAGATGAGTGATTGGACCGCACGGATGGATTCAGAACGACGAACGGAGTCCAACGAACTCAAAATCGATCAAATCCGACCTTCAGAGCTCCCGCAACTAGCCCAAGAAGTTTTGGTCATTGATCTGATGATCAACGGCCCACAGGAGGCCACGTGGCAGCATCTGATGCGCCCACACCCCCGGCACACCTCATCAACACGTGCCCTCGATTAGATCCTGACCGTTGGATTCTCTTCCAACGGTCAACCCACGTTGCACCCGATTTCGTCGCCGCGACAAAGCGCGGTGCGCAATACAACGGTCCGCGCCTCGTCCTTACATAGAGAGGCGAGGGTTCAACCTGCCCTACACCTCACTCGTTGACCTCTGCACGCGCTGCGGCTAAATCAAGCTGCCCAATCAGTAGCGAACGGCGTAGATGGAAGCCACGCGGCGCAACGGATGCACGCGGATGTTCACGCATGCGATGACGCGTGAGGTGCATGCTGTGCAAGCGCAATCCTTAGCGCGCGCTCTCGCGACGCCTCAACCATCCGATCATCGATTGGACGGTGCACAGCAAGTGCACGCGGATCGCGGGCGCAGCGCGCGGGGGAGAAGCACGGGCGGGCGAGGAAGACCTGCGGGTAGGGGGCTTCACTGACATTTCCGGGGCGGTTTTAGTGACGTCCTGGACATTGCTAAAGCCTCTACTTAATTTAGAAAACCCTTCTTCCTATATAACCCCCTTCCAGCTACCCATGCAGAGGCATTGAAGACACTTGTAATCCTTCTCCCCCATTCCTAGCTTCTCTTAGCACATCTTGTACTCGCCGAAGTTGACAAGCCACCGACAGAGCCCTCCTCCACCGCCATGGCCTCCTCGCCTCCTCCTCTCTCTTTCTCTCTCCCTTTACTCTAGTTTTACTTTACTTTTGTTTATGCATTTGGCTATTGTTGTAAAACTCAAGTTGCATGTTAAACGATGCTGTTTCTTATATAGCTATTGCCTCTCTCTTTTGATTGAGTTTTTCTTATCTGGATTTGCATGAATGCTATAAAGACTCTAACCCTATTCTCTCTCTCTCTCTTTCTCTCATATTCTCTTTTCTCCCTCGTGTTTTCTCGTGCGCAAGTAAAACCCGCCATTTCCGTTACAACTAAATGACAGAAAAAGCCGATTTCACGCCTCCTTGTGTTCGACACTCAGATCCACCTCCGTTTCCATGTTTAAAATCGGCCTTGCGAACCCGAGCTGCAATGACCTATTTAGACATACACGTCCGTCGCATGTCAGTTTTTGGCACCGTTGCTGGGGAGGCAACGGATTTATTTTGTCGCTTTCATTTTGCATCCATACTCACATCATCTAACTCATTTTCTCCCTCTACTTGATTGGTTGCAGGACTTCGACGCCTGGGCGGCGAAGGAGTGCGACTAGTGACGGGGGAGATGGAGTGAACGCAGCAAGGACTGGTTGTGAGTATTGCTCTACCCATGGTTGTTTGTTTGCCTAAAAAAATATAAAAGAATTAAAATTGGAGAAAAATTGACGTGGTGAATGATTGCTTGATCCTCATTTTAAACCCATCCCCTAACAAAAAAAATACACTCTAACATTCTTAATGACATAATCTCTTTGGTGTTTTCTTTTTCTTTTTTGAGTGTTGTTTGCAAAGCCACCATGACTTGACTTGGGCCACATCACTCACCTTAAAATCGGCTCACCTGGTAGATTGCATGAACAGTAGGATGAGAACATTAGGGTTGTTTGGTAGGGCCTCCTCACTCTTAAGGAAATCCACTCTCACTCGTTGTGTGTAAAACTTGGCGTGCCCACTTGAAACTTGTTTGGAAACAGTACGACACTTCAACCCTAAAAGACATTAAAGTAAGGACAAACGTTAAAAGACACTACATCTTAAATCCTTGCTTGAAAACTAGGTCTTGTTTGGTGCACACACATTTCAATCGGATAACTAAGAGGCACCACCCCAGTCAACACCTCATCACATGTCTGGAGCACATGCACTAACCTAGGCCCTCATTAAAATAGAGTAGACGTGCCCTAAGCAGGACTGGTTTAAGCCTCGAAAGGCATGATTTCGATTGCTAGACACTCGGCCTTCATTCCCTTTGTAAAATCTAGTGACTCGGCTGCGGGGAAGTGTCAAACGACCACGGTTGTGGGGTCTACGGAATTGGTGGCGCAAGCCAAAGGAGGAACCTTCCTCATAATCCCCTCGTAATCAACCTGGCCAGATTAGCCTTGGAAAGGGCGATTACGTGCCTACAGTCGTGATGGTTCCTCTTTAGATTTCTAGGTTCCCTAAGGAATATACTATGAGGACTAGTCTTATCTGCTTGTTTGAGCATACACGCTTCTTGCATCTATTTTCTCTGCATCCCTCTCCGTTCTTCTCTAGTGTATGCATGGGAGACGATCACTTCATCCTGGGCTGTTTGTTTTGGGATGGGAAACCTAGGAGAGACTTGATCTTGCTAGAGATATGGCCGAACCTAGAGTAGATGAGGTTGAGGACCAACCTCCACCAGATACGATGGCCATCATCCAAGCCCAGATTAATGCAAACCACCAGCTTCAGCAACAACAGATCCACACTATCATGCAAGCCATACACCAGTTGCAAAACCCGTAGGGACAACCACCACCACCTTTGTAGAACCCGTAGGGGCACCCTCCACCTGATCCACCATGATTCCAGAACCAACCTAGACCCCTTCATGACTTTTACGATCCGTCTGCTATTCGGATCGAACCACATCTTAGGGTCCCTGAAGGGAGAGATGATTTTGAGCTAAAACCTAATGTCCTGAGCTTGATTCAAAGTCACTTCCATGGAAGCTCAAATGAGGACCTCTTCCAACACCTAGAGGACCTTGACTGGATCTCCCAGACTATCAAATCCAGGAACATCAGCTTAGACATTGTTTTGATTAAGATGTTCCCCTTCTCACTGAGAGACAAAGCATCTCACTGGCTTAGAACTTTAGGAAGACCTATCTCCACCTGGGAAGAACTGAGGCATGCATTATTAAAGAAATTCTTCCCCATAGGAAAGACCAATGCCCTCAGAAGAGCCATTACCACCTTTGCACTCCAGGGCGGGGAACAATTCCATGAGGCGTGGGAGAGATTTAACAAATTGTTGAGGAAATGCCCACACCATGGGGTTCCAAGGTGGCAATTGGCCCAGATCTTCTACCATGGTCTGGACAGCAACCTTCGGAACTTTGTCGATGCCTCATGTGGAGGAAACTTTCTAAACAAAGACAAGGAAAGCGCATTTGAGCTTTTCGAGTCTATGAGTGAAAATTCGCTCAATAATGCCTCCATGACCTAGTTTAGTCGATCCAGTCAACCTCATGGTGGGATCTATGAGGTAGAAGAAAATTTTGGAGTGGTTGACATGGATTTCATTGCCAAGAAGTTGGATTGAGTGGAATCGATGGATAAGAAGATAGATGAACTATTTAACTAGACCAAGAACCCACTACAGACTCTCTCCCTAGCAAAGGGAGTTCACAATGTCGACCTAATTCAACCACTAAGCTAAATGCACTTGGAACAACCCCTAACCATGTTTTAGGGAGGGACCTTTGCTCCCTCGACACCTGATTATTCTCTTCCCTCCCCCTCGGCACCTTCTATCTTTAAAGATGTCCAGGCCATCTAAGGATATTTCAAACCTGACCCCTTCTCCAACACCTACAACGCCGGATGGTGTAATCACCTAAACTTCACTTAGACAAACCAGAAATCGAACCCATTTTAGAACCAATCCAGGTCAAACCATCAGCCAAACCTGACTTCCTATCAGCAAGATCCACCGATTGGACCCCCTATAATCCGAATAGGGTGATCCCTCCCCCACAAAACCAAATGGTCACCTTGATGAAAATGATGGCTGACATGAACCAGAAACAGCAGGAGGAAATGGCATTAGTGTGGGGACAGTTGAGCCAGCTGTTGGATTTTAAACAACAAGGATCCTTTCATTCTCAGCCACAACCGAACCCACAAAATGTGATTAAAAGAGGCCCCAATTCGCAAGGGTTCCAAGGCAATCCTAGTCAAGCTCACATGATCTAGCCTGCCCTACAAACACTCCTTGGGTTGGGTGCTTCTTCTTCCTCTTCTTCTCAAGGATCAACCCATGGTCCCAATGCCTCTGCAAGTGCGGTGACGTTGAGAAGCGACACTAAAACCCAGGATCCCAAGTGGCCGACTCCTCCCAGTGACCTTACCCCCTGAAATACCCCACTCTGAAGATGAGCAGGAAACACCCAAAGACCTCAAATCCAAACACCGTACCCTGAGGCCTTGGAGAAGATGAAGAGAAAGAAAGCGGTTATGGAAAATGAGGAGCTTTCAGAAATTTTCAAGCAAGTTCAGATTAATATCCCGCTCCTTGAGGCAGTCAAGCACATTCCGGCTTATGCTAAGTTCCTAAAGGACGCCTGTACGCCGAAGTGTAAGCTATGACCCCAAGCACCTTGGAAGGTTGTGCTCTCAGAGCAAGCGAGTTCCGTGATATCGAGTAACCTTCCGCTCAAACGAACATACCTAGGAGCACCCCTGATATCTTGTAATATCGGGGACATGATATTTGATAGAGCGCTCCTGGACTTAGGTGCTTCAATCAATCTAATCCCAACAACCCTGTTTCACCAATTCGGATTCGGAGAATTGACACCCACACCTGTGACCATCCAATTGGCTAATCGATCTTTGAAGACCCCAAAGGGGGTTGTCGAGGACATAATTGTTTGGGTCAAGGACTTCTACTTCCCTGTCGACTTCTTAGTGCTCGACATCGAAGTCCCCGAACAGCTACAAAACACACCCATCATCTTGGGCAGACCTTTCTTAGCTACGACTAAAGCGGACATCGATTGTGACACGGGATGCATGGAAATCACCTTTGGAGACAAGAAGATGCAGTTGGATATCTTCAGGGTGACCAAGTCTTTCGATTATGACTAGATTGAGGGGCACGATCCCGTGGAGCCTCTGGTTGAGAAATGCCTCACCCTTAGTGCTGTATCAGACCATCAGACCCAACCTTGTGATGACTGTTCTGACCCATCCCTATCTATGCACGCTGACCTCTGTAGAGCTGATTACCATCAGAAACCACCATTTGAGAAGATTGATGCTGATCAGCTGCTGCCTTTTCCCTACCCATCAAGTGTTGTTCCACCCACACCTCAGCTGAAACCGCTACCCAAAAATCTAAAGTACATCTTCCTTAGACTTGACCAGACCTTCCCAGTAATTATCAACGCCCATCTAACCAAGGATCAGGAACTCAGGTTGACCGCGACCCTATTAGAACATCGAGCAGCCATTGGATGGACCATCTCGGATTTGCGAGGAATTAGTCCCACCTATTGCACCCACAAGATCTATTTGGAAGATGGGGCTCGACCTTCCCATCAGATGTAGAAATGATTAAATCCAAATATGCAGGAGGTCGTTAAAAAGGAAATCATCAAGTGGCTTGACGCTGACATCATCGACCCAATCTCTGATAGCCCTTGGGTGAGCCCCACTCAAGTGGTACCCAAGAAAGCCGAGCTCACCATTGTCACCAATGAGTGTGGCGAATCCCTCCCTACCCGCACCACCACTGCATGGCAGGTGTGCATTGATTATAGGAAGCTCAATGAGGTGACCAGGAAAGATCATTTCCCTCTGCCATTCATTGACCAAATTCTGGAACGATTGGTAGAGCAGAAATATCTTTGCTTCCTGGATGAATACTAAAGATACAACCAAGTCGCTATTGCTCCCGAAGATCAAGAGAGGACCACATTCACTTGCCCGTATGGCACATTCACATTCCATCATATGCCATTCGGGTTTTGCAATGCACCTACTACCTTTCAGCATTACATGCTAGCCATCTTTTCAGAGATGGTGGGTGAATACCTGGAGACCTTTATGGATGATTTCTCAGTGTTCGGGAACTCATTCGACCATTATCTGAGCAACTTGGAGAAAATCTTGAAGCGATGTATCGAGGTTAACTTGATTTTTAGTTGGGAAAAAAGCCATTTCATGGTTCATGAAGGGATTGTCCTTGGGCACATCGTATCGCATAGGGGCATTGAGGTGGATCGAGCTAAGGTTGATTTGATTTCCAAACTTCCGCTACCTAGCTTGGTTTGGCAAATCCACTCCTTCCTAGGACATGCTGGTTTCTATCAAAGGTTTATTAAAGACTTCTCCAAACTCTCTAAACCCTTGACCGACTTTCTGGCCAATGACTCCCTATTTCACATGACACCTGATTGCATCCAGGCTTACGCCACCCTTAGGGAATTAGTCTCCACTGCACCTGTGTTACAGCCCCCAGGCTGGTCCTAGGATTTTGAAATTATGTGTGATGCATCAGACTTTGCCATTGGCGCAGTCCTGGGACAGAGACAAGAAAAGAAACCCGTAGTGATCTACTACGTGAGCAAGACATTGGATGAGGCCCAACGGAACTATACAGTCACAGAGAAAGAGTTGCTCACCGTAGTTTTTGTACTCTAGAAGTTTCGATCTTACCTCCTAGGATCCCACGTGACCATTTATACGGACCACTCGGACATCCGGCATTTGTTGGCCAAAAAGGACGCTAAACCAAGACTCATCAGATGGATCCTACTCTTGCAGGAATTAGACCTGGAAATTCGCGACAAAGCTAGGTCCAAGAATGTCGTGGTCGATCACCTATCCATACTCCACCCGGACCACATTGGGCTCTCCTTGCCCTTGACTGATACCTTTCCTGATGACCAACTTCTGGCTATGCATGAAAGGAAACTACCCTGGTATGCCAACTTCGTCAACTATCTGGTAGTAGGACAGACCTCGCACAGCTAGTCCACACAGCAACGAGATAACTTCTTGGCTGAACCCAAACATTATTTCTAGGTTGATCCCATGCTGTTTCGCCTTTATGCTGACCAAATTATCCTTTTGTCATGACCAAGCTTGTGGTGGCCACTTTTCAGGGAAGAAGATGGCTGCAAAGGTTTTACAGTCAGGATTTTACTGGCCTTCCTTATTCAAGGACGCACACAACTTTGCGAAGACTTGCTCTCACTGCCAGACTTTAGGACCGTGACCAGAAAAGACATGATGCCCCTCCAGCCCATTTTGATTATCGAGATCTTCGATGTTTGGGGGATCAATTTCATGGGCTCCTTTCCACCATCCAATGACTTTGAGTACATCTTAGTCTCAGTAGACTATGTCTCAAAATGAATTGAAGCCGTCGCCACTCACAGATGTGATCATAAGGCTGTCGTGGATTTTGTTAAGTAAAATATCTTCTCTTGATTTGGAATACCGAAGGCCATGATCAGTGATGGTGGAAGTCACTTTATCCACGCCCAGTTCCGTGCCTTACTCAGAAAATATGGGGTTACTCACCACATTGCCACCCTGTATCATCCGCAAATCAATGGCAGACCGAGGTCTCCAATAGGCAGATTAAGAACATTCTGCAAAAGACAGTGAGACCTAATAGGAAGGATTGGTCCACACGACTGGATGATGCCCTGTGGGCATACATGGCCACTTTTAAGACCCCGATAGGCATGTTGCCATATCGCCTGGTCTTTGGCAAAGCTTGCCACCTTCTGGTCGAATTGGAACACCAGGCTTACTGGGCTGTTAAGCAATTTACCATGGACTCTTGATTAGCCGGTGCACAGAGGACGCTCCAACTCTTCGAGCTCGACAAAATTCGTCGGGACGCATTTGAGAACAGTCGACTTTACAAGGAAAAGATGAAAGCCGTCAACGACCGACTCAACCATAGAAAGACCTTTGAGCCTAACCAGCAAGTCTGGCTTTTTGATGCCCGACTTAAACTTTTTCCCGGGAAGCTCAGATCCAAGTGGACAGGACCATATCAGGTGGTCAAGCCTTTTTCCAATGGGGCAATTGAAATTGCAGATCCAAACACTGGGCACACCTTCACGGTAAACGGTCAGAGATTAAAGCATTACATTATCTAGGTTCCCCCAAGGGAGGTTGTCACCTTCGTTGAAGGTTGACACGAAGCATCGCCCAGCTGGAGGCATTAAACTCAGCGCTTCCTAGGAGGCAACCCAGAGGATTCAGACTGATTAGGTACACGGCATCACTCAGGTGACTTCTTTCTGAACCCCTTTGCATCCATTTATTTGTCAATGAGGACATTGTCCTACTTAATCTTGGGGGGTGGTAATTTGCATATTCTGAGTTTATTTTATCAGTCTGACTAGAATAAAAAAAAATGATGATGAATTTGGGAAGCAAAACTTAGGCATTAGGAACTTGTCAACAGTGGAAAATAATACGAAAAGAACCTGAACACTAGACTTTTCAGGCCTTCAGGCTCAATCAGCTCTGGTGTCCTTTAAAATATGGATTTAGCCTCGAATCCTCGCAACCTTAATTCACTATATTTCGCCAATAAAGTAGGATGATAAGTATATGACTTATCAATCCGCCCTCTGACTCGGAGGAACTTTTAGTCTAAGTATCTGCACACATTTTTGCACTGACTCACTTCTCGGAGATTCTAACAGAAATTGTGTAGCTAATGAACCTTCTAGGATGGTATGGCTGACAAGTTGTCGTGGGTAACAGCCCATTTGCCGGTTGTCCAAAGCCCAGCCACAGGACCACTTTCTTTTTATTTACCTCTAGGTAAATCTGAAATCAGGAAAGCCACCTACTAAACAACAAAAGAAAAGAAAAGAGAAAAAGAAAAAAATAGGAGAAATAGAAAAAAATAGAAAAAGAAGAAAAAGAAAAAAATAAATAAGCACACTTCGCTGCACGAGTATGGCTAGCAAGTGGTCATGGATAACAGCCCATTGGCTGGTTGTCCAGAATGCAACTCACTAAATGCACAAAATGTCCAAAACACCTAAGGAAGAAGCAGGGAAGTAGAGCAATCCGGGGGATATACACAGGAAATACATTTGTGTTGACCCTAAATAAAATAAAAGTAGAGAGAAAGCTACCAATCGGACAGATACACCTTTAGGCATGCACTTCCTTTTTCGGTCACCTAGGGGCCTAGAAACCTGAAGTCTGTTCTAATTATCATTAAGTGAGTCTATCACAATATTTACACAAAGATGCTTTGCACTAAGAGTCTTTTTCAAGTTTTGGGTGGGTTGGGTAGCCGTAAAAGGTTACCAACACACTCTCTACTTCAGAAATTCAAAAAAAAATGAGAAGAGATGAAAAAGAAATATATATATATATGTATATATATATATGCCTTAAAGCAAGGATTCGGGCGATTCATATGTTGGCAGACACTCGGGTGCTGTTTAGTCTCTGTAGATCAGGCTCTTAGTATATTTTCTCCTGTTGACAAGTAACAAAATGTCTAAGTAATCAATTCCTGAATTCTGTCTAAGATTAATGGCTGAGATGAACCTTGCTAATGCCTAGCAAGGGATGAGCATGGGGGTTTGATAACTCTACATTTGGTGGCAATAATTCTGTCAATCGGGGTTTATCTTAAGGGTAACATACACAAATAACACATCATAAACAAGCATGGGAGCATTACATGCATTGCACATGGAGATTGCTTATAATTAGTGTTAATGGCCAT
The DNA here is from genome assembly GCA_037157565.1 of Thalassia testudinum. NCBI lineage: Eukaryota > Viridiplantae > Streptophyta > Magnoliopsida > Alismatales > Hydrocharitaceae > Thalassia > Thalassia testudinum. Next base: position 9,002,118 of record JAZHRO010000033.1, read on the forward strand.
TTGTATAAGTTCATGTCAAAACAAGCCTCAGATGAGCGATCGGACCGCACAGATGGATTCAGAACGACGAACGGAGTCCAACAGATTCAAAATCAATGAAATCCGACATCCAGAGCTCCTGCAATTGGCCCAAGAAGTTATGGCTGTTGATCTAATGATCAATGGCCCATAGGCGGCCACGTGGTGGCATCTGATGTGCCCGCACCCATGGCGCACCTCATCAACATGCACCCTTGGTCAAATCCTGACCGTTGGTTCTCATCTGATGGTCGACCCGTGCCGTGCCCTATTTAGTCGCCGCGACAAAGTGAGGTGCGTAGCACAGTGGTCCACACCTCGCCCTCGCACAGAGAGGAGTGGGTTCGACCCTCCCCACGCCTTACTCATCGACCTCTGCATGCACCGCGGCTAAATCAAGCCGCTCGATCTGCAGCGAACGACGCAGATGGTAGCCATGCGGCGCAACGGATGGGCGTGGACATTCACACGCGCGATGACGGGCGAGGCGCCTACTGCGCAAGCGCAATCCTTAGCATGCGCTCTCGTGACGCCTCAACCATCTAATCTTCGATCGGACAATGCACAGCAAGTGCACACGGATCGCGGGCGCAGTGCGTGAGGGAGAAGCACGGGCGTGCGAGGAAGATTGACGGGCAGGGGCCTTCACCGACATTTTTGGGGTGATTTTAGCGAAGTCCTGGACGTCGCTAATGCCCCTACTTAATTTAGAAACCCCTTCTTTCTATATAACGCCCCTCCAACTACCCATGTAGAGGCATTGAAGACACTTGTAATCCTTCTCCCACATTCCTAGCTTCCCTTAGCACATCTTGTACTCATCAGAGTTGACGAGCTGCCAACAAAGCCATCCTCCACCGCCGTGGCTGCCTCACCTTCTCCTCTCTCTCTCTCCTCCTTTACTCTAACTTTACTTTACTTTTGTTTAAGCATTTAGCTATTGTTGTAAAACTCAAGTTGCATCTTAAATGATGCTGTTTCTTATATAGCTATTGCCTCTCTCTTTTGATTGGATTTTTCTTATCTGGATTTGCATGAATGCTATAAAGACTCTAACCCTACTCTCTCTCTCTTTCTCTCGTATTCTCTTTTCTCCCTTGCTTTTTCTCATGCGCAAGCAAAACTTGCCATTTCCGTGACAACTAAGTGACAGGAAAAGCTGATTTCACGCCTCCCTGTGTTCGTCACTCGGACCCACCTCCATTTTCACATTTAAAATCGGTGTTACGAATGCGAGCTACAACGACCTATTTAGACATACACGTCCGTCGCACATCAAGCTGGCACGTAGCTGTGGATAACCTCTCATTGTCGGGTGTCTAGAGCCTAGCCATCAGACCTAACCCTCTTGGCTGGTGCCTTTAGGTACATCTTAGACTAGGGAAGCCACCTGCATAGAAAAAAATTTGAAAACACCCAAAAAAGAGAAAATCATGTGCTTCTCGAAGAAGTCAACCATCATGTGATATACAGACAACCAATCCATCCCTAGGATGACATTGAAATCCTCTAGTTCAAGAACTATCAGATTCACAGGAAGTTCGTACCCTCTTATCACCACAATACATTCCTAGTAAACTAACTTTGCGACAAAGACCTGCACTCTTGGGCCTTTGATAAAAAATGGATCATCTAATAAAAGGCTCGGCTGGCCCAAGGTAGAAGCAAACTCGGCAGAAATAAAAGATGAGGCACTCGAGTCAAACAAGGCATAAACTAGACGATCAACAATGGTGATCATACTTGCCACCACAGAGGTAGAGGCTCTGGTGTCTTTGAGTGATAGGGCATTCAGATGGCCTTCAGATCTAGGCACACTGGATGCTACCACACTTTGAGTAGGTTGAGGTGCAAGTGGTCAGTAACCTGCACGAGGCTTTTGAAATCCTCCTCTAGTCTGATAAGTACGATCTGCAATCCCTACTGTCTAAGTCCTACCCCCTTCACTCTTAAGTGTTCGATACCCCTGATGCATCCTTAAACCTCGCTAGGTTGTTCCTCCTTAAGTGTATGGGCTGTCCACCCTGGTAAAAGTTGTGGATTTGAGATCTGCTCACATTTGTCTGTGCTCTACTTGAGTTGCCTTGTTGCTAGGTGCTGGGAACTGGCCTCTGCTATGAAGTACCAACAGGAATAGTCTATCCCATATATCGGGATGTCTCTCAAGCAGGTGAGGCATGATGTGTTGGGTGGTACCTCCTTTCCTAGTGCCCTTAGATACGATCATGGTAGAACACTCTTCTCTTGTCTGCATCTCTCGTGGGTCGGTTCGTCTCTTCGTAGGTTATCGTCACCTCGACAACCCTGGAAAACATAGGCAGCTTTAAGGGCTTCACGTAGCCCTGAATTGGTGACCTTGGGCCCTTTGTAAACTTCCACAACTCATCCACATCAGTGGCCACGACAGATGGTGCAAAGCTAGAGGGCTCTGGAAATTGAGTTCGGTAAGCATTGATAGTCATCAGGCCCTGGTGAAGGTTGTGAAACTCCCACCTCCCCTAGTCTATCCACGTTTAAGGGTAATGCTGCTCGCAGAAGAGTTCCACAATCCTCTCCTAGGTGGTCTCGCCACCCTCCTACTTTCGGATGCCCTCCACTATTGATTTGCGACACTAGTAAGCTGGAAAGCTACAAAAAGGGATATGACAATCCTCAGGTGGATACAGTGTGTCAAAAGTCTTTTCTATCTACTCTAGCTAGTCCTATGCTTCTTTTGGACCCTCGTCTCCCTTAACGGTGGGAGGCTTCTGTTGGTGCTAGAGCACCACGATCATTTATTTTGATGATAATAAAACACGTGTTATTTAACATTTGCACTTGGAGTCTTAGATTTCAGGTCAATTGCAAATGGATACGTGATTAGACGAAATTCGAGCTCGCATCCAGGACGGATTGGAGGAGCTTGACGGAGAACAGAGAAGATTCGCGAGGGGCGATAGATTGAAGATGGAAGGACAAGAAGAATAGGATAGAATTCTTTTTATTCCTTTCATGTACATTTGTCGTTATTTTCTTGCTCTTTATTTCCTTAGAAAATTATGTTAAAGGGCCTCAAAGTACCCTAACAGTAGTCCTAGGAACACCAGCACAACCCTAGGATACTTAGGTTTTCTGTAGAGAACTTAGAAAATCAATATAGGGTTCAAACAGTGTTTCCAGACGTCTAATTAAAAAATCAGACGCCTGATAAAGTGTTTTAAGACGTCTGATAACATTTAGGCTGGACAAGTTAGTTCTGTCTGATGAAATCAGACGTCCAGACCTTAGACCAGACGTCTTAGGAGACGTCTGATGACTTTGCCAGACATCCAATTAGTGGATCGTTGGCTCTCTTAGCGAACACTCGAGGATATGACCATTAGAGCCTTATCAGACGTCCTTAAGCCCTTCCAGACGTCTGATAATTGACCGTTTTGCCTCGACTGACCCGAAAATCTCTTCTCAGAGATTTTCTAGCCATTGCAAATCCATTCCCACGAAAAAGTTGGTTTCCAGATGTCCAGACATAGTGCCAGACGTCCTGTATGTCGTCTGATGGACTTGCACAAGAACCCTGTTTAGATCTGATTCAAGTCAGGAAGGAACCCGCCCGAAATCAGACGCCTGACCTTGAAATCAGACGTCTTAAAGTTTTCTTCCAGATGTCTCATGCCAGAATTAGACGTCTGATAACCCTGTCAGTGCAATGATTGTTCCTGATTTCGGGTTGATTCACTTGGGCTTTGCACCCAACGGCTATGAAACCTTTCCTAAGCCTTCCAAAGCCTTCCTAAGGCTTCTATAAATAGAGGGGAACCTTTGCAATACAAACACACACCTAGCTACACACTTTCACACTCTTTTGTGTTCAAAAAGACTCTCTTGCTCTCCAAGCTCTAATTCTTCATCTTGAGAGCATCAAGCTTTGCGCACCCGCTCTCCCGCCGTAGTTCACGAGAGCGACGTAGCGCCGTCGTGTTGTTCACGCATCCGCGTCGCCGACGCACTCCTTTCAAAGGGGAGTTTCCTAATTCCTATAGAAGCTAGGTTTAAAATTACTTTGTTGGCTCTATAGGATTATTGTTCTTTTATCTTTGTTATTTGGTTGGGTATTCGCTTTGCGAATTCCCGTCTCCTTCGAGGGACAAAATCCTTCTCGTGAAGAGAAGGGGTTGAGGAACGCTACCCTCGCACTTGTAGCGTGGTTGTATTTGAGGTTGAATCACCCTCGTTTAAAGTGATTCGTTTAGTGGATTTTGATCAACTTGGTTGATCGGAAAATGCTAACTCGAGAGGGTTAGGTGGTGGTTTTCACCCGATTTGGGTTTTCACCTAAAAAATACTTGTGTACTTGTGTGATTGTCTATTTTGTGAGATCGTTTATATTTATTTACGCAATTATTACATCACCCCCTCCTAGTAGGGAATTTCAGCTTCAACTTCCTAAAATTTGCCAACAACTCACAGTGCTATTGCATTGGGTTTCCCTGCTCGTCTCTGGGTGGTGGCAACTCCTGATCTGTACTATCCACTAGGAGTGGGGAAGATGGTGGAGCCCCACCTCCGCATCCCACACCTCGAACTCTGCCGCCACCTCATCTTCTCCCTCGACCTCCAACACGGTCACTTTTAAGTGACTACTTTGGCCAATTGAGGCCTCCTCGCTCGGTGCATCTTAGATGCCTCCTCCACCATGCTGCTGAGGAAGGTATTGCCCCAGAAAGGAACCTCAATAAAATAATAAATGATGAGTTTTCAAATTCGCAAAAGTTGTATTCTTTTTAAATCTAAGTTTTTACTACTATTGATCGACCAATATTCTTTTTGATCGACCAGACATTGATCAACCAACCCTATTGATTAATTGATTAAAAACCTCTAACGGTCATATTTTCCCTGTGATCAACTTTTTTGTTTAATTGATCAAAGCATTCCAATGGTCAAATTTTCTTTAGATTTATAAGGTCGATCAAAATCCCAAATTATCAACATGGAATCGATCAAATCATTTATTTAATTGGCCAAAAGTATTTTTGATTGACCAACTATATGTTTTGAGCAATCAAAGCCATATTTCCAGTATTTCCAAAACAGGTCGAAAAACACCAATAAATAGGACCCTCGACCCCTCTCTTCATAACACACCTCGAGAACTTTGTACAAGCAAAACACACATATTCTTTCTAGTGCTTTCACGTATTTGCGCCTATGATTACTGTGATTCAAAGCACGATTCTTTGTGAATCACAAAGCTTGATTTGTTATAATCTCGTTGAGGTTCCATAGGAAGTATTCTTATTTACGTTATATTCCTATTGTTTTTTATCTTGCATCCAAGCTGTCTTGGAAGTCCCATTGTTCTTCTCTTAGTCGGGTGTAAAAGAGAAGACGTCTTGTAAGAGGTTGTGCCACCTTCATTCAAGTGGTATGTTAGTGGACTGGCTAGGCTCGATTAGTTAGAGAAATTTTGAGCTGACAGGCTTAGGTAGTGGTTTTTACCGGTAAGGGTTTTCACTCTAAATCAGGTGTTATCATTTTTTGTCTGTGCATATTAGAATTTTTAATCTGTAGTGAATGATTTTTAATTGATCATGAAAGTTAGATATTATACTATTCACCCACCCTCTAGCGTATACTTAATCCTTTAGGCTCCGTACGCACTCACATCTAGTATCAGAGCCTCATGCAATTCAAGATGTCAAAATCCTCCGAGGTATATGCTAAGGGGTAATTTGCGGTCTGACCTCCATTGTTCGATGACACCAACTATGGATACTGGAAGACCCAAATGCAAATTTTTTAGAAATCTATGGATTATGATGTATGAGATGTAACAACCTCCAACTACACCCAACCAGAAAAGAAGGAAGGAGATGCCATCACTTCGAATCAAAATAAGACAACCACACACAACACCAAAGCCATGAATTCTATCTTCTGTAAGCTATCAAAAGAAGAATTTAATTGCGTCTCTGCTTGCATGACAACATACGAAATTTGGAATATCCTTGAAGTCACTCATGAAGGGACTTCGAAAGTGAAGGAAACTTGAGTCAATCTCCTTACACAAAAGTATGAGCTTGTCCATATGAAGAAAGGAGAGACCATCAAGGAGTTGTATGCTATATTTACAGACATCATCAACTCCTTGAGAAACCTGGATCAGACAATCACAAATGAAGCCTTGGTTTACAAGATACTCAGATCTCTCACAAGTGATTGGGAGACGAAGATGACTACAATCCAAGAATCAAAGGATCTCTCAGTGCTCTAACTTGACGATCTCGTAGGAAGTCTAATGGCTTATGAGGTTTAACTCGAGCACACGAAGGAACATGAAGGTGAAGGCAAGATGAAGAAAGGCCTCGCTCTAAAACCTGACACTGACTCTTAAGAATCAGAAGATGAAGATGAGGAAGATATAGCCTTACTCTCCAGAAAATTCAAAAGGTTCTTAAAGAACAAGAAGAGCTAGAAGAAGAAAAAGGAAGAACCACAAGAAAGTCAAGTCATCTGCTACAACTGTATGAAGAAAGGGCATATGAGAAAAGAATGCCCTCAAGTCAAGAAAGAAAATGAGAGGAAGAAGGTTTGAAAATTTCCCAGGTGTGAAGCAAAGAAGAAATCCCTTTAAGTCACCTGGGGTGATAGTGACACTAGCTTAGAAGAAGAAAAAGACACATCAAGTAAACAACCACTTGTTGCTAGAGCACCACGATAGTTTATTTTGATGATAACAAAACACTTGTTATTTAACATTTGCTTTTCAGTCCTAACTTTCTGGTCAAATTGCAAATGGAGACAAGTGTAGAGACGGAGTTCGAGTTCGTGTCCATGGTGAATTGGAGGAGCTTGACGGAGGAGGAGCTTCGCTAGGAGCGAAAGCTTGAAGAAGGAAGGAGATGAAGAATATGATAAATTTCCTTTCTTGTTCATTGTACTTTGTTATTTGTTCTTTCATTGCTCTTTATTTTCTTTCTTAGTAGCATGTTAAAGAGCCTCAAAGTATCCTTAAAGTAGTCCTAGGAACACCTGCCAGACCCTAGGATACTTAGGTTTTCTGAGAGAACTTAGAAAATCAAGATAGGTTTCAGACAGTCTGATTAAACGTTCAATCTAGAAATCAGACCTTTGATCTTGACTTTTAAAACGTCTGACTATTGTCTCATAGGTCCATTAATTTATGCTGGACTTAGTAGGTTCTATCTGTTGAAATCAGACATCCAAACCTTAGTCCAGACATCTGATGGTTGTGCCAGACGTCCAACTAGTGGAACGTTGGCTAACAAAGTAACCATTGAGGGAAATGACCTGTAGGCTTGTATCAAACGTCCGTGGAGGATCCCAGACATCTGATATGTGATCATTAAGCCTTGACTGAGCCGAAATCACTTGTCTTGAGGATTATAGCCGTTTAGGTTCTTGGGAATCCATTCCTACACTTAATTATGTTTCCAGATGTCTAGACCTAGTGCCAGATGTCCTGTATGTCATCTGATGGTTTACACTAGAATCCTGTTTAGGTCTAAACCAAGTTAGTAAGGGAACCCGTCTAGAATTAGACGTCAGACTTAGTTCCCAACCATCTTAAGAATGACTTCCAGACGTCTGATCTTTTTCCCAGACGTCTGATGACCCTATCAGAATCATTAATGATTCTAATTTCGGCCTATTCTGCCTTGGGATAATTCCCAACGGTTATGGAAGCCTTCCAAGGCCTTCTAAAGCCTTCCTAGGTCCTCTATAAATAGAGGAGTACCCTTGCCTTGCAAACACACACCAAGCAACACATTTTCCAAATCTTTTGTGTCCAAGAGAAGTAGCAGAAGTACTAGCTCTCACAAGATTCAATTCTACATCAAGAGGGCATCATCTTCGCTGTGCACCCACTTTCACTTTACGATTAGAAGAGCGACATAGCGCCTACGTGTGGTTTTCGCACCTGCGTGGTCAAATCGACGTACACCCAGCAAAGGGAAGTGCTTCACCTATATTAGCTAGATTCAATCTTTTACTTTGTGGCTCTATAGGTTTGTGTTGTAATTTTACTTTGTTATTTGGTTGGGTATTTGCCTTGCGAATTCCCATCTCCTTCGTGAGAGAAAAACCTTCTTGTGAAGAGAAGGGGTTTGAGGCATACTACCCTCGTTCAAAGTAGTGTTGTATTGAGGTTCAGTCACCCTTGTTTAAGTAATTAGGTTAGTGGATTTGATCGATTTTGTCAATCGGGAAATCCTAACTCGAGAGGGTTAGGTGGTGGTTTTTACCTGATTTGGGCTTCCACTTAAAAATCTCTTATGCATTTTGTGCAATTGTGATATTTATTTCCGCATCGATTTTATATTTCGCAAATCTCACTCCCTCTCGTAGGGATTTACAACACTCTGTGGACTCATGGCAATCGAGGATTAGGTATCCTCTTCTGCTTTTGATGAACTCTTAGAAGCCTTTTATGAAATGCATGATTTAGCCGGAGCACTTAAAGTAGCTAATAAAGAACTAACAAAAGATCTAGAGAAAGAAATTGAGTTAAAACACAACTTAGAGTCACTAAATCAACAACTTTCACAAGAAATTACCACTCTTAAAACTTAAGTAGACTCACTCCAAGTAGAACTAGGAAAACTAAAGCAAAAGTTCATTACTTTTATAATTGACTTGGCACAATTTACTAAAGGTAGAGCTAACATAAAAAAATTATTAGGCACACAAACCCAAACCACAACAAAATTTGGGTTAGGTTATATTCTTAAAAATGATCAAGAAACATCTACTTCACAAACCAACACACCAAAATCTTTTGACCCTAAGGTCACGAATAGGTTTACGCCTAAACAGGCACCTGCTAACAAATCTGTCCCCAAAAGAAAATGGGTAGCAAGAAGAGATTTGCGATCTTCTTTTGTAGGAAACCTAAATGAAGGACTAATAATGCACTTTGATTAGATCTATCATCAAAAAGATGGACGTCTTGTAGCAGTAAGAAGAAGCACTGGACCTTACAGACATAAACCAATGACAGGTACAAGGCAAAAGAAGATGGGTTATGGACAGCTGTTGTTCGAAGGACATGACAAGAGCAAAAGACCTGTTGCTCAACCTCAACTGAAAGGAAGGTGGTTCAGTCACTTTTGGCAACAACCACAAGAGTCATATTATTGATACTGGCTAAATTGGTAACTATAAAATCTCCTTTGGTAATGTTCATCTTGTAAAAGGCTTAAAACACAACTACTTAGTGTAAGTCAAATTTGTGATAAACGTTATAAAGTCACACTCACCTCATAAGGTTTTAAAATTATGGATAAGAAATCAAAGGAAATCCTTTTAATTGGAAATAGATCAAAATATATCTATACTATTGACTTTGACAACTACAACGATTTAAATTGCTTAGTTGCATCGAATGATGAGTCAATGTTGTGGCATCGTTGACTTGGTCATGTTTACATGCGTTATATAAACAAGTTTGTGAAACATGACTTAGTACAAGACTTGCCTAAGATTTCCATTAGAAAGAAAAATCTCTACACCTCTTGTGAACTTGGAAAACTTCATAAAACATCCTTCAAACCGAAAAACATGGTTAGTACTTCTAAGCAACTTGAGTTGATCCACTTGGGTCTCTTTGGACCAACCAAGTCTAAAAGTCTAAATGGGTGCAAATATTGTCTTGTCATTATTGATCAGTTTTCCCAATGTACTTGGGTATCATTCTTAAGGTCTAATGATTCTACATGTGAGGAATTTAGAAAGTTAGCCAAAAGTGTTCAAACTGAAACTAGCCTATCCATTACTAGGATTAGGAGTGATCATGGAGGTGAATTTGAAAATCAAAATTTCCAAGATTTCTACTATACTTATGGAATAAAATAAGAATTTTCCTTTCCAAGAGTAGCACCTCAAACAGGTGTTGTGGAAAGAAACAATAGAATCCTGCAAGAGTGTGCCCACACCATGTTGTGCGAGTAAAAGGTGCCTTGTTATTTTTGGATCGAGGCTGTAAATACAGCTTGCTACATCCAGAATAGGGCATTCATCAGACCTATCCTTAAGAAAACACCCTTTGAACTTTATTTTGATAGGACTCGTAAGATTTCCTATTTCAAGGTATTTGGTTGTAAATGTTTCATTTTGAATACAAAAAGAAAACTTGGACATATTTGATGCAAAGAGTGAGGAAGAAATTTTCATAGGATACTGCTCTAGATGTAAAGGCTATAGAGTTTTTAATAAGAAAAAAATGGTGGTTGAAGAAACTTTGCATGTTTCTTTTGATGAATCAGATCAACTAGAAAAAGTACCAACCAAAGATGATGATCAAACACTAGTTGACCCCTCAAATGTTCCTGAGGAAACCGTCATTAGTGACCTACCTAGAGATCTAACCTACACAAAAGACCATCCTAAAGATCTTTAGATCGGTGATGTCACAAAAGGAGTTCAAACCAGATCATCCCTAGATAACCTTGCACTTAGTGTTTTTATGTCCTAACTAGAACTCAAATATGTGAAAGAAGCATTCACTAATGATTGTTGGATTGTTGCAATGAAAGAAGAATTGAACCAATTTAAGAAAAACAATGTCTGGAAATTAGTTCCTAAGTTAGAATCTCAATCAGTCATTGGAACAAAATGGGTTTTTAGAAATAAGCTTGATGAATCAGAAAATGTTGTAAGGAACAAAGCTAGACTTCTGGCTCAAGGCTACAATCAGGAAGAAGTAATCGATTTTGATGAAACCTATGCACCTGTAGCTAGACTAAAGTCCATTAGAATGTTACTAACTTTTGCTGTTCATATGAGATTCAAGTTATTCCAGATGGACATCAAAAGCGCATTTCTCAATGAATTTCTAAAGGAAAAATTCTATGTGAAACAACCTCTCAGCTTTGAAAGTTCAGAAAATCTTGATCATGTTTTCAAACTAACCAAAGCCTTATATGGACTAAAGCAAGCCCCTCGAGCTTGGTGTAAAAGACTAAGAGACTATTTAATAGAAAATGACTTCACAATTGGATTAATTGATCCAACCTTATTCACTAAAAAAAAAGATAACCAACTTATTCTAATCCAAATTTATGTTGATGACATAATATTTGGTGCTACTAATGATCTTTTATGTCAAGAGTTTGCGAAGGTTATGTACGATCAATTCGAGATGAGCCTGATAGGAGAATTGAAGTTCTTCCTAGGGTTGCAGATTCGAGATGAGAACTTTGCATGTTTCCTTGCGAATCACAAAGCTCAGTTTGTTCTAATCTCAGTGAGGTTCATGGGAATTATTGTTATTTACTTTATATTCCTGTTGTTTTTGATCTAGGATCCAAGTTGTCTTGGAAATCCCATTGTTCCTCATAGTCAGGTGTAGAAGAGAAAACGCCTTGTAAGAGGTTATGCCACCCTCATTTAAGTGGTACGTTAATGGATTGATTAACATCGACTAGTCGGAGAAATCCTAAGCTGAGAGGCTTAGGTAGTGGTTTTACTCGTAACGATTTTCACTCTAAATCAGGTGTTATCATTTCTGGTCTGTCCGTATTTGAATTTTTAATCTGTGGTGAATGATTTTTAATTGATCATAAAAGTTAGAAATTACACTATTCACCCTACTTTAGGCTTTGCACGCACTTACATCTGTTTGGCCTGGGCAGCCTAGCCCTGTGTTACGACTCGATTCCCAGATCTCTACAGGACCCAAGATCGGCTCACCTCGACTAATCCCAAGACTTAGTCATTCAACGAGAAATAACTAAAAGTAGGAAATAATACCACATTCACACATGCATTATAACTAAGTAGAAGGAAAAGCGAAACGGTTAAGGAAAGTAGAGTAAACTATCTCAAAATAGTACATGCCACCACAACAACAACGGAAAGAAAGCAGAAAGTAACAGGAACAATAAAATAGATGTCTATTACTCACTACAACAACAGAAAAATGAAAGAGCTGGAAAGAAACGACTACGGTTGGGCTCAGATGGGCCTAATACCCTTTGCAGCCGGAAACTCGGGCTGCTCAGCTCCTGGTCCTGAACAGGGTTACGAAAAGACAGAGTTTGCGAACGTTGAGTAAAGTGGTGTTTACATTAATTATGTGCAAGTAAGGCGAAATAAATAACCAGGTTTTATTCTCATTTCTATTTATTTCATTTATGTATTTCTGGTTCATTTATTTCACAAAAGATCTAAGTGTTTCTTGATCTTGCTTGTTCCTTGTGGGAACAATCTTGATTACAGTTTTTCCCGTGGAGTAGAAGGTACATGTGGTGCTCTCTTGGCCAGGAGAGTCCCCCACGGTTGTCCTACACCGAGTCAACTACCCCGAGGTCACTGTCGTGACGTAGCGATGACTATGGGATGCGTGATAAGCACACGGGTAGCCACCCCTCACTGACATGCGGTTAGTCGTTTCCGCTAGCGGGTACGCCTAAAGTACGACACGGAACAGTATAGGGCCTTGCCCTCTCAGAATTGGGGTCTCGTCCCTTAGAACCAAACAGAGGTCTCGCCCCTCCACAATCCGCATACCCTCGTCTGACTACTTTGATTTGCCTAGAGGGCCTAAAAAGTCAGTGTTGGTTGGCTGGTCCTATCCCCGAGTCCTGTGGGGCGGCTAACACCCTCCCTACACTAGTAGCACACCTCGGTACTATGTACGCGTGGGCCAAACAGGAGTCGATGTAGAGTGACCAGTCCTCCCTCGGGGTCTCAACCAAAGCGGTGGCTGGCTCCCCCTCTACACTAAAAGGGACAGTCACTCTCCTTGATACTGTCTACACAAGGGCCAGCACACTTTCCGTCTACATACCAGATTCCTTTCATACACAGGAGTTCTACTCCTAATTCTCTGTAGGGTTCATGCTCATATTCATCTCATTATCAATATCCGAATCACACTATCCAATTCTCAATTTTCCATCACATACAGGCAGCTTGTGTTTTCATGTCTAAAATAGTATCTCATAATTACACTAATACCATTGCTAGCAATTTGTTTTAAACATGCATTCAAGTAAACAGTACAGCTAAAAACAGGCTCATACATTTCTATCCTAGGGTTCATTTCACATCCTAGAGTTCAATCCAATTATTCCAAACAAGCAAATTCTCATTTAAATATTAACAATTGAATTAAACCACTCTACCTGGTATCACGGGAGGAATGGGGGCCTGCACCGCAGGTCTCGTCGTCTCATGGGAGGCGGGACGTGGAGGAGGAGGAGAGCGTTGTGGGAGCGTGGGAGGGTCGAGGTCAATGGAGCTCGGCGGTGCTCGTGCGGGAGCTCGGAGGAGCTCGTGTGAGAGGCGGTGGGCGCGTGTGTGAGGAGGGGCTCGGGGAGGCAACCTCCTGGCCCTCTGCAGCTGCTGACGCTACTGTGGCGTACTGCGGACGACATTGCGAGAGCGGCGTCGTGGAGGAAGTCCTGATACTAGAACTTTTCTAGTATCAGACGTATGGAGGGTTGGCCAGACGTCTGGAGAGGCATTGGGACATCTGGAGCTGGAGCCGGATGTCTGAAAGCATTTTATGGCACGGAGGTATATGTTCCTGTGCTACTTTCCGCTATGCAGACTGTAGTGCAGGGTGGTTTGGTTGAAAATAGGTTCGCGTTTTGTATACGCAGGTGCAAGATGTTGGAAAGGCATGTGGTGCACTTTTCTAAGCACTTTTGGACGTTTGATTACATTGTCAAACGTCCGACGGCACTTTCAGATGACTGGAGGCATAGTCCGACGTCTGGAACTTCCTTTTAGACGGTCGCGGAGAGATTCGGTCGTTTAAGGAACCCGTAGGAGACACAAGGTAAGATCTGACGTCTTTTAAGACATCTGGGACTAGTCCCAGACGTTTGACTTTGGACAATAACCGTGTTTTTTTGGCCCGTTCAAGGCCCAAACAGAATCGGATTTCCACAAACGAAGTATCGTTGTTTTTCACTCGAGTTCCTCTACATGTTAGTGTTGAGTACCTACTGTTTTGAGCTCGTCTGATGTAAATTAGTCGTTGTATAGGTTACCAGTTGGTGGCGTGTTCGGGGTTCGCAGGGATGACGAGATCTGCGGTGCAAGCCCCATTCCTCCCGTGATACCCGGTAGAGTGGTTTAATTCTGTTGTTAATATTTAAATAAGAATGTGCTTGTTTGGAATAATTGGATCGAACTCTAGGATGTGGAATGAACCCTAGGGTCGAAATGTATGAGCCTATTTTGAGCTGTACTGTTTACTTGAGTGCATGTTTAAAATAAATTGCTAGCAATTGTATTAGTGTAATTATGAGATACTGTTTTGGACATGAAAACATGAGTTGCCTGTATGTGATGGAAAATTGAGAATTGGATAGTGTGATTGGACATGAAAATTAGTGCGTATCGCACATGTTTCCTGGAGCTATCGCATTTTGCACCGATAGGTGTGTCTACTGAGGAGCGCCTGTGGAGGTTTACGGAGAGGCTCCGACCTGCGATTCGGGCATATGTCAAACCCCTGAAGTTGCCCGCTTTCTCTCATGTGGTCGAGGCAGCCATGACTTACGAGGAGACCAACCCGGCCACGTGAGACACTGACGGTGGACGGAAGAGGCCCTACCAGCCAGAGTATTCACAGGGCCATCGGGAGAGGAGGCACACGATGCTTGCAGGAGATCCATCTCGTTCTGCGAGGCCACCGGTGGCCTGTAGGGGCCCCAGATAAGGGCCAATTGCCAGCACTGACCCCCGCTCAGCCGCCAGCAAGGACCTATTGAGGGAGGAGGTCGTGTACCCCTTTTCTACCAGTGTTGCCAGGCGGGCCACATCAGGAGGGACTATCCATCTAGGGTTGGAGCATAGTAGATGCTCTCCGCACTGTGCGCTAGAGGCCAAGTTTGTGGTCATGGTCACCAGGCGCGTGGGGGAGGCCAACTGTCACGAGGAGGGTACCAGCTAGTTGCTGCTCGCCCGATGTTAAGATTCGTGTCACTAAGCCTTTTTAAGACGTTCGTACTTTAGGTCAGATGTCTGGTATGACGTCTGGACTGAAGGTCAGACGTCTTGCAAGATGTCTTGACTCATTCCCAGATGTCTGAAAATCAAAATTTTTGTGTACGTTCTCGCGTCTGCGCATGTGCTGCGCATAGACCGTACGCGACCCTCGTTTTCTTCTCCTTCTTTCTACTCTCGCCCGACGCAAACCCTAACCCCACACCTTATATAACCCCCTCTCCCTCACACCACCCCACACTTCCAGCCACCCTTCTCCTTCCTCCAGCTAGAGTAGCGAGCAGCGAGTGTGAGTGGCGTGGGAGGAGAGGAGGAGCAGCGAGGGGAAGGGAGGAGAGCAAGCACGCGAGCTCGTGTGGGAGCTCGCCGGGGTGCTCACGGCTGATCGGCGCATGAGCAAGGCGGAGGAGTGCGTCGGGGAGGTCCTCCCCGACACTACTACAGCCAGAGCAGCAGGAGAGAGGGCGCGGCGCGAGGAGGCGAAGGCGAGTTCTGGTTCTGCGATTTTCCCAGAATCAGACGTCTAGATCGATATCCAGACGATGTTACCGACGTCTGAAGGAGGTTCCAGACGACTGAAAGGTAAGATTCGCGAACGTACATCTCCTTTGCGTATACGGCCTTGCAGGCCATTCCGCCAAGGCGCTGTTTTGTGCCTTATTAAGAAGATTTCTCTTGATTTGCGCAGAGGTTGCTTCGGGAAGGCGCAGGACACGCCCTCCCACGCAGTTCGGACATTTAGGCGAGGCACTAGACGACGGGAAGCATTTCCAGACGTCCGAAGAGGTTGTCGGACGTCTGGAACTGGGTCCAGACGGTCCAGTGGAGTTTCTGGACGTCTGAGGATTGGCGTAAGACTTGTGGTATGGCTCTAGACTCTTTTAAGACGTCTGGAAGGTGTTCCAGACGTCTGATTTGAGTCAGAATTACTATTTTTAACCCTTTTAGGGTCCGTTTGTGGTCCGATTTTCGCATTTAAGATACCGTTGTTTCCCGTATGAATTCCTCTACTTGTTGGAATACTTTCTATATTATTTTGAGTAGTGTCTTGTGAATGATCCTTGTGATAGGACCTCGTTCCGCTGCGAGTTTGGGGTTTGCTGAGGCACGTGGACCTATCGATCAAGCCCCCACTACTTCTGGGTTTACTGGTAGAGTGGCTTCCCCTTAATTTAAGTTCAACCTAATTGCATGTGTGGAATGAATGATTAGAACCTAGGATATGGCATGAATCCTAGGACCAGAAATACTGGATTGTCTGTATTGAATGAAGGAATTGCAGTCTTGAATGAGTAGATAGAATGATAACAATTACCTATAATTGAATAACTGTTGCCTACGAAATATATGGTTGTTGTGCTAGTTAACTGTTGATTGTAACCTTTCTATTATACCCGTGAAATGACGTAATATGAGCTGCATGTATATAATTTGGAAATGAAAAGGTGAATGTTGGAAACACGAACTATCTGTGAATATAACTGAATATGAAATAGAGTACAATTGCATGTGTATAACCTGAGAATGGAAATAGAAATGATGAAACCTGGTATGGCTTGGCCTGAGAAATATGAGCATGAACCCTACGGGGAATTAGGAGTAGAGCTCTTGGAAATAAATGAAATGGAATTGGGAATGTGAGTGGGGAAGTGAATTGGCCTTTGAGTATGGAGTACCAAGGAGAGCGACTATCCCCTTGTTTAGTGCAAAGCGGAGCTAGCCACCTTGGGTTGGAACCCGGGGTTAGGATTGGCCACTCTGTACTGACTTCTTGGCCCTCGTGTACACAGTACTGGGGAGAGCTACCAGTGTAGTGAGAGAGCTAGCCACCCCACGGGGCCCAGGGTTTAGCTAGCCGCCTTACACCGACTTGTTAGGCCCACTGAGCAAACCAGGGTAGTCAGGCGAGGGTGCGCGGACTGTTGAGGGGCGAGAACCCTGTTTGGTTCTTATGGACTAGATCCTTGTTACTGAGAGGGCTATGCCCTATACTGGTTCCGTGCTGTGCTTTGGGCGTACTCGCTAACGGAAACGATTGACCGCGTGCCAGTGCGGGGTAACTATCCGTGCGTTTATCGCCCGTGCCATAGTCACCGTTACGTTTGTCAGTGACCTTGGGGTGGTTGACTGGGTGTAGGAGCACCACGAGGGACTCTCTCGGCTAGGAGAGCACCACGTGCTACTTTTACTCTTCGGAAAGGACTGCAATCAAGATCGTTCCCATGAGGAACATTCGAAATCAAGAAAGAGACCTGATAATCAAATTAAGTGGTGAAGGAAAGAATAATTAGTTAAAGAAAGAAGGAAATTGAATAATAATAGCTACCTGTCCACCTTTATTGCTTAGTAGTTGGTTGCCACTCTACTCAACATTTGTTAACGCTTTTGTACTCATAACCTTTTTCAGGTCCAAGTGTTGAGTAGCCAGAGCACGCGGCTGCAGAGGGTGCTGGGCCCAGTAGAGCCCAGTAGTCGTAGTTCTTTTGTGCTCATTTATAGTAGTGAGTAGCTTATTGTACCGCTATATTCTGTACTCTTTCGTTCTGCACTTTATATTCCTGTACCTCTTTTAATTTTCTACTATTGTGGTGGTGTGTACTTAGTAGTTTACTTCTTTACTGTTGTACTTTTGTTACTGTTAGTTGCTTGCATGGTGAATGTAGTTTATTTTACTGCTTTTTGGTTACTTTCTCGTTGGACGACTAGGTCTTGGGATCAGTCGAGTCGGTCAGGTCTCGTGTCCTGTAGGGATTCGGGAACCGGGTCGTAACAAGATGGTATCAAAGCGAGGTCGTCCCGAGAAGTGAACCAACTAGCTGGAAAATAACCAATTCATGTGCTTGTGACTAGAGTAACCACCACAACGTACCTTTTGACATCTGTTCTGAGTGTCTTTTGCTGAATGTCTGTGGAATTAACGTCTTTCTGTTCTGTGTTTGCATCTCCTTGCAGGAGATGCCTCGACGTAGAGTCAGTGAGGTGGGCCGCGGACGCGGCCGAGGTCGAGGTTGGAGGGGCAAACGTGTCGAGCTCGACGTCTCAGTGGATCAGCCACTACTTCCGGGCGTTCAGGCCCATGACCTCGCCCAACTGATACGGGAGATCGTACGAGAGGAGCTTCACCTGCATCCATGGGCGCCTCTCCCTGGGACTGCGGAGGGGGAGTCCTTTGTAGGACCGCAAGACAGACATAGCGCTGGACGTGAGGGAGGGGGTGGCCCTCCACCGCCCCCAACGTCCTCTGACACTTCCGAGCACGAGCCCTCCTTGCTTGGAGGCGTACCAGTTTCCCCACTTCAGCGCCACTATGAGATTTTCGGACAGTTCTAGAAGCTGAAGCCCCCCTCCTTCAAGGAGGATGAGGACCCGACTAAGGCGGAGGATTGGCTCGAGCAGATCGAGAAGGTGTTTGACACCCTTTGCGCCCTTACGGAGTGCCGCGTGGCCTTTGCCACATACCAGCTGGAGAGCGCGGCACACAGGTGGTGGAGGGTAGTCAGAGGTCAGGAGAAGAGCTATGCCGACAAGAAGCATAGAGAGGTGCAATTCGAGGTTGGGGATCACGTCTTTCTCCGTGTTTCGCCCATGAAGGGTTTGCAGTGTTTTGGGGTGAAGGGGAAGCTTGTGCCGAGGTTTGTGGGGCCCTTTGAGGTCCTGGAGCGAGTATGACCCATTGCTTACCGGCTTGCCTTTTCTCCTCAGCTTTCTGGAGTACATGACGTGTTCCATGTGTCCAACCTCAAGAAGTACGTCGTCGATACCAATCATGCTCTGATACCATCTTGTTATGACCCAGTTCCCAGATGAAATTCCCTACTCGGAGGGGGTGAGATCAGCGTGACGTAAAAAATGCGGAATTGAAATATAAACAATCTCACAAAAATAGACAATCACACATGTACACAAGTATTTTTAGGTGGAAACCCAAACCGGGTGAAAACCACCAACTAACCCTCTCGAGTTAGAATTTTCCGATCAACCAAGTTGATCAAAATCCACTAAGCGAATCACTTTAAACGAGGGTGATTCAACCTAAAATACAACCACGCTACAAGTGCAAGGGTAGCATTCCTCAACCCCTTCTCTTCACGAGAAGGATTTTGTCCCTCGAAGGAGACGGGAATTCGCAAAGCGAATACCCAACCAAATAACAAAGATAAAATAAACAAGTAATCCTATAGAGCCAACAAAGTAATTTTTATCCTAAGCTTCTATAGGAATTAAGATGCTTCCCTTTGAAAGGAGTGCGTCGACGACGCGGATGCGTGAGCCACGCGACGGTGCAACTTCGCTCTCGTGAACTACGGCGGGAGAGCGGGTGTGCGAAGGCTTGATGCTCTCAAGATGAAGAACTAGCGCTTAGAGAGCAAGAGAGACACAAAATGATTTGAAAGTGTATTGCAAGGTGTGTCTTGTGTTTCTTAGATGTGTGTTTGTGTTGCAAAGGTTCCCCTCTATTTATAGAGGCCTTAGGAAGGCTTTGGAAGGCTTAGGAAAGGTTCCATAGCCGTTGGGTACAAAGCCCAAGTGAATCAGCCCGAAATCAGGAACAATCATTGCTCTGACAGGCTTATCAGACATCTAATTCTAACATCAGACGTCTGGAAAATCACTTTAAGACGTCTGAAAATAAGGTCAGACATCTGAAAATAAGGTCCGACGTCTGATTTTGGGCAGGTCTCTTCCTGACTTGAATCAGATCTAAACAGGGTTCTAGCGCAAGTCCATCAGACGACATATAGGACGTCTGGCACTATGTCTGGACGTCTGGAAACCTACTTTTTCGTGGGAATGGATTTGCAACGGCTACAAAATCTCTGAGAAGAGATTTTCGGGTCAGTCGAGGCAAAACAGTCAATTACAGACGTCTGGAAAGGCCTAAGGACGTCTGATAAGGCTCTAACGGTCATATCCTTGAGTGTTTGTTAAGTCAGCTAACGGTCCACTAATTGGACGTCTGCCAAAGTCATCAGACGTCTCCTAAGACGTCTGGTCTAAGGTCTGGACGTCTGATTTCATCAGACAGAACTAACTTGTCCGGACTAAATGTTATCAGACGTCTTAAAACACTTTATCAGACGTCTGATTTGGGAATTAGACGTCTGGAAATGCTGTTTAAACCCTATATTGGTTTTCTAAGTTCTCTACAGAAAACCTAAGTATCCTAGGGTTGTGCGGGTGTTCCTAGGACTACCGTTAGGGTACTTTGAGGCTCTTTAACGTGAATCTAAGTAATAAAAATAAAGAGCAACAAAAGAAACGAAAAATACAATGAGTACAAGAGAAGGAAATCTATCATATTCTTCATCTCCTTCCTTCTTCAATATATCGCTCCTCGCGAATCTCTTCTGTTTTCCATCAGGCTCCTCAAATCCGTCCTGGATGCGAGCTCGAATTTCGTCTAATCACGTATCCATTTGCAATTGGCCTGAAATCTAAGACTCTAAGTGCAAATGTTAAATAACACGTGTTTTATTATCATCAAAATAAATGATCGTGGTGCTCTAGCACCAACAATCTCCCCCTTTTTGATGATGACAAAACCATAAATAATAGTGCAGAAAATCCTCCCCCTTTTTGACATTATCAAAAAGGTTTAATTGATTTAACATTTCCTATAACTCCCCCTTAAAACATGCTCTTCTATAAATTTCTTTTGACAAAGGTAATGTCTTCCCCCTTTTTTACAACAACAAGATAACTATTATTTTTCTCCCCCTTTCTAAAGGAAATTTAGCTACCTTATATCTCCCCCTTAAAAATTGACAATTAGCTTATAATTTTTTGCTCCCCCTATCTAAATGCTTATGATAAAAAAGATAGGGTAAATGATTTTTACCTCACCTACCATGGCCAATAAAATGGCCCAAATGGTGGTGGTGGATGCCACATCGGATGGGGCTCCCATTCGTAGCTTGGAGGCCCAGGCATTGGCGCCGGTCTCCAGTCTGGTGGTCGACGTGCGGCGGGTCCGTTGTTTGTTCGCCGTCTCGTCGGTCTTCTTGTTCTCCTCCTTGGTCTACTCCTTGGTTCTCCCAACTCGAGTTGACCAGCCTTTAGTTTATAGGTCAAGTCCTTTGTGTTGTAGTTATCCCTGAACCCTACAAAACAAGATTCCAAATTTTTGTTCTGTATCCAAGTGAGCTTGGATCCGGATCTGTTAACAGGTCTCCTTGATGGAGATCCTTTCTCAACCTTAGGGCTATAAAAATTATCTACTTTGTTGATTAATTTGTTAGAGTTTTCCCTAAGACATGCAATTTCTTTTCCTATAGTATGCATCTTAGTTTTTAAATCACAGATTTCTAACTTTAAACTATCATTTTTCTCAATCAATTTATTATTTTCATTGATGAGGTTATGATTTTCTAATAATAGGTTATCATTTTTGGGACTAGCTTCTAGATCCTTAAGTTTATTTTCTAATCCTTCATTTTCACTTCTAGGAAAACTAAGATTCTTTTTAATGCTTTTATTTTCTATCTTAAGTGCTTTACTAACTTCAAATATTTCATTAAAAGCTTCTTGTAAATCGAGATTTACCTCGTTGTCGGAGTCGTCGCTGTCGTTGTCACTTTCTACGATTGCCATGAAACCAAGGCATGTGGTTTCCTTCTTCTCAAGATCTTCTTCCGAGCTTGTCTCCTCATGAGTGCCTTCCAACCTCCTCCATATCTCGTGGGCGGTGGTGCACTCTTGGATTCGTTCAAATTCATTCGGACTCAACGCGCAATACAAGGCATTCATTGCCTTTGCGTTGAGGTTGAGATTCCGAACCTGATCTTCTGAGTAACCTTTTGCGGGTTTCTTGGGAATCAAAAATGCGGATTCGCATTTTTCCCACACCCGGAAGTCGTAGGCCTGCAACCACATAGTCATACGATTTTTCCAATAAACGAAATCTATACCTGCAAGGTATGGTGGTCGTGAGGTATCGTGTCCTTCGGTGCACACGAATGCTTTTCCCTCCATATCTAGATCCTCGCCGGTTTGTAATGCCGATAATGCGAGACTTGCTCTGATACCAAATGTAGATTCCCTACTCGGAGGGGGTGAGATCAGCGTGACGTAAAAAATGCGGAATTAAAATATAAACAATCTCACAAAAATAGACAATCACACAAGTACACAAGTATTTTTAGGTGGAAACTCAAATCGGGTGAAAATCACAACCTAACCCTCTCGAGTTAGGATTTTCCGATCAACCAAGTTGATCAAAATCCACTAAGCGAATCACTTTAAACGAGGGTGATTCAACTTCAAATACAACCACGCTACAAGTGCGAGGGTAGCGTTCCTCAACCCCTTCTCTTCACGAGAAGGATTTTGTCCCTCGAAGGAGACGGGAATTCGCAAAGCGAATACCCAACCAAATAACAAAGATAAAATAAACAAGTAATCCTATAAAGCCAACAAAGTAATTTTTATCCTAAGCTTCTATAGGAATTAGGATGCTTCCCTTTGAAAGGAGTGCGTCGACGACGCGGATGCGTGAGCCACGCGACGACGCAACTTCGCTCTCGTGAACTACGGTGGGAGAGCGGGTGCGCGAAGGCTTGATGCTCTCAAGATGAAGAACTAGCGCTTAGAGAGCAAGAGAGACACAAAATGGTTTGAAAGTGTATTGCAAGGTGTGTCTTGTGTTTCTTAGATGTGTGTTTGTGTTGCAAAGGTTCCACTCTATTTATAGAGGCCTTAGGAAGGCTTTGGAAGGCTTAGAAAAGGTTCCATAGCCGTTGGGTACAAAGCCCAAGTGAATCAGCCGGAAATCAGGAACAATCATTGCTCTAACAGGCTTATCAGACGTCTAATTCTAGCATCAGACGTCTGGAAAATCACTTTAAGACGTCTGAAAATAAGGTCAAACGTCTGATTTTGGGCAGGTCTCTTCCTGACTTAAATTAGATCTAAACAGGGTTCTAGCGCAAGTCCATCAGACGACATATAGGACGTCTGGCACTATGTCTGGACGTCTGGAAACCTACTTTTTTGTGGGAATGGATTTGCAACGGCTACAAAATCTCTGAGAAGAGATTTTCGGGTCAGTCGAGGCAAAACGGTCAATTATCAGACGTCTGGAAAGGCCTAAGGACGTCTGATAAGGCTCTAACGGTCATATCCTTGAGTGTTTGTTAAGTCAGCTAACGGTCCACTAATTGGACGTCTGGCAAAGTCATCAGACGTCTCCTAAGACGTCTGGTCTAAGGTCTGGACATCTGATTTCATCAGACAGAACTAACTTGTCCGGCCTAAATGTTATCAGACGTCTGAATCAACAGTCAGACGTCTTAAAACACTTTATCAGACGTTTGATTTAAGAATTAGACGTCTGGAAATGCTGTTTAAACCTTATATTGGTTTTGTAAGTTCTCTACAGAAAACCTAAGTATCCTAGGGTTGTGCGGGTGTTCCTAGGACTACTGTTAGGGTACTTTGAGGCTCTTTAACGTGAATCTAAGTAATAAAAATAAAGAGCAACAAAAGAAACGAAAAATACAATGAGTACAAGAGAAGGAAATCTATCCTATTCTTCATCTCCTTCCTTCTTCAATATATCGCTCCTCGCGAATCTCTTCTGTTTTCCATCAGGCTCCTCCAATCCGTCCTGGATGCGAGCTCGAATTTCGTCTAATCACGTATCCATTTGCAATTGACCTGAAATCTAAGACTCCAAGTGCAAATGTTAAATAACACGTGTTTTGTTATCATCAAAATAAATTATCGTGGTGCTTTAGCACCAACACCAGATCCCTACAAAACCCGAGACCGGCTCGTCTCGACTAATCATAAGACCTAGTCGTCTAACCAGAAATGGCCAAAAGTAGGAAATAATACCACATCCACACATGCATTATTACTAAGTAGATGGAAAAGCGAAACAGTAAAGGAAAGTAGAGTAAACTAACTCAAAATAGTACATGTCACCATAACAACAGCGGAAAGAAAACAGAAAGTAAAAGGAATAATAAAATATATATCTATTACTCACTACAATAGCAAAAAAATGAAAGTGCTGGAAAGAAACAGCTATGGCTGGGCTCAGCTGGGTCCAGCACCCTCTGTAGTTGAAAACTCGGGCTGCTCAGCTCCTAGTCTTGAACAGGGTTATGAAAAGACAGAGTCAGCTAACGCTGAGTAGAGTGGTTTAATTCAGTTGTTAATATTTAAATAAGAATTTGCTTGTTTGGAATAATTGGATCGAACTCTAGGATGTGGAATGAACCATAGGGTAGAAATGTATAAGCTTGTTTTGAGCTGTATTGTTTACTTGAGTGCATGTTTAAAATAAATGGCTAGCAATAGTATTAGTGTAATTATGAGATACTGGTTTAGACATGAAAACACGAGCTGCCTGTATGTGATGGAACATTGAGAATTGGATAATGTGATTTGGATATTGATAATGAGATGAATATGAGCATGAACTCTACGGGGAATTAGGAGTAGAACTCCTGTGTATAAAAGAATTTGGTATGTAGATGGGAAGTGTGCTGGCTCTTGTGTACACGGTATCAATGAGAGCAACTGTCCCTTTTAGTGTAGAGGGGGAGCCAGCCACTCCTTTGGTTGAGACCTTGGGGTAGGATTGGTCACTCTATACCGACTCTTATTTGGCCCATGCGTATGTAGTACCGAGGTGTGCTACTAGTATAGGGATGGAGCTAGCTGCCCTACAGGACCAAGGGTTAGGACTAGCCAACTTACACCGACTTTTTAGGTCCTCTAGGCAAACTGGGGTAGGCAGACGAGGGTACACGGACTGTGGAGGGGCAAGACTCCTGTTTGGTTTTGAGAGGGCAATGCCCTATACTGTTCCGTGCTGTACTTTAAGTGTACCCGCTAGCGGAAACGACTGACCATGTGTCAGTGCGGGGTAGCTACCAGTGCGCTTATCACGTGTGCCATAGTCACCACTACGTCGTGACAATGACCTCGGGGTGGTTGACTGGGTGTAGGACTACCGCGGGGGACTCTGCCGGCCAGGAGAGCACCACATATACCTTATACTCCATGGAAAATATTGCAATCAAGATCGTTCCCTCGAGGAACAAGCAAGATCAATAAATACTTGGATCCTTTGTCAAATAAATGAACTAGAAATGCATAAATGAAATAAATAGAAATGAGAATAAAACCTGGTTATTTATTTTGCCTTACTTGCATATAATTAATGTAAACACCACTCTACTTAGCGTTCGTTGACTCTGTCTTTTCGTAATTCTATTCAGGATCAGGAGCTAAGCAGCCCGAGTTTCCGGCTGCAGAGGATGCTGGGCCCAGCCGAGCCCAGCCATAGTTGTTTTTTTGAGCTCTTTCATTTTTCTACTGTTGTAGTGAGTAATAGACATCTATTTTACTGTTCTTGTTACTTTATGTTTTCTTTCCGCTATTGTTGTGTTGGCACGTACTATTTTGAGAGAGTTTACTTTTCTTTACCGTTTCTCTTTTCCTTCTGCTTAGTTATAATTCATGTGTGGATGTAGAATTATTTCCTACTTTTGGTTATTTCTCGTTGAATGACTAGGTCTTGAGATTAGTCGAGGTAAGCCGGTCTCGAGTCCTGTAGAGATTTGGGAATCATGTCATAACACCTTGCCAGTCCTAAGCCATCGCAAGCTCTGCGAGCTCCACGAGCTCCATGTTGAACTGAATCTGACTAACAGACTACAACGATAACAAGAAAAACAACTAGAACTGATACTATAACTACTCACTATGGTGCTGTGCTCGGACTGACGCCGTCCACTCTCACAGTCACAGAACCTGGCTGTAACTCCTCAGAACCTGAGTATAGAATCCACATAAGCGTCAGTGAAGGTTGAGTAGAGTAGCAAAACGACAAAAGAACAAGCTAAACAAGCACAGAAGGGACAAGAGAAGCGAGTATTGTCCTTATTAATTTAATTCATTTCTTATTTAATCTCCTGTTTGTGCCTTGCCACCATTTCAGTCAAGTATTTATTCAATCTGTTCCTTGGAAGGTGTGAGTAGATCTTGCTGCAATATTTGAGATGGTAGGTTGTATACGGCTTACCCCCTTGGCCTAGAGGATGACTTATATCCACTCTATCACCTAACCAATCGCCCCGTGGTCTTAGCTAATAGGGTGAAGTGGTGACTACGGTTCATGCATTAAACATGTGAGGAGCTACCTTGCATTGGCACATAGCCAGTCTTTTCCACTACAGAGTACAAAAACAACATAGCTCAAACCTCTCATAATAGCAACGCGTACCCAACATCTCCCTACCCGATTGGCTGAAATAGCCTAACAAGCGAGTCGCAGGGAGGCTAGCATACTCTCTGAGTCAATCTCTGCCCTTATCAGGTATACCCGACCCTACCGTTGATACTGGGCATGAGTACTAACTTTTGATAAATTTCACAATTTTCAAAGCTTAAACAACCTCCTAGGCCTTACCAAATCAGTTATCACAGGAAACATTATTTATCAATATTTTCATTTGATCTATTCTCATTTAGGGTTTCCATGTAATTCCCATAGGTGAATGTTATCCATAGGTTTTTATTCTTATTTTGGTAGATTTCTTCGGATAGTCATTCTTCTCAAAAAATTTAAACGGAAAGATCATACTTTAAGTAGTAAGCATGCATAATCAATTATTATTCATGAGTTTCTCCTGGACTTAGTCTCAAGTATTGGCAGACATAAACAAGCACTTAATTCTACTTAATTGATATGCGATTCAAGTATCCAAAACTCATGGAATATAACTTGCTAGACTCAAACTTGGCAAGGGCAACATTTTCTGCATGGAGACAACAATTAACGTGAATATATATATCATGGCACATTAATATCAACAGTGGGAATTGAGGGATACTCTACTTGGGGTCATTGATGTTACGATGACTTTGAGATACGCATCGAGGGTTTCTCAGGTTCCATGCACGTTTCATGTGCCCGTCTCTGTGGTGAACTCATGCACGTACGTGCATGGGCTCACCGATGCCACCCCTCTGGTGCATCGACCTCGCTGCCACGTCGACCACGTTGACCACGTCGCCAATGTTCTCTTCTTCCTTGCCTCAACTCCCTCCCTTCCTTTCAATCATTCACACCCTCTCCCTTCCTTTGTGGCACCATGCAAGCACGGAGGAGATGAAAAGAATAAGTGAGAGAAAGAAAAGAACGAGAAAGCTCACCATTGATCTCACAGCTAATTCATCCACTTTAGTGGATTAAATTAGAATTCAAGTACCTTATTATTGGGATGGATATTTAATTTAAAATATGAATGACGTCGATAAAATTAATTAAACTTTAAATTTATCATTTCTTGTATTTTATTAATTTTGATTTAATTTGATTGATCATTTATTTTTGATGCAAGATTATTCTAGAAAATATAATATTTTTATAGAATCACAATTTGAAATATCACATTAGCACTTAATTTTCAAACAAAAGTAACAACAATATCACGAGATAATTTTCTTAAGCTCTTATTTTCGTCAAACTCTTTAATAAATGAAGGAGGGAGATGTATTTTTGGCCTTCTATTTTTTTTCCTCTTGTACTCTCTCTCTCTCTCTCTCTCTCTCTCACACACACACACACACACACACACACACACGCACACTCTATCTCTCACCAAACGGCAAGGCACATTCTATTTTTTCGTCCCTCACGTTATCTCTTTTTTTGCCATCAAATAAAAATCACGGCAAGCCTTCGTTGGAATCTCTTCTCCCGCCGCTCTCGTCTCTCCTGAGATCACGTGCAGGATCAATTCCCTCTCTCAATCACCGAAGGCCACCGCCACCCTCATATTTTCCTCCCACAATCTCAGCAATCGAGGGCCCACACTTAATATCTCTACGTGCATGCAGAGATCACCCCCCGCTCTCCTGCCATACGCAACCCCCCACGACAACAACACCAACTCCCACTCTTGGTGTCCCCCCTCCACCATTCTCGACCTCTTTGATCTCTCGCACGCCCACGCACGCACAGAGACCGAACCACCCCCTCGTCATTATCTCTCAGGCGCTAAACCACTCGCACATGCGCCTCCCACCTTCGTTCATCTCTCTTGCCGCTCTGTCAGGAGAGGCCAAAGACCCCCCCTGCGCTCACCCCTACCGCGAGCCACCTCCACCAACCGCGACCTCCTCGTTCTTTCGCCACTGCGACCACAGCAGAACCGCCAGCGACCACCACATCCTCGACTGCGACGCCACCGCGACCTCCACGACCGCGAGTCCTCTCCACCTCTCCGCGACAGAAACAGTAGCGCAGCGCCCTCGACTCTGCTTTCCTCCTTGCCACCGCGACCTCCACGACGCACGCAAGCATCACGGCGCCTCGACGTCAGCCCGGCCACGACCGCACCATCCACAGCATTCTCGACCGCAACTTCATCATCACCGCGACCTTCCTCCTCGACGTCAACACCGCGTTCCACCACTGCATGCACCCCCGCGCCACAATTTCGTCTTCGACTGCGACCATACTCATCAACTTCCTTAGGTCACGTCGTGACAACGTGTAGCTCCACACCGTGTTTCTCCACTGCGACGACCTCGCCACCGTGATTCCGCACTGCGACCGTGCCCTTCTCAGCCGTCTTCTCCTACAAGCATGGTGACAGCATGACCATCTCCGTCACCACACCGTGTCTGCAACTGTGTGCTTCTACTACGCTTCTACATCACTTCTGCAACCATGACTCGACATTCTTGTCACCTCCATTATTGTGCACGGTGACAAGGTGCACACCCTATACAACCACATCATCTACCTTGCACTACGACTATGTTTCAGTTTCATTTACTGTATTTGCTTTGGATTAATTTTATAGTTCATTGTTTTTTTTCCTACTATTGGAATCAGTGTTATCATTTTTATTTCCATATACTAAATTTATATGAATATTTGCCTTCACTGGAGACGATATTATATTTTTGTGATTCATCTTGATTAATGTATGTTTTAAATTTATTTCATCTTAGATTCGTGCATATTTTATTATATTTATTGAAATAAGATTGTTTCACCGTGATTTATTGGAGACGTATCATTATCGGTATTATTATTATCTCCATTATTGTTTGCAAAGCTAAAAAATCCCATCAACGACCATCGTCATCGCTGTTGCCCTCCTGCTGCCCCTGTCCAACCCCACGCGCTAGAGCAGTTGGAGGCGAGGAGTTGGTGAAGAGGAAGGGGGACGATGGTGCACTCTTCCCTCTCTCTCCCGATATCCCTCTCTTTCTCTCTTTCCCGAAGGTGAAGTGTGGAGATTTCTTAACGATTGTGAAGAGGATTCGATTCTTGGTTTTCTTGGGGGTGTATTTAAAGAGGAAAGAGGGACAGGGAAAGTTGTCGAGAAAAAGGATAGAATTCATCTCTATGACTTAACCTATATATATATATATATATATATATATATATATATATGACTATTATTACTTATGTATATATTTACATACTTATTATTATTATATATATTACTATTATTATAATTAATTATTTATTTATTTTTAACGATAGAAGTTTTGTAGGAAAGTTTGCAACGTGGAAAATAGAAAAAATGATTTTATTTAGACATGTTTAACTACTATCGGAGTGCAGCTTTTGGGGGAGTAATAACTTGCTTTAGATCTTAGGAAGGTGGTAGAATGCTTAAAGAAGTGATATATTGCAAGGGGAGGCCATGGGGGCCTTTTATTGGTAGAAAAATGCCTTGGACCAACTTTGAATTGCCTTTAGAGCACACCTAGATCATAGCTGTTGCTAAACCAATGCCCACGCACCTGCTCCAGCTTGTGCATGTGCATAGCCACGCACGCTAGCGTGGTTGAATCTCGTCCATCCACTAATTCATCCTATGGTCGCGAAGCACCCCCATCGCACCCTTAAGCATGTATTCAATTGTGCTCACGTGATTGGGAGGATCTAAGCTGTTCACATGGCACATTTTGTCCCTGAGGATTGCACGCTAACGGTTGAGATGCATGTGGGAGAGGGACGCATGAGATCGCTTGGATCGTGCTCGCGCGATTAATGGTGATGTGGCAGCATGAGGGGCATTGGATGTCAATTGAGCAATCGAAATCTTGTGCTCGTGAGCGGAGAGTGTGCGAATCGCGATTTGATCCCGTGTCGCTCGCGCTCGATAGTGGGCGCTTTACCGCTACACTACAGATAGGAATGGTAGATCTGAGTTGTCGACCATTGATCATGTGGGTGATGGCACGATGCTTCGTGGATCGTTCGATGTTGATCGGATGGCACAGATGACCCATGCTTGCACGCTGAAGAAAGTGAGGGGGCATTGGGCGGGTGCTAGGATGGGTCGTTGATCATCAGATCAACGACTGGAACTTCTCTGACTCATTGTAAGGCCTACAGAGGTCTGATCAAGGTGATTCGGAGTCGTTGGACTCCAATTTTCTTCCTAAATCCATCCATATAGCTTGATTGCTCATCTAAGACCTGTTTATACATGTACTTTTACAGCTTGGCCATTAGAGATCAGTTTCAAGCAATCTTTATGCAAAAAGGTATGTTAAATGCATTCATTGTCCTAAGTCATCTAAATTGTAATATTTAAGTTCTTACGCTTCCAAAAATGACTCTAAATGATCTTATTAACACCGTTACTTGTAGAGTCATCAATGCACAAATAGATCCTGAAATAAGGAGAAGCAGGAAAGTAGTAATTAACTTAAGGAGATATACATTAGGTTCGCCTTTGTGTTGACCCACTAAAATAATAGTTGGGAGCACTACAACATAATATGTTTTTAGTGACCATATTTTAAAGACAAACTTAATTTTAGTGACCAAAAATAAGTAGGTGATAGAAAATATCTCCAAAAACTAGTTATTTCTTTTGAGACAGATCAGACGTGTCTAAAATTTGGGCAACATTTTTTTAAAAAAACTTTCTGGCTAACGGTGGCAGCAACTAGCTTTTCTTAAGTCGTTGTAGTACAGATAGTTATTGCCATCATTTGCTAATATTTGTTACTCGGAAAATACAGTTCTCCCGAGGTCGAACTCAGGGAGCAAGTCGTATTCTAGAGATATACATGTTCTGTTACAAAAATAAAGAGAGAGAGAGAGATGAAAGTTTGGCTTCTTCTTCTTCTCTTCTTTCTTCCTCTTTGTCTTCTCTCCTTTTTGGCTTTTGTCCTTCGTGTTCTTCCTCTATTTCTTGGTTGGACGATCCTGTCTGTTTCTTCTTTTTATTTTCTTTGTTTCTTCTTTTCTTGCTTCAGATCTTCCTCCCGTGCTCTTCTTCTTCTTGCTTATTGCTTCAGATCTTCCTGTTTCTTCACTTGGCTGCTCCTTCTCTCTTCTTTTCTTCTTCTTCTTTGTCTTCTGATCTCTGCAGAGTCTTCACTTGGCTTCTCTGTGTTCCTCTCTTTCCTCTGCCTCGCCTTCCTTCTTCTTCTTTGCCTTCACCTGTCTTCAGGACGTTGTCTGATTTGAAAATCAGACGACCTAAACCGCTTGTTGCTACAGTGTCTCCCTTAGCTTCCTTCTTCTTCACCTGTGCCTGCACGCTCAAGAGTTCAGAGTCAAAGGGCAAAACCTACTCTACCCCCCTCCCCCGCGCGTCTCTTTCTCTCTCAGAGTTTGCTCTTAGGACAGCTCTCCCAGAGCAACCGGGTAATCGGGTACGAGTCGCGCCCGGGTCCAGGCCCACCGGCGTGCGGTGGTGGGCGAGGAGTGCGAGTCAAGTCGGGTCGGGTCGGCCGGATCCGTGTGATGAGCTCGCGGACGGGCCGGGTGAAGCGGTGTGAGAGGGACCTCACCCCGTGGTCAGGAGGTGAACAACATAAGGCACTTTTTGCCTTTATGCGCCTGCGCGCCTTTGAAAAGTTCCGAGGTGGGACTAAATGTCCCACCCAAATTGAGCGCCCGCAGTGAAGGGAGCAGCGGGCAATCGTGGCTTCACGCGAGGCCTTCGCCCCAACTGCGAGCCTGGGACGCTTCGCGGAGACACCCCGCGCAACCTGGGCGAAGGCGTGCCTGCACCTGCAGGTGAAGGAGCTCTGCCTGCTCAGTAATGGCGACGGCGGGCGAGTCGCCTGGTCACAGAAGAACGGCCTCTCGGCCTAATCAGACAGGCGGGGGACCTTCGCCGTGGCACGGCGAAGGTGGTCAGAGGGTCTGCAGGGGGCGTGGTGGAGCAAACAGGTCACCCTAGGTCAAACTGCGGGCGAAGAAGTGGGTGTGTTCGGTGGGTCTGCAGAGGGCGTTTGGTGGGCAGTGGAAGGGCGGAAGAGGATCAGGGTGAGGAGGCGGAGGTTATGCACAGGTCGGCGAGCCGTGTGGGGTGCTGGAGCGATGGGAGCGGGTCGCCGGAGTTTGGCCGGTGGTGGAGAAGGTGAGGGTGATCGGTGGGAAATCGGGGCCGACAGTAAGGGTTTCAGTATGGAAAAGAAAGAGGGGAGGAAGAAGAGAAGTTTTACCTATTAAGCTGGACGAGGAGGGGTTGGCGCAGGCGACAGTCGTATCGACTGTCGCCGGAGAAGAAATTGCCCAGAGGAAGGGGCCGCAGCGAGGAAGGGACCGGGGAGGCGCCAGTTGGGTGCGGTGTGACGCGGAAAGATCGAGGGAAGGTAACCCTGCTGCTGGTAGTGCGGCATGAAAGTTCCCTACCAGGAGGGGTGACGTAATAAAATTGCGGAATTGAATATATAAAGCAATATCACAAAAATAAGCAATCACAAAATGTACACAGGTATTTTTAGGTGGAAACCCAAACTGGGTGAAAACCACCACCTAACCCTCTCGAGTTAGGATTTTCCGATCAACCAAGTTGATCAAAATCCACTAAACGAATCAATTTAAACGAGGGTGATTCAACCTCAGTACAACCACGCTACAAGTACGAGGGTAGCGTTCCTCAACCCCTTCTCTCCACGAGAAGGATTTTGTCCCACGAAGGAGACGGGAATTCGCAAAGCGAATACCCAACAAAAAGACAAAGATAAAAATAAATAATAGTCCTATAGAGCCAACAAAGTAATAAACCTAGCTTCTATAGGAAATAGGAAACTCCCCTTTGCAAGGAGTGCGTCGACGATGACGCGGTGCGTGTGCCACGCGATGGCGCTACGTCGCTGATGGTGTTGATGGTTGTTGGTGATAGTGATGATTATTGTTATGATCATGTCGTTGTAGTATAGGGTGTATAATATAACATTAAGGATGTCGTATAGTGGTGAGTATGGGTGAGTACCAATCATTACAACCATTATTATCATTTGCTTATTTATCTAATTTTTACTGGTTTTGTTCCAGGTCGTTCTCTGGGAGGCAATTTATTGAATTTAATTCGGTCACTCTTTGATTATCTCCAAAATTGTCTTCTTATTCAAAAAGAAACTTTACATTTAAAGAATGAATGAATGTTTTATTTACCTAGTTACTAAGAAGTGCTTGCAAAAAATACTAACTATGAACAAGCATCAAACAATCTATTATTATACTCTAAACTATGTATTTACAAGTTATACTATTAACACTAATATGTTAGTTCATACTACATTAGGATACCATAGTGTAAAAACTTAACTTACTAGTCTTTTATTTATAGTGACATATATATCAGTTTTAGTGACAGATATAAACGTCGCTAAATCTCAGAAAACACTATATACAACCTAAAGAAGCAAACTGAGGTCTTTAGCGACATTTATAGTGTCGTTTTATTCTGTTAGTAATTATGTGGGTTTACTTATACGTATGTATATTACTTATTCTACTGCTGTATGTACAGTAAGTCTTTCTGTTCTTGCTATCTCTTGTGTTCTCTCTTTTTTTTTTTAAGTCGTCTGTCCTTTCAATTTCTTCTGTATGGTATTCCAGAGGCTGCGGTGGAGACGGGGTTATTAGGCTAACGTCCTTAGTGTAAAATGTGTTTAATTAGCGGGCGCGCTTTTCGAGGGATACACAGCATCCTACGGGTGGGACCAGACCTCTACTAAGCGCGCCCTAATCTCAGATTAGGTGGCTTAGTTACGTTTTTCAAACTCAGCGTCAGGCCTCAGCCCAATGCCTTCAAGTTCGCACACGCTTGGGCCTCCGGCCCCACACATACATCACATATTCAATATCATCACACATCAGAGTTCAGCACAAATCGGGTAATCGGACAAGGGATCGCGTTTCGGGCGCCCGGCGCCGTGACGACTGCTTCAACTATAGCATAAATTATATTTATATGGCTGCGTTTGGTTTGCAGCACACGATGTGGCGCTATTCCAGCGCCACATCGTGCGCTGGAAATCAGACGCAGCTGCGTCTGTGCGCGTTTTTGGCCCTCGATTTGGGGGCCATAAATTATAAAAAAAAATAAAATAAAATATGGTAAATAAAATATTTACATAATACTACATAATTGATTAATTAATTTTTAATTTTAAATATATTTACTATACAAATAAATTCGCTAAACTAGGCCGATTATACAGGTTTATTTAAGTGATTAAATGGTTAATTACTTATAAAATAATTAATAAATGGTCTAATTGACCTTAAACAGTTTTAACTTACATACTTAAGTATTTAATACATATTTTTATTGTATTTTTACGAATTTATTTATGTTTTATTTAGGCTAAAATAGCAATTCTGTGTAGTTTATAATTAAAACTAAGTTACAGTAAGTTATACTAGGTATAATTATACTTTGACTAACTTAAATTACTTAATATATATATATATATTCCCAAGTTTATAGATTTATTTACTTGATTATTGCTCTAACTTATTAACTTAGCTACTAAATAAGTAAATATAAATCTGTACATACATATATACATAAATCAGTAAATACATGCATAATAGATTAGTATATATACATATTTTTACATAGATTACATATGTATATGAATTTCTGTACAGGTTTTATACATACTTACAGTATAACTATGAATCTAACTGATATGCTATAGTTATAATACTATGAATAGGTATATTTACAGTTTTAAAATAAGTCTATGCCATTAGGCTTTTGTATAAAGTTAGGGAATTAGAGTTGATTGAGTTTTTATTTGAGTTTAGACAGCAGCCGCAGCTACTGTCAGAGGAGATGGAGAAGAGAAGAATGTGCTGTTTTAGTGTTGGTTTTAGTTGCTGTTCAGGGTGAGTTTTTGTAGCAGCAGCAGTGGCTTAAGCCACTGTCAAATGGCTAACTGCTGCTGCAGTTAGTCCACTTGGAGAAAGGGGAACAAAAAATTCACAGATGAAAGGGGAATTTGGAGGAGAAGAGAATTTGGAGATGGAGGGAAATGTAGCTGCAAGTTGCAGCATGTTGCTGTATAACTGGGAACAAGATTAAATTCAAAACAAACTAAACATTGAAGAGATGAAATCCAAATCTGAAAGGGGTTTAAATCTCACGAAAATCTCATGTAAATTCAGCTCAAATACTCATTAGGAAAAACCTTATCAGAAGCATCCTTTCAGATCAAAACAACAAATGGCATTGAGTTAGTTCTTCCTAATGCCATAGACAGCATGAAGGAAGACTTAGCTCGATCAATTAAAACCAAAGAAACACAATCCCAGTTTCTTGCAACCTTAAGGAGTATGGAAAACTCCTTAGGTTAGAGAATCACCATACAGAAATGATCATCAACACAAATAGTGCATGGCAGTTCTGAAATAGCAAAAAGAGACTAAGAATGCATTAAGGAAATTTAATGGAAGCTGGCGAATGCATTCAAAACAAAGTATAAACAGAATCATGAAAGGCTCTTCTGATTGGTTCTCTGTCACCAGAGAACTTCTCAGAATCCTTGCCCACAATGAAAACCAAAAATCCCTTCAATTTGTCAGATCTGTCAAAACATTTCAGAGAGTAAAAATCCTTTAAAATCCAAATCAAAAGTGCTCTGACAAACTGAGGCAATCCATTTAAAACAGAGGGGCTTTTGTGAAACAAATGGAGTGAGTGAGAAGCCCCAAATGGTGCTTGTGACGCCACTTTCAGATCTGAGGCAGTGCGCCATCAGATCTGAAATTGGGTCAGGATGTGTGGGTGATTGATGAAAAATTCGTCGTTAAAAAGGAAAAAACAAGAATCAGAATTTGGATGATGGAAAAACAAAACATGAAGAGGGAGATAAATTGAATAATGAACAGATGATTCTTCCCCTCTGATCTGGACTGATCAGAGGAGGTGAGGGAGGGGATCTAATACTAATTCTACTCCTAAGACTAATCTAACTACAGCTAACATTAAACACTAACAATTAAAACTAAATATATTCTAAACTACTGCAAACTAAATCTAACACTACTTGTGCAGAATTAAAAACCTAAACTAAAAGGAAGAATGGGACCTATGGGTCCTTAGCCGGCGGCTAAGGAGGAGGAAAGGAGGAGGGTGACTCCAGCGGAGGGAAGAGTCTGCTAGTGAGACTCCAGGGTCGTCCTCAGGTGCTACGAGGTCCTTAGCGACGAGGAGGGTCGAGAGCAGGCGATGATTCCACAACCGGTGGCTGTGAAATCAGGGTCTAGGTGAGGAGGAGAGACTGGAGTGGACGAACTGATCGCTAAGAGATGTAGGAGGGAGCGATACTTTGCGCACGACACCATTGAGGTGCTTAAATAGCAGCTCAGTGACTGGAATCACCGCAAAGGTGAGGTTAATCAAAATTAGGCCGGCGGTGAGGATGAGATGGGTAGAGCGCGCGGCGAGTCAAGAGAGAGATCTGACCGTCAGATGAGATCTGGGAAGAGAGGTGAACGCACGCACCGAATCGCGCGAAGGTTCCATTTGATTCCAGCCGCAGATCGAGATCAAAAGCGCGATGGACGGTCGAGAATGGCTGTGTTCTTCGCGTGCTACAGTGCGCGTGAAGAACACAGGCTTCTCTCTGAAATGAGGGAAAACTTGCAGGAAGACCCTTAAACGAAGGGGTAGAAGAATAGCGTGCAGGTCCAAAAGTGAGAAGAACTATAACTGGAAGGGCCTTGCAGTCATACAGAAGGGTCCCTGCGGCTTGCAAAAAGGTCCAAGAAGGAGTTTTGAAGGGTAGAAATGTAATGCATGAAGGACCTAATTGTAATCTATTTATTTCTAAGCCTAAATGATGTCCAATTGCTTTCAAATTTTTACATGTGCTTAATTGAATATTTAAGACATTGATTTTACTTCTGATTTATCTTTTCAAACTTGTTTATGTGTTCAATTGATGCATGGATCATCATTTGTTCTTTAGTTTTCAGAATATCTCATTTTTGTGACCTAATTAGGAGGTTTTAACACACATTAAAAGTTTTAGGTCTTTTTTTAATTCCCACACTTAACCCTTTTTATGTGTTAATTTGATATTGTTTTACTTAGTGTCTAGCTTAATTTCGGCCTTTTAGCTATGATGAGTAGCCACTCATCAGTCGCTCTCGTGAACAACAGCAGGAGAGCGGGTGCGCAAACTGAATTTAGCTCTGAAGATATAGAACTTGAGCTTAGAGAGCAAGAGAGACACAAAAGAGTGGAAAGTATGTTACTTAGGTGTGTGTTTTGTGTGTCTCTTAGTGTATCTAGGTGTTGTGTAGGTGTGTAAAGGCTCCCCTCTATTTATAGAGGCCTTAGGAAGGCTTTGGAAGGCTTAGGAAGGGTTCTATAGCCGTTGGGGCAAAGCCCAAGAGAATCAGGCCGAAATCAGGACAATCATTGTTCTGACAGGCTTATCAGACGTCTAATTATAGCATCAGACGTCTGGAAGTTCACTATAAGACGTCTGATTCAAAGGTCAGACGTCTGATTTTGGGCGAGTCTCTCCCTGACTTGGATCAGATCTAAACAGGGTTTTTACGCAAGTCCATCAGACGACATACCGGACGTCTGGCACTATGTCTGGACATCTGGAAACCTACTTTTACTGTGGGAATTAATTTCCAAACGTTGCAACGGCTAGAAAATCTCTGAGAAGAGATTTTGGGTCAGCCGAGGCAAAACAGTCATTTATCAGACGTCTGGAAAGTCCTATGGACGTCTGATAAGGCTCTAACGGTCGTATCCTTGAGTGTCTGCTAAGCCAGCCAACGGTCCACTAACTGGACGTCTGGAAAATCCATCAGACGTCTTCTAAGACGTCTGGTCTATGGTCTGGACGTCTGATTTCATCAGACAGAACTAACTATGTCCAGCCTAACAGTTATCAGACGTCTGAAACAACAGTCAGACGTCTTAAAATTCTTTATCAGACGTCTGATTTGGGAATTAGACGTCTGGAAGTGCTGTTTGAACCCTATATTGGTTTTCTAAGTATTCTACAGAAAACCTAAGTATCCTAGGGTTGTGCCGGTGTTCCTAGGACTACTGTTAGGGTTCTTTGAGGCTCTTTAACAAGAAATATCTAAGGAAATAAAGAGCAACAAAAGAAACGAAAAATACAACAAGTACAAAAGATGGAAATCTATCCTATTCTTCATTTCCTTCCATCTTCAATCTTTCGCTCCACGCGAACCTCCTCTGTTTTCCGTCAAGCTCCTCCAATCCGTCCTGGATGCGAGCTCGAACTCCGTCTAAACACGTCCATATTTGCAATTGACCTGAAATCTAGGACTCAAATTGCAAATGTTAAATAACACGTGTTTTGTTATCATCAAAACAAATGATCGTGGTGCTCTAGCACCAACAATCTCCCCCTTTTTGATGATGACAAAACCGTAAATAATAATACATAAAAATCCTCCCCCTTTTTGACATTATCAAAAAGGTTTGATTGGTTTAAAATTCCTATAACTCCCCCTTAAAACATGCTCTTCTATGAGTTTCTTGTGACAAAGGTAATGTCCTCCCCCTTTTTGTAACAATGAGATAGCTATTATTTTTCTCCCCCTTTCTAAAGGAAATTTAGCTACCTTATATCTCCCCCTTAAAAATTGACAATTAGCTCATCATTTTTTAACTCCCCCTATCTAAATGCTTATAAAAAGATAGGGTTAAGAATTTTACCTCACCTACCATGGCCAATAAAATGGCCCGAATGGTGGTGGTGGATGCCACATCGGATGGGGCTCCCATCCGTAGCTTGGAGGCCCAGGCATTGGCGCCGGTCTCCAATCTGGTGGTCGACGTGCGGCGGGTCAGTCGTTTGTTCGCCGTCACGTCGGTCTTCTTGTTCTCCTCCTTGGTCTACTCCTTGGTTCTCCCAACTTGAGTTGACCAGCTTTGAGTTTGTAGGTCCAGTCCTTTGTGTTGTAATTATCCCTGAACCCTACAAAACAAGATTCTAATTCTTTTTTCGGTATCCAAGTGGGCTTGGATCCGGATCTGTTAGAAGGTCTCCTTGATGGAGATCTTTTCTCAACCTTAGGGCTATAAAAATTATCAACTTTGTTGATTAATTTGTTAGAATTTTCCCTAAGACATGCAATTTCTTTTTCTATAGTTTGCATCTTAGTCTTTAAATCATAGATTTCTAACTTTAGACTATCATTTTCCTCAATCAACTTATTATTTTCATTGATGAGGTTATGATTTTCTAATAATAGGTTATCATTTTTAGGACAAGTTTCTAGATCCTTAAGTTTTATTTCTAACCTATCATTTTCATTTTTAAGAAAACTAAGGTTCTTTTTAATGCTTTTATTTTCTATCCTAAGTGATTTACTAATCTCAAAAAGTTCATTAAAAGCTTCTTGAAGATCGAGATTTACCTCGTTGTCTGAGTCGCTTTCGCTTTTGCTGTCGCTTCCGCTTTCGTTGTCGCTATTGCTTCCTCTGGCCATGAAACCAAAGCAAGCGGTTTCTTCTTTTTCTTCTTCTTCTTCCTCGGAGCTTGTCTCCTCATGAGTGCCTTCCAACCTCCTCCATATCTCGTGGGCGGTGGTGCACTCTTTGATTTTCTCGAACTCCTTCAGACTCAATGCGCAATACAGGGCATTCATTGCCTTTGCGTTGAGTAAAAGCTCTTGAATCTGCAGTTGCGAGTAGCCTCCTTGGGGTCGCTTCGGGATTTCGTATGGGGTTTTGCAACATCCCCATATCTCAAATTCAGTGGCTTGGAGCCACGTCTTCATCCTCAACTTCCAATATCCAAAGTCTCTCCCGTCGAAATAGGGTGGTCGGACGGTGGACTGCCCTTCGGAGATTCTGATTGCTGATGTGCTTCCCTCCATTTGATCTCTTGCCGGGTGTTACTCCGATCTCGCAAGACCTGCTCTGATACCAATTGAAAGTTCCCTACCAGGAGGGGTGACGTAGTAAAATTGCGGAATTGAATATATAAAGCAATATCACAAAAATAAGCAATCACAAAATGTACACAGGTATTTTTAGATGGAAACCCAAACCGGGTGAAAACCACCACCTAACCCTCTCGAGTTAGGATTTTCCGATCAACCAAGTTGATCAAAATCCACTAAACGAATCACTTTAAACGAGGGTGATTCAACCTCAGTACAACCACGCTACAAGTACGAGGGTAGCGTTCCTCAACCCCTTCTCTCCACGAGAAGGATTTTGTCCCACGAAGGAGACGGGAATTCGCAAAGTGAATACCCAACCAAAAGACAAAGATAAAAATAAACAATAGTCCTATAGAGCCAACAAAGTAATAAACCTAGCTTCTATAGGAAATAGGAAACTCCCCTTTGCAAGGAGTGCGTCGACGATGACGCGGTGCGTGTGTCACGCGATGGCGCTACGTCGCTCTCGTGAACAACAGCAGGAGAGCGGGTGCGCAAACTGAATTTAGCTCTCAAGATATAGAACTTGAGCTTAGAGAGCAAGAGAGATACAAAAGAGTGGAAAGTATGTTGCTTAGGTGTGTGTTTTGTGTGTCTCTTAGTGTATCTAGGTGTTGTGTAGGTGTGTAAAGGCTCCCCTCTATTTATAGAGGCCTTAGGAAGGCTTTGGAAGGCTTAGGAAGGGTTCTATAGCCATTGGGGCAAAGCCCAAGAGAATCAGGCCGAAATCAGGACAATCATTGTTCTGACAGGCTTATCAGACGTCTAATTATAGCATCAGACGTCTGGAAGTTCAGTATAAGACGTCTGATTCAAAGGTCAGACGTCTGATTTTGGGCGAGTCTCTCCCTGACTTGGATCAGATTTAAACAGGGTTTTTACGCAAGTCCATCAGACGACATACCGGACGTCTGGCACTATGTCTGGACGTCTGGAAACCTACTTTTACTGTGGAAATTGATTTCCAAACGTTGCAACAGCTAGAAAATCTCTGAGAAGAGATTTTGGGTCAGCCGAGGCAAAACGGTCATTTATCAGACGTCTGGAAAGTCCTATGGACGTCTGATAAGGCTCTAACGGTCATATCCTTGAGTGTCTGCTAAGCCAGCCAACGGTCCACTAACTGGACGTCTGGAAAATCCATCAAACGTCTTCTAAGACGTCTGGTCTAAGGTCTGGACGTCTGATTTCATCAGACAGAACTAACTATGTCCAGCCTAACAGTTATCAGACATCTGAAACAACAGTCAGACGTCTTAAAATTCTTTATCAGACGTCTGATTTGGGAATTAGACGTCTGGAAGTGCTGTTTGAACCCTATATTGGTTTTCTAAGTATTCTACAGAAAACCTAAGTATCCTAGGGTTGTGCCGGTGTTCCTAGGACTACTGTTAGGGTTCTTTGAGGCTCTTTAACAAGAAATATCTAAGGAAATAAAGAGCAACAAAAGAAACGAAAAATACAACAAGTACAAAAGAAGGAAATCTATCCTATTCTTCATTTCCTTCCGTCTTCAATCTTTCGCTCCACGCGAACCTCCTCTGTTTTCCGTCAAGCTCCTCCAATCCGTCCTGGATGCGAGCTCGAACTCCGTCTAAACACGTCCATATTTGCAATTGACCTGAAATCTAGGACTCAAATTGCAAATGTTAAATAACACGTGTTTTGTTATCATCAAAACAAATGATCGTGGTGCTCTAGCACCAACACGGCAAGGTGACGAGGAGGAGGAGGAGAGGCCGCCGGAGCAAGGGGGCGTCTGTCGGAGTGGGAAGGGAGGAATTGAGGGGGGTGTCTCCGTCAGATCCGAGCTGGGAAGAACGGCGGAGCGACGGGGGTATTTATAGGGGCGGAATCAGAGAGGAGGGCGGAGTGAGACGACGTGTCTCCCTCGTCGGAGGACGCCGGAGGAAGGAGACCCATACCGTCCGTGCGTTCGCACGGGCGGTATGGGCGGTCGCAGTACTCAGGGGGGTGTCCCTGCGGTGGCTGACGACGCAGGGTTCCCCCCATTGACTTGCCAGGGCCCCTCCCTCACCCTGCGCGGCGCCATGCTCCGCGCATGGTCGCTGGTGCATGGTGCTGCGCAGGTTTTGCAGGAGGGACCTAAATGCAAAGAACGAAGGAGAGTTAGGGGCCAAAATGTGAGGGTTTAAAAGTTGAGGGCCAAAAAGTAAATATATGAGGACCAAAGTGTAAAGTTGGTCAAGAAGGTTTCTTATTAGGCCCAAGTTTTTATACATGACTAATTAGGACCTAAGGATTCTGATGGTGAATTTTATTTCTAGATTAAACCTTGTTTGACTGGTCAATTTACGCAAAAACTCAAATTAAGTTGTTAATTGGGCATGGTTCTCAATGTAGGTCAAAATGGGTTCCTAAGGCCAAATTGAAAGTCCTAAACCCTAGAGATTATTTTTCTATGAATTTTAGAGGGTTTATTTGATTTTTACCTTACCTCAAACCACGTGAATTGAAGTGGGTTTGTTTTTAGGGTTACAAGCTGTCATTTAATTCTTTGGAATTGCTGTAGCCCTTATTGAGTCATCTCATCCCACTTTTCTTCTTATTAGGTTATTTTGACGTAAGTTTGGACCCTGAGTTACCCTATTTTCAGATCGGATTGGTGAAATTGCATTTTTACCCCTCAGTTTATGTTTTCTTTGTAAACTCAGAATCTCTCTGAGCTAAGCCTTTCTAAGGTTATGTAGGAGCTTTTATTCTCTGTATTAGGTCAAAATGAGCTAGTTATGGCTCATGATGAGGTTCTCATCACTTTCCCTCTTATTTAATTTTGTCTCCCACCCAAATACATATTTTCCCTCCCCTAATAGCCCCCCAAGTCACTGCTCTGCCGCCAGAGCCCTTAAAATCAAACCCTAACCCCTCATCTCCCTCTTATTTCCATGGAAAAGAACAAGCACAATCCTCTCCTCCAGAACCCTCAACCTGCTTGTGCCCCCTTCCTCGAACACCTTCCTTAGCCCCCCCAAGCCCCACGGCCACCCTCGCAAAGACAGCAATCACTCCACTGCCACCGCTCCCTTCGACCTAATTTTGTCTTCCACCAAAATACATATTTTCCCTCCCTTGATAGCCCCCCAAATCACTTCTCTCCTGCCAGAGCCCCAAAACCAAACCCTAACACCTCATCTCCCTCCTATTCCCATGGCAAAGAACAAGCGTGGTCCTCTCCTCCAGAACCCTCGACCCCCCTGTGCCCCTCCCCTCTAATGCCCTCCCTAGCCCCTCCAAGCCCTGCGGCCACCCTCACAAG
The DNA here is from genome assembly GCA_037157565.1 of Thalassia testudinum. Taxonomy (NCBI): domain Eukaryota; kingdom Viridiplantae; phylum Streptophyta; class Magnoliopsida; order Alismatales; family Hydrocharitaceae; genus Thalassia; species Thalassia testudinum. The sequence goes on from JAZHRO010000033.1 coordinate 9,045,566, forward strand.
GACAATAATCACTCTTCTACCACTGATGTGTACACATCTAATTGACCTAAAATGTTTATTTATACATAATCCTAGGTCCATGGAAGTATCATGCATTATAAATATTGCATAACATGCATCATTATGCATTTAGATTAATTTGTACAAATTATATATTAATTTACCTCTTTCTGTGGCCAGGAGATAGGGCGACATTATTTCGAGACCTCGGATAGAAGATCCAACTATATAATCTGATCAGAGTGACGATCAAAGTCTAACACCTCCGAAATAGCCTTGATTGAACCTCCATAGCATCAAATATAGTCCCAGGAAGATCAGAGGCCAAGGGTCAAGGTGGTGAAAATCCAAAATTTAGATGATAAATCTAATCACATGGATGGGTTTGGATCGACGATTGCAGCCCAACAATGTGAAAATTGATTCAATCCGACATCTGTGGCACCACCCATGAGCAAAAGAGGATGGACGACCACAATGATGCCACATGGCACCATCATAGTCGCCCGACATTGTCAGCCTTTCTCTTCTCATCAAGCGATCCTTGATCTCAGTCGTTGGATCTTCATCCATTGGTTGAGAGCGTAAGGACCTCAAATCCAAAATGCAACACAAACACTCCCTCAACGTAGCGGTCACGCAGCTTATGTGCAGTGCATGACATGCGATGAAGAACCGCGGAGCAGATTAAATCCACTGAAGGCAAGGGTGGGCGAAATTCATCCGTCAAATGCACGATGAGCAGTAGCAGTGGTGGCGACGTGGCATGCTCGGATGATGCGCGATCTACACGAGCAAAAACTCGGATTTCTGGGTCATTTCAGACTAAGCGTGTCAAGACAAACCTATCGACACTTTTCGTATGCAAGTCGGAACCTACACAAATTTAAAATGCGTAATTGGATGGAAAACCCGTGTATTTTTTACTTTTGCAATTTGGACCTTAAATCAACGATCTGAAAGTACTATTAACTTTCTCGTATCGCAAGAATTTTTACGGAATGTTATGTGTGGCGATTGAATCTTGGATGTGCGAAACATGTATGAACTGCGAGCAAACTCGCGTATAATCTGCCTTAGGGATCATATTTTACAAACAACCTCTATTTGAAAATTCACGAATTTTGTTGGATACCCTATCTCATAACGATTCCGATGATATGTGTTCAATGAAAATCAGAGTTCGTTTAATCCTTTTTCAAGAATACAGGTAATAAACATACTTTTCTTAATCCTTTATAATCATCTTTTTTTCTCTCTTTCTATTTTTCCGAAACCCCCACCGTCTCTCTCTCCTCTCCATCTCTCTATAAAATCGAACCTTTCCTTCCCCCCCTTGATTTTCCGAAACGCAGAGAGAGAGAGAGAGAGAGATTAGTGTGGACGACGGAAGAGAGAGAAGAAGAAGAGAAGGCTGAGGCCGAACGGGGGGAAGAAGGAGGAGGAGGAAGGGAAGACGACCGGCGGCCAAGGTAAGATATTCCCTCATCTTCGTTTCGTTTCCTCACGTACATGCACAACACAGGAGAGATCGAGAGAAAGGGAAAGAGAGGGAGAGAGAGGGAAAGAAAGGAGAAACCGGGAAAGAAAGAGAACGCGTGAAAGAAGGAGGAGGTTAGGATGCTGTTGGTGGTCGACGAGGGCCGCGAGAGACGAGGTCGACGCGACGGCGACGTGAGAAGAGGTCGTCGGCGACGTGGCTGGGCCATGGGAGATGCCGGCCGTGTTTGGGTGCAACATGCAACCCAACGAAGAAACCAAGAGCGGGAGAGCAAGAAAGAGAGAGAAGAAGGAGGGGTCGCTGTTGGACGGTCGCCGGAGACCGGTGGAGGTCCGGCGAGGCCGTTGGGAGGCCGGCGGCAACGTGGTTGGAAGGTCTGCGAGGCGGCCTGCATGGGTTCCATGCACGTGAACAGTGAAGGAGAAGAGAGGGAGGAAGAAGGAGAGGCCGCCGGTGTGGTGGCCGTCGAACCAGCCGTGGAGCGTGGGGGCAGGAGGATTGCCGGCGGGGGGTGGAGCGCCGGCGGGGAGGGCTGCGTGCATGGGTTTTGCATACGGTGCACGTAGGGAGGAAATGAAAGAAGAAGAAGCGGGGAAGAAGACGTGGGGGAAGTTTTAGTTTTGAAAAACTTGCGTCTAACAAATTTTAAGTTTCCATTATCACGTATAGATCTCCGTAAAGCAAGCTAGTGTGTTACTTAATATTTGACGATAAGGATTATTTTGTACAGATCGAGGGCCTTCAAGATCAGAATCAGGTGATCTAAGACTCGATCTTTGGGTTTTCAGAGGTGTCGGATGCATCCGTATGGTTGTATTAGGTAATTTTCGCTTCGATTTTCGAGGAGCAGATTTGGGAGATATGTGTGATGTTGGAAGTCTCTATCTATTTTCGTAGAGTTGTCGTGACCTCCTGACGATATTAGGTAGATTAGTCTTTCTTTTTTCAGTATAGTTTATCTATATAGTGATTTTCTTTGTGTACTGTATTATTTAGTATGCGTTCTTACCTCTTGCTGGAATTGGATCCGTTTGCGTATTTTTTTTGCTTTGGGTACTGAAATATTAAATTTAATGATGAAAATTAAGAAATTGACTTGGAATGTGAATAACCCAAGTGATATAGTTAACTACCGGATTAAAAGGAGTTAACGACCAATTATTTGAAAAGTTCATGATGTAAATGAATTATAAAGTAATTAAGTTTGTTAGTTATGGCTTATCATCACATATACAAAAGGAACTCTATTTTTAATAAAATTATCATCATCAGAATGATTAAATAATGATTTGATTGAATCCATGATCAGAAATTGAAAATTTCCTGTAAATGGATAAGTTGGAGGATAATGTGAATATTGGTTAATTTTGAAATTAATAATGTGAAATTACTAAAGATGGTTTGAATGGATAAAAAAGAAAGATATAGTTATCTGAAAATGGAATATACAATACGACGAAATTGTCGGAAGTAAAGGAATTAGATAACTGGTTTCAACCTACTACTCGTCGGATTTTGGCTGTAGCTTTGGTCTTTTCAGACCGGTCCTCGGATGGTTTAGGGAGTTGCTGGCCTCCCTACGACTCTTTAGTTAGGCTCAATGGCCAACTGGGATAGCAGATTCGTAGGGCTCGAGGTTTGGAGCAGTTCTTTTGGTCGGTGGGTGGGTCATTGGCTGTTTATGGCTTAGCGTACATAGCACGTGTATATGTTCACACCATACGATGTAGCTATCACCCCTTTTCGCAATGACCTCAAGGTCATGGAGAGCAGCGACTTGATGGGCATAAGCGGTCTTCTTGACCAGGAGGGTAGCTTATACTGGTCTCGTGCTGCAGAAAGTTATACAAAATCATCTCATGCCCTAAGATGTTGATTGATAATTTGTGAACTATAAAAAATTAGGCTTCCAAAATACAAAATCGAATCAGATAACAAGATGTCTAATAAATAAATTAATCAAAGCTAGAGTACCCATTTTCTCTTGTGCTTGGTTACTATTGCACTCTGCTGTTGTTGTTTCTACTCTACTCAGTTTTTACTGACATGTTTTTGGGTTCCGTACTCAGGTGTACTTGGCAGCTTGCAAGGAAATTTCTGTTATACGTTTCCTTGGACTTATATACTACGGTAAATCTTCCGGTTAGTATTCAATTTGTGTTTCTTTAAATTTTGTAATATGAACTGTTTTTGGCTAATGTTTATATTTTATGATTATGTATTGGATGATTATGATCTTGTGGGTGAGTTGTGTTGGTTGTTAGCACACGATGACTTGGGTTTCGTCGGTTGGCAGGACTCGAGTCGTCACAGATGGTATTAGAGCAAGGTCAACCCACTAATCATAAAATAATGTGGAAGGGTCATACAGACCTTCATATTGTATCACGGATGGAATATTTAGCCGCATTGTGATGCGGCATTTCTAGTCCTGGTTTTCTGCAGTATTCTGACTTGATTCTCCTCTTGATTCCTGACCCTTTCTTCATCTCATTTTTCCTTTCCATCGTTAGGGTCATCCCTTCAGCCGTCGATCTGAGCATATTAGGAATCTCATTAGGGCATCACTTGATCTGAGTGCGATCTCAAGAAGCAAAAGAGTAATTGACAGGAGGTGGTTCTCGCACGTGTTTTGAAAACAAAGATCTCGTCGTAGTATAGTGCATGAAAATGCAAAAATAATTTATAAAATAATGAGACTTGAGTCCCGGTTGTTCGTCTCTGGGAGCCGTTTAGAAAATGCAGATTTGAATTTGATCTAGCTCACTCTACTTATTTAGAAATGCATGCCAGTTTACAATAATTCGTATTGATGCACAACATGCTTAGTTGTAAAAGAAAACAAATTTTGTGCATGCAACTTTCATCACAAGAAAATATGGCAATCAGCTCATGGTGATTTTCACACATAGGCATAGAGATATATAAAAGATGATTTTATTGATTGAATCATGGTGGCTTATAGAGTGAAGCTCGCAGAAAGCTTATACAGGAAAGCGTAAAAGCAATAAACTAGCTAATAGAAAATGACTGCATATATGAATCTATGGGGGGATTATGCATGAATCATTGGGGGAGAATATGGAGCTACACTACTAAGCAGTAATAAAGCATTAATCTGTGAAGAACTAGCTACTTATCTAGCTAACAAAATGAAGGGCATTCGGAGGTAGCTTCGATGGCCTTTGACTTGGTTGAGAGGATAAGGAGGGGTGGCCAATGGTGCTTAGGTTGGCCATTGGAGGGAGGTTGGAGGTGATCTAGTCTTGGCATGGAAGTAATGGGGATGCCATGGTGTGCTCGTGGAGATGAAGGTGGAGTAATGGAGGTGGGATGAAGCTAAAACTGGATGGAAGGCTAGATGGGTGCAAATGGCCACCCAAAGGTCCTTTAAGTAGACCTAAGGGAGCCTCTCTAAAGAAGCGTGGAACTCTCTAGAGAGGCCTATGGTGAGAGCTCATGGGAGAGTGAGAGAGAGGATGGATGGGTGGTTTTTTGATCCACATTTGGTGGATCTAAAAATTGAATGCATCTTGGTTGCTATTTTTAGCAACCAAGGCAACAACACATGGTAGAGAGTTCTAGAGAACTCTAGGCTAGGTATTCGTGTAGATGGTGTGTGTGGGTCGAAACCTAGGTGCCTAGGTTGATTATGTTAGGTTCTAGTGGGTTTAGGTCAAGGTAGGTCTCAAATTAGGTTGTAAACTCTAATTCATTAAGGTAAAATGAAATTAAACTTGATACAAGTTTAATTGGATGTGTGAAACCCTAATTGAGAGTAAAACAACTCAATTAAGGTAGGTCTAGGTTAATTGGACTCTCACTAAGTCCAATTAGACAGTGTGTGCTGAGATCAGGGCTCAATTGGACTCAATGAGTCCAATTGAATAGGCTAATGGAATTGACTAATATGCAAGTCAATTAGGTTTAGTGAGGACTTAATTAGGTCCTTAAAGAGGTCTAAAGGTGATGTACTAGGGTTAGGGTACCTTAATTTAGGTTCCCATGGGGTTGGAATTGGGTTTAGGGACCTAGGAATTCAAGATCCAAGCTTGAATTCAAAAACAGGAACTAGAGAGTAGTTCCAGACATCTGACAATAGTGTCAGACGTCTTAAAATGAAAAGTTAGACGTCCATACTTGTTGTTTGGATGTCCAAACAGATGCATTGAAAAATTAAGGTTCTGTCTGCAGAAATTGGACGTCCAGACCAAGTGTCTGGATGTCTTAAAATGCTGCAGAAGTGGGTTTGAGGTGCGTGGGTTGTGGCTAAGGGTTCTAGACATCCTGTAACTCATCTGGACGTCCAGATAGAGGTTGGAAATAGTGTTTTGGGGCTCCTTAGGGTATAGTGACCTAATCTAAGGGTGGCTAAGGCTTGGGAAAGCTTTTAGGTTGTCTTAAGGCTAGGATGGACCTAAGTTCTTCATAGTTTATTGCTTTATTCTTACTTCACAGAATAGCATACCTCAACCTCTTACATTATTGTCTACTACACCTTATTCTTGGTCTTCTGCTCCAACTCTGTTGCAACTCTGGCTTCAGATCCAACTTCAGTTCTAGTCTCAGATCCAGCTCCTGAGCTTCTTATTTCCTACAGTTTATATAATGCACTTAATTAGTATATTATAGTATTATTCTATGCATAGCTATAGGAGGAATAGTAAAGATGCAAATAATGCTTGTGCATGCATGAACTATCCTAACTTATGCTAAGTCTTAGCTTAATTCTGGACAATTAAGACCTATGATTGCTGTGCAATTAGTAACTTCTTGGTTCATCCACCGTCTTTATGATTGTATAGTTTTCCAAGGTTTGGCTTGCAGCTTTGTTAGTAATAAATTTGATTAATAGGCTGACAAACACGTTAATTTGTAGCACTACTTGGTTGGGCATGTTTGTAATGCTTAAATTATGTATCCGTTAGTAGAATCACCCAACCCCTATTTTATAAATATACGTGTAGATCATACACATGTATAAATGTTTATGAGATGATTTATAGTAGTATATTTCTGTCAATAATGGGTAATAGATAATTAACACCGATCATTTGAAAATGGTAGATTATTATATACCGAACATAATTTAGTTCGCACTCTACACCCCTTTTCGGCACCTATGAGTATTTGATGGAAATTAAGCGATACTTTTGCAAATTGGGAAGTAATTAGTCATTATAAATAATAATAGCCACAACTAATTGTTTGGAATAAAATTGGTAAAAATTGTATCGTACTTTGTGGTCAATTAATTCTGATTTCATTGAGGTTTGGTTCCAAATTTCAGCTGTTAAGTACTGGGTCAGTGTTATTTGACAAATTACATGGTTACTTATCCTAGTACTAAGTTAATAATGGCATGACGTGTTTGTTGTTCTTACAAGTGTGAAATAATAATAATAATAATATTATTATTATTATTTTCCCGGATTTGACTTGTAGAATGCATACATTGGGAGCATGTAAGGGGTTAGAACAGGAATTCGCTGTTCACCAGACGAGTAAAGGATTTTCTTGAGTGATTAATTGTTACCTTAATAACTATTAAAGGAAGATGGTTGTCTCGATTTCTAATGCCATTGGCAACAAATATTATCTATGAGGCTTAATGTCACTACAACATACTTTACCTTAGTAACCGACGGAATTAAGTGACGCCATTATTGTCATTGCTATTTCGTTTTGCCGTCGGTTAGAGAGCATATCTGATGTCAAAATAATGTTTGACCATATGACGGATTGGATATTTCGACGTCGTTTCAAATCGACAGTAATTGTATTTACCATTGGTTTCTCAGAAGTGACGACATATGTAAGTCACTTTTTCCCGCTTTTACGTGTCCTTTCTTTATTTTCATCGTTGTTTTAGTAAATTTTCTGTCGCTTCTATAAGCGATGGCAAAAATATTTTTGCCTTCACTTTTCTTAAAAGTGACGGCATATAGGTGATTGCAAAAACATTTTTGTCGTTGCTTATTTAAATACGGCGTAGATGTGACGCTAAAAATATTTTTGCCGTCACTTATCTTAATAAGGGACAACGTAAAAGGGGAATTGTGATTCTCTCGAACCTTATATGCCGTCGATTATTAGGATAAGTGATGGTAAATGTATAGGTTTTTTTTTTTTTTAAATTACAAAATGATGGAAACTACATACTAAACTGACTTAAAAGACTTGCTTTTATAGAAAAATAAGTAATGAAAATGAAGAGAAGTTTATATTTCATAAATATAAAGTCTAGTACATAAAAAGTTTGAAAATGAATTATTTACATGAAAAAGGTAATATGAAAAACATAATAAAAGAACATGGATAAAAACCAAAATGCAGCTGCCCCGATGCCACCAGCTCCACCTGCACCACCCTTGGAGTCGTCGTCTCCTCGTATGTAGATGCTTGGATCTGATGAAGACAAATGCATTGACTGACCCTTCTTCTGAAGAAGGGTTATAAGTGTCTGAAGTTTATCATCCATGGCATTTATGTTATTCTTCATCTCTACCTCTCTATTCTCCCTCTCCTCCTCTCATCTTTGTAGTATGTCAATCTTTTGATGCAGCTGATCAACAACACTAGATGAGACGACACCTGACGAGTCGATTTTCACTTTTGAAAATGATTAAAATGATTTGTTGTTGTAGTTCTAAGTGGTGGAAAAATCGACTAATCAAGGTATTGAATTGAAATTAACCACTCACAGGAGAGTGGGTCGTATCCATAGGGAGGCAGTGGCCTATTAAAACTCTCACGAGTTAAAAACAGATGTTCAATTTTGATTTCCCAAAAACTTAAGCCAAATCCACCTTTTAAATTAAGAAAGCAATGAGAGATAATGTTTAAATGGCATTTACCTAAAAGAGGAGGGAGTTCTCACAAAATCAACCACATATAATATTGTTTAATAAAAAATTCCTCTCTTGCAATGGCAAGCAATGTAAATTTTAATATGAAGCAAAATAGGGGATTTTGTGGAGAGGCTTGTGCTCACGTAAGGAAGCCTCGTTGGCCGCAAGGTTTGCGGTGGAGGATAAGTCTATCAACGGCTTCTCGATGATGGTCGCGACGTGGCAAATGGTGGCTAGTGGCGGTTGGAGTTGTCACCGGTGAGGAGGAAGTCGCCGGCACTGGCGGATGCATGCGAGGTGGCAGTCGACGAAGAAGAGGCAGGTGAGTTGCATGGAGATCCTCGGTGGTGTTGGAGGAGAGATTGGGCGGTCGAAGATGGGTAGCAGCACGGATTGGTGGCTGCTGCTTTGGGTTCTTTTGTTCGTGACAGGGAAGATGCGTGGAGATGAAGAAGAAGAAGAAGCTGTTGGTGGAGCGTGGCCGGTGTTGCTGCTGCAGGTGTGGCGGAGGTGCAGCGAGGGGGTTACGCAGGCCATGCGGGTGCACGCGTGGGATGGCTCTGCTGCGCATGGCATGGGAGGTGCAGGCGGAGGTGCAGTGCTTTGTAGCGCGTGGGTGGAGCTGCTGCTGGTGGTGCGTGCGACAGCTGTGCGCGCGTAGGACACGAAGGCGAGCGGTGGGGCATGCACGCTGCTGCTGTGCGTGCGTGGAATGGGTGGTGTGCATTGGTTGCTCGAACCGAGAGGCACGTGAGATCTGGCCAAAAGGCGTGCGAGGATAGTGGCTGGGCACCGCCTGTGCATGTGGTGAGGCGCGATGGAAGCTGCTGGAGGTGTAGCGTTCAGCGTCGCTGGAGTGTGGAGGAGATGGATGTGTGCTGCGGGTGAAGGCTGCGACGGTGCAGTGAGGGGGCGTTAGACGTCCGGGAACCTTCCCGGACGTCTTAACTGGCGGGGGAGATGAAGGTGCAGGGCGTGGAGTTGCAGTAGTTGTTGATGTTGTTGACAGTGGCAACACACGTTGAGGTGCTCACGGTAATCTACACAATCCAACGGTGGCGCAGCAGTCTGTCGCCCTGCTTGCCAACGCACGTGGAGTTGCGCACACGGTAGGAGGTCGGCGGTGGTGAAATGGAGGAGAATTTGATCTCTGTGCAATAGTGGATTGAGGGTGATGACTTGCTGTGCTAAGGACGCAGGAGCCCTTCTTTTATGTTTTCCGAAACGTGGAGAAGATGGAGCAACGACGACATGCAAGATCCACTTTCTTCGGCCATTAAGGAACTCCTTCATTGTTCGAAGGCCGTTGCTGTAGAGAAGAAGAGAATAAAAATAAATAATAAAAATATTGGTTTATTTATGTACAAACCCTCAATAAAATATTAATTCTAATATATGCATATAATGTTACCTAAGGACTAATGCATGTTATTCTAATGCATGCTAAATAATTTAAATATGGAATGCATACAAGCAAATATATATAAACTAAATTATTTATATCTTAATGCATGCTATGTATATGCTAATATTAATCTAATGCCTAGGCACTTAAGTAACTAATTAGCCCACAAATATGTGCTCATCAGCACCCTTCCTCCCACACTAGGTGGATAACGGGATGCCCTCCGCGCACTACGAACGAAACTACCGTGTTCCAGTGGCATCAATCTCCTAAATGCCTCATCTGGATCCAAAGGTTGGTGGACACTGTCGGAGGTCTCATCAGTGGGGGGATGTACTAAGTGTACCATTTACTCCTAAATGTATTAAAAATTAGTATTATACTATATATATACAAAGTTATAAATTTTTTTAGTTTAGGAAACTTACGTGTTTGTCCTAGTATAACTCATGATCCATTTACGAGCACTCTCAGCTGCAGCCTTACTATCGGTGACTTCGTAGATATCTATCTTAGTCATTTCCATCCCATCATGTGTAGCAATCTGAAAATATAAAAATGATACGATTATATTAAAATAGCTTAAAAATTAAGTAATATTCAACTGAAAAGTAGTTTCAACACTTACATAATAGCTCCTGACCATCTCGATGCTCATTCGACCCAAACAATGTGTCAGTGGTGGAGCTTTAGCCCTATTGGCCTTATTTTCTTTTACTTGCTCCTGTAGACATATATAATTATATTTTTTATAAATTTAAGATATATGAAATTAATAAAATAATTTTTAATCATTTACTAACCTCCATCTTTGCATCCAGCCAATGCTCGCATGCCTTCTTCCAATCGTCAAGCATGACATCAGGAGGATAATAGTCCATTGCCTCCTCAGGTGAACTACAGTTAGAAAAATAATAAATATCAAATATAAATTGTTAGAAATAATATATGATATTATGTATATAATAAAAATGTAAATGTTTAAAAAATATTACATTTCTCTTAGTCTCTGTCCTCCAATCTCTGTGGATTTTGGCAGCATGGTTAAGAATATATCAGGAGGCATTGGGGTCGTCACCCCAATCGTAATTTGCCTACATTAATTTTTAAAAAAAATATGTCAATCTTACATAATAATAATTTTAAGATAAATTTATAAAAGAAATAACTTTAATAAATGAAATTACCTCCAACTGATGGAGGAACTCTCTTAAGCTCTACGGGCACCTTCCTCCAGTTGAAGTAGCAAATGCGCAGAATGGACTTAACAATTGTGCCTACTCGACTGATGAAGTCCAGGTAATTCTCCGCCTCCTCTATGGTTCTAAGCCTGATCGTTATTCTCATGCCCTCGAGGATACGCTGGAGGTCTAGATTCTTTGTCTTCCCCAATCCTTTTCTTACTTTACCTGCGTAAACATTAATCATATTCATTATATAGTTCTGAAGTTATAATAAACTTTAAAATATATAAGTAATTTACGACTTAAAGGTTTATGAGTTCTTAACAAAACTTGTGTCCGCGCTAGGTAGTCCACATGAACTGGGGACGTACTCCCCACCATCTCATCCTCCACCTCCTCCTCCTCCTCTCCCGCCTCCTCATTATCTGATGCTCCATAATCTGGATCATCCTCTGCTCGCTCTAGCAAGGTTTAAGCAATCTCCTTCCCCCTTCCTTTCCTTCTCGCATGTAATAAATGTGTCATTTCCTCGGGACGTACGAAACGTGACTGGGGGGAGCCTGGTGTCGGGGGGCTGGCTGAGCCTGAGGAGACAAATCGAGATGGGTGGATGGCTGTGTCTCAAGAGGACCCTTTCTTTTGGGATTTTTCTTAAACAACTTCATCTGTAACAAGTATAAAATGCAATAATTAATACAATTGAAAATCATTAATATATAAATTATTAATGAAAAAAGTTTTCCAAACATAAAAAAAATTTCTCTGTAAACCTACATATTAACTTGACTGCATATTAAAATTAAAGTAGGCACACTCAACATAAAAAAAGTGCAAAGACAAACCACAAGGACTTGCATATTTACAACTCAAGGTAAATGCAAGTTATTCAAATGGAAGCTGACTAACTTCATTAAATTGAAATATTTCTGACATAAATTTAGCATTAGCTTTATTCCTAACCTTCAGTTGAAACATCTTCAACAAAAATGACAACTTTGACATTTTCGTAACACTGGGAGCAATGGGATCATCAGCCGCCTTAATAGTATTATAGAATGGATCACAACTGAATGGATTTTCCTCATCTATATTTATATCCTCTCCTGCTCTCATCTCGTTTAATGATTAGCCCATATTTGTGGACTATTTAAGTATTTAAGTGCCTAGACATTAAGTTAATTCTAACATTTATTTAGCATAAATTAGGATGTAAATAGATTAATTCATATTTCTAATTTAATTATATAATTCATGCATTGCATTCATATTTAAATGCATTTAGAATTGACTTAGAATTGCATTCATTTAATTAGTTAACCAATTAGGTGCATTACATGCATTAATTTAAGTTAACATAAAAGTTGAGGGTTTGTATATAAATAATCATAATATTTTATCATTATTTTTATTCTTCTTCTTTCAGCAACGACTGCATTTCCTTCAGCTGCTGCTCCAACGCCACCAGCTGCCGCACTAAAACCTGCAATCAAGGACGAGCGGAGAATGTGGATCTGCTCCTGCCTATCCATTCAAATCCATGAAGGGGGCTACAAAAGGAGAGGGAGGCTGCCTTGTACGGGAGGCCACCTTCCCCGACCCACCACTGTGCAGAGAGTTGATCTCTCATCCATTCCACCATCGCCGGCCTCAACCGTGGCAACGAGACTCCACCACTGTGGGAGTGTGGCGTGACAGGCCACACCACCATCTGGAGCTCGTTTGCATTACCGTGAGCACCTCAGCGTGCACCACCCACACTGTCGTCACCAACAACCACCACTGCAGCCACTGCATTTTCATCTCCTCCGTCAGTTAAGACGTCTGGGAAACTCGTCTGGGAAGTTTCCTGGACGTTTGAAGCTTCGTCCCTACACACAATAGCAAACAGCACTTCCTTCACGCCCGCGCACTTCCGACTGCACAAGCCCGCCAGCACCCCTCACCTTTTGCAGCAACGCCACCACCAGCTCCTCACCAGCGCGCGTACGCACCGCCTACAGCAACACCCCTTGCTGCGCCTCATGTCACGCACGCAGCCGGCGCTCCTGCCAGCGTGCAGCACCGGCCACCAGCTCCTCACCTGTGCGCCTCATCTCCTCTAGCACGTCCACTTTCGCGCACCCACTCCCACGCCCGCGCATGCCCCTGCTGCGCCTCACCGCCTTCAACCCTTAGCGCACTCGCCTCACCTCCTGTAGCAGCGCCTTTCACCTACCCGCCGTGCGCCTTGCTTGCAGTGCCCGGCAAGCAGCATCCAGCAGCAGCGGCGCATCCGCCAGCAGCACCACCCTCCGTGTGCATGCAGTCCAGTGCGTGCGCCTCCTCTCCAGAACCTCAACTGCGCTTGTCCACACCCGCACAGCCTGCGGCACTTCAGCGGCCACTGGAACCTACCACCACCATTCCTCCGTCCGACCACCTCGGAGCATCTCGTACTTCACCGCGACTGCCATCACGAAGCCCTCGGTCTAGAGAATCTCCTCCAAGCTTCACGCCTCCGGCCGTTCCTTCCTCCTCACGCACGGCCAAGGGGAAGAAGATCCCCTGTTTTGCTACAGTACAAGCCTATTAATATTTACATTCTATGCCATTGTCATCTTTTATTAATATTTTATTAAGCTACATTGCAAAAAATATCCGTTAGTTGTTCAAAATTGTCATTTCAGCATGTTCTCTTGATGCTTTCTTAATCTGAAGGCAGATTTGGCTCGATTCTCGTCGAAACTAACTGTGAACATACGTTTTTAACTTGTGCGAGTTTAAATACGTCATTGCCTCCCTGTGGACACAACTCGCTCTTCTGCGAGTGGTTATTTTAATTATTGATTAGTCAATTTTTCCACCACATAGAACTACAAATGACGCGTCATTTTATGTAACAAATGACTTTAAAATCTAAGAATCGACTCATCATTTAACATTTCTTATATTTCTTCACCTCCACTATTAGCAATTTCCTCATCGATCTCTTCATCAACAGTGTTATCATTGTTTATGACTTTCTCAGTCAACTCCTCTCCATGAGTTACCTAAGTAGTGTAATGCTGCCAGCACCCATTACAAATCAAGTGCTCGAGCACAATATTACAATCATGCAAGGAACCATTCAAACATCTTCTGCATGGGCAGAAGATATTATCAAGCTAACCTCATCGCCTAAATATCTTTCTATCGTCATCAAAGGTCCAATCCAGGAATGAAATTACTCCATCCTTATATCTGGTATAATCTGAACCCCGCAATCCAATCCAAGATTTATCTATTGTAACATAAAATTTAATGTAAACAAATCACTTATTAGGAAAGGAAATGACTAAATGATGTGTATCTTGATTTAGATTTTCACTTTATAGTTCATCCTCAAAGATTTGATCACAACTTAGGTTTGTTTGTTTTATGTAACCTTAGTGCGGTGAAATTTCAGCAGCATCTCCCTGCACTTTTCCAGTATACCCCCCAATATTAACCTTAGCTAGATTTCATTTAACACCCAATTAAGGTCACTATAGGAAACTAAGTAAGAATAGTTGATATACCAGAGAAGTGCAAGAAGAAGCAACCGAAATTTCACTGCACAACGTTACATGTAACGAGCAAAACTAAATTGTGATAAAATGTTTAAGGACCTTCTTTAGTTCGGTACTTCACCAAACTAAAGTCGATTGAGTCTTATGGCTTGCTACAAAGACAACACATCATACATGTAAGTGAGGTATACGTACACTTTCTGCATTGTCCGTATAACATGATCGTAAGTCTCGACGGGTGAGTAATTTGGATACAATTTGACTTGGAGGACTTTTACCTTGGGAGTTAGAATACCAAATGTTTGGTCTCGCGTGCATGTGTCTTCTTTAGCAGGTGTGTATATCTAAACAATAAGTAATTTGAACATTAAAGAAATTTAACAAAAAACTAAAATATCATTTAATTAAATTAAAAAGATTGAATGTATATAAACCTCTAACTAAAACCTACGAGTGTACTTGACATTGATGACCTGCAATTTCAAAATCAAAATTAATTAAATAATAGATTATAATATTAAATGTTATAAGAGATAAGGAGGGGAAGGGGGTAGAGAACGATGCCATGGTTAGGGTTTTGGAGGAAAAGGTTGGGAGTGGTATTGGAGGTGAGGAGGGGGCGAAGAGATAAGGAGGCTTGGAGGTGAAGAATGGAGGGGAGGATGGAATGGAGATAAATAGCAGAATGAGGGGAAGTGGAGTGGGCAGGGGGACGGGAGGGTTTTAACGGGAGGAGGAGAGGTCGTGAAGGGGCACAGCGGTTGTGACATGTGATAGGTAGGGGGTTCTAGAAAGATCTAAGGGTTATTAGTGTAGTCTGACCATCCTCCTCGACCACATTATTCCCACCGTACGCCCACACTCCCATCCTCCCCAACCCCTACAGGGTAGCTGACCAAATTCACCCTTCCCATATCCACCACATTCTTCCTACCATACACCCTCCACATCCAGTCCCCAATCTTCCTCACCCTCCTCACACACTCCAACCCCTCCGGCCTCCAAAACACCTTCTCCGCTTCCCCCATGTGCTCCCCTGACAGCACCAACCTAAACCCCCTCTCAACCCCACTGGCACTCTCCCAACACTTGACTCGATCTCCGTGTCCCTCCTCCCATCCATCGACCTCTGGTTCAAGTTGGCCGACCCCACCACCACGTACTCATCAATCATCAATTTTGAATGCACGTATATCAAAGATTCTAAAACATTACGGTTTACCAACCACATTCCTAAATGATTTTAGAAACCATCGACAAGGAACTGACGACATATCTCATTTTTCTAGTAGTGAGCCCAATCATCCTAACCTAGCACTCACCTACCTAACCTAATTAGCCACCCTCTTGGTTGGCCATGGGCACTAATTCTTAACCTAAATGGTCGAACAATCTAGGTT
Source organism: Thalassia testudinum (assembly GCA_037157565.1). NCBI lineage: Eukaryota > Viridiplantae > Streptophyta > Magnoliopsida > Alismatales > Hydrocharitaceae > Thalassia > Thalassia testudinum. The sequence goes on from JAZHRO010000033.1 coordinate 9,061,434, forward strand.
CATATCCTATAGAAAACCTAATCCCTAAAACCTAAAACAAACCTTATCCTATCCTCCTACTTTAGCTGCCACCTATATCTAGCCTAGCCACCAATTAAGCACCTAAGTAGCTGGCCCTAGGTAACCCTAATATCCTTTATATGGTTGTCCACCTTACTTAGCTAAAACTTAGGTTTAATCCTCGCCCTTTATCCTAGATCTTATGGCCAACTCCTTTAGATAAATCTTAGCACATATCCTCGCCCAACAACTGAAATTGCACTAGAGGGGGGGTGAATAGTGAAATTATAGAGTATTGTAATACAACAAATTCAATCACACAATATACTCAATTATTTTTAGGTGGAAACCCAAGATGGGTGAAAACCACCACCTAAGCCAATCTCTTGACTTAGGATTTTCGATCACAAGGTGATCAATCCACTAACCACACTACTTAAACGAGGGTAGTGTACCTCAATTACAATTCCCACCTCCGATCCCTAAACGAAGGTTTCTCTCTTCAAAATGAAGAGACGGGGACCCGACAGGCCGGATACCCAAAATACAGAAATTAACAAGTAAAAATAACACCTATAGAGCACCCCAATAATTTAGTTGCTTTCTTATCTACTAAGCATGAAAAGAACTCCCTGATGATTTGCAGAACGGAGCGAGCCGGGAGTATGGATTTGCCCTTTGATCAGAGTATTAGCACAGCACAAGGGCAAGATGGAGCTTAGAGTAGTGAGCAAGAGATTTTTCTAATGGAATTGTATCTCAAGAGGTGTGTTTTGCCAAAGAAGAGTTGTAGTCTATTTATAGGCAAGTTTGGAACCTTCAAGAACACTTGGGAGAGCTCTTCTAGCCGTTGGAGACAAATCCCAAGAGTTTAGGACGAAATCCACACAAAATCAGGGCAATGATGATTCTGACAGCAACATCAGACGTCTAATTATAGTATCAGACGTCTTATAGGACGTCTGATTTTTACTCCGGTCGTCTAATATTGCAGGACATCCTTAACTGACTCTATTGGATGGAAAGAAGGACGTCTGATATTATGTCATAAGACGTCTGATTATTTCATTGGACGTCTAATGAATGGTGCATTCGTTCCTGTTATTATCGGATCCAAACAGGGTTCTAGGTTTAGAGGATCAGACGTCGTTATGGACGTCTGAGGACATTAACAGACGTCTGGAAACCTAAATACTCTTCCTTGCTACTTCTGCCAAAAGATTATGTGGCCGTAGAGAGATACGCACAGAAAATCACGGCCAACGGTTCAAAGGCAGACGTCTGGAAGTGTGTCAAGACGTCTGGAAATTATTTTTGCCGACAAAAAGTCTAACGGTTAGTATGAGGACGTCTGGGTAAAGAATCAGACGTCTGTGCACGGTTATCGACGTCTGAAAGTGAAGTCCTTCGACTGATGTTTATGAGGAGATGAACAAAGGCAGAAATATTTGAAATTAGACGTCTGATACACATGTCAGACGTCTTATGCTGGAAAATCAGACGTCTGGACTTTTTCATGGACGTCTGATAAAAGTATAAGTGTTGGGTTTTTGTTTCTAATTCATCCTAAGTGTAGAGAGCCTAAGTTAGCTATTTATAGGTTATGTTTGGGGGCTCTTTACAATATTTCTAGACTCAAATAAGATGAAAATTACAACCTTTGAAAGTTTACATGAAAAAAAGCCTAAGACCTAATACTTATGCTACTCGTCTTCACGCTTTTAATCTCCCGTCTTGGAAAGCTTTTTGAAATCCTGCAAATATGTTATTATAGAGAGAAAACAATATGCTACGCTTTATTTATTATTTCATTTTCTACATTTTGTAAAATCATCAAAATATTATATATGAGTAGTTGAACTAACAATCTCCCCCTTTTTGATGATTTTCAAAATATAGCTGTAGGTTCCTCTTTCCTCCCCCTAAAGGTTGTACTTGATAGCCTTTATCTATTTAAGAAGGTTGTTTTTATATTATTCCTTAATTTCTTACCTACATTCTTTTCCCCCTTTTTGAATATCATCATGAAGGGTTGTTAAAGGGAGTTGAAATCCAAACTACAAGAGTGATATCTACAAAGTAGAGTGCATGAGTAAAACTGCATGTTTAAAAGATGACAAGGCATTAAGGAAAATTTATTAGGAATAGAAATATTTAAACATGGACTAGCTATTTGTTCCTAAAAATATTAAGTACAGGGTCAAGGCCCCTTAATACAAACTTAGAATAAAAGACAGAAAAATAGAAGCACTAAAACTATTCTTCTTGATCTTGGCGGCGGCGGCGACGAGCGGGTCCTTGTCCTATCTGCAAATTTTGAACATCTGATCTAAGTTCGTCGATGTCGCGGCGCATGCTTCCCATGTAGGTGTACATCTCGCCGGTTCGACGCAGCAGGAGGGAGATGCCGGAGGAGAGGGAATCTGTGGCTGGATCCCATGCTTCATCAAAGCTCGAGCGGGGAGCTTCTATTTGAAGGGGCCGTGGTTCATGGAAGTCTGGAAAGGGTGGAAGGGGCTCTTCTTCCATGGGTTCGTCAGCGGGCTCAAGATGTTCTCTAAGTATATGCATCTTGGCGGCTGTGGCCCGGTTGTAAGGCTCAATTTTCTTGTCAACTGCTTGGTCAGTTATGGAAATCCGATGGGATGAAAAGATTCTGGATAGAATAGACCCAAACGGAAGTGATGCCCCATGGTCCTCATTCATGACGCGAACAATGAGGCGGCAATAATTGAAAGGAATATGACGAACGGCCGCAAAAAGGAGAGCCTTGTGTTGGCGTGAGATGTAATCAAAACCTCCCGACTTGTTTAGGAGGTCCCACCCAAAAATGCGAGAGAGTAGACGTGGAAGGGGTTTGAGATTTTTGCACGGTAGAGTGCCAAGGTTTTCAACATATTTTTCCGGGAGAACTAACTCTTGATTGATGATTTCTGGGTCGTATTGCCTCAGAATGTCATTGAAATCATTTCCCTCATTGGGGATGGCTAGAAGGTCAGAGATAGTTTCGGATGTGATGTGTATTTCACGACCAAATAGGCGGGTATGGAGTTCAAGTTCATCGTTGCTGTAGTCCTCAACAATGTTGGCATAAAAGAGACGGCAAAGATCAGGGAACACACCAAGAGTTCCAATGCCGGAGTGGAATTGACGGTCAAAATATTGGAAAAGATGGAGAGTTTGGAAGTGTTCCCGAAGGTTCAAATGGGCAAAATCATTCCAAACAATAAAACGAGGGCATTTAACTTTGGCATTCGCGGAACGACGAAATCGCTGCCTAGCGATGTCACCCCGCAATTGATCTGCCAAATAAGTGGAAGAGGAACTGGAAGATCCCTCAACTTGCTTCCTACGGGGAGGCATATTTGGTGGAATGGGTGGTTAGGTTTAGGAAAAAAAATGAGTGATGTGTTGAGGATAGAATACCTGCAAAAAAGAAACAACCATTCAACCAAACAACATTCACCCAAAACATAGTTTCAAACACTGCAATCATCATGAAAAAATATGTGGCAGTATGCCTTGAGGCAATACAACCTGCCATGTAGTTGTGGCAATATACCTTTGGATGCAAGCCACTAAAATGTCGGCTTGATCCTCATGAGGTAATACCCTTGCCATGGAAGATGCAGCTAGGGCTAACAGGGTTTTCTTGACCGAGGGTTAGGGTTTTAAGGCTGATAATGATATGAAATGCACATGTAGGTCAAGTGAATCAGGAAGGAGAACTAGATGCTACAGGATGCTGCAAGGTCGTGGGTAAAAGATCATGGAGACGCCCTAGGAGTGGAGAGGATATACCCACGGGAGGAGGGAAGCCTCCAAATGCACGGTCGAGAGGCAGGGAGGACACGCGCATAGGAGCAGCAGTTCCGTCAGTCGTCGAAGAGGCGCGACGGTCGTCTGGCTGCGAGCAGAACTTCGCCAACTGCTGCTGTGGGCCGTCGGGTGTGAGGGAGAGCGGCGCACAGATCTTGTGTGGGGTAGGGATTTTGGACAGGAGAGTGGGACCTTTGCGAAGGGGATCTTATATCCCAAGGTCACGGAGCAAGTCTCCCCCCGAAGTTGGGGAGATTTGCATTTCAAACCGTCCAGAGAAAAGCCGCGACGCGCAGATTTTTCCCCGATCAGACGTCTGCAAACGATGTTAGACGTCGGGATTTGCCAGAGGGATTTTAGCCCATTTCAGGGCGACGTCTGTTTTATTCATCAGACGAAAAACCAGACGACTAATTATAATATAGACGTCTGATTTCTGCAGGAATCCTCCCCAGCAAAAAGATTTATTCTCCAGGTTGTCGTCTGATTTCTTACTCAGACGACAAAGAAGACGTCTAAATTAAATATTAGACATCCGACTTCTGCAGACAGACCTTCCTGGATTTTCGTCTAAAGTTACAGGGTCGTCCGCTTTTCCTGTCAGACAATCTCTACGACGTCTAACCACATATTCAGACGTTCGACAGGCAGTACATGTTCTGTCCCCGAGATAGACGTCTGTCAACACATTTGGACGACATTTCAGACGTCTGTGTGGTGTACCAGACGTCTGATATGACTGTTTTGTTATATAAAATCGTCGTCTGTCCCAGATGTTTAGATGACGAATTTTAATGTATAAGACGTCTGATTATTTAATCAGACGTCTGATTATTTAATCAGACGTCTGATTATTTAATCAGACGTCTGATATTGGACAGAGTGTGCATTTGGATGTTTGAACTGAGAATGAAGGCTTCTAACTTAGTGAAATCAAGGTTCAATCTATGCTCATGACAAAAGAGGTTCCATTAAACCACTAAATTCTTCAAATATCACTTAGCTTACATATGCCTAGTTTCCTACGTATATAATTAAAGTGATCATAATTCAAAGGTTTAGTGAAAATATCAGCTAATTACAGTTCAGTACAAATAAATTCAACTTCGATTTCTCCCTTAAGTACATTGTCTCTTAGGAAGTGATGTCGAACATCAATATGTTTTGTGCGAGAGTGATGTACGGGATTTTTCGAGAGGTTGATAGCACTAGTATTGTCACATAATATTTTTATCTTATTAAATATCAAGTTAAAATCCTTCAAAGTATTTTTCATCCAAAGCACTTGGGAACATGCTAGTGCAGCGGCTATGTATTCAGCTTCTGTAGTTGATAATGCTACACTAGATTGTTTCTTTGAGAACCAAGAGACTAGTGATTCGCCTAAGAATTGGCACGTCCCACTAGTACTCTTCCTATCGGTGCGGCTACCTGCGTAGTCCACATCGCTATATGTAACTAAGTTGAATTGTGGACTTCTAGGGTAGAATAAGCCATAATCAGATGTGTCAACTAGATATCTAAATATTCGTTTTACAGCATTTAGGTGTGATTGTTTAGGATTTGATTGAAACCTAGCGCATAAGTAGGTACTAAACAAAATATCAGGTCTACTGGAAGTTAAATACAGTAAAGATCCAATCATGCTACGATAGAGCTTTTGATCTATGGGCGTACCTGATTCGTCCAAGTCTAAGGAAGTTGTGACACTCATAGGAGTGTTCTTCCCTTTACTTTTGTTCATATCAAATCTCTTCAACATCTCCTTTGTGTATTTAGATTGACACACAAAGGTTCCAATTTCGAGCTGAGTGATTTGCAAGCTCAAGAAAAACTTGAGTTCACCCATCAAACTCATTTCGAATTCTTCCTGCATAATTTCTGAAAACTTTCTACACATAGATTCATTAGTAGCACCAAATATAATATCATCTACATATATTTGAACTAATAAAATGTCTTTTCCTTTTCTTTTAATGAATAATGTGGAATCAACTTCCCCTATAGAGAATTTTGCATTTAACAAGTAGTCTTTGAGCCTTTCATACCAAGCTCTAGGAGCTTGCTTTAGACCATATAGTGCCTTGTTTAATTTGTAGACAAAATGAGGCTTATCATGAGACTCAAAACCAGGAGGTTGTTTTACAAAAACTTCCTCCTTAATGAATCCGTTAAGAAACGCGCTCTTAACGTCCATTTGAAAGAGTTTAAAGCCAAGAAAGGCGGCATAAGCAAGAAGCATGCGAATTGATTCGAGTTGAGCTACGGGAGTGTAGGTCTCATCAAAATCAATTCCTTCTTCTTGTTTGTACCCTTGTGCTACCAACCGAGCCTTGTTTCGAATAACTATACCGGATTCATTCAACTTGTTCCGGAATACCCATTTGGTACCTATTACCGTTTGCCCTTCAGGCTTAGGTACTAGATCCCAAACTTCATTCCTTTGGAATTGGTTGAGTTCCTCCTGCATGGCCATCATCCAAGTTTCTTCGGAGCATGCTTCCTCGACACTCTTTGGTTCAACTTGAGATACAAAGGCGGAGAGACCAAAGGTGCAACTAAAATGAGATCAGGTTTTAACGCCATCAGAAACACTTCCAATGACTTGACTTTCGGGATGATCCCTTTGATATATCCAATCTTTTGGAAGATTATGGATATTGGAGTTTGGAATGTTAGACACATCAATAGAAGAATCATCTTCATCATCCATATTGACTCGGTCAATGGAGGAATGAGGAGATTCATCGAAGGAGACATGAAGGGTTTCCTCCACTATTAATGTGGTCTTGTTAAAAACCCGGTATGCCTTACTACGTGAGGAGTAACCAATAAAGATGGCTTCTTCACCTTTGGCATCAAATTTATCTAAATTAGAGCGGGTATTCAAGACAAAACATCGACATCCAAAAACTTTAAAATAACTAATTTTGGGTATTTTCCCATAGTATAGTTCAAAACAAGTTTTTCTCAATCCGGATCGAATTAAGGTGCGATTTAACACGTAACAAGCCGTGTTAACCGCCTCAGCCCAAAAGTACTTCGGTAACCCCGAGTCTATGAGCAATGTTCGAGCACACTCTTGAAGAGTGCGGTTCTTTCTCTCAACCACCCCATTTTGTTGAGGTGTTCGAGGAAAAGAGAACTCATGAGCAATACCATGCTCTTGACAAAAATCATCAAACAAGGAATTTTCAAACTCGCCCCCATGATCACTACGGATACGAGTGATTTGGTAGCCTTTTTCAGTTTGAATTTTCCTACAAAAAATAGAAAAGACGGAAAACACTCCTTCTTTAGATCTCAAGAAGGAGACCCATGAAAACCTCGAAAAATCATCTACAATTACAAGGCAATATTTGCATCCACTGAGGCTCTCATATTTTGTTGGTCCAAACAGATCTAGGTGAAGTAGTTCTAAAGGTCTTGATGTGGATATTACTTCTTTGCTTTTAAAACTAGATTTTATAATCTTACCTAATTTACATGAATCACAAATAAGCTCATTTAAAAATTTTCTTTTAGGAAGACCTCGGACTAGTTCATGTTTAGCTAATTTTTGAACCAGCTTCATATGAACATGTCCTAGTCTTTTATGCCATATTCTTAACTCATCATTTGCTACAAGACATTCATAAGTGTCATTTTTATCAAATTCTACGACATAGATGTCTTTAAATCTAGTTCCCTTAAGAAGGGTTTCATTGGTTAATGCATGCATAATTTCAAACATTTTAGAAGTAAACACTACTTTAAAACCCTTATCACATATTTGACTTACACTTAAAAGATTATGTTTTAGTCCTTTAACTAGAGAAACATTTGAGATGGGAGAGAGAGGGTTACCTATTTTACCAAGGCCAATAATATGACCCTTGTGGTTGTTGCCAAATGTAACTGTTCCTCCATCCATAGGTTGGAGGTCCAAAAATAGGCGCTTGTCTCCTGTCATATGTTTGGAGCATTCGGAGTCCATCACCCATCGGCCTCCTTGGTGGTGGTGGTCTCCTTGTAGACCTTCTTCCTCCTACAAAGGATCTTCAATGGTGACTTGGTGTTTCTATAGGTCTTTCTAATTTGAGTCGTCCATCCTTCATTTTGTATATCCAATTTTTGACATTATGATGTCCTTTCATCCCTACAAAACAAAGTGAGAGTTGTCTTTTCGGTATCCATTGTAAAGTGGATCCGTATTTGTTAGTGGTCTCCTTTAGAGGAGGGTCCTTTTTCGGCTCACTTTGACTAGGCTCATAAAAGCCTAATCCAAATTTACTTGAGGAAGGTTTTTGATGGGCAATGAGTTTGTCCAAGTTATCTTTCCCCTTTGTAAATTTGGCTAGGTCCTCAAGAAGTTGGTTTGACTTTTCTTTGAGATGATTTATCTCTATTTTCATTATATCTAGTTTATCTTCTAATGCCCTAATCTCTACTCTAAGTAAGCCATTTTCATCCTTTTTAAAAGAGTTTGATTTTTCAAGCACATGGATTTTGTCGAGTAATTCTTCTCTATCTAAAAATTTTTGTTCGCTCATTGCTGTATACAAATCATTTGTTAATGACTCTTTCTCAATCATTAGATTTCTTATTTGCATATTTAAAGCAGTGGTTTCTTTTATAAGAATTAGATTCTTTTCTTCAAGATCATTGATTAATCTCTTATTTTCTAACTTTTCTTCTTTTAAAGCCTTGCTTTGGGTTTTAGTTTTCTTAAGATCTATATATAATGAATCAAAGGCATCTTGTAATTCATCTAAAGAGTAGGGGTTTACCTCAGGTTCCTCAGATTCAGACTCGGAACCATCATTTGTTGCCATTAGTCCCAAGCATGCCGTTTCTTCATTTGTTTCCTCCTCCTCTTCTTCCTTGGAGGTGGAGTCATCCCACGTTGCTTGAAACGCCTTCTTCTTGAATCCTTTCGGTTTGGAGATCTTCTTGTAGTCAGAAGGCTTCTTGGGTTTCTTCTCATCATCCCTTTTGAGTAAGGGACAATCTTTCCTTATGTGACCTCTCTTTTTGCAATTATAGCAAATTAGAGGGTCTTCTTCTTTTTTCCTTCCCTTGATCTCTCTTCTATTTCTGAGAAACTTTTTAAACTTTTTAGCTAATAAAACAAATTCTTCATCATCGGTACTTACCTCATTATCTGAAGTAGCTTTGAAGGCTAAGGTCTTCTTCTTTGGCTCCGATGAGATTGACTTCTTCTTTTGCTCCATTTTTGATTCGTAAGCCATGAGATTCCCAAGTAGATTTTCCATGTCTAGATCCTCTACTTGGTTGGCTTCTTCTATTACCGTTACCTTTTGCTCCCACTCGGGTCCAAGGGAGCGAAGGAGTTTCCCTTGAAGCTCCCCCTTTATAAATGTCTTTCCCAAAGACTTGAGGTTATTCACGATTAACGTGAATCGAGTGTACATGTCCCCAAGTCTTTCATTCTCCTTCATAGAGAAAGTTTCGAATTCCTGCGATAACAAGTTTATCTTTGAGGATTTAACTTTAGATGTACCTTCGTGAGTAACCTCCAAGGTTCTCCAGATCTCGTGGGCGGTTTCGCATTGGCTGATGCGGTTGAATTCCTCCGAGCTGAGAGCGCAGTAGAGTGAGTTCATTGCCTTGGCATTCAGTCCAAGGTGATGGATTTGCTCCACTGTGTAACCAGTTTCTGGTTTCTCGGGAATGACGTATGCGGATTCGCATTTCTCCCAAATGGAGAAATCGTTGGCTTGAAGCCACATCTTCATTCTCAGCTTCCAGTAAGTGTAGTTGGTTCCTTCGAAGAGTGGTGGTCGAGTGGTGGATTGCCCCTCCAATCTGCTTGTGGAAATGGCCTTCCCCTCCATGTGATCTTTCCGCGGATGTTACTCCTGTAGGCGGAAAACCTGCTCTGATACCAAATGAAATTGCACTAGAGGGGAGTGAATAGTGAAATTATAGAGTATTGTAATACAACAAATTCAATCACACAATATACTCAATTATTTTTAAGTGGAAACCCAAGATGGGTGAAAACCACCACCTAAGCCAATCTCTTGACTTAGGATTTTCGATCACAAGGTGATCAATCCACTAACCACACTACTTAAACGAGGGTAGTATACCTCAATTACAATTCCCACCTCCGATCCCTAAACGAAGGTTTCTCTCTTCAAAATGAAGAGACGGGGACCCGACAGGCTGGATACCCAAAATACAGAAATTAACAAGTAAAAATAACACCTATAGAGCACCCCAATAATTTAGTTGCTTTCTTATCTACTAAGCATGAAAAGAACTCCCTGATGATTTGCAGAACGGAGCGAGCCGGGAGTATGGATTTGCCCTTTGATCAGAGTATTAGCACAGCACAAGGGCAAGATGGAGCTTAGAGTAGTGAGCAAGAGATTTTTCTAATGGAATTGTATCTCAAGAGGTGTGTTTTGCCAAAGAAGAGTTGTAGTCTATTTATAGGCAAGTTTGGAACCTTCAAGAATACTTGGGAGAGCTCTTCTAGCCGTTGGAGACAAATCCTAAGAGTTTAGGACGAAATCCACACAAAATCAGGGCAATGATGATTCTGACAGCAACATCAGACGTCTAATTATAGTATCAGACGTCTTATAGGACGTCTGATTTTTACTCCGGTCGTCTAATATTGCAGGACATCCTTAACTGACTCTATTGGATCGAAAGAAGGACGTCTGATATTATGTCATAAGACGTCTGATTATTTCATTGGACGTCTAATGAATGGTGCATTCGTTCCTGTTATCATCGGATCCAAACAGGGTTCTAGGTTTAGAGGATCAGACGTCGTTATGGACGTCTGAGGACATTAACAGACGTCTGGAAACCTAAATACTCTTCCTTGCTACTTCTGCCAAAAGATTATGTGGCCGTAGAGAGATACGCACAGAAAATCACGGCCAACGGTTCAAAGGCAGACGTCTGGAATGTGTCAAGACGTCTGGAAATTATTTTTGCCGACAAAAAGTCTAACGGTTAGTATGAGGACGTCTGGGTAAAGAATCAGACGTCTGTGCACGGTTATCGACGTCTGAAAGTGAAGTCCTTCGACTGATGTTTATGAGGAGATGAACAAAGGCAGAAATATTTGAAATTAGACGTCTGATACACATGTCAGACGTCTTATGCTGGAAAATCAGACGTCTGGACTTTTTCATGGACGTCTGATAAAAGTATAAGTGTTGGGTTTTTGTTTCTAATTCATCCTAAGTGTAGAGAGCCTAAGTTAGCTATTTATAGGTTATGTTTGGGGGCTCTTTACAATATTTCTAGACTCAAATAAGATGAAAATTACAACCTTTGAAAGTTTACATGAAAAAAAGCCTAAGACCTAATACTTATGCTACTCGTCTTCACGCTTTTAATCTCCCATCTTGGAAAGCTTTTTGAAATCCTGCAAATATGTTATTATAGAGAGAAAACAATATGCTACGTTTTATTTATTATTTCATTTTCTACATTTTGTAAAATCATCAAAATATTATATATGAGTAGTTGAACTAACAACAACCACGTTAGTTGACCCTTCCTACCACTTATCCTCTCCTTAAGGTCGACCACCTAGCATAAAATTTCAATAATTAAACCTATAACCTATGGCCCTAAATCCACCTAGGAAACCCTAACCTTATCCCGAAAAAACCAACCTAAGTGGCTGGCCATATCACCATAAGAAACACCTTAATTGGTCAGCCACATCTCAACCATCCATCTCCTATCCAAAGGTTCTCCTTCAATCATATAAAATTCAGTGATTAAAAATTCACATCTTATAAAATTCATCCAATAGGAGATCATCCAACAGGAGCAGGAGGCCCTTTAGATCAACATCTCATTAATCCAAGGCCCTTTAGATCAATCACTCTTATAAAATTCATAGGCATGCCCCCTTCAAAAGCTATTCTTCCGCTTCGAAAGTTCACCAACAGGGTGGCAGGAGGGGGAGGAGGAGGAGGAGGAGGAGAATCGACGGCAAGAGGAGGAGGAGGGGGTGGTAGGAGGGGAAGGAGGAGGAGGAGGGTGTCGGCAGGAGGGGGAGGAGAGGACAAGGGGGCGGTAGGTGGGGAAGGAGGGGGAGGGGGAGGGGGAGGAGGGGGATGGTAGGAGGAGGAGGAGGAGAGGGAGAAGGGGGTGGCAGGAGGGGCCGAGGAGGAGGAGGGTGGTAGGAGGGGTCGGGGAGGAGGAGAAGGGTGGCAGGAGAGGTCGGGGAGGAGGAGGTTATCAACAGAAGGGGGAGGAGGAGGATGGCGGGGAGGAGGAGAGGTGGAGGAGGGCAAGGATGAGGAGGAGGAGGAGGAGGGGGGCTGGGTGGCGAGGAGCTACCTAAGGAGGAGGAGCACCGGTGACCGATGGAGGGCAAGGAGCGACGCATAGACGACAAAGGACAATCGTCGAGGAGGATCAGGAGAGGAGCGGGGAGGGTTTTCGTGAGTTGTGTGGGGAGGAGAGGACTCTGCACGTGAGTATGATGAACAAATATTTCCTGTCGGTTATATTAGAAATAGACGGTAAAGGATAAATTAAATCCCTCCTCCATCGCACCCAAATTTTTGTTGGAAATTTTAACTGACTTTTCCCCATTGCTTATTCCACTAACCGACAATAGAAGTCAAGATCAAATCCGCCCAAATTTAAGCGTTAATTTTAACCTTCTTTTCACCCTCACTTATTAAACTAAACGACGATACATATATTTTTGCTGTCACTTATTCCATTAACTGACGGTAGAAGTCAAAATCAAACCTGCCCATATATTACATGCTAATTTTAACCTTCGTTTCACTATCGCTTCTTCCACCCACCAATGGCATAAGTCGAATTTAAACCACTAAATTCGCCCAAAATTTAGGCGCTAATTTTATCCATCTTTTAGCTGTCACTTTGTACACTAACCAACGACAAAAATATATTTACTGTCCCTTTATAAAGCGACGGTAAATATTAATGACCACTGCCCGCCCATCGCTTTTTTCAATTGATGGTAGGTCGAGTACATGCCTTCAGCGTCACTTATTTGATTAAGAGATGGTAAAAATATCTTTGCTGTCGATTTTACAAACCAACAAGTAACCAACGACATATCTCATTTTTCTAGTAATGCGTTAAATTCTTGTAGAAACTAATTTTGTAAAACATTTTTAGATGGAATTGAAATTTAGTTAATACTATTTGGACTAGAATGAAATTAGTCTTTGGATTAGCTTAGAATAAATCGATGATTGTTCCTGTACTGTAATCTTATTATTAATTGAATAATGATTGGTTGAATATGATTGTTGTGATTTCTGACACAGTTGGTTGTACTTATTATAATTGCTATAAAAGTACAAATACTACATTTGTCCCTCTCGTAAGCTCTAAATAGAAAAAATAAAGAGAATTATTATACTAACACGCTTGTTTGTATACATAGTTTATGAGAATAAAATAAATATTTCTTCACCGCTTATATTATTTTAAATTCCTAATATTGATGTGTTCCCGCCATATATTTATGGTAGACTTGCATGTGATAAATGAGGAAAATATTATTATGTAGTAGTCATTGTTACTAATTACATTATCAAAGGTATTTTCAATAAATAAAGACTTATACATTTGAGATATTGGTGAACTAATAATTCATATCTCGCTATGGAGTTGATACTAATTTATAAAATTGGAGAATTAAATTTGGAATGTTATAGAAGAAGTAACTGTGTAAGTTTGTTGAGTTAAAAAGATATATATGTTATTTCTTTCATTAAAATAGAAAAAATAATATGATCACTCCTGTCATTAAAGGATAAATCGTGAAATTGGGAAATTGTCAATGGACAGATATCCTGGTGATAAAGGAATATGTGGATATGATAGGAGTGGATAATTGAATTGAACGATCGAATGAGACTCTAATTAGCCTCGAAAATGATATTGTCGTGATTTTTTCTAAGAATTGGAGCATATCGTTGCCTAGAATATAGAGCTTACGTTAATTGCTTTGGAAACCTAAGTTTTACCTTTGAAAGTGTTCAAAATTTAAAAATTGTATGTCCCTTGATGCTCTATGTTTTTTCAAGTTTAGAGTTCTGGATCGTTTTCACCGCATGGATCTAAAAGTTTAGGAGATTGTGTTTTGCACCTCGAAAATTCTACATAAATTTGAAAGCATCTTCTTGTGTTATTAAGTAATACCTATGAATTATGAATTATTTGTCGTGTATGACGGATTTCACCTTAGCAAGGTTTTACCACTATCATTATTATTAGATCTACAGCAGATTGCCCCAGATTTTTCAATTGTGACACCATAGATATTCTGCATAAACACGTAAATAATTTTGTATAGAAATTCTTTAACAGCTTACGGATTTCTTGCAAGGTTGTCCATTGGCTATTGCTTGTCTAATATAGATTTAAAGAGAATTCTTGGCAAACATTAAGAAAATCATTTTTGGCCTTGAGATCTGCATCAAATGAATTGACATTGTTCATAGCTTCGTAAAGAGTGTTGTTGATTGATTACATGAATTCATTCTTGAATTGAACATAATTTAAATTGATGTCATTTGTACATGTTTCCTTTGTAAGGTTGTAACTCGGATTATCCTTAAGAAAAAAAAAACCATATAGGTAGTAAAGTTGTGATACATTATACATGAAATCAATAAGCTAATTCTGATTTTTGAATTCAAGGTATGCTGTGATAAAATGTGTCGAAAAGTAGATTCTTTGCAACAAAAAAAAGAATGGGGAGGATATAAATGATTTTTGGTGGTATGTTAGTATTAATTACATTATTTCTTCTAATGAAAGAAGTATTTTTTAACCCTTATATAGCATGACATAATTATAAACTCTCATATTTCCAATGACCGATAAGATTTACGTTTGAAGTTCTTGAGTTGTAATTAATTGATGATTTTTCTATTTTGAATTGGATAGTTTGAAAATGATTCTTGTTTTGACGATGAGATAGGAAAGTTAATGTATTGCAAATATGAGATTAATGATTGTAGTTAAATCATTTTTTTATAGTTGTGGTTGAGTACTTTAATATTTTTTTAAAAAATAACTGGCTAGATTAATGAATTGCCTGAGACTAGTAATTTTGATTGTAAAGGTTGGAAAATGAAAGTTCTTGTGGTTGTTGAATATGGTTGATTTTGTTGTGGGTCCTTATGCTTTGCATACCTCACACCCTAACCACTATCTAGCCCCTTCATGTTAGTCTTTGTACCCTGTAGTCACCTTACAATCAAATGCTTTCGAAATAGTTTCTATATTCTTCTTTTAGTTTATTATCAAGAAAATAGATTTCTTATCTAGTTGGGATGCAGGAGAGATATCCCGAGTTATTTTTCTGGTGAGTCCCTAACACCCTAGTTTGTTCTTTTTAAGGTTGTTATTACCTCTTTAAGATTGTTATGGACTATTTGCTTGTACGTCTCCCTTCGTACTTACACGTTCATTCGAGTTTCGAGGACGAAACTCCCTTTAATGTTGTTATATCTGTAACTTCTCGAACCTAAATTTTTTGGTAATTTCAAACTAAGCGTTTCAAGACAAATCCGTCGACACTTTTCGTATGCAAATAAGAACCTACACAAATTTAAAATGCGTAGTTGGATGTAAAACTCGTGTATTTTTCATTTTTGCAATTTAGACCTCGGATTGACGATCCGAAAGTATTGTTAACTTTTTGGTGTCGCAAGAATTTTTACTATATTTTGTGTAGCGATTAGACCTTGGATGTGCGAAACATGTGTAAACTACGAGTAAACTCACTTATGATTTATCTTAGGGATAATATTTTGCAAACGACCTTTATTTAAAAATCTACAAATTTTGTTGGATTTCATATCTCATAAGGATTTCGATGATATGTATCCTATGAAATGGAAGTTCGTTTAATCCTCTCACGAGAATAAACATAATAAACATACTTTTTTTTTTCTCTCTCTCTTTCTATTTTTCCGAAACCCCCACCGTCTCTCTCTCCTCTCCATCTCTCTATGAAATCGAACCTTCCCCCCTCCACACATCCCCCCGCCCCCCCCCCCCTTCGATTTTCCGACACGCTGAGAGAGAGAGAGAGAGAGAGAGAGAGATATTAGTGTGGACGCCGGGAGAGAGAGAAGAGGAAGAGAAGGCTGAGGCCGAACGGGGGGGAAAAAGGAGGAGGAGAAGGGAAGACGACCGGCGGCCAAGATAAGATATTCCCTCATCTTCGTTTCGTTTCCTCACGTACATGCACAACACAGGAGAGATCGAGAGAGAGGGAGAGAGAGGGAAAGAGAGAGAACGCGTGCAAGAAGGAGGAGGTTAGGATGCTGTTGGTGGTCGACGAGGGCCGCGAGAGACGAGGTCGACGCGATGGCGACGTGGCTGGGCCATGGGAGATGCCGGCCGTGTTTGGGTGCAACATGCAACCCAAGGAAGAAAGCAAGAGAGGGAGAGCGAGAAAGAGAGTGAAGGAGGGGTCGCTGTTAGACAGTCGCCAGAGATCGGTGGAGGTCCGGCGAGGCCGTCGGGAGGCCGGCGGCAACGTGGCAAGAAGGTTAGCGAGGCGGCGTGCATGGGTTCTATGCACGTGAATTGTGAAGGAGAAGAAAGGGAGGAAGAAGGAGAGGCCGCCGGTGCGGTGGCCATCGAACCAGACGTGGAGCGTCGGCGAGGACCGTTGGGGCCAGAGGACGGCCGGCGGGGGGTTGGAGCGCCGGTGGGGAGGGCTGCGTGCCTGGGTTTTGCAAACAGTGCACGTAGGGAGAAAACGAAGGAAGAAGAAGAAGCGGGGAAGAAGAAGACCGGGGAAAGGTTTTAGTTTTTAAATAATTACGTTTAAGAAATTTTAAGTTTCCATTATTACGTATAGATCTCTGTAAAGGGAGTTAGTGTGTTACTTAACGATCAGGATTGTTTTACATAGAATGAGGGCCTTTGATATCGGACTCAGGTGATCTAAGACTCAATCTTAGGATTCATGAGGGTGCCAGATGCATCCGTATGGTTGGATCGGGCGATTTTTGCTCTAATTTTCGAGGCGCAGATTTGGGGGACATGTGTGGTGTTGGGAGTTTCCGATCTGTTTCCGCAGAGTCATCGTGACCTCCCGATGACATTATGTAGAGTTATCTCTCTTTTTCTGTATAGTTTAGCTATATATTGATTTTCTTCTTGTATTGCACTGTTTAGTATATATTCTTATCTCTTGCTGGAATTGAACTCGTTTGCATATTTTTGTTGCTTTGGGTACTGAAATATTAAATATTAATGATGAAAATCAAGTTATTGACTTGGAATGTGAATAACCCAAATAATATAGTTAACTACCTGATTAAAAGGAGTTAACGATCAATTATTTGATAAGTTCATGAAGTAAATGAATTATAAAGTAATTAAGCTTGTTAGTTATGACTTATCATCACATATACAAAAGGAACTCTATTTTTAATAAAACTGTCATCATCAAGATGGTTAAATAATGATTTGATTGAATCCACAACCAAAAATTGAAAATTTCCTGAAAATGGATAAGTTGGAGGATAATGTGAATATTGGTTAATTCTCGAATTAATAATTTGAAATTACTAAAGATGGCTTGAATGGATGAAAATGAAAAATACAGTTATCTGAAAATGGGATATATAATACAACAGAATTGTCGGAAAGTGAAGGAATTAGATAACTAATTTTGTCCACTACTCGTCAGATTTTGGCTGTAGTTTTGGTTATTTCAAATCGGTTCTGAGCTGGTTTAGGGAGTTGCTGGCCTCCCTACGACTCTTTGGTTAGACTTAGTTGCCAACTGGGATAGCGGATTTGCAAGGCTCGAGGTTTGGAGCAGTTCTTTCGGCTGGTGGGTGAGTCATTGACTGTCTGTGGCTCAACGAACACAGCACGTGTATGTGTTCACACCTTACGATGTAGCCGCCACCCTTTCCCGCAATGATCTCAGGGTGATGGAGAGCAACGACTTGATGGGTATAAGCAGTTTTCTCGGCCAGGAGGGTGGCTTATACCAATCTTGCATTGTAGGAAGTTACACGAAATTGTATCATGCCCTGAGACGTCAATTGATAATTTGTGAACCATAATAAATTGGGCTTCCAATATGCAAAACCGAATTAGATAACGAGATGTCTAATAAATAAATTACTCAAATCTATAGTACTCATTTTCTCTTATGCTTAGTTAATGTTGCACTCTACTGTTGTTTTTACTCTACTTAGTTTTTACTGATATGTTTTTGGGTTCCGTACTCAGGTGTACTTGGCATCTCCCAAGGAGATTTCCATTATACATCTCCTTGGACTTATATACTATGGTAAATCTTTCGATTAGTATTTAATTTGTGTTCTTTTAAATTTTGCAATATGAACTATTTGTTGGCTATGTTTATATTTTATGATTATGTGTTGGGTGACTGCGATCTTGTGGGCGAGTTGTACTGGTTGTTAGTATACGACGACTCAGGTTTCGTCGGTTGGCTTGACTTGGGTCGTCACAGCCGCTGCCACTTTAGCTTCGTTCCCTGCTTGTCGTCGTTGAGAACAATGGCAGCATTGGAGTCGAGTGTGATCACCTCATGGTCCTCGCGGAGCCCACGCCCCTTGTTCCCCGGAGCGAGCAGATGGCGAAGGTCATACCCTTGATTGATGCGGTCATGGAGGTGTTCTACATGCCTATGGAGCCCAACTTTTCCCTTCCTTGGCAAAGGAAGCGACAATACAGCTCCAACAGGAGTGGCTTCATCATTTCTAGCCGTAGGGTCTTGTTTTTAAATTTAGTGGAGTTTTCAATGTTTTCCTTATGGTCTTTGTTATGACTCGATCCCATATCCCTACAGGATCTGAGACTGGCTTGCCTCGACTAATTCTAAGACCCAGTCGTCCAACGAGAAATAACCAAAAGTAGAAAATATTCCACCACACATGCAATGTAACTAGGCAGAAATAGGCAAAAGACAATAAAGGAAACATAATGAAAATATTTCACAATATTACATGCCATCACAACTACAAAGCGAAAAATAAAACGGAAATGTAATAGAACAGTATTACATATATCAAATACTTACTACAACAACAGAAACTCTGAAACAAAAGGGAACAACAGTTAGGGCTGGGCTCGATTGGGCCCAGCTTCCTCTAGTGGTATTGGCTGCTCAACTCCCTGACCTGAACAAGATTACAAAAATCGTGGTCAGCTAACGTTGAGTAGAGTGGTGGTTAAGGCATTTAAATGAAATTAACATAAGATAAGCAACTAAGTTATTATTACATTCCATTTAGCTCAAATAAGTAGTTCTGATTTGTTTGTTCTCTTAAGAATCCGATAATTTTTTGATCTTGTCTATCCCTCAAGGGAATGATCTTGATTACAGTTTTTTCCATGATGTAGGATGTACACATGGTGCTCCACTGGCCGGGAGAGTCCCCCGTGGTAGTCCTACACCCAGTCAACCACCCTGAAGTCACGGTTGCGATATAACGGTGACTATGACATGCATAATAAGCGCACGGGTAGTTACCCCGCATTGGCACACGGTAAGTCGTTTCCGTTAGCGAGTATGCCTAAAAGTACAGTACGGAACAGCACATGGTCTTGCCCTCTCAGACCAGGGGTCTCGCCCCTCCACAGTTCGCGTACCCTCGTCCGACTATCCCAGTTTGCCCAGCAGGCCTAACAAGAGTTAGTGTAGGGTAGTTAGTCCTAACCCCGAATCCCGTTGGGCAGCTAGCTCCCTCCCTACACTAAGTATCTCACCTAGGTACCACGTACGCGAGGCCACGCAGAAGTTAACGTAGAGTGACCAAACCCACCCCGGGTCTCAACTTAAGGGGTGGCAAGCTCCCCTCTGCTTTAAAGGGACAGTTGCTATCCTTGATACTGTGTATACAAGGGCCAGCTTACTTCCTATCTACTTACAAGGTTCTTTCCGTATACAAGAGTTCTCTTAATTCCTCGTAGGGTTCATGCTTGTATTCCTTTTATTCCATTTCTCAACATTTAGATCTCACTATTCACATCCCGGGTTTCATTTTTATAACATGTAGCTCGTGTTTTAATAATTGAGAAAGCATCACATCAAGTAATTAATACACTTGCTAGCAATTAGGTTTTAACATGTATCTTAAAGTAAACATTGTAGCTCAAGCAATATTCATTTGCTTCTGCCCTAGGGTTCATTTCACATCCTAGGGTTCAATTAAGTTATTCTAAACATGCACTTTATTTATTTAAATCTTAATATTAAAGTAAACCACTCTACTGGAAACACGAGAGGAATGGGGGCTAGAACGGCAAGTCCTATCGTTTCCATGGGCCCCGAACATGTTACAGGCTAGAGACCTATACTAGTGATTAAGTCACATCAGACAAGTTCAAAGCAGTATATAATTGACACTAATACGTAGAGAAACTTGAGCGGAAAATAATGGTATTTCGTTTGCGTAAATCCGACTTCGTTTGAGCTCTAAATGGGCTAAAAATGTGCTTACTGTCTAAAATCAGATGTCTGGGACTAGATCCAGACATCTTAAACAATCTCAGAACCTCACCTTGCTTCCCTGCGTTGCTAGCGGATGTCTGAAACCCCTTTACAGTCGTCCTGAGTCTTTCTAGACGTCTGTCAGTGCGCCTGGACGTCTGATAGGTCTATCAGACGTCTGTGGAGATGTCTAGACATCCTAAAGTACCTCGAAGAGTGTGCTTGCGTGCCTTCCCAAGTCCTGTACCTGCGCATGCGTTCGAAGTCTTAAAACGATGACACGCAGCGCTAACATACTTCACGTACGCGCATGCATGAGCGTACAAGACGCATACCTTGGCACTCCGCGTAATTTCAGACGATTGGCTTCAGCTCTGAATGTTCACTGCTGCTCCAGACATCTAATACGAGAAAAGTCCAGTACGCAAAACTCCTCGCGACGCTCTTCTTCTCGTGAGCCTCCACCTGCAGCGACTGCAGTGGCGACCTCAACAGCTGTAGGAGGTCGAGAAGCTCTTCTCCACGAGCTCCTCCTCGTGCGTGTCCTCGTCTCCTCTCGCACGAGCTCATTCGAGCTCCCGTGTCTCCTCCGGCTGCGGCTCCTCCCCTCACAATTCCAAGCGCTCACTGCTGCACCTGTAGTAAGGGTGCTCCTTGTGTGCGAGCTCTCCTGCTCGAGCTCCTCCGGCTGCGCATGCTCAAGCTCCCCCGAGCTCTCTCTTCTCCCTTCCACACCCTCCCTCTTCCTCGCTCACACTCTCTCCCTCTCCTCCTCCTTTCGCGAGCTCCTCTCCTCCACGCGCGGCTACAAGCAGAGATAAGGAGGCTGTTGGTGGCTCGCTGGCAGACCAGGGAAGGAGGTGGAGGTGGTGGTGAGGGTATGATGGTGAAGAGGGTGGTGGGGTTTAAGTAGATGGAGGTTAGGATTTTGGAGAGGAGAGGGGTGGTGAGTGTGTGTGCGTGTGTGTGGGTGAGTGTGGTGAGGGAGAGGAGAGAGAGGAAAAATTGTGGAAATTTCCTGCCATCCTCTCTTCTTTCCGTAAAGCCCCCACACTCAACTCAAAGGGTCAATTTTCGCTCATGCCCCTAACTTTCCGGAGAAACTCCAAACGGTCCTTGAAAATGGTCATTTTAGTCTTAAATTGTCAACCCCTTTCATTCCTCTATCTTTTCTCTGTTCAACCTAATCTGATTTTCCTTTTCCCCTTAGTCAGCCTTTGACTCCCTTGCTGTCTGATATTTTCATTGTCATGATTTGAATCAGTTGAAATCAGTACAGGATTAGATCTCAATCTATTAGGTTGTGAAGCAAGGATCAATGTCATCAACAATGTTCTCATGTTGCCCCTGATCTACATTATTTTCATGGGCACGTCTTGGTAAGTGACCAACTCCATCCACGACCACTGTAGCATAGTTAGATAATCCTCTACGATTCCCGGTAATTATCCAACTAGGCTCCTCAACAAACCAACTAATCTCTTCATCAATGTCTCCAACAGTGACGTTGGAAGGCATAGTATCTAACCTGCTACTTGAAGATCTAGTTTCCACCACCTCTGAATTGAGCAGGTGACCTTCATCTACAATATTCTTCCCCTTCTCCTTACCATGGCAATGGCTGGAGCTGGCAATTCATGCCTAAATCATCCAATGGCTTCGAGTGGTTAAAACTGTTACCAACCAACTACAGATAGGCAAGAGGAGTCCAGATTTCCCAAGTCTAGAGAACACAAGCCTTTGTATACTCCAAGAATGGCAAAACCTGCCCTTTCTCCTTTGTATATTCAACTCTGAAAAATGAGGGAACAAGCAATGTAGAGTGTTTAGTTAGTGATTAGGTAGCAGTGAGAAAGGGCACCAGGCAAGACTCCCCAAATTCAGCTCTACCTCAAAAGGTTACCATTTTCTAGCTTGTCTTTTATGATTTTTGGTTGTTGCCTGGCTGAGGTATGAGGCCCAATTACAACAGATTACTACGGCTATAGACTTGGATTTTGATCAAGGGAAGAACACTAGGGGCATTTGTAGCCATGGAGACTGCATAGCATGTAACGGCAAATCAACAAAAACTAGTGGCAATTGCTCTCTTGTGTGCTTTTTTCATCTTCTAGTTTTGATAGGTTCTGTGGTTGGAAGGTTCTTTTTAACCCCTTCAATTTTGAATGGACTGAGGTAAATCTAATAGACTATAATTTGAAGGGATCAACGTTCTAATAAGAATTTTAGGGAGATGCTCTGAAGATATTAGGTTTCTAAATCTCTATCTAAATTTCTCAGTTCACCTTGTAATGGCAGACAAAATCTCCTAAAAAGGAGATAAAAATTGTTTTTTTTTTTTATTATATATTCGGAAAAGAAGGTAGAAGTTATGATTGTGTAAGGTTATGATGTGAAAATTCTTGTATGAGAAGTTGTAAAGTGGTGAAATTAATTTGATCATGGTTGACCAGAAAAAATGGATCCAACCCTGTTTAATTCAACTTATTAGCTCGATCTTATAATCCTATCTAACTGATTGATCTTATAATACAGGATTGCTGTGTTACCCTTCAGAGTTGTTGCCATAGATGATAACTCTGTGTTTGCAGTATATGGGCTGAATCGGGAGAGAGCTGACCCATTGATTTTTAATGGATTATTTTTTTGCAGATTAAATTTACAATTTTTAGGGGAATAAGATTCTGTTTGGAGAATGTTGCAATGTGCTTTATCTTTGGTGGGCTACTTGGGAAATGTATTGTAGTGGAGGCTATATCATGATTGTGTAACCTTCTGTTAACTACACACCTAAAGTAATTCTCCTTTTACCCATCAAGAAGAATATATATCCATGTGATATTGGTTTGATGTAAGCGGAGGCTAAAGATAAGTATCTTCTTTTATCATCCTCCATACTATATCTTTTTTGGCTTTATTAATGTCTACAATCTATGTTCCACCCACTTTGAATGATGAATTTGCACTCATATTGGTATCTTGGCTGAATACATGGACACTTTCTTTTGGGCTCCATGCATAGTTTTAAGAAGATATTAGCAAGAATTTTGTACCCGCCAATGAGGACTAAAATTAAACTTTATCCCTAGCAGATTTTTTCCAAGCCATCTCGTTAATTTTATATTCCTCTATGATACATTGAATCTGTAAACTAATGCTTATCTAGCATCTCTTTTCTTTTCGCTTTTTCAGCCATTTCAAAAGATGGAGCAGGGCAACTGGATCTTCTTATTCCAGACACGTCGCTTAAGGTCAGTGATCGATCTTATGGATTTCAGTGCGAAATAGTTATTTAGCTTTAAAAAAATGGCTATCACATGCTTTTCCTATCATAGGCAGTGTCTGGCTGTAAGTTTATCCTGTATGGAATGCTTAGTATGTTGTCTTTGGTATGCAAGTGGTGAACAAGTCTATGTCGTAGTTCACAAGACACATTACATTAGATGTATTATTTATCCCATCCCATCCATCATTAACCAAAATTCAAATCAAATAATATCAACTTACGATAGATTTAGTCACTTGTTGCATCCCATCCACTTGTTCCACAACCTTACTAAGCACCATTTCTCCACTTATCCTATCCACCAACTTATCCCAGTTACAACTCATCTTAGTGCCAAATGCTGCCTTGGCTGTCCTTGTTGTAGGCGATCTGGCATAATCACATGCTTGAATAACAAGCACTTCTTTATAATTTTGCCTTGACAATACTACGTATGTCATATGGAAGTTTCTTTTCTACCAATAGAAAGCACCATTCATGAGGAAGCAAATGCTTTATTGATAAAATTGCTTATAATTGCTTCTATATTCTGTTTGTTGGAAATCATCATGTAAGTTTCGTAATTTGGGTACCATGTCTATGCTTCTTATTTGGCACTCCTAGTAGATTGGTGATTATTTTTATTCTTTTCATTTTTTTCAGAGAAATGTATATGTGATGTTGTGAGATTTAATTACATGATCTCTAGATGCCAATAATGAGTCTTAATGGCAATCTATTGCAGCTTTTACTTGACTAGATTCATTGTTAAAGAAATTCTTCCATCTAAATTTATTAGTTCTTAGTAGAATTGTCGTCAAGATTTTAAGCATTGTACTTCTCTTTCTTAGTTTGCTGTACAGGACTGCTCTCACAGCACTCGTCTATGTTTTCATCAGGTTTGTTTTTGTTAGTTTTTAAGGATAATTTTCTATGTTTTAAAATTTCACGTGTTATACGTGTCTAATGTAGGGTAATCACCATTACCACATGGCGGCTTGTCTCTTCATGATAGTATTTTTCCAATTTAAAAGGCATCTTCTTGTAATATATTGGGTATGATCCACCTTTCCAGTCAATTATTATTCTTGTATTGTCAAGTATTCTACTTTTGGAACTTATATTTTTCAACCATTTATTTTTTTGAGTGACATATAGTTTCAGTTATTTCATAATTCTATGTTGTATGTGTAAATGAATATTGAGGATGGTATAAGATGGGGGTAAATTGTGTGCAATATAAAAATTATAAAATTTAAAATAATAAATTTGCACAATAATTTTCAGTAAAGAATATTAAAGTTGCAAATCACAAATTGAATACATGATTTACATAGGAAATCCATCAATTGGGAAAAACTTCTACTTTATCTCCCAACAAAAATTTTTCGCATGTCATATACAAGTAATCTACTATACTACCACTTTCAACTGAGAGTGATAATCTCTAATTACAAAACACTTTCTTAAACAGACCACAAGAAAGCAATTTTATTTTTCTCTCCAAGGAGAATGAGAATTCCACACTTGAAAATCCAACAACAGCAATAATCAAAAGATTAAAGTGTTACAAGAACCCTATAGAATCAAGTGTAATTGTGAATGTGAATAATATGTTCAATGCTAATTAGAATTGCCCCAAAAATCTTTCTTTGAAGTAGAAAATTTTACACATTGAAAGTAGAGAGTATAGAGTTTTACTTTGAAGAGCTTCCCTTAGAAATAAAAAATAATGTATGAAAGTTAAATATCGTAGATCTTACAATTTGAAAGTTTGAAAGACTTTTTCATATGAAAAGAAAAGTACAATAATCCTAATGAGTCAATATATAATTTTAAGTAATAAATGTGCTCAAGTTATCTAACGTTTCCTTTGAAATATTTCTTTGAGATAAAGATGAGTTCTTTAGTATGGTAAAAAAGTAGCATTAAAATCTTAGAAACATTTCTATTTGAAGAATAAGACAATAATTTTGTAAAACCTAAATGTCAAGATATATTTCTAAGCTTGACAATAAGATTTTATAAGATATGTAATTATGTAATCAACTTAAAAGAATTCCACTTCCTTTCTATGATGCAAAGAAATTTTTATGTAAAAGAAATCTAAATTTAAATATGTTGATCAAACTTTCACATAAAGAATTTTCACGTATAGAACTCTCACGCAGAGAGAATTTGAAAATCAGTTGATTTTATCAACGTTGTGCGCAAGAAAACATGAGCGAACAGCACTTTCTATGTGTGAGATTTTCGTTTGTACGTGCGTAAGAAAAAGAGTTGCCAATGTATACAGAGAAGTATCGAAGAGGCGCTAAAAATAAATAATTAATTTAACGTTGAAGGAAGTTACCGGGAAAGAGAAGTCGTGCAACTTATGATTTGACGTGGAAGAGAAGTTAAACTTGCGTACACCAAGAAAACAAAAACGAACAAGAGAAATTCTAAACGTTTTAATAACTACTTAAAAATTGGTTGACGTTGATGGGAGAACTTACAACATCCTTCGTTGATGAAAAAATGTGAAAGAAAGAAGTTGATGGACATTATGGGATTTGAAGCAACCGAGAGTTTAGAAGTTATATAATAATAAAAAAAGTTTTAAACGTTGTATAACTTTCCTTAAAATATTAACGTTGATAACTATCCTAATAACTCCTAATAGGTTGGTTATTTTAAACGTTTGAGAGCAGCCGAGAGTTAAAGAAAATATATAATTATTACTTTTATGTTTACACGTTGTGCATCTTCCGTTGATGGCCTCTAAAAGATAAGTTGCTAATAAAAAAGAACGTTGAGATATTAAAAATAGTATTATATAATAAGCAAACGTAGAGTGTTTGTGTTACA
This sequence comes from Thalassia testudinum, assembly GCA_037157565.1. Taxonomy (NCBI): domain Eukaryota; kingdom Viridiplantae; phylum Streptophyta; class Magnoliopsida; order Alismatales; family Hydrocharitaceae; genus Thalassia; species Thalassia testudinum. Next base: position 9,087,839 of record JAZHRO010000033.1, read on the forward strand.
GAAACACGTGTATTTGTGCTAAATTTTAAGCGTAATTTTGAAATTTTATTTTAGTTTAGCTCTGTATACAAATGAGCTAAGAAATCGAAAAAGATATGCAATGGAGCTCGACTTCTATGGCAAAAGATTACGTAATGATAAAAGTTAACGTAACAATTTTTGTATTGAAATTTTGCTAATTAAATGCATAATAAAATAAACTGCGTGAGCAGTTAGAGATTTATTAAACATTTAATTAAATGAATATTAAAGTAATGTACATTAAGTGTTAATTGTTCTTTGACAAAATTTCTAAAATAAAATAAAGATAATTTTTATAAAATTTGAGAGCTTCTGGGAGTGATACAAGTGCCTAAGATTTCTATTTATTTTTTATCTCATTAAGGATTGATATGTAAATATAACATGAGATTTATACAAATACAATAATAATTGTAAACTTTGTTAAACATCAAAATAGAGTTATATGGTACTAATGTATTAACAAATACCTTATGCCAAGACAAACATGATAACATGAAGAATGTTAAAGCAAAAAAAAAACATGGAGGTTGTTAAAGCATGTTGGAGTGTGTAGGATAGACTTGGTTTTGTCCTTCTCAACTTAGAGTTTAATGTGAAGGATAACTTGCATAAGATTTCTTCTGTAGTAACTAGTTTTTTCTTAATCTTATGTTCTGTATGCATCCCTTTGTTCAATTGCTCCAGAGTATGCTATGACAGGGCAATTGAGCCTAAAATCACATGTATATAGTTTTGGAGTTGTTCTCTTAGAGCTCATCACAGGAAGAAAGGCTATTAAAAAGATAATGTTCCTATCTATGTCTTGCAGAAGAATTTATGAAGTGATAATGTTGATGGAAAGAGATGAATTGATTTATTTGAATGCATATCCTTGTATTTTGCTTCTATAGATCCTTGTGGGTGCTTCAATGGCAAAGTTGTTGTTCTTAAAGGGTGCAGAGGTGGTTGCTAAGTTGCCTCCATCAAAGAATGCAGTGGCTGAAGGCATTGCTTTACTGAATGTTGGTCCACCAGCTCCATTAGGGATTCCTTGTTAGATTCTTCCAAAATTGATTCAAAAGTAGGAAGGGCTAAGAAGTTGAAGCAAGTGGGGGAATCTTCCAGCTCATCAAAACTTTTGAAAAGCTATTTATATACCATCTTTTTCACAACTTTTACATGAATGATTAGCTACCAATATTTCTAAAATAAAAATATCTTGGCTAGGAAATGGAATAGGTTATATAACATCACATAGTTCTTCTGACGTGTATCCATACATTTTCCACTTATTCCTTAAAGCTTATGAGTAAAACTCCAAGAGGGAAGTAAGTGATCTTTCCTGTGAAGTACTTTTATTCTCTATTAAACATTACAAGTAATCATATTGTCATTCTCTTGATTAGCAATGGATTCAAAATACATGTGCTACCTTGGGTGATAGGATATAGGAAGAGGAAAGTTTCAAAGGATGGCTGGAGGATTTGGACTGCCAAGATTCAATTAGCTCTTGATGTGATGCATAAAGAATGGATAGGGCTGGGCTTTAGAAGTTAAATTTCACATTGTTTTTCTATGTTGCAACATGGATCGATTGAAGGCCTGTAACATCTCAATTTGGAATAGCTATTGTTCTATGTAATTTTTAGACTTCTACTAGATCTTGTATTTTCCATTTATTTTGTTTTTTTTGCTTGTCATTTTCAATTGTATGTACATGTTTTTTAGGAGCTCAATAAATTAGGGGTTTGTGTAACATGTTCTTTATATTTGAAATTCAATAAAAGTGATGTCTTATGTCAAAGGTGAATTTTATTAAATTGTTGTGTGTTTGGTTGTTATTGAGAAAAAGTAAAAATGATATTCGGATGGATCTTTTATCATAATAACGTTATATCCATGCATCAAGTCTTGATCTTCAAAAGACAATTAGGGATAATTATTTTCGTATTTAAAAGTTATAGAGACAGAATCATCTATCCCTAAAAAATTTTATGATATGTCATCGGTGCATTTTTGTGTCCAATCTATTGTGACCAAGATTTTGTTGCTTAAGTTGTGAGGACAGAAAATTCATCCCCAAAGTTTTTGGTGACCCTCCCTTGGGTGACGGATTTTTGGGGACGGTTTATTCGTCACTTGCCCTTATTTTCATCTTCAAAGCTTGTAAATTTGTCTCCATAGGTCGTCACTAGAACTGTAATTTGTTGTAGTGGAGAAAGCTACCGATCAAAAAAATAAACCTTTAGGCAATAATAATTTTCTTTCAAGTCACTTAGAGTTTAATAGATGCCTAAAGTCCATTATAGTTGCCTGTTTAGTGAGTCAAACACACACAACAATAAGATGCTTAGCACTTTTAGGTCTTTTCAAGTCTTGGGTGGGTTAGGTAACTGTGGAAAGCTGCCTTGAAACCCTAACAAAAGTAAAAAAAAAGAAAAAAGTATATAAATGTTAAGAAAAAGGAAAAAAAAGTTAATAAGCCAAGGATTTGGGTGGTCTGCATTCTGGCATACACTCTCGGTATTGTTGAGTCCTTGTAGTTAAGATCCTAAGTACAAATTTCTTTTGATTGGTAAATGACTAATGCCCTGGTAATTAACCCCTAGCTATGTTTTTGTAAGTATCTTCTCGTTTTGTTTTGCTAGGGACTTGCAAATGGTAGGCATGGGGGGATGATAATTGCATAGTTAATACACTTAAGATGTTTAAATTGGGCTAATTCCTAAAGAAACATAGCGTAATTAGGTTGTAAATAGTGCATTATAAGCAATTTTGGCATATTAGGTTCATAATTTCATTTATAAATAAGTTGTATATATTATAATAATTTTATTATTGTAGGAATAAAATGCGAGGGTGAAATTTGAGAGTGAAGGGTTACAAAGGAAATCTAAGAGAAGAAACATCCTAAGAGAGGCAAAGTGTAATTTAGCCAAGTTACAAGAGCTTGGGTATAATTTGTCCCTCAACACCCGAAGCCCTTGCTCTTGAAGGAAAACCAAGCTCCTCCAGATATCTCTGCAAAATTCCAAAAAGAGGGGACCAAAATAACACATTTTCCAACCTCCATGGGCAGCTTACGCGCAAAGCATGGGCACCAACCACACCATGCACGCAACTCAAGCGTACGATGGTCGTCCATGTGCACGACATGTGCGCCAAGCACTAGCAATGCATGTCCCTATGCCCGTGCCCTTCACAAGTACTACATGCTTGACCTGCTCGATGGATCCAGGCGAAATCCGTGCATGATCCACTTGCGCGTGATATGCACCCACTTGCTCAATTTGCCTGCTTTGCATTTACATGACGAGCCCGCGTTGCATCCACGCGACATGCTTGCACCGCATCTGCCTGCCATTCACGTGCGCATGATCTGCGTGGCCAACTATAGCAGCCGACAAGCCCCTGCGCACCCTACTCGCGAATGTCACTTTTGGCTGAATTTGGCCCATTCTCTTCACCTACATAAAGGCCATCCTCCTCCCATTGCCAATCCATCCAAGCCTACTCCCTCTCTACCCCCTAAGGAGCTCCAAGACCCCTCCAGAGCTCCTCTTCTCTACTTCAAGGTGTGTTCCGACCCTCTACTAGTGTAGAAACTCCAATCCATCCTCCTTCCTCCAACTCCGTTCTCCTTTGCCAAGAACCGTTGTCGCCTCCTTCTCCCCGTCCAAAGGCTTGAAGTCACTCGGTCGTTGCTTCACTCATCCCCAACTTCGTCATCCTTCGTTTGACTTCTCTTTCCTTCATTTGAGCATCATCCGGTCCTCTGTCTCCTAAGTAGCCATCTTGGGAGACTCCTCTCTGTTCTCTTTATTTTGCGTTGTAGCTTAGTTTCATTTTGTTTAATTTTTGTCAGAAATAATTATTCTCTCTTTCTTTCTCCTATTATTGTAATTATTACTGCATTTTATTTTTAAATAAAATTCCAAGTTATTCAATTCTACACTGCTTTACACATCATTTCGCTTTCCTCACACTCACATTATTTCTTACCATTCTTGGTACTTCTACCACACTCACGCTTATTTTTTCACTCCGGTCTCATTTACAGAAATTTATAAAAAAACACAAAGTTGAAAAATAACATAAAGAACTAACTTCACGCAGATTTTTCTTTACGAATCGAACGTCGCCTCCCCATGTTCGACCCAAACTCACCTCCAGTAAAATTATTTGATCACGAATATTTACAACTACGATGAGGCGATTTTCAAAACATATTAGAAAATCTTTTGCAAATCAGCCTTCTCTTTTTTTTGTGCTTGTTGTTTTTATATATATATTTTTTCTTTTTCCTTGATTGAAAACACAAAATGACTAGCTTATGGAAAATCCTAAATAAAACTAACTAAACTACGCGATGATGAAAACCAAGCAAACCTAACTAGATCTAAGGTTTCAAGGGGGCGTGTGGTGGGTGATGATGGTAATAGTGGTCGACCACCACTTTGATGGTGGTGGTGGTGCGTGTGGTGATAATGGTGATGGTGATTGTAGCGAGGTGAAGAAAAAAACGTAAATGAAATCACAAGTAGAATAGTGGAGATGATCTCAAAAATATTACATTTACCACGACTAATATAAAATGTGCATACAAAAAAATGAGAATAATCTAATCAACTACAATAAAGTGAAAACAAAACATTAGAACTAAGAATAACATAAAAATAATTAAAAGTATGAGAAAGCCACCACGTTGGGAGTGTCTGCAGCTGTCAGCTATTGGGTGGTGGTTGTGCCTAGGCCTCAATATCGAGGAGATCGCCTACATGCCACAAGGAAGATGATCATGCCCAAGAAGCTATGGAGAAGCTTTAGTGTGATCTAAAGATGGAGAGAGAGAGAGAGAGAGAGAGAGAGAGAGAGAGAGAGAGAGAGAGAGAGGGCATGCACGAAAATAAAGAGAAGAGGAGGAGAGCTGCTTGGTTGTGGAGTATGGAGGAAGAAGAGAGGGGCAACGGCAGTGCTCCAAGGAGGAGGGCATCACCGACCTCTTGATGGTGGAGGAGGTGGTGGTCTGCCAGCGACTATGGTGGAAGAGGGCCGATGACCTTAAGGTGGAGTGTTATGACTCGGTTCTTGGATCCCTACAGGACCCGAGACCAGTTCGCCTCGACTAATCCTAAGACCCAATCATCCAACAAGAAATAACCAAAAAGTAGGAAAGTAAACCACATTCACACATGCAATATAACTAAGCAGTAAAAATGCACAAGCAGTAAAGGAAAGTAAAGCTGCTGTTCCATTACATACCATCATAACAACAGAATAATGGAAATGAAAGTAATAGTAAAGACAACAGTAGCTAAGAAAATGTTTGAATACTCACTACAACAGTAAGGGGGTACAACAAGGAAGTGTAGAAAACTACGGCTGGGCTCGATTGGGCCTAGCACCCTCCGTACCGGAAGCTCGGGCTGCTCAACTCCTGGTCTTGAATAGTGTTATGAAAAAGACAGAGTCAGCGAACGCTGAGTAGAGTGGTATCTATACTATCTAAAGCAGTAAAAGCAACAGGTTTAATTCTCTTTTCTATTTATTTTATTTTATGTGTATTTCCTTTTCACCCATTCTTCTCAATGTTCAGATATTCTTGATCTCACATGTTCCTCATGGGAATGATCTTGACTGCAGTCTTTTCCGAAGAGTAGAAGGTACACATGGTACTCTCCTGGTCGAGAGAGTCCCCCGTGGTAGTCCTACACCCAGTCAACCACCCCGAGGTCACTGACAAGACGTAGCGGTGACTACGGCACGCGTGATAAGCGCACAGGTAGCTAACCCGCATTGACACGTGGTCAATCATTTTCACTAGTGGGTACTCCCAAAGTATAGCACGGAACAGTATAGGGCCTTGCCCTCTCAGAACTAAATAGGGGTCTCGCCCCTCAGAACCAAATAGGGGTCTCGCCCATCCACAATCCGCACCCTCGTCTGACTACCCCGGTTTGCCCAGAGGGCCTAACAAGTCGATGTAGGGTGGCTAGTTGAACCCCGGGCCCCATGGGGTGGCTAGCCCTCTCCCTACACTAGTAGCTCACCTTGGTACCGTGTACACAAGGGACAACAGGAGTTGGTGTAGAGTGACCAATCCTAACCCCAGGTCTCAACCCAAGGGTGGTTAGCTCTGCTCTACACGAAAAAGGGACAGTCGCTCTCCTTGGTACCACGTACTCAAGGGCCAGTACACTTCCCGTCTACATTCTAGGTTTCCAACTAACCACAAGAGTTCCACTCCTAATTCCCCGTAGGGTTCATGCTCATATTCACCACATTTATTCCGATCCAGATTCCACCATTCACAATTCAGTTTTCTCATTTATATGCAAGCAACTCGTGTTTCCATAATTCAAAACATGCCACTGGTGATTTCATAGGCAATTGATTATAAAATACATGCAGCTCGTATTCTAACAGGAAACTCACAATTATTTCACAAGCAATTGCTAGTAATTTATCTCAATTTTGCATATAAGCACCAAACAGTGTATTAATTTCTCTACCTTAGGGTTCATGCCACATCCTAAGGTTCCAGTCAGTTAATTCTACAATACATGTTTATTTGAACATTATTAAAAGTATTAAACCACTCTACCAGACAATTCGGGAGTACTGGGGGCTCGAACTGTAGACCCAGGTGTCTCTGCGAGCCCCAAACATGTAGTAGGCTGAAACCCTATACCAAGGAATACATCACAAAAAGGAAGGTTCAGAACAATGTACAAAGGCCTCTAGTACATAGAGAAACTCGCAAGGAAACTATAGGCGCTTCGTTTACATAAATCGGATCCTGATCGGACCCCAAATGGGTCAAAAACGTGTCTACAGTCCAAAATCAGACATCTGGGAATAAGTCCAGACATCTTAAAAGATACAGAACTTTACCTCAAGTCCCTACGGTGTCATCAGATGTCCAGGCCTCCTCTACAATCGTCTGAAGGCAGTTCCAGACGTCGGACCACTCTTCTGGTCGTCTGGAAGCACTTCCGGTCATCTGGTGAGCTGATCAAACATCCGAAAGTACGTGGGAGAACATTCCACGCTCCTTCCCAAGGTTGCTCCTTGGTATGACAGTCACAGCTACCAAATCAGGCCCGACAACCACTCTGTGGTGTGGCCTACATGGCTGTAACCGCGAAAAGAACGTACCTTTGCGATAAATGAGCTTTTAGATGTCTGGTCTTAACTCCAGACGTCCAGATGCTCTACCAGCAGTCTGGACTCCGCTCCAGATGTCTGATACTGGTAAATTTCCAGTACCAGAACCCGCTCCCAACTCCTTCCGCTGCGCACCTCCTCGCACCGCCGCAGCTCCAATCGCTGCAGATGGTCGAGGGTGCCTCTCCGGACTCTCTCCTCCTCCCGCACACACCCACGGTGGCCGTGCGGGCTCCGCCGAGCTTCCACCGAAGCTTTCTGACCTCGAACTCCTCCTCCTCCTCCCGCACTCTCCTTCTCGCCCTCTCGCTCTCCCTCGCTCGCCTCCTCTTGCCACTCCCGCAGCTCTAAAGGTGGAGATGGTGGTGTGTGGTGTGGAGAGGAGAGGAGGGGAGGGGGGCTTTTTATAGGTGGATGGGGGCTTAGGGTTTGGTAACGACCCGACTCCCGAGTCCCTACGAGACACGAGAACCGGACCGACTCGACTAATCCGAAGACCTAGTCGTCCAACGAGGAAGTAACCAAAAGAGCAGTAAAATAAACCACATTCAGCATGAATATAACTAACAGTAAGACAGTACAGCAGTAAGTAAAGAAACTACTACAGTAGATACCACCACAACAGTAGAACAACATTTATCATATAACATGAACTGCAGGTAAAGAAAGTACAGCGGAAATAAGAACTACTCACTATAACAGAAACAAAAGAGGTACAAAAGACTGTGGTAAACTCTACTGGACCCTACTCGGCCCAGCGTCCTCTGTAGCCGCTGACCCTGGCTGCTCAACACCTGGTCCTGAAAAAGGTAACGAGTGTAACACGTCAGCAAAACGCTGAGTAGAATGGCAACTAAAACTAAAGACAACAGTAGAGTGTACAGTAGCTGTTATGTTCTATTACTTTCTTTATTTACGTCTTTCAATTGTCTCACTATTTCATTTATTTCTCAGATCTTTTACTTGATCTCGAATGTTCCTCGTGGGAACGATCTTGATTGCAGTCTTTTCCAAAAAGTAGAAGTAGCACGTGGTGCTCTCCTGGCCGGGAGAGTCCCCCGTGGTGATCCTACCCTCAGTCAACCACCCCAAGGTCACTGACAGACGTAACGGTGACTACGGCACGCGCGATAAACGCACAGGTAGCTAACCCGTACTGGCACGCGGTTAGTCGTTTCCGTTAACGGGTGCGCCCAAAGCACAGCACGGAACCAGTACAGGGCAGAGCCCTCTCAGTAACAGGGGTCCAACCCCTCCACAGTAACCAAACCGGGGCCTTGCCCCTCCACAGTCCGCGCACCCTCGCCTGACTACCCTGGTTTGCCCTAGTGGGCCTAACAAGTCGGTGAAGGAGGCTAGCAGAACCCCGGGGCCCGTGGGGTAGCTAGTACTCTCCTAACACTAGTAGCTCTCCTCGGTACTACGTACACGAGGGCCAGCAAGTCGGTATAGAGCGGCCAATCCTAACCCCAGGTCCCTGGGGTGGCTGGCCCCACTCTGCACTAAACAGGTACAGGTACTTCCCTTGGTACTGCGTACCCAAGAGACAGTACAAACTACAACTCAGTTCCATTCCTTTTTCTTTCCAGGAGTTCCACTCCTAATTCCCCGTAGGGTTCCAGCTCTTTATCTCAGAACATCATATGTTTCACTTTCCAGTTTCACGTTCTCACAATCCATGATCTCAACCATGTTTCTTTATTCATAACAGGCAGCTGTTAATTCAATTTACAGTTAGCTTTATATTCCTTTCCTTTTTTTTTTCCAAGACTGCAGTATTATACATTCCACTAGTTTTTCCATCCTAGGATTCATGCCACATCCTAGGATCTAGCATACAACTAGTTTTCCAGCCCTAGGATTCATGCAACACCTAGGAGCTATTATTCCATACATTTCTCATTCCTAGGATTCATGCAATGTCCTAGATTCTAGTTATGGTTCCATACTTTAACAGATTTTAATAATAACTTAAGCCACTCTACCAGGTACAACGGGAGTAATGGGGGCGTGATCGGGAATCCCACGTGCTTCCGCGACTCCCAAGACTGCAACTGAACGAGGTCCTATCACAAGGATCAAACACAAGGAGTGTCTCAAAATAGTGTATAGCTACTGTAGACGGGTAGAGGAATTAATTCTGAAAAGAACGCAACTCGAATCGCGGAAAACGGAGCCCGAACGGGCCCTAAACGGGTCGAAAAAGATGATACTGTGTAAAATCAGACGTCTGGAACTTCTTCCAGACGTCTTAAAAAGTGGAATCAGAGAATTACCTGTTCAGCGTGGTTTCCCAGACGTCCAGAAGTCTGCGGGGATGTCTGGCCTAGCTCCCAGACGTCCGATGGTCACCCCGGACGTTTGGAAGTCACTCCCGCCGTCTGGTACAACTTCCAGACGTCTGATTCGCAAAGGATGGCGAATCAGCGAGCCTGCGCACAGCCAACTCCCTCCCTCAGTACGGTCAGTCGACAGGAAGGAAGAAGAAAGCGGAATACTCACCTTTCAGACATCTGTATGAGATTCCAGACGTCTCCCTCGCCGTCTGGCTATAAACCCAGACGTCTGATTCTGGAAATTTTTCCAGAATCACGGCACCACTCGACCTCCGCTCGCGACGCCGCCCGCGTCGCACCTCGCGCGTCTGCTGCTCAGACTGCAATAGGTCCCTCTCCACGTCGTTCCGTGCCCCCTGCTCCCTCCGCCGGCCGGCCAAGCCGCTCCGACGAGCTCGCCCTCACGGCAGAGCTCCGCCCTCGCACGCCGCACCTCCTCCGCGCTCACTGCGGCCGCCGCTGCCGCCCTCGCGCTCGCTCGCTCTCGCGCACAGGAAGGAGAAGAGGAAGGGGACGGTGGAGACGACGGGAGGGGAGGCGTGGCCTTTTAAGGCCGCGCGAGGAGGAGGGAGAGAGTGCGCGGCAGGTCTGTAGCCGTAGAGAGAAAGGGAAAAAGAGAGAGAGAGAGGAATCGCGGGTCTGCGCGCACAGGAGCGCAGACGAATCTCTCGTGCGAAAAAAAATTGTTTTCCAGACGTCTGGAAACGATCCCAGACGTCTGGTACAACGTCTGGACCACCTCCCAGACGTCTTAAAAAAACGTCTGGGGCACGCGTTCGTAACAGGTTTGGCAGGGAGAGGAGGAAAAAAGAGAGAGAAGAGAAGGTCCTGCGTGTTGTGCGCACGCAGGGCGTAGTATGCGTACAAAAATTTCATTTTCAGACGTTTGGGAAAGGGTCTAGACATTTGGACAGACGTCTGACTGAGACTCCAGACGTCTTAAAAGGCTAAAAGTGGACGGGTCTTTACATGGAGGGAGAGATTTTGAGGTGGCGCAAGAAGGTGGAGGGGGAGGGTTATTATGGGGTCTTAAGGTGGTGGCTTAGGTTTTATTTACAGAAATATGTCTAGGTAGGTTTAAGGTGTAGCTTAGGAATGGGTTAGGAAGGGTACAACCTAAGCTAAGGTGGTGGAGTAGCTTAAGGGCTAGCCTAATTAGGTTTAGGTGGCTCTAGCCTAATTAGGTGCCAATCAAGTCTAATTAAGTTCCTACTAGACCTGGTTATAGCCTATTAGGTCAATTGGGTGTGAAAATAGGAAATTGGAATAGGGACAGGTTAATTGGGATAGGGAGAAATATGGATAGAGCTATGAACAATGGAATAAGGTAGGCTTAGGAAGGTTGATTTGGTTATGGATTAAAGGTTTAGGTTATAGGGTTTGGAGTTGGCTAGGCTTAGGGCTTGGGTTAGGTTCATCTCCTTCGTTCTTCTTCTTTGTGTTATTCTTCTCTTCTTCTCTCAAAATCTTTATTCCTTGCACTTTATTCTTCTGTAGAGATTTTCTCTGCTACATTATTTTGCATCTGCAACCAGGCTTGCCTTGCTTATTCACCTGTCAACCTGCATACTGAATTAAAAACATCAAATAACAAACCATGCTAACATTATTTTATATACAACTATACACAATAATGTAGTGCAATATATGCATGATATGAATGTAATATGGCTACGATGGCTAGGTTTCTAACATTATTTAGATGATTTAAGTCCGATGATTGCTGTGCAATCAGTCACTTTGATGGGATTTGTTGTCAAAGGCTCATTGTAGCATACTTACTATCCATTTGGGGAATAATAAGATGTGTTATGATCTAAAGAAGGACTTCTGGCGGCGTGGCATAAAGAAGGATGTAGGTAAATCTGTGAAGCAGTGCCTGATATGTTAGTAGGTGAAGGTACTTAAGTACTAATCTTATTTATTTTGATGTTTCATGCAATATTATATTTTGTTATAAAGTTGTCTGCAAATTTAGATATTCATCAAATGTTCATGATAGAAGATTTTAATTATTATGAAAAAAAGCTCTTATGATGATGAAGAGGATGATTGAAGAAAAGAGAAGATCAAAGTTGAAGTTTTAAAGCCTCTCCAACATTTTATTTTATGTTTTTGTAAGCTCTTAGAATTTTTGTTAAGAGCCAAATATACCTATACACATGCACATTTGATTCCAAGTGCCTAAACACAATTTTTCTAAAATCTATTTTGGGCATAAAATAAAAACAAACTTCTAGAATGTTAGTTATAATAGTTATAAAATAGTTATTACTAAAAAAAATGTGTAAATGCTTTTTAGATATATAATAAAAATAAAAATAATCTTTTAGAATTGGTAGTTACACTTTCTAGAAGGTTGGTTAAAAGATTCAAATATTGCACCCCTTCAGAAAGAAAGTTACAAAGTCCCTTGCACCTTTTCACAAGAAAAAACTTCTAAAACAACCACAAAAAGAAAACTTTAGTTTTTGCCAGCTGCATAATTAATTGATTAATTTTGTTGAACAATTTTATGCGATTTTGCAAAAGACATAATAGAGCTTATTAGTTGATTAACTAATCGATTAATTATATTTCTAGTGGTTATACTCAAATTTTGACACATAGGTAGTTATTATTAATGTTTGGCATAACTTCCAAATAATTTCCAAACGTTCCTAATTTCTTATATATCATTCTATAAATACCCTATATGGGTTCATTCATTCATCAATTCACACATACGATACAAGATTCTCTTCTGCATTCTACTTGAAAATTACATTCTTGAGAAGTTGCTTTCTAAAGGTCTCCATGCCAGCTTTGTGCTTCAAGAAATTTCCAAAGATTTTGTTTCATTGTTGCACCAACATTGTGAATCAAAAGAGTCTTCAAGTTTCTACTTCCTTCGTGCCAACTTGATCTACTTTCTAGGGAAGTACAAGGGAGTATTTTTGTCTACTTGATATTGTTTCATATATACACGCTATTATTCTTGGAAACATTTTGATAAAACAAGTTGTTTGCTATTAGAATCAAATGCTTACATCTTTGAAGAAACTTTGATTTTAGACGTTTTCTAAATGTACTTCCTAAGCACAAAATTTGTTTTAAATTAAGAGGAAGTTTCAAGAGAACATATTTCTCAAAGTTTGTTTTTAAAGCATATCCTTTATATGAAATTCTATTTCCCTTACGCTAAAGTTATATTCATCTTCAAAGGAATTTCAAAAGAATATTTCTAAGTCCTATTACATTTTGATTGAGCAATTGCATATTGGCTCAATAGGACTTGTATCAATTTTTGTTATCTCCTGCCCATTGCACAACAATCATAGGTTATAACTGACTTGAATTAAGTTAGAACTTAGCATAAGCTGTGTACTTTGCATGTTTACTGCTTTACCTACATATTTCTACGATAATGCCAATTTTTTATATTGATTAGTGTATTGTGTGATTTTCAGGTAATAAGAAGCTTAGGAGTTAATCTGAAGCGAGATAGAGACCAGAGCTGCAACAGAGTTGGAGTGAAAGTCTGGAATAAAGTTGTAAATAAGATAGTGTACAAGAGGTATGCTATGTTACTTATGGAGTTTTAATGTTAGAATTAAAATTCGAAGAACATTAGGGCATCCCTGCACTTATCCTTAGCATTAGGACAACCCTATCCCTAGTTTCTAGGATAACCTTATCAATGTCCCTATCCCTAAGTCACCTTCCCATTAGGCTAATTTAGCCTAAAACCCAGAACATGAATAGCGCTATCCATGCGCTTATCCACATTATCCCAACTCTTAACTCTCGGCTGGGATACCCTCATCCCTAAACCTTAATTTCCCTGCTTCAGCCAAAACCTGGATAACACTATCCAAATTCATACTATCCACTATCCCTGTACCTAACCCTCTTATCCCTAGCCTAATTCCTACCTTAGAATCCCATTTAGGTCCTTCGATATCCTGTTTAGCTCAATTGGGGCAGCCTTATTCTAATTAGGTCCAGTTGAACCTGATTAGGCTAACCCCAATCTAATTAGGCTCAGACTAGTCTAATTGGACTCAACCCAAACCCAATTACCTAGCCTACTTGATTGGGTGCACCTGAATCCAAGTGGGAGTACCCAGTATCCAATTGAGCCATCTCTACCTATTCAAGTCTAATTAGGCTCAGTAGAACCTAATTAGGGTTAGACCTAAATCTGATTGATTCAAATCAATCCAAGTAAGTCCAATTGGATGTACTTAGTCCAATTGGCTAACCCATTCCCTATCTAAGAACCTAATTAGGTTCTCATTAATCTTAATTGACTCGGATCAAGTCAATTACACTCTACCTAGTCAATTGGACCCATAGAGTCCAATTGAGCGCAATTCTCAACCAGTACAAGTCTAATTGGACCCAATCATAGTCCAATTGACTCACACCTAGTCTCATTGGGAACTCTTTCTCCCAATTACACATAGATTGGCCCAGTTAAACTTGGATAAGTTTAATTGGATTAATTGCTTTAGCCATAGGTTGAGTAAACCTATTTTTAGAAACCTAATTAGACCTATTACTTGGACCCACTTAGGACCTACTTAGACATGGACTAAGTAGTCCACTTGACCACCTACCTACAGTTACACACACCCACACATTCATGCACACACACACACACACCTACACACACTTGGCACCACCTTTGAATGCCAAAAATAGAAAACCCACTTAGTCCATTCTTAGATCCACAAATTATGGATCTAAGAAACCACTACCCATGCCATCTTGACGCCACCTTGGAGGTCTTCTAGAGAATTCCACACTTCTTTAGATGAGCCACTTCAAAGTCTATAAAAGACCCCCATTGGACGGCCATGGACAAATCTCTTAGATCTCCATCTTCACACCAACACCATCTTCCTCCACGAGCTTCATTCCTCCAAGGTTCACCTCCACGTCCAAGGGCCAAGAGAGATACTCCACCACCTTCATCAAGAGGTTGGCCACCCACCATGGCTGTCCCTCCTTCACTCCTACCACCTCAAGCCACACACGGCCACTAGAAACCACCTTTGGTGCCTGATTTTCTTAGTAGATTAATTGTTCTTCGATTTTAATTCACGCATTAATTTTCTGTTAGTAGCATAGCCATAACTGCCTCAACGTGCATGCATAATCTCTCGAGATCCACATGTGTATCTGATTTTCTGTTAGCATAATTAGATTTCTATTCCGTCTATAAAGCTTTCCTCTAGAACCAGTTGTAATGACTTGATCATTTGAGGAAATAAAGTCTCTTGTTAGCACTATCATTTGTCTCTTATTTTGTTGCAAATAACAATGTCGATTCTGGAAGATGTTGAAGATCTCATGATAAATGCCTTTTCTGTTAATTGCCATCGCGTAATAGAAGTAATGCGCACCGAAAGACACACTTTCACTTTTGTGATATTCCTGACACATGCACACATTTTATGAGTGAATAATGTGACTGGTAAATATTATTTACCTGTTCTTGACACCAGAATATGATTTTGAGACAGTAGAGAACAAATCAAAGTCGCCATATTTCGCATCCCTGTGATCGATTGGGACTCACATCTTGTTATACATGTTTTGTTGAATTGGATTTCGCAGCTATACTATGACACTTTTAACTAAATCCGTGATGTACAATTCCAACACCTGCTTGCCGTAATTTAGGTGTTAGGGTTGTTAGCTTCCCGTTCTAGTGAGAGAAGAACACAAGGCCTTCTTGTGGGCTATACAATAAGGGGTTTATGTGATAGAGGCTTACTACCATCGGTTTAGTAGTGAAGGTCAGTGGATTTTCTTGCTTGGAGAGTGATAGGAAAATCCTTGTTGAGAATCAACTAGGTAGATCGAATGACCCTTCCTAAATTCCTCAGTTCGGGCCCCAGGAGCCATGGGAAATTTTCGAGGTCTCAGAGTGGTTTCAAAAATATTCGTGCACCAAATTATCCACCCAAGGGTCATGTTGTAATTTTCCTAGAACCCAAGGGGTATGTCACAGTTTTTGTGTGACAATTACGGTGTCTTAAGGTTTGAAAAAATTTTGTAAGTCTTAGGGACCTTTTTCATAATTTCTGCACATTATTCATGATGTCTAATGATTTTGGGGGCCTTTGCACAACTTTCCATGTTTCTAATTAACCACGAAGGGGCCCCACATATATTTTTCTTTTCTTGGAGGGATAGGGCACAAATTTTACACCCATACGTTTGGTCCCAAGGACCCTATATGAACGAATTTAGGTTGTGGAGGCTAACATGCAAATTTTACAACCCCAAATATCCCTAAATACCCCCTATAAAACCCCCCTCGAACATCGCACGCAACCCCTCCATCCTTCCAAAGGACCGCAGTCTAAGCGATGCGATTCCCGAGGTGGGTGCAACCTACCTTTGATCAAGAGAGAGGGGGAGAGCTACTGCAAGCTCTCCTCTCACGGTCCATGAGCATGCAACATGACGCGCGAGGGCATGTGGTGCGAGGCAAGGGGTGATGGTAACACCATCGGTTGTCATAACTAACTTGAATTAGTGTAAATCCAATGATAAATGCTCCTAAATGATCGTCTAAAGATCATAAGTTCGTATTGAACTGATTTGAGAAGAATATAGGAAAACATGGTTAATTCTATTATTTTATCATCTCATCACAAATGGATATTAGTCAAGGGATGAATTTAAGGTCAAATAAACTTAAAAGGCTAAAAAGTGGGCTCCAATTGACTGAATCAGGGTTTTACGCATTTCAAGGGTTAAAATATCACTAAAAATCCTAATTATCAGCCTCACTTACATTGAAAGGGTTCTGGTCGAGATAAATTCAATGTAAACCTCCTAAAAATCATTGAGAAATATTCTAAGAGGTTGGGTACCTTCACTTTAACCATCTGAACCCATCTTGACCAAAAATAGAGATTTAGACAGGAATTTGCCTTGATTTGGGCTCCTAGGCAAATTACCTAGTCAAACTATATCAAAACCTAAATCCAAGTTGACCATTAGATTCCTTGCATCCAAATTAGCTTAACACCGAAAATTGGGCCCGATCAGAGTCCATCTTAACCTAGTTTGCATTTTTGCCCTTAGAATCCCTATTTCTCGCATTTAGAACCCTAGGTTTCAACTTTCCTTACGAAAAGGCTCCTAACTTCTCGTCTCTCTCGCAAACAAGTCCCTGCCGCCATGGTTGTTTGAACAACACCTTAAACCCAACATGCGAATCTTTGATTGATGAGTTACAGCATCAAATCTTCACCAAATCCCTCCAAAATTGAAGGGATTAGTGTTTAGACCATGAGGAATCCAATGAGAAAGACCACAAATCCTAATATTGATCCTAGAACCCCAGCGAGCTTGCGAAAAGCAAGGGCTAAAAGCTCCTCGAACCAAGTTTCCAATTCGTGAATTCTTCCTATTTTGAGCTCAAATCCTCATCTATATAAACTCTACGAAGTTCCCCGGTCAGGATCAGCCAAGAATCGACCAAAAACCACCTTCCTCCTCTTCCTTCGGCCGCTCTCTGACTTGGCTCCGGTGACCCTACACGCTCTCCTCCCTCTGGCCATCTAACCATCAAATTAGGTGGTCCTCCTTCCATTCGTTCTTCCGCTCCTCATCGGCTACAGTAGGAGTCTCCTTCACCCCCGTCGTCGCTGTTCTCCCTCACCGGAGTTCGTCTTCTTCTTCGTGTCCGGTCGGTCAACGCCGGACATGCCTCACCTCCTCTCCCCTCGATAAGTTCCTTTTCTTCTTCCTCTTCCCTCCTAGAGTCTTTGTAGCCCCTTAGGACTTAGGTTAGACCTCAAACTCACCTTCTACCCCTCTTTCTTCTTCGCCTTTGACCATGCCTCTGGCGTGGTCGTATGCACACGACACACCACTGAAAAGATGATTTTCACTTTCGTTGTTTCGCACATAAAATGATGCATCGTTTTAGTATCAAAGTAGTAGAAAATCGCTAATCAAAACAATTAAAAATAACCACTCGAGAAGAGTGGGTTGTATCCATAGAGAGGCAATGGCCTATTAAAACTCGCAACTATTGAAATTCAATGTTTACTATTTATTTCCCCTAAAAATCGAGTTGAAATCCCATTTAAACCAGGCTAATCAATGGCATGATATGCTGAAATAGTAATAATGCAAAAGAGGAAGGTCTTCTTTATAAAATGGCTATCATTATAATATCCATTAAATGATAAAAATGGGGTTGGCAATGGCATGTAAATGTATCTATTAATGGGGACAAAAATAGGGGAATTTGTTGCCTTGTGCTCGCTCATGAAGGAGGTTGTGGCTGGAGACGAGACTTATGGTGGAGGTCGTCCACGACGAGGGGAACTCGATGGTGGTCGCGATTCGATGAATGGTGACCGACGACGGTTGTCGGAGAGGAGGAGGCCATCGACAGTGGAGGTGTGCTCGCGGCATGCACGGACTATGGGGGACCTCCTGAAGGTGTGGGCAGCCTCGTAAGGGCGAGAAGGTCAATGGCATTGACAGAACGGAGTTTCGTTACCAGAGGTGGTGGTTGCATGTGGACGTGGACGGTGGGTGATGGGTTCCTTCCTCCCTGTCGGTGGTAAAGAAGAGGAAGGAAAATGGGTCGTGTAGCTGTGGCTACACATGCGGCGAGGAGGTGACCAACGGCGCTCAAGGGCGTGGCTTCATGCGAGGATGTCGGCTCTGTAGTGGTTGTGAGCGAGCATGGCCATGCGCGAGAGTGATGTGCGCGGTGGGGCTACTGGTAGTGCACGAAGGTGATGCACATTGGAGGGCTACTGGAGGTGATGCGTGCGATGAGGTGGTGGAGGTGGTGATGATGCTTTGGGTTGTTTATGGTGGAGGAACAATAGGGGAAGAAGAAACGAAGGGGAAGTGAGATGGAGGTGGTGCTGTAGGGGCTTCAAACATTTGGGAACATTCCTAAATGTCTTAAATGCGTGTGGATGGCTGCTGGTGCATGGCTGCGGTGGTGGTGCACGCTGTTGTTGCAGCGTGGAGGGATGTGCATGCTGAGGTGATCATGGTAAGGTGGAGCCATGAAGGCTCACGCAAAGTATTGGCACTAGTCTACCGGTTTGGTGCAGCGAGCTGTCACCTCGTCGGCCCACAGTGTGGTGGAACTCGTCCATGGAGGCTGGCAGTGGGAGCGGAGTACAGTGATGGAGTGGGTGGTGGCCTCCCCGAGGACGGCTGCCTCCATCTTCTTCTTATTGCAGTCTAGGAGACCAGATCCACTTCTCCCACTCCTTGACTACCATCTTCAATGGCACGTAGTTGGCAACAAGAAGGCGGTGTATTCCCTGTAGAGAAGAGAGAATAAAAAGCAATAATAAAAAGATTAGTTTATTTATGTACAAACCCTCACATAAAATGTTAATTCTAATACATGCATATAATGCAACCTAAAGACTAATGCATGTTATTCTAATGCATGCTAAATAATTTATATATGAATGTAATGCATACAAGCAAATATATATAAACTAAATTATTTATATCTTAATGCATGCTATGTATACGCTAATATTAATCTAATGCCTAGGCACTTAAGCAACTAATTAACCCTCAAATATGGGCTCATCAATCACCAAACAACTCGCTACCACCACCACACCTTCGTCTCACCTCTACAAACAAAAGCCCCAACAAAATTGGGTGCTTTGACCGCTCCACAACCCCATCGGATGACCCATCATTCTGCCACCTTCTCTAACGTCGTCCAGCCACAACTAACATTCGTTCACCAAATCAAGACCACCATCGTGTTTCTTACACTCCAGAGACCCATATGAATGTTTTAATTGGGGCAATAAACCCATTTTTGTAGTTTTAGGTATTGTTACCGTTGCTTGCCATCGTCACCATTGCTCACCGTCGCTCCGCCATCCACCGTCGATCAAACAACCTCAACACCACCCCCAAGAGTTGTGGTTTGACTTCACAAAGAGCTCCAGGTCATCAATTGACCAAAGCAACGACAACCGCAACAGCAATTGGAGAAGAGCCACACGCTGTAGCTGCATGCGAGAAGGCTTCAACTGATAGTCCACATTGGAAGTGTTTAAAAAAAAATTTATACTTATTGAGTAACGTACATCAGCTGTTCACCTTAGTACACAGGGTGAGGTCCCCTTCACACAAGCCTCTACACTCCTCGCCCGTGCCCTGCTCACACAGGCTAGTCCTTGGATCTGATTACCTGCATACCCATTTACAAAGAGAGAAAAGGAGGGATTTTCTGAGAGGATGGGAGGGGGGTTTGCCTCGGGAAACATGCCTAAACACTTAGGCATATTTTGAGAGGTGCTTTGGAGTTGAGACTTAAGCCGTGCTGAAGATGCCTGATTTGTGAAGAAATTTGATTCTAAGTTGGCTAAGTGTTTGAGATCTAATTGGAAATTGTGCCTAACTGTTGAGTGTAATTGGTGGTCCCAACCATAATTTTTTATTCTCTATTATATTATTGTTCTAAGATACAATTTGAGGATTAATTGATTATTCATTGCATATTATAGTTGTGATCGATTATTGTACTCATTACTTATCATTTGATTAGTTGATTGAATTGCGATATTTGCTTCCTGCGAATAACTTCGAAACTCATGATTTTTTGAGGAATTATAAATTTAAATGTTGATTCGATTTTCATCACTATACTATGACACATTTTTCTAAACTATGACGAATTTCGATCTAACATTTTGACACCGTTACCGAGGAGCAATGGGCATTTCAGTCACTATCGCACTTTTTGATCTGATTCTAACTTGCTACATCTGCTTTATTGTGTTGTTGTAGGTTAACCTGAAGATCGACCACTTGAGCAACCATGCCAAGGGCGGGTAATCACATTCTCTTCTTCTTTAAGCCCCTCCTCTCTTGGAAAGAATGAAAAAGAAATCAATCAAGACCAACTTGCTTTATTTACTTAGTAATCATCATTCAAGTTTCCTAATTTGATTCGATTTGACAAGAGATTCCCATCCTAATACGTGCACCTATTAGGGACATAAGGTTCCTTGGGCTATTCACCATTTTGATTGAGCCCAAGGTATCATCTTTGGAAGAATTGGACTTGGAGATAGATGTTGTATGCGCAAAAGGAGTTTTAAAGATGCGTTCGTTGTAGTACACTCCTAAATTAGACAAGACATTTAAATTTATAAACTTGGATTCTAAAGGGAGTTCGAGGTCGTTCCCAGGGAGCAAATATGGAACTAACACATTAATTTTCATTTAAAATAGATGAGCACAATCAATTGAACATTAAAATAGATATTCAATGAATGTAATTTGTTAGATTGTAATTCAAATGATGATGAGATAAAAAGAACAAAAAGACAAAATAATGGTGATTTGAATCACCAATTATTTATCTAAATTAAGTATATATCTCATACTCAATCAATTTCATCAATGTTAATTATAGTACTTAAATAATTTAACAGTGCTCAAAATAATCCTCAATCAAACGTCGGGAAGATAGCATCAGACGACTTAAGTGAGTACAAGCACAAGGCTCTTCAAAGAGCCTTCTCTTCTTCTTTCTTTTTCAAAGCCTTCCTTTCCTCAACACAGGGCACGGCCTTTCTTCTTCAGAGGCTAAGTATGGGGAGCCTCTCCTTCTCTTCAACATAGAGGCACAAGGATGGCGTAGCAAAACCCACCCCCTCCTCTCAGAAATCTCTTCTCCTTTCTCTCTTAAACCCAGGCTTTATCAGGTATCTGGTTGGGTATTCGGGTCGAGAACAGTGACCAGGCCTGCGAGCGTGTGTCTTGGGCGAGGAGTCGATAGGCGGGTAAGTAGGTGAGTGAGTGAATAAGGACCCGACCCCGTGTCTTGGGCGAAGAACGGGTGTCACACATTCAACTTATGCTGCATCGCGGGCTTTGCATCTGACGATGTGGGACTATCCTACTTTTCCATGAGGGCAACAGTAGGTGATCCTTCCAAAATTGACGTAGCTATTGGCCCCTTTGCGTTCAATTGTGATTTCTTCTGAAGTCGTAGATGAAGTCCACAACACCAAGTGTTCGAAGTGGCGGTGATAGCAGTCAGAGCACTGCTAGCAGGGGCGAAGATGGTCGGCTAATGTAGCAGCTCTGGTGAGGATACTTGCGGGCATGAATACAGGCTAAAAGCCTTGGTTAAAAAACTCAAAAGCTTCGTGGAAGCATGACGAAGGTGTTGGCGGTGTCTGTGTGTCATGGGTGTGAGTGTGGTGATCAGGCGACATCGAGGAAGGTTCTCAGATGTGGGTTTGTTCAATGGAGCTTTGGAGTGGGTGGA
This sequence comes from Thalassia testudinum, assembly GCA_037157565.1. Lineage (NCBI taxonomy): Eukaryota > Viridiplantae > Streptophyta > Magnoliopsida > Alismatales > Hydrocharitaceae > Thalassia > Thalassia testudinum. The sequence goes on from JAZHRO010000033.1 coordinate 9,109,640, forward strand.
TGATGGAATTCAGTGAGGGGTTTTGATCGTGGAGATGAGGCAGAGCTTTTGGGATCGTTGGTAGGTTGTTTGATGGCTTGTGGCGTCGGGGAGGCCTCGTCGGAGTTCGACTGACTGTGGAGAAGACGGAGGGGTCGAGGGTGAGTTGTTGGTCGAAATAGAAAGGAAAGGAGATAGGGAGGCTTAGGAGGAGAAGGGGGAGAGTTTGAGACCTAATTAGTGGATGAAAGGGGAGAGATGGCACCGACTGTGATTGGCCAACACCGTAGATGATGAATTCTCCGGTGAGGGGACGACAAGGAAGAAGGGGTTATGGATGCTCTTGATTTGGCTATCGAGGAGCGGAAGAAGGAGATGAAGTTGATCCCTCTGCCTATGGTATGTGGCAGAGGATGACGAAGGTGGTTGGAGGAGCTTGCCAGAGCTACGATTGGAGGCAGCTGGAGAGAGGAAAATTTGAAGAGATGTGGCATGAACCGAGCTAAAGAGCTTGGTTTGAGATTCTGGAGCTTTTATAGAGCTCTTGACTGAGCTCTATATTAGGAAACAAGCCCAATTTGCTTGATTAGGAATCAAGAAGTGTCCACTGATCTCGTGGGTTTGCTAGGTCAATCAGATGTGATTTGGGATCGAAGATTGGTCTCAATCAATTTTCCATGGTGTGAACATCAATCCCACCACATTTGGTGGGATTTGATGAAGATTCGAGTAGGTTTAGGATTGGTCAAGGCCAGCATAGAGGTTGGTTGACCTTCAATGGCGGCAGGGATCGTTCTACGAAGAAGATGAATAACTTAGGGGGCTATTGGCTAGGATTTCAAAAGCTGAGGGGCAATTGAGAGAGAAAGAGTTTGACTGGACTAAAATGCAAACTAGGTTAAGATGAACTCTGATTGGGCCTAAATTTTGGTACCAACCTAATTTAGATCCAAGGAATATACTGGTGAAGTTGGATTTGAGTTTTGACCAAGTTTGACTAGGCAATTTACGAAAAAAACCTAAATCAGGGTAGAATTGTGTTTGTGACTATTTAAGGTCAAAATGGGTTCTAAAGTTCAAATCAAGGATACCAAATCTCATGGAACATTTTTCTATGAAATTTAGAAGGTTTAGATTAGTTTTATCCTGAACAGAACCTCTGTAATTTAAGCGGATCTGAAATTAAGGTTTTGGGAGCTGTATCAATTCTCGAAATGCGTGAAAACGTATTTTTGTCTATGTAGACTCTCTTATTAGACTTTAAAGCTCATTAGACTTAGATTAACCTCTGGTAAACCTCATGGTTACTCTCCTTTCATGATATGATGTTAAAACTGCAGAATTAACCTTGATTTAGTGTATTTCTCTCAGAAAGGATGTGCAAGGAATTATGGCACTTAGGCAACTATGTAGGAGCATTTGTCACTTAATCCTGGCTAATTAAAGCTAGTTATGGCTCATGATGGTGTTATCATCAATAGAGCCAATCTAGGGTTTCCATGTTAGGATTTCTAGGAGCATACACTTGCTTGCTTAAAAAGGAAATATATTCCCACATTGTGTGTTACCCAAGCCCTTGGTTGAATTAATTTAATCAATTGGACCCTAAAATCAAGGTTTGATAATCACTTGGATCATTAAAATTTGGGACCTAACAATCTTTTTGCAAACCAATTTTGGGTCATTTGGGTTCTTGACCCAAACCTCATCCTCAACGTTAGGATAGGTCAGGTGAAGTTGGTTCACTTTGCGAATCAACTAATCTCCAAATTAGGTCACAAATCAAATTAACTTCAAGTTCAAGTGAAATTTAAGGCACAAGCAGGATTAAAACTGGTAGACTTAGGAATCAAGCTCACACATTCTAGTCTACTTGGAATCGCGGTGATAAGGAAGGTCAGGTGGGGGAAACCTTATAACTCGTGGGGACGCTCTACCGTGTAGGGGTCTTTGCGAGACTCTCCCTTCCTAACTGCCTAAGTAATTCTCGGGTGGGTGAGTTTCTGATCCAGAGGTCCATCTACCTCGAACAGACATAGTCACCCAGCCTTGTTGGGTGCCTCGATTGGGTCCAATACACATTTTGTCCCTCATCTGATTCCATAGTGCATGTACGGGAGGAGGTTCTTAAGACCAGTCTTGAGACCTCCACTAGCAGTTCACTCTCGTCTGGGTCAAGTCCCAACCCAATTGTTTGGGTTCCCATTCGATCAGATCAAGATCTCTTCCGATCCTTCCACATCCAAGCTCGACTCTCCATTATCTGCATCCATGGAGAATCAACAAGAAGTGCCTAATGTTTAGAATCAATTACAGTGCCTCACAGATTTATTCCATGCATTCATGAATCCCCCACAATGCTTGCAAATGCGAGATCACTACAACCTCACGGCGGTAGCTATCGAACCCAAGGTGAAATCACGGCTAGAGGACCTGACATTGAATTAAAGCCGAATCTGATCAATGCGATCCCAAAATTCGACGGCTTGAACTTTGAAGACCCCTTCCAACACATCAAGCAGCTAAAACATCTAACCCAGACCTTTCGAACACATGTTCAGAATCGAGACATCTTGCTCATGAAGATTTTCTCCTTCTCTCTTATGGACAAGGCTGGCCATTGGTACCAAACCCTGACTCGACCAATCAACACATGGGAGGAACTCCAATATGAATTCCTGAAGAAATTCTTACCAGTTGGTCGCACCAATGCCTTGAGGCACCAGATCACACATTTCACGCAGAATGCGGGAGAACCACTTCATAAGGCATGGGACCGCTTTATAGATTTCATGTGAAAATGCCCTCATCACGGAGTTCCTAAATGGGTGCAAGTTTAGTCTTTTTACCAGGGACTCCATGAGGACATTAGATTATTTGTTAATGTAACCTGTGGTGGCATCATGGGTTAACATGAAGACACTATTCAGGAAATTCACAAGAACATGTACGAGAACTCCATAAATAATGAGTCTATGGGTGTGTTCGATTGGACAATCATCAGTGCATTGACAAACACATGAGGGGCACACAAGACACGAGACCTATCTGCATCCATTGACTTGGAGTTGGTGGCTAGTCGCCTGGATAAGGTCTCCATTATCGAGAAGAAGGTGGACGAATTGACTTGACATTTGCAGAGATCCACCTCTTCATAGAAAAACATGTATGCGCATCCGCCCTCAGGTAGGGAGGCTGGGCATAATATTTACCACCATGCTTATCAGTGGATGGACATGTATCCGACCTCATCTGATCCTAATTTCGAAGGAAACTCTAGACCATCCTACTTTAGTTGGGGGAACTCTGAAGCCTCATACTCTGATTACTTTGAGTTCCTCAAACCTATGAGGATCTCCACGCCATCCATAATGATCCATTCTCCAACTCATATAACCCTGGATGGCGCAATCACCCAAATTTCGCGTGGTCGGGAAATAATCAAAACTCGTGGCTCAATTCCAGCCTCGACCACAAGCTCCATGACCATATCAGTCTGCTCAGCCTAGGCCCAACCCAAATTTTCAACTCAGGCCTACCAAGGAAGATTAAATGAGTTTGATTTTGCAGGCCCTGGCTAACATCCAGAAGACTAATGCGGCTATGTAGAAACAACATAAGGAAGAGATAACAGAGGTTCGAAATCAACTCGCACAGATGGCTAGGACTCGCCAGCCTGGTATGCTTCCTTTTCAACCTCTACTAAATTCGAATAACGCGCCAAACCAGAGGTGCGTTATGAACCCAAATCAGGGCCAAGCTCACTATGTCTTTCAGGCCCCTTCTACACCATCACCCGACGGGATGGAGGCTTCCACATCGTATGTAGGATAATAGTAGCAACCACCACTCTTACCAACTCCGAACCCAAACCAACCTGGCCTAAATGTTGTTACTACACGTAGTGGAAAAATGACTCGGGATCCACTTTTTCCTAGCCACTCCAGCCCTGGTAGTTCAAAGCCTACCCCTAGGATAGTCATCCAGGACACACCTGTCCCAGATCTAGAGTATGAACCAATTCTAGAGGAACCAACCGAGGTTCCATTTCCCGAGGCCTTGACCAAAGGAAACAGGAAACCCAAACTCGTGACACTTAAGGAAGACTTAGTCAAGCTCTTTGAACAAGTCCAAATAAACATCCCCTTGATAGATGCGATCCGCCACATACCAACCTACGCACGATTTTTGAAGGACTTATGTACACCAAAGCATAAGCCACGAAACAAAGACGAGAGTCCGATTGTGTTGTCGGAGCAAGCTAGCTCTATCATCTTTTGTAAACTCTTGCAGAAAGTGAAGGATCCTGACACCCCTCTAATCCCTTGTAAGATCAGAAACCTAGAGTTCGATCAAGCTTTATTGAATTTAGCAGCCTTCATAAATATGATCCCCACATCCCTACTAGATCATTTTGAAGAAACTGAGCTCAAACCAACTGAGGTGACTCTACAGCTGGCTGACAGATCACTAAAGTCACCAAGAGCAGTTCTTGAGGATGTTCTAGTTAGGATACGAGATTTTTACTTCCCAGTGAACTTCATTATAGTAGACATGGATACTTCTAAAAACTTGAAAGATACACTGATCATCTTAGGGAGACTGTTCCTAGCCACAGCTAGGGAGAATATCAATTGCAAAGAGGGCCAGATCGAGTTAAAATTCAGGAATAAGACATTGAGAATCGATATCTTTAAGGGCTAGAAAGGAATAAATTGTAGGGCAGTTGATGAAGTTTGCAACATAAGTTCCCTGGTTGAGGCCTCGATTACAAAGGAAATCCCGATTCTCCCAAAACCTCAACCACAAGAAGATCTTGCCCTGCAGATCGAGTAGTCCAAAGCTGATCCAGATCTATCCTTAGCTTCCACCTTGTCTTCTAAGGCCAATCTCGAATCCCCACCTGTTGCTGATAACTCGGTGCTTGAATTAAAGCCCCTCCCGGATCATCTAGAATACATATTTTTGGGTTCAAATCAAATGTTTCCTGTGATTATCGACTCTTGACTCACTCTTGATCAGAAAACAAAGCTGATTTCTATCTTCTAGTAGCATCGAAGACCCATTGGATGAACTCTAGATGACTTGACTGGAATAAGTCTCTCATATTGCACACATCATATCTATACTGAAGAGGGTTCACGACCGTCTCGAGAAATGCAGAGAAGACTAAACTCGAATCTACAGGAGGTCATAAAAAATGAGATTATTAAGTGGCTTGATGTAGGAATCATCTACCCTATCTCCGATAGTCGTTGAGTGAGCTCCATCCAAGTTGTGCTTAAAAAGGCAGGGTCACCGTGACTATGACCGAATATGGAGAAACCATCCTGACTCGAATTGCAAACTCATGGAGAGTCTATATAGATAATTGGAAATTGAATATCTCCATGAAGAAAGACCATTTCCCTCTCTCGTTCATTGATCAGATTCTCGAAAAACTAGCGGGAAATTGGTTTTTCTATTTCCTGGATGGGTACTCCGGATACAACCAAGTGGCAATCCATCCCGAAGATTAGGAAAAGATAACATTTACCTGCCCCTACGATACATACACGTTCCACAGGATGCCATTCGGGCTTTGCAACGCACTTGTCACCTTGCAGCGGTGCATGCTAGCCATATTCTCTGATATGGTAGGTAAATACCTTGAAGTCTTCATGGACGACTTCTCGATTTTTGGTGAATCTTTTGATGATTACATCCTGCACTTGGACCAGATCCTCCAAAGATGCATCGAAGTAAACCTGGTTCTCTCTTGGGAAAAGAGCCACTTTACGGTTCTTAAGCACATTGTGCTTGGACACCTCGTATCTGAGAGAGGTATCCAAGTTGATCAAGCTAAGGTGAATTTGATTTCCAAATTACCTCTGCCTTCCTCGGTCAAAGACATCAGATCATTTTTGGGGTACATCAGTTTCTATTGTCGATTCATATCTGATTTTTCCAAAATCATGCACCCCTTAACGAATCTTCTCTCAAAGGACACACCTTTTGAGATGACAAGTGAGTGCATTCACACATTCAAAATCCTACGTGACTGAGCTACCCAAGTTCCAATCCTACAATCCCCTGATTAGTCTCAACCCTTCGAGATCATGTGCAATGCATCTAACTATGCAGTAAGAGCAGTGCTGGGGTAGAAAATCGATGGGAAACTAGTGATAATATATTGGCCAACATGACATTGGACGAGGCTCAATGTAATTACATGATTATGGAGAAAGAGCTGCTAGCTGTAGTATTCGGTCTGGAGATATTCAGATCATACCTCCTGGGATCTTATGTCATCATATACTCGGATTATACTACGGTGAGGCACTTGCTTATGAAGAAGGACCAAAACCTAGATTAATCCGCTAGATCTTGCTATTGCAAGAATTCGATCTCAAAATTTACGACAAGTCCAGACCATTTCTCACACCTTCCTTCTTCAATCATTGACCTGTCCAGACCTATTACCGATCATTTTTCGGGTGAACATCTCTTGGCCATTAATGGACTTCCCTGGTTCCCTGATATAGTGAATTACTTGGTATGGGGAAAGTTCCGCTTGATTAGGCAACCTCCTGGCGGGACAGGCTGATTTTCAATGCCAAGTACTATGTCTGGGAAGATCCTTATCTATTTCATATCGGTAATGACCAAGTAATCCGAAGATGCATTCCTAATGACGAGGTCAATGATGTCATCTCTTTCTATCATGGCCAGGCCTATGATGGCCATTATTCTAAGCGTAAAATTGCAGCGAAGATCCTTCAGTGTGGGTTCTTTTGGCCCACTATGTTGAAAGAAATACAATCCTACTGTAGGGCATGTGTTCGTTGTCAGACCCTCGACAACATGGGCCCACACGATATGATGCCCTTGAATTCGATTATCGTGTGCGAGATCTTTGACATATGGGGAATTGATTTTATGGGACCTTTTCCTGGATCTAACGGCTTCGAGTACGTCTTACTTACTGTTGACTATGTCTCGAAATGGATCAAAGTCGTACCCACAAGATCGAATGATCATAAAGTTGTTCTTCAATTCATTTAGAAGAACATCTTTTCTAGATTTCGGGTTCCTAAAGCCATCATCAGCGATGGCGGGTCTCATTTCGTGAATGTGCACTTCCAGTCCCTGATGAAAAAGTATAGGGTGTCACATAGTTTCACCCCCAGACCAATGGAGTGGCTGAGCTATCCAATCAGGAGATTAAGAAAATCCTTCAAGTTACAGTTCAACCTGACAGGAAAGATTGGTCCACCCGACTTCCAAAAGCCTTGTGGGCCTATAGGATTGTCCATAAGGCCCAGCTAGGAATGTCTCCATTTAGGCCCGTGTATGGGAAGGAATGTCACCTCCCTGTAGAGATGGAGCATAAGACCTATTGGCCAGTGCGGAAGTGCAACCTTGATCTCATGAAAGCTAGAAACCATCGCCGATTGCAAATGAACGAGATCGAGGAGCTACGTAATGATGCATACGAGAACTCGTGTATCTACAAAGAGCGGGTCAAAGCCTTCTATGACAAACACATATTGCGAAAATCATTCCATCCTAGTCAGAAAGTGGTCCTCTTTGATGCCAAGCTCAAGCTCTTCTTAAGAAAGCTAAGATCGAAATGGATTGGACCCTTTCTCATCCGAAGAATCTTCGAAAATGGAGCTGTCGAAATTAGTGGACTTAGCCTTGACTCAAAACCATTTGTTGTAAATGGCCAGAGACTAAAACCATTCCTCGAACTCACCAATTCGAATCTGGCTGCAGTATCTTTTGATCTCCATCCCCCCTGAGCCACATTTCTCCTAGCTGATGGCGTTAAACTTAGTGATTAATGGGAGGCAAACCATCTTTTGAAAAACCTGAGACCCTTCTAATCTATCTCTGAGCTGAAGTCATATTGCACTTTAGGGTTCATCCATTAAAACAGTCGACTCCACCTCTGACATTCATATCAAAGCTTGAAATCGTTCGCAACAGTCATCTCGACCTGTTCACCACCCACCCAAACTTGTTCTAATGTATGAACTAAGTTGAACTCGAACCCACCTAATTTATAATGAGGACATTGCAAATCTTAGGCATGGGGGGTATTAAAGTGCAAAATACTGTGAAATTCAATTCATGGTGGGATTTCATCGAAAAAAAAAAGAAGAAAAGGAAGAAAAATTTTGTGAACTGAATGAAAAATCTTTCTTGAGGTAGAAAAAGAGAAGGAAAGGAAAAATAGAGAAAAGGAGCAAACAACAGAAAAAAATGGTGATAATCCCTATAATTGAGTATAGAACTTACCTAAGTTCTATACTCAATTACAGGGATCTAAGTTCTAAGCTAGATTAGATGATGAATTAAGACTTGAAGGGCTAAATCTTAGGAGATAAGTGACGGATATCGACCTTAGGTCTCCTCGGCCTATTCTAGGGTTTAAACACTCACATATTTGTTAAGATTTGTATTAATCCTCAATAGGTTAAGGAAAGCACGAGGCTGATGTATTAAGTCTAAGGCTTAGGGATTCTTCAGCTCTATTGCCTGCCCTTTGTTTGCGGGACTTGGTAACCTAAGCACCCAAAAATCACACACCGGTCTGGTTTAGTGTGCTTAATGAAGTATAATGCCAAAAGTGTTCTGTTCTGAAAATGTTCTCCCGAAGATCTGGCTTAGGAGCGACTCGAAGACATAAGTTGATTGGACGAGTTCTCGATGAGGAGAGGTAGAATGAAAAATACTCCCCTCGAAGATGCGTTATAACATATCGTCTCCTCAATGCTTGTCTCCTATGATATCTAAATATCCTACTAGGGGCATGTAAGCACCTTGTGCTGGTTCAGGTGCCATTAGCGGGATTATCCCGAAATGTTAATTGCCAGGGATTGAATTTAGCTAAGAATGCCATGGGTGGCACTATCCCGAAGTGTCGAAAGGTTGGGCTATGGGGGTTATCATGGGTGGTGCTATCCCAAATCATCGAAATTCAAGGATCCTTTGAGGATTGATGGTGGGGATAAGGAATCTAATACAAACCGTGTTTAGAGAAAATCCAATGTTGGATTTAGGGGAATATCAAAAAGAGAAAAGTGTGAAAACTCTCAATAAATATCTCTCTTATAAAACATGCACTGGCAAATTGAACCTGGACTTGCTACGTATACGCATGGGTACTTTAACCATTGGGGTCAGTTTTTGTGGGCCTTAGAAACCTTCGCGGTGGACCCAAGGCTGAGGGTGGTCAGGTCTATTGAGTACCTCTAGGCCTATTTTTGGTATTTTAATCTAATTTCTAGAGATGCGGCTCAATAAGGCATCTTGACGGTTAAGATCTAGTTTAGAGTTTTGGTTTGGTCCATAGGATTTTGCTAGGAACTAGCAAAAGTTAGGCATGAGGTTATGATGCTAACACCATCAATCATCATAACTAACTTGAATTAGTGGAAATCCAGTGATAAATGCCTTTAAATGATCGTCTAAGGATTGTAAGTTCGTATTGAGCTAATCTAAGAAGATAGGAAAATAAGGATAATTATGCTATTTTACCATCTCATCACAAATGCAGATTAATCAAGGGGTGAATTTAAGGTTAAATGAACATAAAAGACTAAAAAGTGGGCTCACATTGACTGAATAATGGTTTCGCGCATTTCGAGATTTAAAATATCACTAAAAACCCTAATTATCAGCCACACTTAAATTGAAAGGGTTCTGGTCGAGATAAATTCAATCTAAACCTCTTTAAAATCATTGAAAAATATTCTAAGAGGTTTGGTACCTTCACTTTGACCATATGAACCTATCTTGATCAAAAATAGAGATTCAAACAAGAATTTACCATGATTTAGGCTATTGTGCAAATTACCCAGTCAAACGATGTCAAAACCCAAATTCAAGTATACCATTAGATTCATTGGGTCCAAATTAGGTTAATACCAGAATTTAGGCGACCCCGTCAGATGACCCATCATTCCACCGTCTTCTTCGACGTCGTCCGGCCACGTGTTAACCACTCTGAATCGAGTTTAAAAATCATCACGTTGTAGTATAGATTGAATCAGCGTGAAAAAAAAAAAAAATTATTACATGAATATCAGAAATGAAGTTCGAGGTCGAACACAGGGAACAAATAGGAATTCACACACTAATCTCAAAAATGTAATTGAGCACAAGAATTTAAACCACAAAATGATATTCAATAAATACTAATCTGTCACATTAGATATTCAATGAATTCTCATGTATTTTTGAGGTAATAAAAAGGTAGACAAGCTAAAATAATGGTGATTTAAATCACCAATTATTCTCTAAGCATACATATCAAGCATTCAATCAATTTAAATATATCAACAGTAATTTTAAAGTATCAAGCCTCAAATCAGTCATTGGGTCTGATGACCAGACGACTTAACCATCAGATGCTACAGTGCTTCCCTAGAATTGTTCTTCCTCTTCTCTTCTCTTCTCTTCTCTACTTTTCTCCTTTCTTCTTCTTTAGCTTTCCTTCAGCTGCTTTCTTCCTTCCTTCTCTTCTTTACACACGAGCCTTCTTCTTCTACTTTTCTTTCTTTCTTCTCCTTCGATGCCTTCTCCTTTCTTCTCATGCATAGAGGGTGGCCATCTCAGATTTGGCTAAGTGTCGCACTGGGCAAAACCCTCCCCTGCCCCGCTCTCTCTTTCTTTCTCTTTTCCTCTTAGGTTCTGCCCTCCCAAGGCCATAGTTAGGGTAGTAGGGTTATCGATAGGCGTGCACCCGGGACCAGGCTCACCAGCGTGGGTGGTGAGTGAGGAGTGCTTAGGTTAGGCAGGTTATCGGATCGGCCAGACCCTCGTGTAAGGTGTCACAGGCGAGGCACGTAAGAGGCGCGTGCGGGGTCCTCAACCCCGGTGCTTGTTGAGGCGATAAGCCAAGCGACAAATTCAATTTATGTGGATTGGTGCGGCTGTCAGCTTTCGAGGTGGGACTATTGATTAGCCCATATTTGTGGGCTATTTAAGTATTTAAGTGTCTAGACATTAAGTTAATTTTAACATTTAGATAGCATACATTGGGATGTAAATAAATTAATTCATATTTTTAGCTTAAGTGCATAATTCATGCATTTAGAATTAACCTAGGGTTGCATACATTTAATTAGTTAATTAATTAGGTGCATTACATACACTATTTTAATTAACATAGAAGTTAAGGAGTTATGTATAAATAATCCTAATTATGTTATTCTTTTTTTCTTCTTCTTTGCAAGTAACTCCTCCGTCTTCGCCTCCTCCTGCACATCAGCATTGATTCTACGAAGGCTTTTGAATTTCAAATCTTTGTAGCTGTGGCTACAAAAGAGGAGGAAGGGCTGCCATTCAAAGGGGGCCACCACCCGTTTGTTCCTCACTGCATAGAGAACTTTGCTTCTCATCCATTCCATACCACCGACCTCTCACCGCGGCAGTGCGACTCCACCACTGTGGGCGTGTGGGGTGATAGCCCACACCGCCAAGAGTCCCTGCAACTTCTCCTCCCCACACCTCAACCCTACCAAGCGTGCCTGCCCACCATGTGCCTTCACCCCTAGCTAGCACGCCCTCGCCTAGCACGCCTGCCCACCGCATGCCCTCACCTCAGTCAGCATCCCACCTCGCGCCTGCACGCCCATACCTTCATCTCCAGCCCACCCACGCTCCAGCGCACCCTCACCTCGCGCCATCAGACCCTGCGCGTGCCTTCACCTCCAGTGCACCCACACCCATGCGCCAGCAATCCCTCACTCCAGCGCCTTCCTGTAGCACTTGGAGCCGGTGCCAACAGACCCCCCGGCGTGCCTGTGCGGCCTGTAGAGTGCCCGCCCCTCCACGCGCCCATGCCTCCTCGCACCTGCAACACCTGTAGTGCCCGTGCACCGCCCCTCCTCACGCCTGCAGCACGCGCGACCAGCGGCAACTAACGCCACCCACCGCCGACCTTTCCTCCATCAGGCCAGCTCCGACCACCATCCATCGAGCCGCCACCACCGTCAGGTGCAGATCGGGGAGGGCTACCTCAGGTTGCCAACTCGCCATCCATTTCTCCTTCATCCGTGCACAAGCTCCACCTGAAGCTAATTCCTTGTTTCATCCTCTATTAGTATTTACATTCACATGCCATTACCACAAAAATGAATTTTGATTTATCATTATTTTATTATTGTGAGTTTATGCCTTCATGCTCATGCTTCTAGAGAATTGTTAAAACTTATTATTCATCTCTATGTGCATTGAATTTAATTTTGAATGACATTTTAGTATGCATGCAAGTGAATAGTACATGGCATACCCTTGCACATGGATAATTTTTTTACGTAAAAATTACATTAACACCCCTTGACTTCTCCATAAATTTAAGGTTTACTTTCAAAGCTACACAGGCATTGTTTGATCTGACGAATAGTTCAGCGAACTTGATTTCGACCTAATTGTGAGTTTAACTAAGTCATTGCCTCCCTGTGGACACGACCTGCTCTCCTGTAAGTGGTTTAATTTTAATTTTAATTATTTTGTTAAGTGGTTTTCCACCACTTTGATCCTACAACGACAAATCATCTTAATAACATTATTCGAAAGTGAAAATCGTCTTACCAAATGGCGTCGTTGTCGGGGAGGTAACAGATGCAATAATTTCACCTGATTTTTATTTCTGATTATTTCTCATTGCACAGTGATCTGACCATTTATTATCTTTTCTATGCGAGGAATTTGAGAGAGGAATTTGAGCGAGGAATTTGAGAGAGGTGACAGGCACATATGGGAGAAGACGTCGACCTTGAGCGACGCCTACACGTGGGGAAGACGCAAGAGACCTGAATCCTGCCTCCATAGGTGATTATCTGTGTCACAAGTTTTATTTCTCTTTTCTCACCCTTGTAGTAATTGGGGCTGATTTTTGGGAGCCTATTCCCTTTTCTTTAGATTTAGGTTTTTAATTTATTTTGTGGATTGTTTACCATTAATTTGCTTGTGCATAAGTAGCTAAAAAAAAAAAACATGAGCTACCTACAAAAAGCTGCTTGCCCTTAGGTCGAATCATTTAGGACTGAATGAGCAACATCTAGATCTAATTCTTGTCTTGCATATTGCATGAAGAATGCCGGAATTAGGTATGCACTTCTAACTTCGCATTTCTACCTATCATGCAAATGCATTTGGATTAATTTTTAGACGATATAATCTGTCATGAAGTGATCTAATAAAGTGGTCACATTTAATTCTTGAAAAAGGACTAATTAAAGGAGGGACATTTAAAAATCAAGGACTTGATTTTCAAATGTGGTGTGCGATTCAAAATTCAAAATCTTTTATGGTGTATGCACACTTATATCTCTTACACCACAACATGCATTTAGACACTCCTAAGTCTTGGAACTACTAGGACAAGAGCCCTCCTACCGTTGGATTCTGAAGTGTTCGGAACTTGAGATCAAAGGTTTTGTAAATCCAAAGAGGGGGATACCCTGTCAGAACTTGAGATCAAAGGTTTTGTAAATCCAAAGAGGGGGATACCCTGTCACAGATTTTTGGGGGTAGTTGAGAAGCACCGCGAAAGCACAGCTTCAAAGGAAGGCTTAGGCCTACTTGCATCCCTCGATCTTCTGTCTCTGGATTTGCTCTACCATTTGAGATTTAGGGAAGAACACCTAAGCTCCAACTAGGTCTTTTTAGGCATTTCGAAGGTTGACAATAGGCACGTAATTGACTAGGCAACTTGCTTTGTCACCTACAATTTAAACTAAAGTCAAAAGCCTAAATTTGTAAAGACCGAACAAGTCCTTTTGAATTGTGTTTGTAGTGCATGCTTGGTAGGCGTTCTCTTAGGAGACAGCTTGTGTTTGATCCCGAACCTGAAAGAATCTTAAGAAGAAACCTTCCAAGGGTAGAAATGGTTGGTCAAAGGAGCCTTAAGGAATATTTCATTCCAACCAATCAAGCTGGCCCTGAACTACGTAGACCTGGAGGGGACAATCCTTATGAGATCAAATGCAGTACCATATCTTTGCTGCCCTCCTTTTATGGTACTGCTAGGGAAAACCCTTACAGGAATATAGAGGAATTCACCGAGGTCTGTTCCACGGTGAAGCTGCAGGGTGTTATTGATGACGCTCAAATGAGGACCCTCTTTCCCTTCTCCCTTAAGGACAAAGCCAAGTATTGGTATCACACCCTTGATGATATTAACACTTGGGATGCCTTGAAGAAGGAGTTTTTGAAGAAGTACTTTCCTATAAGCAAAACAAATCACTTTAGGAGGGAAATTATGAGTTTTGTTCAAAAGGATGGGGAAGCTTTCCATGATGTGTGGGAGAGCTTTAATGACTTTCTAAGACTTTACCCACATCACCAGGTGCCTAAGTGGCAACTGGTTGAAAGGTTCTACACCGGACTTAATGATTCGCATAGGCAAACTGTGGATGGAGCCTGTGCAGGAACCTTTCTATCTAAGACTGAGGATGAAGCTTGGAACCTTTTTGATACTTTGAGTGAGAATTCAGTTCACTTGAATTCTACCTACATGGATAGAAAACCCTCTCTCATGCAAAGAAAGTTGGAGGCGAATGACGCAAGGGACACCCAGAATTTAGCATATCAGATTCAATTATTGAATCAAAACATGGAAAGGCTTATGTCGGGCCCGAGTCAATTTGTGTCTAACACCTCCACATCCCAAGCTTATGAATGCTCCATTTGCTAAGGCAATAGATATGCCACTGTGGACTGCCACTTGTCCTCCCAATTCCTTGAGCTTGTACAAGTGGATCTGAATGTCGCTCAAGGGTTCCGTCCTAGACCTCGTAATGACCCTTTTTCCAACACTTATAATGAGGGATGGAGGAACCACCCAAACTTTTCATGGAGACAAGGAAATGTCTCAAATTCGGGGAATTATAAACCACAATCCTTTCAAAACAATTAAATGAACCAACCTCAGACCTTTGCCCAACCTAAGACCTCTAAGATAGATGAATTGAAGGCAATGTTGAGAACTATGCAAGAAAGTCAAAGTGCCATCATCCAATCTCATGACAAGGCTATACATGAGATGAAATCACAGATAGGACACCTTGTTGAGGCTATTAGACAGAGGGAAACTGGGAAGCTCCCTAGTGCTGCTGAGGAGAATCCTAAAGGAAAAGGGATTGTCTTTAGGGAGCATGCTCAGGAGGTGACTATTCTGAGGAGTGGGAAAGAAATTTCCAAACCCGATGCTCCTATAGTCTCACCCCTTGAAAAACCATCCACCCCGACTTTCACCCCCACCGGAGAAGACTTGCCCAAATCTTCTCCGCTTGAAATCACCTCACCGGAAGAAGTTGCCTCCGTTCCACCCCTTACTCGACATGACAACCCTTCCACCCAGAGATCGAGAGTGCCCTTTCCAAAGCGCTTATCCACCTCTGGGCAGACTTCTGTTGGCTCATCTAGAGCCAAAGATAAGACGGATGAGATCATGGAAACTTTCAAGCAAGTGCAGATTAACCTGCCTTTACTTGAAGCTATCAGGCAGACTCCATCTTATGCCCACTTCTTAAAGGACCTGTGCACGAAAAAGTGGCAATCTAGGAAACAGGTCCAATCAAAAGTTGTCTTGCCTGATTTTTTTAGCTCAATTATTCAACATGGCACACCCCCGAAACTTAAGGACCTAGGAGCCCCGTACATCTCAGTGGTTATTGGTGACTTACAGATTGATGAGGCTCTACTTGATCTAGGTGCGGGGGTGAACATCCTTCCGAGCTATGTGTATGAACAACTTGGGGGAGGCAATCTGAAGCCTAGCATAGTAATCCTTCAAGTTGCTGATCGATCACTTAAGACACCACGGGGAATTTTGGAAGATGTCCTTATAAGAGTGGAGGATTTCTTCTTTCCCGTTGACTTCTTAGTTTTGGACACTGACCCTACCAACAAGCCAACCAAACCCTCCATCATTTTGGGCTACCCCTTCCTTGAAACTTCGCATGCTTCAATCAATTGCAATACTGGAGCATTGAAAATGGGCTTTGGGAACAGGAAAATCCGGCTTAATGTGTTTGATGCTTACAAACAAGTCGGGCTTGAGGATTGTTCTCAAGTTGAGGTGATAGATGACCTGATTGAAGAGGCAACCCCTGCAATGTTATGTGATGACCCCCTTCAGCATGTCATACTAAATGAGCATTCCCATCTCTTGGAGTAATGTGAAGGGGATATACTAGAACTTGAGGAGTTGCTGGGTGTTTCTGCTGAGTCTCTTCCCCCATCATCTCTGCCCAAGGTAGATCTGCTACCTGAGATGGGGACATCTATTATGAAACCCTCAACCATACAAGCCCCCGACCTTGAGTTGAAACCCCTCCCTGACACTCTCAAGTATGTCTTCCTAGGTGCCAATGATACGCTCCCCGTTATCATTTCGGCTGTGCTATCTGAGGCATAGGAGGGAGCCCTGATTGAATGCTTGTCTAGGCACAAGGAAGCTATTGCGTGGAGCATTGCTGACATTAAGGGTATAGACTCTACACTCTACATGCACCACATTTATACTGACGATTCCATCAAGCCATTTAGGGACATGCAGAGACGTTTGAACCCTAATATGAGGGAGGTGGTTAAAAAGGAAATCCTGAAGTGGTTGGACGCTGGGATCATATATCCCATTGCAGATAGTAAATGGGTAAGTCCTATTCATGTGGTGCCAAAGAAGGTAGGCTTTACAATGGAATTTAATGACCAAGGTGAACAAGTTGTCACTAGACCCTCAACTGGATGGAGGGTCTGTATTGATTACCGCAAGCTGAACACCGCTACCCAGAAGGATCACTTTCCCTTGCCTTTTATTGATCAAATTCTCAAGAAATTGACAGGGAATAAGTACTATTGCTTTCTCAATGGATATTTTGGGTACAACCAGGTTGAAGTCTTCCCTGATGACCAGGAGAAGATAGCATTCACGAGTCCTTACGGTACTTTTGCATTCAGTTATATACCATTTGGATTATGTAATGCCCCTGCAACCTTCCAACGGTGTATGATGTCCATTTTTTCTGACATGATTGACCAGTGTGTTGAAGTGTTTATGGATGACTTCTCTATTTATGGCTCGTCTTTCGACCAGTGTCTCCTGCATCTGGAGAATGTGTTGAAGCGATGTAAGGAGACTGGTTTAGCCCTCAGTTGGGAGAAAAGTCATTTCATGGTATAGAAAGGAATTCTACTTGGGCATGTTGTGTCTAAGCGAGGTTTGGAAGTAGATAAAGCCAAGATTGATTCGATTTCCAAACTCCCATTGCCCACGAATGTAAAACAGATTAGATCCTTTCTGGGCCATGTTGGCTTTTATAGGCGCTTTATTAAAAATTTTAGTAAAATTTCTAGGCCACTTTGTGACTTGTTGGCGAAGGAATCTTCCTTCAATTTTGATTCAAAGTGTGCCGAGGCCTTTCAAACTCTGAAGGAGGCCTTGATCTTTATGCCTATTCTTTGAGCTCCTGATTGGACACTCCCATTTGAGCTGATGTGTGATGCTTCAGATTATGCAGTGGAAGCAGTCCTTGGACAAAGGGTTGAGGGAAGACCTCATGTGCTGCATTACGCCAGCAAGACTTTAACTGAATAGCAGCAAAACTACACCGTCACTGAAAAAGAATTACTTGCTGTAGTTTTTGCTATGGAGAAGTTTAGGTCTTATCTTCTTAGGTCTAAGGTGGTTATTTTCACTGATCATGCGGCAGTGAAACATCTCATTGCTAAGAAAGATTCTAAGCCACGTCTGATTAGGTGGATCCTACTCCTTCAAGAATTTGACTTAGAGGTACGTGAAAAGAAAGGAGTAGAAAATGTTGTGGCTGACCGCCTGTCTCGCCTTCCACTTAATGACTCTCTTTCCGGAGACATCCGCGAGACATTTCTCGATGAAACTCTTTTGGCGGTAACACCAACTTTGCCTTGGTATGCTGATATTGTAAATTACTTGGTCACTGAAAAAACTCCTGGCTCTTGGGATGAGCAGAAAAGAAAGAGATTCATTTCCCAAGAGAGATATTTTCATTAGGAAGAGCCTGAATTATTTAGAATTGGACAAGACCAAGTATTGAGATGTTGTGTACCTAAAGAGGAACAACAAAGTATGTTGAGTTTTTGCCATGAACTTCATTGTGGAGGACACTTTCGTGCTAAGAAAACTGCTTTTAAGGTTCTCCAGTTCAGATTTTGGTGGCCTTCGTTATTTAAGGATTCTCATAATTTTGTTAAGGCCTGTATTAGATGTCAACGGATTGGAACAATTGGGAAGAATAATGAAATGCCTCAACATCCTATTCAATCTGCTGAAATTTTTGATGTGTGGGGAATTGACTTTATGGGCCCCTTCCCTTCGTCCCATGGTTATGAATATATCTTGGTGGCAGTTGATTATGTCTCTAAATGGATAGAGGCTATTCCTATGTGCACAAATGACCACTCTGTGGTTTTGAAATTTGTGAAGGCCAATATCATATCTCGTTTCAGCTGCCCCAAGACCGTTATAAGTAATGGAGGACCTCATTTCCGAAACCACCACTTCAATCGGCTAATCAGGAATCTGGGAGTGACTCACAAGGTCACTACCCCTTACCATCCTCAGACGAGTGGCCAGGTTGAAGTGTCGAATAGGGAGATAAAAAATATTTTAGAAAAGATCGTTAGACCTGATAGGAAAGAGTGGTCCCAAAAGCTCGATGATGCTTTCTGGGCATATCGAACGGACTATAAGACCCCTTTGGGTACTTCTCCCTTTCAGATTGTGTATGGGAAAGCATGCCAGTTACCCATTAAGTTGGAATATAGGACACTTTGGGCTATTCAAAGTGTTAATATGGATTTAGAAAAGACGGGTAAGGCACAACTTTTGGAGTTAAGTGAGCTTGAAGAGCTGAGGAATGATGCTTATGACACCTCTCAAGCTTATAAAGAAAGAACTAAGGTCTTGCATGATAAGTATATACTTCGAAAGAACTTTGAGCTTAACCAACAAGTCTGGCTTTTCAATTCCAGACTTAAGCTTTTTCCTAGGAAGTTAAAATCTCGTTGGGATGGGCCTTACATAATCACTAAAGTGTTTCCGCATGGAGCTGTGGAGATTAAAAGCCCTTCCTCTTCAGCAACTCCCTTTATCGTCAATGGTCAATGATTAAAACCATACATTACTTTGGATGGCCATCTGGTTGACGAGGTCACTCTTAAGGAGCCTTAGCTCCTACCATTCTCTACCTCAGGTAATATCTTCCTTTAACTGTTTTTGTTTCCAATGAGGACATTGTTTGAACCAGGCATGGGGGAGAGGAACTGAGGCATCTATTTATAGCATGTCTACATTTCGCATTCATTCATGCATATTGCATTAAAAAAATAAAATAATAATAATAATAATAATTTTGAGCTTAACTGGCTAGGCCCTACATTCTTAAGCAAATCAAAACTCTAGGTTAGACTAAGTTGATTCTAGGGTCGAACTTTAGAAGCTAAGTGAGCTACTAGCTTTAGACCTTTAGGGTCCTTTGTGGACTTAAAAACTTAAGTAGGAGTTAAGTTGCGGACCATTCCTCAAGAGGTTGAGGAAGAAAAGCTAGGGATTGAGTTAAAAGGTGGGGTAGTACCTAGAGTCTTGTTCTACCTTTTGGTTTACAGGTACTTGTAACCCAAGCATCCAAATCTCACACACTTGGTCTTGTGTAAGTGATCACCTTAATTCCTTTCTTAAAAGAAATTTGGTTCTCTTAGTTTTGACTTAAGAGAGGCTTGAAAACATAATTTGACTGGAAGAGTTCCTGCCGCAGGAGAGGCGGAGTATATACTCACCTTGAGGATGTGATGATAACATATTAACTCCTCGGTGCTTGTCTCTTAGGATATCCATCCTACTAGGGGCATGTAAGCACATTGTGTAGTTTAGGTACCATGAGCGGCCCTATCTCGAAGTGCCGATTGCCACAGGCCTGAATTCGCTTAAGAAATCCATGGGCGATACTATCTCGAAGTGTCGATTGCTAGGAGTTCTTGGGGTCGCTATGGGCGGTGCTATCTCGAAGCATCGAAAGCCAGGCACCCTTCGAGGTACGATGATGGGGACAATGAATCCGAGACAGATCGTGTTGATAGCTGATCCGAGGTTAAACTTAGAGGAATCAAATAATATATATATATATATATATATATATATATATATATATATATATATATATAATCCTTTTTCCTTTCTAGGTTGGCAGTCATACCAACCTCAAATAACTCAGACCAATGCACATGCACGGATGCTTTAATCTCAGGGATCAATAAACCTTAGGGTAGAGTCAGAAATCAGGGAAATTTATGCCTGCAACTCGTCTTTAGTTGACCTAGTCTGTTACCTAGCAACTACTTGGGAACCTTAGGTCTAAAGTCTGAACTTAACATGTTTCTAAAGGAAGATTGTTTGGGTTGGTTAGTCTGCTTGGAGTGCTAGGTTTTGCTTGGATTTGCTAGGGACTAGCAAAAACTAGGCATGGGGGTATTTGATTAGCCCATATTTGTAGGCTATTTAAGTATTTAAGTGTCTAGACATTAAGTTAATTTTAACATTTAGATAGCATACATTAGGATGTAAATAAATTAATTCATATTGTTAGCTTAAGTGCATAATTCATGCATTTAGAATTAACTTAGGGTTGCATACATTTAATTAGTTAATTAATTAGGTGCATTACATACACTATTTAATTAACATAGAAGTTAAGGAGTTATGTATAAATAATCCTAATTATTTTATTCTTTGTTTTTCTTCTTTTCCTTTGCAGGTAACTCCTCCATCTTCGCCACCTCCTCCTGCGCATCAGCATTGATTCTACGGTGGCTTTTGAATTTTAAATCTTTGTAGCTGTGGCTACAAAAGAGGAGGAAGGGCTACCGTTCAAAGGGGGCCACACCCCTTTGTTCCTTACTGCGTAGAGAACTTTACTTCTCATCCATTCCATACCACCGGCCTCTTACCGCGGCAGTGCGACTCCACCATCGTGGGCGTGTGGGGTGATAGCCCACACCGCCAAGAGTCCCTGCAACTTCTCCTCCTTGCACCTTAACCCTGCCAAGCGCGCCTGCCCACCGCGTGCCCTCACCTCAGTCAGCATCCCACCTTGCACCTGCACGCCCGCACCTTCATCTCCAGCCCACCCACACTCCAACGCAACCTCGCCTCGTGCCATCAGACCCTGCGCTTGCCTTCACCTCCAGCGCACCCATGCCCACGCGCTAGCAGTCCCTTGCTCCAGCACCTCCCTACAGCACCTGTAACTGGCGCCAACAGACCTCCGTGCGTGCCTGTGCGGCCTGTAGAGTGCCCGCCCCTCCACGCCTCCTCGTGCTTGCAGCGCTTGCGCACCACCCCTCCTCGCGCCTACAGCACGCGCGGCCAGCGGTAGCTAACACCACCCACCGCCGACCTTTCCTCCGTCAGGCTGGCTCCGACCACCATCCATCGAGCCGCTACCACCGTTAGGTGCGGATCAGGGAGGGCTACCTCTGGTCGCCAACTCGCCGTCCATCTCTCCTTCATCCGTGCACAAGCTCCACCCGAAGCTAATCCCCTGTTTCATCCTCTATTAGAATTTACATTCACATGCCATTACCAAAAAAATGAATTTTGATTTATGATTATTTTATTGTGGTGAATTTATGCCTTCATGCTCATGCTTTTAGAGAATTGTTAAACCTTATTATTCATCTCTATGTGCATTGAATTTAATTTTGAATGACATTTTAGTATGCATGAAAGTGAATAGTACATGGCATACCCTTGCACATGGATAATTTTTTTACGTAAAAATTACATTAACACCCCTTGACTTTTCCATAAATTTAAGGTTTACTTTCAGAGCTACATAGGCATTGTTTGATCTGACGAATAGTTCAGCGAACTTGATTTCGACTTAATTGCAAGTTTAACTAAGTCATTGCCTCCCTGTGGACACGACCCGCTCTCCTGTGAGTGGTTTAATTTTAATTTTAATTATTTTGTTAAGTGATTTTCCACTACTTTGATCCTACAACGACAATCATCTTAATAACATTATTCAAAAGTGAAAACCATCTTACCAACTATAGTCCCACCCTTCCTTCGCGTGCGCTGCACTGGTGCTTCTCCGTCTAATTGCACCTACTGCTGGGGGTATTCCCCCCAATTGGAGTCTTGAACGCGTTCCTTGAGCAAAGCCACAGTGCCTGGGACTTCACCTGGGGCTCGCGATGCTTGGAGCAAGGCTTCAAGCTTCAGTCGAAGCTTAGTCAATGGCGACGATGACCTGCTACCTAAAAACCAGGAATAAGGCCTCTTAGCCATGTTAAAGCACTCAAGAAGCGTCGCTGAACGACGATAAACATAATATTTGTGTTGCGGAGGTGATTGGCAGAGTGAGGAGGTCTGACGACCTCGGACTATTAGTGCGAATGGCGTGGTGTTCGGCAGAGGGTTTGGGTGGATGGGAAAGCAAATAAGGAGAGAGGTTTGGTAGGGTGTGATATGGCAAAGGTCGTGAGGTGGTTGGCGAGTTGATTGGTGGTTTGTGGAGGTGGGATGGACTAGCCGGAGGAGTGGTCAAAGACAGGGAAGACGGAGGTGAGCGTTGGCGTCGAGGGCTATTTTTGGGATTTTTGGGTATAAAACTAAGCCTAAGAGCTAAACTAACTAATCTAACCTAATCTAAATGGACGAAAGGGAAAGAACAACACCGACGTTGGTAGGCCGATGCTGGGGAAGAAGGTACTCCGATGATGGGGACGGCGATGACAACAGAGATAAAGGGGCTCCTGCTGGTACAACCAAGAGTGGATGAGAGAGAGGAAGGGAATCTGGCCACTGGTATTGTGGTCGGACGACGAAGAAAGTCAGGAAGAGTCACCAAAGCTTGCAGAGCTTCGTGGCCAGAAGAGGAAGGAGGAATATGGGGATTTCACGATCGGAATCAAACTTGGGATCTTCGGTTTGATCTGGGGGTCTTTTTATTGGCCTCCGGAGGGAGTTTTGAGCTTGGAAGGCAAGCTTCCAAAGTTAGGAAATGTCGCCGAAGTAGGAATTTTCTAGGATACCCAAATCTCTCATGTGTTCACATGAAAGATTGGGAAAGTTTGAGGGCTCATGGACGGCTTCAATGGAAAGAGGACTCCTCAAGGAATCTCCCTTCTAGTTTTGGAGGGGATTGATTGATCAGTGAAGTAGTTCTCTTCAATCAAAGGTCACCGGAGTTGCAGGAATATGATTCACGGTGGTAGGGACCTTTTTGTGAAGATGATAAAGAAGTTGGGGGGCTATTTGTAAGATATTTGAAAGTTAAGGATCTGAATGAGATAAAAAGAGTCTGATTGGACCAAAATGCAAACTTGGTTAAGATGATCTTAGATTAAGCCCAAATTTTGGTAAAAACCTAATTTGGACCCAAGAAATCCAATGGTGAAGTTAGATTTAGGTTTTGACTTCGTTTGAATAGGTAATTTATGTAAAAACCTAAATTAGGGCAAATATCTGTTTATGACTCTATTTTGGGTCAAGACGGGTTCTGATGGTTAAATTGAAAGTACCAAACCCTAGAGAATATTTTTCTATGAATTTTAGAGGGTTTAGGTGAATTTTATCCTGACCATAACCTCAGTTAATTAAGCAGGTTTGTTTTTAGGGTTTCAAAAGTCATTTAATTCTCAAAACACGTGAAAATCCTTTTTTGCTTGTATTAACCCACTTGTTGGACATTGAAGACCATTTGACCCTTAATTACCCCCTGAGAAAACCCGTGGTTGTTCTGCATTCGAGATATGATGGTAAAATTACAGTTTTAACCCTATTTTCTTATCTTTCCCTCAGAATGATTATGCAATGAATTAGGGGTCTCTGGCGGTTATGTGGGAGCATTTATTCCTTGATAATGACTGAATTAAGCTAGTTATGGCTCATGATGGTGTTCCCATCATACCCCATGCCTAGCTTTTGCTAGTCCGTTAACAAAATCTCATGGTATAAACTTAGATTCTTGACCGTGCTTTTTATGCTCAGATGTGTGTTTTCTTTTGTAGATGAGGTCAGAATGCCGATTGTAGGCCTAGAGGTACTCAAGTACCAACTAAGATCCAGACCTGACCAGCTTTAGCCTCAGTCTTTCATGAAGGTTTCTAAGGCCCACATAAATTAATCTAAGGTTCGTTGAACTCTGCGGTTAAAGCACCTGTGCTTGTAACATGTTTAACCTAGGTTCAGTTTACAATGCGTTTTTGTAAGAGAGAGACAAAATTTTTTTTTTTTAATTTTTGGAGAGTTTTCTCTCTCTTTTCTTTCTTTATTTCTAGCTTCGGATTGGCTTTACAACACGGTCTGTATCGGATTCCTAGCTCCCACCATCAATTCTCGCAGGGTCCCTAGCAATCGATGCTTCAAGATAGCCCCTAGAACCCTGGCTTTCGAGATTTTGGGATAATCCCGCCCATGGAGTTCTATAGCTAAATTCAAGCCCTGGCAATCGACATTTCGGGATAATCCCAATCATGGCACCTGAACCAGCACAAGGTACTTAAGTGCCCCCGGTAGGATATTTAGATATCCTAGGAGACAAGCACCAAGGAGATGGTATGTTATTGTGCATCTTCGAGGGGAATTTCCCACCTCTCCATGTCAGGAACTCTTCTAGATCAACTTGTGTTGATCAGCCGCTCCTACTCTAGGTAGCTTTTTCATAATAGATTTAACGCTTTTGCATGATTTTGGTAATTAAGCGTACTGAACCAGATTGTGTGGGGATTAGGGTGCTTAAGTTACCGAGTCCCGCAAACCAGAGGTCAGTTAACGAGGCCAAATAATCCCTAAGCCTTAGACCTAATACTTAAGCTTCGCATTTTCTCCAACCTCTTGAGGACTATCCAGATCTTAATGAATACTTGAATTTTTAAGCCTAAACACAAGCCCATGAGGCCTAAGATCAGCGTTCATACTAATCTCTTTTTGTTTCTTAGCACTTTTTGTCTTTCATTTTTTTTCTTTTTGATTTGGTCTAGAACTAAGTAGATTTCCTAATCTTTTACTAATGACTATCTCTTTCTTGTTTCAAACTGTTGCTCCTTTTTGACATTTATATCACCTCCCCTTTTTTCCTTCTCAAGAATGATATGCAATTAATTCACTCAAAATTTCCTCCCTTCTTTTTTTTTGTTCTTTTTCAATTTTTTATTTTTTTGATTTTTTAGACTATGTATTTTTTTTTGTGAGAACCCTTCCAAACTATGAATTTTTGTATGTTGCACTTTAACACCCCCCATGCCTAAGTTTTGCAATGTCCTCATTATAAACGGACGGTGTGAAATAGTTAGGGTTTAGGGATTAGGATAGGATTATCGGGTGGGTGAACAGGTTAGGATTACTATTGCGGATGATTTCAAGCCCTGATATGAGTACCAGAGGTGGGATCGACTGTTCTAAAATCGATCTCAGAGTGCAATAGGTGTGAAGTACAAAAAGGATAATCGGAAGGATCTCAGGTTTTTGGAATGACGGGTTGCCTCCCGTTAAGCGCTAAATTCAATGCCTTCAGCCGAGCGGAAAATGGTGTGGAGAAGGAGTAGTTAAATCAGATGAGTTTTGTAGAACAAACACCTTGATCAAAAGCCTGGTTGGTCTAACCAGGTGCTTATTCAGATCAACAGGTTGATGATGCAACCCAAACCCAATCAATCTGGTGGGTTGATAGATGTTGATCAAGAGATGCGGTGCCCACCAGATACTGTGGAGCTCAAAAGGATGTGGAAGTGTATAGCTAGGGTTTGGCTGAGTCAAATCAGCTTGGTCAAAGTAGGAATCCTCAAATGAACAAGAATCAGTGGAGGACGTAAGAACCCTATGAGAGTGATCAAAGAAGGATGGGGCGTGATTTGTAGTCTGATCGATGTCCAAAGCCTGATAAAGATGTGGAGGAAAATCATGTGCAACCGAATCATCGAGAGGAGAATCAGAGTAGAAGTTGAGTCTGATTGTAGGTCGGGGTTGAGAATGGGTTTGGGAAGGTTCTGCATGTGTAGAAGAGGTATTTTCTTTCAAATCATTGACCTTAGCATCAGAATCAAAAGATGGGTCGTAGTTGTTGAGGTCGTAAATTGGCTCAGAGTTGTCGGAAAACAACAGTTCTTCGAAATCAGGGTAAGATTTGAAGTCGTCAAAGAACTTGAGAAAATTGTGTTCTGAATTTGATTCGAGATCCGAGATTCCACCACAGAACAAATCAAGATGTGGACAATCAGCAACCTGACTTGGGTCTAACACATTTTCAGATTCTGAACTCATAAAGATGTCCCTATTAGGTTTGGGCTCGGGTTCTTAGCTTGTAGGGAAGACCCAATCAAAACCCAACTCTTCGAACTCCTTGATTTTTGTATCATAGATTGGCGTGACTTCTGAAAAATTAATCTGTAACTCTGAGGAGGTTGAAGAGGTGTACTCATCACATATAGGCCCAGAATGGTAGTCCAGGTTTGAACTCTGATTTGTTTCGCACGGGGCCTCATAATCATCCCAATAAGGCTTAAATCATGATTCTAGGTTAAGGGTGTGGGTTGGATCACTAGAATCTAGGTTGGGTTCTACAGGGATGTTAGAATTTCTCTCGAGAGTCACCTTATCAGAATAAGGAGCGGAATTTACACCCTCGAGAGGATCTGATTCAATTTCATTATCACAAAAGTCTGGGAAATCTAAGCTTGGTGGACCAGGGTTTTGTATCTCTAGAGCTGGCTCAAAATCGTGATCTCTTGCAATTGGATCCTCCTAACCCTTCTCAAGATAAGGTGTATCAATCTGTATATAATTTGAATCTAAATTCATTTGGGTTGGGGGTCCATAACCACTATGATCATCAACTCTGGGATTTGGGAGATTGAGCTAGTTAATCCAAGATGTCGCAAGGGTGTACTGATGCTTATGATCAATAACATGTTGCAACATCTGCATTACCTTGTCTCTTTTTTCCAGGACATCTTGGTGTGCTTTCCATAGTGATGGCTCAAATCTACACAAGATATACTCACCATTATGCCATTTCTCAATTTCCCAGTATTTTGGCATGCGAACATCCCAAGTTGCCCCATTTTCTAGTTGTGTCAAAATTAGCTATGCTTGTTCTGAAATGAATGTTGTTGTGTTTGACACATTAACCTGTATATCCTCAAACGGGTCTACTAACATGTTGGGTTGCATTTTGAATAAAAAATGGTGGAATCAAGACGTAGAATCAAACTCAAGTTAGATTGAAGATGATCAGATCTGAAAGAGATTCCCTAAGATGATATGTGTATGTGCTCTAAATAGAAGGGATGAGGGGCTGGATGTAACATTGACCCAATCAAGGCACCCAAAGATTTTTGGATGACTAAGGAAATTTCGAGGTGGATGATACCTCTGAATTAGAAATTCGCATACCCAAGAAGTACCTGGGCAGCCAGGAAGGGAGAGTCCCGTAAAGATCCCTATACGGTAGAGCGTCCCCACGGGTTACAGGGTTTCCCCCACCCGACGTTCTTTGTCACTGAGGTTCCAGGTAGGCTAGAATGTACAAACTTAAGTCCTTAAGTCTACCAATTTTATGTCTTAATTTGTGCCTTTGATTTCACTTGATTAAAAGTTAATTTTGACTTGTGACCTAATTTGGCGGTTGGTTGGCCTACAATGTAGACCAACTTCACCTAACCTATCCTAAAGATGGCAGAATGAGATCTAGGTTAAGACCTAGAAATCACCCTGATTTGACTCCCATGTTATTAGGTCTAAGTATTTTAGGGTTCAAGTGAATTTAGAGCCTGATTTTTAAGGTTTTTGTTGATTAGATCTTTTCAACCAAGGGCTTGGGTAGCACACAAATGCTAGTGGATTTGTTTTCTTTTTATGCAGACAAATGTGAACTAGCACTCCAAAAACCCTAAAAAATTGAAACCCTAATTGGCTCTACTTTGCCTCCAATTTGATCTTCAAATGTTCTCCTTGGACTTCAAACAAGAAGTGCGTAGTCCAAGAAGATTATAAATTAAGCGTAGTCCTTAATAAGCATAGGCAATTTGGGGTAGGGAATTCTAAACAAAATCGTCTCAATCTTCTATTCAATTTGAAAAATTTTCGCAAATCACAAAACTTGCCCTTTAAATGATGATTACTATGAAAAATAAGGCAGATGATTCCTAATTGATTGTTTCCCTTTTTTGTCTTCCCAAGATTAGGAGGTTGATTAGGGAAGAATAGAGAAGTTACCTGCCCTGGTGTGGCTGTTTTGCATGGGAGATCTAGTGAAGTACCTCACAAAATCACAAGAAAGCAACCAGGGCAAGTCAGTGCTCAAATATAATCAAATAATGCAGAGAATAGCGGTGAATTGCGCTTTGCTCCCCAGCAACGATGCCAAAATGTTAACTGCTCTGAATCAGGTTTAAAAATCATCACGTTGTAGTATAGATCGAATTAGCATGAAAAATAATTAATATTTATTACTTGAATATCAGAAATGAAGTCTAAGGTCGAACATAAGGAGCAAATAGGAATTCACACAGTAATCTCAATAATGTAAATAAGCACAAGAATTTAAATCACAAAATGATATTCAATAAATACTAATCAGTCACATTAGATATTCAATGAATTCTCATTTATTTTTAAGGCAATAAAAAGGTAGAGAAGCTAAAACAGTAGTGATTTAAATCACCAATTATTCTCTAAGCATATATATTAAGCTTACAATCAATTTAAATATCTCAACAGTAATTCTAAAGTATCAAGCCTCAAATCAGTCGTCGGGTTTGATGACTAGACGACTTAACCATCAGATGCTACAGTGCTTTCCTAGCACTGTTTTTCTTCTTCTTCCTCTTCTCTTCTCTGCTTTTCTCCTTTCTTCTTTAGCTTTCCTTCTTCAGTTGCTTTCTTCCTTCCTTCTCTTCTTTACACACGAGCCTTCTTCTGCTCTTCCTTCTTCTCACGTACAGAGGGCGGCCATCTCAGATTTGGCTGTGTCGCATAGGACAAAACCCTCCTGTTCTCAACGATTTTGTGCGGATTTAAAGCGTATTACGTTGTAGTATAACCGACAAAACGTTTAAACAAATATAAATAATTTTATTACTCGAACAACTAGAGTATCCGAGGTCGAACACGGGGAGAAATCTCAGTACTTTGTAAAACCAAAGAATACAACTGTTAAATGAAAATATAATTGATTCAAAGAGAGAA
Organism: Thalassia testudinum; assembly: GCA_037157565.1. NCBI lineage: Eukaryota > Viridiplantae > Streptophyta > Magnoliopsida > Alismatales > Hydrocharitaceae > Thalassia > Thalassia testudinum. The sequence goes on from JAZHRO010000033.1 coordinate 9,138,846, forward strand.
TTTTAAAAAGGATTTGTGAAAAAAAAAGTAGAATTGGACGTCTGATTTCTGTATCAGACGTCTTAAATGTGATCTCTCTTTCTCTCTTCTTCTCCTTTCTGCTTCTGTATCTTCCTTCTTCTCCTGCCTTGCCTTTCTTCTTTCTTCTTCTTTTTCTTCTGATCTCTTTGCAGTCTTCACTTGGCCTCTTCTTTGTTCTTCTCTCTCTTCTGCCTTGTCTTCCTTCTTCTTCTTCTTCTTCTTCTTCTTCTTCTCGGCGAAGACTTCTCCTTTCACTGCTACACAGCCTCTTCTTTCTTCTCTTCCTGTTCTTCAACTGCTAAGTGTTCGCTGCCTCGGTCACTTCTTCCTTCCTGCACACACCACACAGTAGCAAAAACCTACCCCCATCCCTCTACCCAAGCGTCTCTCTTTTTCTCAAGCAATTCACTCAAGCATGATCTCCCAGAGCCACACGGGTAGTCGGGTCAGATTCGCACCCAGGACCAGGCGCACCGGCAAGTGGTGATGCACGAGGAGTGCGTAGGTTTAGGTCGGGTCGGATCCGCCAGATCCGCGACGTCAAGCCGCGGACGAGGCGTGTGGGGGCAGTGAGGGACCTCACCCCTGTGGTTACGGAGGCAGTAAGAAGAAAACACAAAAACAATTTATATGATACCTTAGTTTTGCAATCCCACGATGTGGGACTATCTGGTTGGTCTTGCCTTCACGCGCGCCCGTAGAGCTTTTGTCACTCGATTGCCCAAGCTGATGGCTCCTCTGTGCGACTGGCTGGCCTCGTTCGCTTCGCAACCTTCGCGAGAGTCTGCTGCACCTGCAGCCTGGGAAGCCTGATGCCCGAAGCTGCTCCAAGCTCCCTGCTGCTTCGGCTGTTAATGGCGGCAGGAGCGTACACCTGACATCCAACAGAACGGCCTATTGGCCCAATCAGAATAGCTGGAAACCTTCGCCGTAGCACGGCGAAGGCGGTGGGCGATGCTGCAGGTTGCAGGTCAGCCTAGGCGTGCGTGCCTAGGTCAACCTGTGGCCGGAGATGGTGGGTTGGTCTGGGGGTGCTTGTGGAGGTCTAGAGTGGCAGTGATGGGGTGGAATGGGTTCCTGGTGGTGAGGCGAAGCTCACGAGGGGGTTGGCGAGCTGTGTGGAGGGGCGGAGTGGTGTGGGCAGCTCGCCGGAGGGCGGTCGGAGGCGAGAACGATGGAGGTGGTTAGGTACTGTCGAGGGGTAATCAAGTAAAATAGTAGGGGGAAAAGAGAGAGGAGAGGATGGAGAATGTATCTGGGGTTGTCTGGAAGGAAGGGAGGCGGTGGAGAGGATGGCTCATAACTGCCGTCGTCGGGGAAGAAAGACCCTGAGGGAGGAAGCGGCGACGAAGATGAGGTCAGGAGCACGCGCGTGGGGTACAGCGCGACGCGGGAGGAAGAGGCGGAGAGGACTCCGCTGCTGGTATGGCAGCAGAGCGATGAGAAGGAGGGGAGGAGGTCGCCGGAGCTTGCGGGTCGTTTGGCCGGAGATGGGAGAGAGGGAATTTAGAGGGGATCTTCGTCAAAATCAAGCTTGGGTCCTGCGGCAGGGTCTGGGGGGTGTTTTATAGGTGCTGGCCGCTCCTATTAGTGCGTGGAGAGCGCGCAATTAGGTCTGTCGGCTCGCCGGAGTTGGAAAGAAGGTGGATACCCAAATCTCTCGTGTGTTCACACGAGAGATTGGGTTCACACCAGCGATTGTAATTGGCTTTAGAAGGAAAGGAATTCCTCAGAGAATCCCCCTTCCATTTCTGGGAGGGAATCTCTGAGGGATTAGAGAGCAATCCCTCTCTGAACCTCGCCGGAGCTCGATTCTGCCCTAACAATGGCGGCAGGACCGGATTGCAAAGGGGGCGAAGAACTTGGGGGCTCTTTGCAAGGATATTCAAAAGATAGGGACCTATTTGTGATTTGGGTGTACTAAATTGCAAAGTAGGTCAAGATGACCTCCCCTTAGGTCCAAATTTTGCTATAAACCTAATTTAGACCTAAGGAATCCAATGGCGAAGTTGGATTTCAGGTTTGACCTCGTTTGACTAGACATTTTGCGTAAAAACCCAAATTTGGTTAATTGAGGAGCTAGGACCCTAATCTAGGTCATACTAGGTTCCAAAGGCCAAATTAAGTGTTCTAAACCCTAGAGGATGTTTTTACATGATTTTTAGAGGGTTTACTCGATTTTTATCCTGATCGGAACCTTGTTAATTTAAGCGGGTCTTTTTTAGGGTTACCAAGTGTCATTTAATTCTTAGATTGCACATAAACCCATTTCTGATTGACTCAACCCTCTTTTTATCTTATTTGGACCATTTGACCTATGTTTTGCTTCTGAGAAATCCCGTTTATGTACTGCAATGGTAAAATTACAGTTTTAACCTTTATTTCATGTTTTCTTCTCAGAGCACCTGTTCCTTCAGTTAAGCCTTCTTCTAGGTTATGTAGGAGCTTTTATCTTCTTTATTGGGTCAAAATGAGCTAGTTATGACTCATGATGAGGCTCTCATCACCTCCCCTACCCCACGCTCTCTTTCTTTCTTCTTTCCTCTTAGGTTTCGCCCTCCCAGGGCCACAGTCGAGTTATCGAATAGGCGTGCACCAAGGACCAAGCTCACCGGGTGTAAGGTGTCACGGGCGAGGCACGTGAGGGGTGCGTGCGGGGACCTTAACCCCTGTGCTTGCTAGGGCCATAAGCCTAAGCAACAAATTCAATTTATGCGGATTAGTGAGACTGTTAGCTTCCGAGGTAGGACTATAGTCCCACCCTTCGCGTGCGTTGCGCTAATGCTTCTCTGTCTGATTGCACCTGCTGCTGGAAGTATTTCCCCCAATTGGAGTCCTAAATGGATTCCTTGAGCAAGGCCACAACGCCTGGGACCTCACCTGGGGCTCGCGATGCCTGGAGCAAGGCTTCAAGCTTTGCTCGATGCTTAATCAATGGCGGCGATGACCTGCTACCTAAAAACCAAGAATAATGCCTCTCAGCTGTGTTAAAGCACTCAAGAAGCATCACCAGATGACGATAAACGTAACTGTGGTAGTGCGGAGGTGATTGGCGGAGTGAGGAGGTCTGACGACCTCTGACTGTTGGTGCGGAGGGTGTAGTGTTCGGCAGAGGGTTTGGGTGGATGGGAAGGCAAATAGGGAGAGGGGTTTGGTAAGGTGTGATGCGGCGAAGGTCGTGAGGTGGTTGGTGAGTTGATTGGTGGTTTGTGGAGGTAGGATGGACTCGTCGGAGTAGTCGAAGACAGGGAAGATGGAGGTGAGAGTCGGCGTCAAGGGCTATTTTTGGGGTTTTTGGGTATAAAACTAAACCTAAGAGCTAAACTAACTAATCTAACCTAATCTAAATGGTCGAAAGGGGAAAAATAACATCAGCGTTGATAGGCCGACACTAGGGAAGAAGGTACTCCGATGATGGGGATGGCGACGACGACGGAGATAGAGGGGCTCCTGTTGGTACGGGCAAGAGCGAATAAGAGAGAGGAATGGAATTCAACCACTGGTATTGTGGTCGGACGATGAAGGAAGTCAGGAAGAGTCGCCAGAGCTTGCGGAGCTTCGTGGCCTGATGATAATGATGGAGTAATTTTGATGGATTGGTTATGGTGGTGAAAATATCATAGTTATCATTGTAGTGAATTGTAGGAAATACCAACCATCATTATGACCATTATTATTTAATTAACTAATTTGTTACTGGTTTTATTTCAGGTCATTCACTGAGAGGGAATTATTGATTTACATCACTCTCTAAGTCAAAAATCATTCTTTAATTCCAAAAAATAACTATTATATCCAACTAGGAATGAATAAATAAATGCTTGGTTTAATTGTGTACAAAGAATTAATTAAAATACTTTCAAAAATTAATTACAAACAAGCATCAAACAATACATAGGTATATTCTATACGATCTATTTATAAGTTATATTACTACTACTTACATAAATATACACTACCAACTCATATTACATAGCATACTAATTTAACTTACTATGCTGACATATACAGTAACACATATAATAGCTATAGTGACAGATGCAAACGTCGCTAGACCCCAGAAAAACTATATACAAACTAAAAGAGGGAAACCAAGGTCTGTAGTGACGGTTATTTCACATACAGCGACATTTTATTTTGTTAGTAAAGGTATGAAGTTATATATAAATGTAAATAGGTATACTACGTGTATATATTTACACTTTAGTTATCTTATACATATTTAATTACAAATACTATTTATAAGGTCTCTGTTTAGACTATACATATACATACTTCTCTCTTTTTATTCTTGTAATTTCACTCTTCTTATGTTCTTGGTGATACTTAGGCAATTGACACTAAAGTGTTCTGACAGTGTTCTTAAGGCCCTAACTTAATCAAAAATTTGTTTAATTTGTGGGCACGCTTTCGAGGAATACACAGCACCCAGAGGGTGGGACCAGACCTCTACTAAGTGATGGGTCAGCCCGAATAGGTTGCTAATATGATATTTTTATCGTTGAAATGTGTATAGTGGTTAACCTAATTTGGACCTAACCATCTCTTTACAAAATTTTTAACCTGGCCTAATTGATTTTATCTTGTCACTTTTAGGCCCAGGGTCGAACACAGGGAAGTGGGGTTAAAGTCGAGTTTCTACGTTTTCCTTAAAACGCGTCTCTTCCGTTCGTTTATTGTGTTTTTGGTATTTTTCTTATTTAGGTTTTTTTCTGGTAATCCTTGTTCTTGAGGCACACCCTCAAAATTGTGTCCTTGGCTTTTAGCCAAAACAGAGTTCCAAAACACGCCTTGCTACTCGCAAGACGAAGTACCTGCCAGTCAAAGATTATCTTTTCTCTTTTATGTATTTTTTTTTTACCTTTTTACTAAGAGAGAAGGCAAACAAACAGAAAGTAAATATAGTATCTATAGATATATATATATATATGTATTATATCTATAAAGGGGTGGGGGTGGAGGTGACGATGGAGTGTAGCACTATGTCGAGTCAGTTGACGTCTAGAGAGACGCAACCAACACGACTATGTGCCGCGTGTAGTGTGGATGGATGATGGATGATGAATGCGAACACGCTTTCTGTACACGTGTATCGGGGAATATCAGCAACTGATGCAGATATTCCCGCGATACAGCGTATAGTAAATAACGTGAAAATATATGTACATATGTATGTATATAAATGTATAGGTATATATGTATAGATATATATAGATATATATGTATATATATATAGGTGTATATGTATATATGTATATAGCTATGTATATATGTATATAAGTTTATATATATAATACTATATAGATGTATATATATATATGTATATGAGTATGAGTATATAGATATATATACGTATATATATATATATATATTATATATATATGTATGTATACATAACTATAGATATTACTATGTATATAAGTATATATATATATATAGATATATGTATGTATATATTATATATAGATGTATATAAGTATATATGTGTTACTATAAGTGTGTGAGTGTGTGTGTGCGTCGGTGAATGTGTGTGTGTGTTGCTGTGAGTACAGAGAGAGAGAGAGAGAGAGAGAGAGAGAACGGAGAGAGAGAGAGAGTAGTGAGAGAGAGCAGAGAGCGCCAGACAGAGAGAGAGCGGGCAGGAGAGATCGGCAGAGAGAGAGAGAGCGGGCGAAGGAGTGATCGCGGTCGCGCGAGTTAAGACGTCTGCCGGAGGCGGCAGACGTCTGACTCTGCGTCGTCTGAAGGCGGAGGCGGACGTCTGAAGACGGCGGGTGCGGGCGCGCCTTCGCGTAGGGTTCCTGCAGGCATGCGCGAAGGCGACGGGCGGGCGAAGGCGTGGAGGAGCGAGCGTGGAGGAGGTCTGCAGGTGGTCGCGGAGGGTCACGGAGGTCGGCGCGAGGCCGTAACCGGCCGCTGCAGTAAGCACGACGGCCGGCTGCGGGTGCAATGCGGGGTGGACAGAACGGAGACGGAGGCAGGGAACGGGCCTGCAGGCGTGCGTGGAGGGTTGCGCGCCTGCGGGGAAGGTCGCGGAGGAGGCGGGGGGTGCTGCTGATGCTGCTGTCGTCGCGGTTTAGCTGCTGCTGCTGCTGCTTCAAGCTTCGGAGCTTGAAGCGGCAGCAATGGCGTGGAGACGAAAACGAAGAGAAAAGAAAACACCACGCCCACCGGCTCGTTGAAGAGCTGGGCGGTGGTGCTCCCACTGTGGTGGTGTGCACCACAGTGGGTTCTCCTGCTCGCCGGGTGCCTCCTCGACGGAGGGCCGGCGTATGGGAGGGGAGAACGGTGGAGAGGAAGGTGGTGGCTGCGGGGTCTTTGCAGTAGCTCCCCTTGCGAGGATGAAGCTGCAGCTACTTATAGAGGAGGGGAGAGTGGCGTGCCGGCTGCAGCAGGGAGAGGGTGTGCGAGTTGCAGCTATAGGGAGCGGCATTGGCAGGGAGAAGTGACGGGAAGAAGTGCTGCGTGGCTACTGCATGCAGCTGCGGGAAGAGTGCAGCCGCGGGAAGGGTGCAGCCGCGGGAAGGAGAGAAAAGAAGAAATCAAGAGGAAAAATAAAAAGAGGGTGATTTTGCAAGGAGGCACTTGAAGAAAAATGTAACTATGCAGGCGATTGTTTCACTCCTCTTCCTCTCTTGATTAAATGCATGCATGCAAGTGTTTTTACAAATGCGATTACAGGATCCTATTATGCAATGTTAATGCTAGAAAATAGCACAAGAAGGCGTTATTACAGGCGTGTTTTGAGGTGCAAACATATACCCCCATGCCTATCTTTTGCTAGTCCCTAGCAAAATAGTATTTAGAAATGATCTTAAGCTGAAGATTTTCTTCTGAGGTGATACAGGTGTGTTTACTATGGAATATTGTGAGAACCAATTGTAAAGAAGACTACCAGTACTTTAAGTCTCACATGACATAGATCATCTCTCAACTAACCAAGACTCTTGATATTTAAACCTTAAGTACGATTTCCAGGACCCAGGAGGTTTTTGCCGTACTCGAGAGCTCAAGAGGTTATGGTTTGTGCATAGTGAAGGATCAAGACTGACCAGATGAACATTAAGACTCAATCCCAGGGTTTCACGAATTTTCAAGTACAGGTTGGTCCCAGTTTCAGCTCATGTCTTCGAATTGACCCTTAAGATGATGACGGAAAACTCAACTCCCATTTTCTGATTTTTTTTTTTTTTTGAAACTCACCGAAAAACAAAGTATACAAACATTTATGAGATATACTGACTCTTTTAAAACATCTCTTTTCTGATTTTTTTTTTTTGAAACACGTGTCAGTATATCTCTTACAACACATTTTGAAGCACACTTTTTTTTTTTTTTTGGTGGGAGAGTTTCTTTTTGGTGGAAAGAGTCGCTCCTAAACACAAGACTAAAGCCTGGGATAAAAAGTCTACCTGCGCGCACAGGTAAGGACTCCACCTTCCCTAATGAACACTAGGGTTGGATCTTATGTTCACCTGGTCTTTCCTGATATGTGTAGTGTGAACCAAGTTTACTTAAGCTCTCAAGAAAAAGCAAACCAACGGATCCTGTACTGGTGTCTCAGGTACAAGAATACATCCTTAGTTAGGAGAGATCTTAATCTATTTTGTCAATGCTTTAAGTGAATTAAGCCTTGCCTGAGCGAATCAAGCTTTTGTGGCCTGGAAAGTCTTTAAAACAGAGGTTGAATATCCATAAACACTTATTGCCTTTTTGTTTCAGCTTCAAGATCATTATTAAACACCATTTATTATAATATATATATATATTTTTTTTCTTTTTTTTTTTTTTTTTTGCATATTTATAAATAGGTGGGAACTGTATGATACCATAACATACCCGGATCCTATGGATGCCTATCCACCCCCCCATGCCAAACAATGCTATGTCCTCATATGCATGCAGGGAAAGGCAGAGGAAGGATGGAAGATCGGGTAACAAGAGCTGAGGTTCAGGGTATAGATCAGGGTGGAAGGGTGGGTGGATGGTGGGTGGTGAAGAGAAAAGTGAAGTGATTGCGATAGAGGTGTGAAAAGTGATGGTGGATGGTGAGTGCTGTTAGGGTGCCTCCCAACAAGCGCTGAATTTAATGTCCCCAGCTGGACTCAGAATGAGGCAAAGAATTAGTTACCCTCCAGCAGGGCAACGGTTTCTCCAACGGGGGCAGGTTCATGAGTCAGATAGGGTTTCAAACGCTGCCCGTTGACCGTAAATTTACGCTCAGATTTGGGATCTTCGATTTCGACGGCCCCATTGGGGAATGGTCTTGAGACCAGAAAAGGACCAGTCCATTTGGACTTTAATTTCCCAGGAAAGAATTTGAGTCGGGCATTATAGAGCCAAACTTGCTGAGATGGCTCAAATTCCTTCCGCCGAACATGGCTGTCGTGAAAAGCCTTAGTGCGCTGTTTAAAGGTTAGAGTAGAATCATAGGCTTCACGACGGAGCTCTTCCAGCTCTTGGAGTTGGAGTTTCCTTTCTCGTTCACACAAGTCTGGGTCGAGGTTACATTGGCGAACCGCCCAATAAGCGCGGTGCTCCAACTCCACAGGCAAATGACAAGGCTTCCCGTAAACGATTCTATATGGAGACATACCAAGGGGAGCCTTGAAGGCGGTCCGATACGCCCAAAGTGCGTCAGTCAGCTTGTCGGACCAATCCTTACGGTCAGGCCGAACCGTTTTCTGGAGAATCTGCTTGATTTGCCGGTTCGACACTTCCGCCTGGCCGTTCGTCTGAGGATGATACGGGGATGCGATACGATGGTGGACTCCGTACCTCCTCAGAAGTGCCCGAAAAGAAGCATGGGTAAAGTGGCTTCCTCCATCCGAGATAATGGCCCGAGGGATCCCAAAACGCGCAAAGATATGGTCCTTGACGAATCGGGTGGAGATAACATGGTTAGCACGGTGCGCGGGAATAGCCTCGATCCATTTTGAAACATAGTCGACGGCCACGAGGATGAATTCGAAGCCGTTGGATGGAGGAAAGGGACCCATGAAGTCAATTCCCTAGATGTCGAAGATTTCCGCAGCTAGGATGTGTTGCAAGGGCATCATGTCACGACGTGCCATTGACCCTAATGACTGGCACCTAGTGCAATGTTTGGCATAAGTGTGCGCGCCCTGGTGAAGGGAGGGCCAAAAGAAACCGCACTGCAACACCTTGGCTGCAGTTTTCCTCCCAGAGAAATGGCCTCCACAGGCCTGATCGTGGCAGAAGGATAGCACACTGGGGAACTCACTGTCAGGAATACAGCGACGGATGATTTGATCAGCACCTATCCGAAAAAGAAGTGGATTATCCCAGAAATAATACTTTGCTTCTGCCATGAGACGCTCGCGCTGGTTTTTAGGCCAGCCACGTGGAAGAGATCCAGAAGCAAGGTAATTGGCAATGTCGTCATACCACGGTCCACTTGCCACATTTATTGCCAATAGGTGCTCATCAGGAAAAACTTCATTAATTGGCAGAGTAAGTCCAATATGGTCAGGGTCCAGTCTGGAAAGGTGATCAGCCACAACATTCTGGGCTCCGACCTTATCACGAATCTCAATGTCAAATTCCTGGAGCAGAAGGATCCAACGAATCAGTCTAGGCTTGGCATCCTTCTTGTGCATGAGATGGCGAATGGCCGCGTGATCAGTGAAAACAATAACGTGAGAGCCCAGAAGGTAAGAACGGAATTTTTCCAGCCCAAAGAATACTGCCAGTAGTTCCTTTTCAGTGGTAGTATAATTACGCTGGGCCTCGTCCAACGTCTTACTGGCGTAGTATACCACGAAGGGGTGTCTATCGCGTCTTTGTCCCAGGATGGCTCCGACTGCAAGGTCTGAAGCATCACACATAAGTTCAAAGTCGAGGGACCAATCAGGCGGCTGGAGAACAGGGGCCTTGGTGACAGCATTACGCAGCTGCGTGAATGCTTGTATACAGTCAGGGCCCATGTCGAAGGGCACGTCGGTTGATAGGAGATGAGTTAAGGGTCGAGAAATTTTGGAGAAGTCTTTGATGAATCTCCTATAGAAACCGATGTGTCCCAAGAAGGAGCGGATTTGTTTGACAGAACCAGGCACAGGTAAATCAGCAATGATATCGAGCTTAGCTCTGTCAACCTCGATACCCCTATCGGAGATGATATGTCCAAGAACAATTCCCTCGTGCATCATAAAATGACTTTTTTCCCAGGAAAGCACGAGGTTTACATCAATACATCTCCTAAGGATGCGAGTCAGGTTGGCAAGACATTCGTCGAAAGATGGTCCAAAGACTGAAAAGTCATCCATGAAGACCTCGAGAAAGTCACCCACCATGTCATGAAATATCGCCAGCATGCATCTCTGGAAAGTTGCTGGTGCGTTACAAAGTCCGAACGGCATCCTTCTAAAGGTGAAGGTGCCGAAAGGGCAGGTAAAAGTGGTTTTCTCTTGGTCTCGGGGGTCTATTGCCACCTGGTTATATCCTGAGAATCCGTCCAGGAAGCAGAAAAATTTATTTCCCGCTAACCGCTCCAGGATTTGGTCAATAAATGGTAGCGGGAAGTGATCTTTCTTGGTTGCAGCATTGAGTTTCCTATAATCTACACACACTCTCCAAGATGTAGGAGTGCGTGTAGGGATGGATTCGCCCCTGTCATTGACACGGATGGTGAGTCCTGCCTTTTTGGGCACAACGTGAATCGGACTCACCCAGGGGCTATCGCTGATCAGGTAGATTATACCCGCATCCAGCCACTTAATGATTTCATTCTTAACGACCTCCCGCATGTTAGGGTTGAGACGTCGCTGCATCTCGTGAGAAGGTCGAGCCTCCTCCTCCGTATATATACGATGAGTGCAGTAGGAGGGGCTAATACCAGATAAGTCTGATAAAGACCATCCAATAGCTGCCTTGTGTTCTAGGAGGACCTTAGTTAGTTTGCACTCCTGCTCCATGGTTAATTTTGAACTGATGATTACAGGGAGCGTTTCATTTGGTCCCAGGAAAACATACTTGAGTGTATTAGGCAGCACTTTTAGCTCGGGAGTGGATGGGGAAGGATCTGGCATTTCTTGGGACGAGAGTGTCCCAGACGGGTAGGAGAACAAGTTAAGAGGAAGAAACTGGCCTTCAGATTGGCCAAGAAGAGGGGCTTCTTGGATAGATGGATCCAAAAATGAATAGCCCCAGTGAGAAGTATATGGGCTTAAGGTCCCAGTGTGGATTTGTAAATTCGCCTGATTTGGCGGGGAAGAAAGGGCAATTCGGTCTTCATGAGTGTGGACCGACAGTGAGTAGCCCGGATATGACTCAGACCACGAGGTATGGGAAGCGGAGAAAACCTCATCAGAAGTCTGGCCAGGAAAAGGTACTGGACAAGGGAGGGATTGGGGAACGTCACAGTATGCGTTGGTCAGGCAGTTATCAGTGTTTATAGGTAGTCCGCAGCAGTCCGAATAGGTCCCAATTAGTCCGATACACGCGCTGACGGCCATGTCCTCGTCAGACGTGTCATCCTCAATGCAATCGCAATCAAAGTTCTTGGCTGCCTTGAATATGTTAAGCTTGAGCTTCTCAGATCCAACGGCAATCTCAATACAGCCCGACTCGCAGTCGATGTGGGCGCGGGCTGTGGCCAAGAAAGGTCGACCGAGGATGATCGGACAATCAGAAAGTGAACTAGGAACTTCCATATCTAAAATAAGAAAGTCAACAGGAAAACAGAGACTGTTGACCCTAACCACCACGTCTTCTACCACACCCTTCGGGATTTTGACAGAACGATCTGCCAACTGTAACGTGACAGGGGTGGGTTTCAGATTTCCCAAGGAAATTTTTTTGAGCATGATGGTCGGTATGAGATTGATGGAAGATCCTAGATCAAGCAAGGCACGGTTAAAACTGTAGCCTTGGATGCTACAGGAAATCAGTGGTGTGCCCGGATCTTTCTGCTTCGGTGGTAAGTTTGACAGTATAGCACAACTCGCATGAGGCAAGAGAACCACCGGATTCTTAGTCTTCTTTGACTGTCGCCTGGGTGTTGTGTAGTCTTTGAAAAATCGAGCGACAGTAGGTATGTGGTCGATTGCCTCGAGCAGGGGTACCTTGATTTCTACATCCCTGAACAAATTACGTAGGTTGTCAAAGGCCTGCGTATTTTTCTTTTTGCCTTTTGGCTCCCTTAGTAGAGCCTCAGGGAATGGGACTGATTCTGGCACAAGTTTTGGTGCATCATCCTCTCGCGAATGCGGTATGCCTCCCGAATGAGAGGGCGAAGAAGAAGAAGATGGGCCAGGATCAGGTCGAGGCGGATCGACGGTCTGCTTACCGCTCCTCGTAGTGATAGCATTGGACGATGCGGGTCCAGTGGGATCATACGGTGGAGGAGGGTTTGCAATGGGGATATAAGAGTGTGGTGCTGCAGCAGGATTAGCCTGAAATCCCGGTGGAATGCTCGGAGCTTGCAGAACTTGATTAACCTGTCCCTGAGAAGGTCGTACCTGTGGTTGAGAACCACGGGGCACGAAATTTCGCAGGTTTGGAACAGGTTGGGCGGGAAGAGTGCCCTGAGATCGAGTCGCCATGCGTAGTTGACTGATCTCGGCGTTCTGCTGTGCCAATTGGTGCTGAAGAGAGGTCATGTTCTCTTCATGGCGCTTTGACATTTCCGTCATCATTCGCATCAATTTGTCAAGAGGGCTTGATGCGTGTTCAGTTTGTGGTACGCAAGGGCCTGATGGCGGATTTGCCATAGGATTAAACTGGACCCTTGGGATGACGGGTGCGGACGGTCGCATTGGTCCACCCGCGGGGTTTTGGCGCTGCGGGTTGTTGGACCATGCGAAGTTCGGATGATTACGCCACCCTGGGTTATAAGTGGCAGAGAACGAGTTGTTCCCCAGGGCGCGAGCATCTTCTATGCCAGAAGACGCGTCCGCATGTAGATATGCGTCTGAGCACACGGAGGCTTGGTCCTCCGTGTCGAAATACTGGCTCGCAGAAGCCAGTTCCACATGACTTACCGAGTCGCCTGGCGCGACACTCGGTAAGGAAGGTCTAACGGGGTTTCTCGGGATAAGCCTGGTATTAGAAGAACTTGGATTGTGACGAAGTGGTGAAGAGGTGGTGTTTGCCATAGATCGGGCGGGGTTGGCCAGAAGCTCGTCCAGCTTCTTGTGCACGACGGAGACTTCATCCAGTTTTTGTGCAATAAGGCTTAGATCAGTGGATGAATGGGAGGGTCCCGTGTCAACTTCGTGGACATTTCGGGGCTGGCTGGTACGATTAAAGGCGACAATGGAAGCATTGTTCATCGAGTTTTCACTCATATTTTCAAACAGCTTGAATGCTCCATTCTCGTCTTTATTCATAAAGTTCCCTCCGCAGGAAGCGTCTGCAATCTACTTCAAAGTCTCATTTAGCCCATAGTAGAAAATCTGGGCTATATGCCACTTAGGCAGACCGTGGTGCGGACACTTCCTGAGGAGGTCGTTATACCTCTCCCATGCCTCATGAAATTGTTCGCCGTTTTGTTGCGTAAATGAAGTGATAGCACGGCGAAGCGCATTGGTCCGCCCGATTGGGAAGAACTTCTTGAGAAACGCTGTTCGCATCTCTTCCCAAGAGTGGATGGTTCTCCCAAGGGTGCGTAACCATTGCGACGCTTTATCCCGTAATGAAAACGGGAACATCTTCATGAGGACTATAGATAACCCGACATTTCTTGGTTTAACGGTTTCAGCAAGTCGGGTTAGGTCTTCCAAGTGGAGAAATGGGTCTTCACTTGCAAGACCATGAAAGTGAAAATTGATTAGGCCAATTATGTTTGGTTTTAATTCAAAGTCGTCCCCGCCCATGGGGACCCGAATTTGTCCTATGGTCTCTGTAGAGCGGGATTCTGATAAGAGCTAAGAGACCTAGTCTCCTCCCGTTCGGGAGGGTTCTGCATTTCCTCCAATGTTTCCCGAATGGCTTCGATTTGCTCATTATACATTTCCATTTGGGCTTGGAGGCGGGTTATGGGATCTAAGGCTCCACCACCTGGTGGGTTCTGAGGGCGGTTTCCTCCCTCGGGATTTGGGGGTGGGCGTGCAGCCATGTTTGTGGAGGAGGAGGACGATTCGACTTGTTTTCTAGATTTATCAGTCAATTCAAATAGTTCAGGTTTTTGTGACCTCCTCCCAAACATGCACTACCGCAGGAAGAATTGGGGAGATGAGAAGGGAAAAGGGATGAGAGAAATGACGCCGCAAAGGTACACTTGATTACAAATCAATATAGTCAAGTTCCTAACCTCTACAGTGTGCCCTTAGACCTAAAGATCTAAGTTACCTACTATCACGAACTACGGAACCGAATGCGAGCACCGCGGAACCACTGGGCCAGATTGAAAGGCCGTTTGCCCCAGTCTTAGACACCCGATAGCACGCGGGAACTCTCACCAGCACGTAGTCGCTACACACAGGTAGTTAGACCTCCAATCCTTAGTAAGGGTCAAGTTACTACCAGTTTTAATTAGAGGCTTAGGGTCAAGTGCTTTTGGAATGTGAAGGGCGTTGTTTACGGGTAATGCCCAAGTGATTGATTTTAAGAGTGTGTAAGAACAAGCATGCAACGGGGAAATCTCCCCGAATTGAAGTTTTTATCGGCGAATGGTTTTTAGAGTTCAGCCTTAAGTAGTATGAATTTTAGGGTTTTGCTGAATTACCAATTCAACCAATCTCCGGGTTTTTGCAAAAATACAGGTTTTCCTTCTAAAACCCAAGAAACCCTTCTTCAATTATCAGTTAGTTAATGCATGCTAAAATGCAATGGGCTACCCTAAATGGAGATTTCTAAGTGTGGATGCACGAATCAGTTTTATATCAATGTGACAGGGAGCCAAAGCACTTCAATTCAAGTGCTCCCAATCACCAGAAATGATTTCCACACACAAGGCTTCAACCAAAAGATAAAGAAAATAAAATTGTTGGGGTTGAAGTATTCAGGATCGAATCACAGGCAAGTTTGAAAAGTCGTGGTGGGGTTGGAATCAACTCAATTCCAAGTCTCCCCACCAAAAATGTGATCCTGAATTAAAGATAAGTGAGGCAAAAGAGGGATACAAGCAATCTTTTTCTTTGCCTCAAAGAATACTTCCCACAGCGAAAAATCTAAGAATCAAGATTCTCGGATTTTCGCTATGCGAAGTAAGGCAGGAAATCCCGGGGCAGTGGGAGTGAAGACAACCAATCAATCAAGTGAATTTTAATCCACTTGCCCTCAAGAAATCCCAAGAAGTTTTTCTAGTTTTTAGTTTTAAATTTTTTTTTTTTTTATTGTGGTGGCATGTTAACCCTAATTTGATGAGAAAAGAAAACCTACTTGTTCGGCAACGTGTGCGAAGCTCCAATGCGATGTCAGCGTCTTCACGCTCTTGTTCCCGCCTTGGATCTGCTCACGTCCTCGACTTCGTTAGCCTTCTTCTCCTTCCACCAGGTTCACCTGCACACCAAAAACAACAATACCCGTGAAGAGAGAAGAGACAAATTTAAAGGAATTGGATAGAAACTTACTCGAAAGCGCACCTCCCCGGCAACGGCGCCAGAAAAGTCATGATGGGTCTGCCCGAATAGGTTGTTAATATGATATTTTTATCGTTGAAATGTGTATAGTGGTTAACCTAATTTGGACCTAACCATCTCTTTACAAAATTTTTAACCTGGCCTAATTGATTTTATCTTGTCACTTTTAGGCCCAGGGTCGAACACAGGGAAGTGGGGCTAAAGTCGAGTTTCTACGTTTTCCTTAAAACGCGTCTCTTCCGTTCGTTTATTGTGTTTTTGGTATTTTTCTTATTTAGGTTTTTTTCTGGTAATCCTTGTTCTTGAGGCACACCCTCAAAATTGTGTCCTTGGCTTTTAGCCAAAACAGAGTTCCAAAACATGCCTTGCTACTCGCAAGACGAAGTACCTGCCAGTCAAAGATTATCTTTTCTCTTTTATGTATTTTTTTTTTACCTTTTTACTAAGAGAGAAGGCAAACAAACACGACTATGTGCCGCGTGTAGTGTGGATGGATGATGGATGATGAATGCGAACACGCTTTCTGTACACGTGTATCAGGGAATATCAGCAACTGATGCAGATATTCCCGCGATACAGCATATAGTAAATAACGTGAAAATATATGTACATATGTATGTATATAAATGTATAAGTATATATGTATAGATATATATAGATATATATGTATATATATATAGGTGTATATGTATATATGTATATAGCTATGTATATATGTATATAAGTTTATATATATAATACTATATAGATGTATATATATATATGTATATGAGTATGAGTATATAGATATATATACGTATATATATATATATATTATATATATATGTATGTATACATAACTATAGATATTACTATGTATATAAGTATATATATATATATATAGATATATGTATGTATATATTATATATAGATGTATATAAGTATATATGTGTTACTATAAGTGTGTGAGTGTGTGTGTGTGCGTCGGTGAATGTGTGTGTGTGTTGCTGTGAGTACAGAGAGAGAGAGAGAGAGAGAACGGAGAGAGAGAGAGAGTACGTGAGAGAGAGCAGAGAGCGCCAGACAGAGAGAGAGCGGGCGGGAGAGACCGGCAGAGAGAGAGAGCGGGCGAAGGAGTGATCGCGGACGCGCGAGTTAAGACGTCTGCCGGAGGCGGCAGACGTCTGACTCTGCGTCGTCTGAAGGCGGAGGCGGACGTCTGAAGACGGCGGGTGCGGGCGCGCCTTCGCGTAGGGTTCCTGCAGGCATGCGCGAAGGCGACGGGCGGGCGAAGGCGTGGAGGAGCGAGCGTGGAGGAGGTCTGCAGGTGGTCACGGAGGGTTGCGGAGGTCGGCGCGAGGCCGTAACCGGCCGCTGCAGTGCGCGCGGCGGCCGGCTGCGGGTGCAATGCGGGGTGGACAGAACGGAGACGGAGGCGGGGAACGGGCCTGCAGGCGCGCGCGGAGGGTTGCGCGCCTGCGGGGAAGGTCGCGGAGGAGGCGGGGGGTGCTGCTGCTGCTGCTGTCGCCGCGGTTTAGCTGCTGCTGCTGCTTCAAGCTTCGGAGCTTGAAGCGGCAGCAATGGCGTGGAGACGAAAACGAAGAGAAAAGAAAACACCACGCCCACCGGCTCGTTGAAGAGCTGGGCGGTGGTGCTCCCACTGTGGTGGTGTGCACCACAGTGGGTTCTCCTGCTCGCCGGGTGCCTCCTCGACGGAGGGCCGGCGTATGGGAGGGGAGAACGGTGGAGAGGAAGGTGGTGGCTGCGGGGTCTTTGCAGCAGCTCCCCTTGCGAGGATGAAGCTGCAGCTACTTATAGAGGAGGGGAGAGTGGCGTGCCGGCTGCAGCAGGGAGAGGGTGTGCGAGTTGCAGCTATAGGGAGCGGCGTTGGCAGGGAGAAGTGACGGGAAGAAGTGCTGCGTGGCTGCTGCATGCAGCTGCGGGAAGAGTGCAGCCGCGGGAAGGGTGCAGCCGCGGGAAGGAGAGAAAAGAAGAAATCAAGAGAAAAAATAAAAAGAGGGTGATTTTGCAAGGCGGCACTTGAAGAAAAATGTAACTATGCAGGCGATTGTTTCACTCCTCTTCCTCTCTTGATTAAATGCATGCATGCAAGTGTTTTTACAAATGCGATTACAGGATCCTATTATGCAATGTTAATGCTAGAAAATAGAATAAGAAGGCGTTATTACAGGCGTGTTTTGAGGTGCAAACACTAAGCACGCCCTAATTTGTCATTAGGCTGCTTAATTACGAGTTACTATGCTCAGGCCAGTGGGCTTCACAGGCCACACATATACCCCCGGGCCCCCGGCCCCACACATTTCTCAGTTATGCTCAGTAAGATAGGATGATCGGTTGCTCGGGCGCCTGACACCCGTAACGACTGATCGTCCTATGCAACAAATTCTTAATAAGGCGCTGCGCGCGCTTGCCTGCCGACGATGTGGGACTATCTGGGCGTGAACGCAGCGCAGCAATTCCAAGAAGCAGAGCGGCTAAAGCAATTTTGGCCCTCGATTCGAGGGCCATAATTTATTAAATATTAAAAATAAATTATGTGAAAATAAAGTCTTTATATAATACTATACAATTGTATAATTAATTTGAAATTGTAATTATATTTACTATATAAATAAATTAGCTAAAGTATACAGTTTATACATACTTAATTTTAGGTTTTGTTTCTTAATTACGTATAAATTATTTATTATATGGTTAAATTGACCTTATACAGAGTTAGTATACTTATTAAAGTATTTTATAAGCATTTTTATTATATTTTACAGATTTGATTTTCATTTTATTTACATTTAAATAGTAGATTTTGAACTATTTTGTTTATAAATTAAGTTTAAATAATATAATACGATATAAATTAGCTTAAATTACTTAAATACATTAGTCTAAATATACAGTATCAGTTAACTTAGTTCTAACTTTAAATTACTAATTTATTTAATTTAATCTAATAACTTAACTATTAACTTAATAAATTAATTATTTATTGTATATAAAGAATTAAATTAAGGTACAGGGTTTAATATGTTTACAATCTGCATATAAATACATAAATACAATATTATAACTTAATATTGTTATTTATAATGTTTACTAATTTATATAGTCTAAGAGTACATATAAGTTAGTTTAATTAATAAATAGTTATATAATTAAGATATATACAATATAATCTAACTTAAATACTTAATTTACAGTATACAGTATATACATAAGTTATTTGTACAGTTTATATACATATTTTATGTATTTACATATATAACTTAATATAAAGCTTATATTTACAGGAATATACTTAATATATAAAGTATTTTTGGGTATTTTTGGAGTTTTTCATTTTTTATAATTTTTATACATGTTATGGAGGTAAGAGATGAGAGGGAAAGAATTGGATGAGGAGAAAGAAATGTTTTTGGTGTTTTTAGGTTTAACATCTTTTATTAAGTTCCATGGTATACATATCCGTCGACTGGCAAATTATGCCAAGTCGGGGGTTCTGCATACCATGCAACTTGGTATGTAGTTAGAAAACTATCTGATCTTCAATCAGACAGTTTTATTTTATTTTTTTTTAGAGTTTTTATATAGTTTTTATGTATTTAACAATGAAGCACATTCTAGGCCTAAGAAGGGTTTTCTAAGTGTGTTAAGGCCTAGAATGGATCCTAAGGAGTCTAAAAAAAAATAAATGAACTGCCTTGAATATAGTCAGTATAATATATAGAAGAGACATATGAAATAAACCATGCAATTCAATGTATATTTCAACTAGTTTCACTTAAGGGACAGTCAGGCTTAACAGTTAGCTGACAAAGGATTTAAGACAGAATTACAAGCATTCAAAGGATGTTAAAAATCAATTATAATACAGGAAAGCTTGTGTACAGTTAAACACAACTTTATACATCAATCAGATATGTCAACAACTAAACCTAAGACCTACTGTCCTAGAATTCAGATCAGCTACTGATAGAACTCAACCCAGCAGCAGCAGCATCACAACAGCAGCTGAAATGAACAACAATCGCAGTAGCGACAAACATCAACAGCAGCTGAAGCTGCTGACTCCAACCAATGCATCAAACCAGATTGAATTCCAGACTGCTTAATTGTTGCTACAATTACTCCATCTGGAATGAAATTAGGTCTATAGCAAGAAAGGGAATGTAGCTACAATTGCAGCAACTTGCTATGAATCTGGGATTAAAACACATAAAGCCTAACTCAGAAATTCCCTCAACCCCATCTGACAAGGGTTTCACTTCTCATAAAAAACACTCAATATTACAACTCAAACTCAAGAACCTTTGTCAATAAAAATCTCATCAAATCAAACCAGAAGAAAAGCTAATCTAACTCTTTCTAATGCTATAGACAGCATGTAGAAGGAGTTAAATTAGTCAATTTAAATCATCAATTCAAATCCCAGAGTCTGGAACCTTAAGGAGTATTGAAAACTCCTTAGTTTGACAATCATCATTGCCTCTAATAAACAGCTCATGCATACAAGATAGAACCTCAAATCACCCAAAGTGATTTTCCTTAGCTCTATCATGCATTCAATGCATAAAAATCCTTATAAAAACTCAGATAAAATTATGGCTCTTTTGAGATGAATTCTGACATCAGAAACATCTCAGATTCCTTACCAATCAATGAATAAGAATCAAACTCCTCAGTTTGTAAGATCAAAGCATTCAAAACCCAATTGAGTAAAAATCTTTGAAATCTGAGTTAATGACAAATCCGACAAATTGATCACTTTTTAGCTCAGATCAGGGGCTTTGTGAAAAAACATGAGATGAGTGAGAAACCCCTAACATGGTTTTTGACACCAATTTCAGATCTGATATCAGAAGATAATCAGATCTGAAATTAGGTCAGATGAGTGGGTGATTTGCGAGAAATCAATTGCGGGAATCAGAAGCGATATGGAAAATATGAAGAGGGAGAAATCTTATGAAAAATGGCAGTGTGAATCATCCCCTCTGATCTGGAATGATCAGAGGAGGTGAGGGGGGGTGACTCTATGCTACTTCTACTGCTACAGCTAATCTAATAGAACAATTGAATTAAACACTACAATTACTCTAATTCTACTGCTAATCTACTTAGCTACAGTTACAACTAAACGACAAAATATTAAATCTACTCTAACAGGAAGAATGGGACCCATGGGTCCTTAGTCGGTGGCTAAGGAGGAAGAAGAGGAGGAGATGACTCCAGCGGAGGAAAAGCCTGCTAGTGAAGCTTTTGGGTCGTCCTTAGGTGCTACGTGGTCCTTAGCGACGAGGAGGTCAAATAGAAGTCGGAGGTTTCACAGCCGGTGGCTGTGAAATCAAGGAATTGATGGGGAGGAGAGGCTGGAGTGGACGAATGATCGTTAAGAGATGTAGGAGAGAGTGATCCGTCGCACGCGCGACCACTGAGGTGCTGAAGTAGCAAACTCAGTGGCTCAGATCACCGTACGAGTGAAGATAGTCGATGAAGCAACCGGCGGCAAGGAAGAGAGGAGAGGGGCGCGCGGTGAGCCAACTCAAAAACTGACCGTCGGATGGGATCTGGGGAGAAGGGTGAGTGCATGCGCCGCTTCGCGTGAAGCTTCAATTCAAATCAAGCCGCAGATCAAAATCACGAGAGAATGGACGGTCGAGATCGACCTTATTCTTCGCACGCTACAGTGCGTGCGAAGAACAGTAGGTGGATCTCGTAATGTTGGAAAAATTACAGGGATAATCCCTTCACGAAGGGATAGAAAAATTGTACGCAGGCCCATAAATGAAGGGAATTGTAACAGGACGGACCCTGAGGGCTTTCAAAGGGGTCCCTGTAGGTTGCAAATAGGTCCAAAAGGGATTTCTAGAGAAGAGAATGTGATGCATGAAGGACCTAAGTGTAAACTCTTTGTTTCAAGGCCTTAATAATGTCCAAATGCCTTCAAATTTTTATATGTACTCAATTGAACATTTAAGAAATTAATTGTACTTTTGATTTGGACTTTTAAACTTGTTTATGTGTTCAATTAACGCTTGGATCACCATTTGACCTTTATCTTCAGAATATCTTGTTTTATGACCTAATTATGCAATTTTAATACAGAATCAAGGTTTTAGGTCTTTTTCTTTGATTCCCACACTTAACCCTTTTTATCTATTAATTTGATGTTGTTTAACCCAGTGTCTAGCTTAACTTCAGCTTTATAACTATGATGAGTAGCCACTCATCACGGCCAGAAGAGGATGGAGGAATATGGGGATTTCACAGCCGGAATCAAGCTTGGGATCTTCGATTTGATCTAGGGGTCTTTTTATTGGCCTCCGGAGGGAGTTTTGAGCTTGGAAGGCAAGCTTCCAAAGCTAGGAAATGTCGTCGGAGTAGGAATTTTCTAGGATACCCAAATCTCTCATGTGTTCGCATGAGAGATTGGGAAAGTTTGAGGGCTCATGAATGGCTTCAATGGAAAGAGGACTCAAGGAATCTCCCTTCCAGTTTTGGAGGGGATTGATTGATCAGTGAAGGAGTTCTCTTCATTCAAAGGTTGCTGAAGTTGTAGGAATAGGATTCATGGTGGCAGGAACCTTTTTGTGAAGACGATAAAGAAGCTGGGGGGTTATTTGTAAGATATTCAAAAGTTAAGGATCTGAATGAGATAAAAAGAGTCTGACTGGACCAAAATGCAAACTTGGTCAAGATGATTTTAGATTGGGTCCAAATTTTTGTACAAACCTAACTTGGACCCAAAGAATCTAATGGTGAAGTTAGATTTATGTTTTGGCCTCGTTTGACTGGGTAATTTATGTAAAAACCTAAATTAGGGAAAATGTCTGTCTAGGACTCTATTTTGGGTCAAGATGGGTTCTAATGGTCAAATTTAAAGTATTAAACCCTAGAGAATATTTTGCTATGAATTTAGAGGGTTTAGGTGAATTTTATCCTGACCAGAACCTCAGTTAATTAAGCGGATCTATTTCTAGGATTTTAGAAGTCATTTAATTCTCAAAACACACGAAAATCCTTTTTTGTCTGTATTAACCCACTTGTTGGACATTTAAGACCATTTGACCCTTAATTATCTCCTAAGAAAACCCATGGTTTTGCATTCTAGATATGATGGTAAAACTATAGTTTTAACCATGTTTTCTTGTCTTTTCCTCAGAATGATTATGCAATGAATTAGGGGTCTCTGGCGGTTATGTAGGAGCATTTATTCCTTGATAATGACTGAATTGAGTTAGTTATGGCTCATGATGGTGTTTCCATCACCACGTCTGAACTCCGGCAACCCTTATGAACATTTTAATTAGGGCAATAAGCCTGTTTTAGTGCTTTTAGGTCTTGTCTCCGTTGCCTGCCATCACCACCACTACCTGTCGTCGCTCCGCCGTCCACCATCGATCAACATCACCCCCAGGAGTTGCGGTTTGACTTCACGAAGAGCTCCAGGTCATCAATTAACCAAAGCAACGACATCTACAACAACAATTAGAGAAGAGCCACACACTGCAGCTGCGTGCGAGAAGGATTCAATTGATAGTCCCACATTAGAAGCGTTTAAAAAAATTTTGATATTTATTAAGTAATGCACATCAGCTGTTCACCTCAGTACACAGGGTGGGATCCCCTTCACACAAGCCTTTACACTCCTCACCCGTCCTTGCATGATCTAATCTCCTTATGAAGGAAACTAATTACATACATATATTTATAGTCTCTTACTTATGACCTATATTGGACAATATCACAGCCATGCTTAGCTTCACTAATAGACGCAATATACTACATTGACATGCAATTTCTAACAACCACTTAGGGGTGAACTCGAACTCTAGGGTAAAACTAGAGACTGGATTGTAACGTATGAAACATTGGGATTGACGGCACTTGAACTTGTTAGCAATCAAATTAGAGAATCTATTTGAACCCTAAAGTGAACTAGAGATGGCATTTAAATGTTCCAAGAGACCTTGGGAATGGCAATGGGATGGTGATATGAATGTGGGGCATAAATGGCTAGGTTGAGGTTTGGTCATGGGGGTAAGCTAGACCTCGAGTACTCACGTACCTAATGAGAGACTCATCGTAGCTCCTAATTAACACAAATTAGCTAGTTTGCTTATTTAATTACCTAAGAATACACTAAAAATAGGGTTAATTATAATATAGGGGTAAAATAGCAAGGACATAGAAAATAAGTTAAAAATATATAATTAAGGCTCAATTAATCTTAATATAAGTTAATTAATAATTAGCACTCAATTCATAATCATTTTGCTATATAAGAAGTATGTAATTTAAGTTAATTAATTTAATGACCTACGTATGTAATGAACCTAATTGATCTTATCATTTATATAAATATAGCTAAAAAGGATAAAAATGTAATTTCAAGGCATAAATATATTATTTACATTATTTATAATAAAATATAAAAAAGTTGAAAAATAAATAAATTAAAATAAACCTAAAAACTCTCTATTTACACAGATGCCCTTAATTGCCATTGCAATCGAGTCCTTTTTATTACACATTGGTCCTTTATTTGCAAAAATACCCCTACATACAATTCTTCTTCTTCTTCATTTTTGGGCAGCTCTAGAACTCCGATGTTCGTACCTTTCGATCACCTTCCATTCGGTGATGAAAACTCACCAAACTTGCCACCATTGCTCTGCTCTCCTCCATCTCTACATCCAACAGATCAGATTCTCCATAAATCCTATTTGACCTCGGTAAGTAAGCTCACCAGCGTCGGAGACAATGCCGGTGGTTCCTATGAACCTAGCCCCTTTCCTGTTCAAGTGCATCCCCCTCTACCTTCGCCACCACCTATAAATAGACCCTCCATCCTCTGATCTCCATTAGCAACCCCCTTCCCACTTCTCCCACCACGGTTGGTCATAGGCTATTCTTCTGCAACTCCGACGACCACCTCCTTCCTTTGGTCTTCTCTGAGGAGAGCGATCTTCTTCCCTTCTCCGTCGTCCTCTGCTGTGTCTCCGGACGAGGTCACGACCTCAGCAACACTCTTTACACCACGTATTCCTCCTTTGCCAGAATTCTTTCTTCGTCCTCTAATTTTCTCCTCCATCACGAGCCATCGACGGAGTCCCTCTCGTCTTCTTTGTCCAGGTAATCATAGATTAGCTTAGGGTGTAGTGTAGATTAGATTTAGTTAGTTAGTTTAGCATACTCTATAGATTTCACTTCATCTTCCCATCTCCGACGAGGTCAAATCCAACCTTGCTGGACTTCGATTTGTGATTTCAACCATCTGATCATCTTCCTCACTCTTCCATGATCACATTCCACTTTCTCATGCATCCGATTAATCACCTAATTGCCTAATCCTATTTACCTACACCGGACACCACCGCTGTCTATGGCGAAGGTCTCTGACTTAATCCACACACAATTGGGGCTCTTCATCACTAATTTATCACATCAGGGCCCCATTCTTGTTCTTAATTAGATCGATTACACTTTATCACAAAAATGCCTAATTTCATGTCAACCACTTGAGCTTGTTGTCAAAGGCGGCTCAAGAGGAGTTTATTCACCTAATTATATAGACATACACCATCGCACTGATTTCCTAATCATTTCCCCTCACTCAATTGAGTGAGAGGGCAATTCTTGAGTTAATGCGAACTCAAGATGTGCTTTTACTGTGTTTCTTGTTAAGTCTTCATGTTTAATCGATGATTGTTTCAATTGATATGTTCTTGAGGTTAGTTGCAACCTTAGGAACCTTTTAAGACCATTCTTGTTGAGTATTGTTTAAGCACAAAATCGATGTTTTAAAGTTGTTTCATTGTAGCTAGTCAAAATAGTTCGAAAACACTTAAATTTGTAACTCGAATTTCAAAAAGTGTATCCAAGGTCGAACACAAGGAACAATTAATGACAATTCAATTCCAAAGATCATAATTATAAGCACAAATATGAGATACTATAACCAAAATTCCATTCAAGAATGATATATATATGAGTCAATATCAGAGTGCAAAAATAATAGGGTAAAATGGTGATTTAAATCACCAATTAACCCCTAAAATTAAGCTCACAATAATCACAAATAAATGAACAGTAAACTCAATCAGATGTTCCACATCACTTAAGTAACCAATATAGCCACAGAAGCACAGAACCAACAGAATCAGATGATAGATTCAAGCCTCAGATGGATTAAGTGAAGTCTGCTACAGTGCCTTCAAGAGGCTCAAGGGCCTCTTTCCTTCTTCCTTCTCGAGCTTTAGCAACCACACATGATAGAGGCAAAGGCCACTCAACAGCTAAGTGTAGAGAGATAGGGAGGTAGTGCAAAACCCCCCCCACTCTCTCTCTCTTCTTCTCTTCTCTCTCAGACCCATGTAATCGGGTCGTTTATCGGGTATACTGATCAGGCAGGGGGACTAGGGCTACCTTGTATGAGTGATAGCCGAGGTGTGCATGTGTGCGTTGAGGGACCCGACCCCTTGTGTACTGAGTGAGGGGTCTAATGCAGAAAATCAACTTATGCGACGCTGCGAGCTCCTAATCCCACGATGTGGGACCATCTAGTCCCTCCTCTGATGCAGTGTAGCAGCAGCTGTTGGAGGTGTTGACTGGAGCAGTAGGTGTGCATGCAAGCTCCAATTGAGAGCCTAGAGTGAAGCCTGGATGCAGTCCGCGAGTCCTGAGGATGAGACCTAGAGCTACCATAGTTAGAACACCACGAACAAAGTCGGAAAAGACAATGCGGCGGCAGAGCTCCGACAATGTACCTGAAAGCACGAATATGACCTTGCGGCCAAGTCAAACTAGTTCAGAAGCTTCGTGCGAGTGCGGTGAAAGTGATGGTGGGAGTGGCGTGCTGTGAGAGTGCGTGTGTAAGGGTGGCAAAGGTGGAGATGGAGGTGTGAAGGTGGGTTGGTCTGTAGGCGGTTAGGAGAGGGCTTTTGAAGGTGGAGGAATGGCAATGCTTTTGGGACCTGTGGCATGTGGCTTAGTGGTGCATGGTGGTGGGAATCCCTCACCGGGGGTATGTCGAAGTGGTGGAAGACGGCGGTGGAGCGGGAGTGACGATGGTTGAAAGTGAGGTCTAGAGTTGTTGTGATGATGAGCAAATGCTGAGGTGTCAAAGAGAGTAGCTAGCGGACGAGGTGGAAGCGGAGGAGGCGTCGACCGTGATGAGCTGGTGTCGAAGAAGGTGAATGTTCCGGGAAAGGGAACGGTGATGAGGAGGAGGTTGGAGAGTGCCTCCCAGGTATGGCGAGGTGCGGAATGCTATGGGGAAGAAGAATCAGCCGCCTATTGTACGTGGTGGCTGACGAAGAAGTCGGAAAAAGGTGGTCACCAGAGCTGAGCTTGGAGCATGCCGGAGAGGGAGAAGGGAAGAGGTTTATGGCCCAAAAACCCGTTAAGGAGGTAAGGTAGGCGAGGAGGGTCTTATATAGGCCATTGGATGAGCTTCCAAGCTTGGAAACAAGCTTGAAAGCTTGAGAAATCAGGGATTGGGATTCTTGCTTTCAAGGAGTTCGCATGGGCTTCCTGGGCGGATTTAGGATTTAAATTTAGGTTTAGTTGTTTAGGGATGACCTCAGGATCATCCCTTCCAATTTTGGAAGGGATTGATCGAGAAATCAGGGAGGTATCCCTGATTGAAGCTCAACACCTTTGGGTTCACACCTGCCATGGCGGTAGGGACCCATTTGAAGAAAATGAAGAGAAGTTAGGGGCTTTTATAAGGATTTCGAAAGTTTGGGCTATGAATGAGAGAGAAAGAGTTAGACTGGACCAAAATGTAAACTAGGTTGAAATAATCTCATATTGAACCCAAATTTTGATACAAACCTAATTTGGGCCTAAGGAATCTGATGGTGAACTTAGATTCTGGTTTTGACCAAGTTTGACTAGATAATTTGCATAAAAACCCAAATTAAGGTAACTTCTTATCTAAGACTCTATTTTAGGTCAAAATGTGTTCCATTGGTCAAATGAAGGATACCAAACCTTATGAAATATTTTTCTATGATTTTTAGAAGGTTTAAATGAATTTTATCTTGACCAGAATGTCATTTATTTAAGTGGATCTGAAATTAGGGTTTTGGATGTCCATTAATTCTTGAAATACGTGAAAACCTATTTCTGTCTGCATGAACCCTCTTATTAGACATTAATGACCATTTTACCTTTAATTAACCTTTGGCATTCCCCGTGGTTGTTCTGTCTTATGAAATGCAGTTAAAATGGTAGAAATAACCCTGTGTTCTTCTCTTTTTCTTAAAATAGAATAGTATGCACATAGGACCCTCTGATGGTTATGTAGGAGCTTTTATCAACTTCATCAAATCAAATTAACCTAGTTAGGGCTCATGATGGTGTTCCCATCATGCCCCCTTGCCTAGCTTTTGCTAGTCCCATAGCAAAAATTCTATGGGTCAAACTAGTTATCTTGGTCGGATGTAACCATTAGGATGCCCTACTAAACTACAACTCTAGAAATAAGATTAGAATACCAACAATAGGCCTAGATGTACTCAAGTACTAGCCAAGATCCAGACCTGAGCAGCCTCAGTCCTGAGTCTGCTACGAAGGTTTCTAAGGCCCGCAAAGACTGCTCAGAGGTTTGTTGACCCTAGTGGTTAAAGCACCCGTGCATAAACGTAACAGGTCTAGGTTTAGTTTGCCAGTGTAATTTTTTTTGTAAGAGAGAGGGATAGAAGTAGATTTTTCATTTGGAGAGTTTTCTCTCTCTTTTCTTTTTAGGTTTCCCTAGATCCAGCCTTGAATTGGCCCTAAACACAGTTTGTATCAAATTCTTTGTCCCCACCATCAATCCTCGAAGGGGCCCTAGTAATTGAAGCTTCGGGATAACATCGCCCATGGAAAGCCTAGAACCCTGGCTTTCTACACCTCAGGATAGTGCTGCCCATGGCATTCTGTAGTTAAATTTAGGCCCGGGCAATCGACATTTCGGGATAATCCCGCCCATGGCACCTGAACTAGCACAAGGTGCTTACATGCACCTGGTAGGATATTTAGATATCCTAGGTGACAAGCACCAAGGAGACGATATGTTTTTACACATCTTCGAGGGGAATTTCCCACCTCTCC